>JAREYC010000001.1:230592500-231842500 GCA_030015325.1 Cryptoblepharus egeriae
TGCACTCAGTTATCTGCCTTTTTTTCCATAACATATCACTGCTTTGATAGTCAAACATCCGCTTCATTCCATGCCTGCCTTGCTGAACCATTAACCTTGAATGCCGAGTTCTCTTGCAAAACACCCGCTAGAGTTGGCAGTAGCTTTCTGCTGGGAAACTTCCCTCCCGCCCATTTCCCCCATCTTGCATTTTGCTTAAGCATTCAATCTGGCTGCGGCCTTGAGGTGACAAGGAAAGCGATGGACTAAGAGTAGAGTTATTATTTATGATTTCTATGGTGAACACAGTGCCTTCCAAAATAGAACAGATAGTAGTCTCTGCTTCCAATGAGCTTACAATCTTTTTTTAAAAAGTCTGGAAAAACAGCAAGAGGAAAGATTATATGTATGGTCCTGGATTATGCCATCAGTCTCCTCATATGTGTTAGTAATGCAATGAGTTTTTAACACATGTTCTATATTGCCGCAGTTTTTCTGCATAGGCAACATACTGGAGACTCCTCTTGTATCTAGGGCTGGCCCAAGACCTTCCAGACCAAGATTTCCTTCAACAATGTGTTGACATTCTTTCCAACCCTTTTCCTCTATGTTGACCTCCTTTTTCCAAGCCATAGATTGGAAGAAGGAAATACAGAAATGGATGGAGGAGACTGACTCCACCATTCTACTGCCTGATGCAACAGCTTTATGGATGGACAATTAATGTGTCTGATGTCATTTTTTTATGATCCACATGGGGTGTTGATGTGCATGGGGTGTTGATGCGCCATGGGGGGATAGTGTATGGGGAAATGTTAGTCCCGCAACGCGGGTACGCTTTTCGCTAGTGAAGTTATAACCCACAGCTGTCATTTGCAGAGGTACAATGTAACAACATTCAGCAGTTTAAAAAAAACCACCTTCCCCATCCAGCATCTCAACTACCCTTTTGCCTCTGTCTCCTCAATAGCTCTCCTCAATTGCCCCCACAACTGGCCTTCTGCCACCTCTCTCCTCAATGACTCAAAGTGGCACCCATGGAGTGGGCCAGGAGTCCCTGGTGCCACTGGGGGGATGCCAAAATGCCCCATCCCCCACTCACATTGCCACTGTGGCCACAGGAGAGCACATGCAAGAGAGCCTGGGCTGGCTGTAGTAGGCACCTTTTGCCCTACTGCCCACCTACCCGCAGTCTCCACCCCCATCCACACCATCCAGGACATGGCAGGCTTTAGAGTTGTTCAAGCAATCCCCATTAATACAAGGAGAGGGAAAAAGGACTGCAGCAATTGCCTCCACCCCTGCAACCAGCATGACCACTGGCCTCATCCGAAGCGCCACACATTTAACAGAATGTTGCAAGCTGAACCAAATATTAGCACAACTGCACACACATCATTCCAACTAGCATGTGCAGGTACAAATCTACATTTGAAATACTGAAGATCAAGGAAACTAAGGGCCTGTCTTAGGAGAGAAAAACAGATTATGAAAGCCTTCCTTCTGCGGCTGTTTTTATGCAGGGTCTAAGGACCTTGCTCAACTATAGCAACTCACCCACAGATCTACCAGAACATTTAAATGTACCTAATGCCCACCTCTACCCTTGGGGATCCAACTAAAAAGGAGAGTCACCAAAAGGGAACTGAGTGGGTGGAGAACATATAGAGACACAGCAGAAGGCAGCCCCTGAATGCCAAAGGAAGCTGAAATAGTCCATAGCCAAACAGACTGAGGGGACATGCAAGACAGATCAACTCATTATTGCTTTAATTAATGAGCCTCTCAGACTGTAGGAAAACATTTGGAATGCTGATTAAATTAATGAGGAAGCCCAGTACAAACAATTAAAACTCAAGCAACATTCAGTTCACTGGAAACATTATCACTATAGGTCCCTTTCCAGTGCTATGACTGGCAGTTTTATCTTCTAGCACCAGGGTTCCAGTCAGTGGTGTACCTGGCTTTTGTTGCACCCAGGCCATTCTTTCACAAAGTGCCCCCTGAACTGGAAGATATTGTGATGACATGATGACTTCACCGCTATTCTGGTTGTACAGCCTTATTTTGCTTTTGGGGGGAAAAACTGAAGAAGTGGGCAGCAGTTCACAATGGCACACAACTGCACCCAGAAAGGCTATGGGGGAAGCACAGGTTCTCCTGCCAGGCAGGTTGTGCAATGTAGTTGATTGCTGCAGAGGCAGCATTGCAAACCCCCCTCAGAGTGCCATCCAGGAACACATTTTCCCACTCCCTTAGATACACTACTGGTTCTTGTTCTAGGGTTCTAGTTCTAGCATTAGAACCATGTGTCTCTCCGCCTTCCACCAAACCATAGACTTGGATAGGGAGATGACATAAGCCACTTTGCCCATTTCCTGTACAGCTCCAGTACTCTGCATGCCTCAAAACACTCACTGATGTCAGGCAAAGTGTATAACAAATAATTCTGATGGCTGAGTCTCTGGGTTAAGGGCCAAACTAAATGTGACATTACATCTGCCATGATGATTCATTTACGGTAATTACTCATCCATTTTGGATCTATAAATCCTTGAGATTTTTAGTAAATCTCAAAAATAGTGGCCAACTCTCCAAAAAGGTTTCCCTATCTGGAGGTTCATGGATGTCTGTACTTAATCTGTGAACTTCAATTATGCTTAACACCTCTTTCTGCCATTTCTATTTTGCCCACCATCTCGCCGAACATGTTTTTTCTGACATTTGCTATCGAAACCTTATCATGCATCATAGACTTGTAAACTCTTCTAATGCCAATTTAAAATGCTTCCTCCATTTGGCTGGTAGATCACTTCCCTCTTGTCTGAATTACCCAACTCATTAGATTGAATTAGTGCTTAATAAATGCCGTGTTCTCACCAGCATGGCAACCACTTAGGATCTGATGTGCAACACTGATGCAGGGGTAAATGTAACCCAAACCTAATATGCTGGAGCATGTATTGATCTTGTTTTGCTACTTTTAATTAGAAATTGACTTTTTAAGTCTTTTTGTGTTAGCCACAAATTGAAAGGATGCCCATCCATTCATTGTATCAAAAGGAGATGATACCTGCAAGACTATTTTAAGATTGCAGTATGACAGAACATTCTCCTGCCAAGAGTACTGTATTTAAAAATTACAATAACAAGGAATAGTCGGAGTTGGTGCTAGTCATTGCAATATCCAGATATGGAGATTGGCTTTTCAGTTCCTCTCAGATCTGTCCTTAATTCATCACCATGATGCACTGGAATTCAAGTGAAGGATGTGGTTTTGTTTCTGGATACTGCTATGAAAATTTCAGCAGGCTATGAATTCTAGCTCTCAAACTACAGTACTCCAGCATTCTCTCCAAGGTGCTAATGTTGTTCAGGGATCTACAATGTCATGACGTTGAGCTCAGATAACAAGGTCTCATGGGCTCATCTCAGCAGCCCCCACGATATGTATGAAAGCCCTTTCAGGAAGCATCAGTTGTGCAAGCTAAGCAGAGCATAGACCTTGGCACAGTCCAAGATCACAGACATTAATGAAGGCTAGGAGGACAAAGAGAAGTTAAAGATATCCTTGCAAGCTGATTGGATTCTCGCTACCCTTTTCCATCAACCTCAAGGGCTCCATGAATAAAGACATGAGAGGCAAACTCTCCCTATGCATTCCTACCTCCACAAATACTGTGGAGGTACAAACATTAAATATCCTTATCTCTTTTGGAGTGACCCAACAGCTGAACTGACCCCATGCCCTGATACTTAAAATGGCTTTTACAAGGGTAAAAGGTTGCCCAGCTGATGGTGACAGATCACCCACATTGTTCTTAAAAATATTCCTCAGCAGTATATGATGCTTAAGGGAACGAGATGAGAGGACACCAATGCAAAAATAAGATATAGGTGATCTCAAAGGGGCACTGGAAATATTTTACTTATCCTAGTGCACCTCAGGTTTTGTAAATCTTATTGTGGAATAGACTAAGGGTGCAATCCAGAGTAACTACAGGGAGTCCTTGCTCCGGTGTAAGAACAATTTACTCTGGATTGCAATGTAAATTTCCCATAGGTTTTCAGTAGGTGATGCAGTTACTACAGGTGCACAAAATGTCTCTTACATGCTCCTGTAGTTACTCTGGATTGTAGGATCAAACCAATTTTTAACATGGGTAACTGCAGAAATGACCACTTTGTGATTGAAAATATTACAGTTTTGGGGACAAATGTCACACAGCAATTTCCATGCAAATTATTTCTATGCAAATATTTGAGAGGGGAAACATTAAGCTCCCTGTGATATATGGCATTCTGCACCAAATTCCCCCCACCCCGACTAACAGCTTCCAAGAAATATTTCTGCTTCACTTCCACTTTTAAATCCAAGATTAGTTTAAAGTGCCATCAAGTTTGACCCTCAGGAGTATTGTAAAGAATTGTACAAGAGGTCCAAAAAGTGCTACATTTTGGTATCACATGACAACACTGTTGCTTTGATCTCTATGGTATCCTGTTCAAGTCCAATTAAGATTCTGATTCCTACCTTGAAAACCTGAACTGGTTCAGACCAAGCTACTTGAAAGACAACTTCCTCCTTGCTACATGCTATTACCGCATAAGAGACTTCCCTCTCTTAAGCCTTTCTGGGATGTTTCCTTGGTTTCTGAGGTTCACTTTGTGGTAACGCAAAAAAAGAGGCTCTCTTTGACATCATGTATGTTAACCTCATGTATGTCTGGTGGCCACTGTGTGATACAGGAAGCTGGACTGGATGGGCCTTTGGCCTAATCCTGTGGAGGCTTTTCTTATGTACTTAGGTTCTTACATTGCATCAGGAGCCAGAGAAAGCAGGATGCCTTTCATTGTACTGCCTCTGTCAAATCTGCTGCTGATGCTGCAATCATTTACCTCCTGCTTGTTCAAGCAAAAAGCAGATCACTTCCTCGCACACTGTTGTCAAATACAGAACTTCAGCATTTACAGGTTTGATGACAGCACCCAAGAAAAACCCTAAGACAATTAGAGTGTGGGTTTTTTTAGTAGTGCAGAAGTGGTCGGCCAAAGACAGCATCAAATACACCACCCTAGTTATAATTTGTTGCTGCTGTGTTGTTGAGTGTTTTTTGCAAGCTGTTTTAGACACATTTCTGAGAAAATTTAGGCTCTACTAAAGCAATATTTAGCAAATATTCAGCACCCATTAAGATCACACTGGCCAAATCCTGAAAAGTACTCAATGAAGGTAACAATTACAAAATCAATTCACCATTGCCCCTAGCAGCCCAATGTGGGCCACATCCTCTCTGACTCCCAAGTCAGTGCAAACACACCTTATGGCACATTTGCAACAATACTGGGCTGGCTAAGATTGCATCCCTAGTTGCATATGCATTAGAAGTAACAAGAGTACAGTTTTCTACCTATCTGGCTTTGGGTGCAATCTTAACCATGTCTACTCCAAAGGAAGCCCCTTTGTGTTCAATGGGTCTTCTTACTCCCGGGAAAGTAATCTTTAGGATTGCAGCCTTTTGTTTCTTTTAAACTGTAAATTATGTTATCTGCAAAACCAACTTCTAGCCGGTGAATTACTCTGCCCTTTGCACATCAAAGAGAAAGCACTGAAATAAGACAGATCAAATGGAACACATTTTTTTTTGTGACCGAAATGTTTTATCAGCATTAACATTTGCATTAGCATTGTTTTATTGGCAACACAAAAGATAGAAAGAGATAGAAGATGCTTGTGTTGTTGTTTTTTACTACAAAGTTATTACCAAAACAGATCAAGAAAAAAGGAGGGTGTAAAATAAAATTGCAACTCCTTTCCACTCAGTTCTCCCTGTATAGCATTAGCATAAATTGGGCTTAACTAAATTGAGGCCATATAATGCTATAAACAAATTCTAAACATTGCAAGCTCACCAAAACCCACTTTGTATAAACCCATTTTGTCTGAAGGTAAAGAGATGAAGAACATCGGAGAAGCTCTACTGGCTCAACCTAAAGGCCCAGCTACTCCCCACACTGGCAGGAAGCTCTCAAACACATAAAGTCAACAGTTCTATCTCTTGTTGTTTGTCCGTCCCCACCACCTCCACCGCAGCAACTGGTATTCATATATATGCTAACTACTGACATGGGTAGCCTGTTGAGCACTCTTAGGACTTCCAACTTCTCTTTGACTGGCTATTAGAATGGATTGTGCAGTTGCCCTGATGACTCATATTTTTTTTACTTTATGGCCTATTTGTGATGTCAAAGAGTATTTAGACCTTTGAAATTGTTGGATTCATAAGAACAAATTTGGAGCATTTCTGAGTCACTGGGGAGTATTGGGAAAGTGAACTGGGATGCACAGGATAGGTCTAAGGCAGAGGCCTCCAAACCTTGGCCCAGAAGCCAGATGTGGCCCACAGAGAGCTTCAACGCAGCCCATGGCAAAACACCTTCATTCTGCCCACAGGCAAACCTTGTAGTCCTCCATATCTGTCTCCAGTACACTCTTACATGTAAATTTATTCATATTTTTCCACCCCTCAACACAGTGTCACAGAGGTGATCTGGCCCTCCTGCCAAAAAGCTTGGACACCCCTGGTCTAAGGAACACAGTGGATCATGACAGGAAGACAATCCCAGAGAAGGCTGCAGTATGCTGGGAAGGGAGAGTAACTCTCTCCATCCTTTTTCTGCCATTATTGCTCCCTGAACAGTAGGTGTTTCTCAAATTACCTCTTCAGAAGAGGATTTCTAACGGGGAAACAGCACAAGAGAAAAGGTTGAACCTCCCCTTCTTGATGTGCCTTTGCTCTTTTTAGGAAAAGGATGGCACCTCTAGCTAGAGCTGGCCTCCATAACACACACACCTGATGTGACCATTAGACTCAAAGTGGTGATTAATTCATCCCACCATTAATCTGTCAAGCATTAAAGTGTTCTTTATTTTTATCAGTTACCATAATATCCCATTTTTCAGCCTATAGATGTACAAAGCAGCATATGGGAGCTAAAAACAACAATAACAAACCCAATACAATAAAGCAGCAGAAAAAGTCTAGGCCAGTCACATCAAGTCCTGCTTGTGAGTTTACGACATAGAATCATAGAATCCTAGAGTTGGAAGGAACCTAGTAGGTTACCTACTAGGGACCTAGTAGGGACCTCCCCTGCCTATAGCAGGAAATTCTCTTAGACTAGAGCATCTCTGACAGGTGGTAGTCAAGCCTCTGCATATTCAGGACCAGCTCTAATTTTGAGGGAGCCGTGAGAAAAGTTTCCATTGATAAGCTTCCTCCTATGTTGATGTCTCTTGAGCCTGGGTGACCATATGACCAGAAATTCCTAGATTTGTCTTCTTTTTTTAGCCTCCTGTCCGGGTATCCTCCAAAAGGGCTTCATTGTCCTTTTGGCTCCTTTTTGGAACTTTGTGATAGTGTGCAGTACTCCATCTTGTCATATGTCATTGGATTCATATTGACAAGCAGAATCCAATGCAAAAATCAGTTTTGAGATGTCTCCTTCCCATCAAACATTATGGCCAAAAAACGGAAATCAAAAATATGCATTGAGCTCTATGGGAAAGTAAAAGTACCCCATATCACAGCTTTACTGGTGAGTAGGCGAATGTGCCTAGTCCGCCAGAAAGGCCAGGCTGGGAGGGATCAAATGACACCAGAATGCATTCTGATGGTTCTGATCAAATGAACGCTACCTCCAAGATCACCCCAAAAGTAAGCCTCTGATAACTGCATTGATTTCTATAGGAACTGAAAGGGATCCATATTGTGCCTTTACACACGAGTAGGTGAACTTGCCTTAGATATTTGGAAAGGGCAGGCTGAGAGGACTATAGTCCTGATCCAGTGAATGAAGCCCCTCCTCCAAGCTCCACTACATTAAACCCTTTTGAATGTGAGACTGCACAGCCATCTCTACTCTCAAGTAAGCCTTGGCTGGTGTGGAAGGTCATTCCAGGGAGTGCAAGGATTCTAGAATGGTTCGTATCATGTAACCCAGAACTCAGCAAATGCTTCACAAGGCAACATTTGAATGTTTTCAGCATATGAGTGTTTTCAGCTTTTATTTTGTCATGTCCTACATTTTGCTTGGATGTTCTACATTTTGGTTCTACATTTTGTTCTACATGTTCCTCTTTATTTTGTTTTTTATTATGGCATAGAGTCACCCTGGGTTATGGATCACGTGCATTTTTGGTTCTGGAATTAGGTCTTGCAAAAGAAATGCTGGCCTGAGAAAGGTTGGCTACTTTGGTTTTGGATCACTTAAAAATGTGCCTTTTGGTTTTACAATTTAACAATAAGTAATATAATTGAAATTAAGTACAGGAAAGCAATACAACTGTTTTTGGCTTTTATTTTAACATGTCCTGCATTTGTCCTACATTTTTGGAGATGTCCTACATTTTTTTTAAACATGTCAGGAATTTTGCTTGGATGTCAGAGGACTTTGTCTTCTTTTGGGGGTTCAGGCATCTGGTGACCCTGAGCGGTAGCAGGTAGCCAACACAGTACAGTCGTAGTGGGTGAGAGTGACCTTGGTAGGGGTTCTCCAATCATCTCTGCAGATGGCGCTATATGTGCCATTTGAAGTGATTTTCCTTCCCTACCCACACACATCCAGCCCATTAGAATTGGTATATAGAGTATGAGATTAAAGGTGAGAAAGATGAGAAAGGGAAAGCAATTCAAATAGAATGCTTATCTCCAGCTGTGAAGATAATAACAGAAGATGCAGCACCATTCCTGCCATTGTCACTGCTGCCAACCAGCCAGCCAGCCAGGGTCCCCCCCCCACCCCACCCCCAAAGCCAGGATCCACCCACGTAGCAGGTTTACTGCATGATGGCAATGGTAAGCAACACATGATGGCAATGGTAAGCAACAAGAGCAGCCTAGGAGGGTGTCAATTTACCCCTTCAGGACATGGGGGTTTATGCCTGTTGGTGTCAGACATTGATGCTGGTCATGCAAGTTACTCCCTGGCTGCTTTTGGAAAAGACACCAGACATGGACATTGTTCTGATTTGGCAGAGATCTGGGGACCTGCCTGGATTGAGCTCCACACTGCCTGCTAACTTACCGCTCTGATAAGAAGCAAGAGGGGAGAAAGCAACACTTGGACAATATTGAAGATTTCATCCTAATCATGTAATCTCCCTTCTCCAGTAATGTATCCTTGTGAACTCAGATGAGCTTATCTCTCAAAAATGCCAGTGTGCTGCTGATCACTGGGGAAATTAAAAGAATGGATTGCAAAAGAGAAGCTGGGATGCTTGTGTGGAGGGTGGCTTGTGCTATTTGATTAATCTCATCAATGTGCCATGGGAAAGGGGGATTACCAGGCTGCCTTGCCTCTTAACATGTGTGGGTGAGTGCTTAAAATAAACACACTTCCGCTGTAAACCCTTCTTATGCCAAGTTCAATTGAAACAAAGAAACTTCAGAGGTGTCCATATTTTGATGCGAACAGTCTGGTTACAGCCAAAAGACAAGCAAGACAGTGAGGCCCTCACCTTCGGTTCGGCAAGGACCAGTATGGTGCTGTAAATAAGCTGACAACATGCACATTAAACATTCATCCCCCACTTCTACTTCCCTGCCTTTCTTCTGTCAACACCTTACCATCACTTTTTAGATCTTGAAACCCTTTTGGAAGGAAAATGTCTCATAAGAAATGAATTTATAAGAAATATACTCATAGTTCATAGCTGCTTACACACATCTTCTGATTGGTTAGATGCACTGCTGGGCTTCAAATATTTTAACAACAGGTTCTCTATGTTCTAATCACCATTTTAACCCTTAGTTTACCCAAAAAATTGTATCAAGTGTGACCACATCAATCAGTATTAAGACCCTGAGTTCAGTGTAATTTATTCCTATGCATTATGCTTTGTTGTGCTTCCAGGGGGAATGTGTGCAGGGATGCCACAAATAAGAACATAAAAACTTAAGAAACACCTCCACTGGAACACACCAAAGACCCATCTAGTCCAGCTTCCTGAATCACACAGTGGCCCACCAGCTGCCCCATGGAGTACATATGACACTTGCATCCAGGTGCCTAAGTACCAGCAGACACCACCACAAGTTCCACTGGTGGTACTCATACCACTGGTTGAGAAACACTGATCTACAGTTTAGGACCAGAGTCTGTGGTGTCCTAGTTTGAGGTTTGTCTCTAAGGCTGCAATCCTAAAGACACTTTCCTGGGAGTAAGATACATGGAACACAATGGGGCTTAATTCTGAGTAGACATGTTTAGGATTGTGCCCTAAGCCACTACTTAAGGCTACAATCCTGTCCACACTTTCCTGTAAGTAAGCTTCATTGACTATTATGGGACTTACTTCTGAATTGTCATACATAAGATTTGGGCTCTTAGAATCCCAGCCTCTTGCTGCAATACCATCCAAATTTACCTAGGAGTAAGCACCACTGAATATAATCGTACTTCTGAGTAGTCAAGCAAAGGACTGAGCTCTTAGTAAGCAGCCTCTGGCTGCAATCCTATTCACTTTCCTGGAAGTAAGCTCCACAGACTCTAATGGGACTTACTTCTGAGTAGCCAAGAATAGGACTGGGTTCTAATGCTGCAATCCTATGCACACTTACTTGGGAATAAGACCTATTGACTCTAATGGGACTTACTTCTGAATAGTCAAGTATAGGATTAGGCTCTTAGAAACCAGACTCTGCACTTTCTATTCTATAATCATATTCACTGTCCAAGGAGTATGTTCTATTGATTATAATGGGATGTACTTCTGAGTAGAGAGGCAGAGGACTGGGCTCTAAGGCACACTTTCCTGGGAGTAAGCTTCATAGATTGAAATGGGATTAACTTTTGAGTAGTCAAGCATAGGATTACAAGCTCTTAGAAACCAGCTCCTGGCTGCAATCCTATGCACTCTTTCCAGGGAGTAAGCATCACTATTATAATGGAACTTACTTCTGAGTAGACAGATGATTGGGCTTTGAGGCTACACTCCTATCCTCACAGGGGAGTAAAACCTACTGACTTTAATAGGATTTACTTCAGAGTAGGCAGAGGACTGGGCTCCTGAGGGGGCAGGATGAGAACTGGGGCTATTCCTTCAGGGCCCCCCATCCTGCCTCCCCACAATCTCAGGTGGGGAGATTTCTCAGAGGGGCAGGATGGGGTGGGGAGATTTCTGGGGGGGCAAAAGGACTATAGTGTGGATAGGATTGCAGCCTGAGCCCAATCCTAACCATGTCTACTCAGAAGTAAGTCCCATTTAAGTCAATGGGGCTTACTCCCAGGTAGGTGTGGATAGGACTGCAGCCTCAGAGCCCAGTTCTAACCATGTCTACTCAGAAGTAAGTCCCATTATAGTCAGTGGGCTTACTCTCAGGAAAGTAGACAGAGCTGGAAGAACAGGGCTGGAAGGAGAGATCCAAGCCTCTGCCAGTCTCCTCAGAAGTAAGTCCCATGATAGTCAGTGGGCTTACTCTCAAGAAAATAGACAGGGCTGGAGGAACAAGACTGGAGGGAGAGATCCAAGCCTCTGCCAGTAAGTAAGCCTCAGAAGTAAGTCCCATTATAATCAGTGGGCTTACTCTCAAGAAAGTGTGGATGGGAAAGCAGCCTCTAATCCTAATCCTATGCATGCTGCTCAGAAGGAAGTCCCATGATAGCCAATGAGAATTGCTCCCAGGAAGGTGTAGCTGGGATTGTGGCCACAGGCTGCAGTCATTTACTATACAGTGAGGCTTACTCCTGGGTAGTACTGGGTAGTACTGATTAGTTCTCCATGCCTAGTACTGGGCTGCAAAGGCCCCTGGGGAGGCAGGCAGGCATTGCCCCACCAAAAGCCCTGGAGGATTCATCCACACAACACTCAGATGCTGCTCCTACTCACCTACAAACCTTTCTTAGCAGCTCAGCTCTCTATTCCCGCCCAAGGACCCCTTTGTAAAGCTGTCAATGAAAGTGCCTGACCCAAAATACCCACCAAAATACCATCCCCAGAGACTGCCTCATTTGCATATGAGAAACCCATCATGCTTTGCGAACTGCACAAGAAAATAACTTCTGAAAACTTGCTAGAAATAAGGTTTTTAATCAAAATAAGATGTTTAGCAAGGACAGGCTTCCTGAATAGCTTCCTCCAAAGCTTCAGGGCATAAAAAAGCTCCTCACCCTCACTTGAAAGTATTGACCTTTGAGACATTTATATACTGATCCCAGCATCCACTTATTTTAATGGCATAGTGTCTGAATGTGCTGTAGGGTGATTGCAATGCTCTGTCTGAATGATGGTAATAGGAACAGACCGTGTGTATTTTTAAATCTAAAAAAAATATATAACTTTAGCAGGTTGGGAGGGGAAGAAAGGAGGAGAGGGGGAATACCTCCAGGAAGACAGTCCCAGAGACTCTTTAAGAGAAATTTAAACACACTTGCATGCAATTCAAAGATGACAGCTCCAAAATTAACAACCAGTTCTCCCAAGCCAGTCAGAACTGGCTGCAGCCCACCTGTGGTTAGATGCAGAGACAAGCTGTTCCCTTTGTATGGAGGAAGAGGATACACAGAGCCAGGCAGAGCATGTTCTTCTCCCATAATCTGAGAGCTTTAGAGAAAAGGGAGGAACAAAATAGTGTTAGGATCACACTTCCTATTAAGGACAGATAAAGAGGTTTGGGGCAATTTTTTGGCAATATACTACCCTCCATCCAAGTGCCAATGCATCCAAATTCCAGTAGGAAGCACCTGCTGTGGATTCAATGGTAACCTAATCAAATATGGTACTCATCAGTAAGTGAACTAGCCCACCAAAAAATCCTTTCCTGGTGTAAATAGAGCTTCCCATTTGGCCATTGAAACATCCCCTCTGTGCCTTTCATTGCATCTAGATTTTGCACTAGGCAGCCACACCTGCTCAAAAGTCTGAGTGCAAAGCCCTGGGCAAAAGGCAGCAAAAGTGGGTGCCCAGCACAAAGTTTATGGCCAATCAGAGGCACAAAAAGGAGGCTCCCCCAGCAGATCAGCAAGCTCTGTTTGCCCAGGGAAAGGATTACAATGGGTACCAGATTCAGGCCATAGGCTGGTGTTTAGCACCTGCTGGAATAGCCAAATACTAAATTATAAGGCAACCTTTAGGTTTAGGATATATGCTACAAAGCACTTCTGGGTCAACAACTTGGCATCCATCAGTCTTGAAAGACTATGGTATCGTGCTCTGGAGTGGCTTCTCCAGAGCACGAAGGCCTGGGTAGACTAATATGGAGGATACGCTGTTATCCAAGCAGCAAATCCCCCCTCTCCATGCCACTGAAATCGTCCAATGGGCTCAAGTTGCTGTGAATCTAACAACAGCAACATGCTTCATTTCTTCTCCCTGCCGGGTAACTTCTTTAAGCTCACAAGGAGACAAAACGATAAATGATGCAGAGAAAACACTCATGCTTAAATAGAAACCTATTTCTGTATCCAGTTGACTTTACCTTGGCATTTGGCTGAAGAAAAGAGAATGTGTTTTCATTCAGCAAGCTCTCATAATCATCCGGCCATTTTTCAGCTCTCTTCTGCGAGGGAACAATCTGTTTCAAGAAAGAAAATGAGGAACTTCTGAATAGGCAGTACAAGTAGCTGATTGGAGCGGCAGGATTGTTTGTAATACATACAGCATTTTTCTTTAATCTTGGTAGCAAAATAGAGGGAGGTTTGAGAGAACATCGGGGAGTGAAGTTTTTATATATACAACACTGTATGCCTGGGATCATGAGTGCTCCGTGAAAGTTTCTGCACAAGCAGACTTCCACATATAAAGGACTTGGGATCTGAATATCTTAAGTGCCACCTCCACCCCTATGAACCCACTGGATTGCTCACAATCTTCAACAGAGGGTCTGCTGTATCCCTGAATGGGAATATCTAATCTCATTTCCCTTTCTACCTGCATTCAGATGCCAACCCAAAGCAATTATTTCAACAAGCTTTTGGTCTGAAGTGAGCCACATATCTGTTTGGTCAAATTCTTATGGAGATTTGCTTTTGGTTCTGCTGCTTCTGTTTTAATTGTGCTGATAAGCATTTTATTTGTAATGATGACATACTCCTTTTCCTATTTTTAAAATTATGAATTTTTAACCATACACAAACACCAAAACACAAACGCCTACAGAAATAAAAGTTCATTTCAGCCCACATAGCTACAAAATGTCTCCCAAATACAGGGGAAAAAATGCCACTTTCCTTATTGATGTTTTAACAAAAATATTTTATTTACAGGTGAAGAAAACAATTTAAAACAGCTTGGGTTCCTGCAACAATAGTAGAGTATTTTATATCCTGCCTTCTTCCCTAAGAATTGAAGGTGGCTTACAATTTAACAAGACCATTTAAAAAATCATTAAAAAACATCAGTTTTTTTTAGAAAAACAACATTAAAATATCAGTATAAAAACAGAAGACAGGCGATTTGGCAGTGGAACAGATTGCCAAGGGAGGTGGTGGACTCTCCCTCACTGGGGGTCTTCAAGCAGAGTCTTGACGAGCACCTGTTGCGGATGATCTAGGAGGATTTCCTGCTGCAGGCAGGGGGTTGGACTAGATGACCTGCTAGGTCCCTTCCAACTCTAGGATTCTATGATTCTATGAAAAACATCCATATTAAAAACAACTGTTAAAAGACTAACATAAAATATGTTATCTAAAAAAATGGTCACAGAAGACAGCAACTTTAAAACAAAGGTCAACACAATTAAAATGGCTAAAAGCTCAGAAGGCCTTTTGTAAAAAAATGTTTTTAGGCCTCTCTGAAAGGTCTCAAGGGAGGGAACAGTTTTTAAATCAAGAGGGAAGGAATTCCAAAGGGTTGGTGCCACTACTGAGAAGGCCCTGTTCCTTGCCACCACAACACCCCCCACATACCTACCTCGGCAGTGGTATTTGTTACAGGGCCTTCTCTAATGAACAAGCCAGAATGTACGGAAGTAGACAGTTTCGAAGATAGTCTTGCCCCAAGCTGTATAGGGCTTTATAAGTCAAGACTAGCACCTTGAATTGGGTCAATGCAGTGCAGCTGTGCAGCTGCTGGAGTAGTGGCCAGACACAGTAAAATCATCTACCTCCAACAAGCACACAGGCCACTGCATTTTGTACTAATTGCAGTTTTCTGAACTGATTTCAAGGGCAGCCCCATAGAGACCACATGCAGTGCCGGATTTGCATATAAGCTAAACAAGCTGTTGGGCCCCCAAAAAAATTTAAAGGAAAAAAACTTGATGAACATTTCCAAAATATAAGATAAAAACAAATAAAATAAAATCTACATACAGCAACAGTTTTTGTGTTGTGTGGCCCCACCACTTGACTCTGAAGCCCTTGGATATTGGAGGCAATGGGAGGGAAAATCATAAACAGAAACCATAACTATTAACCATAACAACCATGCCGTGGTTCTTGCACCCAAAAGGAATCACTGGAAAACATGCAGGCAATAAGTTTTATTGATTGTTCTTATGGTCCACCAAATGATGACCTCAACCATCTACAATTAGTGTATTACAGAGCTATACATTCATCTAAATCCAGCATTGTAGAAAAGTTTAACTTGGCTAATTTACCAAACACATGCGGGCTGTGGGTGGCACAAGTGGCTAAGACACTGTACCTGTTAACCAGCAGGCCAGGGTTTGAGACCCAGGTCGGCCCCACAAGACAGGGTGAGCTTCTGTCCTTAGCCCAGCTCTGCTACGCCAGCTGGATCCAATCGTATTGGCTCTGCCTTTCCATTGGACTAATTCAGTGGTGTGGAGAGTGGGGATTTGCTGCTTGGGTAACAGCCTATCCTCCATAACAATCCAACCCAGGCTTTCGTGCTTCGCATGCAGCGTATGCAGCATTGAGCACGATACCATGGTCTTCCAAGACTGATGGGGGCCTGCTTTTTGCTGAAACACAGATCAAATAATTCCATATATGCTGTTGGGGTAAGCATGTACACATTCTGTTTGAGCAGATAGTATGGTTCCAACCATTTTTTTACATAATACCCCTGAGAGTTATGCCATCACAAAAGAACAAGTGGCAGTGAAAGGGGGGATTGGTGAAATGATAAATCAGAATTGCCCCCTTTCTCCTACTACAAAACGTTCAAGCTGAAAATTCTGAGTTGTGATCTTTTGATGAAGTATCAGTGAAAATAAAATTTATCCACCTCTCATGGTGTATACTATGTAAATGGTACAAACCTTTTTAAAATGTGCCTGACCCCATCACATTTATTTTGTCCCTTGTTGTATGCCCCTGGTGGGGGAGATTGAGCACACACACACCACAAAAAGTTGAAACCTGGTATGGTTTTGGATGGCTAGCATTTATTAACAGTTTTGGCAATCACTGATGTTTTAGCCCAATTGTTCAAATCCTTACCTCATTTCTAATGACATATTCAGTAGAAATAAACCAAACCACTTCCAGTAGACCAGAGAAGCTGCTGTCATTTCAGGCACTTATCCAAACAGAACAGAATCTCCCGACCTTTCAAGGCTGACCCATCACCAACTGTGATAAATGGGTGTGCTGTCTTATAGACACAATGCACTGGCTTTGTGCTTTTTGCTGCCTTGGTCAAAGTGGATAACTTATGGTCTCAATTTTCAGTTTCTCGGGCAATAAAACATTCACTAAACTCTTCCCAGCCTCTAATATTTTGCAGCCTTTAGAGATGACCCTGGTCATGACTAATGGTGTAGCTCACTGTCTAGCTACTGGGGGGTGGGGGCTTCAGTTAGTTCAGTACCAAGGTTGTATTTTATATTTGACATCCTGGGTTACTCGGACCTGAACCATGCTGGCACTTCAGTATGTCACTTCATGTAGCTTTCTGTTCCAATACTGTCTAGCCATATTCACCTAGAAGCTCAGAAGCAGGGCACAAAGCAATGTTGATGCACAAGTGTAATGAACCTTCTACATCTCCTATTTTGGCTTTCCCTGCTAGAGGACCAGCAAAAGCAAAACCTCCCTTGGGAAAGATCATAGCTTATGGGTAGAGAATAACATCTTTGCATGTAGAAGGTCTCAGGCATTCTTCAACCAGCAAGCTGAGAAAGACTATTCTCAATGAATTCCTAGGACTCTCACAACGAGTAAAAACAGCTCTGGGGGAGAGGTGCCAAGGTCCTAATGAGGCATGAATGATCCAGTAAGAGGAAGCTCCTCATATTCGCTGCATTTTTATGTACTGCTTCTATAGTGTCCAAGGATGAACATAGGAAATTGCTGTATATTAAATTGGATCATTGGTCCATTTCATTCAAATTGTCTTGGGCAGCTGGCAAAAGAGGCTCTCGTGTTTCAGATGAGGGTTCCAGCCCTACCTTAAAATGCCAGGAGTTGGACCTGCGACCATCTGCCTGCAAAGCAGGTGCTTCACCCCAAGCAACAGTCCCTACCAATGAGTAATACCCTCCAAATCTGTATCACAGATCAGAGTCAAAGATGCTCTTCCATTTGTGCTTTTCACCTCATGCTAGAACCCCGAATGAGACCGGAAAACAAGCCAAAAGTTCCCTGCTTTGCTGCAGTTGCCACTTTAGGAGCCAAGAGCCCTTTAGATGGCCACTGCCAACAGAAAAGCAGGAGCATGCAAACAGTTATTTTGGTGTTGGACTTGGATCTGGAAGACCCGAGTTCAAATCAGTGTGATCTGCTCTGATGTGGAGCTTCCTTCCAAATTCTCATTCCTAATGTCACGTTGCCTGCTACTTGGAGATGCCAGCAACCAAACTAGGGATCTCTTACATGCAAAGCGTGTGCTTGAGAACTGACTATCACCCCTTCCCAAGGATGAGCAGGTAAGAATGCTGAGTGCTCCTTCAGGACTCCAAATGGTGACACTAGGGTTGCCTTAGATACAGGAATAAAAAAACCACATGGGGTTAAACACTGAACAATAATTCTATATTACGCTCAAAAAGATATGAATTTCTTTATTTTTACAGAAAAGATTCATTCAACATTGTATTATTAAAACCATCCATAAAGTAGAACACTTCTAAACTAGGTCAAGCTGAGATGGAGAAGTCACACTTCTGCTAGCATAAAAATAAGGGCACCTGAGTCAATAGCAAATTTAATCCTGATCAATTTGTCAGTATAGACCCTGCTTTCATTAGAACTCAATTCAGACATGCTCTGGGCAACTAATTAGCACACCTGGTAGAAGACAGCAGGTTCCATCTCAAACTAGATGTACATCCAGACAAAATCGGCAGTGCACATATAAGTGTACACACATAGGTACATTGCAGGTTTGCATTTGAATGTAAGTGCGTGTTCACCCGAGTCTGCCACCTTGTTCAGGATGTGTGTCCATGATATTTATATTTGTGCAAAACAATACAAAACCTTCTCCTCAAAATTGCTATATTGCACTGCAGGATTAGTAAACATAAATCCAAATAGATCAAATTATCAGCCTTCCATAATTTGACAGTGGTTTCCCTCTGAAAAGGCCAAGCCACTCTGGTCAAGGCAAGGGCATTTGATGGGTTTAGCCCCTTATTATATTAGCACACTGTATGACCTATAAGCAACATTACACCTACCAAGCCATGTTGAATAGTATAATGAACCCAGTGGCATAATTCCATGCACCCCATCATCCCTCTCTCTTTTCTCCCCAACTCTTCTACACCACCCTCTTCCTACTGTATTTGATCATTCTCACTGAAAGCTGCAGTGAGCTCTCCCACCCCCGTCCCCGAGTCTGGCCTTGAGCATATGATTCTTATGGTGCAAGGGGCCCCGGATGCAATTCAGACCCTGGCAGACCCAGGGAATTCCCAAAGAAGTGGGAAGCTAGCTAATGTTTGGGGGAAGGGGAGTAACAGATGATCTGTTTTAATCCAGAGGTTCCTGTGTTCAATATCCATTTCAAAAGAATCCAGGTAGCAGGTATAGCAGCCCATTTGCTTTTCTCCATAGAACTCAATGAACTCCATCAATTCATCCCTTTCTTAGTTGCTCAATCTGAACTAATTTCTTGATCACATTGTAGAACTCAAGTTTTTTTTTCCTGAATATAAAGATTATAAGTAACAAGTTGTTAAATTCTGCCTGCTTTTTTGCCATTAGTAATCCATTCTTAGCTCTATAGGCCAGTGGGTATTTTATAAATTCCTTTCTTCCAGGCATATATTTAAGCACAGCTGGTCCTTTCAACAGTCACCATGGATGGCTTCCCAGCAACTGCATAACCCGTTATTTTCCAGAGCAGGGTGTCATAGCATCATCAACTAGTCCGTCTGACCTACATTGTACATTCATCTGATAGCTTTGAAAGCTAGAATTAGCAAATATGAAAAGCAACCGGAGTCATAGTTATCCCCAGAACACTAAAAATTCCCAGCTATTTCTGTGACAGGGCAGTGAAGAATATGGAGCTGGGGCCATAGCTCAGTGGTGGAACACATGCCAATTAGAAGGTCTCATCCCAGATATCCTCAAGTATGTTCAGGAAAGACCCCTAAATGAATCCCTGGAGACACATTCCCACTTTGTGTGAACAATATTGAGTGAGGCTTTGATCCTTTCCTAAAAGCAGAATCCTGCTATTTATAATGACTATTCCATCTCATTTGTGGCATGTCTCGAGCAGTGAAATGAACAACATAAGCAAAAGGCAACTGGTTATAGTTATCTATAGTAATCCCTAGAAAATAAAATTATGTTTATTTAATGACATACGTATTTTCCCTAACTCACAACTGCTGTCCTTCAAAAAGCTATCCCTGATTTACTTACTATTCCATATCTGCACCACATACTTACTATTCCATATCTGCACCAGTTCATTCCCAGTAGATCTGGGCACTCATGCCTGGTGACCTAGAAGGCAACAGAATATACAGGCAGATGTGACTGGTCAGAATATCGTGGTGTCCACATCTACTGGGAATGAGTGGCACAGAAGCGGAACAGTAAGCTCTGCTCATCACAGAACAAAAGGCTTTCCCCAAATCTTGGATCTGGCCTTTGGGCCAGGGTTTAGATTAATTAAATGTCTGGAATAGATGTGAATGAAATGGTGGAAATGCATGCATTTTGCTCTCTGGTTGCCATGATAATGTGATGGATATTGATATGGCTTAGAGCCCTTATTTCCTGGCTGCTGGAAAATAGCCATATTTGTGGTATCCTCACATCAGCAGACTCACATTGGTGCCACCATTCGCAAGCCTCACAATGAGACACTCCTACAAGGGTCTCTAATGCAATATCATACTCACTTTCGTAGGGAATTTCTGGTTTAGTGCCAAACTATGCCCTGATCTCCTGAGCAGGCCTCCATCAGTCTTGAAAGACTATGGCATTGTGCTTGGCGCTGCATACGCTGCATGCGAAGCATGATCTCCTACATGCAGCAAAATTAGGAAAGAACAAGATCATGAGAGTTTGACATTAGCAGAATGGGCTCATTTTCTCCTAAATAGTGTTTGTTTTATTAGCCAGTCTGAATGATCTGGTGTTATTGTTATCTGCACCAGTAAATCCCAATATTAGTTATTTGCCATTGGTGCAATCCAATAGTGCCTACATTTCCTTACTATTTTTCATCTTTGTTCAAAAAGGTAGCCACAGAGCTCCATCTAGTGTCTGATAGAACCCTGACGCTCTCAAGAGGCTGATCAAAGAATGGAGAAGTTTTCCCGTAGATAAGGTGTAGCTTAAAATAAGTTTGAATCATAGAATCATAGAGTTGGAAGGGATCCAGTAGGTCATCTAGTCCAACCTCCTGCCTGTAGCAGGAAATCCTCCTATAGCATCATGCTTGCTGCATGTCTGATTGTATGATGTCTGATTCTGCCCACAAGGCAGAAGCCCCCCAAATGGAGAAAAGTTATGTTTATAAAAATGTGCAGAGATGAACACATGAAAGAAAGTAGATATGAGTATCTTTGTGCAGATGCCAAATTGCCCAAAAGAAGAAAGCCAAAGTAAACTAGCTTTGCATTGATTTCTGACTGATCCTCAATTCATTGGCTCCCAGAAATTCCTCAGTTCTCCTAGACTTACATCTAATGTGTCATTAGCCACTTAGCTTTTGCCTTGAGTTCACAGTTATTACCATCTTTTAAATATAAAATCTAGGCTGGAATTGTTAATAATAGATTTCCATGCACAAAGATCCCACCTTATTGTCAGCAACGTTGCCTCAAGAAATAGCATGCTCCAATGGTTAGGCCTTTACTTTAAAAACAGCCACACACTGGGTCAGACTTAAGCCCAAAATGGTCCTGGAACTGGCTGTTTTGAACAATTTCTGCCCAACACCACATATACACAACAGGGACCAACTCTGTATACCTATATCAGTGATTTTCAATCTTTTTCATCTCATGGCACACTGATAAGGCACTTCAATTTTCAAGGCACATCATCAGTCTTTTGACACTTGACGAGGCACATCACGCTGCTGGTGGAGGGTTCACATCCCTCAAAGGCCTTATTAATGAATGACATTATCTATATATATAAAAGAGAAAAGTCACTGACTGACTGACTCATCACCGCCCTGCCAAAACCGCTGGGCCAAGAAGCATGAAATTTGGGGTGGGTGTTCCTTCCATGACGGAGGGATGCACTAAGAACCAGTTTTCGGAAATTCCAACCCGGAAGGGAGTGAAAAGCGACACAACACGCTTTTCCTCCCTATACTTTGCATTGGAGAATTGATGACTCATCAACATTCCGCCCCAACCCCCAGACCTAGAAGCATGAAATTTGGGGAGGGAGATTCTTCTGTCACATGAACACCCGCCAAGAACCCATGTGCAGAAATTTAACCCTTAAGAGGCTGAAAAGGGGTGCAGTGTGTTTTTGTCCTATATTTAACATGGGAGAATGATCAACATCAGCCAATTTGGTGCACTGGGGGGATTTTGTTTGGAGGAAGAAATTGCACTGAGGAGGATGTTGCACATGGGGGGTTGATGTGCATGGGGAGATGTTGCACATTGGGAGATGTTGCACATGGGGAACTGACGCACATGGGGGATATGTGCATGAGGGAATGATGCACATGGGGGGTTGATGTGCATGGGGGAAGTTGCGCAGGGGGGAAGTTGCGCATGGTGGACTGATGCTCATGGGGAAGTTACGCATGGGGGACTGATGCACATGGTGTTGATGTGAACTTTTCAGTTGAAAAGCAGTATATAAATACTGTAGATAGATAGATTGATGCACATGGGGGAAAGTTGCGCATGGAGGACTCATGCACATGGGGGAAGTTGCACATGGGGATGTTGTGCATGGGGAATGATGTGCATGGGGAGAAGTTGCACATGGGGGACTGATGCGCATGGGGTGTTGATGTGCAAGGGGTGTTGATGCGCAGGGGGATGTTGCACATGGGGGACTGATGCGCATGGGGGGAAGTTGCGCATGGTGGACTGATGCTCATAGGGAAGTTGCGCATGGGGGACTGATGCACATGGGGTGTTGAAGCACATGGGGGAAAGTTGCGCATGGGGGATGTTGCGCATGGGGACTGATGCGCATGGGGTGTTGATGCACATGGGGAAAGTTCTGCATGGGGAAGTTGCGCATGGGGAAAGTTGCGCATGGGGGACTGATGTGCATGGGGGAATTTGCGCATGGGGTGTTGATGTGTATGGGGGATTTTGCGCATGGGGATGTTACGCATTGGGGATGTTACGCATTGGGGATGTTGCGTATGGGGTAATGATACACATGGGGTGATGATATGCATGGGGGGAAGTTGCGCATGGTGGACTGATGCTCATAGGGAAGTTGCACATGGGGTAATGATGCACATGGGGTGATGATGCACATGGGGTGATGATGCACATGGGGGACTGATGCGCATGGGGGACTGATGCACATGGGGGACTGATGCGCATGGGGAAAGTTGGTGGATTGATGCTCATGGGGAAGTTGCACATGGGGGACTGATGCACATGGGGTGTTGATGTGAACTTTTCAGTTGAAAAGCGGTATATAAATACTGTAGATAGATTGATGCACAGGGGGTGTTGAAGCGCATGGGGGAAGTTGTGCATGGAGGACTCATGCGCATGGGGGATGTTGCACACGGGAAGATGTTGCGCATGGGGGACTGATGCTCACGAGGGACTGATGCGCATGGGGGACTGATGCACATGGGGGACTAATGCGCATGGGGTGTTGATTCACCTTGGGGAGATGGCATATGGGGAAATGTTACTCCCGCAATGCAGGTACGCTTTTTGCTGGTATAATAATAAATTTTCCAACCCCCCCCCCCCGGCCACAACACACCTGAGGAGCATTTGCACCACACCAGAATGCCATGGCAAATTGCTTGAAAATCACTGACTTATAGGCTGAGTATAAATAGGAAACAAAATTTAATAGCTGGTGTGCAATTGAATTTAATATTTATTTATTTATTTAAGCAATTATTTAAGCAATATTTCTTAGTATTTATTGGCATGCAATGATGTTGGTATTTGACAGTATTTGATACTTAGCACTAATCTGTCTCATTTGTATTTTGTCCTTCCCTCCAAGTAATTCACGGCTGAAGTAAAGCAGTATTTCATTTAACCTCACAATATATCTTTGATTTAGTTTCGGCAGAGAGGGATGGTCTAAGATCAGCCAGTAATTTTCAGTGTTTCAAGGATTTAAACCCAAATCCCTCCAATTGGTATTCAATTGTATTAATATTTGAAAGGCAGTCATGTGACAATACGTTATCCACAACAGTTCCATTTCGGAACTTTCTATGGATAAAAAAAAATCAGTGGATAAACAGTGAAAAAATAGATTTCAAGACTTCCAGGTTTCTTGTTTTTCCATTGCTCCTAATGGAATATGGTTGTGACTCAATAGCTGCAGGGGTTTGATGTTGTGACTGATACCAAAAAATGTGTTAAGTAAAAGTAGTTTAAAAAATAAAAGTGCATCCCTGTACAATGGTTTTAAAACAGCTTTTTTCCTGTTGTAGAGAGGCAGTAATAAGAAATCAAAGGACCCCTTCCCCTGCCCCCTGCCCCCTGCCCAAATAATGGAATCATTGCTTGCATGACTCTCAACAACAGGTTTTTTAAAATTTATTTATTTATTAGATTTATATCCCGCTTTTCTTCATTAACAAAAGGAAACCCAGGGCGGCTAACAACATTTAAAAACAATAATACACCACTAAAACTAGATAACAATAAATACAGTTAAAACACAATTAAAATACAGTTAAAATACAATAAAATGATACGAAAACTGTAAAAAACAATAATACCCAGGTTAAAAAACAGGCAGGCAACAATACTATTACTCTTTTAAAAGCCATCAAATGCCTGCTTAAATAAAAAAGTTTTAAGGCCTCACCAGAAAGATAACAATGATGGGGCTTTCCTTAACTCAATGGGGCGGGAGTTCCACAGAATGGGTGCCACCACTAGGAAGGCCCAGTTTCAGGCCACCATCCCTCTTACTTCTTTTAGAGGTGGCACAACTTAACAGGGCATCTGTTGACCTCAGAGTGTGGACCACATTATATGGAAGCAGGCGGTCTCTCAAATACACTATTCCCAGGCTGTTTTGGGCTTTATAAGTCATACTCAACACCTTGAATTGGGCCCAGAAATGAATGGGCAGCTAGTGTAATCGCCAGAACAACAGTACGACAGCATCAAACCACCCCACCCCAGCAACCACACGTACCACATGAGCATTCTGCACAAGTTATAACTTCCGGACCATCTTCAAGTGCATTCCCACACAGAGCATGTTGCAATAGTCTAGTCTTGATGTCACCATGGCATGGACCACCATGGCCAGATCTGACAGAGTCAGGTATGGCTGCAGCTGGCACACCAGCTGAAGCTGGGCAAAGCCACTCCTGGCCACAGCTAACATCTGGGTATCCAGGAGCAGCTGCAATTCCAGGATCACCCCCAAGCTGCGATCCCACTCTTTCAGGGGGAGTGCAATCCCATTCAGAGTAGGGCGATAATCCAGTACTGTATATACATTGAGGATTTCTGAACCAGGAAGACCTCTATCTTGTCAGGATTTACTTTCTGCTTGTTCCTGCTCATCCAGATCCTGCCAGCCTCCAGGCAACGCTCCAAGGCTGAGACAGCCTGTCTGGTATTAGGCAGAAAGGAGAGACAGAGGTGAGTACCATCAGCATACTGATTACATCCAACTCTAAATCCCTGGATGACCTCTCCCAATGGTTTCATGTAGATGTTGAACAACATAGGAGACAGTATAGAACCCTCTGGCACCCAACATCCGAAGGGTCAAGGTGATTTAAACAGGAGATTTAAAGAGAAACAGGAAATTTAAAGAAAAAAGCAGTTTTTAAAACTCTGGTTTGTAGTGGTCGTTCATGTCGAGTCAAATCCATGTATAAAAAATCAATGTATAACAAGGTCGGACCTGTATTTCATAGTAATCAATAGCTTCTGAGAGATTATATTTGAAACCAGTCAAAATCAAAACAACAAATACATCTAAGGCTACAATCCTTAATAGGATAGTTATTAAAAAAGAAGCCTTGAAGAATACAGGGGAACCTACTTCTACTTACAACACATGTATTTTCACTATCGAATATTTGGATGATACCACTGGACATCTATGGGCCCAACCCTATCCAACTTTCCAAGGCTAATGCAGCCATGCCAGTGGGATGTGTGCTGCATCCTGCAATGTGAGGTCATGGTGGCTTCCTCAAAGCGAGGGAATGTTTGTTCCCTTACCTTGGCACTATACTGTAACTGGAAAGATGAATAGGATTGGGCCCTAAACTGACTATTACCTTTATTATCTTATTACCTTATTACCTGACTATTACCCTATTACCTGACTATTACCCTGACTATAAACTTTGATTTATCTCATATCCATTTATTTTGCCATACACTAAATAAATAAACCTTTAGCATTAACCCAAGTCATTGTATAAAAGGAAGTCACATGTAAAGAGAATCAGATCCTGTATAAGCCTGATGAATCATTGCTTCCTTCCTTTCCCAATACTAGGCTTTAAAGATTGAGAGGTGCCTTGGTATAATTTCCTAAGTAGATCAATGTTCTGCAACACATGTGAAGGTGTTCACAACAATTTTTCAGTATATATGAACCTGAGTTAGTATAACTAGTTGTCAGTCCAGTTATCCATCTAGCTCAGTACTGTCTACACTAGACTAGAGTCCCTAGCAGCAGCTGTTTATGGTTTCAGAAAGGGTTTTTCTACCTGCAAATGCACAGGATTGAACCTGAAACAGATTGAAGTTGGCACCGCAAAGCAATGACCCGTCCCTACTTCATTTGACATGCCTGCATGGATCTCACCCTTGATCTCACCCTGCATGGATCTTTGCACCATACTGTGATCTCGTGCTTACATGAGACTTACACAACTGATTAGTTACTAACATCCTTGTCAACAGTTCTGTCAGAAGCAATATAGAATCAGAGACCCACTGCAGATATCTTGGTTCAATTCAAGGTGTTTAAGCTAGCATTCTAGGTAGGGTTTACTGAAGCTTAAAGTTTGGTTTGTTTCATAACGACACTGAATAGGCTTAATAGATGCAGTTGCTGCTCCTGAAGAAACAAAAATCAATAATCCCCCAAAGCACTTACTCCTGCTAATGAATTCTCAGTGCAGACCTCAACAGGTTCATTACCATGACAATCAGAATATAAAAGCCAGGACTTTGCTTGTTGCTTTCCAAGTAGTTGAAAAAGACTACAATGCAGTGCATTGGGAGTGCATTTTATCTAATTTATACCTAAATTATCTGAATGCTGTCCACATAAAATCCTATAATGTGTTGGGTATAGGGTTGTATCAGACCCCAGTTACATATTGTCATGAATGTCTTCATTCTCATTCTCACTGCAACTTGGGTATTGTAGTATACAATACTTCATTAAAATTGAAGTATACATGCATGAAAGCACTCTGTACATATCTTTTCTAAAGCTGATTTCAAGGATGTAGTGCTAATAAGTATGTAGCCAAAATTGGATCTTCCATGAACTAAAAGTAAGGATGGGTCATAAGTCATAACCTTGCAGAGTTTAGAAACTGCCTTTAAAAAAATCTTTAAGGAGCAAATCATTTAAAAAGGTTCTGCATGCTGTACTTGCATTATTTAGAATATTTTGGAAAAGGAAGGAAGGAAGGCAGGTCTGACAAGACAGCTGCTTTAAATGTGGGTGGTTTTCCTCGAGTGGCTTTTTTTTGGGGGGGGGGAACCTGTATTCATAGGAACATTCCAGTGGTGTTTCTCTTCATCTGTCCTTCTGTGAAATGAGGTATATTTCCTACTTGCAAGTAAATGCACAATTGCAACTCAGTTTACATTGAGCTCAAAATATTTTCCTTACCAGCTATCAGTCTGCCAGTTTTTATTTCAGGACCAAAGGATGAAAAATAAGTTTCTTCAATCAGGATCTACAAAATCTGGTCATAACCCACTGTTTGGGTAAAACAACCTTAGTCAATCCCTGATCTTTGTCTCAAATTCTGCTCAAAACAGAATTCAGCCATGGTTGCCATCACTGCAGAATATATAATGTGGAACAGTTCTCTATTACTAGAAATTCAATTTTTTTCATTTTTCAACCTTTTTAAAGCATATTTCTAGCATGTCGTTATAAACAAGTATGCAAATGACAGTATTTCTACTGACAGCTTGTTGCTACCTATCAACTTTCCCTACACATACATATTTTCTGTCCTTGATTCATCCATGCCTACCCTTTTATTGCCACCTTTCAAACCAATCCATATTCTGCTGAATGATTGGGGCAGAGATAAAGCATGAAAACTTAAGGGGTTTGTGCAAAAAATAAAAATAAATCCACACCTCTCTATTGAGAGGGTGAAATGTGGTCTTCCCTAAGCACAGAAACTTGAAGAAGGTAGCACAGAACAGGGATGCCTTTTTAGAATACACCAATGATCAGGATTGTTTCACATAATCCATTATCCTAAAGAACAACCCTCTTAACCCAAGTTCTGAAGTACTCTGGCTGCTTGCCCACCTGCATTGACTGTAACAGAATATAGCTAAGTCCTGAACATCACGGCAGGAGAAGGCAAGCAGCCAGGGCACTGTAGCAGCAAAGCAGCAGAAGTTAAACCTGCCAAATTATTTCTTGCAGTTGAGCACTTAAAGGGACAAGGACCCACTCTTAGTTGGGAAGTGGCAACCCTATTCCTATGGCATACATTGTTTTGCAACAGCACTACTACCCTCATCAAATTTTTTTTAAAAACCTAGCTTGATGAGACTGAAAAGTTTCAATTTACCAGCTATTCAGACCACTGTTTTTATCCTTTTTACTATTGTGTGTGGAGGGGGGGAACCATCTTCTGAAGTGCCTGGTGAGCTCTGGATAGAGACAGTTCTAACAGTCTCACATTCCCCTTTGATAAGAGTTGAGCTATGGTTGCATACTCACAAGTAAATGAACATGTATGGTTCTGTTTCACTTTCCATAGGGCTCTCTACATTTTCCTTGTCAGCTTAGAGGGAAGCCTCCTACTTGAGTGTTTTTGAGCTCCTGCATTCATCAGATTTGGACCTGTGAATTAGACAGAAACCAAAGCACGTGCTCTGCCACTTGGTTAAATTCCTTAGGCCAAGTTACAGTGCTAGCATGTCATATCAAAACCCACCCCCATATTATTTTAACCATTAGAAAGTTTGGCCTGTTCAGGACATTGGGTATAGTGGCAGGTTGTGGAGAAGAGTCCAAGTCATGTGGAGATTGCATTTGGAGACAACATCACAAATAAATACAATTATCTTATTAATTTGAGTCTACTACTAACAACAAATGCAGGGCAATATCAAGTCTACCAAAAGGTCCATACTCTGTTTCATGCATTTGCCAGCAAGATGCCTCCTGAAAACTAATAGGCAAGTCATGGAGAAAAGCCATTAGACCACTCCTGCTTGTATTCAGTGGCATAGATGCAGCCATCTGGAGAGAAATGTACTCATGGACCTCTCTTGCTCCATGAATTTGTTTAATTCTCTTCTAAAATCATATCAGCACATAGCCTTCCTTGCACTGTATGACAAGGAAAGCCATAAGCATTAAGTGAAGAAGCACACCTTTTACTCCAGAACCTCATCCTGATCAATTTTGTTGCATGACATCAAGTTCTTATTTTATAAGGTAAAAACTCTTCTGGTCCACTTTCTCCATACAATACTTTTATAAACAACTGTTATTCCCACCTTTTATCTAATTCTTGAACCAAAGAAGACAATTTTGATCATCATCCTTTGATCATGTTGGCAGCCCTACTGAAAGGGGAAATGTTAGCAAAAGATAATCCCTCCATTAGCTCCTCACCAATAGCACCAGCAACCCTGACAGGCTGGTTAAGTTCCAAGCTTTTGCAGTATTTGCATTTGAGGCTAAATGGAACGAGAGGGACTTGGGTAACAAATCTGACTAGCTTTCCAAAGAAGCTCAACTCAACCACACCAAGAGAAGAGGAAACCTTGACATTTCAATTTGGCAGAAATTTAGAATAGTTCTTCATTCTGTACCGAAGTATATGAGTCAGGTTCCCCCCCCCCCCCCCAGGGAGCAAGAGAAAATTACTAAACGTTTTAAAGAAGAATGCCAGGCTTTGGTCTATTACTTAGATTATTACCTTGGGCGAAGGCATTTTCACAGGCTGCAATTTCAAAGGTTTCTGGGCTGCTAAAGAAAGGAGATGACTCTTCATAAAGCTGATTGACATGCCAAACCATGTACCTGAAAGTGAAGTGGTACAATGGATTTCATAATAGAAACCAGAACATTGTACCCTAAAATCAGCACTAACCTCTTCACACAGACCTTTCCTTTTGCAATAAAAAATCTTTAAAAGCCAACACTTCAGAAGCTCTCAAGTCATAGAGAAAAATATGTATCAGTGAGAAGTGTATCATGTTTGTAATATGACTCCACGGGAAGGGAAAATATTTGGGTCAAAAGTACAGTGTGACAGCACCACATGAGAGGTTTTTCTGCCTTCTGACTCAAAATCAAATTTATTTGTGTATTTGTTTAAATTATTTATATTTCTCCTTTCCATTAAATTAAATACAAGACAACTTTGAAAGCAGCACGATACTGCAGTTATGAAAGCTAAGAAGATGGATAGAGTGAATGGATAGAGTGGATAGAGAGAAACTCTTCCCTTTCACATAACACCAGAACTAGGGCATCCACTAAAATTGAATGTTGTGAGGATTGGGACAGACAAAAGAAAATATTTCATTACCCAGTGTGTAGTTGGTCTGTGGAACTCCCTGCCACAGGACGTGGTGATGGCATCTAGCCTCAATGACTTTAAAAAGGGATTGGACAAATACCTACAGAAAAGGACTATCACAGGCTACAAGCCATGAGGAGTGTGTGTAGATGTGGACAACCTCAAAATGCCAGATGCAGGGGAGGGCACGTACTCCTTGAGGCATCTGATGGGCCATTGTGTGATCCAGGAAGCTGAACTAGATGGGCCTTTCACCTGATCCAGAGGAGGCTTTTCTTACGTTCTTATGAAAAGAGCAAGAATTGTCTCTTCCTTCTCCAAAAACCCTAAAACAAATGATTTTGTAACAAATAACATTTTGGAGCCCATAGCAACTCTGAGAGTTGTTTTAACTCTCAGATAATAGGCTTTAACCAAATAATAATTTATTTATGATCACATGAAGATAGCCCACAGGCGACACAGAATAATAAGAGGCTGCCAAGTTCAAGTTCAACTTAAACCTTTATTGGCATATGGATATGTTAGAGAACATTCAGCAAGGACTGATAACATTTATAAAAGGTTAACTAGATAACTAAACTAGATAACTAAATAAGGGAAAAGGGATAAGGAAGAAGGAGAAATTGGTGAGGAAGAAGATAGGAGGGGAGAGAAGTCAGAAAAGGGGAGATGATTTAATAATTTGATTGAGAAAACCTGCTACAGCAGCAGTAATATCAGCTGAGTTGTCACTCAGCAGAGCAAAGGTAGGGGGCTCTCACTTCTAATGGTCAGCTTTGCCCACCAGGCAAATGGCAATTTCAGAGGTGGCGATTTGGAGGGAGGGGTTGGGAACAAATGGTTAAATGTTCTATATGCCCCATACTTGTGATAAAGGTAAGGGGCCGCATAGTTCTATATTATTTTTCAAAAAGAAAGAAATCCCATCACACATTTTCTATCTGGCCTTTAGATTTTGGATTTCATTTATTTCTTTTCACTGGATCTTGTCATCTACAAATATAAATATACTGTGTGAGCACTGGGAACAGGGAAGAGAGGCACTATCACTGACCATGGTGCTGAATCTATAGGCTCCAGTCTGGAGGTACAGTGCAGATTTTTTATTAATAATCGTATTGGCTCTGCCTTTCCATTGGACTAATTCAGTGGCGTGGAGAGGGGGGGGATTTGCTGCTTGGGTAACAGCCTCTCCTCCATAACAATCCAACCCAGGCTTTCATGCTTCGCATGCAGCGTATGCAGCGCCGAGCAAGATACCATAGTCTTTCAAGACTGACGGAGGCCTGCTGATAACAAAGTCTCATTTTCTATCCTTCCTTTTTTGGAAGCTTCCCCACTACCATGATAATATACAAAGCCAAGCCCTATTTTCCTCCCCCTGTAAAGCCACCTCATGCACCAACACTCCCAAAATATTTGCTGACAGAGCAGAGTCATTGTGCAAAATTATATAATGCATTATGCATTATTACAGCTTGGAACTTGAGTGATATAAACTCATAGAATTAAAGAGGAAATCTCTAGAGAAGTTATCTTTAACATTTTTCATCTCATGGCACTCTGAAAAAGTGCTAAAATTGTCACGGTACACCATCATTTTTTATTTTTTATTTACCATTGACAAGGCACACAGTGCTGCTGGAAGGGGACTCAAATCCACTAATTACCCTATTAATAAAAAACCCACCCAAAGTCCCATGGCACACCTGCAGACCATCCACAGCACACCAGTGTGCCATAGTGGTTTAAAATTGCAGCTCTAGAGTCTCTAGTTGCCAGTTTCCTAGATGTATCCTACACTTTAATTATAACTACCAGTTTATTCTATGTTACAGTGTGTAATATTAGGCAGAGAAAACTGGAGGAGGTTGGGAAGACATTATTATAAAATTTTATAAAAAATATGATTTGTGTGTGAGTATGCGCATCTCATAACACTTGAACACAGAGCAATTGATATATCTCTCTGTGTGTGTGCCTCTCTCTCTCTCTCTCTCTCTCTCTCTCTCTCTCTCTCTCTCTGCCTTTAACCCCCATAGGCCAGCAACAAATGCCTTCAAACCATCTCTGTCTTGTACCTTAATTTTCAGGTGGTTCCTGGACAATCCTTTTACATCAGCATCCACACTCCATGTGTTTCTTGGCCTTCCCTTTTTTCTCCTACCCTGGAGTTTCCATGTTAGGGCCTGACTTGTGATGGTGGCTTATATTGCAAAGTTTGTGTCCAACGTTTTTTCTTGATACCAGCATATAAAGCTACCAGTTTGCTGCCACAGATCCACTGAGGCATGTACATGTATCTATGTATGATTGGCTGGTTGACTAGTTGATTACAAAATATCTAACACTTCTAGGTGCTGTAAAAGAATGTGGGTTTGATGGCTTTGAAAGGAGACTTGACAAAATCATGGCAGATATTAATGATCATTACTGTGATAACAACATGGAACCTCCAGGAATACTAGGACTAAAAGTTGGGGAGGACTGTTACCTTCATGTCCTGTTAATGTCTTCCTGTAAGCCTCTAACTGGCCACTGTAGAAATCCAGATGCTGGACTATATAGACTTTCATTCATCAAACAAATGCAGGGTTTTTCATACATTTCACAAATTACTGATGGCCTGCAGATACTATAGTAACCTAATAGTATTGCAGTAATAACTTTATACTATTCGGAACAGCCAGATGTTCATGTTTCAAATTCTGTTGCAAAGTTTCATGTTTTACATCAAATGTACAATCGTTCATAAATATGAATTATTTGTTATTCATTGGGAATATTATCTGCATACAAAAATAAGCTGCCTTAAGTGCTTACACAATGAAGGCTCTAAATAAGGAGAGTGAAATCTGAATGCTTAAGAATCCATTTGCTTCATGCAAACTTAAACCAGACAGTTCCACAGGCAACGCCTTATGAAATTTTAATCTTTTTAAAACAAATTCATGATAGAAAACAATTTTTTATAAATACAAGAAACAATAAATATTCATGGGGCATAAATTTGGATGACACAAAAACTTAATTGCACAAGAGGCAGACTGAGGAAGGGTATATAAACATTTTAAAAGACAATGATTTGATTGCCACACATATAGCTTCTAAATATGCTTGAGTTTCTCTTAATCAACTGCAGGAGGAAGTCATCACTGAGAATGCCAGAATAAACTTCCACACTGAGAAGTAGCTATAACCAGGAGCCAGTTAAAATCACAGAAGAATACAATTGCACATAATAGTAGTAGCCCACACGATCAAAGAAATATTTTCCTAGAGCAGACCAGCATCTCCCTAGTGCTTCCCTCAATAGCCAACCAAAATGTCTCTAGAATATCATATATGGCAATAGTACAATAATTTCCCTAGTAGCATGGAATTGTGCGAAATTGGCATGGAAATAATTAAGTAAATAAATAAATATTTTAATTCTAGCATACCATACTAGAAGCACACTGGAGAGTACTGTAAGTGGAGATTCCGTTCTGCTTCTGTGACTAATATGTAAATTATCATTAAATTCATTACCACAAAATATGGTGAAGGACACTAGCTTAGATGGCATATTTGTCCAATTTATGTAGGATAGGACCAGTGATGGGCTTCAGGTGTTTCTCACAGGTTCTAAAGAACCCTTTGCTAATGAGTGCCTGGTTCTGAGAACTGGTTACTAATGGGATATAGAACCTGTTGTTAATTTAAGTTATAAGGACATAGAACCTGTTGTTAATTTTTTTGACTCTCACCACTGGATTCAAATGATTCCTTATAAGGACTCAGTTTTCTAAGGACTAGGTCTTGTCATTGGATCATCTAGGTCAGTATCATTGCTCTTCTGGGATGCCACTTTCAGACCCTAATCCTATTCTTCCCTCACTGATGCAATGGCTACTGAGGCATCCTACTGTGAGAGGGCAATTGTATAGGACTCCTCTGGGTAAAGGAGTAATCACTGGCTTATCCAGTGATAAACGTCCGTGATGTGCCAGGGGAGGGAGTCTTCTCAGACTTGCACAAACTAAATAACTTTTGCAGGTTTGCATGGACTTGCACTGGAAGGAAGGGCATCAGGATTCATCAGCTATCACTGCCACTGAACTGGCCCCCTTCCTGTTAGGTTTCTGAACCTAAGTATTGGTTACAGGAGAGTCGTGGGCTGAATAGAACTCTGAGGCATTAATTAGCAGTTGGAAGTGAGAAGGAACAGTGGCAGCTAGTGACAGCTGGTGACAGTTAGTGGCAATTGGCAGTTAGTTACAGTTGGTGATAGTTGGTTAAGCAGTTGGTGGCTTAGCTGCTGAAGAGAGCAGAGGTGCACTGTTTAGCTCTGCTGAACTGAGAGTGAAGGATGGATTAAAGTGTATGACCTGGATTGACCTGACAATTCTGTACTGTAAATAAATATTGTAAATAGTTCACTCCATGTGTGATCACAAGACACGGAAATTTAAATAGTCACCACACTGACTATATAACAAACTCTGATAGTCCCAACCTTCATTCTGCCCTACCCCTCACCTTCACGCTTATCACACTGGCCTAGATATAGCTGTGTTGGAACAGCCAATGATACAGGCAGGAGAACGCTGGAGCCAATGGCACAGATGATGCACTAGCACATGTACCTTTTACAACAGTGCTGTTTTATGAAAGTTAGCACCTGTAGAAAAGGTATAATGATGATGTAGTGAGTATAGGATTGGGCCATCACTTCCTCAACCAGTTCTACTCTGTTGACAAGAATTATGTTCCTTCATCCACCTTCTACATGATGAAGAAACTACTTCTCACTTTCACCACCACCAACCCCAATAAGCACATTTCAGATAAGAGTACATTTTTTAAAAAGTGAAAAGCATGGCATTTGTCCGAAGCTTTAAAAGAAATAAAATAAGAAAATGCTCCCTTTTCCCTTTCACTCAGATCTTTCCTAGTCCCTAAACAATACAAGCTACTCCCCCCCCCCCCAAGAATGTGGAAGTATATGGTAGAAGACACATCACAGATTACAATTGCTAAATAGCTGCTTTTCTTTGCCATTTGTAACTTGCTTTCCTTCTGGTGTCTCAATGGAGCCTACAATGAAAGCAGCACTGCAAATATTGCTCCAGACTGCATAACTCTTCCGAGTTAACCGTTTAAATTTCTGTTCACATGTTTGGTTGTTTAACAGAATGAACCGGGCATAATAATACTCTATACACTATGAAATCAAAAGCCCTCAATGACTTCCTTGAATAACTTAATTCAAGATCCTGAACAAATAAAATCAAATCAACGTGGCAGGTTTTTCACTAACAATCATCTTATTTCAAAAAGGCTTAAGCAGAGGTAATGGGGATAAAAGTAATAGGCAAGCATGAACACTGCAGGAAAAACCATTTTTGAATTTCATTATTTGTTGAAGGGTGTGGAAATTTGGCCCTTTGACAATTAGCTTTGATTGCCATCCAATCATAAGTACAAACTAGTCTTACCATTTTTGTTTTATGTTTATTTAGAACTTTCACATGAGGGCTACATGCAGAAATAATTAGCATAGTTATAGGAGCAAAGTACTCGACATAGCCATGGAATGTCTGTTACAGAGATGCAATTGAACCAAAACTACTGCTTCAGATCTCCATATGGGTCATTTAAGCTTGATGATAAGAAGACACAAGAAAGATGTTTCTGCCATTCTAATTTTTTTCAGCAGCTCTTATCCATGCAGGTATATTTACTTTGTGTGTGCATTTTTATTTAGAACGAGCAGAATTAATCCATCGTTGTGGGAGTAAAATTTCATCAATATTTGTGGGCCCTGGACTCCACTGGGCTCTGCTGGGCACTGACAGGCACTGGATACCAGGGGGCAGTGGCAGGCCAGGCAACAGGCACAAGTGGGTACCATCATGCAGTAGGTAGTGGCCATCATGGGGAAGTGGACACCACCAGGTAGAGGGTACTGGGAATCCCCACCAGGCATCATCAGGCAGCAGGAATCTTGGCACGGCCTTATCAGCAAGGGACTTTCTTAATGGCCTTTGATCACTGTTGGCTAGGAAAAGTAATAGAATTTCTATCGCATCCCACCTGATGAAGGCAAACAATTTTGTAATCTTAACAGGACCAAAGAAAAAGGAAGCTCCAGCTTACTAGTGAGAACTACAGATTCCCAACTATGACCTTCAGTCTCAGGTCTACTACCAGTGGCTGGCGCATGAGATCTTGGCTTCTTGGCCACCTTTATTGGAGGAACAGACAAAACGATATAAATAAGCATATGACTCAAGGAGAAATAAAGGTGTTGCAATGCAAAACTGTTATTGGTTAAACATGAAAGAAAGATGAAAACAACATTCCTAAAGACTTCCACACTTAGGCTCCAGTCTTATTACCCGATAAATGAGGTGGAAGGGCTGTAGCTGGAAGCAAAATAGCAGCAAGTACTGCCAAATTATAACACCATAAATATGTTTGCTGTGGCAGAGCAGACACTGCTGCTGACAGGTTCAAGAGGCCAGTCAACCTCTATTAATTCAGAACTTTGCAGGTTCATTCCCCGAGGTTAGTACACAGGCACGGATAAGTACATAGGGGAGAAAATGACTGTTCAAAGCAATGAGAGGAAATTCGCCAGCCACACAACAAAGGCTCAAAATTTGGTCTGTGCAGCAACTGCTGTTTTATCAGAAGGATAACAGCATGAAGAATCACCTAAGTGCACAATCCAGAGTAATTACGGGAGCTCTTAAACACATTTACGTCAATATAGTTACGGCATCACCTAGTGGAAACGTATGGGAAATTCATAGAGCAATCCAAAGTAAATTTGTCAACGTAAGAGCTCTCATAGTTACTCTGGATTGTGCAGTAAGCCTCTGCACACACCACTGAAAATGGTGGGAAAGAGTCCTGGGAAACCAAAATACTGTCACCTCTCCAAACCAAATGCTTTGGAAGTAGAAGGGGTATAATGTCTGTCCAACTCCAATCTCATCTCTTCTAGCATTACAACTTCCTGTGATAGTGGAAGGATCACTGGGGATCACAAGCAAGTCAAGGAGTGTTACAGAAACATGAATTAGTGGCCAAGAGTGTTACCAGGCATACTCTGAATCATGTGGAAGATACACACATGTACATGTTATGGACAAATTTATTTGTATAACAATAAACCCAAAACACATGTACATGCATACACTAGCCATGCAAACGAGGTAGGAGAGAATAAAAACATTTAAGTATGCTTTCAATTTAACATATGTGTGATACAGAAGGTGAGGATGAGTTGGGATCAAGAGCAACAGTGGTGAAGTTTACCTTTCTGTACCTGGGGTTGAAACTTCTTGATGAAGGAGTTGCCGGGCTTGTTAACCAAGATGCAGTAATATAACCTCCCAGTTCAGAAAGGGTGCAAATGTGGAGATGCAAATCCAGACAGTAACCATCAGGGGGGAAAGGAAGCCAGGGTGGTCATGCTTAGTGGAAAGGTATAGGAAAGGGGGGAGAAAGGAGACTGAAAAGGGAAGCAAGAGGTCTGATACTAGTCCTGAGTGTGAGAATCCTGAAGATCAGCTTAACTGACTTGCCTGAATAAGACGTAGTAGTAACTCATATACGGAAAAGCAGGGATTACCTTTCTTGGAAAGGACATCAAGAGGGGCCACTTGAACCATACAGATGGAGAAATCCTTATTATATAGATAAAGTAATGGAGGAATATCAATGAGTAGGGACCTGCAAAAGGTGAGGTTATTTTTCCTGACAAAGGGCGCAATCCAGAGTAACTATGTGGAGTCCTTGCTCCGGTGTAAGAACAATTTGCTCTGGCTTGCAATATGTATTTCCCATAGGTTTTCACTTAGTAGTGCAGCAGCTATGGGTACACATAAAGTCTCTTACGGGCTCCTGTAGTTACTCTGGATTGCGCCCTAAGGGAAAATAACCTTGCTAACTATGAGACATGTCATGTCTGAAGTCATCATCCACAGGAAATTTTTATCACCTGGAAAGGCTGATCCTGCTAGACACTGCTTATGGCACCCCACATCATTGTGGCAGCCTCATTTCACCATTTTAATGGAAGATATCTGAGGCTATTTTTTCAGTAATGGAGGCCTCTTTACACCAATGTGTGATGTTTTAGCATGGTTACTGTGTGCCCTGTCATGTTCTAGAGAGCTTCAATTCACTAGGCAGGAGCAACCACTGGATTCCTTTTTCCATTCAGTCCCCAAAAAGAAGCTGAGAAAGCCAAGAGTAGCTACAGATCAAGGGAAGCAGCAAGCTGGCAGCTGTAACAGCAATAGAAGAAAAAAGAAGACCTCACCAATGATTGGTTTTGCTGCAGCTCAGACATTCTTTCAAACCAGTCAAGAAAATGTATCCAAAAATACTGCAACCTAGAAAGGAGTGAAAGCATTTGCAATATCATTTCGGTGAATCTCCTGCTTGTCTCAGTCCTGCATTGGCAGAAGACAGCAACCATCAAAGAAGTACTAACACGGTTTTCTCACTAACAGCACTTTCAAAAAAAAATTGGACAAGTAAACATGCAGAGGGGGATACTGCACTGAAAAATCTCTGCCCCTAGATATTCATACTGAGGTACAATGTAGAGAAGGAAAGGGGTGGAGGGCTGTGGGGTAGTAAAAGAGGTGGAGAATGCTACACACACATCAAAGGCCTCCAAGAGGAACACATGTTTATGCTTTGTGCCGGCGTTCACAGTGATGTTATCGGAGCCTCTTGATGTTTCCCCTCATCTTTCTCACCCTCCTCCCCACACAAAGCACATCTATCTTGGTTTCCTTGGTGGATAAGGTACTGGGGAACTGAATACATTTCCACACATGAATGTTTTATTTCATATATAATGCACCCAACCTCAAAGAAAAAAGCAGCATTTTTTCTGAGGTATATCAGCTTTCCAGCATTATCTTTGAAAAGAGGCTTAAGTCAGACTACAGACTGTTTGATCTCAGAAGATACGTGTAGAAGGCGTGGAGGAAGGACACAGCAGCTGCTGCTATCATATGCAGCTATCATCCTGATGTGTGGGATAATAAAGACATTCCACAGCCTACTGTGACATTCTTTCCAATCCTTTCTCCCATTTCTCTGTCACACCAGCATTTCCAGCCAAGGTTCTCTATTTCTTTAGGCTACCTTCATGGTCTCATACTGACCATGGCAAAGGTATACAGCTCATCATCTTCTCATCTCAACCCTTATCAGTAACCGGGAAGGATACTGTCTCTACCACATTAGAAGTATGGAACATCAAAAGCAAAATGGGCTGTTACTCCTCCAAATCTGATCTGGACAGGTCATCTGGTCTTCAGGTCTGGTTGGGAATGTGACCCTTGAACAAGTCTGGCACAGAAACTCTATTCAGTCCAAAATGATTCCACAAGGGAGCCCAGCAAAAAAGTATTAACATGCTTCACTAGCATCTCTAATACTAAATGAAGGTTGAATAAAGTTGTTGATCTACTGACTAAAATATGTATCAAATCCCTAATTACAGCCATGGTGCCAGAAGACTGGAGCAAATATCACATCAGTCTTTAAAAAGGGTAGGAGACGGGACCTGGGAAACTATTGGTCCAATAGTGTAACATTGATTCCAGGTAAAATAGTGGAAAATCTCATTAAAAATCTTAAAACACATAGATGAGCAGGTCTTGCTCAGGGAGAATCGGCATGGGTTCTGTAAAGGTAAGTCTTGCCTCATGAGATCTTTTAGAATTCTTTGAAAAGATTAACGGGCATGTGGATGTGGGAGAACATGTGGATGTTCAGAAGGCATTTGGTATGGTCCCTTACCAAAGACTTCTGATAAATCTCCACAGTCAGGGAATTAGAGGGCAGGACCATTCAAGGATTAGGAACCTATTGAAGGACAAGACACAGAGAATGGGTGTCAATGGGCAATTTTCACAATGGAGAGAGGTGAAAACTGGTGTGCCCCAGGGGTCAGTCCTGGGATTTGTGCTTTTCAACCAGTTCATAAATGTCCTAGAGATAGGGTTAAGCAGCAAGGTAGCCAAACTGCAAATTAAATGGAAAAAATAAAACAGCTTCCTATAGCTACACACTGGCCATGTGCTCCTTTCTTTTGCCAACCTCAGAAAAAAAATGTTCTAGTAATTCACATCTTTCCACCCAGATTTTCTGTTTTTATAAAGGCACAAGAAGGTGTGTCCGCTTCTGACACTGCCATCCTACATTTCCTGCTTCTCTAGGAGTAAGGGTTCTATTAGTTTAACCACTACAGGGGTAAATGAATGTGCTTCTGAAGTCTATAAATAAATAGCGCATTGGATAAAGCAGAATGTCAAATAACTAAAGTTCAGATCTCTAGACTCAGCTACAATTTCAAGTGCTCCTTGTATGTCTAGTATGTGCTCCTTGTATGTGCTCAAGTGCTCCTTGTATGGCCATACTGAGACAGCCATAAATCTTCTCATGAGAGGGATAAAGGTAATTTCTCACAGCAATGCTTTCCATTCACTAAAAACATTACACAAATTAATGAGGTGTAGGTTGATATAGATACATAAGATACAACAAGGAAATGGTAAGTGGAGGCACACATAAGATATGCCGAGGAAATGGTAAGAGGAGAGGAGGAGAAATACACATGGCAAAATTTTGCAACCCAATATCCTAGGCAAGTTGTGTGTGTGTGTGTGTGTGTGTGTGTGTGTGTGTGTGTGTACAATACACACAACCACATGTATAATACAGTGTGTGTACACACATTCACGTGCTGGGAAGGGAACTGTCTACACTTCCATTTTCTGCAAATGGGGAAAAATGTAACCTTTGTGCATCATTTGAGATTTTCACAAAGCACAAAACGCAATTATGACTAAAACCCATGCATTATTCATTGAGCATCAAGTGAGAGAGATCTGATCTAATTACATTCCAAGGAGCAACTCCTATAGAATTAAAAACAATCTTTTTTTTAACACCTCATTGTTCTATAACCATTGTCTAAAGCAATGGCACACAGGAGATTTTAAGGAACCATGCATATGCATGTTAGTATAGAAAATAAATGTTAGGTCACAACAGAACAAAGAGACTTAATTAAAAAACATGTAAATGTCTCAATAGTACACCTTCTATTTAGATGAGGCTCTAATGTGAAATTTGATGAAAAGGTTGTTCTTTGAACAAGAAGGTGAAAACCCCTAACAAAAATATCCAAAACAAAAAGGTTGCCAGGAAACATTGTTTGGGAAACTGACAAAGACGATCCTGAACATGTCTACTCAGAAGTAAATCCCTTTGTGTTCAATCCCTGGGAGTACTTACTCCCAGGAAAGTGTGGTTAGGATTGCAGCCAAAATGTATTTCATGTGCCTTTTAAGTGTCCATTCCTAATAAGGGCAGAATGTGCAGGAAGGGCCAGTAAAGTAGGTAAGTGCAGGGATGTAAAAGGGCAGCAAAGTGTGGGGAGGGGTGTTGAATGAGATGGGGGAGGGTAGAATGCAGCTGCAACAGAGGACAGTTGGGTATATCAGTCTTGGGGGTAGGATTGGTTGCACCAGTGCTTACTTTATCCAAACCCACTTCCTGGACCTGATCTACCAGCAAAGAATTATATTCTTGTACCAGTAATACCACTGGCATAAGTCTATGTTGATCTATCATGACTGTTAGGGTTTACAAGGGCAAAGGGATAAACATCCCCTTAACTAGAGATTACTACAGCAGCCCCCCCCCCCCCAAAAAAAAATAACCCGTGGAGATGCAACATAACACAAGGGCTTATATTGGATGGGACTGGGGGGATATCCCAAGATACTACAAAGGATGTGTATGTCTTTGTATTTGTGTTATGCCAATAAAGGTTGACTTGCTTGACTTGACTACTACAAAGGTTCATAAAAAATATGCCAAGGTAATACAAAGGTTCACAGCTGAATGGGAGACTGCATGGTTTTTATAGAGGAAGGAGGCACCAGGTAAGGTTCCTTTGAAGATCTCAAGCTGCAGTGTTAGGGAAAAGACCAGTCCTTAAATTGCTTGTAAACACAGGGATCCAGGCTGTCTTCCCTTTTATGATCAGCTCTTTAGCTACTGCATATTTGATATCATATACTGTACTGATTAAAATAAGAAAATTCTGTGTCAGTTCCATCTGCTGGAGATGCAATAAATGCAGCCTTTAAGTGTGTGTGGTGGCTGTATAAACATCATTTTAGAGACATCATTAGCATTATTTTCACTGCATACAATTTTTTTCCCAAAACATTGTAGCATGTACAAAAGAATAGTGCTGATTGCCACCCGTTCTTACTCATCCACGTGGGAACAAATGATACTGCTTGGCAAACTTTCCAAAAGATAGTTGGGGATTATGAAGCTCTGGGGAGGAAGATTAAGGATCTGGGGGATACCCAAGTGGTATTCTCATCCATCCTCCCAGTAATCGGCAAAGGTCCTCAGAGAGATGGCAAGATTTTCCAGGTCAAAGCAGGCCTCCGTCAGTCTTGAAAGACTATGGTATCGTGCTCAGTGCTGCATACGCTGCATGTAAAGCACAAAAGCCTGGGTTGGATTGTTATGAAGGATAGGCTGTTACCCAAGCAAGCAAATCCCCCCTCTCCACACCACTGAATTAGTCCAATGGAAAGGCAGAGCCAATACGATTGGATCCAGCTGGCATCGCAATGCTGGGCTAAGGACAGGAGCTCACCCTGTCTTGTGGGGCCGACCCAGGAATTGAACCCTGGCCTGCTGGTTAAGAGGCACAGTGTCTTAGCCACTTGCGCCACCCACAGCCATGGTCAATAGCTGTGGTCAATAGCTGGCTTCGAAAATGTGTCATCGGGAAGGATTTGGATTCTGGGATCACAGGATGAACTTCCTTGAGGAAGGACTCCTAGCAAAGGATGGACTACATCTTACGGGTTCGGGGAAGAGTGTCTTCAGATGGGAGATGGCCAACCTGATCAGGAGGGCTTTAAACTAAATAAGAAGGGGGTGCGTTACGTCCAAAGGGAACCTAGGAATAAGGAAAATGCTCTGGATGGAAATTCCCAGGGCACGGCTGTAACTCAAAAATCTTTAGAGGGGCCTGGCCTTACAAAAAAGGGGGAAATGCATTGAGTTACAACTTCCAGGGCTTAAGTTGCATTTACACAAATGCACAGAGCCTGGGAAATAAACAAGATGAGCTGGAGCTTTTAGCAAGTGAAGGGAAATTTGATTTGATAGGAATAACTGAAACTTGGTGGGATGACTCCCTTGACTGGAACACACAACTGGAAGGCTATCAGATGTTCCAGAGGAATAGAAGTGGCAAAAGGGGAGGCGGAGTAGCATTATATGTCAAGAACATATATACCTGCTCTGAAATCCAGGAAACTGGTCCGGGTATCCCTGTGGAGTGTGTTTGGGTAAAAGTAAGGGGGGAAAATAAGAAACAAAACATTGTGGTGGGCGTCTACTATAGACCGCTAGGCCAAGGAGAAGGAGTAGACGATGTCTTCTTGGAGCAACTGGCAGGCGTTGCAAGGAAATATGAGGTAGTAGTAATGGGGGACTTTAACTATCCAGACATTTGCTGGGAGACAAACTCAGCCAAACATAGAAACTCCAATAATTTCCTGATGGGCCTGGAAGATAACTTCATGGTCCAGAAAGTGGAGGAAACAACAAGGGGAGGGGCCATCCTTGACTTGATCTTAACTAATCTTAACTAATTGTGATGAACTGATAGACCAGGTCAACGTGGCGGGAACTTTAGGGGAAAGCGATCATGAGCTGCTGGAATTTAGAATAATGTGGGAAATAAAAAGAGTGCAGAGGAAACTTATATGTTGGATTTCAGGAAAGCTGATTTCAACAGGCTTAGAGGAGTCATAGGCAAAATCCCATGGGTTGACGATCTAATGGGGAAAGGGGCCCAAGATGGGTGGGAGCTCCTTAGGCAGTTCCTACAAGCACAGTCAGAAATAATTCCAATGAAAAAGAAAGGGGAAAAAAACCTGAAAAAACCAGGTTGGCTCCACAAGCAACTTGGGGATCAGCTGAAGTTAAAGAAAGAGAAGTATAGGGAGTGGAAGACTGGAAAGATCGCCAGGGAGGAATACAGACAGATAGCCTGGTCTTGTAGGGAGGGGGTCAGGGATGCTAAAGCTCAGTATGAGCTGAGGCTGGCCAGGGGAGTCGAGGATAACAAAAAGAGCTTCTTTAGATATGCCCAAAGGAATAGGAAGAGAGACAAGGGGACAAAGATGCTGCTCCTGGACAAAGATGGACAGCAGGTGTCTGGAAACCAGGAGAAGGCAGAGCTGCTCAACTCCTACTTTGCGTCCATCTATTCTCGGAAGTGGGGCTGTGCAAATGGGGGTGCGGGATCATTGGCTGATGCGGGGATGTGCTTGCATCCCCAAAGAGGTAATGAAAACATGGATGGTGCAGAACAGCAGATTAAGATTGACAGGAACTGGTTCGAAACCACTTAACTGGCCTAAATGAATTCAAGTCATTTGGACCAGATGAGCTGCATCCTCGAGTTCTGAAGGAACTGGCAGATGTCCTTGCAGAGCCTCTGTCGATCATCTTTGAGAAATCCTTGAGGAGTGGAGAAGTGCCACTGGACTGGAAGAGGGCAAATGTAGTCCCAATCTTTAAGAAGGGGAAAAAGAAGACCCAGGAAATTATAGACCAGTCAGTTTGACTTCAATCCCGGGCAAGATATTAGAACAAATTATAAAACACACAATTTGTTCACATCTAGACAAGTACTTGGTGATCAAAACAACCCAGCATGGATTTACCAAGAATAAATCTTGCCAGACAAATCTGATCTCCTTTTTTGATCGGGTTACAAGCTTACTGGACAGTGGCAATGCTGTGGATGTCATTTATCTTGACTTCAGCAAAGCATTTGACAAAGTCCCACATGACATTTTAATTGGGAAGTTGGAAAAATATGGGCTAGATGGGGCAATTGTTAGGTGGATCTGCAACTGGCTCAACGACCGTACACAAAGGGTTTTAGTAAATGGGTCTGTGTCAGTTTCAAGTGGGGTCCCCCAAGGCTCTGTCTTGGGACCGGTTCTCTTTAACATTTTCATCAATGACTTGGAGGAAGGGATACGGGGGAGCCTGATCAAATTTGCAGATGACACCAAGCTGGGAAGAGTAGCAAACACATCAGAAGACAGGAGAAACCTCCAGGAGGATCTGGATAAACGAGAATTCTGGGCTGCAACAAATAGAATGAATTTGAACAGGGAGAAGTGCAAGGTTCTGCACTTAGGAAATAAAAACCAAAAATACAGGTATAAAATGGAGGATACTTGGCTTGGCAGCACAACATGTGAGCAGGATCTTGGAGTCGCTGTGGATCACAAGCTGAACATGAGTCAGCAGTGTGATGTGTCTGCAAAGAAGGCAAATGCCATTTTAGGCTGCATTAAGAGGACTGTAGCTTCCAAGTCACGAGAAGTTATAGTTCCTCTTTATTCAGCATTGGTCAGACCTCACCTTGAGTACTGTGTTCAGTTCTGGGCACCTCACTTGAAGAAAGATCCAGCCAAACTGGAGCAAGTCCAGAGGAGAGCAACAAGAATGATCAGTGGGATGGAAGGGAAGCCCTACGAGGAAAGGTTGGGGGAACTTGGGATGTTCAGCCTGGAGAAAAGGAGGCTGAGGGGAGACATGATTGCCCTCTTCAGATACCTGAAAGGCTGTCATAGGGAGGAAGGGGCTCATTTGTTCATAGCTGCTTCTGAAAGCAGAACTAGAACCAATGGGTACAAACTGCAAGAAAGGAGATTCCGGTTGGATATCCGGAAAAAATTCCTGACGGTGAGGGCGGTTCGGCAGTGGAACAGATTGCCAAGGGAGGTGGTGGACTCTCCCTCACTGGGGGTCTTCAAGCAGAGGCTCGATGAGCACCTGTCAGAGATGCTCTAGGAGGAATTCCTGCTGCAGGCAGGGGGCTGGACTAGATGACCTACTAGGTCCCTTCCAACTCTATGATTCTATGATCCTATGATTCTATGATTCTAACTTTCTCATCATAATCCAAGCACTGCACCTGAGTTTATATTTAAACTTAGAATACTTAATTCTTTTTGCTATTGTTACACAGATTTCCATTTATGAAGACATCAGGAGAGTAAACAAGATACAAATACAGACTACAGTAACGTCTGTAATAAAACAGCACAATCAAATCAATAAAAAGAGCACTTTAAAAAAAAAATCTTCCATAGAAGCAACAACAAAAAGTAAAAACACATGCACAGAACAATCCAGCTGGTAAAAAACACTGACTTCAACATCCCCTTCAGTGCTTCCCAAAAGCTCTGGTAAACAAAACAGTCTTTAGCAACCTCTTAAATGTCAGGAGGGAAAGGGGCAGTATGGATTTCCCACAGCAAGGAATCCCTGCCAGTGAAAATGAAATCCTTCTCCAGGCTCCAGACTGATCATTCTTCCAATAGCCTGGAGAGCTGAAAAGAAAGAGATGTTGCTACAGAACAAAGATGTAGTGTTTTGCCCCATGCCAACTTGCTTAGGCTTTACACGTAAAGAAAAACACAGAATTGGGTCAGATTTCCATATGTGACATACCAGTCAACATTTCCCACTCAAATACAGGTGACCCTCATTGTCCTCCTTTCCTACCATCACTAAAACTCCTAGACATTTTAGCCATTACCATTGCTGGCCATAGCCATTTCTGTTTTTCTTTTGATGGTAACGCCAACTTTGGCTAGTAGTAAAAAGTAAAGATGTTTCCCACAGCTTCGCCAGTAGTAAGCAGAAAATATGCTACAATTAAGAAAGTTAAATAGGCAGAATACATTTAAGAAGTTCACAATATACATTTTTATTTATTTGAGTGTCCTTTGAATCTTGAGTTCAGGAGACACCTCCACACAAATCATGCCTTTGTTTCCAAAGATAATATATTTTCCTGAAACATATGTATTTTTCTAAAATATATATAGACACATGACCAACAGTTGTCACATATGTAACATAATGGTAATGTAATATCTGCCTTCATCTGATTGCAACGTCAATGGCTTGAACTTTCAGATATATACATTCTTATTTTAAACACAGAACGACATCAACAATGCCATGACTTCTTTTGCATTGGCTTCTCCAACAGGGCCACCCCTACTACATCGCCAGGTAAGCAGGCAACTTAAGTTGTAGGCTAGTAGTAGGTTAGTAGTAGGCTTCTGTGCCTTACTGCTGCCTTCCACCTAGTTACTTTACCCTGTGCTCCAATGTTCTTCGCCCTTGGAGAGAGTAGTGAGAGTAGTGATGACACACTTTTTCCTTCAGCAGCACAACTAGAAGCAAGCAGGAGAAAGCATGGGACTGACATTTTGCAATCCTATCACTACTGTTCTGCTCCTCCTGCCTCACCTGTACAACCTGCCTTGCCTTCACAACAAACTGGATATGCATGCAGGAATCAAAGGAAGCAGAGAATTTGCCATTGGCAAAAGCAATGGCAGTAGCAGGTATAGAGGGGTCAGGACACAGAAAATATGGGTGCTACTTCCATCCCCACTCTAATTTAAGATAGGCCCAATCTCAAGAGTAGCTGGAACAAAATAAAGCACATATGTATTCATCTCTCATTAGATTTTTAATTCAAAGTCTCTTTTCCCTTTCAGCTTATAATCAACTAGCGAAAGACGTACCCGCGTTGCGAGTGTAACTTCCCCATACAACATCCTCCATGGCGCATCAACAACCCATGCGCAACCCACCCCATGTACAACATTCCCCCATGCGCAACTCCCCCCCGTGCGCAACTTCCCCCAATGTGCAACTTTCCTCCATGCGCATCATCCCCCATGTGCAACTTTCCTACCTGCGCAACATCCCTCCATGCGCATCATCCCCCCATGCACATCATTCCCACACGCACATCATCTCCCATGCGCAACTTCCCCATGCGCAACTTTCCTACATGCGCAACTTCCCCCATGCGCAACTTCCCCCATGCGCAACTTCCCCCCATGTGCAACTTTCCTACATGCGCAACATCCCTCCATGCGCATCGTCCCCCCATGCGCATCATTCCCACACGCACATCATCTCCCATGCGCAACTTCCCCATGCGCAACTTTCCTACATGCGCACCATCACCCATGTGCAACTTCACTCCATGCGCAACTTCCCTCCATGCGCAACTTCCCTCCATGCGCAACTCCCCCCATGCACATCGTCCCCCCATGCGCAACTTCCCCCATGCACAACTTTCCTCCATGCGCATCATCCCCCCATGTGCATCATCACCCATGTGCAACTTCCCCATGCGCAACTTCCCCCATGTGCAACTTTCCTACATGCGCATCATCCCCCCATGCGCATCATCCCCCCATGCACAACTTCCCCCATGCGCAACTTCCCCCATGTGCAACTTTCCTACATGCGCATCATCCCCCCATGTGCAACTTCCGCCATGCGCAACTTTCCTACATGCGCAACTTCCCCCCATGCGCAACTTCCCCCATGCGCATCTTCCCCCATGCGCATCATCCCCACATGCGCACCATCCGCCATGTGCAACTTCACTCCATGCGCAACTTTCCTCCATGCGCATCAACCCCCCATGCGCATCATCCCCCATGTGCAACTTCCCCCATGTGCAACATTCCTACATGTGCATCATCCCCCCATGTGCAACTTCCGCCATGCGCAACTTTCCCCCATGCGCATCATCCCCACCTGCGCATCTTCCTCATGCGCATCTTCCCCCAATGCGCAACGTCCCTCCCTGCGCAACTTTCCTACATGCGCATCATCCCCCCATGTGCAACTTCTGCCATGCGCAACTTTCCAACATGTGCAACTCCCCCCATGCACATCGTCCCCCCATGCGCAACTTCCCCCATGCACAACTTTCCTCCATGCGCATCATCCCCCCATGTGCATCATCACCCATGTGCAACTTCCCCATGCGCAACTTCCCCCATGTGCATCATCCCCATGCGCAACTTCCCCACATGCGCAACTTCCCCACATGCGCAACTTCCCCCCATGCGCATCGTCCCCCCACGCGCATCGTCCCGACATGCGCAATGTCCCGCCAGGCGCATCATCCCCCATGTGCAACTTCCCCCATGTGCAACATTCCTACATGTGCATCATCCCCCATGTGCAACTTCCCCCATGCGCAACTGCCCCCATGTGCAACTTTCCTACATTCGCATCGTCCCCACATGCACATCGTCCCCACATGCGCAACTTCCCCCATGCGCAACTTCCCCCATGCGCAACTTCCCCCCATGCGCAACTTTCCCCATGCGCAACTTCCCCCATGCGCAACTTCCCCCCATGCGCAACTTTCCCACATGCGCATCTTCCCCCATGCGCATCTTCCCCCCATGCGCAACTTCCCTACATGCGCATCATCCCCCATGTGCAACTTCCCCCATGCGCAACTTCCCCCATCTGCAACTTTCCTACATGCACATCATCCCCCATGTGCAACTTCCATCTTGCACAACTTTCCTACATGTGCAACTTCCCCCCATGCGCAGCATCCCCCATGTGCAACTTTCTCCCATGCGCAACTTCCCTCATGCGCAACTTCCCTCCATGCGCACCATCCCCCATGCGCAACTTCCCCATGCGCATCATCCCCCATGCGCAACTTCCCTCCATGCGCAACTTTCCTACATGCGCATCATCCCCATGTGCAACTTTCCTACGTGCGCATCATCCCCCCATGCGCAACTTCTCCCCACGCGCAACTTCCCCCATGTGCAACTTTCCTACATGCACTTCTCCCCATGTGCAACTTCCGCCATGCGCAACTTTCCTACATGCGCAACTTCCCCCATGTGCAACTTCCCCCATGTGCAACATTCCTACATGCGCATCATCCCCCCATGTGCAACTTCTGCCATGCGCAACTTTCCAACATGTGCAACTTCCCCCCATGCGCAACTTCCCCCATGTGCAACTTCCCTCCATGTGCAACTTCCCTCCATGTGCAACTTTCCTACATGCGCATCATCCCCCCATGCGCAACTTCTCCCCACGCGCAACTTCTCCCCACGTGCAACTTTCCCACATGCGCACCATCCCCCATGTGCAACTTCCCCCATGCGCAACTTCCCCATGTGCAACTTTCCTACATGCGCATCATCCCCCCATGTGCAACTTCCCCCCATGCGCAACTTTCCTACATGCGCAACTTCCCCCCATGCGCATCATCCCCATGCGCAACTTTCCCACATGCGCAACTTTCCCACATGCGCATCATCCCCCCATGCGCAACTTCCCCCATGTGCAGCATCCTTTCCAGTGCAACCTCTTCCTCCTAACCATATCCCCCCAGTGCACCAGGCACTGAGCACTAAACTGGCTGGATGTTGTTCAGTCTCCCATGTTAAGTATAGGACAGAAACACGTTGCCCCCTTTTCAGCCCCTGAAGGGTTAAATTTCTCCACATGGTTCTTGGTGGGTGTTCAGGTGACAGAAGGAACTCCCAGAATTCCATGCTTCAGGCCCAGCAGTTGGGACGGAATGTTGCTGAGTCAGCAATTCTCAATGCAAAGTATAGGGAGGAAAACGCGTTGCGCCCCTTTTCACCTCCTTCCGGTTGGAATTTCCGAAAATCGGTTCTTAGTGCACCCCTCAGTCACGGAAGGAACACCCACCCCAATTTTCACGCTTCTAGGCCCAGCGGTTTTGGCAGGGCGGTGATGAGTCAGTGAGTCAGTCAGTCAGTGAGTCAGTGAGTGAGTGACTTCTCTCTTTTATATATATAGATAAAGTACTCTATTTACTCTTACCTAAGAACAGTATCTTCTACACATTCCAAACAACTGAGATCAGCCGTAAGATGCAATGATACTTAGTAATTACATGTTAAAATGGCTCCCCCTAGTGGCTAGTCATTACCTTTCTTTCTATATAGTTTTAATTCAAGATTTACTGTATTCCACTATAATTTATTTGCATGTCATTGATCCATACAGCACTGCTAAAGACACTCTTGAATGGTTGGTGCTGTATATTTATTAGCTGAAAGGAGGAAATAACTTCCACATATAATTGCCACTCTGCCAAGTTTAAAAAGCAAATCCAAAATATGGTTTTCCAAATCCCAGGGCTAATGGATTTATGCACCAGCCTGACAGCTACACCCTGCTGTAAATTAAGAGCCAGTCAAATGCAAGTGAAGGTTTCAAGATTAGTAAAAGCTGTTGTGCTCTGAAAATTCATCCAACAATTCATCACTTGACAGTGGGAGCATCACAACAAGGACTCGCAATAAGATGGGGAAACTGCCCATACAGCGAGAGCCACAATGGGTTGCTGAGGCAGGTTTTTGGAGAGCAAATAATTTCATGAAATTCAGAATTTCATTAGCCCTCACATTCGCCTGACTTAACAGCACTAGATTTTTTTCTTTGGGGCTACCTTAAGGATCCAGGTGTATGTCAACCAACCAACGAAGGAATATCCAGCAGCCTAAGGACAACATTCAGGCATAAATTCAGGTTCTGGCGCCAACCATGTTAAGAGCTGTCATGGAAAATACCTTAGAAAGAGCCCAGGTTTGTGAAACGGAAAATGGAGGTTATTTACATGACATCGTTTTCCATAAATAGTTTTTTTTAATCCAATTTTTGTACTTAACATTATTAAAAACAATAAATTAATTAATTAATAAACAAAAGTGTTATTCAGTTTTTAAATGAGAAAGTGACTAATGGGGCACCATATATAAGGAAGGTAAAAATTTCTACAGGGGCGCCATCAACATGTTGTGCTCAAACTATTTGGTGTGCTTCAGCATACATGCAAACATGTCCACACATATATGAACAAGATTTTGGGCACAATCCAGAGTAACTACGGGGAGTCCTTGCTCTGGTGTAAGAACAATTTGCTCTGGATTGCAATATGAATTTCCCATAGTTTTTCACTAGGTGGTGCAGTAACTACGGGTGCACATAAAGTCTCTTACGTGCACCCGTAGTTATTCTGGATTGTAGGGTTTGGGAATTTTCCTATCAGTGCCTAGCAGAGCACTATTATTGAACTGTGATTGATACGTCTTTATTCAGACTGTCCGTTTTAAACAGCTCTTCCCTGGATATAATTTTAAAGTGTTGTCACATAATTACTGTAAAAGTTATATTTTAGGTTTTGAATATTAAGGGTCAGTTCTCCTTTTCTACCCCTGGAAAGGAAAAGCAATGAAGTCCAACCCTTTTTGATTATCTGAAAAAGTTTTCATTTTTCCAACGCAAGCTACAATGCCATAACAAATGGTAAACACTGAATTGGGGGGGACATTCTAGGCTCCCACTTCCTCTTGCTTTCAGCCTGAAGGTTATCAAATATTGATGTTTACTGCTGTTAGTATAAAACTGCTCTTATTGCAATTTCTCCCCAGAGTGGAACTGTATTGTTAACAGGAGCTGCTCTATACTTTAAAAGTTTGGGGGCCGTTTGTGATCCACCTTTTAGCTAAAGAACTGAAGGCTGTAAGAAGAGAAGAATGGAAGGTCAAGGGAATCAATGTGCAACTCAAGGGGAGCTGCCTTGAAAAGGAACAATTGAGCACACATTTTGCTAAGACAGTGGGGGTGCGGTGTTCGTGTGTCTGCCAAAAAGGTTGTTTACCAATAAAATCTAAGGGGTTCTTGCAGATTCTGTGCAGCTAAAAAGCATCACATATCCTGGGAAAGAAGGGAAGGGGCAGTAAACATATGACCTTAGGGAGTACAGTTGGGGTCTCCATATGCACAGATCCCATATCTGTGGATCTGGCTCAGCACAGATTCTTTGGACCTACATTGATCTAGCCATGGCTCAATCTTAAATCTCCAGAGATGGCTGGAGCTGTGCTCCAGTAGCCTTCAGAGGACTTTCTGGTGCTCACAGAGACCATGCTTAGCCACCTGTGGCCTCAACAGCCTTCAAAATGGCCATTTCAAACAAAAAAATCTCAACTTTCAGTTTCTCTCCAGAAACCAGAAGCTGCACTTTTTCCATAATAAGGCTTTTTTTTTTTTTTGCCCAAACAGCCATGCCGAATGGCCCTCTCCAGTTCCTTGTCCTTTAGTATCTAGCACTCAAGTTATACTGCCCCTGAACCAAGAGGTTCTAACTGTCCATCATGGCTAAGCGAAATCTATCCTCAATCTATCTGACTCTATAAGAAGTACCGATACTTAAGGGATGGTGAAATTTTTATCTGATTTAATGGACAATTCCAACCAATTTAATGCAATTCCAACCAATTTAGAGTAGCACAACTCAACCATCTGTCCATTCACAGGGTGATGCAGGGAGGATGGCACATATCTGTGTACTGGCCTTATCCCCACAGGAATGGCATAGAAGTGCTTTAAGTAAGGCGCTTTTGTGACACCTCAGGGAAGTGCAGGACTTTTGCAGCCTAATGGGGGGGGGGTTAGAATTGCAGACATATCCAATTATAACATATTGAAAAAAGTTATCAAAGAAAGTAAGACAACCTGAATGAGCCCATCCATGAGGACAAATGGAGGCAAAAACTGACACTTCAGACAGATGAGAGGAGAACAGCTCAGGTAAAGGGGGACAGCATTTGACATGTGTCCTCAAGTTTCAGAAGGTCTTTGGCCAACACTGGCGAGGACACCATAAGTGTACAAATACGTCTTTATTTTGGAACAATCAGTAATAATATTGCTTTCTGTACAAAATCTGTGTTCATCTGTATGTTCCGCACTATTGACAGGAAACAACAATGTCAAAAAAAATTTAAATATATGCATTAAAATACAGCTTAAGAGTCTCTTGGAGTGGATGTGTGTGTTGTGAGACCTTTATTGGCATAAAAGAGTGGATGTTATATGAAGACGGCTGTAGAGAGTGCAGCACTGCACATGTGACAGTCAGACGTCTGGCATGTTTGATGGCTCCTTATCAGCCCTATGCTTTCATTTTCTATTTTCCGAATTGGATTGAAGAGGCGGGCTGTTTTCTTCACATGCTTTTCCCAACTGGAGCAAAGAGTCTGATATATCATGAGTTCTCAAAACATCATTGTAAAGCAAAAAGTCCTGCAAGCAGGTAGGTAATGGCAACTGGCGGATAAACTGGTCTGACCGTAAGCGCTGGCTTGTCAAAAGTGACCGGATCTCCAGGCGACAAAGGTGTGACAAGGAAGGTATAGAATCTGTCAGGTAAAAGAAATAAAATTATTAGCTACACAGTCATGTCTGAGCTATCACTCCCAAAGGCTGGAAGATATATCCTTACACCAAGAATGAATTTGCTCTGAATTCCTCTATGAATTTGCTTTTGGGAGAGGGGGGAGACAAACTGGGGGTCAAACCAAGTCTGAACCAAAGGAGAAGTTCAGAGAGGCTTTTTCCAGTGAAAGGAAATTCACTTTAAAATCTATTTAGATCTAAACTGGAACCAAATCCTCTAAACAAAAAATGGTAACCAGTTTAAAATTAGCAGCTCAATAACAAAGGATTTGGTTTTCACTTGGATGGAATAAGGGTTTCTTTGCTCTTCTTTTTTAACCCAGTTTTCTGTATTTTGTTTACAAACCATTAAATGGTTTATATTTTATTTTTTAACCATTTTTCTGGTTATGCAGCACTGTACAGTAATTTTATTATGAAGTTAATTTTGCAAACAAAAGTGTTATATGTTATCTGCAAAATATTTCTTAACTGTTTAACCACTTTTAAAAATTAGGATTTGTGTGGAGAGAGGCGGCTGATAAAACTGATCCAGAACAGATTTTCAATTTTAGATGGGCAATTTCCTTGGAAAAAATTGGAAGCAAATTCCATAAACTAACTGTGGATTCTGCAAACTTCATGAATCAAGTGGAAAACGAGATGTTTTGCTCCCTCTCTCAGAACACTAGAACTCAAGGTCCTCCAAGGAAGTTGACTAGTGGGAGATTTAAAAGAAGGTCTTCTTCACATAGCACATAGTTCATTACCACTAGATATTTATATTTTTATATTTAAAAGTCTTATAACCCACCTTTCCTATGTTAAAAACATATGTCCAAGACAGCTTACACTCATAAATAAAATAATATTTAACTAATGGAATAAAACTAATTTAACTATGCATTAAATTTAACTACAGATGTCCCTTGTTATCCACTAGGGTTCTGTTCCAGAACCTCCTGCGGATTAAAAAAAAACCAGTGTATAAAGAAAACAATGGAAAAATAGATTTAAGTACCCACTTCCAGGTTTCTTGCTCCTCTACTGCACCTAATTGAATAAGATAGTGCCTCAATATCTGCAGGGGTTTGTTTCTAGGACTGAAAAATGGAATGATTGCATGACTTCCTCTCTACAACAGTAGAAAAGCAGTTTTTAAAACTGTGATTTTCAGCGGACATTCATCATTTGAGTCAAATCCATGTATAAAAAAATCAGTGTTTAACGAGGTTGGACCCGTGTGTGTTAAATATTTAACACATATAAAATATAAGTAATAAAATATAAGTAAAATTATATTTTATTTTTTTATAAATATATATTTTATTTTATATAAATAAAAGAATATAAATAAAATTATGAAAACACCTAGTAGGCTAACTATTAGAGACTATGAAGCTAGATTAATTAAGCAAATATTCAGGCTGTGCTAATCTCAGAACATTTGCTGGCCTTGTACACACAAGAGAAAAGATTTTGCTTGATCAGAAACAGCCTAACCTTTCCATTATTAAAAACTGGTATTTTGTTCTGAGTCTCTAGTTAGCAACTGATGATTGCATACTGTTTCTGCACTCTTTTGCCTCCCCAGTGGGTGGTCCAGAGTTTTACCATTGCCAGGAATAATTGGATGACCTTTTCTCCGGGAGAGGATCAAGCAGAGCCACAGGATCATTTATAAAAAAACACAACAGCACACTGATTTCAGGAGCCTAATTGGAAAAGCTAAGTTGCCTCTGCTCCTATGCTCCACGCACTGCATATCAAACAGCTCAGCCAGTACTGCTGATGGTGGTTGGCAAAGATCTCTACAAACTCAACTCCAGGCCTTGCTGCTAGAGATCTTTACTAGAGAAATGACTTAGGACCTTCAATGAGCAAAGAATGTACTTGTAGCAATCACCAGGAATGTTGTGGCAGAGGCAAAGGGTTACTGCTGGTTGTAACCTCTGGATGGTAGTTCACATACATGGTTTTTAATGTGATTTTTAAAAAAGATGGTAATGGTTTGAGCTCTGCTGTAAGTGCTTGTGAGGGGTAGGGGTGGGGAGGCAATCTTCTGGATCATGCCACTTTGGAGGGGGCCAGGGGCTCTCCTGCACTCACCAGAGCATGCAGAAGCCTCTCAGATGATGATGGAATCCCGTGTCAGTCTCTGCAAGGCCCCTCACACAACAGAGAGAGTAAAGATAATGATTGGGGCCCAATTCCAGTTTGCAATCACAAAACAGAAAGTGGTTCCCAACTGTTATTTTGATTCTCTCTGCAACGTGAGGGGCCTTACCTCCCTAGGAAGCTCCTTACCTCCCTAGGAAGAAGCTGCATACTCGGGTGAGAAGTCCTTGTATCTCTCCAAAGGCAGTGTGATTTGATCATCTGTTTGGCTTCCCCCCATCCCCTAACTGGGGTTACTCCAACACCCCAGTTTGAGAACCATTATCTTATTGTTTTGGTTTTGTTTGTTTTTTGTTTTTGCTTTTTCGTAGATAATGTTAATGTTTACATTGTTTTTAATGTGATTTTATAATTGTAGATTACTTTGAAAGCCTTTTGGGGAGAAAAAGCGGGGTATAAATGCAATAATTAGATAAAACAGATGAAGCTGCCTTTACCTTGTATTAGGCTAGTCAGCATCATGCATCATATGAAAGAGTCAGCAAAAGTATCAGCAGAAGTTCAAGGACAGAAACAAAATCATGGACAGAACATAGCTGAATACAAGAAGAAACAAGCTAAGCTGCTAAACAAGAATCTGGAGCTAATAGAGATTGAAAATATCTCTTTGAAAAATGGTTAATCTTATGAAAATATAGTTTTGAAATAAGATTATTTCACCACTATACTATTTCTTTTCATGAACTTAGTAATGCTTTCAATTAAGTGATTTGTGAGTAACCTGATTTTTCCATATGGTGGAAAGAGTGATTTGCTAAGAAATAAATGGAGTGTACAGAGGTGAATTAACTGGCTGTTTGCTTACCAAAATGATTAGAGGGCACCCAAGTGGACATTCCTTTGTGGTCCAAAAGGATCTGCTCCATATGCCAAGGAAGTCGCTTCCAGTTAGTAAACTCCAGAAGAAAGTTAAGGACATCACTGCTCACAGAGGAAATCCTACAATTGAGCAGAACATTTTAACTGCTATGCCATGTTGTGGTTTTATATTAAACTATCAAAATGTATAGGTGTTGCGGAAGTAAAATTTCAAGAATATTTGTGTGCTTAGGCATACCCTTAAACCCTCCTCAGTGCAACAACCCCTTCCCAGGCAACAATCCCCTCCTGTGCAACAATCCTCCCCCCCCCCCCATTCAGCACCACCCTCCCAGTGCACCATCCCCACCCCAATCGTGGACCCCCCTACCAGGCAAGTACATTGTTTAGGCCTAGATTTAGGCCTAGATCAGTCTTCAATGTTAAGTATATAATGTAAACATGTTGCACCCCTTTTTCATCTCTTTAGGGGGTTCTTAGCAGGTGCCTCTATGACGGAAGGAATACCCTCCCCAAATTTCACACTTCCAGGTCCAGCGGTTGTGGCTGGGTATTGATGAGTCAGTGATTTTTCAGTTTTATATATCTACTAGCGAAAAGCGTACCCATGTTGTGGGAGTAAAATTTCCCCATATGCTATCCCCCTATGGCGCATCAACACCCCATGCGCAACTTTCCCCCATGCGCAACTTTCCCCCATGCGCAACTTTCCCCCATGCGCAACTTTCCCCCCATGTTCAACTTTCCCCCATGCAAAACTTCCCCATGTGCATCATCCTCCCATGTGCCTGAACTCTTCATATGCAACATCACCCATCGGCATCAGTCCCCCATGTGCATCAACACCCATGTGCATCAACCTCAATGCACAACTTCCCTATATGCAACTTCCTCATACGCAACTTCCCCATATGCATCATCCCACCATGCGCAACTTCCCCCATGCGCAACTTTCCCCGTGTGCAACCTCCCCCCATGTGCAACTTTCCCCCATGTGCAACTTTCCCCCATGCGCAATCTCCCCCCATGCGTATCATCACCCATGCGCAACTTTCCCCGTGTGCAACTTTCCCTCATGCACATCATCCCCCCATGCACAACTTCCCCCATGCACATCAACCTCCATGCACAACTTCCCCATGCGCAACTTTGCCCATGCGCATCATCCCACCATGCGCATCATCCCCCCATGCGCAAGTTCTCCCCATGCACATCATCCCCCCATGCGCAAAATCCTCGCCAGTGCAATCTCTTCCTCTGAACAACACCCCCCCCCCAGTGCACCAGGCACCGAGGACCAAATTGGCTGGATGTTGTTCAGTCTTCCATGTTAAGTATAGGACAAAAACACGTGGACCCCTCTTCAGCCCCTCAAGGGTTAAATTTCTCCACATGGGTTCTTGGTGGGTGTTCAGGTGACAGAAGGATCCCTCCCAGAATTCCATGCTTTAGGCCCAGCAGTTGGGGTGGAATGTTGATGAGTCAGCAATTCTCCAATGCAAACTATAGAGAGGAAAATGCGTTGCACCCCTTTTCACCCCCTTCCAGTTGGAATTTCAAAAAACCGGTTTTTAGTGCACCCCTCCGTCACGGATGAACACCCTCCCCAAATTTCAGGCTTCTAGGCCCAGCGGTTTTGGCAGGGCGGTGATGAGTCAGTGAGACAGTTAGTGAGTGAGTCAGAGAGTGACTTTTCTCTTTTATAGATATAGATGACTAGCAAAAAGCATACCCATGTTGCGGGAGTAACATTTCTCCATACGACAATCCCCCCCACGGTGCAACACCCCATGCGCATCAACATCCCCATGCGCATCTTCCCCCCCATGCGCATCTTCCCCCCATGCGCATCTTTCCCCCATGCGCATCTTCCCCCCATGCGCATCTTCCCCCATGCACATCTTTCCCCATGCACATCTTTCCCCTATGCGCATCGTTCCCCCATGCACAACTTCCCCCATGCACAACTTCCCCCATGCACATCATCCCCATGCGCAACTTCCCCCCATGCGCAACATTCCCCCCATGCACATCAGTCCTCGATTCGCAACTTCTCCCATGTGCATCATCCCATGTGCCTGAACTCCTCATATGCAACATCAACCATCTGCATCAGTTCCCCTTGGCCAACTTTTCCCCACGCACAACTTTCCCTCCATGCACATCAAACCCCATGCACATCATCCCCCCTGCGCATCAGTCCCCCATTTGCAACTTCCCCCATGTGCATCACCCCCATGTGCCTGAACTCTTCATATGCAACATCAACCATCTGCATCAATCCCCCACGTGCAACTTCCCCCCACGCGCAGCATCCTTGCCAGTGCAACCTCTTCAACCGAACAACATCCCCCCAATACACCAGGCACAGAGCACCAAATTGGCTGGAGGTTGGTCAGTCTTCCATGTTAAGTATAGGACAAAAACACGCGGACCCCTTTTCAGCCCCCCAAGGGTTAAATTTCTCCACATGGTTCTTGGTGGGTGTTCAGGTGACAGAAGGATCCCTCCCAGAATTCCATGCTTCTAGGCCCAGCAGTTGGGGCGGAATGTTGAGGAGTCATCAATTCTCCAATGCAAAGTATAGGGAGGAAAACACGTTGTGCTCCTTTTCACCCCCTTCCGGTTGGAATTTCCAAAAACCGGTTCTTAATGCACCCCTTGGTCATGGAAGGAACACCATCCCCAAATTTCACGCTTCTAGGGCCGGCGGTTTTGGCAGGGTGTTGATGAGTCAGTGAGTGAGTCAGTCAGTCAGTCAGTGAGGTGAGTGACTTTTCTCTTTTATATATATAGAAGATAGAAATTGCATTTGCTGATATTTTAAATGCTATAGTCAGATTACCTTTGGGATAAAATAGCAGGGTAAAAACCATTTAGAGATCAATAAATCTTGATTACCCAATCACATGAGCAGGCACTGCCTGCTTGAGGCCAATGAGATTTTTCTTGGTTTGATGAACCTAGCAAACCTTTTGGGGAGGGGGAGTCCTTTCCATTAAATTACACTCAGCAAACAGACTGCCAGTTGGAAACCCAAAGCTTATTAAAGTGCCATAATTAAGGGCCTTACTTCATCTGCCTTAAGGAATCAATGATTTGCCTTCAAGTAAATTTTGCGGACTGAAGCGGTTAAAAGAACCTCTTCTATGCATGATGAATGCTGTGACCTTTAATGGTATTTGTCTGCAGAATACAGCTCCTTTTATTATTTGAACCTGACTACAAGTCTAGTGTGTTCAACAAGATGATGATTCCTGCCCTTTCAAGATGAGAAATGTTGCTATGTGCCACCCTCCCCTCTTGTGGCAGAAAGGTGGGTACACATTGCTTCCTATCCACCTACTCTCTTGCTGTCTGGAAGCTTAGACTACAATCCAGAGTAACTACGGGACCTTTTACACTGATGTAGTTACAGTGTCACTTATGGGAAGCCTATGGGAAATGCATAGAGCAATCCAGAGTAAGTGCCTCTTATGTCTTCCCGTAATCACTCTGGATTGTAGGGTTAGAAAAATAGTATATGGCAGCTATCCTATTTCGCTCAATGGAGTCAGACCTCCTGCCCTCAGTGACAAGCCAGCACAGCTGGAATTAGAAACGATACACAATGCTGTGAAAAGATCAGCACCGTGAGCTTTCTGTAAACATGTTCCATTGTCAGGATTCTCCCAACTTCACTGTCAGGCAATAATCGGGCAGTTAGAAGCCCGCTTCTGTTTCAAAAACTTGGGGCTACAACAAACATCACACTGCCAAAACCATGGTTAAGGAGTGTTTTTTTAAATTGTGCGGTCTCTGGCTCCACTTCCATCTTCTCTCCTGCATAAATTATCCTGCCGGGTTTAGCCATACTAACCAGAGTTTTCTGTAAAACAGGCCTAATGCATATTTCACTTTCCTCAATCTTTTCAACCAGAGTCAGGAACTGGCTCCATTCACCCCCCACAAATTCCTCCCTTTTCCAGAATTAATCATAGTGCAGTAATACATCTGCTGTGAGATGAATGTCCACCACAGTTAACTTTAAAACCAGGGGTTGAAAATGATATGCCAACAGTTGAACAACACTTTACAGTGGTTAATACCATAAGGAATAGGGGTAGGAAGACTCACAACCTAATTCATATCACAGGTTAGCAGCTAACAATGTTCTTCTGTGAACTGGGTAAGAGTAGTTGCAAAGAGTTTTTTTAATAATTCAAAAACTGTTTGTGACCCATTAAAATTGGCTTGTGATTCACAGGTGGGACCAGATCCACAGTTTAGATAACAATGCTCTAGTCAATTTCCCTCAGTCCTGTAGATAGTACAGGCTGTGAACGCTACAGGCAGCATACCACATTCAACCAGTAGATGGAATGAATTTTCCTATAACAACAGACACAGAGTGAGGAATCTGAGACTATAGGATGAGCCTGTTCAGAGAGAAGGGCCTCCACACAATCAGGAAGGTAGCTGAAAAGATTAATAGTCTGCTGGGAGACCACTGGGCAATGGAAGGGGAAGTGAATTGGGGCTTCAAAAAAACTTTGGACCCTTGGCTTTGACATCCCCTCAGGCTTGGTACCCAGGGTCCTGTAACTTCCACCCTCCTTTAGCAAAACTGGAGACCCCCTCCCAGAACTTCTCCCCAACACAGAGTCTCTTATTCCTATCCCCAAAACTATGACAAACTGACTCTTTGATACTTCTCTTTGATACTTAATCTTGCAGTTTCTCTGCAGACATTTAAAAAGTGCTGAAAAACTAATCAAGCTTAGAAGCTACATTTATTCAGAGTCACGAAAAACACACTATACTTTTTGTCCCTTGCCTTACTCTGACACATTTGAGTTGAGGAGAAGTTGAAGAGGAGCACACGTACAGTTCCACTCATCCTCACCTGAGAAGCCAGCCTCATCTAAGTACTGAATTGTAAGTGGAGGACTTTAAGAAAGCCTTCATCACCACTGGCATTAAACAAGCAGAATTAAGGGCAAACAATCCACAAAATAATGGGCGTACATGTAAGCATACAAGTAAATGGGAACATATGTACGCATATGTTTGCATGCACCTTCCTTACCATGCTTTACAAAGGAGGTTTGCTGGATTGAATCCAGCCAACAGGAGAGACGGCAGCCACTCTTTGTACTTGTCTCCAACTTTCATGGCAGAATTTGAAAAGGCAAACTTATGCTGGCTGCAAGGAAGCCTGCAGCCCTGCTTCAAGAAGTACTGAAATTCTGAGAAGCGCTCATGGTACAGGCAGTGGCCTAAATCCACCTCAAGAAGAGTGATCCCATACTTCACAAGAATGTGGATTAATCTACGCCTGCAGTAACAAATGGACACAAGTCTGTTAACAGAGTGCAGTGGTTTTCAAAATTTTTAACATAGCACAGATGGGCTGCAGACATTTGGGGAGAGTTTTTTGTTAGCAGAGCCATTGGGGATGTGGGTCTTCTATCAGAGTGTGAACTGCCTTGTCAATTGTCAAAAAACTGATAGTGCGCCATGACAATTTTAGCACCTTATCAGTGTGTTGTGAGATGAAAGGTTAAAAATCACTGTTCTAGAATAATTTGACCAGTCCACACATAACAAATAACGGCACAGTTTGAGATCAGTTATTTTCCACCTTAGGGGGAAGCTCCGGTGGGATGAGGGGAAGGTGGAGAGAAGATAACTGTGTGGAAGGGTGTACAAATGGAAGAGAAGCAGAAAGAGTGGGATCAATCTGCATCTCATCAGCACCAAAAGTATTCTACTGATCGTGGACGATGGAAAGAAGCAATGAACATATAGGCTTCTCATCTCCCCCTCTCTTGAGGCCCTAGGCTCACTCTGCAATGGGGAGATGGCCCAGGCAATTGATGTAATCTATACAACTAAGGTATGGTTGTATAGAGATAAAGTGGTATAGTGAGGAATTGATGGCAAAGAAGTGACAAAGCATTAGCAGCCCAAAAATGCAGCAAATCCAGGGAAACTCAGGTTGTGATGCACATTTGGAATTAGTCTATGGGAAGTGATGGCATCCAAGAGGCACTTTTCTGCCACAATCACATTAGCACGATGTTGGTCATTGGAGCAGTTCAAGAGGCAAAGGGTTTACTGCATTCAAACCAAGAAGATAAAATCCCTCTCTGAGCAATTTGCATTACATTTTGAAGATCAAATCAATCCACTATGCTCCAAACTAGACTCAGAATTTGAATTGGGCACAGCCAGTGTTTTATCTTCTGGTTCTCTTGTTATGAATACCATTCAGGTTGTTCAGCCTAAGAATGTGGAAAAGCTGTTTGGAAGCATATAGCCTACCATTTGTGTTCTAGACAAGAGTATGCATGCTATATAGAGCTGTCTTTGAAGAGAGATAGCAAAAAAGGCCACTAGACTGTTGACCCATGTGGAGATAATGTGAGCATATCCAATCAACATTGTACCATCTGGTTACTGGTTATCAGTTCATTTCCAAGCCCAATTCAAAATGTTGGATGTTATCTTTGAAGCCCTACACAGGACCAAGGACCAAGCTTTCTGAACAACTGTGTGCATCAAAACGGACTTGTCCAGACCCTAAAATCATCATCTTGTATCTTACTCTCTAGATCAAAACCCACACATTCTGGCAGAGTCAGAATATTTTCTATGGTGGCACCACAGCTGCACTACAGTTGTTCTTTTCCATGGTGTCTTTCCTGTGGTTATTGTTGCTGTCTCTTCTGTACATTTTTTGCACATTGTGAGCTCTTTGGGGACAGGTAAACATTTATTGATTTATTTTACTGTGGGTGCAATCCAGAGTAACTACAGGCAGTCCTTGCTCCAGTGTAAGAACAATTTACTCTGGATTGCAATATGAATTTCCCGTAGGTTTTCACTAGGTGGTGCAGTAAGTACGGGTGCACGTAATGTCTCTTACATGCTCCCATAGTTACTCTGGATTTGGGGTAAGTCAACTGCTTTGTGACGCACTCTTGTTGGAAAGCAGTTTTAACATTTTTCAGTAGCTGCAACTCAGTAGCTGCAACATTTTTCAGTAGCTGCAACGTTCATTTTAATTTAGCTTTTACATTTATTTTTGTATTTTATTTTATGACACCACTGGGGTTGGGGTTATATCTTCCAAGTTGCAGCAGAGTGAGAGGCAATTCCTCTCCATTGAGGAATTTTCCTCTATTTTCCTTCTCCCTCTCCCCCATTTCAGAATCCATTTGACCCAGGATCACAAGGCCTCCCGCTATCAGCTTGTATCAAATACCATTCAGTTTCTCCTCCTACCAGATTTGCCTCAATACCAGCCAGCATCTAGCTGGCCATTAAGCAACCGCCTGATGTAACATCATGAAAGCCTTCAAGGATTTAATGGAAAGGAAAACCCACCAGATCTTTTAGTTCACTCTCTTCTATTTTTAAAAGACAAGGAAGTGAAAGGCTGGTATTTAGAGAGAGTAAAATAGCAATTTCAGGCAGCGAGATCTTGAAAAAAGAGAACTCTGCTAATTGAGAATACACTTGACTCAAATTACAAAATCATGTCAAGTTCCCAAGAGAGACAGATCGCTGATAAGACCCTTTGAAAGCAAGGAAATTAGACTGAATGTGTGTTTGACAAGCTTCTGCTTCAAAAGGAAGAGCTTCCCCAGGGAAATGCTAACAAGGTTCTTTAGGGCCTGGATGAGGCCCAGAACTGGCACACAACATGCAGAAGGATGCTGTTTTCTTAAGACTAAGTGACTTGACATGCCATTAAATGGGTGGATTAACCATGCTCTTTTTGTTTTCCCAACTTAACCAGTGGCCAGCAGAATCAGGATTGGGATATTGACACATGGAGAGGGGGTGCTCAAACTCTCACCGTGGTACTAACATAGTCCACCACCATCACCCTGAATCACCACCACCATCACCTTTCAGGAGCACTCTTCCATTCTGGAGCAAAAAGCAGCTTCAAATGAGGTTGATTTTTGTCAGGATTGTGATGCAAGGAGACATCACAATGCTCTCTTCCCTGAAGTTCAATTCCAAATATCCCCCCTCCCCAACTGATTAAGCAGAAGGAAGCTCCTCAAAAAAGAGGGACAAATTGCATTTAACATCACAAGTGATTTAGCCTGGGGTGGTGGCGGTGGTGGTGGTGGGACACTTAGGCCTCATTATAATCCCTATCCCAAACAGCAGGTATAAATCATATAAATAACAATAAATAATCCTGTTCCAACTCAGATTAGGATTGAGCTGCCAGATACCTGAGGGAACATACATACCCCTTTTGCACATCTTTTTGGAAAATCAGAGACAAGGGAGATCTGCACTCAAAGAACGAACAGGGCTGGGCATCTGGGCTGTAGCCTTCTTTAAGCAAGAGTTCTAAGCACTCTTCATGACCACCAAAGACAGCAGAGTAGACAGGACTCACTTTAGTTTCATCACTGTCACTGAGCCGGTCAGTAACTAGAATCAGTGACCGCAAGATGCTACAGAGATGCAAACCAGGCATTAGCATTACTGATTACTGCACAAGAAACACATCTTTCCTATGAGCTTTACAAATTAAAACAATTACTAACACCTCAAAAGAAAAAAAGAATTTTGCTGCATTTTTATATTAACATTCAAAAATATTCCGATCCTTCATTGGGAAATAAAAAACACTGCTTTTTATTCAACCCTTTTTTGCTTTAAAATTCAAATTTAAAATATCTTGTTTAAATTAAAATGCAGGAGCAATTTCTATATTCTTCCATATTTAGCTTCTAACTAAGGTGAAGATGATGGCTTGACACCAAAGTCGTGAAATTGAAATATTTTGGTGATGATGGGTGCAGTCTATGGGCTTGAAATTTGGCCCTTCAATTTATTTGACCTTAGTATTCCGGTCAACAACCCCTGAACCTGTCTGCAGTCTTATTCCTTTTCAACTCTTCTGGTTAGCATACTTTTCCCCTCCAAAGCACTGTTTACGTGACCCATTTCCATCCTCCCATGGTTTTATCATACCCTTCAGTGTTAACATTCATGTTTTTCAAACATAATATTATGTTACAGCACAGACCATCTTTAAAACAAAAGTTTTTATCTTTTCAACAAGTCTATAGCGATGTAAAGTTTTTGTGCCCACGTCAGGTGGGAGATCTCTCTTCAAACAGGTAAAAAGGGTTAACAGATTTTTTCCCAAAAATCATGAAGCGCAAGAGGGACAACTGCAAATTAGCCCAACTATATACATTACACAAGATAAGCAGAGCAGGCATATATTTGTCTAGAAGTCAAATTGAAATAAGGAGCCACTAAATAACCTACTTGATATGCCCCATTTGTGCCGCAGCATGGATAGGCAAATGCCATTCCTCTTCATTACAGTACCGGTTTGGATCTGCTCCTGACAACAGCAACAACTCCACACATTTGTCCATGCCCTCCTGTGCAGCAATAAATAATGGTGTTGCCTGATCTTTGGCTTGACAATTGATGTTTGCTCCTGAGTGGGAATTCCAAAAACCAATTCAGGAAGATAATTAACAAGGAATGGGAAGTATAATGTGTGTCTCTGTATCTCACACACATGCCTATCATAAAGTGGGCTGCTGCAGCTAACTTGCTACATGTGTGTAGGGATTTATAACTCAGATGTTCCCAAACTGGGGTGTTGCAGCACACCAGACAGGGAAACTTGATTGCTACTCCAAAAAGGTGCATTGGAACATCACAGTAGTTGCAATGGCACTGCCATTATGAAAAAGAGTTTGATTTGTCTTTTTAAACTCACCAGGGATAGTGCCATCCCTTCACAGGGTGTCGGAGCCTGTGACTCCCATTGGGGGCCTTCCCATGCCTCAAAACAGCTCCCTAATGGAATGCAACCCACTTCTGATTTTCAAAAGTTTCTCTCCTTTCACCTGGTTTCCTTTGGCTTTGGATGGTGGCAGTCAGAAATACCATCTCCATTTAAACCCAGTTCCAGGACAACACAGGCTGGGAAAGCTGGTTGCTAAGTAGCGTACCCTATACCTTGCTCCTGTCCATTAACTACCACAGGAAATACCCAATTGTTGTTGTCCGTTTTGAACCTGATAAACGTTAGGACAAAATGCTTACTCATGCTTATCAGTACCTTTTGCTCCCAATGAGAATACTGTCAACTGAGACCTACTAAGCCTGATTAAGGCTTTCCAGTTGAGACCCTCTTCATTCCGTTTGCAACTTAATAGCAAGAACTTAATAACATATCTTTTAAAAGAGTTGGTTTTCACAAAGCTAATTCAGGAATGTGTAGTTCTACTGGGTTCAACAGGTTCCAGTAAGAAACACCTGTACAGAACTGTAAGGAGAAACCTAGCTGTGATCAGAACATAAAAGAATATAAATACCATGCACTGGGTTTCTGCTAAAGACTCAAAACAGGACCAAGAAAATTAGGGGGCTTAGTAATAAAATGCTACATAGCATTCCTAGTTCTTCTTCAGGCCTCCAACCAACCAAGAACAGGACTCTTGTGGTGCTGCATAAACAATGGGCATTATCTCAAGCAGTTCCCCAATGGGCCAGCACTGTGAGACTGCACCCCGATATACAGCAAACACACTTTTGATGGCAACCACAAACAAGATCATGTAAAATTTACTACTGCCATACAATTTGACTTCCTAATTCAACTAGGGACAGTCATAATTGGTCTAAATTATAAACCACTGGAATCCATGATGCTGCTTTCATCATGATCTGCCATCATTTACACCCAGCTTTCATGCCACTCAAATCCTTTTGAAGACTGCTGGTTCACAAAAACTGAAGAAGTTACCATATGATATAAGGATTCTTAAGCATTCCAGTTGTCCATATTGTGCAGCAACAAATAAAGGTGTGATCCCAAAGTCATCCTCAGACTCCTTATTGGCTCCTTTGTCCAGGAGTAATTTCAATATCTCATGATGTCCCTGAAAAAGAGAAAGGTTCATGACTGTTAGAGCAGCCTGAATGGCATTTTCTCACGTTTTCATCCTCTTGAGATATCCACGTATATAAAAGTTAATAACAAGGGCTGTGGGTGGTGCAAGCGGTTAAGACGCTGTGCCTGTTAACCAGCAGGCCAGGGTTCGAGACCTGGGTCGGCCCCACAAGACAGGGTGAGCTCCTGTCAGCCCAGCTCTGCGACACCAGCTGGATCCAATCGTATTGGCTCTGCCTTTCCATTGGACTAATTCAGTGGTGTGGAGAGGGGGGATTTGCTGCTTGGGTAACAGCCTATCATCCATAATAATCCAACCCAGGCATTTGTGCTTCACATGTAGCGTATGCAGCGCCGAGCACGATACCATAGTCTTTCAAGACTGATGGAGGCCTGCTTTTAATAACTAGCAATTGTTCAAGGTTGTCTCCTCTTGACTCCCCTCTGTTTGCCAGAAGATTACAAGGAGGAACTGGCATTCGCACCAAAGGAACCAGAATCTGTTGCATTTGCACCAGAGCTTTTACTTTGAGTATCTCACGCTGCTTTTTCCATCTGCTAAGTCAATGTGAGAGAGTATTCAAAGAGGTCACTCTCCCACATCCTAAGAAGGAATACTCTTCCACATATTTGACCATTTTGAGCCTGAAAATTTTTCAACGCAATGTATCTTATTTAAGTTTCCATAACAAGTTCAAGAGTGATTCAAGAGTCAGTGCTCATCCCATTAAAAAGCTGAAGAGCCAGCATTGTCTGAAGATGCCTCTATGTTAATGTGGCCAGCAAGACGAAACACAAAAGGCTTATGGAATACTATTATCTGCACACCACATTGGTACCTATTTAAGTACATGCAATTACGAGCTTTTGAATTGCTGGTTTGGCAGGAGCTGGGCAGTTAATGGGAGCTCACTCAGTTTTGGGTGACTTGGGTCTCAAACTGCTCACCTGCAGGTTGGCAAGTACAATGTTAACCACTGAATCAATACAGCCCAAAGAAACTAGGGATAGATAGGGATGGTTTGGTGTTTACAGTGCCGGATTTACGTAAACAAGCTATAGCTTAGAGCTCCGCAAAAATTTAAAAGAAAAAAATTAGATGTACATTCCAAAATATAAGATAAAAAACAAATAAAATAAAACGTACATACATATTTGTGATATGCAAATGGCTTTAGATACGTAGTAGGTCCAGAAATTACCATTTGGCATATATTAAACACAAAGACAGTAACAATTTGTTGTTGACAAAGGACAGCTGGACATATGAAGGGCCCATAACAAGTTAGCTTAGGGCCTCAACAAACATAAATTCATCAATAGCTTAGGGCCTCATCAAACATAAATTCATCAATAGCTTAGGGCCTCATCAAACATAAATTCAGCCCTGGGTGTTTAATTGGTGCATTTGTCATCTCAGGATTATGCAGATTTTATACTAAAGATAACACTATTATAAATAACCTATTTATTGCCGCAGCCATGTCTGATCATTTCTTAAAATGCATGTAATACTTCCAATATTGCAAAAGTTCACTGTTCACCACTTACAGCAGTTCCTTCTCTCCTCAGAATGATCATTTGCATTTAGACTGACTTTTCTGCACTAGCCTGTCATAAATCAGAGCAAGAAACAGACTATATAAAGCTGTCATTTTGTTAAAAAAATAGAGAAGGTGAAACATTATTTATATGGAAATGAAACTATGGATTTATAGATTACCTGAAAAGAAGACTGGTGCAGAGAATTCCATCCAGACCAACAGTGAGGCCCGTTAATATTGGCTCCATGCTGAAGCAGCAGCTTAATCACATCGGTATGTCCACTTCCAACAGCTTCAGAGAGTTAAAAACCATTATTCTTAGCAAATTGGCCACATACATCCCACCATGTCAGAATGTGGTTTCTTGTCTGCCACAGAAGCATAAACTCATCCTCTATGTGCCTTTGCTATACAACAGTCACTAGATCAAATCACATTTATTCAAGTGTGATCCCTTGGAAACCAGTCCCTAAAAGATACATGCTTTGAAGTGTGAGAGATCCAAAGCAACCATTAATAACTACATTTTGAAAATGCAAGACACAAGGTAGGTTCAGCAAATGCTTGATGTCTGATTTAGTGATTTTATAGCTTGAATGCTAAGAAAAACCGAACACTTTTCTCCAAGCAGGTGCAGGCCTAGCGACAGCCACAGTGGGAGGACTATGATGACTACAAGTTATTCTGGCAAATGCAAACTCCCAAACCGCACTGGCCATGAACCCTTTGCAAATACCACCAATCACCCATTGGGCTTGCTTTCAGTTTCAGAGTGAAGCTGGTGAAAAAAAAAGATTAAACACGGCTCCCAGTGAGCAGAAGAGGAGGGAAATGCACAGTGAAGAATGTATTGCTTTGGGGCTAATTAGGAAAAGGCGGGTTAGAACAGAATGAATGAATAAATAGCCGTGTTGGAGTGTTGGAAAGAAAATCCCAAGTAGCATAAGACTATATCAGAACTAAATGGAAAGATAATAAAGTAATCAGCTGCCTTGAGTCCAGAGAGGCAAAGCTGAAAATGATGGGAAAGCCCCAAGCTGCACTTTTCACAACAGGGTAGGTACAGTGTAGGTTTCATCAGACGAGCAGCACAATCCTAACGTGCGCTGAAACAGGCAGGGTGGCATTTCCGTACTGCATCCAGTGCACGTTTTGGGCTATTCCTGTGCCAGCTCAAGGCAAGGGAAAACTTTTCCTCTTGCCCCAATTAATGCTGCAGCAACAGCAATGGGGCTACTCAGATCTGTGCCACCTCAAATGACAGCACAAATTCATGTAGCCTGGGGCTGGCCCAGGTTGCCTGGGACCTAGGCTAGGATCCAACAAAACTGCTAGGTCCTGGCCCCACCTCCCACTCATCTGCCTACCCCTTAGGAATGCTCCCCTCACCCAGAACACCTTCCTCCTGTCTCCTCCCTATGCTCTGACCCTCGTGCTGGCCGAGCTCAGCCAGCACATACTCCTTTCCCAGGACCCACAGCAGCAAGGGGAGGTGGCGCTGGCCCATTTCCCCATCTCCTTTTTGGCACTTTTGTGACACAAGAGAATTATCTGGAAGGACATGCTTAACTATTCACTGAACTGCTGCCTTATTTAGTTACAACTACTGTTCTACAATCACCACTAGAGAACTTGGTTTGGGGAGGCGTTTGTGGTGATGGTTAGAGGCATACCTCCTTCTTGGACCTATGGGACTATTCTCTAATATCACTTTATGCAATGTAAGAATAGACTGGATTCTTTCATAAAACACTCAAACAAGCACTGAGCATGTCAATTTGACTGGAAAGGAGATGAACAATTATAGTGGGAAGGCGTTGTGGGTTTGCTACAGCAAGGGTTACCAGTCCATATCTGACCGATTGATGCACTGCGTCACGGGGAGTCATGGGACAAGGATGCCAAGACTAGGCAAATTAAAGCAGACTCAATAGGCAGAATGAAAGTTTTGAAGATCTAGGCAGGCACTTTAAGCTACAGAAGGGAAGGAAGGCAAGAGAGCCAGTGACATTTTCTAAAGGGGGGTGGTGCACTTCAATGTGGCCTTAAAGGATGCTTGTCCAGTCCATTCTGGAACAGGACATACAGCTGTGCACAGGGAGAGAAGCAAGGAGAAAGGTAAAAAAGAGAGGTAAGTGGGGAATGTTTCAAAATCTGGATGCTGGCTTGACAAAATGATTCTTCATGTAGCACCAGTGGGTCAACAACCAATAGATGAAAGTAAGGAATGGAGATATGAGAGTCTTGTGACCCAGGTTTGTACATATTTTTCTCCCATAAATCCCTATACGATTTTGTGTATTTTCTCTCATGAGAAGACTGATGATGCTGCAACTGTTTTGAATAGAGCACTGGTTGCTTTTCATTGGCTGTGTGTAATTTTTTTCAAAACCTTAACCCTTAGATTCCTATCTAAAAATAGCCTAATTTGCATAAATTAAAAATGCAGGTCGAATCGACCGGCCTGGGAATCTAAGGGTTACTACTAGATAATGGACAAAATCTCTTCTGATCCCAAGAATCTTTAGTGGTGTCATGAAGGCCAGTATGCCAAGAGCTGCCTGTTGGTCAGATAAGGTCAGATATGACTATAGGAAATTGTCTTACGTACAAGTAAGAGCATTGGTCCATCAAATCCAGTGTTATGATTTTCTCTGGCAATGACTCTACAGGGATTTTAGGCAAAGGTCTTGCCTAGGTACGCTACCCAAGTCCCTTTTTGTGGAACCTGGAACTACAGTTACTTTCTATCCCATCTTTCCCCTAAGAAACAGGACAATTGCTCCCTGTGACATGGAGCATTTTTGTTTTGGGGAAAAAAAATACAAGTCTCGAGTTCCCTTGGGCTTGCATGATTCTTTAGATCTCAGTCTACAGAGACTAATATTTTGTTCAACGTGAGACTTGCTACTATGTCACACAGTTGTTTCCATCCCTATACAAAAAGGAACCACTGTATTGGTGTTTTTGGTCATCAGCCAAAAAGGGTAGCTGCCATTAATCTCATCTCTCGCTCAACCTGTGGGAACAACTTGGTTCATTATGCTCTGGATTTCTAAGTGGTTTGGAAGAGAGTAGTCACGAGCTGTCTCAGACTTGCCCTTCCTTGTACCATTTTCTCTTCCTCCCTCAGTTTGTCCTGTGCATCTTTCTTCATGGCAAGTTCATTTTTTTGCCTTAGATTGTATAGCCAGAAGACTCTCCATAGAAAAAAGCAGCTCCTTCCTCTCCCATCATGAAATTCTTCCAGAAGATGGGATTGGTGGCTGGGATTTACTGGCTACTGGTGGTCAGTAGCTAGGACAGTTTGTTCCCAGGAGCTTCAGATTCATAAGGGTTAAGAAAATTACAGCACAACTCTAGATTTTAAAACTGAAATTTTTGCTGCCATGGTAGCCATAAGAAAAATAGGTACAGCCTTGGGGCACAGAATCCAAAGATGTGCCCAGAATGTAAGACTCTAATACCAGCACTGAATGTGCCCCTGGCAAGTAAATATGTAGACTTCTGCCACACACAGAGCTTCAGAATGCTTGAAGGTATCAAAAATATTTGTCTTTTTTTCCAATCTTTTCTTCAGCAACACATCCAAGAAGGAAAAGCTGCAGTTTATTTATACCCCAAACCCAACAGAGAACGCATAAACAAACCATATCTAAAAAGAACATTTTTTAAAAATCCATCATGGGAATACTCTAAAGAGCACAAAATGTTAAATAGATGCATTTTCACCAAGAAAAAGAAAGCTGTTTATACCACAATATCTTGTCTTATCTTGCCAAGCTTTCATAAGTAAAACTTATGAACACAAATCCATAATGCAAGTTTGTTCAGCATGTCTTATGGATTGCAAACATGATTTTATGAATCATTAAAAATGCCAGATCCTGCAACATTCAAAAGAGATCTGTGAACATTGACATGCACATTAAGGAAGGATATTTAAACAGAGCAGTCGCTATCACACACAAAATTCATGGAGTCAAACTCACTCCCCTAACCTATGCATTGCCCTCTAATGTTAGGGATAACTCATAGCAGCTTGGGGAACAACATGTTTTTCTCCCATAAACCTGACCACTGAGTTTGCTAAAAACATCACCATCAATTGCCAAGAATGGAAGTGCATCGTGAAAGATGCACGAAATGCAGCGGCACCTACAGCAGTGTATTGGTTGAGAGAACAACCTCCTCCCCACTCACCAGCTAAGGACTAAAGAAGAAGAAGCTCTCTTTTTAAAAGCAAGTGCAAAACGTTGATTCAGAAAAGAAACTTTCTTCAAGACAAGCCTTTCAGTATAAGCTTGGCTTTAAAACATTGATTGGCCCAGGATCATCCAGTAAGATCCACAGTGATTTGGGACTTGAACCGGGATTTCCCCACTCTCCCACACACAAGCTAATAGAGAACAATGGTTCTGATTAGGGCATTATTAGGACGTCACAGGCATAAATGATCCATTACATCTAGGCTGAACTGATTGGGTTAGGCAGAAGATTGTAATAAAGATCACCTGGCTTCTTCCATGAAGGGTTGAGCTCAAACAGCAGGCTCATGCTTGCGGGGCTTCTGCACAGAATCATAGTATGCACACTTAACATATAAGTTATTTTAGCCTTTTTGAAATGGTCCAGTATCCTGCTTTTCACAACCAATAGCCAACTGGTTGTTTGTAAGAGTCACAAGCTGGAGACAAAAGGCAGCATTCCTTATTGCTACTTATTGCTCTCCTACCATATGCTTATTGCTACTGGCCATTCTCCATGAATAATAATTTATCTAATATCTTTCCAAGACCACCAACAGGAAAATTCTGTGCTGTATGAAGTACTTCTTCTAGTCCATCCTAAATCCCCCACCAATCAGTTTCTTGGGATGTTCTTTAGTACTGTGAGAGAGGGAAAGAATTTCAATCCATTTTCTCCTCGCCAGAAATACATTTATAAGCTTCAATCTCATCACAACCTTCTCTTTTTTTAACTAAAAAGATCCAAGCTTTATAGCATTTTCTCATAAAGAAGGGATTCCAGAAGGAATTATTCCCAGCCTCGGATATCATTCTCAATCTTACTTTTGTGATCCTCGGGCCACACATTCATCATCCACATTTTGATGACTTGCACCCTACACCCACCAGAGGTCCCACCTCACAGCTTGAGAATCCACGCTAAAGACTGCTGCACAAGCAAACACCCACAGAAGGTCTATGTAAATTCAAATTTATTTCTCTAAAAAATAAATCTACTTCTCTAAGAACACAACCTGATACAGAATGCCTACATTTACTGCAGCTTTTTGTCATTCCATGGCTAATACTGACATCTGCCGGTTCACTACAAATACCTTCAGCTCTAAAGGATTGTTATGATTTCTGCTTCTTTCAGTACCATGGAAATTATAACTATACATCCTTTTCAGAATGCTTCATAACCTCATCACCCATTCATTAGTATATCTGCATTCTGCTTTTCGATAATTGATTATGGCCAAAGCAGCTTACATCTTCTATATACTTACTGTACATAAAGCTGAAAAGACTCTGACTGTCTGACTGATCAGCACCCAGACAAAACTGCTAGATCTAGAAGCGTGAAATTTGGGAGGTTGTTCCTTCCATGAGGGAGGCACCCACTAAGAACCAGTTTTCAGAAATTCCAACCGAAAGGTGATAAAAAGGGGCACAATACATTTTCCTCCCTATAGTTTACCTTGAAGAATCCCTGACTAAGGGATGCTCTGCCCCAGCCCCACCCACCCACCTAGAGGCATGAAATGTGGGGTGGGTTTTCCTTATGTCACGCGAGCACCCACAATAAATGTTGAGAAATTTAACCCTTAAGGGGGTGCAACATGTTTTTGTCCTATATTTAACATGGAAGACTGACTGATCAGCATCCAGCCAATTTGAGACCCAGTGCCTAATGCACTGAGTGGGAGGGTGTACTGGGGGGGATGGTGCGCATGGAAGGATGTTGTGTGAGGGTGTGTGTGTTACACATGGGGGGGGGTTTTACGCATGGGGGATGATGCATATGGTGGGTTACAAGGCATGAGGGGTGTGTAGAGGTGGACAACCTCAAAATGCTAGATGCTATGGAGGCACCTGGATGCAGGTATCATATGTGCTCCCTATGGCATCTGGCGGGCTGCTGCTCTTCTTATATTCATACATGCATTTTGAGCTAACATAAATAGTCACTTGGGCATCCATTGACAGATGTGATAAGGAGCAAGATGGCTCAAGGAAGCATTGCAATGGCAATTCCTCTGCAACTCACTGAACAAATACAGCTAATCATAACATGAGATTTCAAACTATCGTAAAGTTTGACCATTTCTGCATTCTTTGCCATTTGATCTTTGCAGTTTTAATTGCCTCATGCTACAACCTACATGCAATGCGGTAAAGTTGGTGACACTAAATTAGGAAAGCAAAAGAAGATCCAAATTTAGCAAATGCCTACCAAATATCCTGGATAGTTCTTACACATTCAGAATTGGCCATACTCACCTAAAAATAAGGGTGTGGTTTCATCCTGAGTAACCTGATTTGGATCAGCTCCAGATTTTAAGAGGATGTCAACACATTCCAAATTTCCCCGATCTACAGAAAGATGTAAAGGGCAACTGCCTTCAAATGTCTGTGATCTTATGTAGGTATCTGAGGGTTCTGAAAATAATGAGGAAAACCTTAGCCTTGTGGATGGGTAATAAAATTCAGCCACTGCTTTTGAAGTAGAAGCAGTGAGAGAATTGTTTGCAATGTCTCTGCTTAGGTTTTGCCTGGTTAAAAATAGCATGTGGTGAGATCAGGCAATTAATGACTTTAAAGCAGTGGTTCCCACTCATTAGGAGCCCATGAGCCATTCAAGAAAGTGGAATTGTCATGGACTGCATGCAATGCTGACTGAGCTAGTCCTTTCTCTGCCCTCTCTCTTGATCCCTGGGGAAGTGCTTGCTCAGTGAGACAGTGAAAGATCAAAGGCTGTATTCCCCCCAGTCCTGTGCACCACTCCTCAGGGTTTTACACCTTCTCAGAAACACCTATGATACCTGGTCCATAGATTGGGAATCATGCTTTAAAAAAGGATGCTATCTGACTGACCCATTGGTTTACTTCCTTTATCCTATTCCTGGCAACCAACAAAATATGGTGTAGTAGACAAAGCATAAGGATTGTGCAGAAGAGGCACAAGGGAATGCCTTTCCAGATGTTCATCCCACCTCAATTTCCTTACCTGCCTGAAGTAAGAGCTTCAGACATTCACTTCTGTTGTGAAACACTGCCTCATGGATTGCCATCCAACCTCTGTTATCACGAACATCAACACTGTATCCCTGTTTAATCAGCTTCTTCAGATGTGTGACATTTCCTTCTCTGGCTGCAAGCCCCACAGCAGAGCACCTGTCAGAATAGGCTTCAGTAAAATCCATTCTATCAGGCACGACAAAGAAAAAAGGAGACAGAAACACACAAACTTAAATCACTCACTCTCAAACTGGTCAACAGTATTTTATCTCATAAACTGTTCACTGGAGTAAAACCCTACCCAAACTTACCTGTTAGAAAGCACCATTAAAATAAAACAGAAATACTTTGAAAGATTTTTGATGAAGATATCGCCTTGTATTGTATTTATATTTGAATTCTTACTTCCTATTGCTTTGATGTTTAAAAACTGTCACTACTAGACAATATCCAGAATGAAAAAATGGTGACGCAAGTGGTTAAGACACTGTCCCTACAATCCAGAGGAACTATGGGAGCACATAAGAGACATTAGGTGCACCCGTAGTTACTGCATCACCTAGTGAAAACCTATGGGAAATTCATATTGCAATTCTGAGCAAATTGTTCTTACACCAGAGCAAGGACTCCCCGTAGTCACTCAGGATTGCACCCTGTGCCTGTTAACCAGCAGGCCAGGGTTTGAGACCCAGGTCCCCACAAGATGAGGATTTCCTGCTACAGGAAACTAGATGATCCACTGGGTCACTTACAAGTTTATGATTCTAAATACAGTTCTTGGAACAAGCCAGTACAGACAGCATAAATACTGGGAGTTGTAGTTTGGGCCAAGAGTTCATGAGAGAGCCAATACAAGCATCCTCCACTCGTTGGATGGGTTAAGAACCAGAATATCCTCCAAAAGTGGAAACTGTTGAAAACTACAACCCAGTCTTTTTCAGCTTGCAAACGCAAAAAGGTCACCAAAAAAAGTCATTAATATCACTTGCAATAGCCTATATAACATATATTAACACAGCCAAATACAACAAATTACAGTAAAATAAATCAAGGCGTTTGTGGACAATGCGTATTTTATGCATTTGAATGATGGTTATATACTGAAGAAAGTCACAAGGAAATGCCATAAACAGTTTGATCACCATGCTGCATGCCAGTGATTTTCAACCTTTTTCATCTCATTGCACACTAACAAGAGCACTGAAATTGTCAAGGCTCACCACCAGTTGTTTTTACCAGTGACAAGGCACACCAGGCTGTTCAAATCCCCCAATTTTCTTATTAATTAACGTCAATCCCCAAATTCCCAAGGACTATTCGCAGCACACCAGTGTGCTACAATACACTGGTTGAAAATCACTGCTGCACAGAGGTCAACATTACGGAAGACAATTTTAGCCTTTAGACCAGCAGAGAGAGGTTGAAAGAGTGGAGCATGAGTTGAATGATTGAATCCAGGGTATAACTGAAAGGTGTTAAAAGAGCAGGACTGTCAGAAAACAAACCTACACCCAGGGACACGTACCAGTTCTAGGGCAAAATCCAGAGTAACTGGGCAGTCCTTGCTCTGGTGTAAGAACAAGTTACTCTGGATTGCAATATGAATTTCCCATAGGTTTTCACTAGGGCAGTAGAGCAGTAACTACAGGTGCATGTAAAGTCTCTTACGTGGTCCTATAGTTACTCTGGATTTGGGGGAGAGTTTCCTATTGAGTTCTGCTCAGTGGTATAGTAACAACACCATCCTTTGCACATTTTCCTGAGAGTAAACTCTAAAAAAAATTGTATTTACACCTGAGAAGTCACATTAGTAATCAATTAATTGATTTGGTTTATAATCTGCCAAGGCAAATGCCCACAGAGGCTTACAAGGCTTTTATGTTCCTATTCTCAGCTGTACTCACAACAACCCTGTGAAGTAGAGGAGGCTGTGAGAAAGCGTCCGGCTCAAGGTCACGGGAGAAAGCTTCATGGTCAAGGAAGGATCCTCCAGGTCTCAGTCCAACTCCCTGCCCACTACTTCATCCTGGCTCTGGCTACTACTTCATCCTGGCTCTGGCTACATGTGCCCCCTTCCTTTGACCCTGAAGCAGGGTGACCACCCCTACAATCCAGAGTAACTACAGGAGCATGTAAGAGACTTTACGTGCACCCGTAGTTACTGCACCACCTAGTGAAAACCTATGGGAAATTCATATTGGAATCCAGAGTAAGTTGTTCTTAAATTGGAGCAAGGAATCCCCCATAGTTACTCTGGATTGTGCCCTTACTTTACAATCCAGAGTAACTACGGAAGCATGTAGAAGACATTTACATTGATGTAGTTACTGCACCACCTAGTGAAAACCTATGGGAAATTCATATTGGAATCCAGAGTAAGTTGTTCTTACATTGGAGCAAGGACTCCCACATAGTTACTCAGGATTGTGCCCTTACCTTACAATCCAGAGTAACTATGGGAGCATGTAAAAAACATTTACATTGATGTACTTACTGCACTATCTAGTGAAATTCATACTGCAATTCAGAGCAAATTGTTCTACACCAGAGCAAGGACTCCCCATACTTACTCTGGATTGTGCCCCACATCTCATAAAGTTGCAAAAGAGAGTCAAATGTCTGAAAATGTAACACCCAGGAAAAAAAAATGTAACAAAAGAGAAGTCAAATGTCAAGACACAAATAAAAGCTGCAGCACTCACGTGTGTTACTTTAAACACTTAATAAAGGAAATAAACACAATATATAAAAGGATTATTAAATCACATAAAATGCATTAATTACTAAAAAGAATTTGTAACTTATTAATTGCAAAAAAGGCTGCAAAGTATTAATTATTAAAAAGGATACATGCAAAGGAAAAGGAGGACAAGGAAGGTTTTTTTGCTCAGGACACAATAAAAGGACTTTAAAAAGAGGACATGTCCTGAAAAAAGAGGACATGTCCTGAAAAAAGAGGACATGAGGTCACCCTGGGGAGCAGCAGCAGCAGCACCTTGAGGAACCCCAGGAGAAGAGGAGCAGCAGCAGCAGCAGCAGCAGAGGCTCCACCCCTCCAGGATGAGGCTCCTCCCCCTCCCTGTCCAGCTGGCAGTAGCCCCGCCCCTCTGTGCGCGCAAGGGATGTTGGGAGTTGTAGTTTTGGCGGAGAAACCGGCAGAGCCTTTGAGAGGCGGCTCACCTGCACGTGGGTTGGGCATCCCGAGAGGGGGGGCCATGCAGGGCAGCAGCAGCAGCAGCAGCAGCGGTGGCGGGAGCTCCGGGGTCCGCCCTGCCCTGCCTCCGCATTCCCGGTGCGACGGGGCCAGGAACATGTGGGTGTTCGGCTACGGGTCCCTCATCTGGAAGGTGGACTTCCCTTATGAGGACAAGATGGTCGGATACATCACCGGCTACAGCAGGCGCTTCTGGCAGGGCAGCACCGACCACCGCGGGGTACCCGGGAAGGTGAGACTCACAAGGACCCTCTGCTCTCTCCACAGGGGAGCCGTTGCCACCTATGGGGGGCTTACTCGCGAGTAAGCGTGGCTGGGAGTGCGGCGTCAGAGGGGTGCTCTCTGTGCCTCCTCGGGAGTAAGGCCTCAGTGTGTGGGGGTGTGGGGCAGCCGTTGACTGCCCCACACCCCACGCACTGAGGCCTTACTCCCGAGGAGACACGGAGAACACCCCTCTGACGCCGTACTCCCAGCCACGCTTACTCGCGAGTAAGCCCATTGACTACAACGGGTCTTGCTTCTGAGGAGACTGGCATAGCATGGGGGCCCTGCACCTGTCTTCACTTAAGTACCTCACTGTACTTACCTCAGTGTCATGGGACTTGCTTCTGAGGAGACCGGCACAGGACTTCACACTTACCTGGGTGTAAAACTCCTTCACTATAAGGCACAGCCCCTATACTCCAATCTCACTTCTTACTTCAGAGTAGACATGTAGAGGATAAGGCTGTCTTACACTTGGGCTTAAGCGCCATTGACTACAATGGGACTTCTGAATAGGCTGGTGTAGGGCTGGGCTCTAAGGTTGCACCTGACCTCATTTACTTGGGAGTAAGCTCCACTGACTATAATAAGACTGACTTCTGAGTAGACATGTAGGGAACGGGACTCCAAGGCTGAAAGCCCATCCACACTTACTTGGGAGTAAGCACATTGACTTTAATGTCACTGACTTCAGAGTAGACTGCAGTCCTTTCTAAGGCTGCACCCTGTCCTCACTTACCTGGAAGTAAGTTCCACTGACTATAAATGGGGCTTACTTCCGCGGAGACATGTAGAGGATTGGGGTCCAGGATTGGGGTTGGACCATGTCCACACTCACCTGGGAGTAAATCTCTCAACTATAGAGCCCAAACTAACTACTTCTGAGTAGACATGTAGAGGATTGGACTCTAAGGCTGTCCACACTTTCCTGGAGTAAGTGCCATTGACTCTAGTGGGACTTCTGAGTAGATATGCAAAGGATCAGTCTCTAAGGCTGCACGCTGTCTTCGCTTACCTAAGAGTAAGCTCCACTGACTATAATAGGACTTTCTTCTGAGTAGATGTGCATAGGATTGGGCTCTGTGGCTGAAATCCTTTCCACACAGAGCCAGATCCATTGACTATAATGAGACTTCTAAGTACACAGGCCTAGAATTGAGCTCTAATTCAATAAGCAGGCGCTTCCCTGTCTGGAGCAATCACTTTGCTGGAGATGCCCACAGTAAGTGTCCACTCGGCATGCAAAACAGCAACCGGTGCAGAAAGGTAAGACCAGCACAGTAGTAGCCACGGATCCGTTTCTGGAGAGGCCCAGGAGCGTCTTGGAGAGGAGTTCCCCAGGGGTTCCCCTTCTCCCATGCTTGCCTTTACACAATCCCAACCTCCAGCTTACTCTTTCCAAATCTGTCCACTTTAATTGTAGGCAGGAATGCCAAGTACTGGGCAGGGCAGGCTAGTTCTTGAAGGAACATCCAATTAAATTAAAAAAGCAAACTTTCATCCACAAAATGCATTTGTTCCCTTGTAACATGAAAAGGGTGGCAATGTCTGAGACAGCCTCAGATTCAATACATATTACAGGTACTCCAGGCTCAGCATGTATTGTGTACATCTTTATATTTCCAGCCAGTTTCTTAGTGTAAAGAAGCCTTATTATTAGATTTGTACCCACCTTTCTCCCCAAAAGGCAGCTTAATAAACAGAACTCAATCCTAGAACTCAATCCTAACTAAACAGAACTCAATTCTATGCCTGTCTACTCAGAAATAAGTCATATTATATTCAGTGGGACTTACTTCCCAGAAAGTATGTTCAGGATTGCAGCGCTAGTCTATTTCAGATAACTTGGAAGAACTATATTTTTAACAGGTTTATAAAGATGGGTCTGCTGTGTACAAAGATTTTTCTTGATAAATACCTATGATTACAACTTTACAAGAGACACTATTATGGATTGATGTAGACATCTGGTTGATAATGAGGGATAGTGCAGGTACCTTTGAACATCCAGATGCAGGTATTTTCATGTTTGAAATGCTCCTCTTCCCCCCACCCCCACCCCCCACTTTCCCTCTGACTGGAAAGTTAACATGTTAGGGAAATCTTCAGTCCACACTCCTCTCTAAAATGCTAGTTCTCTTTGATCAGGAATGTACAAAGGCAAAACCATCACTCAGTTCCTATCCATCCCAGCATTCAACAGATGTATAGTCACAGATGTGTACTATGCCACACTTCTGAATTTGTTCTTAGATATAAACAGTTCCTGAAGTCTCCAGTAAAACGAGCATTTCCTCTACACCTATTCAAACAAGATAATATACTGTATAGATTTCCTTTCTTGTGTTCCTTTCCATGCTTGTTTTGCTAATGGATTTGGCTGAACCAAAAAATAAAACCTTATGTAATTATTTCCCCAAAAGTTCATCCAAGTGGGACCCTAAAAACTTTTACAACTCTTATTTTTTGCTATCAAATGTTGCTTTTGATTTCATTTGTTAAATGTCTCATCTGTTTCTTGAGTTGGGATGCCTGGTATGGGTGGGAACCTATGCCATATTTTCCTTGTAGGAGTTGCCAGATATTGTCTGAACAGATATTACTAGCAGCCCAGTTGTATGCATATCTGTTCAGAAGTGAGATCCACTATAATTAATGACGCTTACTCTCAGGTAACTGTGGACAAGATTTCAGCCTAATGAAGTTATCAGTACAAGTATTCTTAATATTATTTGCTGTTTAGTATGAATGTGATCCTGCTCATGATGCCAGACCTACTACAAATTATTCATTGGATGACCCTCAACTTCTAGTGTTTTCAGACTAACCTACAAAGTGCCAACTGCTTTGCATCTCTCTCTCCCTTCACACCTCCCCATGATCATTTATGGCAGGGATGTCCAACCTTTTAACCTCCCTGGGCCGCATTGGAAGAAGACAAGTTGGTTTGGGCCGCACATAAACACTAACAACTATTTTTTTAGAAAAGTAGGACAAAATGTAGTATGTCCTATATTTTGTCCTACATTTTTTAAACCTTGGAGTAAGTCTCATTGATTTTAATGGGGCTTATTTCTGAATAGGTATGATGCATAGGATGGGCAACAATCCTCTCCAAGCTAAACTTTGGAGTAAGTCTCATTGATTATCATGGGGTTTTCTGTTGAGTAGCCATGCATAGGATTGGGCTCTCAGACTGCAACTTGGGAGTAAACCTCATTGATTTTAGTGGGGCTTACTTCTGAGGAGGCATGATGGGCTGTGATCCTCTCCAAGCTTAACCTTGGAGATATGCTGCAATCCTGAACAAACTTTCTTGGGGGAAGACCCACTGTGTACAATGGGCCTTACTTCTGAGTTGACATGGTTAGGGTTGCAGCATATCTCCACGGTTAAGTTTGGAAAGGATCACAGCCCATCATTGGGCTCTCAGTCTGCAACTTGGAAGTAAGCCTCATTGACTTTAACAGGGGTTACTTCTGAGCAGGCAGCAGTTGGGACAGAGGCGGAGGCTGCTTTTGGGAGATGCGGGTGGGCGAGTGCTGCAAGGTCTGCAGGGGCCTGAAGTGCTCTGAGTGCCAGGAGACAGGTAGGGGGAGGAGCCAGGCAGCCCAGACCAGCTTTGTGGCAGCCGCCCAGGGCAGTGCGCAGAGAAGCACACGAAATTTGAATATGGCTGCTGCCACAAAGCTGGTTTTTCCAATGGTGGTGGCTAGCTATGCAGGAGGGCCGCATCTACCCTTGTCCTGGGCCGTATGCGGCCCCCGGGCCGCGTGTTGGACACCCCTGATTTATGGGCTGTAATCCTATGCACAAATATGTGGATGCAAGTCCCATTGAACACACTAGAACTTACTTTTGAACTACAATCAAAGCAAAGCTCCATTAGTTGACCTTCACTGTTTTTGACTATTATAATTTTTAGATTGTGAAACCAGGACTATGGGTGAGCCCCAGATTTGTAATATGACACTAAGATATATTTTATTTGCCTTTTCCAGTGGCACAGCCCACAATGCTAATTTTCATTAAGCTTTTCACTATGTTCCCAAGAGCAGTATTGTATAGTTGGCTAGCATTTCTTGCCCCAAAATAAAGGGTGTATGTGTGTAAAATTACAGGTATAGAGGTTACTCAGAGGAACAGTGTAATGGGAAAAATAGATTAAATGAGTTATTTTAGTCAGTTTATCACAGAACTTTAGCAGAACCTATAGGTTAAATAAAAAATTAAACAGTAGCCTTTTGTAGTTTTAAAAATACTTTGAAACTTGTCTTGCCCCTCTCACTGTACAAGAACTATAGAGCTTATATAATTCTAAATAGCAGTTGTTGAGTTAAGAAAACAATGGAGTTCAGAAACATCCAGCAATCTAGGAGAATGGCATTGAGAGGGCAGGGCTATGTTATTTACAGTTGCATATGCTGCAAATGATTTAGTCATCAGAAATGCTTAGCTGACTGTCAACCTACATGAAGCAACACTTGGGAATAATTGGCATTCTTCTGTCAATGAGAACATGCAACATGGTTTTTTTAAGGCTTTCAGAGTATGATTTGTTACCCCACATATGCCCAAATGCACACATCCAGCCTGACGTCTTAAAGACTTCCCTTAGAATTAACATGACATCAAATGACATCTAAGTATTAAAACACTTAGCTGAAATTAACTGTATAAGACAAAAAACCATAATTGAAGTGACAAATCTTAGTAAAATTGTTCCTTTTAATGTCTGTACCATAAAATCGCAGAAGAAACAGCAATCGCTTTAGCTGAGACAAATTAGCTCAATCAGCCTTTGATGTACAGAAAAGGTTTAATTGGCAAAGCACTTTAGACAACCAGAAAGATACTAACTATATATTAACGCTGATAGCACCATTTACATTAGTATCTCAGTCTTTCCAACAAACTTATGCTGTCAGCCATATTTTATTAGGAACTAGCAAAATGTACTCGTGTTGCAGGAGTAGACTATCCCCATGTGCATCAATATTCCATGCGCATCATCTCCCCATGTGCACCAGGCACCAAATTGACTGAATGTGTTAAGTGGAGGACAAAAATGTTGTACCCCTTTTCATGCCCTTAAGATTTTTGGTGAGTGTTGATGTCACAGAAGGAACAGCCTCTCCAAATTTCATGCTTCTAGGTCTGAAGGTTGGGGCAGGGCAGTGAAAAGTCAGGGATTCTTTAATGGAAAGTATAGGGAGGAAAACACGCTGCTCCCTTTTTAACCCCTCCGGTTGGAATTTCCAAAAACCTGTTTTTAGTGGGTGAATCCAGCATGGAAGGAACACCCTCCCTAAATTTCACACTTCTAGGCCCAGCGGTTTTGCCTGGGCATTGATGAGTCAGTGAGTCATTCAGTGAGTGAATCAGTCAATGACTTTTCAGTTTAATATATATAGATAAGATGGGACTATGGCTGAGAGAAAATAGTTTGCCCTAGCTTTGTAATCCTAACCAATTTAGGCAAGCACAACTCAGCCATCTCCCTTTTCCTGTGGTGACATGGGGAACCCAGCGCATGTCTGTGCACTGGCCTTAACACATAACCCCCAGGAGTGGCACAGAAGTGCCTTATGGCATTTTTGTGACATCCCAAGTCTAATATGGGACTTATGATGGCCTAACTAGGGGTTAGGATTGCAATCCAAGTGTGTTAATGTCTGTAGCTAAAAATTTATTAGGTAAAAGGTTTTAGCCAGCTCTATATAACTGGGACAGGCCAACTCCAAGGGCTGGTTCAGACATAAGAGTTGGTGCTAAGCTTCTATGCATGTTGGGGAAAGTATCCAGTCTCAGGAATGCCTGTGTGTGAATGTTATGTAGGACCTGGGTATATGAGCAATGCAGCTTATTCCCATGATTCTAGTTCCTCCCAAAAGGGAGCAAGGGATGATTGAAACTGGGCAAATCATATACCCAACTCACATATATTTATACAGAGGAGACCATGTGTATTCTTGAGATCATAAGCCATCACACATTGGAACTTGTTGCCAAACTGAACCTCCAGATTGACACCAGAGTACATTATTATTACTACAGTATTTATATACCACTTTCAAAGAGAAATTCACAAAATGGTTTACAAAGAAAATGGAATAGCTAATAGCTCCCTGTCTCAAAAGGGATTACATGTATATCCCACAGAGTCTTTTCAAAATGGAGAAGCAACCTGTCTAATCCAACCTATCATAAAAAGACAAAGGTCTCTGTTATCCATCACATTGGCCTTTCTACACATTGGCCTGCAACCTGTGGTGGGTTTCAGGGGGTTCTTACAGGTTCTATAGAACTGTTTGCTAATGAGTGCCTGGTTCTGAGAACAGGTTACTAATGGGACATAGATCCGGTTGTTAATTTAGGCTTAATAGGACATAGAACCTGTTGTTAATTCATTTGAATCCCACCACTGCTTGCAACCCAAAAGAGAGCAACTAAGGGAGAAAAAATCAACCCAAATCTTTGTTTAAGACATTGAACAATAAGCATGTGAAATGCATATTTCAAATTAAGTGCTCCAAAACATTATTTATCCAAAATATCTGGGTCATCTTTCTACTCAAGAACCAAGTGTTTATGGCAACGTACTACAAAATATTAAACTTCAAAATAAAAAGGGACACCTAAACACAACATCAAACAGCAGCAACATAAGCCTATTCTAAAAATGTGTTCAGCTACTGATTGAAAACAAATCTGCATCTATCAGTAGAAGGAAAGAGAAAACTTTCCTTCGTGGTAAGAGGAAAAATGTGGAGAAAATAAAATGACAAGAGAGGACAGTATGAGAATCCACTGCCTTCTTTGTGCTCACATGGGAATAAGTTGTTCCTAAGTTGGGCAGAACCCTTCATAAAGGCAAATGCTCAACACTGAACTGAACCCCAAAGCAAACTGACAGACGCCACTGAAGCATTAAAAATGGAATATTATGAAGTCTGCTCCTCTTAATGCATATTATCTCTCAATATAAGGAGAAATAGAGCTTCACCAGCTCCATCCTTGATGTGTTACTTGCTACCACAAATGACATTTGTTCCTGATACCTCCAGGAACAGTTATTCACAGTTATCTTTGTTTATGTGAATTTCATTTGTGCTGTTTACTGTATCTATGGGTGTAAGAATGTATCCCCCATGGATGCTGGGTGATGCTTGTAGTCAGAAAGGGTAATATGTACATCGGTCCCTTTCTCACCAACAATAAATGGCTTCCACTTTCTATGTACAACTGGGGTGCACATCTTCCACAACCGGGGTGGGGGTGGAGGCGGAGGCAAACATAAGAATGAGGATATGGTTTCGCTTGAATGCATGTTTGCTTGAATGCTTGCATCTGTACACATTGAGGCTTCCCGTCCTCAATAACACAGTTGAAAAAACACTTGAGGGCAATGCAATAACTGAAAACCAATTGCAGAGTGTTACAGCAGCTATGTTTTCAACCATTGCAACACAGATAAACTAGTGCATCTTGAGTTGTTGCTTATAACAAAAGCTCCACATGAAATATTTGTCAAACATTACTAACAGTCAGCATTACACAGCAGCAAAGAATACTTCAGCTTGAAGTAATACTTTATTTGATGTGGCTTGAAGTTGTTAATATATCGCAGGCTGCTATCCTGTCCATATCAACCTGGGAGTAAATCAAGGTGACAAGAATAACAGTTCTGAGTAGACATGATAAGATTAGGCTGTCAAGCAGCAGGAATTTCTAGTGGTAGTAACAATGATTTTAACAATCCTTACTACAATGGGAACATAAGAGATTCACAATATGTGGTTAACACAGTATCAAATGTTTAAGGGAAGGGCATGCTAAAATGTTTGTTTTGCTTTTGTGCTTAAGCTATTATACGTTTGTTTGCTAAAATACTGAAACTTACTAGAAATGGATAATGTAACATACAGAAAATTTTTTTTGATTTCAAAAAAAATCCATTGGTCTTACATTATGTAAGACCAGAACATTTTTTTCAAATCAAAAAGAAAATAGTTTTTACTTTTGTTGCAGTGGAATATACTGTTTCTACCCTTCCCCAATATAAACACCATAATTCCTTAGCAGATGAATTGCTATTTCTGAATAGCAGGGAGACAGTCTAATTTATGAACACACACAGGGCAAAATCCATAGCAGTTACGGGTCCACGCAGTTATGTCACCCTCTATAACAAGATAGTGTTATCTTATGGAAAGTCATAAGATACACTATAACAGTATAGCAACACTATAGCAAGATAGTGTTATCTTATGGAAAGTCATCTTAACTGCTCTGGAGCAAGGGGCTTAATTTCACATTAGGACATAGCCCATAACCTCTGTTGGGTTCAGAGGACCCTCTGGAGGTGAGGGAAGATCTGCTCTGCTCCACTTGCATGCCAGAGGGCTGCACATAAATCTAATTGATGGATAGGTGATGGATATGGAGACCCCATGTATTTGCACCACCAAATAGATCCTTGTTTAAGCACATGAAGTTTTCAAAGAACCAGAGACTTACCCTACAATCCAGAGTAACTACGGGAGCATGTAAGAGACATCGCGTGTACCCATAGTTACTGCACCACCTAATGAAAACCTATGGGAAATTCATATTGCAATCCAGAGCAAATTGTTCTTACACCAGAGCAAGGACTCCCCGTAGTTACTCTGGATTTTGCCATTAGGCACAATCCTAACCATGTCTACTCAAAAGTAAGCCCCATTGTATTCAATGGGTCTTACTGTCTTTAGGATTGCAGCCTTTGTATTGCCTTAACGTTGCTCTTGGTGGTAATAGAATGCCATCAGCTGAGAAATTATTCAAAATGGTTATGTTGAATGACATCTTATACATATAACTAAAAAATTTCCTTCCAAATATGAACTGGACTTTTGGAAATAGGAAACATTTGTCAGCTTTGCAGTTTTGTCAGAAATCATAAGCCCTGTCAGCAAATCAGTTCAACTGACCAGATTTCAGATTATCTAGTTTCACTTAAGCCTTTTGGGTTTTACAGAAGCCAACAGTCCTAAAATGTCTTAAATTCAAGTACTAAGGCCAGCTCTGGCATGAGTCAGCCAGATTAAATACTGCAACCAGAGGCCCACCTTGCCAACTACCTTCTGATACCTGACTGCAGACCATAGTGGTAGCAGCTGCTGCACCGCAAGGGGGTCAGAAGAAGGAATCAGGGATTTCAGTGCAGACATGGTATGGTCGCTAATTAAAGTTTGTAGATATGGTTGAAAGAATAGGATGGAAAAAATGTATGAAAACTACAGGAGGACAGAAAATTTAGACACAGAAAGGGTAGATCCAAGCTTTGCAGTTTGTGTGTCCCAGAGCACTGTTTTCTAAACCCCAGTCAAGCTGTATAATCCTTCACACCTGATTCTAATACTCTTATGTAAACTTCACATTTGAAACATAAATCATTTTTCCAGCCCCCCAAGACAGACAGGTAATGTGGCTTCTTTCCAAAAAGTTAGGACACCCCGTCCCAGAGGAACCAAGAACACAAAAACTGTACTCAAAACACTTCTCATTCGACAAACATCAGTCAATATGCTGTAGCAGTAGGAAATGTCCAGATGATCCAAGTATGTGACCTATTTGTCACAAAGCTGCCAAAACCTGTTGTGCCATTCACATCATCCTGCATTTGGCTTTGACCTTCCCTTCCTGATACTGCAGTTACAATAGTCCAGCCTCTCTCTTCCAGATTGCATCCTTACTAATGGTGGAAGTAGCCTTGTTACTGATCATACTTTACTGATCATACTATACATCTGTATTATAGTGCTTTCCAATGTTCAAATTCAGAGTAGGGAGATAGATGAGTGTCCCTTCTCAGAGCAGAACAGACTCTGCTGCAGAAAGTTCCCACCTATCCCAAATGTTCCCCATCTGCGAAAGATAAAAGCCAGTGCAGTTATAAATCAAAATCATGACTAAATCATGACTTCCATAGTCAAGAAATAGCTGCCATTTGCTCCCTTGCACTCTCTGCTTCTGTTCAGATTTACATTACAGTACTATGCTTCAGAGAAATCTTACTATCCTGATCTGGAATAAGAGTGTTAATGAAGTCACGTTTGGAAATTAATGCAAAAGACCCTGAAACCAGGATAGCTGCTGCCAGTTAGTGTCAACAGCACTGAGCTATAGTGGACCCAAGAAGGCTCCGAGTAGTGGAAGGCAGCTACCTGAATGGATGTAAGCCTAACCATGATTGGGAAGGAGCACCTCTTCCTGCAGCCCACACCCAATTGTTAGACCACAGATAATGTTGTGATAGTTAATCCAAGAACCAGCTTACGTAATAAAATGGGCATAACTATAGTCAGAAGTTGAATATGCCATTCAAGGCTTATCACACTTGCTGCTTTTAAACCAATTATGGAATTTCCTTAGTTTAAAATTGAATTTTTACCTCTCAAGACACAATCCTAACCAGTTTAGGCCAGCTCAACTTACCTATCTCCCCCTTCCTGCAATGGCATAGGGAGGCCAGCACATGTCTGTGCACTGGCCTGACTCTCCCCCACTGGACTGGCCTTATACCACTTTTGCAACACTCTGTCATTTGCTCCCAGGGGATAGGGTTGCACACTGTCAATGTCAATCTCTCACAGATCAAGCTATACTTTGTTATAATGGTCACATGGTTGCAAATATATTGCATTTCTGTTTGATTTTTTAAAATTTTTATTTTTTATTTTTGCTACTGATCTGACAATAAGACATTTTACTGAAATAGTGATGTTTCTCTTAATTTTAGCCTGGAAGAGTTGTGACACTTATTGAAGATCCTGAGGTAGGGTAGTTATATTTTTATACACTGTTTTTAATATATACATGATTCTATAGTATTCAAAACATGTTTGATAATTCGAGGCTGTTTCCTTAAATTTGATGCATGGAGAAAGAAAATATAGTTAATTTTTGTTCAAGACTACAGTGTGGCCTCCAGAAAATGGCCCTGAACTGATCTGTTCTGGACATTAAATCAATTTAGCAACACTTTAATATAGCACTTCAAATAAATATACTTTTATCATTTATTGCTAGAAAAATAAATCATAATTAGCGTAGGTAATAACCAGCAGTCCCCTTTACAGATAAAAAGGACGTGGAGTCAAACTTCAGAGTATACATGCATTTCTGAGTCTGTTTTTTGCCAAAATAAATGCAGGGTCTTGCCCATCATTTCTAATCTACAGATGTAGGTAAGCTCTCCATTAGGTTTATGCATGCTGCACAGTGGAGAAGAGGAGAACAGATGGGTTGCTTTACCTTTTACATAGGAAATCTTCGTTTGATTCTGCTATATGTAGGCCAGAAGGATTTTTCTACTGATTGACGAGGTGGAGCAGTAAATCTGTTTCTGTGTCTAGCCTCCAAGATGACTGATATGGCCGTCTAAGATAAAAAGCCCCATCCCCATATTAGCATTTCTAGGAAAACATCAGTCTGGAAATTCCATCTTTGCCTCATAGTATGAGGTTCTGGCTTGAAACCTTGCATTTACTTATTTTCCACCTTTTAAGACTGCCTTTCCTTCAAAGAGCTCAGGGTTGTCTATAGAATTCTTTCTCTCCTTTCCTCCTCACAATAACCTTAGGCAATGTTGACTGGCCCAAGGTTACCTGGGATGGCACAGGGCAGAGCTTTCCCCATTTTTGCAACCTTCTTAAAACTCCAGCTGTTAAAGCTGTTAATATACGAGTATGATATAGTGCATATTATGTATAATCAGGCATTCACATACTTTCCACATGCATATCATATAAGGTATTTCACTCATAATCATACATAATACATAATTGTAGATCGGGTATTCCCCTACCTACACCATGCATAACATTAAATCAAACCCATAACACATTCTATGTATAATCGGTTACACTTTGGATCAGGTTCATCAGTATTTTTCAACTTTCCAAGTCAATTATAGTTCAGACATTACCTTTACAAACTGATTAGCCTGTTTAGGTATAGTTCACGAAGAACAATATCAAAGATTCTTGCTTACAATAAAACTGCATAATATGAATGCAATAAATACTGTACTTCAAACATGTGGTAATTGTTTCTGAATTTTTAAAAAATGTTTGTATAAACCTCCATATAAACAGGATAGAAAGCACCAAGAAAATAAATCAATTATATGATTAACTCCCTGATAATTAAACTCCCTCGTAAATTTTCCTTTGAACCAGTTGCCACTTCATGTCTAGGAATTTAGTTTTTGTTCAAGGCAATCAAGACATTTTGAGTTCTGGTTCTTTGAAAATTTCTCAGAATAGGATTTAGATGCCCTGCTTTTGAGAGCTCATGCACTGCAATTATAAAGGCAGCAATTCTGTATCCTAGTTGTTCCCAAACTGATGGGTCATGACACCAGGAGTAATGTGGTCCTAGGATTTGCTCTGCTACAATCAGGGGTGTCACTAGGGTTCGCGTCACCTGGTGCTGGAGGTCAGCGCGTCACCCCCAAGCACTGGGCGGGGCAACAACCTGGGTGGTGGGCGTGGTTATGTGCCATTGCTCTGCCTCAATTTGGTTTTGGCCACACATTTTAATAGAAGATATATATCTTACACACAATTGTTGTGATTTCTGGAGAAAACTTAACTGAATGCTCAAAGGAATGAAGTTTGCTTATTTATTACAATATTTGTATACTGCGGTCCCCTCATAGATTCGAGGTGGCAGGCTGGCATAAACCCCGATTTTCCCATGGTTTTTTAAAATCAATATTATATTCATATAAAACTTTTCATTTTCCAGATGTTTCCCTTAATATAAGAATAGTATTGTGCTAAATCTTAATTTTTATCATGTAAAGGTACTTAATCACATCTCTCCTTATCCATAAACTAAGCCACCACCATCATCTTAGCCTTTCTGATCAAACTTTTCTTGCTCTTCTTTTCATCTTACCTAAAATTATCACTGTACAGTGAAGCTCTAAAATTTTAAAGTTTGCTTATGAGAGCATTTGAGTGCAACCTGCCTTCATTGGTATTCCAATCTTGATTTGATCAAGTCAAACTATGTGGGCAAATGACATGAAATATTGTTACCCTCAACTGCTACCTGAATTGAGAGAAGTGTAATAGCAACCATAGATTTCAACCAGTTTTTGTAGTTGACAAAGCAAGCAAAATGCAGCACAGTGCCTGTCATTGTGACTTTTTCTGTACCTTTCTGGTAAGTGTTTTTTCACATTACTGTGCAGCTGGACCCATTATGCTGGCTGACACATTCCTCTATAAGCAAAGAATAGCTTGGCTGCTTTTTTTCCCTCCCTCAACAATAGTTGTACTATTAAAAACAAGCCCAAATCAATGAAAATAATATTTTTTCCCATTCATGGTTAGAAGTATGGAGTGACAATGATGAGAAACTACTAATTGGCAATTTTCTTATCTTGCGCTGCATTCAAGTTCCACTCAGTTGGCAAATTTACAACCTAATCCTATGCATGTTTACTTAAAATAGTGTGCAGTAGGGCTTACGTTCAGGTCAATAAGCATAAGATTACAAATATAACATTGTTTTAACAGCATATCCACATACCCCCAAATCCAGAGTAACTATGGGAGCACGTAAGAGACATTACATGCACACATATTTACTGCACCACCTAGTGAAAACCTATGGGAAATTCATATTGGAATCCAGAAGTAAATTGTTCTTACACTGGAGCAAGGACTGTGGATTTTGCCCATAGCTACATAGCATACATATGCAAGTTGAACTTTCTACCAAACAGAAAAAGTGGATGTTCTAACCAATTAATATTAGATAATTGTGCAGAGGAGAAATATTAACAAGGGACCAGAGCTCAATCAAGGTACAGCATATCCTTGGCATGACACAGGTTCAAGGTTCAGTCCCTGGCATCTCTAAGTGGGGCTGGTAAAGATTCTCATCTGAAACCAGTCAGTTTATTTAATAAAGATGAACTGCTGCTTGCTAAACTTTATCCTTCTCCAGCTGGACTATGCGAATAGATAGAAGCCTCCTTTTGTGGGGAGGGGTTGGGGCAGTAGGGGAAGATGAAGGCAACGTGTATAGCAGGGGTCACCAAACTTTTTGGCAGGAGGGCCACATCATCTTTCTGACACTGCGCCAGGACCAGAAAACTAATTTACATTTCAAATTTGAATATATTTACATATAAGAATGTATTGGAGTGGATTAGAAGGCTTGTTCAGGATAGAGGGGTCTCACTGGGGGCTGCATTTGGGCTCGCCGAGGGCCTCATCTGGCCCCGGGCCAGGATTTGGAGACCCCTGGTGTATAGCAAGGAAAGGATAAGAATTCCCATTGCCAGTTTTCCTTTGCAGTTCAGTACTAGCATAAACCAGCCACAAAAGTCTTGGGAACAGGTGGAGCAATATCTTGCATTTTCATCTGGTTAGGGACAAGAGCAGTAGATGAAAGTCAAAAATGGAAGAATGTGTAAGCATAATCTTATTTAGCTTCCAAATTTATGTTGGCCTGTGAAAATGTGACAGGGGTGTCCAAACCCAGGCCTTGGGGCTGAATGCAGCCCTTGGCAAGCCTCAATGTTGCTCTTGGCAAGACCCCTCTATTGAGCCATGGGCAACCCCTTGTAATGTCTCTAATACAATCTTATATGTAAATTTATAAATTCAAATTTGAAATGTAAATCTTTTTTCTGCCCCCCCCCCCCCACAGTGTTAGAGAGCTGATGTGGCCCTCCAGTCAAAAAGTTTGGACGCCCATGATATAGCACACACAAATAAGTGCAGAACCTGAATAAACAGAAATAAAGAAAAATAAACCTAATATAACACATGTTGTAGAAAATTGGCTAAAAGAGGAAAGCAAGTGAATAAAGTAATAAAAGTCAAGAACACCTGTATTTGCTGAGGTTATGAGTAGTAACTAGTCCTAACAACTAGTCCTTCTGTTCATTTCAAGAAGTTTTGTTATATATGATAGATGGGCAGGGTTGCAGGCATTAGAGCAATTATAAATTTAATATAAAATCTCCCGGCATACTTTTCAAGGCTTCCTTTTGCATTCCTTTATTTTTTCAGCACAAGAAAAAGTGTGTGAGTGACCTTTCTGGTTGCATTCTTCAACAGGGCTGCGTATGGGGTGTCGCATACAAACTGCCGCTAGGAAAAGAAGGTGAAGTGAAAGCATATCTTGATTTTCGAGAGAAAGGCGGCTACAGGACTACAACTGTCATTTTCTACCCCAAAGATCCCTCAGTGGAACCATTTGATGTGCTGTTATATATTGGAACATGTGAAAACCCTAACTACCTCGGACCAGCACCTCTAGAAGAAATTGCCTTGCAGATTTTTAAAGCAGTTGGTCCCAGTGGAAGAAACACAGAATATCTGTTTGAACTCTGCAACTCCCTCCGGGATCTTGTACCGGAAGATGTAGACGAACATCTTTTTACCTTAGAGAAACTAGTAAAGAGACTCTTGGAAAGGGAACAAAATGAAAAGCTTAATTCCATATGAAAATCACCATGTGGTTTTCAAACAATCCTTCATCAGAATAACAGTTTCAATGAGAACAGGAGTATGATTGAGATGTTCCATCTGGACTTATTTTTCATGTTTCCATTCAGGGTATTACTGTATTACTCTCTACTGATCAGTAGAAAATTATGTTTAAAGCTATGTTTTCAAGAGTTGAGGGGGGATGAATTTTGAATTTTGGTAACAATTTTAGAGAATGATATTTTTCTCCATGTATCAAACATGAAGAATAATTTAGGCCCTTTTAAGTTTAGGAAAATTTTCCTTGATTTGAAGTTTTGATTTTTTTTTTCCCTTTAAACAAATTCCAGTTTGGGACTAGATCCTGCATTCAGACAGACTGTGAAAGCAGTCCTGAGCATAAGTATGCAGATGCAAGTCCTCTTGAACAAAGACAGACTTGCTTCTGAGAAAACATGCGACGGTTTGGACTGTATGTGTCGATTTGGGCCACAGTCTTCAATTCATATTCGAGAGCATCCCCAGTGAGGCCAGTTGATGGTGACTTGTAGATTTAATTCTACTGACACCAACATCTTATGCTTACTAGGGAAAACATCCCATTGAACCCAGTGCTATTAACTTCCAAGGAAACATGCAGTATTGCACCATAAGTGGCAATTATTCATGCATGGACTGGATCCTTCATACAGTCAACTAGAAAAGCTTCAGTAACCTCACATTACATGATACTTATCTTTAATTCAGTTTCATCAACTCAATAGAACTATCTGCCCCTCCATAAAATGAGCACACAATTACACAAAAAAGGAAATTTCTTTTTCCTTTAAGATGCTCATAATGCCAAGATTTTAAGGAACATTATGTTACTCATATCCAATTGATGCCTTATTTTTTATCACAATACATTTTGAAAACAAAAGTATCTGGGAATATGACTTGCAATCTTCAATAGCAAGAATGTTCAGAAACTCCCATCTTTAAATCAATAGATGCAACCTTTTTCAGAAATATTTAAATGAGCTGAGAATTGAAGGCCATAGGCTTGAAATAGACCTTGGAGTTGTGCCAGTGACACGAGCTCCAGGAATTAAATCACCCAGTAGCCCAATATTTCAAATACTAATACTGTCAAGATAGCGTTGGGGGTATCAGTATTTAATGATAAAATTTTAATGATACACCTTTCTTCAAAGATATTCCAGTTGTCAAGTGCTGTACAAAATGCTGTATCAGCTCACAGGTCATTCTGTATCCTAAAAGATGAACTTTGGGCTCCTAAACTGTCTTGTCCCCTGGCATGAAAGTCCCACTTTTCTTGTTGATTCTAGTATTTGGCAAATGCTCCCTGGCTCACCTCAGTTTGCACTTTTGTTTTTTACTAGCACTTGGAAGAGGAAAAAAAATCCCTTGTCTTTTTTGAGCTCTTACAAAATGAACTTTTAGGTATGCTTTCCATCAAAGCACAAAATTAAGAAGTAGGAGCTTGTCAATGGCAGCAGGGAAAAATGAACCTTGCTGGGCATCTCCTTAATTGGAAAGAACATGTTCATGGTCAGAAGTATTTCCTATGGGGAAGCATGAGATTCATAGAACCACCTGCCTCCAACATTGCATCAGACGAAAGAGAAGTTACAGTATACATCCCACACGCTTTGGCAGGAAATGCTCAGAGGCAAAGCCTCTTTTGTTTCAATCAGGCACTCCCATTGCTTCCATGTCTTAAAAGGCAAGAGCATTTTATTTGCAAAACAAATGAGGAACTGCCAGGAAGAAATTACTAGAAGCCAATTCCAGTTGTCCCAACTAGAAGGGCTGAATTCTGTTGTTAGTGAGACTTGAACTCATGTGTCTATGTGCTCATAGATCCCCAATGATCCCATGTGATCCCAATGGGGTGAAGCTTCTAAAACCAATGAGTTGTATTCCTCTGTCATTGTCCCCACTGCTAGTTAACTTTAATCCGTAACTTAATATTAACACCTTCATCACTGTTAAATACATTTAACAGTACCTAGTTTTCCTATCAGCCACAGCTTACAAACAATACTTAGCAGTAATGTAAAATTAAACCAAGTTTAAATCTGGCAATGAAAGTAAGGAGGTGCATGGACAAACAGCCCACTCCTAATCTCTTAACCATGACTGAGTGATTAGCAGTATTCTATCACATTGCCAATTACTTAAAGGGAAACACAATAGAGCAGACAGCTTGACAGCTTGTCAAAAACAAAATTTACTTGCTAATAAACCCACTCATTTCCAAGTCTCTGGCAAGGATTTAAAGATCCACTCAGTTCTGTGCACTTGTTCTGGACACATGTTCCTTGAAGAGTACCTATACTGCAAAACAAAATGCATCTGTAACTGTGTGATGTTACAAAAGCGTTTTTTTAATATCATGAGGGTTCAGTGCAAAATCCAAATTAGAATTCCACTGGGGGTGATGAAGGTAATAGGATGGCAAGCTATCAAGCTACACTAAACCAGCTCTTTGAGACTAGCCCATTGTGTTCAGAGTTGAGGTGCAAGCCATTGGGACTTTACTACAGCAATCATTTATGAACTTCTGAAAGTATGGCAACACTTACCTTCCTTTTTTGCACAAATCCCACCGAAACGGACGGATGGTGCATAAACTTTTTGCAGGTGGGGTGAATGAGGGCCTCATTATTGCAGTAGATTAGCATAATGAGTTTCTGTCCCAACTGTGAATGTCCTTGCTTCTCAAAGTTTTAAGTTATTTTCTTTTAAACTTTCAACAAAGCATATTTTTGTATTTTAATATATAAAAAGAATTATCTTCCAGTTGTCAAGCACAATCACATAATTCATACAGCAAAAAATGGCTCTGTACTCATGTTGTGTTCACACTGAAGCCTGTCTGACTTTGCATAAGCAACAGCATTATTCTTTATATTTATGTTTGTCTCTATAAACCCTTGCTTTCTCTCTCTCTCTCTCTGCCTTTTCATCATTCCCTTTTAAATGTACCACTGCAATACTGCTCTCTTCTTACTCACAAAATGAAGTGATCCACAAACTGAAAAACGTACAGTATTTGCATTTCTTGGACAGGGAGTTTGGTTTCAAACCAGAAGGCGTTAACGCTTCCTTCTAGCAGCTTTTCCAAATTGTATGGCGGTTAAGACACTGTGCCTGTTAACCAGCAGGCCAGGGTTCAAGACCTGGGTCAGCCCCACAAGACAGGGTGAGCTCCTGTCCTTAGCCCAGCTCTGCGACGCCAGCTGGATCCAATCGTATTGGCTCTGCCTTTCCATTGGACTAATTCAGTGGTGTGGAGAGAGGATTTGCTGCTTGGGTAACAGCATATCCTCCATAACAATCCAACCCAGGCTTTTGTGCTTAGCATGCAGCATATGCAGCGCCGAGCACGATACCATAGTCTCCCAAGACTGTTGGAGGCCTGCGTTTTCCAAACCAGACATGCACAGCGTTAGGAAATCTACCCACAGTATTTATATACTGCTTTTCAATTAAAGAGTTCATGTTTATCCAGTTATAAGACTTTCCATCAGAGCTTAAGGCAGGCAGATGAATGCTTAAAAGCGGAAGCACTTTAAAAAGAAAGAGGCAGGATGGCAGCTCCAACTGAGGCAGGAGAGCAAGGAAGGGAAGGCTGACTCTACCTGGCAAAACTACCACTTGCCCCCCACATAGGTGGGCTCTTTCCTGGGGAGCTTCCCACTGCCTACGTGTTGCAGCAGCAACTAGGCTTGCTCTGTCTGCCTCCTGCGGGCAGCTGCTTTGAGTCTGGTTTTCTGAAGTACAGAAGAGGCTGACTGGTGTGTGCAGAGGAGCTGCAAAGGCTTCCTTCTCCTCCCTGTGAAGGGAACTCCTGCAGTCTCAGGGCTCAGCACTGAAGGGGAAGCTGCAGAGAACTCAGGTCTTTTGTGGACAGAATTCTCTGCATCAGAGGCTTCTTCTGCAGTTCTTTAATCACATTCTGAGGACAGGCGGTGGGTGGTCTGGAAGGTGGATCCACACTTTCCTGGGAGTAAGCCCATTGACTAGAATGGGGTTTACTTCTGAGTAGGCATCCACACTTCCCCTGGGAACAAGCTCCATTGGCTAGAATGGGGCTTACTCCTGAGAAGGCACACAGTCTGGGCTCTGCATGCTGAGGGTTACTCAGAGGTAAGTCCCATTCTAGTCAATGGGCTTCCTCCCAGAGGACAGCCTGGCTGTGAATGGAACACCACCTTGAACAATAAAGGGTTAAATGGACAGTAACTGCGCATGCGCACAAATCCCCACCCTCCTTAGTGAGTCCAGACTCAGTTCCAAACAGGTGGGCAACAGAGAGGACGAGGAGACGGGGACAAACCTGCTGGACTGACTGACGCCTCCACTCTAGGCCTCCTTACTACTCTCCAGCAACCGAGAAGCGCGTACGCGCCTTGACACCCTTAAAGAGTCGCTGAATTGATAACGTAGAGCGGCACTTCCGGCATCCCCGTGCCGCTCTAGGCATCCGAAGATCTCGGTTTTTCTATAACCGGAAGTTGCGAGATACCGGAAGTGGTTTTCTTAGCGGAGTCTATGGTCAACCGTGAGTACCATAGAGATGAGGGTAGAGCGGCGCCTTCTCCGTCGGGAAGGGAGGTGGGAGCGAGGCGTGGTCACGGGAGGGTGACGTCACCGTCCCTCCGGAAGCAGACGTGGCCGGCCGGCTCCCTCCCTCCTCCCCTCCGCGGGGCGCGAGGCTGCTGGTGCTGCTGGTGCTGCTGGTGCTGTGGTGTGCTCGGGCGCTGCCGCCGCCTGGGGGTCTCTGCGGGATGAAGCGGCGGAGGCAGCGGCGGGTGGTGGCGGCGCTGCTGCTGCTGTGGGGGCTGCTGGAGGCCAGGGCGGCCGGAGGCGCAGGAGGGGGAGGCCGGGGGCTCCCTCAGTTCAGCGACGACGTCCCTTTCCGCGTCAACTGGCCCGGAGGAGAGTTCAGCCTGGTAGGTGTCCCTGCGGGGCCTCTCCCGCCTACTCGCGTGTAAGCCTCATTGCCCTCAACGGGCTCGCTCCCAGGAAGGCCAGCCTCGGAGGTTGTGTGGGCTGAAGGTCTACTCGGAAGTAAGCCTCATCGCGTTCAGTGGGGCTTACTCTCAAGAAAGTGACTTCAGACTTCAGTGCGTGTCTTCTCGGAAGTAAGCCTCATTATAGGCAGTGGCGCTTCCTTCCAGGAAAGTGTCTTAAGCTGGATAGGTGGCTGTGGGCACGGAGGGCCCTCACATCCTCTCTACTCAGAGTAGTCTCGTTGAAGTCAATGGGCCTTCGCCTAGGAAATGACATGCTGGGGGCAGAATCTGTGACCAGCACAAGATGCCAGTCCTCATTCAGAGCCTGCTCAGGAAGGGGCACCTTCATCATCATCATCATCATCACGGACTGTCACTTACTTCTACACCTTCACAGACTTGGCAGCTTTGCCTCCTTCACTTGAAACCCTTTCATTCTACTTCCCCACTGGGAGGTGCCCACAGCTGCAGTCTGCGCTAAACATTCCTCCTTCAGAGCAAGCAAGCCCCATGAATGCAATGCGACTTACTTCTGAGTAGACACCTATAGGCCGCTCAGGCAACACAATCAGAAAACATCACCAGTGTGTAGAACGCATACTTAAATACGTTTAAATGTGTTTTTTAATTGTATTCAGCCATGCTGTTAGCTGCCTTGGATCCTCCTGGCAGAGAAAACAAGGTCGTTCAGGTTATTTTTCCAGGACAAAGAGGACATGTCCTGGAAAAAAGAAGACATCTGGTCACCGAGTACACACAGAACCCCAAGACCAGTGGTGGGCTCCAGCAGGTTCGCACTATAGAACCGGTTGTTAACAAGAGACAGGACATATAAAGTTTAAAAATAGCCATTTAAAAGGGGCTGCCAGAAGAGCATAGAAACGGTTGTTAATTTCTTTGAATCCCATCACTGCCCAAGACCCTCACTGTCTAGCAATGCGGCATAACAAGCAGCAAGAGGCTCATCTTGTGCTTCAGCATGTGCTTTTAGTGCATTAGAAAAAAAGCTGCCCGTCCTCAGCCTCTACCATGTGTCACATTGTGTATTCCCCATCCAGAAGAAACTACTGATGAAATCGTCACTAGGTGGGTAATGCAAAGTAATACATTGAGCAACGCTACTTTAGAAATCAGGCTACGTGTGCGTAATTATAACTTAATAATTCTTAGCTGGATGTAAAAATCATTAGAATGATTCCAGGTGTCCCTCATTATCCTTAAAGAAAACCCAGTGAATTTAAAAAAAAAACACTGGAAAAACAGAATTAAAGACCCACCTCTAGGTCTCCAGGAATAGGGTTGTGCCTCAATATAAAATGTTTTGATGAGGGACTCCTTGCTGATTCCAAAAATGTGTTTAAAAACATTTTTCTTTTCAATAGTTGTAGAGAGGCTGTAAGCAATTAGAAATGTAACAGACCCCCAGCCTTTGCCAGTCTCAGCTGGAATGAGTGTGTGCATGACTGCCACTCTACAACTATTAAAAGCAGCTTTTACACTCTACACTCTTTTTACACTCTTAAAAGCAGCTTTTGAAATTAATTTGCAGTAACCATTCGTGTTGAGTCAAACCAATGTATAAAAAAATCCATGTACAGTAAGTTGGGCCTGTACTAATAAATCTTGGGGTCTAGTTAAGCTCCTGATGAAGAAATTAGTCTTAACTACATTAATTTCAATAGGGTTTAGGCTCATTTTAAGCATAGTAATTTTTGCCTTACCTTCAACAAGTCTGGCAAGCTTTCCCTGTGACGTTGCTACCATCGGAGGTTGTGCTTCATGAGTGTGAAGTTTATTTTGTGTGACTGTGAGAGAATATTTGTTGCAAGTTGCTACATCAGTTTCTCAGATAAGCAAAAATTTACAAGCCCAAAGTAACTGTATCAGGCCTGTGAATGCAAGTGGTAGACAATGTGTTGCAAGATTTATTGCACATCAACAGAGCAGTCTTAACCTCGGTTAGGATGGCACTAGCGCCTACTGACCTAAGGTTATGCAAAAGTACCATAAGATACTTCTGTGCCACTTATAGGGAGTTGGGAGGAGGAAGATCTCAGACTAGGAAAAAAGATCTAAGGATGAGGGCAAGGAAAGTGAATTGCTAAATTAAAATACAGTACTCCTTGAGAACAAGCTGAAATGCAGAAGCATTTCTAATCTACTGGTAGTTACTCGGCTGATAACAAATTGCCACTCCCAATTTCTGTCACCAGAGGTGGGCTCCAGCAGGTTCGCACCTACTCTATAGAACTGGTTCTTAATGAGAGATGGGACATATAAAGTTTTTAAAAAGCCATTTAAAAGTGGCTGCCAGATGGGCATAGAGCCGGTTGTTAATTTCTTTGAATCCCATCACTGTCTGTCACCAACATAAAATGGAAGTGGCAGTATTAGTAGACGTGTAATTTAGGGTTTCTGTTCTCAAGGTTGCAACATTTTTTCATCAGTATCGCTTGAGGGCTGAAACCAGAGGCATTTTTTGGGAATTCTTTTTCCCAAACCCTGATTATTGTTTTGATTCTGTCTTGCTAAATTGGGGATGGGAGGAGTGATATAACATCATTTCTTTTAGTGCTGTTTCACAATAGCACTGTTCATACAGGGTTGATCTAATTACTGTATCCCATGCGGGAAGTATATTCTGACCAATGAACTCCAGTGCCTTCCATTACGATACATCTTCTAGCACTGTTTCAAGTCAGTCTTGGCTTTTCAGAAATTGATCTCTGGTATCAATAGATGTGACTTATTGCTGTATTGAGACAAGGCTCCAAACATGGAGGCAAATCTTTGGAAAAAAAGAATGTACCAAAGCTGTAGCATAAGAAAACTAGCATGTATGATCAGAATGGAACTTGTTGCAGCCACACAGAAGGTCATAGAGGCCGCTGCAAGACTCCAAAAGCCCAGCTTTCCAGAAGGCTGCAAGACATCCCAAGGTACATGGAGATGTCCAAAGGTCTTCAAAGTGCCATGATCACTGAATCACTGTTGGGGCCACCCCCTTGCTTCTGCCCTGCCACTGCAAGTATTTACAGCAATCCCAATGTCCAAATAGGACTTTAGGAACCATTGTTCTAAAAAAAGCTAAACATACTCCAAATCCAGAGTAACTACAGGAGCACGTAAGAGACTTTACGTGCACCCATAGTTACTGCACCACCTAGTGAAAACCTATGGGAAATTAATATTGGAATCCAGAGTAAGTTGTTCTTACACTGGAGCAAGGACTCCTCGTAGTTACTCTGAATTTTGCCCATATCCTTTCAGTGAGCACCACTGCAGGATGTTTGTATTAGTGGCTTGTCTTCCATCCAGTTGGGTGGAGCTGGTGCAGTCATTATTTGAACAGACCTTGTAAGAGGTTTGTTCCTTTGAGCTTTGTAACACTAGAGAAGACTTGTAAAATATCACTTTTTCCAGTTGTTTAAAAAACTGCCTGTTGTGATTTTTCTATCATAGAGAAAGGAAGCAACTTTATTCAGTTCTTGGCCTCTGACACTGCATTGCTCAGCAGGTCATGCTCAATAAGTTTCAGGTTGTGAAACTACCTGCTTTGAGAAGGGGGTTAAAACAGTAAATCCTTTATTTAAGGGGGTGAAGAGTGTGTATTAAAGTTAAAAGTTGGTTAAATCCAAAAACATTTATGACGCTGCATGTGCACAAAACATGACTGTTCTTAATGAAGCAGATAATGTTATTTCCAAAGTCTGTGAAACCAAGAAATGTTTGAAGGTTTGTTGTGCTATGAAATTATTAAAGCAGCAGCATGTCAAGGCAAAATGGGCTTGCTACTTAGTACAATTGTTTAATTTTTTATTTAACTCCTGTGCATTTCTACTGGGTGGTTTTTGTGGGTTTTTTAGCCTACCGCTGGAGTTTTATACAAGGAAGATCATTACATCATTATGACAACAGCAGACAAAGAAAAATACAAGTGCATTCTTCCAATGGTGGCAAATGGAGATGAGGTATGTATATATTAACTGCCTAGCAGGTCATCATTATTATTAACAGTAATTTTATATATTTATATTCTCTGCTTCATTGAATAGTTCACTGCTTCACAAGCAAAGTTAATTTCTTCATTGTAAATCAGTCAGCTTTCTGTATAATATTTAAATGCAAAATAAAATAGCAATTTGAATTTTGGGAAACACAGATGTCTGTGTGTTATGTACTGCACCATAGTAAAGAGAAGCTTCATTTTTAGGTCCCTCATTACTTTGGAAGGAAGATCATTCTACAGAAAAACCTTGATTGAGAGTAACATGGATTGAAAATGTTTTGCAAGACAAGCAAATGTAATTAGACAGTTACATTTCTAATAAATTTTAACTTGATATACAAGCCATGTCTTGTTAAACAAGTGAAAAAATAGTTTTGGCCGGGATACAGCCAGTTTTGGCGCTCTGCTAGTACCTGCTCAACTTCTAAGGGATCAGCCTATGCATGTCTACTCAGGAGTAAACCTATAGGCTCTCTTTTATGGCTCAGTGGGCTCACTCCAGTGTAAGAGAGCAATGGAAAGGAGCATGAGTGAACTAACCTTGCATATCTCCTCTAAAGTAATCCCTTTTATAATCAGTGGGGCTCTCTCCTATGTAAGGAGGCAGACTGCAGCCTGAGAGACCTGAGAAACTAATGCGACAATCCTAAAGATGCTTTCTTGGGAGTAAGACCCATTGAACACAATGGGGCTTACTTTTGAGGAGACATGCTTAGGATTGTGCTCTAAGTGCAAGTTAATTTGTTTTATTTTTCTTTCTATTTTTATTTTTGTATTACATTAAAGTATTGCAATCATTTTATATGAATATTTTTGGGTTAAGGAACAAATTGTCTGAGTTTCTCTTCTTATGGGAAAATTTTCTTTGATATACAAGAGATTTGGAACGAAATATGCTCATAAACCATGGTACCACTGTATTCCCATTTTGAAATGGGGCAAAAATGCTGAATTTGGATTCTGGACCTAGAATACACAGTCATAGCTAATGATGCAACATAAACACAAAATTTCTTGTTGAATTTGAGTTTAGTTTGATAATGCCCTTGGGCTCATTAAGATCTCCATGGGTAATCATGCTTCAGATTGCCTCATTGTAGGCCATATCTATGGCACTGTGGACCAATAATTGTGTAGCAGTGGCTTCTATCCTTTGGAAATCTGCTATATAGGGATAGTTCTTACAATAAAGCCTAAAAAATTCTTCACTCAGAAGGGTCTGTTTTAGGAAAGCTTTCTATGAATTAACAGTTTGAATTAACTCTGTTTTATTTTATTGGCATATTTTGTTGATGTTGTGTATGTTGTAGTTTTGGAAGCTATCAAGTTCACAGATCCTATTAAGGTGTAAGAATGAAATTACTGACATCAATTGCATGTTTGAATCATACATACTTGCAGATTAACCATTTGACATGGTTATATCATGTTGTTTTACAAACTTAAATAGAAATGTTAAAACATCATAATTGTGCAAGAAATGAATAACTCCACAATGAAAATATAAAGCAAGAAGTACAGAGTCAGTTCTCAGAGAGCTTTTGCCTGCCTTTGAGAACCAGCAGGAAAGAGGCAATACTAAATTTCCTTTGTTTTTTGTTTTTGTTTCAGTTTATTGAAATATTTTGACACATTGTCTACTTACTATATAAGTAAAACAGTGCTAAGAAAGTTCTGACACATCTGTCATTAACTAATAAGTAGAAATGCTTCTGTATGTTCACTTCCATATGTCTGAGACAACACAAATTTAAAGTCTTGGCTCCCAGAACTAACCAAATTCTGCTATGAATTCTGCTTCTCTTGCATTTAAGAAAACTAGTCTGGGCTAATTCATAATGCAAATGGTGTAAAGCTATAATTGGGCTGTGGGTGGCGCAAGTGGTTAAGACACTGTGCCTGTTAACCAGCAGGCCAGGGTTCAAGACCCGGGTCGGCCCTGCAAGACAGGGTGAGCTCCTGTCCTTAGCCCAGCTCTGCGACGCCAGCTGGATCCAATCGTATTGGCTCTGCCTTTCCATTGGATTAATTCAGTGGCGTGGAGAGGGGGGATTTGCTGCTTGGGTAACAGCCTATCCTCCATAACAATCCAACCCAGGCTTTCGTGCTTCGCATGCAGCGTATGCAGCGCCAAGCACGATACCATAGTCTTTCAAGACTGACGAAGGCTTGCTTTTAAAGCTGTAATGTAAATTATACCTTATCAAACTTTGAAGCTCAGAGAATTTACGTAAGGTGTTCCAGTTCTTCCCCATTTGTTGTCTAGATATTTGATGTAAGATTTCAGCAAATTATTAAAATGAAGCTGTGTTGTTTTAAAATTGTTTATAATTTTTTTGACACTATTGTCATCCATTTGTTCCTGTTATAGGAGGACGACAAGGATTACAAAGGGCCCAGCCCTGCGGAATTATTGGAACCTCTGTTTAAACAAAGTAGCTGTTCTTTCAGAGTACGTCTGCCTTAGTTTAAGACAAAAGGATCCCAACGTCTACATTAGTAACTGAGCTACAATGCTATAAAGTGGATAAGCAATGTAGAAGTGGGCGTGTGTATTTCTTGCAAGCCATCACTGCACTTAGATTTCAGTCTTGCCCGCAGTTTCACAAATGTGAGTCTCCTGTAAATTAGCAGACATAATTCAAACCTAACGTGAGGATCATGGCCTAAAATGTGAAGATAATTTTTGGATAACCTATCTTTCTAGTGGATTGTCCATCCAGATCGTAGAAAGGAAAATATGCCATGCATTGTGTTCTGCATTATGCAGGGAAGTTAAAAGAAAACTGTTTCATCTGCTCATCCTAGATTAGCCCAAGGTCTAGAAGAGTTGTAGAGGTGTTGGGTTGTCATGCTTCATCCATGTACCACTTCATCCTTCACTCTGTGCAACAGCTTAGGACAGTGCTAAGTGAACCCTGTAGATGCGTGAGAAACTGGCCTCCAATACAATTTCATTGATTATATATTGCAAGTTTATTTTGCAGTCTCATAAATTGATATTTCGTATTTGTCATCAGTAGTGGATGATAAACAGAGAAGCTAAAGTTGATAATGCAACACGGCAGAACATCAGATACACAGATACCATGACCAACATGCACAGAAATGCACATAGAAGCTGGCGAGTGATTTGCAGCTCTATCATGCCTCCTATCGCGTAACAGAGCTGATAAGGACATTGTAGTGGAGGCTGAAACTAATTTCACAGTGGCTAGATTACTTCTTGCACATTTACATAGAGGTGTAATTTGTTACATTAGGGACATGGTGATATCTTCTCAGTGCACAAACTGAGATATTGAAAACATTTATTGCCTGAGCTATACAGGGATATTCATAATTGTGGTTTTAATTGTGGCTGTTTGAAAAAATAATAATGTTTAACAAGGGTCATCGTATTGACTCTTGTTTCTATGTGTCCATTACAATGTATTTTGTTTAGATTGAATCCTATTGGACTTATGAAGTCTGTCATGGAAAACGCATTCGACAGTACCACGAAGAGAAAGAAACTGGACAGGTATGTATTGTTAAAGTTTTTATTCTTCAGACTATAGTAAAGTTGAAGATATAGTGCTGTATAGTAGTGTCCCCCATATCCACAAGGGCTATTCTCTACTCCCCCTCCCCAACAAATAATGAAACCATGGCTACAGAGGCTGTTGTTCAGATACTGTAGCAGCCCTGATGGATTCCAGACCCACAGACATAGGAACCCACCAATATTTTACACAGATTTGGATGATACAATCCCCTTTTGCCAGCTTTATAACAACATGATGGCATTTTTGGAAGCACAACAGTGATGTCATACACATGCAACATACGTTGTCAATAGACTTCCAGCAGTTTCAGGCTACAGAAGCTCTGCTTTGCTGAGTTTTGAGCTGCGTTGCCACATAGCTTAAAGGAAACAATTATTGTCACATAAAAATTAAAATATTGAAAAAAGAAATTGTGCTCAAGGGGGAAAGAAAGTGAAGGTATTTGTTTTGTTGTTTGTAGAAAATAAATATTCAAGAATACTACCTTGGAAATATGCTGCAAAAGAACCCACAACTAGATCCAGGTTTGTTTTCTAAGTGTTTGTGGTAGAAAGAAGCATGGCAGCAGCCATCCTCCCTTTACCCCATGAAGAAAAGAAGCCCTGAGTGTAAAGTGTGGGGATGCTGGCAGAGATTAAATGTTCCCATTTTGATTATAGTGTGAAAAGAGATGCTCATTCTTTCCACTGTGAATGTAGACCTTATTATTTAGTACAGGAGGCTCTGTATCTGCAAACTCACTTATCCATGTATACAGAGTGCCCCCCAACCCAGAAGAGTCTATGAAGAGTCCATCTGTAGGGCTCAGAAAGACATAAAACAGCAAAAATCAAAACGTTGTAGAAACCAAAAGTAGCAGGTTTTTTGCTGTTTTAAGGTTGGGAGTGGGGCATCTTCCCATAGCCAGGATTCATGCATCCTCAGGATAGGAATCCAGAATGGAGTCCCCACAGATACAGGACCATGTCTGTACTTCTTTCTTGGTTCTGTTGTATGTTGTTTGAATGTAGTTGGTTCTCCACTGTGTGTGCAGGAAGTTAATCTTTTAATTAAAACTAACTAGAAAGAGACATTTGCAGTATACCAAACACAATTCTGCACACACAGTGGAGAGGTTATAAGTAACCTTTTTCCTGTGTGCCTATATAGTGGAGTGGCAGAGCTGTTGCTGATGCTCTCCATAAAGACTTCCAAAGTGCATAAATCATATTAATCCACTCTATTGGTGAGAAAGATTACACCCATCTTACCTTACATGTGGCCAAGAGCAATAGCCTTTTCCACCAGCTGACCTCAGAGACCAGAAATAAAACCACCTGGAGAAAAGGGGGAGGGTTAAGCACTCTTTTTTTGACCCTTCACCTCTCCTCTGCATTCACTCTATTCAGAGTACCTGGAGCTGGGAATATCTGTCTACATTAAAAGCCTTGACATATGCAGGTGTTGGCACATTCCGTGCCAGTCAAGCAGACTGAGGGTTCTATCTCCATAGGTCTCTTAGGCAAAAAAGGCTGAGGAGAAGATTTCAGCTGTCATTTCTTACTGGCTCTGGGAAAGATAACAGGCCAGGCTGAGAACAGTCTATAGGGGAGCAGTAGATGATGGAAATGGGTATATGGCTTTTTACTAATTAATGTTTTTATATTGTACCTCTGCAAGTGACAGTTGCAGGCTGTTACTAGTATTTGATAAAGCACATAATAATGCCTGTGTCAACCCCTTTATTACATAATGATTAAATTGGACTGTATTTAGTGAGTTCTGTGTTATTTCTCTGCTGTTGTCTTGTGGTTTTTTATACTTTTTTTGGTGGATAAATTTGGCATTTCTGCTTCTCAAAATGTTTTCCAGAACAAGAAGAGAAAGAAAAAGAGAATCCCAAAGAGGTAAGTGGGAAGAGGCCAGGTTCATGTTTGCGACCCTCCCCCTTTTATTAAGTTTTATGTAATACTTTACTTACTATGGCTGCAATCCTAACCACACTTTCCTGGGAGTAAGTACTAATGAACTCAGGGGGGCTTACTTCTGAGTAGACATGCTAAGGCTTGCACTCTTACTTAGTGATATCCTACTTTATCTCCCAAGTTGACATTCAAAGTGGCTTACAAATAAAAATATAAAATAAAATGTAAATATTACCTATCCCTAAAAACAATCTCACTAAAAGTCAGGAACAAAGCAGAAAATCAGCCTTTGCTAAAAAAAAATACAAGATCATAAAACATACACATGAAAGCCTTAAATACCGATATTCCTCACTTGTTTGTTTTCTGATGATCCACTCTTTCAGCACCTTTCAGTTATACACAGAATTCATTCATTCAGCCCATGTTCCACTCTTTCAACCTCTCTCTGCTGATCTAAAGGCCAAAATTGCCCTTCCCCCATGTTGTAGCTTCTGGTATAATCCCATTCCTGAGGAGTTAATGAAAATCCATTTGCAGGAATTTGCAAGATAAAAGGGGCATTTGCAATTTTCCAGCTAAAAAGAAGCAGTGGAAGCAACATTTATAAACTATAAAAGATTGGTTTCCACTTTTCAGTGGTTTTCACTTTTGGATGCTGCTCTGGTCCCTAACCTGTCCAATTAGTTGGGGATGCCTCTATTAGTATTTAAAAGCACAAGTTTCAGAGTAAAACCTAAGAGTAAAAAGATATTCTTAAGCTCTGCCAGAAAGCCTCTAAGACAGTGATTTTCAACCAGTGTGCCATGGCACATTGGTGTGCCGCAAGTAGTCCACTGGTATGACGCGAGAGAATAAATAATATATTTATTTATTAAATATCATTTAGTAATAGGGTTATTGAGGAATTGAAACTCCCCCACTGCAAGTTGTGTCTTGTCAATTGTCCAAAGTATGATAGTGTGCCTAGAGAGCAATTCATAAACTGAGAGGGATGGAATTCCATAGAGTAGGTACCACTGTGGAGAAGTGGTAGGTACATACATAGTATGTACCGCTATGGAGAAGATCCTACATACACAGACTCTTTGTATCTGTGTCTCCTACTAGATTCATGCTGTATCCTTTCCTTTCTCCAAGGAACCTAGGATGACATGCATGGAGCCTTCTATTTTCACTCCTTAAGCAACCCATTGGGTATGTGAGATTGGGAGATATTGATTCACCTAACATTGCCTAGTAAACCTCATGCTGAAAAGGGATTTGAACACATATCTCTCTATTCCTCCTTCAATGCTCTAGCCTAGCACTTCTCAAACTGTGGATTCAGGATCCACTAATGGAGTGGATCATGAGTCAATTTTTGGTAGTTCATAAAAGTGACTGGGCAAATTAGGCTATATGCATCAAGCCGATCCTTGTAGGGAGGGAGAAACTTCTTTCCTGTCACTATTTTAGCCACTCACTTGGTATTTGTAAATCAGGGAGCAGTTTTTAGACACTACTCAAACTGGGGGTAGTGTCCACCCCTCTGATTTGTGTAAAGGCTTATCGGTTTCTGTAAGGGGCAGGGGTGGGTAGAGGGCAGTGATTTGATCCCCAGGATCGCATCACTAAGGGCGGGTGTAAGGGATGCTTTCAGTGATGGAATGCTTCAGCACTCCCGTTTTCCAGGTGGTGCTTTCGAACACTTTTATGAATATTCCAAAACCAGTGCTAAGGAGGGCTGTTCCATCAGTAAAAGTTAGCGAGAGCATCCCCCCTTCCTTCATTCTTAGCAATGTGATCCTGGGGATTGTGTCACTTCCCCCGCCTTTCCCCTGAACACTAGCTTAAGGAGTAAACCTCCCTACAAGTTTGAGAACTCATCTAGATCTTCTTTTAGAAGATCTTTCACTGCCCAAGCCCTCCCATCACCCTAGCTTTCTTTGTTCACTCAGAAGCATGTATGTGCAATGAAAATCTTTTGAACTTATTGTTGCTACTTTTCTTCTTTTAATTTAGATTCCTACAAAAAACATAGAAGGGCAGATGACCCCATATTATCCTGTGGTAATGGGAAATGGCACACCTTGTAGTTTGAGACATAACCTACCCAGATCAAGTACAGTAATGTATGTCTGCCACCCTGAAGCAAAACATGAGATCCTCTCAGTGGCTGAAGTGACAACATGTGAATATGAAGTAGTAATTTTGACTCCTCTGTTATGCAGTCATCCTAAATACAGGTAAGGAGTTGAAAGTTCAGCTAATAGCTTAGGCTGCAATCCATGCAAGACTTAATAGCAAGGATTTTTTAATAGCTGACTGCGAGCCATCTCGTTGGCTGCTGCCCAGCATGTAATTAAGTATAGATTAGTTTTGCAAGTTGTCTTGGGAGCTCTCTTGATTCTAGTTGAATACTCTCTGAAGGGAGTGTGCAGAGTATTGTATGGACTAATTTTGAAGGGACTAACAGAATCTCAATTTCTCAGTTAAAGTTTCCATAAAATGGTGTAAGAACAGAATTATTTTCAAGATATGAGCTGTTTCTAAGTGAGATTGCAATCATTCTGCAAACTGGATTTGATGGTGCTAGGATGAATTGACGGTTGGTGGTAGATGCAAAGGAGTCTTTCCTGATGAGTAATGTAATGTTGAAGGAAGTATGTATGAGATGTTACAACAGCTTCTTCCATGAAAAAATGATTTTCTCTCTGTTGTGCCTCTGAGACAAATTCCTTCAGAAATAGCATGTGACTAAATCCTATTATGTGAGAAGTTATGTGCACCTTTGAAATTAAAGATTTCATGATAGGAGTGTGGTGAGGAGCACTGCGAAAGTGAGAAACCATAGCTTACTGTGAACCGTAGCTTAGTTGAACTGTAGCTTCAACTCCACTAGTTGAAATGGAGAAAACAAGCAGGCCCGAGGTTTGTTTAGGGCCAAATCGTTGTGTTCAAAGGGTTTGACTAAGTGAAAAAAATCACTTCATCAATAATATGCTGGTGACTTGTTTTTTGGACAGGTTCAGAGCTTCCCCAGTGAATGATATATTTTGCCAGTCTCTACCAGGATCTCCACTTAAGCCTCATAACTTGGAACAGCTGGAACAGCAGCAAGAAATGATGAAGATGCCTATTAGAAGGGCCAAGGAGGTAGGAGGACACAGGCGCAACATCAATAGAGTGCATATCTAATATATAAATTGATAACACCTTTGGCCTGATTAGGTTGGTCCAAATCCCATGCTGGTCCAGGGATTTTGCAAAAATGCAGTAAGGCACTTGTGTGCCACTCCTGGGGGGTTGGCCAGTACACAGAAATGTGCCAGCTTCCCCACACCACCATGGGACAGCGAGATAGGTGAGTTAAGATTGCACGCTGCGTCAAATTGCTACAACAATTGCTGTTGGCTTTGTTGTTTGGGGTGTGCTGTAAATTTTGCTTCTACTTTAGAACGACCACACCACACAACTTTTTTATGTTTTGGGTTTACTTCTGTTGTTCATTCTTCTATCCCCCTGTGCTATATACAAAGCCTCAGTAAAAGATTTTCAGGGAGAAATGAAAAAAAACAACAACCAGTATGTCTTCTCATCTTGAATCAAGTGGAGATTGACGGTTGTGCCACAGGGGAATAGGAAACCTGAGCAAATGTATCTGCCAAATGGGGATAACATGTTTTGTATCTAAAGTGGGCTCTGGTCCACAAAACTTGTGCCTTAATAAATGCAGAACTTGTGTATGTGTTTTCTGTAACACATACCCCCAAATCCAGAGTAACTGGGAGCATGTAAGAGACTTTACGTGCACCCATAGTTACTGCACCACCTAGTGAAAACCTATGGGAAATTCATATTGGAATCCAGAGTAAGTTGTTCTTACACTGGAGCAAAGACTCCCCATAGTTACTCTGGATTTTGCCCATACAGTGGTGCAGGAAAAGACACTCTACAGCACCAAAGAAAACTTGGACAAAACCGGTCATGGATGACATATAAACATAGCCGCTGACAATTTACTAGGCCAAACAGATTGCCATGGATTGTAGACAGTGGAAATAAATTGTCAGTGAGTTCTGGAATCCTCCAGCACCTTCAGCAGTGTTCTGGCTGAGAAGAAAACCAAGTCCACCAGCCACCAGCTCAGGGCCAAATGAAGTGTAATGTTTTCTGAAACAAACTAACATGGTTTCCACATAGGAATCTGTCTTGATGACAATCTACATGACAAGCAAATGTTCAAAAGTATCTAAAGGTGGGCATTTTTAATTCCAGGAAGAAAGTAATGCAAAAGAAGATAAGTTTTCCTCCATCCACAAGCCAGTTGCTGTTGGAACACCACAGTTATTAACAGTTGGAACGACGCACATCTCCAAACTGACAGATGATCAACTCATAAAAGAGTTTCTTAGTGGGTCTTATTGCTTTCATGGGGTGAGAAAAACTTTATACTTTGAGCATCTGCAAATGTTCTATGTCACATACTGATTTGGTATAAAGTCATCTGGACTCCACAAAGCGGGTGGGGGGGGGAGGCAAATGGGCAGGAGCATTTTTGTGAATAAGAAAATGTGTGTGCATATGCAGAATGGACATGAATTCTTTAAGATGCATGAGTGAAACAGCAAGTTTGGAGGAAGGACAATCTATAACCCATACCTACTTCACAGTGTACTTTTTTGCTCTGTGTGAGTCTTGTCTGAAGAGAAACAATTGTATTTCCCATTTGACATTCAAAGGGATGGAGGAAGGAGTTGTAATGTTTTTATAAACATTTATAAATGTTTTTATAAACATGGACATTCACCTTGGCAAAGGAAAGGTCAAATATAAATTCTTGTGTAATGAAAACCTCATGCTGCAAACCATAAAGCTTAATTTTTTAAAAAACAAAATAAACAGTTCAGATGGAAGGTGCTGGAGACCAGACAGATCTGGCAAATGGAGATCTGTCCAACAAGACATATATCTAATTTCTTACTGTTGCAGTCAACCTGTATTGATAAGGATATCTTCAAAAAAAGATATGGGTGGCGCAAGCTGTTAAAGCGCTGTGTCTGTTAGCCAGCAGTCCAGCATTTTTTTCCCGGGTCGGCCCCACAAGACAGGGTGAGCTCCTGTCCTTAGACCAGCTCTGCAACACCAGCTGGATCCAATCGTATTGGCTCTGCCTTTCCATTGGACTAATTCAGTGGCGTGGAGAGGGGGGATTTGCTGCTTGGGTAACAGCCTATCCTCCATAACAATCCAACCCAGGCTTTCGTGCTTCGTATGCAGCGCCGAGCACGATACCATAGTCTTCCAAGACTGATGGAGGCCTGCTTTTTTTATCTCCCTTCAAAGTGCATGCAAATGCTGCTTAATGGAAGTGCACGCGAGTGCTGATTCAACAAACCATTCAGCATTTTAAGGAGAAAGCTTAAAGTATTTCCCTGCGTATGCAAATAACTATTCCCTTGATGGTAGTCCTCTAACAACTCTTGCTGCTCAATCCTAAGACCTCTCAGACTGCTCAGACCTAAGGTGGAGCATGCACAATTGGACCTAGAGAAGCTACTAAGTCTTCCCTCATTTGAATTTTATTTGTTGCTTTTGTAGGGTGTTGGCTGGTGGAAGTATGAATTCTGCTACGGCAAGTATGTCCATCAGTATCATGAGGTATGTGGAAATGGCAGCTGAAAAGTTCTTCCACTAGATGGCCACACATTGCCTTCCTGCAGCACAGGGAAGTTCTTTGAAAGAGTGGTTGTAAAATATAGAAAATCCCGATAGAGGGGCTGTCACTTTGTGCCTATTCTGCTAGCCAGTAGAGAAGAGGTGTTTGTCTAAACCAGTGGTCTTCAGGCATTTTGGCCTGGGACCCCCTTTCAAATTTTGAAATCTGTCCAGGATCCCCCATCAAGCTTGCTACACCCAATCGAGGACATAAATGCTAAAACCTAAGAAAAACACAGTGTATTCCTCTATATAGAAAGCATATGGAAGACCTTAACAACCTTAAGTCACACCTTAAAGTGATTCTTAATTGTCCTATGCCATAAATTATCTTGTCATGCACTTCACATTATAAGATCGCACAGTCTGAAAACCAGTTTTCTAGCATTTTTGCTATAGTGGTAGAAAACGAACTTGCTACATGAGGGCATTTCGATGTAGTAAAATACTCATGGCTATTGTGTTGAATCAATTGTAAATGACACTAGGGGAGGACCCTATAGCTTATTTTATTTGAATTTTTTAGGATAAAGAAAATGGCAAAACAACTGTAGTTGTGGGCACCTGGAACAAAGAAGAGCACCTTGAGTGGGCTCAAAAAAATGTGGCCAGGGCATATCACCTGAAAGATGACGGCCTGCAAATGGTGAAGTATGTTTGAGTCAGTTTTCCTCTAGTTATGTCTCGGAGTATATTGCTAGTGGGTTGTTATGTTGCACTTAATTGCCATATAAACTGTCTTTGTGCCTGAAGGCTCTTCTGTTTCTTGCCAGTTCATCTCCCCTCATTTTCAGAAATGCTGATCTGATGGCTTTAGGTTTAACATGCAACTTTTTGCAATATGAGGTGTGAAATTGAGATTGGCTATGCACTCATACACCACTTTTGTTGGAGAGAACCAAAGCTAAACTAACATTACCTTCCAAGTGGCTTATGGGGCCTTATTTGTTGCATCAACATATGCCACAACCTGTAATTCCAAGCCTGGAAGCAAAAGTGCCTAAAATGCTGTGATTGTTCTGTAGGACATCTTTCACTAATGTATTCGCAAGTAGTCCTGGTTCTGCAATGGATATTGTCTTTTGCTGAACTTAAAGCAAGACATCTGAATGCAAAACATAGTGATCAGATTTTTATGGGGATATGGCTCTTGTGGTTTAGCGTACAAGCATAAAAAGTGCTACAGTTCACTGCTAATCTGGAACCTTTTCCTGGCAGGATGGTGTCTCACTATTATGGAAATGGAGATGTTTGTGACCTAACAGACAAGCCTCGACAGGTGACAGTGAAATTGAAGTGAGTTATATTCTTAAAAACCAATCCATTCTGGACTGGCTTGTTTAGATATGGTGGTCTGCCATAATGCAAGAGATCAAGGTGGGTGTCTTGGAATACCCCATATCTTGTTATTTAAACAAGATTTGCTGCTTTTACTGCTCATGGACATAATCCATGGAGCACACCCTAGATATGCCCAAAGGTTTGCAAAAGAATTGACTATTTTTTGTTAAATATCAAGCCCCTACCCCTGCTATCACAAGCATTTTTTCCTTGCAACCTAACAGCTGGTATTCATGGTGTTAACAGTTACAAGCTTCTTCAGAGTCCATTTAGGCATATAAATGAATTGTGGCCCATAACTTGTCCAGTATCTCCTTTATGGTGTTAACACAGTGACTATGGACCCTGCTCATCTGTGTTCTGTAGAGTTGAACAACTGCAGAGCAAAAATATTTTTAAAGAAGACCTTTTTGCCTCCCTGCACATTGGAATGCCTCAAGGAATTCATTGGAGGTGACTTCCAGCTCACATCTTGACTTCCAGTTACATTTGGGAGGCACTCCATTGTCATTCCTTTGGTCTTCTCATGCCTCAGAACAACCCCAGACACAAAAGCTGTGGTTGCAGGCACAAACTGGAAGTTTTTTCCTGCTCCAGCACAATCTCTGGAAGCTCATAGTAATCCATTGCAGCATTTGCAACCCTCCACATACCTCACCTTTAAACCAAGACTCAAGCATCTGTTGATTTTGGTATCTGCAGTATTACAGTAAAGTTTGCGCCCTCCCCAGCATAGCACCAGGGAATGTCATAAACTAAAGCAGAACGTAATATTCCAATGAGCCTTAGAGTTGCTTCATACATTGGCAGAAATTCTACGTCTCGAAATAGAATTTTGTAAGACTGCAACACTAATTAGCAATTTCTGTCTTTAAGGTGTAAACAATCTGATTCCCCTCATGCAGTAACAGTATATATGCTGGAACCTCACACTTGTCAGTACATCCTTGGGGTATGTACAGTTATAGCTATAACCTTACTTTAAACTATACTTGCTTCTAAGAGAAGAGCTTTCAATTTTTCATCTCTCTAAGACTCTCTCTCTCTCTCTCTCTGCCTATAAGTCCTTAGCGGGGGCATAAGCTGCCAACTGTCTGAGACTAACAGCTTATAGAGAGCTATATCTAACAGAACCATACAGGTAGTTCTTAAGATGCAGTAGTTGGCTTCCTCATGAAAAACAGTGCTGGGCACCCCTCCTCCCTTTCCACACACACAATTTTGCGGGTGAATCTAGCTTGATGCTAATGAAAAAATAGTGTATCCCAAAAGCCTTGCATGACTCCAGATAAGGGACCATAGCTCAGTGGCAGAGCACCTTGCATGAAGAAGGTCCCAGTTTCTGTCCCTTGCATCATCAGGTAGGACTAGGAAAAAGCTCCTGTCTTACCCGAGAGAGCCACGGACTGATGAGGCTAGTCCAAGGAATTTTTCAGTAACATTGGACCAGTCATTAAGAATTAAGCCAGCCTCTATTTCTATAGATTCATTCTAGGTTCATTCCACTTCCAAGTGATGGAGTGAGGATAACTGTCTGACAGTAAAACAAGCAGTGCTCTGTAGATTGAAATATATTCGTATATTCTTGTTCCAGAGCACACAGACCTTTCTGCTAATACAGCATATAGTGGCTTACTTCCTAATGTTTTGCTTCCTTTTTCATTCTTCAGGTGGAATCGCCCGTTATTTGTAAAATTTTGGATACAGCGGACGAATATGGACTCCTCTCAGTGCCCAGCTGATAGAGGATAGGAAATACTGTAAAGGTCAGAGCCTGGAGAGCTGAAGAAGAAAGTACAGTTAAGATTCTTCACACGAGCCAATGGCACAGAGATACAGAGACATAAAGACCTTACCAGCAGTCCCATTTAAAAAGCAAACCGCTACCATGAACCACTTTGTGAATATTGTATGTATATAAGAGGCTATTGATAAAAACTTTTAAAACATTAAAATCTTATCTTGAAACTTCTTGTTCACACTGTGATGTGGGACAGTGTCTTTTTATAGCACCTGCACTAATGAAGTAATTCTTATTATACTCAGGAAAAGAACACTATTTTACCTCTAAAAGGGATGGTAGTAAAACAGTTCCTTTTCTGCTCGTGCTGCCTTGCAACAAGCAAAAACCGCCTGAAGTGCATTTCTCCACTTGCTCTTCTTGCCTAATTTTGGCTCTTCCCTCCTCCCCAGATCATTCAGTAAAATGGTTTGCAGACACTGCATGTTGGAGTGATATTCATGTGTTGTGCCCCTCCTGTGTGCATGGTGGACAGTTCATTTCAATGATAGGAAAGGATTTTTCTTTTTAGGATTTTTAGGATTCTTTTTAGGATTTTTTCTAACAAAAAATCTCATAAGTGGAAGTATTATCTTGAAGGCCTGCACTACTCAAACATCTAGCCTGTGAAATAGTGCCTATGAGCCATTGGCTGCCTGTTTGTGACATACTCTTATTTAATTTAATTCAAAAGCTTGAGGCAGCTTGCAGAAATAATAAAAGTACCATCAAAATTAAACTAATGGTGAAAAACTGATAATATGAAGGATGTTGGACAGCTCCTTCAGTTCCTAAGAGTACAGTGGTGCCTCACATAACAAGTTTAATTCATTCCAGGAGCATGCTTGTTATATGAAACACTCTTTATGTGAAGTGGATTTTCCCATAGGAAATAATGAAAACTCAGACGATTGGTTCCACAACCCCCAAAATATTCATATAAAAATATTAACAGTATGTAAAAATGATGACAAAATACTGTAATTGAATTCAAAACATGCATTCAATATGCATGATCCTATGTAGTCCACTTAGGCTGGGAGTAGGACCCATTTAACACAGTGGGGCTTACTTCTGAGTAGACACGTTTAGGAGGCTGCAATCAAAAACACTATCCTGAGTATAAGCCCCATTGAACACAATGGGGCTTACTTCTCAGTAGACATGCTTAGGAGGCTGCAATAATAAAAACACTCTCCTGGGAGTAAGTCCCATTGTGTTCAATGGGGCTCACTTCTGAGTAGACATGGTTAGGAGGCTGCATGGAGGATAGGGGGCTTACCTGGGCTGCTGCTGGAGGCCAGTGGGGGCAGGTAGGGGCAACTGCCCCCAAGTTGCGGGCTGTTAGAGGCAGCAGCACACTGGCCAGCAGCCCTTTAAAACAGACTCCACATGGCGCATCAGGGCTGCCTAGCACGCCACCCATTACGAAGCAACACTTCCTGTTCCTTTGTGCGCCTGCCTTTCACATCCTCAGATGACCCGGCCAGGTTGCTTTCAGGTTGCCTGGGACTTGTTAAATGACGTGAGCTTGTTTAAGAGGAACACACTCCCAATGGGAATTTGTGCTTGTTATGTGGGACACTTGTTATGCGAGGTACCACTGTATATAGTACTTTCCCAATAAAGCTCCAAAAGAGAGGAGCAGGGTTGGAAGTGCTGTAGCAGTAGCTGTCTGGCTTTTCTTTGAAAAGATAGAAGAGAGTGCTGTGATTCTGATTAAAATTCTTCAAGATCATTGGTCTGAGCAGCTGCGCAAAATTACTTTTCCCAAATGTGGCCTGGGGAGAATTGGCTTTGCATAACATGCCCTGAGAGTGAATAAGAGCAAGAATAAAACCCAAGTCAAAGGCCCACCTAATCCAGCATCTTGTTTTCCACAGAGGCTCACTAGTTCCCTCTGGGAAGTCCACAAGCAGGAGAGGAAATGATACTTCTATCCTTGCTCCCTGCAAACACAAACATTGCATCAGGGAGAAAGACCATAGGAAAAGAAATAGAAGAAATGCAGAAACTCATAAGTTCAAATTTTCTAGCTGAACTCTCCAGTTAAAAGTGTTAGCCGGACATGAAACAGGGCCTCTTCCTAACACCAGGTGAGACAATATATTTTACCTACGTAGTTTGTTTTTCTGGTTCATTCTTCTAAAGACAAACTTCGTATCGATTATTAAATGTTAAATATATGAAATTGGTAGCATTTCATGGCTCTGGTTTTCTTTCAAGTTGTACACACAGGAAACTGAAATGGGATAAAATAGCAGAATAGAGTTTAACAAGGGTCCAAAACAGCTTCCTCTACTTGCTAAATTTATGAAGCTTTCAGTAGAAGAACCTTTACCAGTAAAAACAGATTAAAAATGTGACAGGAGAAAAGGGCTAAAATCAGTTTATCCTCTCAAAAAAATAACATATAGGGCCACATTGATCCAACTGGGCTTGGATCCAACATATCCAATTGGATATGTTCCATGATCCAGCCCTGAATCTCTACTCTCCATCCATCCAACCCCAGAAACACCATCTGTCTGCCCTCCCCCACCTCTGAAATACCTCCCCACCCCTCTGCTCAATCCCTTGTGCTGGCTGAGACTGGCAAGCACAACTCACTGTCGGGTGGGGGTCTGTGTCACTGCAGGGAGGCTGGTACAGCTCCTTCCTGGCACAGGGAGTATGCCAGTGGGGGTTGCATTGGCCCAAAGAACCCCTTTGTTTTTTTAAAAAATCCACAAATGGTCTTCTTCCTCTAAGTAGGTGCTCAACATAACCTTGTTATGTTGGAAAAATGTTTCCTTGTTGGAATACGAGTTGTCTGTTGCATTAAGCTGCACTAGTAACACTGACTCACTTGTTTTGACTTGGACCAAAAGCAGTTGCTTGAATACCTGAGTTTCGGGGTGACTCCATGCATTTTCAAGAGAAGAGGATGGCAAAACAGCAAAGCTCACAAGACTGCTGCATTTTGAAGTTCAACTAAGGAGAAGATAGGGAGGACAGCTTATATAATTTCTGCTTTTCAAATCAACTGTGGTGTTGCTGCTACTCAAAACCTAAATCCAACAAGTGTGTTGGGTGAAATTTCTGAGTAGAGGTAGCATTTATTTTGTTTGACAACGGGATTATTAACAAAAAGTGAGCAAGTGTAGTGACATTGCATTGCATTGGCATCCTTCAATCTTGAAAGACTGGTATTGGGCTCCGAGTGTCCTCTCCAGAACACGATGGCCTGGATAGAACATACTATGAATAGTAAGACAGCCAGTTGTAAAATTATGCGTACAATATATTGATTGTTGGTGCTTTTAGCCACCTTGGATCTGCTTGCACAAAAGGTGGGATATAAATCCTATTAATAATAATAATTTCATTAGGTGCTGCCGCCATCCAGTATCTATAGACTTTCAACTGCTCTGTAATTGCAAATTCAACAGAGGATCAGCAAAAGTTAAGCAAAATAACTATGTACCTTTTCCTGCATATTTATGGTGATCACTGTGGTGCAAGAAGGAAGAGCATTGGGCCTGAAGAGGCTGAGAGGGCTCACCCTGCATGCTAACAACATTGCTTTGCCTAGAATGATATATTCTGGAGACTGCAGGTTCTTGGGTTATTCAAGATACAGGAGCAGCTGTAAGGATTTGGGATATTTTTCTCTGTGGATTTGAATGGCTAATTAAAAATAGTCTGCAGCCAGCAAAAACCACAAATGCGGGGCTACAGTGCTCTCCCCCCAGACCACAGGAATAGTAGAGCCTAGAGATGGAGGCTAACTGATCCCTACTCTTTGATTTCCCTGATTGCAGAGTGTCACCCTGTTTTAATCAAGTCAATAAAGTAGCATTCATTCCTTTATAACACATACAGAAAAATGGTCTGCAATTAGGCCAGCCACTACAGAGAAAGGTATAGTTTAGAGCAGCGGTGTCCAAACCCAGGGCCGGAGGCCTGACGCAGCCCACAGAAAGCCTCAACCATACACCATCCAGCCCATGGGCAAGCGTTGTAATCTTTCAGATCTGTTGCTAGTACACGCTTATATATAAATTCATGTAGATTTATTCAAATTGCTACAGAGCAGATCAGGATGGCTGACCACACACTTGATGGAATGTTCTTAGAGAAAAAATGTAATAAATTTGAACGGTTATTAATGAGGTTAAATTGTGATCAATGACCTCTGATCATTCATCTCTTTAAACAGGAGAAAGAGAAAGACTATACACTTGGAAGGTATTTTGAAGTATTTTCCATTAGAATCATTGTTTAGTGAAAATTCTATTTTTAGTTATGCTTACATAGTTAAGAAAATGTAACCAATATGATTTATATAGTTAACAAATATTTCAGCTGTGAAGAATTATGGAAATTGTGTTTATTTTTATTTATACTAAGCAGTGAAGTGTACTGTATACTGATTTGATTTTTCCAGGGTGAGGATATACACTAGGAGCCTGCATTTTTACCTCCTCATTTTTTCTTGTGTTGGCGAAAAATTGATTTTACCATACTGATGATAAGATTTCTGTGTTCAAACCCCTCTATTACTCTTTAAACCACTCATTATCTGAATCACAAATAGGCCTATTATTATTTTTTTTTACATGATGTTGTAGGGGAAAAAATAACTTGAAGACAGGTCATCAGCCAGAGGTCTGCATCAAATACCTGGCATGGTGCTGAGGGCCAGAAAAAATAATTTAAATATAAAATTTAAATAAATACATTAAGAGATGCAACTGAGATGAATGAATTTTTTGTTGTTCTTTGTGTCCAACTCTTCATGTTCCCCTAGACTGCAGCATGCCAGGCCCCCCCTATCCTCCACTAGCTCATGTTCATTGCCTCAGTGACACTACCTCACCACCTTCTGCAGTTCCCTTCTTTTGCTTTCAGTTTTTCCCAGCATCAAGCTCTTTTGTAAGGAGTCGTCTCTTCTCATGATGTGGCAAAAATATTTGAGCTTCAGCTTCAGTATCTGTCCTTCCAGTGAACAGTCAAGGTTGATTTCCTGGAAGATGGACTGATTTCATCTCCTTGCAGTCCAAGGGACTTCCAAGAGTCTTCTCCAACACCATAATTCAAAGGGCCCTATTCTTCAGCAGTCAGCCTTCCTTATGGTCCATCTCTCACAGCCATACATTATCACAGGGAAAACCATAGCTTGAATTAGACAGATCTTTGTTGACAAGGTGATGACTTGACTTTTAATTAAGTTGTCTAGACCTGCCATAGCTTTCCTCCTCAGAAGCTGGTGTCTTTTAATTTCTTGGCTGCAATCACCATTGGCTGTGATCTTAGAGCTTATTCTTAGGTAAGTGTGGCTGGGAATGCATATTATTATTATTAATTGCCGTAATTATTATTAATTGCCATATTATTGCTGTTTACTCAGAACTAAAGATACAATCCTAACTATGTCTGCTCAGAAGTAAGTCCCATTTTGTTTTATGGGACATTCTCAGAAAAGTATATGGGATTGCAGCCTAAGTTCCTAAATTATTAAATTCCTAAGTTACTAAATTATAGTAAGTGGCGCTAACTCCTAAGTAAGTGTGGTTAGGATTACAGCCTTAGGCCCATCTTATGCTTGCTAACATAAGGGTACATCCCATTCGAGTCAATGGCGCTAACTCCCAAGAAAGTATGGAAAGGCTGGTGCCCAGCCCCAATCCTCTTCCCTTTTCCCACCCATCAGCATAAACCATCATAGTGAGATACAACAGAGTCTCCTTTTGTGCCAGAAGGGAAGCAACAAGGACATTGCTTTTAAACATTAATCCAATATTTAACAGGGAATGTCTATGGAATTCCAATGAATGGCATGCTTGATATATGGAACAGAAAATTAACTACAAACAAATCAAGGAGGAAAAAGGATCCTGTGTGTTGCAAAGCTATCCTAGATCCTCTGGGATATGTCATGCTCACTTCAGCTCTATGTAGCAGGTGTGGTCTGATGGCTGAATGAAGGGCTGCTGGAGAATGTTAAGCAGGAAAAAATCTGTGTAATTTTTGGATGGGAGACTGAAAGCTGATAAAGCTGTCATGAGACAACAGAATCAGAGGGTCCCTGTTTAAAACTTGGCCTACATGAAAACTGCTCCTTCTGGAAGCTTGAAAGGCATTCCCTGATACTAGACGTGATTACCATGCTGTGAAAAATTCCATCTGGAAGAGTTCTAAGAGCTGCCCATAGAACAATTACCAACAGGGTAATTGTCACAGGTCACAGGGTTGTTGTTGTGAGGACAAAATAAGGATTAAAATGCTATGTAAGCAGCCTTGGGAATTTGTTTGACATAGGAAAGGCAGGGTATAAATCCCTAAAATAAATAAATAAATTAAATAAATTTAATTTAAAAGTCATCAGAAAAAATATGTTTGGAGTTTGGACCCAAAAGCTCACTATAATAACCTCCCTTGGACCCCACTTTCTATTTCCAATTCTATGGCCAATGAAAGCCAAGGCCCTTCATGACTGACAAACATTTTACCTTTGCGTTTAGTTTTATTCAAATTATTAAATACATGAAATAATTAAATACATTAGACTATTTATACATTTGGGCATTTAGTGCTACCCACTGAGATTCCTTTCCAGTTCAAGAAACTGCTTTTCATTTATACAATGCCTAAAGTGACTAAAGTACACACTAAAAACAAAACATCCATTTCTTTGTGTGGTCCTGGGACACATTTGAATTCGCAGAGCTGGAACATTTTCTTCATGCCTGAACATTTGGGGTGTGAAAGGGAATTTTCAGGACTTCCAAAATATTATCTAAAAACCACCCCATGTGAAAATTAAACAAAAAAACCTACGCCTTTTTTCCCTTCTATTTATTTCTTTATAACATTTTGCTCATATCAACTGCCTCCTTGGGACAATATTTTATCAGAAAGGAAGTTCTTATGCTGGCCATACAGTTTAGCCAAGAGGCCTCCAAACTCTCTCAAAGCCTTTCTGGTAGCATTGCAGCCACCTACCATGGTGCACAATCTTTGCAGAAATTCCTGCAACGGTTGCTTCTTCCCCTAGGAAATCGGGGATTTTCTGAGGCAACATGCAACAAAAGCTGCAGTACAAGTTTGTGCAAAGACTGAACTGGGAGATAGGAATTTATGACACACATTAGTAGGGCTTCACTACGCTGCACCCAGATCATTATGCAGATGCACCACATGCTATAGTTTGGAGGTCCTAGGTTTAGTCAGTCAGGGGCCGTGTATCAAATATGATTATGTCACGACACCACTAATTTAGTTACATCATAAATATAACAGACCCATAACTTGAATGAGGCCAATACCCCAATTCTGCATGGGAGAACACACTTCTCTGTTTTAGCCCTTTCTAAATATCACAAAGGGCTACAATGGCTCACTGGTTAAAAGTGCTGTGCTTGAACTGAAGGTCAGCAGTTTGACACTCGAGTACTGCAAGACAGAGTGCGCTCCTGTTACTCACTTCCTGCTAACCTAGCAGTTTGAGAACATACTCATGCAGTTTTTCAGTTCCTTCTAATGGTTTCCAAAATGTATGAGAAACACATTTGATAAGGTTGGACTTTTTCACAAAATACCAAACCCATTTCAACTCAACAATTCATCACCACTACATTTGGAATTAGAAACTGAAGAGCTAATGTACCCTAGTGGTTGAGCAGAAAGAGCTGTGAACCAAAATCAAAACAAAAACCTGCTTCTGGGATCACTTCTACCAGAAACTAGCTACCAAACAATTAGGCAAATCAGCTTTAGACGCTTGATCTGCAATATGAAGATACAGTAATTCTATCCTACTTTGTAAGGTTGTTGTAAGGTATATTGAGCTAAAGTCTGTTAAACACTGAAGTTTTAAAAAATGTCGTACTGTATTATGCATCTTTCCCTCAAAATCATACTTAATAGTTTTTAAAAATTTTCATGTTTTTGCCTTACTTGTGTGGTATTGCACACCCACGTCAGCCCATCTGAATTCATTACTATAACATGATCCACTTCCTTACAGATTGTACTCAAATTCTAGAACTTCTGTGCCCTCTTTGTCTGTGTCTATGACCCCATAATTTGGACTATGAGAACTAGGCCCAATCCTAAACACATTTTCTTGAGAATAAGCCCCGCTACATACAATGGGACTTATTTCTGAGTAGACATGTATAGGATTGGACTGCTAGTATGTCAAAAGAGTAAGTAAAGAAAAAGGCCTGCAGATTGCAATTTGCTTGGCAGCCTATGGTATGGAAAAATCTCCTCCAGGCAATCACATTTGAAAATGGAAACAAGCTGTTTACCCAGCCACTAATTAGGAAAATAAAAATTAGCATAGGGTAAATTTAGCTAGAATGAATTTTTTTTAGACCAATAATTTCGGAAGCCTTATAGCAAGTTGAAGGGATGATCTGAAACATCAATACAAACCTACAGTTGACTGAAAGCAGGGTACATTTGTTTCCCATACAATAGAAGCAAAGAATAATTTAGTAAAACATCCCTTTAAAACACTGGTTCCCAACCTGTTGGCTGTGCACTATAGGTGGTCTGTGAGACCATGAGAAATGGGCTGCAAAGTCTCAGAAAAAAACAACCTCCATCTCCCACTGTCAAGTGAATGTTCTCCGACTGACAACCAGAGAGGGCAGAGAATGGGCCACCTGCAATCTCAGCTGGCATTAAATATATAATTATTTTTTAAAAATTGTATTCTAGGGGGGTTTGCAAGTGGTCCATGAGAAATCCTATTTAGCTTCAGTGCTTTTAAAGGTTGGGAACCACTGCTTTAAAACAATCTGTGATCCTGGCAGAGCCATTAGCTGCTCACCAGATAGTAAAGTATGCGTAATGGCAATCTCCCCTCCCACTTTAATGCCCACTGCCAATCTTTTACAAACGGTTTTCTGTGACTGATAAGATATACAACTCAGACTGAAAATTTTTAAAAGCAACCCTCTCTGTTAATGTTAATACTAAGTACTTTTGAAAAAAAATACCATATAAACAGTGATCTAAATATTCAGTTCAAGTACTAAGCGGTGAGTTTTAGCTGCCAACTGTTTTGACACAAAGCAAAATTAATACCGTATGCTGGAGTTTAGAAATAACACTTTGGGAATATAGCACCTATTGTGCCTAGGATAATAGTACTATAATCAGAAATTGTTTTTAAATCAATGAAATGACAGAACATGGGGGGCAGCCAACTTGCAGCTTGAGTACCACAAGGTGCAAACACCCAGATTGAAACTGGAAGACAGGTCTAGATCTAGAATCCCACCTGTCTTTCATTTTGGCTGCTTGCTTGTTCAGCAGAGTGAAGACAAAAACATCAAAATGTGAAAGGTTTGCACATATAGTGCTATGTGTTCTTGAGCGGCACTATATCATGCTTTTGCATTGCTGTGACACACTAGCCGAAAAAACGGTGGGGAATGGCATTAAATGTGGTAGAATACTAATCTGTCCTCTGCCAGCCGCTAAACTGAGGGGACAGGGATCTGTTTAGCAGAATTACTGTCAAAATCCCGTACGAGGTCGTTAGTGGTGTGGTAATGCATGGCAATATAGGATTTGGCAAATCGAAATGGAGAGTTTGCAGGTTGTAGGCTGTTGGGAGTGCTAACTTCCTGGGAAGGGCAGCTGTTATAGATGCTATAATAAGGTTCAATTCGAGTGTTCATAGGAGTGGAGCTACTCTGGCCTCCAAAGTAGTGACCCATGGAGGCCTTAGGGCTCAGTACACTGTCCCTGGAATGACTGGGGCCACATGCTTGGTCCACAAACTTCTTCTGAGGCTTTGGAGACAGCATATAGGCTGAGTTGGTCTCATGATGAGATGACTTGTTTCTGTTAGCCTCCAGGTTCCCTTTACCGACAGCCCGAAGCCTGGTTTTCTGCTTGCAACAGAAAAAGGCAAGGGCTAAGTATTGAAGGCACCAAAGAACTCTCCGCCTCAAGCCAGCACTGTTACGGGAATAGATAAAAGGGTTTAATCCAGATTTGAAAAAAATAAGGGTAAATCCACACAGTTCGAACTGGTAGAGGATGAAGCCACTGTTCCTAGACAAGACGTCCTGAACCAAGGAGATGCCCAATGGGAGGCAGCAAACTAAGACAGAAAGGACAATCACCACACACGTAACCACAGCCTTGGAGTCCTTGGCTGTGGACAAGTTAACTGTGGACACCAGCTGGAATCTGCTAACTGCAGGTGCAGACAATTGGCTGAGATTCTTTGTGTACCCATGAGTTTGGACATGCTGCAACTTGTTGTAATTTTGGTTTCTGTACAAAGCTGGCACAGCACACTGTACACCATCAGCACATCCTGTTGCAAGTGGTCTAATGAAAGGCTGAGGCCTAGAGGCATCAACTGTGATGATGGGAGGGCATTTCCTCACTTGGGCGTTTTTCCTCAAGGCCTGGGCTATCATGATATAAGAGACCGAAACCACAGTCACACAAGAAATGAAGTCAATCACATACAAGTAAGGGATTATCTTTCCCTCACCACTGACCAGGCTGGATATGGGAAGGCAAAGGCGGGATTTATGGGTCCTCATGGTAGCCAATGTGGCTAGAGTGAAGCTAGTGGTCCACAAGAGAAGGGTGAGCAACAGCGTGCAGGGGAAAGAGGCAGTCCGATTGGGTTGTTTTCCTAACACCATGCGCAGTCGGTGAAGGGCAATGACTGCCACCGTCTTGAGGGACATAATGATGAAACCAGAGCTTGTAAGGTGGAAGGTGAAGCAGAAAGCATCAGGGATTCCTGCTGCAGAATCCAAGAAGAGAGCAAAAGTGAACATGGGGGCAGTCACTCCACAGATGAAGAGGTCACAGAAGGACAAGTTCAGGATCATGAAATCAAAGTTGGTCCTAAATTTCCGGAAGGCTGGGTCAAAGAAGGACAAGAAGACTATGAGGTTGCCATAGGATCCCAGGCAGAAGATGATGGCCAGCAGGAATGTGCATGTGACCAGGGTGGCTGTGTGAATGATCTCCTGAAGATCACCTTGGAAGGAAAAGGTGTCATTGTTGTCCCAGGGCTGTAGCAGTTGTGATGAGGAGTTAGAGCGATCTGTCTTCTTCACCTCAGCCCAATCTGTCAGGTTCATCCTCACAGGAAGTAACAGTCTGATGCTGGAGCACCTCACACTAAATATTTGTGGTCCAAGGGAGTCGAAGAGTATTTGTACAGACACAGGAAGCCCTGAAATGCACATGAGATATCTTTGGGCCCAAAGTTTGTAATCTTAATGGAAACAGAAGAGCTCAAAAGCCATACTACGAAAAATTCACACTTTAGAGAACTTGGATTTGTTGACACAAAATACTAACAAGCACTGTCACCCGGAAAGGTTTTATTTTTTTTAAAATCATCACATGACAGTATTTCCATTCTCTACAATGATATATGCTCAAAAACAAGGAGTTAGCATTTTTTATTGTTGACATTACAATGAATATGCTGACTCCTTTCTTTCAGGAAAGCGTCATCTGGCAGTAGCAATGGACATATTTTACTTTAAAGGCAAACAACCACAAACTTTAATCCTATCATCTTTAGCTACAACATTATAAGGTTACTGTGTGTCTTGTTACTTAGTAGGCATGCGGCGATATTCTGCAACAACATATCCAACCAAATTAATATGGTAACAAAAAGAGAGAGAGGGAGAGGATGCTTGATGTTTCCTTATCTCAAGAGAATTCGCTACGGAGGTGCCCAGGGGCACTCACTTTACCCCTTCCTCTTCCCCAAGAGCAAGTACACCAGCCAAAAAAGATGGTAGTGGGCTTAGCAGACTTTCCCTCCCTGGGCACATGTGGCAAGCAAGTGCCAAGCTTACCAAGCGGGGAGGGATTCCAGGGCTGCAATCCTATCCACACTTACCTGGAAAGAAGACCAATTCACCCAAATGGGCATTACTCCTGAGTAAACGTGCATGGAAATGGTCTCTTAAGTTGCAATCCTATTCAAACTTATCTTGGAGTAAGACTCCAAAAGGCCAATGTCCAATGTTTTCTGAGGAGATGCTCAGAATCTCCAATCCTGTCCACACTTAACCTGGGAGGAAGCTCCATTCACTCAATGGGCCTTACTTCTGAGGAGACCTGCAGAGGATGGGGCTCTGAGGCTGCAGTCCTGTCCACACTTAACTGGGAGGAAACTCCATTCACTTCAATGGGCCTTACTTCTGAGGAGACCTGCAAAGGATGGGGCTCAGAGGCTGCAGTCCTGTCCACACTTACCTGGGAGGAAGCTCCATTCACTCCAATGGTCCTTACCTCTGAGGAGACCTGCAAAGGATGGGGCACTGAGGCTGTCCACATTTACCTGGGAGGAAGCTCCATTCACTCCAATGGTCCTTACCTCTGAGGAGACCTGCAAAGGGCTCTGAGGCTGTCCACTCTTAACTGGGAGGAAGCTCCATTCACTTCAATGGGCCTTACTTCTGAGGAGACCTGCAAAGATGGGGCTCAGAGGCTGCAGTCCTGTCCACTTACCTGGGAGGAAGCTCCATTCACTCCAATGGGCCTTACTTCTGAGGAGACCTGCAAAGGATGGGGCTCTGAGGCTGTCCACACTTACCTGGGAGGAAGCTCCATTCACTCCAATGGTCCTTACCTCTGAGGAGACCTGCAAAGGATGGGGCTCTGAGGCTGTCCACACTTACCTGGGAGGAAGCTCCATTCACTCCAATGGTCCTTACCTCTGAGGAGACCTGCAAAGGATGGGGCTCTGAGGCTGTCCACACTTACCTGGGAGGAAGCTCCATTCACTCCAATGGGCCTTACCTCTGAGGAGACCTGCAAAGGATGGGGCTCTGAGGCTGTCCACACTTACCTGGGAGGAAGCCATTGTGGAGAAGCCTTCCTAGTCCTGGGCGCTGGAGGGCCAGTGGGTGCTGCTGCTGTCTGCATGACCCGAACAGGTGCCTTTCAGGAGGGCAGGTGTGCGGCAGGAGGGGCAGGCGGAGGCCCAGGTCTCCTTCCAGGCCGTGGCCGTCTCCGGGGTGAGGGACGGATGTCTCTCCCTCAGGGGGCAGTCCTTGGAGGCCGAGGAGGCGACGGGCCGGATCGAAGACCGCGGCTGGAAAGAAGCACCGTCGCCGTGAGGGAGCAGCTCAGCCCAGCTCAGGCCACGCTCCTCCCGCCCTAAGAGAACGAGAGAGCAGCCCGAGGGGAGGAGGCGGAGAACACCCGGCTGGCTTCGCTGCCGCAGAGCACATCCGCACGAAGGCCGCCCCGGCCCCGCTTAGCCTCCCCTGAGGGACTCTCCACAGAGCCCCCATCCCCCATCCTCTGCAGGTCTCCTCAGAAGTAAGGCCCATTGGAGTGAATGGAGCTTCTTCCCAGGTAAGTGTGGACAGCCTCAGAGCCCCATCCTTTGCAGGTCTCCTCAGAAGTAAGGCCCACTGGAGTGAATGGAGCTTCCTCCCAGGTAAGTGTGGACAGGACTGCAGCCTCAGAGCCCCATCCTCTGCAGGTCTCCTCAGAAGTAAGGCCCATTGGAGTGAATGGAGCTTCCTCCCAGGTAAGTGTGGACAGGACTGCAGCCTCAGAGCCCCATCCTCTGCAGGTCTCCTCAGAAGTAAGGCCCATTGGAGTGAATGGAGCTTCCTCCCAGGTAAGTGTGGACAGGACTGCAGCCTCAGAGCCTCATCCTCTGCAGGTCTCCTCAGAAGTAAGGCCCCTTGGAGTGAATGGAGCTTCCTCCCAGGTAAGTGTGGTTAGCCTCAGAGCCCCAGACTTTGCAGGTCTCCTCAGAAGTAAGGCCCATTGGAGTGAATGGAGCTTCCTCCCAGGTAAGTGTGGACAGTCTCAGAGCCCCATCCTTTGCAGGTCTCCTCAGAAGTAAGGCCCATTGGAGTGAATGGAGCTTCCTCCCAGGTAAGTGTGGACAGGACTGCAGCCTCGGAGCCCCATCCTGTACTAGTCTCCTCAGTAGTCCCATTGGATTTATGGGGCTTACTCCCAAGTAAGTGTGGATAGGACTTCAGATATATGCTGGTGTACTCATATGTAAATTTACACCCAAAGAAAGTGTGCTTAGGAGTGTGCTCTTGCACTAGTGGCTGGCAAAGAAATCTAAACAGAGCCTCTCTTGGGCTTTGGCATTCCTCTGTAGCCTGTCTCTGTTTAGTGGCAGATGCATAACTGAGAGGGAGGTGTCTGAAGGGCACCTGTACCAGACACTGCACTAAAGTGTGCAAAGCAGTCACTTCTGGTGTCTCCCAAAGGGAGGAGTTGCTGGCGGCTTCCTTCTCCTTTTTAGGGATCTTCTAGGGTAGTGATGGCGAATCTTTTAGAGACTGACTGCCCAGGCAGAAAAATCTGAGCATGCTGGTGTCCAGTGCACATGCCCGGAGCCTACTAGGCTCTAGGCAGCAGACAACATCAGGTGACACTTGCCCTACAGGGTCCCATCATGCATCCCTGCTGGGCATCTGTGCTGGATACCAGCAGTCACCAGCAGTTAACACAGGGAAGCAGGTACCACCGGGCACCAAATCAATCATATTATAGAAGAACCAGCTACCTATGCTTCTAGGGCCAGTGGTTTTGGCTGGGCTCTGATGAATGATTCTAATTTTTTATATATAGATTTTGCTGACCACCTTGATTTGCACTCATGTGTCTTAGCAACAGTGCCTACAATGTGTGTTCCTCACACATTGGTCCTTAAATAATAAAACACTACAACTTGGCAACCATCAGTCTCAAGAGACTATGGTATCATGCTAGACGCTGCATGAGAAGCACGAATGCCTGGGTAGATTGATATGGAGAATAGGTATTGATATGGAGAATAGGCTGTTACCCAAGCAGCAAATCCCCCCTCTCCACGCCACTGAAATAGTCCAATGGAATGGCAGAGCTGATGCGAGTGGTTCCACCTGCGTCACAGAGCTGGGCTAAGGACAGCCTGTCTTGTGGGGCCAACCCCAGTCTCAAACCCTGGCCTGCTGGTTAACAGGCACAGTGTCTTAACCACTTGTACCACTCATAGCCCAATAAAACAATGTCAGAACAAATTAGTTGATTATATAATCACCATATGTACTGCTGCAGAAAAAATTTACAGCACAATCCTTCTCAAAAGTAAGCCCTGTTGTATTCAATGGACCTTACTCCCAGGAAAGGGCAGTGGGAATGGGAGAGAGTCAAGGGCTTGGGGGCAGGTGGACAGGACATGTACCCCTTTTAGCACTGTGTCCTGGATGGGAGGGGTAGCAAGTTTGATTGGGGGGTCCCCAGGACAGATGCCAATGATTGAAAGTGGGTCTTGGGCCAAAATGGCTAAAGACCACTGGTCTAGAACAGGGGTGTCCAAACTTTTTGGTAGGAGGGCTACATCATCTCTTTCACAGTGTCAGGGGCCAGAAAAATGATTTACATTTCAAACTGGAATAAGTTTACATATATAAGAGTAACTCGGGCCAGGGTTTGGACACCCCTGGTCTAGATAAAGGGGGAAGTACAGTGGTACCTCGCTTAACAAGCATTTCACATAACAAGGAAACATTTCCAAGAAATCTTGCTTCACATAACAAGTTCCACTTCACTTAACAAGCAAGTGCACTATGGGCACTCATGCTATGCAGCCGTGATACTCTACATGGAGGCTCTTTAAAAGGGCTGCCGGCCAGCGCTGCTGCCTCTAACTGCCCCTGACTTGGGGCAGTTGCATGGGGGTGCCAGAGGGAGCTGCCCCTAACTGCCCCCAAGTGTTCCCACAGACCACCTTGAACCTCCAGCAACAGCCCAAGTACTCCCAGGAAAATGTCTTTGATTGCTGTCTCCTATGTCTACTCCGAAGTAAGCCCCATTGTATTAAACTGGGCTTACTCCCTGGAACGCGTCTTTGATTGCAGCCTTTTAACCATGTCTACCCAGAAGCCCCATTATGTTAAATGGGGCTTACTCCCAGGAAAATGTCTTTAGGATTGCAGCCTAACTAGACTTCATAGGATCATGCACACTGAATGCATGTTTTAAATTCAACTCCACTGTTTTGTCATCATTTTTACATCCAGTTAATATTTTTATATGAATGTTTGGGGGTTGTGGAACCAATTGTCTTGAGTTTTCATTATTTCCTATGGAAAAATCTGCTTCACTTCAAGAATGTTTCACTTAAAGAGCAGGCCTGCGGAACGAATTAAGCTCTTTATGTGAGGCACCGCTGTATGTTAAAAATGAGTGGGAAGCAGTGACATCAGTATTGCAAAGCCACACCCCTTAGGCTTCATATTAAACATTCCATTAACGAAAAGGTGCCCAAACTTTAGGGTTCCTGGTCCTTTAACACTAATCTCACGCCCTGGATTGGAAAAAGGCAGCAGCACAGATGGAGAAGAATGAAAAAATGGAAATCTGTTATGTAGCTAAGGGGGTTTTGTTGCCATCCCCCTTGTGGCAATTTTCCACCATCTCTGCCGAGGGATGGGGTGACACCACTTACACAGTAAATGTCATTAAATCAGTCCTCCCATTCTCCCTCAGATCAGGAAAAAGTTCAAATGGAGAAATTTCCAGGGCCAGACATATGTCTGCGCAGGGCATCACCCGGCCTGATGTTCTCACCCACCACCAGCTACACTGCTTAAAGAAAATATTGCACGTTATGCAGCCACAAGTTCTGAGTATGTGCCTACATTACAGAAGGAATACATTTCCCAAACTTCACACTTCTAGATCTGGTGGTTTGTCTGGGCATTGATGAGTCAGTCAGTTTTCAGTAGGGAGAAACTGGATCAGGCTAGAGGCCTTTTAGTCCAACCTCCTTTATCACCACAAATAGGCGAATCAAATGTTACTTTCTATCCCAATGATGTCTTACAACTAATTTATTGGTCCAGATTTGATACACGAGATAGGTTGGCAGCGGACTATAGTTTTTACAGAATTCAAGCATTATATGGTAAAGTCTGGATTTTTTTTTAAAAAAATACTAAAATAGGAACGAAGCATAAAACTGCTGTGCCGTATTCTTGCCAAGCCTCTGAATGTTCCTGCAAATAGAATGCACAATATAAGAGGGTGTTAGAGTGAAATGAAGATGATGAACTGGGGTAAAGACAGATCTCCATGGGAACAAGGAACAGCAGGCTCAATTCCTTGTACTTGGAACATACCCTCACCTTACGTATTTTCCCCTAAAATAACTGCATGCAGCAAGCCAATTTGTGTACTAAACATACATACACCTTACTGCCCTAAACCTCCCCTCCCCTTTAGAATGTTTATATTTAGCAGTATTGTTACTAGGTGGATTTACTGAATTCAAAACAGATAAGCAGGTACCTTGAGGAGCTCAAAACCTATAGTTTTTTGTTTTCTAAAAAGGAGTTCAGCTGTATTTTTAACTGTATTTTAACATATTTTTAATTAATATGTTAATTTCATATTTAAAACAATTATTTTCATCTTTCCCAAACTTTAGATTTTTGAATTGTATACTGTAGCTGAATTAAAGTGCAATTCTATGTGTTCTACAATAATTCTAGATCCTTTTATTTTGTACATGCCTTTCATATAGTGAGGAAATTCTGGGAGTGTCTAGAATTAGGCAGTTTAAACACTGAACAACAAAATCAAAAGTGAATTTCAGAAGCCATTCATGATTAATAATGGGGAAATGTAAACTGGCACTTGAAGTACCAAAATTTCTATGTCTACAAATCCTATGGGATTGTTACCTACACAACAAGAATTTTTTGCCATTAGCTAGTGCCATAATTTGTATTAAAGGATCCTCCAAAAGGCTTCAAACAGGGTTTTCTCTCATATTCCCAGGTAAAAGTGCTCAGCTAGAAAATCAAAAACATGACACTGAACACAGTTCTTACAAACAACTTATTTATTGAGTTTCAAACTAAGTACACAACTGAAAAAGGGTGGCAGCATTTTGGCACTATGCTATACATGAGTTGTTTTCTGTGTATTGATTCTCATGAAATACTGTACTAGTTACACTACTGTGCTTTTAAAAACTTGGTACGGTTTCCCTGCAGGCATGTGATTCAAAAATGGATTATTCCTTTTTACAAAAAAAAAACCAAAAAACGTACAGGAGTAGAATGAAGAAAATACACACAAAATTCAAAGGATTTTTTACCCCAGCATGGAGATATTCTTGCACTCTATAATTTGCCACATATCAGGATATATCATTGCTTGCATTCTTAAAGGAAGGGAGTGGGTGCAAATAGTACATAAAAAAAAATCAGACTTGCTAAGAAGATAAATGAAAATCAAGCCAAAAACCTAAAATAATATCATTAAAGAAGGGGAAATTAATATTAAAAACCAGAAGAAATTGGCATTTGAATCAGATACAAAAGCTGAAAGCACTATATTAACACCTAAAAGTGTGATTCTTTACAAGTTAATCTCACAATGGGATTATGTAAAATTTTTGCAAACTGTACAGTGCTTTTGCCAATGCAGTGTCTCTACAATTTATACAAACTTTTACACCTATGTAACACCTATAGAATATATTGTGAAATAGCTAGCCAACAGCGGCCAGAGTTGTAGGCCAAAAAGGAGTTGGGATGGAGGAAGGCAAGATACAGTACTTCTGTTTTTAAGTTATTTGTTCAGTGATGGAAAAGTAAAGTGAATGGAAAGATATGGGACCAATAATCTTAATAAATGAAGATATTTCATTTTAAAAGTCTGCAGCCACTCACTATAAACGTGTGCATAAATCTTCATTATCTGAAATAAAGCTGCTGAGAGCCAAAAGCCACGACCATTGTGCAAAGATCATTTTGAAATGAAAATGGCCACAGATGCCATTTACAAAGATGGGCAAAATTAAGATTTAGCCCCTTAATTTTAAGCAAGGATCTTCCACAAAATTCTCTCAACTGTACAGATCTAGGTGACCACAAAAGTATTTGGCTTAGAAGTAAGGATTAATCCCAGCAGCGATACCCAGCAAAGAGTTCTGCACAGTCTACTGTTTCACAGGAGTGAAAATTAGGACAGAAATTGAACTTCTGGCCAACTCTCACAAGCAAGTGACCTACAATTCATGGATATTCCTACATGCAGGCAGATAAAATGAATCTAAGCACCCAAAACTGGAGCACTTCAGTGTCCAGAATGATGAAATATATGTCTGATTGTTCATTTGTGTCACATATAACCAAGGTAAGGAGTACATAAGAGAAAACAAAAATATAAGTGTGCAAGAGAAGAATTGGGCTTTATGCCAATGCAATGTATTCACATGAAAGCCATGGAAAATTCATGATTGTGCCCTTGGATCATGGTCATATCCCCTCCCTGGCAGAACAGAAATCTTCAGTTAAATCTTCCCCACAAGGACTTTAAGGTATGAAACTTTGGAAAAGGTTTCCATCCTTAAGTCTCTGAATTACCAAATCCAAAAGGGTTCTATACACAATAAATTAGTTCTGAGTTTCCTTTATTTTTGCAGAAATGGTAGCATACCCTCATTTTTCCAAGAACCTGAAAAGAGAAAAAATAAAAATGGCAGAATGAGAGCTCAGATCTATATTTTGTAAAAACAAGAGCATTCATGTCTATCCTGAAAATGGGAGTTTGGAATGTGAAATCTCTATCACCATGATATCCCCTGCACCTCCCAGCTGCTAAAAGGAGGTCTCCTTCCTGGAGCCAACATACAGCAGAGTACACGATCTCCTCCAGAATTCTAGGTAAGGGAACGGTCTTACCTTTGGTAATTCCTTAAGAGTGTAACAAGTGAACCAGCTATTCCCACTACTGCTACCTGCTTACTGTTAATTGCCACCTCTACCTAATATCAGAGCTATTGACAAGTGTTCTAACAAAACAAGCATGACAAGACACCCCAGCCTCAGAAGAGTTCTTTGAGCATGGTTTCATATTTCTGTGTAAACAAACAAAGCTTCTACAAAGGTGGAAGCCAACTAATCTCAGGAGAACTAGCAGCAAAGTTGTCTGCAGCTTGTTACATTTTATGAATTCACTTTACAAGATTTATCCTATCTTATGCCAGAAGGGCCATCAATTCTAACATTCCTAGCTTTAAACTGAACTCTGTAGAGACACTCCTGTAGGACAAAGAGAAAAGTGATTAAGAGCCAGTTTGGTATTGTGGTTCAAGCTTTGTACAGGGTCTAGGGAGCCCTGGGTTCAAGCTCCTGCTTCGTCAGCTCTCCCAGATGATCTCTTGTCAACTGCCATAACCTAACCTACCCAATAGGGCTTTTCCAAGGATAAAACAGGGGGAAAGAATCATGTAAGACATCCTGAACATCTAATGAGCAAAATGATTGTAACATAACATCACTCCCTTATTACGCACATGCAAGCCCAGCTGGATACCTTAAGGACTTTTGCAAGACTTTATTAGTCCAAAATCATAGATGCATAACACAATCTTACTTCATTATGCGTAATAGCATGGTGACACCAAGAGGTCAGTAAGAACGAGCAGTTGGTCATCAGTGAACTGTTGCTTGTGCTCCTGCCAGTTGTCGTGGTGAGTCCTTCGGAAGTTGGACAGAGTTTTCTTCACTGTCATCTGTGTAGCAAGCAGCAAAAATACATTGACAGAGTATTTAAATCAACCTCATTATGTGCTTACACAGGCAAAAACACATTCACACTGCTGCTGTAACTCCCCTGCTGGTTTTGATGCAGATACAGAGCATTCAAAATGTTTATTCAAAAGGTTTACCCTGCTTCTAAAGGTAATTTCCAAAAATCATTAAAAACTATTTTAAATACCCAACTGCAGTAAAACAGACACACACACACACACACAAGATGATACCAGCAAAGTAATTAGATAATATAGTGGGAGAAACTCAGGAAATGCTTGTTGAAAAAGCCTCCACTCAGTCTCCAGTAGAGGAGAAAAGATGAAGGTAAATTCCACAGTGTGAGCTACCCACCTTTTCATGTTTTAAAAGGTAGCTGCAAAATGAACAACAGAAGCCTCAATGGTCCTAAAAAAGTCATCCCTGTGATTTGCCCCAAGTGGTTAAATCAAAACATTTCCTTTAAAATTTATGCTTCAGACCTCATACAGAGCAAGACTGCAATCTAATATACTTACCAGGGAGTCCCATTAAACAGAGAGTGCAATCCTAACCAATTTAAGGCAGCACAACTCACCTATTTCCCCATTCCCATGCATTTTAGTATACAGTATAGTACAGATAAAATGATGATTATAAGCTGGTGGAATGTAGATTTACTGACCTGTGAGAAGTTCTGGCTAAAGAAAATATGTGTTGTACAATGGAGGACCTATTGTGTGTACCATTTGTATCCCCTCCCCTTTTTGTTTTCCTATTTTTTCCTTTACCTGTATCTGAAATTAATAAAATATTTATAAAAATTGAAAAAAGAAACTAATGAGGTTTGGTTGTAGTGAATGCAATACTTCTTACTTCAATAGGCTGAGGATCATTCAAGTGTGCACTAAGATCCATCAACAGTTGAGGCATCCAGGTAGGTACATCATAAGGACTGGACAAAATGCATGCACTAAGTCCCAGCACACCAGCATGTCGCTTAACCAAATCTGCAACAAAAGAAGTCAATAATTCTTTATAAAACTATATTCTTCTGCATATAGCTCACAGAATCTCCCAGAAAGCACAGACACCTCAGCTCCATAAACAAAAAGCCCTTTTCAAAGAATAGTATGATTCTGAAATCCTTATGTAATACACCTCTTATGTAATAGTATGATACTGAAATCCTTATGTAGTATCAAAGTGCATTGATAACTTTCTGATTCTAATTTACAAAAGTTATTAGAGGTGGGGTTTTTTTGCTTTAACTTATTATATTCTGTCTTTTTCCCTAAATTTGGTCTCTTATTGGATTAAAAAACCCATCATACTTTTAAACTCTTAATATAAAAACCATACCATTATAGAAAACAACACAATAATGTCAGAACACACTACTCGAGTCTTTCTAAAGATTCACAATGAATTGACCATTCAGGCGTATCTGGAAGAAGTTCTGTAAATAAGGTGCTTATTCAGAAAAAGCCTGAACCCTTTTAATGAGTCGATTATAGATGATAGGTATTCAGCTGGAGAAGCCATCTGTATCTGGAATGCCGCCTCTCTCAGATGTATATTTCTATAGTTAGCTGAAGAGGTCTTCCAGAGTGAGACTGCATGGCCTACAAATCCTTTCTGATACTCATGAAAGCAGAAGTGACAAGAGAGATCTGAACTGCCCATAACACTTGGTTTCTTTCCCAGTAGCTCCAATGTTTCCAAGATTAAAGGTAGCGGGATGATAGCAACACTAAACTGGCCAATCCCAATGAACATGCCTGACTAAATTCACGGTAGAGCTGTACTCCAAGAACAACCTGCAAACAGGAGTAATTAAAAAGCAACAAGAATTTATGAGACTTGCATATACATGAGACTCCTGTTCCACAGTTTAGTTTGCTCAGTGATTGGGAATTAGGTGATGGAATTCAGGTTGGTCAATCGTCTCCTACTAAATATTCCTAGTCTTCTTCAATACCCAAGATATAATGCGGAAAAAAGGAATCTTCCACTTCCCCCTCCTCAATGATAATGACCCATTTGCTATTAATTAGCTATTATTATTTTTCCATTTTCTTTGTAAACCACTTTGTGAACTTGTTAGTTGAAAAGCGGTATATAAATACTGTAGATAGGTAGATAGATAATGGATAGCCTACTGCTCTATCATATGCAGCCTTCTGCTACAGGTGTCAGCCTACTGCTCTGTTTAAGGTCCCCTTGGGTAGTGCACAGTCTGAAACTATTAAAAGGGTTAATGAAATGATGATGTAAATATTTTCCCACTGTTGTAGCCCAGTCCATGAAATTCTGCATTTTTGCAAGAATACCACCTGCTTCTATACAAAGTGCGTTCAGGTTCTTATCCCACTTTTTACACCCAATTGTTTCTGTCAGGCTAAAAGACAGTAATTTGCCAAATGTCCTCTTCTTGGAAATCCTACAAGGAACATAAGCCTTCAGATCATACCCAAATAGTGAACCTTCCTATTAGCTTGCATGGTCCTTTTCTGCCTTTTCAAGTGCTGTTCCCAACCTGCATGTCATTTGTCCAGTAGAACAGACAGTCTGATAACTTGTGACTCTGAATTCATTTCTATCACTAGCTGCCACGGATGGGACACTTTGCTGGCTTCTATCTTTGGCTTCCACCAACTCTCAAAAGGGGTTTCAGCCGATATTCCTAAACACATTTCCCTCCCCACTGTTCCAAATTCTGACTGAAGTGGGGAACTGGCTTGAGCCATGAGAAAATATCTGTCTAACATTTGGACTAAGATGGTACAAACAAGTCTTTCCTGGCACAATGGTGATTCCTTGAGTGAGCCGTTACTCACCTGCAGAGGGGATAGTATCAACTATGGTGGTGAAGTTTCGTTTTCTCTTCTTTGGGAGTCTTCTCTTGCAGAGTTGCTCGAAGTGGGTCTGAATTTGGTCATCAATCACCAGGAAATGGCACTGGAGAAACCCACTTAGTGTTGTGGCAGCCACCTCTCTTACCTAGGATCAATGAAGGACATCTCATTACTGAACCAAATCTATCCAACTTGCAAGACAGCATTAACACTACTGCTGCTAGCTCATCAGGAGAAGATCAACAGATTCATGCTGACATATGCAATAAAAATCAAATTTTATCCCTGCTTTTCATGTCGTTATATCACTCATATCAAACACACAGTTTACAGTTCTAAATCAATCACAGAGAACCTTCTTCAGAAGTTCTCTGAAAAAGTGAATACAGGTATTCACAATACTGCCTTGAAAAATATGTGCAACAACCTTTTCTTCTGACTGGAACTCTCAGTTCCTGTACTTTGTCAGTGAAGGGTGGACACTGATGTGGCCAGAATAGCCAGAACCTGAGTAGACATTAGATAAGAGAAGCTGATTATCACAGAAGGAGGATTTCTATGAGGAAACCTGGCCTCTTATAAGCCAGATTATAGGATCTCAAACATTATTCAAACAAATTTGTGAACGGCTCTGAGGAACTTGACAATGGCAAGGAAAGGTACAATTTGTAAAAGATATGTGGCACTTGCCCATATTCTCCAAATCCATCATTCCAAGAAAAAATGTATCTTTGTGTTGGTACAGTTAGCGTTGTTAGGAGACCCAGTGCCTCAATTCAGACTGCCCTGGGCCTCCACAGGCTTCAGAATGGCCCATGGAGCTCAGAACAGAATCTAGAATTTAGTTTTCAGGAGCAACCCAGAAGTTACTTTTCAAAAACTAAGAGTAGCTCCAGAGGCTTCCGGGAGCCATTCTGAGGGCTGAGCATTCTGAGTGGAGTCAAAGCTCCACTAGATGTTTCCATCCCTGCTTTTCTCAATATAGCAAATTATTTACACGCATTTGGGGGCTGGGAATGAGGATTATCATGTTTCTATAAAGAGCATTTAGAAAATTCAGCCACAGTTACTCCCAAAATACAGGCTAAATCAACCTGATGACGATCACAATCACTGTAATTAACACTACATATTATCCGAAGACAAAGTATGATGACTCAGTCTACCAGAGGCATAAGGCCTGGGTACAGAAGAATTCCATAACTGTTTCTCCCTCCCACTACCATGCGGAGTACATAAAGGCAAAAACCAGCTTTACATGGTATGGAAGGCAGGTTTATATCTTCCCATAATGCCATGCAGTAGATGTGCAATCCGAGTCAGTCCTGCTCCAAGCACACTGAGAGACTTAAATATGAACACAGAACTCCAATATTTAATAATGGCCTATTCCACTTGCAGGATCATTCAGGAGATGTGCATTGACAGTGTGCTACTGAGCTCTTGGCAATCCTCTACGCATATATGATGCACTGACAGTGGGAATTAATTGTCCCCTTAATAATCTTCCGTTATGTTTTCCATAGGCATTTTCATATGGTTATGGTTAATATGTACGTTATGGATAAAGAAACCTCGGCTGTAGGTCAAAATGAAGCCCTCACATATTTCTCTACAGCTCATTAAAATTCTCCAGAGATCCTATTCTACCATTTCTCTCCATTAGCTGTTTTAACTAACAATTGGGTTTCCTCAAAAGGAATATGAGTAGAGTCTACCACAAGGAGTTTTCCAGGAGAAAAGGAAAAGCTCTTCCCATTTCATTCACTGATGGGAATGGGAGAGGCCAAAGGTCAGTGGGAGACCATAAAAAAAGAACCCATAGAAAATCTCTAGTCACTTGCGGCAAGTAGTCTTGACCTCAGGTGGCCCATCAAATATTTCTACACTAGAAGAGAGCTGATGCTGTGCGCAATAAATAGCTAATACAATGGCGCCTCATCTAAAGAATGCCTCATGTAAAGTATATTTCACGTAACAAACAAAAATTTCTCTAGGATTCTGCTTCACGTAAGAACATGCTTCACGTAAAGAACACATTTGTTGGCAGTTGGGGCAGACAAGCTGGCCGGCAGCCTGTTTAAAAAGCGTCAGGGCTGCCTAGCGCACCTGCCCATAGTGAAAGCAACACTTCCATGCTGTTCCTACTGTGGCCAGGTGTCTGCTGGGCAGAGGGAGAGAAGAGCAGTGGAGAAGAGGGAAGCAGCTCAGGGCTAGCAGGAAGGGAGCAGGGGAGAGAGAGGCTCAGGATGGAGAGGAGAAAGTGGGGAGATGTCTTGGATTGCAGCCTCCTATCCATGTCTACCCAGAAGTAAGCCCCATTGTGTTAAATGGGTCTTACTCACAGGAAAGTGTCTTTAGGACTGCAGCCTAAGTAGATTTCATAAGATCATGCACATTGAATGCATGTTTTGAATTCAATCCCAGGGTTCTGTCATCATTTTTACATCCAGTTAATATTTTTATATGAATATTTTGGGGGTTGTGGAACCAATCGTCTGAGTTTCCATTATTTCCAATGGGAAAATCCGCTTCACGTAAAGAATGTTTCATGTAAAGAACATGCCTCCGGAACGAATTCAATTTGTTATGTGAGGCACCACTATACGTGTCCATAAGGCAAAAATCACTAGTTTAAAAAGTTGTGGAATAGTAAATTGTGTTGACTTTGTCAGACCAGTACACATTCTGCTGGCGAGACCTCAGGCTGACTCTTGACGTCAATAATTAGTGAATGTCAGGCAGAAGATCTGGAACCTGCCTTTATTCCGCTAAAATTGGGTAATCTTCCTTAAGTTTTTAGTCTGAACCTCATCCTCAGACAATGGAATTCTAATTATTCATAATTAGCAGTTTATCTCATCCTCTTTTAAAAAGGCTAGACAATGAGAGGGTGGACAATACTGCAGATATTTCCTGCCTCAGATCTTCACCCTCACATGCAGTAGTGCTTTAAACATCTTGGGGAGACGTTTGCGACAAGTACGTACTAGGATATCTTATAAATCTCAAGAACTTAGTTGCTTGGTGGTCCTTGCTGCATGGTGCGTGCACTAAATAAAGCTATTATCTGGGGATTATTAAACTGATTTTAAATACACTGTGATGCAAATAAAAACACCATTCCCTGCTCACTCCACTTCTTTCCTTCCCAAAGTGAGTAAGCACTTCACCTTTCACATAACAACTTAGCTAGGATGAGAAAGTGAATTGCTGATGAATGGTCCCAAAATGGTTAATCACTTAAGACTTATCACAAATTTGAATAATGTGCTAGAGAAAAGATAGGAAGTCGGTCAAGAGCTTGTTAATTTTCAGCGCTAGTGACTACAGGGCTTTCAAAATCACTTTTGGCGTTGTGGCACTTCAGAACATTATGTTCAAGGGTACTGTATAATTTATCCTAATGAATTGGGATGGATGCAGAACATTTGTTGATGTTTGTACTCTGGAAAGAGTTCCATTCGCATTTAAATGCAGCCATACGCATTTTTTTTTTTTGCAAACAAGCAAATTTTCATATCAGTTAACTGTGTATTTCAGAAAGGAGTTCTCAGTTGGCCTCCCTTTATCATTTGGCCACAGAGGCAGACAGAGGCACATCTCAACTTAGGTGACAAAGTGTGTTTGGGATGCTTTCACTGGGAAACACTATCTGTATTTCATGTTATCTCTCTCATAAGCCAATCTTAACCAACTTTCCAGGGAGTGGTGTAGCTAATGATTATGTAGCCCTGTGCAAAGCTCAAAATGTTTCCCTGGAAGTGATGTCACAACTGGAAGTTATGACATTACCAGGTATTTTTAAAAAGAAAATTGGAGAAAACGCTTCCTCCTCCTCCTAAGCTGTTCATCACCCATTTGCTCTGCTAGTGGGATAGTTAAAGCACCTATCTGCTATAGGCACCACCCTGCAACATCAAAACCAACTGTAATTAAGTGAAAATCCGACAATTGTGTCGCTATAGTTAGGGAAACATTGCTGGGGTAAAGAGGAATGGTAATCCTTTCCTTGCTAAAATAAGAGCAGCACCACTTAGAAGGGCCTGTATACAGTTAGCATGGGTAACTGTATTATGATATATGTAAATGGAAATGAGAGCTGATTATTAGATCCTTATTAGTTCTATACAGTATCAGAATTATTAGTTAGGAACCTCCTTAGTTCCACACAGTATCAGAATTACATCTCATTGGCTCTCAGAGCAAGCAGTATCATGGGAAAGTTTTCAGTTAAAATCCACTTTTTGTTCCATGACCTTTTCATTTTCTGGTTGGCCATGATGTTTGATAGAATATAGATATTTCAATGCAGTTTGTTTCAATGCATTCAGCATTCAGTTAGCTTTCCAACGATATCTGACATGATAGTACTATAATTCATACATACCCCGTTTTTCACCATTTTAGCCACTAGTGTCAAGTTCAGCTTGTTGCCCCTCTAAAGCTTGTAGCTTGGTGCAACTGCACCCTCCCCTGCACCCCATAGCTACACCCATTTCCAGGGCAGATGCGTCCAGAATCCAGCCTTTAGATAAGAGAACAAATGAAACTTTGACTACCCCTACCCCCATAGGATGCAGAGTACAATGTGTTGGCATTAACAACCTGTTGGCATAGCTGCATTAACACTGAAATTTAGTTAAGATTGGGCTGTCAGTTCCTAGACTTTAGAACAGGTCAAAACATGTGAACAGAAGAAAACAACATTTAAAAATACTGATCACAATGGCTGCTCTAGACCTCACCAACACTGGAACTGGAAATTTTAGGTACTGTAAACAGAAAAGGAAATGAAGAATCAAAATCTATCTCAGTAAAACTTGAACACATGAAGCTGCCTCAAATCAGACCCTTGGCCCATTTAGGCTAGTACAGATAGTTTATCAAAGGTGGAACATGGCTATTTGTAAACATAGCACATCTACTTTCTAAATTCCATAACTGCCCCTAAAGTTAGGGGAAAAATAAACTCCTTTTTGTTGATTCTCCTATAGCAGCAACTTACAGAATGTAATCTGCAATATAATGTATCTGCAATATAAATCTTTGTCAGCCAGTTCTCTTCTCCCAAAACTACCTATTTGTGGCCATATCTGAGACTAACAGTGAGGTTGCTGAAAATATTAAATATATGACTTTCCAGAGAATTTCTTTCTCAGACCATTCAGCATCTAGGCCAATAAAGTAACATAATAGCATAAAGGAACACATTGCTGTGCTATTAAGAAACAAATCCTGGCTCTTATCCCCATACGTAAAAGGTGTATTTTGTTTTAATAACATGGCTACTGCAGGCTTCATGCAGTTCTTTCAATAGCAGCAGGTATAACACATCCTGACAGGCCTTGATGTCATGGTACAAAGCCCTTATGGGTGTCAGCCAATAAAAGACAGAGGTACTGGGGAGGTGATTGGTGTGGCACCCAAAAATAGGGCCTTCTCAATAGTTGCATCCCAGCTTTGGAACTCCCTTCTCCTACAACCAAGAGCTGATCCCTCCATGCAGAGTTTTTGGCATTTATATTCAACAAAGCTTTTTCTTAATGTGCAGGCTATGGATTGTTGCCAGGGTATTTTTTAATATGATTGTATTTGCTTTTTAAAATGTTTTTAATTGTATATTGATTGTTTTATTACATTGTTAGCAATATTTGGTCCATCTGGAGAATTTCGTAAATAAGTAAAATAAATAAATATTGGCCTTCTTGGAGTTTCTACAGGCTAGGATTGAAAAGGCTTCTGCCTTCAAAATTATTTTATATTTTTATGCCACTCTTGCTTCAAGATTGGGCCCTACCAAGAAGGGTGATGTACAAAGTTCCTCCTCCTCCTCCTTTTGTCTTCGCAACAACTTTACAAAATAAAGTATTTTTTTAAAGAAAGAAGCCTAGTGTACCTAAATTCCTAATACAGAATCCCTCAAGAAGAAGGTGATATCTATCTATCTATCTATCTATCTATCTATCTATCTATCTATCTATCTATCTATCTATCTATCTATCTATGAGAAATGTCACTCTATATATAAAAGAGAAAAGTCACTGACTGGCTGACTCACTCACTCATCAACACCCACCCAAAACTGCTGGGCCTAGAACTGGTTTTTGGAAATTCCCACCAGAAGGGGGTGAAATGGGTCGCAACATGTTTTCCTCCCTATACTTTGCACTGAAGAATCGGTGACTGAAGGATGCTCTGCCCCAACCCCCCCCCCCCGACCTAGAAGCGTGAAATTTGGGGAGGGTGTTCATTCTGTCACATGAACACCCACCAAGAACCCATGTAGAGAAATTTAACCCTTAAGGGACTGAAAAGAGGTGCAACATGTTTTCGTCCTATACTTAACATGGAAGACTGACCAACATCCAGCCAATTTGGTGCTTGGTGTCTGGTGCACTGGGAGGAATGCTGCGCATGAGAGGATTGCGCATGGGAAGATGCGCATGGGGGGGTGATGTGTGGGGATTGACGCACAGTGGGGGGGATGGCGTCCGGGGAATTCTACTCCTGCAACGCAGTACACTTTTCGCTAGTTAGGAATAAATTCTAGGTTTAGGTTCAGTATCTTAAGTCAATTCATTCTTAGTCATAATAAATTTTCTTTTTCACAGATAAATATATATATAAAATCAACATTATGTCTGAATCTTTTAAACCTAACGGAGAATGGCATGATTTAGTTAGCAATTCAAAATAGTTATTCTAAAGATGTAAAATATAAGTAGTCTGAGTGGTTTTGCTCACTTAAGCACTCCTTCCTAGGCACACTGTGTTCTGTTTCCAGAGTGTTCAAGAGATTAAAACACTGTGAGCACAATCCTAACCATGTCTATTCAAGATTAAGCCCCATTATGCTCAATGGGTCTTACTCCCAGAAAAGTGCTTTTAAGGATTGCAGTCTGTATCTGTGTGGCTGATCAGTGATCTGGCAAACCCGTTTCTGGACTGCAGTAAAAGGGAACAGAATAAAAGAGCATCCCATCTCAGAGGAAGGAAAAATCAAGATTACAGCCACCGCCAAAGCAAGGTTACCGTAGAAACATGGTCACAAGATATTACACACCAATGTTTTGTTGATTTGCAGTGTTGTTCTGCAAGGACATATTATTAATCTGTAAATGTGAAAATTTGTTCTACAAATTATTTCCACACATTTGCATTACTATTAAAAAGAACAACACACAAGTGTTTGCGCTTGCTTTTTTTTTTTTTTTTTGCTGGATGAATGTTCATGTAACAGCAGTAGAAGGATGCCAGGTTCAATAGCACTCTCAGCTCTTGAACGCAAAATAAAAGCTGATCTTGAGATAAGAATGCAGATAAATCTAATTTTAAAATGTCTTTTAAAGTTTTCTGATGAATTAGCTATTGCAAAAATTAACATTTTTTAAAAACCAGGCTTCGGTGGAAAACATGTTTAAGAATTGTTCTGTAGTCAAGCATGAAACAAATCTAATAATTTACCAGTTGTTTCATTTGCCCCATTGACACTTCACTTCTGCATGAGCAATGGTTGTTCATAATACTCATTTTCTCTAGTCACAGAATCATGTGGTAGCAACACCGTAAACAGTACACAAACATTTGTGTTGGATTTTTTAAATATACAGTTAATTAGACATAAGAGATAAGAAATGCATTTGACAATAGAGCAAAAATAAAGAATTACTGTTAAGAGAGCAGTGCAAGACAACGAATAACATGATCCAACCAAAGGCATCCATCAGTCTTGAAAGACTATGGTATCGTGCTTGACGCTGTGAAGCACAAAGGCCTGGGTAGATTGATATGGAGGATAGGCTGTTACCCAAGCAGCAAATCCCCCTTCTCCACGCCACTGAATTAGTCCAATGGAACAGCAGAGCCAATACGATTGGTTCCAGCTGCGTCACAGAGCTGGGCTAAGAACAGGAGCTCACCCTGTCTTGTGGGGATCTGGGTCTCGAACCCTGGCCTTCTGGTTTACAGGCACTGTGTCTTAACCACTTGTGCCACCCACAGCCCCAATTCCAACCAAAGGAAAGCACTTTCAATCCCAGTAATTTTGATGGAATTTAACTAAACTCTGATAACAGTATTATCGTTTCTAAATATGTGAATCTAATGGATCATAGCACAGGGAAGCCTTCACTGCAGGTTAGATGGCTCCTTCTGTTATACGCTGGTCTTGTGTCCTCCTTATCATACTTTTTCCATGCTTTTCCCTGGACGACTCACTCCTTACATATTAGCCTTCTTTTTCATCCTAAAATTATACTTCCTGTTTGTCTACTGCATTCATTTCATGCAGATTCCTATTCTCTGGAATATCCTTCAACCTGACAACCAAGCCTCCTATTCAGTTTCTTTCAGACACAACTGCCAACTCTTCCAGACAGGTCTGTTCACTTTGATTTTCATCTGCTCTTTCCACTCTAATGTGCCCGGTCTTTAACCTTCAGATTTAAAAGAAGCATTGACAAAATAAAGTTTCAAGTTTAAAATCCAAAACAATTCTTCTTCACTGTAGACAGGAAGCAAAAGAAGGGGAAAATAGTGCAACCACAACAAAGTTTCCCCAAAAACTGAAAGTACCATTGTTTGATTTACAAGCTAAGAAGATTTTTATGCAGTCTCAAATTGGCATAATGGATTAGCACAGCCACCTAAGATTTTGTACCTTTTAGATGGTAAGCCCACAGACTGGCTCTGCTTTAGTTCTGCACAGCATCTAAAAATTTAGGCCCAATAACCAGTGGAAGAATTTCCAATTGAAAATATTGTTTCATAACCTAGAATGGTAATTTTGAGAAAACATACACTTAACACATCTAATAAAATCAATTAGCCTTAGAAATACTTTGGCTGAGTACTGCTTAAATTTACAAAGTCCCAGTTTTATTCAACAAAACATGAATCTTAAAATAGCCCAATTTGCATAAATTTGCATTTCCGGACTCTGGATCCGGATGGACATCTAAGGGTTACAAAGCAATGCAAGCAATAGACATTTGTTCACCTCAAGCTGTTCGTCTTCTAGTAGTTGTATTACCAACCACTTAATATCATCCACTGCCTCTTCATTGTTTTGGAATATAAAAAGATTATAAAACACCATGGTCTGGAGGTAGGTTAACACTGTGTATCTAGCATGCCAGGAGCAACTCTTTGCTGTCTGTAAAAACAAAAAAACATAGTACAGCAGATCAGTCAGAAAAATAATCAATTTTTCCAGTCAAAGTTTTCAAGTCAATTTTTCACTTCAAAGTTTGACTGTATGTAAAAATTGAGCCACCTTCCAAAATAGGACAAAAATAAGACCTCAATTGTTATTTCACAGTTTACAACTGTGTAAACTTCCACTATACAGTTAATGGAAATAAACAGAAATTCTAGATATACAATGAAATTGAAACTGAGGAAGGATGTAAGGAAAATGGCTCATTCATTTTGAAAGATGGTTGCACTTTTTAAAATTAGTAAATGTTTGCACTGTAATGCTTGCTACTCCGAGGCATGCTCCTGCCAATCCTGATCTAGACTGTGTCTTGGCTTTCAGAAGGAGCTGCTGGGCCACTGAATGAAATGGGATGTTAAACTAAGGCAGGGCTTTGGGCTGAATCTAGCAGGGTTTTTGTAAGGTTCCTCTTGGCTGACTACCATTCCCTCTTCAGCAACACTCTCTTCTAAACCCAATATTTCCCCCAAAGAATTTAAAAGTTGTTTTAGACGTTCTCCAGATTTCAAGGATTATAGAACTCTGTGACAGCCATCAAAAGTTCTTCTCTACAACTTGGTTTACTATACTGGACACTACAGTGTAGTCCAGAGTTGCCCTACAATCTAAAGTAACTACGGGAGCACATAAGAGACATTACGTGTACCTGTAGTTACTGGACCACCTAGTGAAACCCTATGGGAAATTCATATTGCAATCCAGAGCAAGTTGTTCTTACGCCGGAGCATGTACTCCCCATAGTTACTCTGGATTGCACCCTTAGGTTACCAGAACTGTGTCTCAGGCCATCTTCTCTTCCCTTACTATTTCCAAATATCTCACTTTCTAGTAAATAGCAGCCACTGTTTTAGAAATTCCATCTAAAAGTGAAAAATTATAGTAAGCACAAACTGAAGTTTGCCTCCAAATACGAACTGTAAACTCATGGCAAATAGTTGCTGATTCTGGTTTGAAGACAAAGTACAGTCTGCACAAATCACAGCATGATCAGTTCAAATGTAATGACTGGAAGCAGGAAATCAGAATATACACAGGAAGGACGGACTGGGCAACTCTAGAGCTCCAACAGCCAACACATGGTCTGGTCATTCTATGTTTAACAAATCTAAGGGACATTTGCAGTGCTTAGACTCTCCCTAAGCATAAAATGACTGTCAAAATAACTGAGATTTTAAAAGTCAGCAAATTAGGGTGCCCATACACAATTTATTTATAGTCAGTTATGCTCTGAAGGGGCTATAAACAAACTTAGAAGGTTACTATGAAATGTTTTTATTGATACAATTTGAAAATATCACTTACTTGTTTTAGCACCTGGAGTACCAAAGGCACTTGTTGAGGATACAGCAATCCCTGAGACATTAACGATAAGCACATCTTAGCATCCCTCTTTAGTTCATCATAGCTATTATCATTTTCCACTGGAGCAATCTGTTGAAAGTGAGATCATGAAAGGTTAAGCAAAGGTGGGTTTTTAATAGAAAGATTCAGATAAGACTTCATTAAGAAAAAAACCAAGAACAAACTTGTTCTTGCGCAGTAGGAACTGCCACAATGCACACCAGCATCTCTAGAGTAAACCCTGTCATCCCTGCGTCAACCACTCCTGAGTCATCCCTGCCATCCTAAAGTAGAATAATAGCCTGAAGTACAATACTGAGACTGAGATGACCATTATGTACATGTATGCCAGGAGAATGGATACTTGTAAATAGTTCCATTTCCATTTTACAACTCTGGCCCCTTCCAAAGTTTTAAGAGGGTGACATTTCAGAAGGTGTGCTAATGCTTTCGGAACACCCACTCTCAGATTTTGACAAGTATTATAAAGATTATTTGGGATATAATAGTCTTGTTGTGAGGGAAGGCTTTACAGTTCTGCATGCAGTGGCTCCTGTATGCCTGTTAGAGCTCTGCAGCAGGCATTATGTTCTGAAGTATGGGCAGGACAGAAGACCTTGCAAATGAAAACAATAGGGCCAAAAAGAGACACTTCTTTAAAATGCAGCCCATCACCTCCTGTCAGTCAACTTTGAGGAGATAGCAAAGAGCAAAGGCACAGTCAGTTATATTCTTCCTATAAAACCTCCTCTTAGTGACAGAAGGTACTGGAGAATAGCTTAAGTTATATATGAATGGAAGCAGGGATATCTGTCAAACATTATTATTATTCTAAGAACCCATTCCTGCAATTTCAACATAAATTAAATAACAAACTACATACCTTGAAAAACAATGGCAACAACTGCAACTGTTCTGTAACTGCAGTAGAGAAGGCCCTCCCTGCACTTGCCATCAACCATTTCAGAACTGTTGAGGTTGAAAGAAAGGCAAACAGATCAGCTCAAGACAAGGTCGAAAAGGATGCAAGAGTACATGACTCACATTCATACTTTCCAACTAGCAAATACTTTGAAGGACCCTAAATTCTCAACCAAGCACTGCTAAATGTTTAGTTTGGTTCATACTAGTATAGCACCATTACTTACTGATTTTCAAGAGTTTAATGCCCTGGGTTCTCTCATCTTCAACTCCAATTCCATTATCTTCCATTACATGATTCTGAATTTCTTCATCCACTTCCATAAGGGGTTTCAGTTTTTCGACTATTCGAGAAGTAAACTCATGGACGTGAGGGGACTTGGTTGGAGCAGTATTTGGTAAGGAAACATCAATCATGAAGATGTATGTCAAAACACTACATAAAAAAAGAATATGGACATTTAATCTACTGAGGTCCACTTAAAGGAAGGGTTCATGAACTGTCACAATAAACTCCCCATTCTCAAGCTACTGACAAAATGGAAAAAAACTTCACAATTTCATCAGCTCATCTGAAAACGGATATTTATATTCAGAAGAATCATGTAATGGAGCCTTCTGATGACCATGCATTGAGAATGCTGATGGAGTGAATTGTATGCATGACTGTTCTGCCACATGAATATACCAACCTCCCAGTACGCAGCTCTTTCAAGAAGATGTTCATGGTGCCTATGTTAATGAGTTAATGGAGGAAACATTCACAGAAATATGTTGTGTGTAGGGCAGTGGTACTTAGCCAAATTGTACCATGAAACTTCAAACTGTCACATACTGTCATACAGTCTATTTCATACTGTCATACAGTCTATTTTCAAATATGCCGCTTAAAAAGAATGCAAGGATCTAAGAGGGAATACTAACCTTCCTATTCTCTCTCTAACATTTTTGTAAACCTGGGTGAGTTTAGGTTCCAGGTACTTCAGCAATCTGTGTAGCAGCTCTGGTACTCGCCATTCTTGCTGTGCAAGGCCACCTTGCAGTATATATAGTCGACTAGAAAAAAAAGAATAAGTGAATAAGAGTTTACGGGCACAATCCTGAGTAACTACAGGGAGTCCTTGATCCGGTGTAAGAACAATTTGCTCTGGATTGCAATATGAATTTTCCATAGGTTTTCACTAGGTGGTGCAGTAACTACGGGTACACGTAAAGTCTCTTACGTGCTCCCGTAGTTACTCTGGATTGTAGGGTTACTCAGAAAAATGCACTTATTATTTTTCTAAGGATCCTGTATATAGCATGAACAAACTTCATACACTGCAATTGGTTATGCAAAGATAAACCAATCATGCCATTTTCTGCTAATTGTGGTCAAAGTTGTACATGTACTGATATTAAGAGTGGTTCAAATCTCTCTTTTGCATGCATGTGATGTTTAAAGCTCACTCTCGTTCTCCAATTGCATACTGCTTCCTGCATTTAGGACAATGAACATTTAAATAGTGCAATCCTATCAATGATTACTGAGAAGCAAATCCGACTGAGTTTAATGGTACTTACAAGAGCTCATAGGATTGAAGCCTTAAATGGTTATTCTCTTTCTAAGAATAATCCTCTGTAGTACAGTTCAGATACATGCTATTATAAACAATAAAAAGCTGCCTGCCCTATAGTTATTGGCCTATTAAGCCTAGAATCATTTACTTTGAACAAGGCATCAATTAAAATTCTTTCATATTGTTGGGAGGTGATCAACTGTATAACAATGCTTCTTAGTTTTGTATTATATATTTTCACCATTTAAAAAAATCAGTTGATATAAAAATGTTTATAAAAGCATGAACATGTCACAGAATAAGACACAGAATACAACTATCATATTTGTCCTAAAACAGGGGTCTCCAAACGTTTTTGGCAGGAGGGCCACATTGTCTTTCTGATACTGTATTTTGGGGGCCAGAAGAAGAATAAAGAATTGATTTACATTTCAAATTTGAATAAATTTACATGAATGAATATTTTAGTGAATATTTTCATTCAGAAATTTCTGAATGAAGGAATGAATTCAAATCAGTTCATAAACGCTTTCCAACAAAAAGAGGGTGATCTTCAAACCAATTCATAAGTAGTTTAAGGGTATTTTCACATACATGGAAAAAGGAGGTGTGTTTGAGGGCCTCCCCAACTCTCAAAATACCCTCCCGAGGTGTGGGGAGCCATCACCTCTGGAGGATAACAGGGCTTGCCTAGGGGCCAGATGGAGGAGGCTTGCCAAGGGTCAGACAGAGGCTCGCCAAGGACCACATCTGGCTGTAGGCCCGCGGTTTGGAGACTCCTGCCCTACAGCATCCTTATTATTAATTTTAATAAGTTAAAATTAAATTATTTAATTATTATAATAATTATAATTATTATAGTATATAATAATTATTTAGCTATTTAATTGCTTAAGCAAAATTTTGTGTGGGTTTCAGAATTACAATAATTACAGAATACAGAATTAAATTACAGAACTGCAATACAGTGGTGCCTTTGTAAGACAAACTTAATTCATTCTTGAAGCATGTTTGTCTTACAAGGCGTTCTTACAAAATGGATTTTCCCACAGGAAATAATGGAAACTCAGACAATTGGTTTCACAACCCAAAAATATTCATATAAAAATATTAATTGTATGTAAAAATGATGACAAAATACTGTAATCAAATTCAAACTATAATATGATACAGAACACAATTACTGTAATAAAATACTATAATATACTATACAGTAAAACAGAGAGGAAAAAACCTTTATGGCCAAAGACAACTAAAAGCAGGCCTCCGTCAGTCTTGGAAGACTATGGTATTGTGCTTGGTGCTGCATACGCTGCATGCGAAGCACGAAAGCCTGGTTTGGATTGTTATGGAGGATAGGCTGCTACCAAGCAGCAAATCCCCCCTCTCCACACCACTGAATTAGTCCAATGGAAAGGCAGAGCCAATACGATTGGATCCAGCTGCGTCGCAGAGCTGCGTCGCAGAGCTGGGCTAAGGACAGGAGCTCACCCTGTCTTGTGGGGCCGACCCGGGTCTCGAACCTATGGGGGGGGATTTTACTCCCACAACAAGGGTACGTTATCACTAGTTTTCACTAAAAGAGTCTATGGTGTCTTTTTGAGCAACTTTAACAAGGATGTGTGTGTATGTGTGTGTGAGAGAGCTGTATCTAGGCAAACCAAATAGGCAATTTGCAGGAGGAGCAGCAGCAAAGTTAACCCCTACTAACTGGGCAAGAGACACTCTTTCAAGTGGGTGTTCCTCCTTTATTTAGCAGGGGGAGAGCAACTGGCCCTACTCACCCCAGCAATGTCTGTTCAAGTGGCTTGTGCTGGTGTTCTTTTGCATTCTTTTGCACTTTAGATTGTGAGCCCCTTTGGGACAGGGACCCAGTACCTATTCATTAGCTATTAATTTTTTCATTCTCTTTTAAACCACTTTGTGAATGTTTTAGTTGAAAAGCAGTATAAGAATACTGTAGATAGATAGATTCTGCCTGTATGCAAAAGGGGCAAGATCCTATACTGTCTACTCAGAATCCAGTGGGGCTTACTCACAGGAAAGTGGTGTGGAGTAGGGTCCAGGGAGTGAAGGTGGTGGGAGGGAATAGTGGTAGTTGTAGTGGGGTCTATGCAGGGAGGAGGTTTCTACTGAGGGAGGGTCCAGGAGGGGTTTCCCTCCTACCTGATGGTGGCTTGCTGGCTGCAGGGGCTCAACTGGCTGGCTTGAGGGCACCTGCTGTCTGGGGAGGCTAAGACAATGCTGCTGCCTGTGCATCCCTTTGCTGGACGGTGCTGGTAGTGCAGGCAGGCTGAGAGGTCCCACCTCAGCCGCCTGAGACCAGACAATGAGCATTCGTCTTACAAAGCACTTTTTGTCTTACAAGGCAGAATTCCAGAGAAATTTTAGTTCGTCTTGCAAAGCATTCATCTTACAGGACATTCATCTTACAAGGTACCACTGCAATGACAAGATGCGCTAGACTAGAATGATCGGTTTTATGCAACTATGATTTGCCCCTTTTCATCTATTTCTTGCCTATAAAGTAAAAGTAAAAGGTTACCATGCATCAACAAATGAGCCTCCTTCCCCACTCAATGGAGATTCCAACAACAATTCAAACAACCAATGCAATTTCCGGGGGTCCCTGCTCTCCTGAAAAATAAAAGGAGAAAGACATCTCTAACTTTATAAATTTTAGTAAAGTTTTCACATAGTACAGCTTAGTCATTTATCAAACTTAAATCAAAACTGTATTTAGGTTAACGTAATATTTTTGATGTATAAAAATAGTATTCAATATGTTGTTTATTCAACATCAAGTTCTAAAAAATTAGAATCAAAATTTAGTTATTTTAATAATGTTCAGTATAAAGTCACACATTCTTATAAACAGTTATTGTGCAATCTTACAATGCTGGTTAACATAGAACACTGAATATGTAGGACAGAACAAGTCAGCAAACATGGCCAAAACAAGCCCCAAGCCTCCTACCTACCCTTTCCAGATTTAAACTAGAGATAGGAGTTAAATGACTTGCTTTGACAACTGTATTTACAACTATCACCTCACAAATGCAGCAGCCATATCAACAACCACACATTACCAAAAGAAGCTTAACTTTTGAAGTTGAGGAGGCGGAAAAAGGGAATTAACGCTGATCTTATATTGCAATATAAAGGGATAGTTTCCAAATCAGTGCAAGATCCTCTGCTGGCAACTGCAAATTCTTGATTGTTCAGTAAAGTCAACTAAAATGACCCCTATATCAATTTCATATCAATGTCAATCTCAAAGGCTGATTCTATGCAAGAATATCTCATAATGTCCAACTAAACTTATCTGCAGGTTAAGTCACAGAAAGAATTTCACTCAGTTTTCCATATAAATGTGAAAATGTTGACAAAACATATAATCACAGTTGGCAGCTGTGATTATAAAGGTCATAAGAACATAAGAAGAGCCTCCACTGGATCAGGCCAAAGGTTCATCAAGAACAGCTTCCATATCACATAACATCCCCTGCATTTGGCATTTTGAAGTTGTCCAAATGTACACACACCTCTCACAGCTTGTAACCTGTGACGGTCCTTTCCTGGACCAGTGGTGTACCTAGATCAATTGGCAACTGGTGCCCAAAACCACTGAAAGTGGAGCTTAACAAGTGCTCCAGAAAGCAACCACACCCCCTGCCCCACCCAAAAAATGAAACAGGCTTAAATAATTTTGACATATGGGGATGACAAAAAATTTGTGGGGACCTGAACATGGGTCAAGGCACCTTTGCTTAGGTTGCTCTGTAGCTCAGTTTCAGTTTCCATAGGGTTAAATGCAATTATCAGGGACTTCTGGGTTGATTTGTGGGGGCTGTGTTAATTAGATCAGGACCATTCTTGGGGTCATTGAATTCCTCTCAGTCTGCCCTTTCCAATGGACTAAGGCAGATTTGCCTACTCATGAGTAAAGGAGCAATATGGCTCAGTTTCACTTTCCATAAGGATCCATGAATTTTGGGGTCTTTTGGCCATTTTTGGGTCTTTTTTGGCCACTTTTGATAGGAAGGAGATACTTCAAAGCTGTTTTTTATTGTATTCATCTGAAAATTACACATCCAGTGGTATGACCTAATGGGGTTACTGCAAAGGATTCTAGCAATTTTAGCATTTTTGTTATTTTGGTGACTCCAGTGTCATCCTCCTGAGGGTGATACCCATGACTAAGGGCCCCTCAGGCACACCCTAGGAAGGCCACTGCCTCTAAGAATTTGTCCAATCCCTTCTTAAGGACATTGAGATTAGATGCCATCACCGCATCCGGTGGCAGGGAGTTCCACAGACCAACTACATGCTGGGTAAAGCAGTATTTTATTTTTTCTGTCCTAACCCTCCCAGCATCCAAATTTAGTGGCTGTCCCCTAGTTTAGGTGTTATGTGAAAGGGAAAAGAGCATCTCACTATCCACTTTATCCATCCCTTGCATAATTTTATGTCTCTCAATCATGTCCGCCCCTCAAGCACCTCTTCTAGACTACATAGCTTTGTGACTAAATAAATTAGAATCTAAAATGTTAGCAAAGGGTAATGCAAGAAAAGCGGGAAGTGATCTCTCCAAGGCAAGATTCTTTAGTCTTGGAAAGAAGATGGCTTAGAAAATATTGCCTAACTAGGCACTTCCTTCCTTACTATTTCAAGCTAAATGACGAGTGCTTGCAATGCCTCTAAACAAAGAATTTATGAAATAAGGTAAGTGGCAAGTGACAACACTCATAAGCTTCTTAAATATATATCAAATAAAAAAATTACAAGACTTACACATGATGTTGCTATACATGTCCCCCAGTCACTGTAAGTTTCCACTGTGATGTTGGAGAAAGCTGTTCTAAGAAGTGGACATAAAAGTTTCCAGAGATTCTCTACCTGCACAAAAGATGATACTATGAGTGTAGGGGTGGGGGAAGTGAGAGGGAGAGGGTTGTGAACACGTTCACCCATAATATCTTTCAGCACAGCCTTCAGTCTCTTTCAAGAGTGCAGCAACATAGATGTGAATATGTAAACTTGTATCTCAAGTTTACTTATTCACATCTATGTCAGAAATAGATTCTAAGATTTGAAATAGATTCTTTAACTGGAAATGACAAAATAAACTGCACAGTCTTGATCATGTTTTCAAGACAAGGGGAAGCCCAATTACAGACTGCCTTTTCAGCTGAGCTGCTTCTGCTAATGTGTCAACTTCACAGCTCAGCAGCTAAGAGGTGGTTTGCAAAGTGATGCCTTGGGCAGAAACAACACTGCTGAAAGGGAGGCACCATGATAATTTGGTTCCTCCAGCACATCGGTAATGTCTCCTTCTCTTACCCCTCTTGGTCTCACCCTTCCCACCCTTCTCACCCTTCCCAAATACTGTTTCTTGACTTCTACAGTCTCTGTCCATTTCTCCTCTTAGAGCCTCAGCAGAAGTGGTGCTGCTGAAAAGGCAGTATTCCCATTATCATGTGGAAAAGATAAAAAATTTCTGTGGGCAGTACTTGGCCACAGTCCTTATGTTTTAAACAACTCACCCAGACCCTTGAGGAAACAAATTCTTAATTTATGGGCTCAAAAAGCTAGATAAAAATAGCTAGTGATGGAAAAATCACAGCTTGGAAGAATCCAACACAACTTGACTCAAGTCGAGTCTAGGGTCACCAGCCCTGAGACTTGACTCAAAAATGAATAATAATGGGGGCACTTTCTGGGTCAGCAAGACTCAGGAATACAATGCAAACTTTTGTTGCATTTTCTAATTGTTATTCCTTTTCATTCTTTTTCAGGAATACAAAATAATTTTTGTAAGGTGACCAAAATTTTCATATATATGTTTTGTATAATCCTCAAAAATACACTACCTTTTCAAATGTCCAATGTTTAGATCCTCTTATCAAACCAGCTATAATTTCAGCTACACATCGTTGGCGACTTTCATGGGAATCTGCTGCCAGCCGTTCCAAGTGGGGCGTCAGAACAGGCAAGAAGGCATCATCAAAATTTCTGAATAGACCCTGTTAAAAAAAGACAAACCACTTTCAACTAATTACTTTGGTTGAAGCAAAAAAAAAGGCTTTAAGAGGTGAACAATTTAACCTGTTAATAAAGTAAAATGCAAATTCTTTAGAATCCATGAACATTATCAGAAACGAGAAAAACTTTTGATTATTTGGTGGAATCAAGATAGGATTGCCATATGTCCCCAAAACAGGGACAATCCTGATTTTTTGGGGGGGAGGGAGACGGGGACAGTGATGGGATTCAAAGAAATTAACAACCGGTTCTATGGCCATCTGGCAGCTGTTTTTAAACTTTATATGTCCTATCTCTCATTAACAACAGGTTCTGTAGAGTAGGTGCAAACCTGGAGCCCACCACTGGGGGAGGATTGTGCTCACATACTGGCAAATGGGACAGAGGGTGCTGTCACAATTTTGTGAAAGAGAATTATGGCAACCCTAGATCAAGAAGTTATTGAAATAGAAAAGTAGTTACCTTAAAGAGGCAAAATCTGCGAGGGGTAAATTTATCTTTTCCTTTTCTGTCTTCCAAAGAAAGGAACTTTATCAACTGCGCAACAAACTTTGCATCAGAAAAATGATCATAAATGACTTGTTCTGCCTGTAAAACAACAACAGTGTACTAAAATTACCAAAGTACTACTTCATTAATACAATGAAAAAGTTGTGTTGGAGAAAAAAAAATTTATGATCTCAAATTTCAACTATACAGCACCATAAACAAGCACGTCCTAGAGGAGGTTTCCAGCCTTACTGAAAAAGCCATGCTTAGTGCAAGTCATGCTTCACTAGGAATGCTTATTTCACATGTCTAATATTTTGCATCAACACTGAACAAAATTTGATTGCCTGTAAAGTTAATCATAGCCAGGTATAGCCAGGGCAGGCAGAGGAAGGGAGGCAGGGAAGCAAGGGCGGGGCCAGGAGCCAACATGTTGAATCCTGACCTCATTCCTAGGGCAGGCAGGAGTGGCCATTGCCACTCCTGTCTACTTGGACTTAGGCAGAGTAGCAACTTACGCTGTTGCAGCCCTACTGTAGTGAAAAGGAGAAACCTCCCTTCCCCAGGGTGGTGCAGTAGTAGACCTCTGAAACATGCACTGGATACAGAGCAGACGTACCAGCCTGCCTATATCCTGCAAAAATCAGTCTTGTACTGTCCAAGTTCTATTTTGTAAGATTAGAATTCATGGTGGCCAATTTAATATATAGTAAAACTTTGGATTCAGAGTAACTTAGATTGAGAGTGTTTTGAAAGACAAACATTTCTAATAAATTTTAACTTGATATACAAGCGATGTCTTGATAAACAAGTGGAAAAAATAGTACCAGCACCTCGTCAGCCTCTCCTGAGAGACCAGCCTATGCATGTGTACTCTGAAGTAAGCTTATTACAGTCAGTGAGGCTCACTCCTATGTAAACAGAACAATGGAATTGAGCCTGAGAGACTTAGGGCACAATCCAGAGAGACCACAGGGAGTCAGTCCTCCAACATAAGAACAATTTACTCTGGATTGAGATATAAATTTCCAATAGGTTTTTTTTCACTAGGTGGTGCCGTGACGACATCGATGTAAATGTCTCTTACGTGCTCCCATAGTTACTCTAGATTGTAGGGATAGCCTTGCATTTCCACTCAAAAGGAAATCCTATTAATCAGTGGGACTCAATCCTATAAAAAAGGTGGGCAGATTGAAGCTTGGGAAACCTGAGAGACTAGGCATATTAATGCACAGATTTGTTTTATTTTTCTTTATATATTTTGTTTTCTTTATTATTTTGTATTATATTTCAGTATTGTCATTATTTTTATATGAATACGAGCTAAATTTACCTGCTGTTGTTGGTAACACCCACCCCCATGCAGCATCCTCCCCCTCCCACTGTGCAGCACCCCCCATGCACCATCCCCCTAGTGCACCCCTACCAGGAAGGTGCATAATTTGGGGCTTGGTTTTATCAGTCTTCATTGTTAGGCACTGGATGAAAACATGTTGCACCCCTTCTCACCCCCTTAAGGGTTAAATTTCCAAAAATCTGTTCTTAGAGATTGTGCACGTCATTAAAGGAATACTTTATGATTCCAAGTCCAGGGATTGGGGCAGGGTACTGGTCAGTCAGTGGTTCTTCAATGTAAAGTATAGGCACAGAAACACATTGCGCCCCTTTTCACTCCCTTCTGGTTGGAATTTCCAAAAACCCGTTCTCAGTGGGTGCCCCCAAATTCCTCTTCTAGACCCGGCAGTTTTGGCTGGCCACCGATGAGTGAGTCAGTGAATCACTTTTCAGTTTTATATGTAAAGACAGGTTGTGGAACAAATTGTCTGAGTTTCTTATGGGAAAATTTGCTTTCATATAGAAGCTTTTTCTATTACAAGCACGCTTCCAGAACAAATTATGCTTATAAACCAAGGTACCACTTTACAAATCATAATTTTTCCTCATAGCCATCAAATTCACACAATGCAAATCAGCCCAGAAATGTGTATATACTCATTTAAGCTACAGTCAATAGAGAAAAATCAAAGTTTATAGAGCAAGCTGTTAATATGAGGAAGAAAAAGTGAAACATGATTATAGTAGCCATGCAATCTTGTCAGCAAAAAATTCTTCTGTTTATAATTAAAACATTATCTACATTCCTATTTCAAGCAGAATCCAGATAACCAAGGTGAGCCACTGATTAATCAAAATCAACTACACTCATAAGAATGCTTTCATAATTTGCCCAAATTTGAAGTATGACAGACATCCAATAGATTTTATAAATATTTACCTCAGAAAGTTCCTCTCTACTCCTCCCAAGCTTTGGTTGCTGGTCTACAGAAGCATAGATCTCCATAGTCCTACAAATTGCAAATAAAGAACACCACAGAGTTTATTTTTCTGGGCTCTAAGATCACTGTGGATGGTGACTGCAGCCAAGAAATCAAAAGACGCCTACTTCTGGGGAGGAAAGCGATGACAGGGTTAAAGATCAAGTCCATCCTCCAGGAAATAAACCCTAACTGTTCACTGGAAGGACAAATAATGAAGTTGCTTGGGCATGCTGCAGTCTAAGGGGTCACAAGGAGTTGGACATGACTGAATAAACAACAACAACAAAATAAAACAATTTTCAAAATCCTTGAGCAGATAAAGTTGTAGTTACAACAATATTATCCCATCTGCAAATAGCAATGACAAAGAGCAGCAAGTGTCATTTGACTGACACTTGGTATAATTCTTTTCTTGGTATAACAAACATAGCATAATTCTTTTTTTTTTAAAGGAGCATAATCAAGTAAAAAAATTAGACCATCCCAGGCCAACGTACAAAGAAACATTATGCTACCAATGACATTCAAATAATTTTCACTGGCTATGATGCCTACAGGGGGCCATTTCACAATGACCATGAAGAGGCTGTATGCCTCTTTCATGGTTGACATGACGGGGAAAGGCAAAGCAAATACTTACTTAGGCCAGGTATAGTATCCCCAGTGTGTTTTTTCCACAAAATGACAAGACTCCCACGCTTGTTTTGTCTTTGGTAAGCTGGCACTTTCATAATGTAGCCACTGGTTGTCAGGTCTGTCACCAGCCTGAATATTAGAAGGCCGAAGGGCTCCACCTATTTTGCAAAAACAAAAGCCAAACTGTTACCAGTACACACTGGATTATTCAATTTGATAATTTAAACCAGAAGCCAAAATCATAGGTTATATATATAATCAATAAAAATAAATAAAAGGACTGGGGAATAAAAATTATTTTCATCTTTCACTGATCTTGATTTTCAGTGAATTTCCCATTTCATATTAATAGAAATAGGTATCCCCTGCAGGTTAACTGACAGTTCTGTCTGACTCTAGGGTGTTCCCGTTTCCAAGCCTTTAGTGCCAGCGTTGTCCGAAGACACTTCCGTGGTCATGAGAATGGCATGATTAGAAGCCGAGGCACACAGAACGCTGTTACCTATTTATCTACTTGCATTTACATGCTTTCAAACTGATAGGTCGGCAGGAGCTGGGCTAAAGACAGGAGCTCACCCTGTCTTGTGGGGACCTGGTTCTTGAACCGTGGCCTGCTGGTTAACAGGCACAGTGTCTTAACCACTTGTGCCACCACAGCCCTGTAGCAGAAATGAATGTAATAGAATGGAATGGAATAGAAATACTTTTACTCTATTTATATACACAATCTTAAAAAAAAGTATTGGGGGTTATGTGGAGACATGAGACTTAAAATTGTTTTTATCACTTACTGATTTGGAAAGGGCAAATGGGAACCTTTTTCTGTGGTCTTTTCAGCTGCTTGAGGATCCCAGCCACAGCAGAGATTGCCATCTGAAAACCAAACAGAAATCAAACTTCCTTCAGAATATTAAAAGCACACTATTATGGATGCTCGCTTCGAAGTGCCACTATGTTCAATGGTGCTTATGTCCAAGAAAGTGTGCATAGGGTTTGTTATGGTTCTGATGCGCAGCTTCTGCTTTAGCAGCCAAATGACACACACAAGTGAAGACACAGACAGAAAATATATTCCAGCAAACTGTATTTAAAGGATTGTAGGCAAAAGCATAAGTTAAGTCCATTTCAGTAGTCAGTTCACAGGCAGTCAGTCAGTATCAGTTCCATATATCCAGTAACAATTCAGTATAACAATCCAATATCTCTCCTACTATAACCCACACTGATGCTTGTCTGAGCCTCTTCTTAAATACCCATTGTGTGTCCTTCCCAAAAACAGGTGTTTCCAATCTACACAGGTGATGGTAATGCTACTACACACTCTAATTCTTTCTAGCATTGTAATTCCTAGGTTCTCTAGACCTGACAATCTCCTCCAATTACATGTTCAGAAAGAAATACATAATATGAACATAAGTCAATATTTCAGTCAACATATATACATTTTGACCTGTGTTACATAACAGTCATTATTTAACACCTAATAGCTTACAAGCTAGATTGTGTTTAGTAGGACCAATTATTTTTGTTAGACAGTTGGCTGCAAGGTTATTAGCTTATCTTTCATTGTTTTTTGTGTGAGCTTAAAACCATTATCTATTTTTTTCAATTTCAACTCCTAGATAGACACTTACTCTGCCAAGATCTCTTATTTTAAATTCCTTTTTCAGGTCACTTATTACTCTTTTAACCTCCTCACAGGTGTCAGCAATTATTAATAAATCATCCACAAAACAGAGCAAATATACAGTTCCTTTTTTGAACAGACATGGATCAGCTGTACTTTGTACATAACCTTGTTTTAACAATGATGTGCTGAGATGCAAGTTCCAGCTGTATGCACTTTGTTTTAAACCATACAAACTCTTATTTACAAACTTCCAGCATTTGCTCAATAATATCAATGATATCCTGAAACTCTCTTCATGTAATCATATAACTATGAACCACAGATACAACTCAAGCAATAATCTCCAGATGTTGTTTGTGCAACTCCCCTGATTAGACTAGAAAATTTGACTATGGCTGCAATCCTAACCACACTTTTCTGGAAGAAAGTACTATTGAGCTCAGTGGAACCTGCTTAGGATTGCACTGTTTGCCAGCTACTACCACAAATCTGGAAACTAATTTGTAAGGTTCATCTAGGATGAAGTAGTATAGAAGCACCTAACATACTGTATTCATTCACAAGATGACACTAAAATGGAGAGAAACAGCCATGGGAAATCATTCTTGTAAGGGGCCCAGTAGCCATGAAAATACAATCCTATGCATACTGACCTTGGAATAAGCCCCACTGAACACAGCAAGACTTATTTCAGAGTAGACATGTTTAAGATTGCACAGAAAGATGTGTCACTCCAATGTAATTTTTACCTTGCGAACCACTAGTGCATCATGGTTCAGACATTCCATGAAAAATTTTATGGCTCTCACAGGCAGCACCCTATCATCCCTCAAGAGCAAGGACAGAAACCCAATGCCAATATGCTCAAACTTCCAGGGGCTGAAAAATAAAAACAGGCATGACTGCTTTAGGCAGACAACGCACATTACTATAAATAATAACCACAAGTTATGGCAGTGACAAGAAAATTCTTAATGCTATCACTTAAAGGGTTAAAGATAACAACACTCCAAAAAGCTAAGAGGTGGAATAAGTTCCTCAAATCTATGTTCCCCAGAAAATATCCAACAGGTACCATCGTTATGTGACTTAAACACAAGCTGCTCATTAGCACTGCTTGACCAAATCATTTTCAACATTTTGTTACATATTTCATTTTTAGCTATCATCATCAACAACAGTATTTACATACTGCTTTTCAGCTAAAGATTCCCAAAGTGATTTACAAATAAAATAAATAATGGCTCTCTGTCCCAAAAGGGCTCACAATCCAAAAAGATCTACACCACCACCAGCAGGAAACCACTAGAAAAACACTCCTGGGTTGTTCAGGACCAGTTACTGCTAAATAAAAGAGGAAAACCCACTTGGGAAAAGTGCCTTTTACTTAGTTAGCTCAGACTAAATGAGCTCTTGTCAGCTTCCTTGGGATTCAGGTAGATGAAGTGTTAGGATATAAATGTAATAAATAAACAGAACCAAGCTGGAAATTGGTAATGCCTTAGATCAAAATTCTAAAGTAGATATTCTTTTATCAGTCTTCTACCTTATATCTTTTATTTTCAATTGAACAATGAAAACAAAATATTGAAATCACTGACTAGGACATAAATTTGGGTTAAGACTAGAAAGAGAACAGCATATAGGCTAGGACTAGAAAAGCAATCCTCAAGGACTCTCAATACATACAGTTCAATCTGTATTTTGAAAAGGATACCCACACCCAAACATACTTACAGATTTCTTTGATCCACACAGTCTAATAGTTTGTCAACCAATTTTTCATAGTTTCTGAAAATAAAAAACCCAATCCAATATTATTTACATCACCAATACCTCAATACCATTTCTACAGGGTTTGTGCAGGTGTGTTCAACTCTGTGTAGCAAGTACATATTTGTGGTCTTTCTACAGGGTTTTGACCACTGAAGAAACCACTACATATTTCAGCTTCTTCAGTAAAAGTCCACAGAATTTTTTTTTTATTTTAAAATTTTATATCCCACCTTTCTTGGGCCAACAGCCCGACTCAAGGCAGCTTAACATAAAATATCATTAAAAACATAAACAGTACAATTAATAAAAACAATTAAAACATCCAGGCTAAAAACAGCTTATATTGGAGGCAAGCACCCAGCTAGTCTGCCAGGAGATCCCTTGCAGGCACAGGTCTCTTTACATACATCTCTCCCCCTCCTTTCCTACTAATCACTTTCTTTGAAGAAGTAGGTGTCCAAAAGAGCTGTATACTCTCCAGTGAGGGTGAGAAGACTCTTCTGCCCTGAAGGCTTAGAGGAGGCTATTAAGGAAGCCTCTCTCTGCTAAACAACTTATTTTGATTAAAAAATTTATTCCTTGCAAGTTTTGAGGAAGTACAGTGGCTCCTCACGTAACAAATTTAATCCATTCCAGAGGCATGTTCTTTACCTGAAACATTTGTTACGTGAAGCAGATTTTTCCATAGGAAATAATGGAAACTCAGATGATTGGTTCTACAACCCTCAAAATATTCATATAAAAATATTAACTGGATGTAAAAATGATGACAGAAAACTGGGATTGAATTCAAAAACATGCATTCAATGTGCATGATCTTATGAAGTCTACTTAAGCTGCAGTCCTAAAGACACTTTCCTGGGAGTAAGACCCATTTAACACAATGGGGCTTACTTCTGGGTAGACATGGTTAGGAGGCTGCAATCCAAGACACCTTCAAAGTGTCTCCCCACTTTCTCCTTCTCTCCATTCAGAGCCTCTCTCTCCCCTGCTCCCTTCTGGCTAGCCCTGAGATGCTTCCCCCTTCTCCACTGCTCTTTTCTCCCTTTGCCCAGCAGACACCCGGCCACAGTAGGAACAGCATGGAAGTGTTGCTTTCACTATGGGCAGGTGCATCAGGCAGCCCTGACGCTTTTTAAATAGGCTGCCGGCCAGCACGTCTGCCCCAACTGCCAACAAATGTTTTCTTTACGTGAAGCATGTTCTTTACGTGAAGCAGAATCCTAGAGAAATTTTTGTTTGTTATGTGAAACATACTTTATGTGAGGCATTCTTTACGTGAGGCGCCACTGTATTTTCTTGTTTGTTTGCAAAGAAGAATCTATGCAAATGAGGCCCTCCTCCTGCCTCCCATTGTGTATTCTGAGTCAGGCACTTTCAGAAGCCCCACGAAGAATTCCTAAGGAGGGAGGGAGGACCTTTGAGTACTCTGCTCTCTCCATTCACTAAGAGCCCCTGAGCCAAATCTTCTGCATGCCTACTCAGAAGCAAGTCCCATCCTAGTCAATGGAGCTTACTCGCAGGTAGGTCTGGATAGAATTGCAGCATCAGAGTCCAATCCACTGCATGCCTACTCAGAAGCAAGTACTGAGTACCATATGTCCTCTTTTCCCAGGACAGGTCCTCTTTTTTTTAGCCTTGTCTCCTGGTGGGGAAAAAAATACATTGCCCTTCTTATCCTTGTGAGCTAGCAGCATTGAGCCATCATGGTCAATGGACTGACTCCCAGGAAAGTACTAAGTGATCATATGCCCTCTTTTCCCAGGACAGGTCCTCTTTTTACTCTTGTGTCCTGGGAAAAAATCTTCTCTCTCTTCCTTTTTCCTTACAAGTAGGCAACATGGAGCCTTCTTATCATTCATATTTTTCTTCTAGGACCACAATTTTCCCAGGACATGTCCTCTTTTCACTCTTGTGTCCTGGGAAAAAATCTTTATATTTACAGGTAACCTACTGATGCCTCAGTAAATGTTATTTTTTTGGTATCTATTTATACGGTATTTTGAAATGTACTAGTAGCTGCTGCATTTCCCACCCCTGGCTTATACTCGAGTAAATAAGTTTTTCCAGTTTTTGGTGGTAAAATTAGGTGCCTCGGCTTATACTCGAGCATATACGGTATGTTAAAAACAATAAAACAATAGTCCCCCAACCTCTGCCCCATTAAAAAGCTTTTTTGAAATACAAGGTTTTAAGGCTCCGCCTGAAGTTCTGTATTGAGGGAGCATTCCTCAGTTCTAAGGGGAGGGCGTTCCAAAGCTGGAGTGCCATCACCGAGAAGGCCCTATCTCTGGCCACCACACCTCTCAAATCTCTTAGTGGCGGCACAGTCAGTAGGGCCCCCTCAGATGACCTTAGGTGAAGGGTCAGATTGTACAGGAGAAGGCGGTCCCTCAGATACCCTGGATCAGAGCCGTTTAGGGCTTTAAAGGTCAGGACCAGCACTTTGAATTCAGCCTGGAAAAGAATGGGCAGCCAGTGTAGCCGCTGAAGCAGTGGCCCAACAGAGTTGAACCGACGAGCCCCAGCAACCATACGTGCCGCTGCATTCTGGACAAGTTAAAGCTTCCAGACTGTCTTCAGAGGCAGCCCCACGTACAGCATGTTAAAATAATCCAGTCTCGATGTCACTAAGGCATGGGTCACCGTAGCCAGATCCAAGTGACTCAGGTATGGTTGCAGCTGGCGAATCAGCCAAAGCTGAGCAAAGGCTCCCCTGGCCACAGCTGCCACCTGGGACTCCAGGAGCAGCTGCAAATCCAGGAGAACCCCCAAGCTGCAAACCTGCTCCTTTAGAGGGAGTGCAACCCCATCCAGAACAGGGTGATATTCCAATACCCGAGTCGAGGACTTCTGGACCAGGAGAATCTCTGTCTTATCAGGATTTAATCTCAGCTTGTTCCCCCTCATCCAGTCCCCCACTGCCTCCAGACAACGATTCAGGACTTCAACTGCTTCCTCGGACTCAGGAGGAAAGGAGAGATAGAGCTGGGTGTCATCAGCATACTGATGACACTTCACTACAAACCTCTGGATGACCTCTCCCAGCGGCTTCAAGTAGATGTTAAATAGCATGGGGGATAGAATGGAACCTTGCGGCAACCCGCACCGAAGAGGCCAGGGTGCCGAGCAAGCATCCCCCAGCACCACCTTCTGGGACCTGTCAGCCAGGAAGGAGTGGAACCACTGCAAAACAGTGCCTCCAATCCCCAACCTGGCCAGCCGACCCAAAAGGACACCACGGTCGATGGTACTGAAGGCCGCTGAGAGGTCCAGCAGGACCAACAGGTACGCACTCCCCCGTCCATTCCCCGGCGTAGGTGATCCACCAAGGCGACTAACGCAGTCTCTGTCCCAAACCCCAGCCTGAAACCAGATTGGAAGGGATCCAGATAATCAGCTTCATCCAGGGCCCTCTGAATCTGGGATACCACCACACGCTCAACCACTTTGCCCAGAAACGTGATGTTTGAGACCGGCCGATAGTTGTTTAAGTTGTTAGGGTCCAGGGAGGGTTTCTTCAGGAGGGGGCAAACCACCACCTGCTTTAATGCAGAAGGCCACACCCCCTCCCTCAGAGAGGAATTCACTACCCTCCCCGTCCATTCGGCCAATCCATCCCGAGCTGATCTAAAGCAACCTGAAAGGTCCTATGGAACAGTTGAAATGAACATTACATTTCTTTTGATACCAAAGAAAACAATATGTCCAAATTATTTGCAAATAACATATATGGGTTCTGCACAATGCATTCCAAATCTACAATGGTGTTAAGTTTCACATGATGCATTCAAATTTTGCAACACAATCTCAAACTACAAACCCTGTGAACTTACCGAGAAGATTCGGCATTTCTTTCTTTCTGCCGCTGAATTCCCAACTGAATTTCCTCTGGACTGAGGCTTGTCCAGCCATTGTTTGGATACCCAGATTTCTGCATGAGAACTGCCACCTCCACACATTTATCTGGAACCTGGAGAGAAAGTCACAAATTAAGGCTTTGATAGAACAAGATTATTCCCCCTTAAAAAAGTGCAGGATTATGTATGAACTCAAAAGAGTACCACAAAAAGCACAGATTAAAAATATTCTGCTCAAATATTTTAAATGAATGAGGTTCTTTGATTTTCAATACTACTCTAGAGAGAATATGTCAAGATTTTACTCCCATGAGTTGTTAAAAAAGTTATTTTAGAGAGCTAGCTCGCTTAACCTCAATTTACAAAACTGTTCTTTAGCTCCTCTGATCATGCTACAGTTCTTCTTTCCATTCTACCCACCATTCCCCCAAATGAATTCAATCCACTTTGAAATTATACAAATAATGCTTGAAATACTTCAACCCCACAGGAGTTTGAAGAGCACTTACAGTGTTCCCTGCGGCTTGAAAACAAGTGAAAGCAGTGACCGCATTTAAACCAGAAGTCAGACTTCCAGTTTTGTTGCAATTGCTGCTTTTACTACTTTCAAGCTGCAAGTGCTCTGTTGGGCCCCCCAGGGTTCCTTACACCTCCCAAATCCTGATGGTACCTCTCTTATCAATAGCTCTCCCTTCTCCTCCAGGACCAAAATCCTAGGGACTACCCAGATCCTGACAGTGCCAAAATCAAGGGACTTGAGAGATCCCTTAAAGTTTGAGAACCACTGATTCTAGAGCTGGGGTCTCCAAAATCTGGCCCCCGGGGCCAGATGTAGCCCTCAGTGAGCCTTCATCTGGCCCTTGAGTAAGCCCTTGCCTCCAGAGACAAGGGAGCTCTGCTTTCCAGACCTCAGAAGGATATTTTGAGGGCTTTGGAAGCTGCACACTTCTCTTCTCTGTGTATGAAAATGCATATGAACTGGTTTGAAGATCACTCCCCCCCCACCCCCGTTGGAAAGTGTTTATGAGTGGATTTGAATTCACAAGACCACCGCTAATATATTCATGTATGTAAATTTATTCAAACTTGAAATGTAAATCAATTTTTTTCCCTGACACCTGACAGCATCAGAAAGACAATGTGGCCCTCCTGCCAAAATGTTTAGAGACCCCTGATCTAGAATATTAAAAGGTGTCTAAAGACACATGTATAAGAGTCAATCTTCACATGTTTGCTGCATGAAATGCTAGTGTACCCCAAGAGAAATTACTGTGGTTCCCTTTTCCAAGAAACACATGAAACTATCCATAAAAGGATACTGGATTGTGAAGCAATCCTTAGTTTCTAGCCAAGATAGTCTTAAGTACCCTGAAGTCTTAAGTACCCTGAAGACCGCACAAAACACTATACTGAAGTTTGATAGAAAGAAGATTTTACGTTGGAAGTAATTTTCTGCATTTGTTTGGAGGCTGATCCACAAGAACAGCAAGAGAGCAATTTATTCTTTATAAATTCCACAGCTGGTCCTCAAACTCTCAAACTAGAAGTTGACCTCTTTGGGCAACTTCATATTTTACACTTGTAGCCAAGTCATCCAGTGAGAACACAAACTGCGTGAGTGCTGTTTTGAATGACAAATCATTTGAGGGGAGCAGCTCCCAGTGCCACATGAGTCCAGATATTAAAAAGGATAGCAAAGTCACACTTTCCTCATCTATACAGGAATTGCCTCACGTGGATTGTTCCAGCATGGTAACTAATTTGCATTTGACATGAACTACATTGCCAGCATATCAGATGAATCAAGAACTCATCAAGAGTTAGGATGCAGAATGTTTTTAAATGTTTTTTAACTGCGATATGTATTGTATTGATTTTAATATTGTTTTCAGCCACCTTTGGTGCAGGAAAAAGGTGGGTTAAAAATCTGTTAAATAAATTAAATACTGAATTGCCTATAATCCTAATCTGTTGGCCACCCTAACGCAGTTGTGCATTCCTGTGCTTTGTCCCAGGCCATTCTAGTATTAGTTTGCGTATCCCATTTCTAAAAAGCTGCTGAATGAATTGTTTCATGCTTACTGTGAAATCTAGGCCGATTGTTTCATACTGCCGATGGATCTTCTCTGCCAGGTCATCAAAGAGTCTGACTATAGATGGTTTTTCTAAAGACATTGCTTTGCTCAGTCCAGAAGAGACTATTGCAGGCCAGGACTGAACAATGCAGTCCCAGTCATGGAGGTTTGCCAGACACACTCCATTATGGTTTCCAAGAAGGCAATACAAGGCACCCTGTGGAAAGTAAGTTTCAGAGAGGAATTGTTAACCAAAAATTAAAGCTGGAGCTTCATATACAGGTGTCCCCCGTTTTCTGACCATCTGTTTTTTGATGATTCACATTATCAACACCATTAAAATTTACCCAGTAAATTTGTCAGCAGAGACTCATTCTCTCATCGCTTCTGGGGTAAAAAGTTGTACTGTGTACAACTAACCACATGATGACGCTCTTTCCCCCCAGCTCTCCATTATCTTCATTCAGACTGCAGAAACATTCTCACTGTTCTGTTTGTGAGTACAATTTGCTTGGATTTGTGTCAGTCTGTATTTATAATAGCAGCTGAATATTCTGGCAAGGCTAAAAGAAGCAACAAGTAGCTCAACTTACAAGAAAAACTAAACTGTTAAACTGAGTGAGAAGCATGTTCCTTGCGGAGCAGCCTAATAGCTGCTATGGAAACATTTTTAAATGTGTGGATTCAAGATCAGTTTATGTAGAATATCAGCCACAATATTCTTCTAAGCACATGTATCATCCAGGCTGAAGTGCCTTATTTCCATAATTCATGGAAAATTATGAAATCTGAAAGATATTTATTTAAGTTAGTTATTTCCTTAAGACTTTCTTCAGTAAATTACCATTATTAAAATACAGCAGATATTCATTGTCCACGTATGACTTTATTTTTGTATAATTTGGTAAGTATTTTGGCTACATGCTAATAAAAATATATTTAGGTTAAGTGATATAGTTATTTCAATAACCATAAGTGTTTTTTTATATTTATGGTTTTTTGGTGAATATTTTATACCAGTAAAGTGAAAAGACTGACCCTACAATCCAGAATAACTATGGGAAGACGTAAAAGGCACTTACTCTGGATTGTTCTATGCATTTTCCATAGGTGGCACCGTAACTAACTGGCACCTTGGCTACTCTGGATTGTAGCCTGAGTTCCACTTTTCAAGTCCCTAACCTGTCCAATAAATAGGAGATGCCTGAACCATTAAAAGAGTATGAACTGTAAATTAATGTACTGTTAATTAGGCTGCAATTCTAACCTCCACTTAGCTTGGCATAAGCCTTGGCATAAGTCCTGTGCTAATCTGGGGGTGTTACTTCTGCCCCATTCCTGATAGGGCTTTGGCCAGTGCACAGGCATACGCCAACCTCTGCACACCACCATTGGAAAGATGTGGGTTAGGCCACCTAAATTGGTTAGGATTGTGCCCTTTATGTATGTAATGCTAATTAAATTAATGTTAATTAATCTTAACAGTACATTAACACCACATCTTTCTGTCAGAATTATTTATGTAACTATTATTCAGTATGAGAAGACCTGCTTTATAAAAGAAATATACAACTGATGTCTAAGATGCTGACATTCCTTCCTGTTTTCCTGCAGGTGACCCATAGTTAATGATGGGATTGAGTGAGGGACTATTGAATTATTTTTCATTTTTTAAAATTTATTTTTCATTGTTACCATAACTGAGAGTCTGGAGAATATCAACACAGGCCTTACTTTGAACTGTTGCTGGGTGACATCATGTCCATCTGGCCTCAAAAACTCCAAGAGCAAAGGAATGATGTCCCTACAACAGAAGTTGTAAGTTCCCAGGGCTATGAAGAATGCATGCTGAGCTTTATTTCTGACCTGGTGTGAGAAAAAAGAATCACAAACATTCACACAGGAACTGATCATCAGAACAAAACAAAGGAGAAATTACACTGAATTTATGAAGCGCTAAGTCACAGCCACTGTATCCCAGAGCAGCAGTTTCCTCTGGACATAGTTGCTTTTCAAATTATTTCTGACAACTGTAGATTATGTACTCTGGATTACTCTGGATATGGATATGGATTACTAAGTGCATATGAAAGACAGATAAAAGACACATGAATATAGTGCCTTCCATGTCTACCCTGACAGCATTTTCCCTTAGTAATGTGAGATCTTCCTCTGACAATATAGAAGGGCACCTTATGCACTGGAACATATAAGGGATGGTTCGTTCTTCTCCACAATCACACAGACCACATTCATGTTATATCCCCATTCCTTCAGGTTGTCCCTAGATTTTCATATCCCCATAGACAGTCTATTAAAGGATTTTCATACAGGTCATGGTTGTACCTGGCTGGGCATGCAAGCGCATATGCATATGGCCCATTCACTCAGCATCTCTCCCCTCTTTTTAATAAATGAGTGTTTCTTTTTAAAAAATTTATTAATAGGTCCACGGCAGACTATGGGCAAAATCCAGAGAAACTACAGGAGCACATAATAGACATTATTTGCACCTGTAGTTACTGCACCACCCAGTGAAAACCTATGAGAAATTCATATTGGAATCCAGAGTAACTTGTTCTTACTCCAGAGCAAGGACTCCCTGTAGTTACTCTGGATTTCACCCTATGGCAATCAAGAGTTAGGAGTTGCCACAGTTCTAAGGAAACTATTCCCTGATCTCAATCTTAACTGTTGTTAGCCAAATAGTGGGAGGATTTGTACATAAAGCGGGTGGGTTTGTGGTTTTAACCCACCCTTTCTATGCTGAACTTTCTCAATGGAATTTAGGGGGAGGGAACCAGCTAAATAGTACAACTTTTGTATTAGTATACTATTGCATTGGTGTACAACACCAAAAGCAAGGAAAACATTTGGTAAATTGTGTACAGAGGATAAATTGCGTACATATGCTTACCTGGCTGTATGAGCTTGTGGACAAACACAGAAGATCTCTAATCAGGTTTTGGTGCACTTCTTTATATTCACAGCCTTCAACAGTAAGGATTCGTAGCTAAAAAAATAAATTTCAAAGTAAAACTTTCTTTATATTCACACTAACTAAATGAAAGAAACAGGCAGGTATTACAATGCTCCAACTTGTTGGCTAAAAGTGAATGTTGGTTGCAGAAAAATGCACATTACCTCATGCTGCAACATGACTCTGTCAATCAGCAGTGCTCTGATATGCCTTTTCTTTCCTTCAAGCTGAAATACACATACAAAAAGTCATTATGTACGTACAAAAAACATCTCTCTCTCACACACACAGGGAACTTGCCCTTGACTCAGAAATACCCACTGCCCATAGTATATTGATTAAAAAGTCACTGAAGGAGGATGCCATTCTTATACTAAGAGGATAACGCTATAAGAGAGATTGTAGTTCATTGCTTTACAGTGTCTAGATTTTAGCAACTGTCTCCAAATTTATTCATTGGTGGGAATTGTCATACACCTGCATAGCTAACATTAAAAGCATTAACCTATGCTATTATTATTTATTACTACATTCCACTTTAGGTATCAAGCAAAAGGTTATGACTGGCATTGTTTATCATGATAGTTGTGTCCTTCAAATATTTGCTCTAATGGTTTGCATTTTTATAAGTGCATTTACTAATTTGCACATCCATGGTTTTTCCCTAACTTTTCAGCAAAAAGTACACGTGTCAGTACAATCAGTGGCTAAAGGGCAACCTCCCTCAAGGAAGAGGGGAGGAAATATTGTACAAGTCAAGACTTGCATGAAACATGTACTTCCACCTTGCCCACTGGCCAACAGACTTCCTCCAATGCTCCTTCATTACTGGAGACAGTTCACACACCAGAAGGAAAGGAGAATAACCAGAATCAACTTTACCACCTAACAGAACTGGCAACGTGTCCCAAGTGCTTGATCTCCAAGCGACAATTTTCTTGGTTACAGTTTTGATGTATATTTCCTTAAACAGGCGTAAGTATATGCACCACTCAGCCATCATATACATTCAGCTTTTTCCTGGCCTGTAGGTTGGATAAAGGTCTTAGTTTTCTGTAAGCAGAATGGTTCATTTCTTTAAAAGAAAGGACTTCCTTTTAAAGATGGGAAACTTTCTTGTTTTCCACCCAACAGGAAAATTAAGCATCCGGAATGCAAGGAAATTTTCCAAAATAAATACCATATGGACTCTGAATTTTAGGGAAGAAATAATCGTTTCATATGTCCCTTCTCTTCCTCTCAGTATGAACACTACGTTAAAGCCACATATAGCCCATATTCTTACTTTTCAGTTTCAGAAAAATAATGTCTAAATAAGTTGCTTATATAAAATACTCACCCTGTTCTCCATTGATTTCTTCACCAAGTTAAAGCTTTTCCACCGTGAATCAAACTCATGTTTATGTGAACCTTGAAAATGTAAAAGATCACCAATGATCTGTAAGATAAGAACTTGGATTAGAATTATCTAATGTCCACTTGCGCTGTTTAACATATAAAAAATCATGAATGGCAACTGTACCTTTATAATGAGAAATAATGACTTGGTATCATCTTCTGAGTTGTCAAGTATATAATCTATCATGGGAACAGGAAAATCCCACTCAGTAAAAACAGCTTAATCTATGGGACCCTTATTTAGGCTTTGCAGAAAAGGAAGCAAGTACACATTATGAAATTTGTGATTTTCTCCCTTCATTTCTCACCTACCATTTCTGAAACTATATTTTAAAACGTGCAGTGCTTTTAAACCTTATATGTAACTCTACACATGCAGTAAAAATGAGGACAGAAGAAAATGACACACACTTACGCAAAAGCTTCCTTATGATATTGGTGATTACTTCTCTATAGTTCTCCCTTGACAAATCTAGAATCAGATAAGACAATTCAGTACTGTGATGAAACATCATGTTCCCCCCTTTTCCTCATTTCTCTTACATGAATATCTGCATTAGTTTTCCATGAAAGGCCCACAGCTGATACAAGCAGGACTCTCCACTATTAAAGCTGACCACACGGGCAAGTCTTCTCAGCTGTTTTTTGTATCTCAGTGATACTTGGGCACTTCGGCTCGGGACCTTCTTTCAAACTAAAAAATCTCTCCAGGACCTCCTGTTTAACTTACCAGGATGTGACATCATGGCAGGCATCATGCTATCAGAGCTCCTTCATGTCAACTGGAAAGTAAGCCCCACTGAGTTCAATGAGACTTACTCCCAGGGAAGTATGAATTGAAGCCCACGCCCCATTTACTTGGAAGTAAATCCACTTGTGCTCAATGGAGCTTATTCCCAAGGGAGTGTAGACAGGATTGCAGCCTCAGACCCCATTCTTGGAAGGTCTCATTGTGTTCAATGAGACTGACTTACTCCAGAAAGTATGTCAGGGAATGCAGCTCCAGTTCACCCTACATCTGGGGGCTACCCAAACTCCCCACAACTCAATCTATTACCTGGCATCCTGGCTGGGAGGAGAGGCAGCTTGGCAGCTGCTGAGGGGAGACCAGATGTGAAGGAGGTGGCAGGGGTTGGAAGTTTGCACCTCTCCGCCAGCTGGAGAAAGCCCCCCTCACTGCAGGAGCAAATGCCAAGGAGAAGCCCAGCACATGGGAAAACTACATGACTGGAGAAAAACTCTATCCACCCTTGCCCTTCACCAGAAATGGTAGTGACAAGACCACCCCACACACACACACAGTAATATGCCAACATGCATTGCATATCACCTGACTTGAGAACTGCAGAATTCAAGGTAATTGGAAAAAGTTGGCCAATATGAAAGTAATAATTTGAAAAACAAAATTCCCAACCTTTTCACTGCAAGAAAAAAATAACTAGTGACATTTTGTGCAAAAAGAGCACTAAAGCCTAAATAATTACTTTATTATTGAATAGATAGATGCCAACATACCATAGTCCACACCGGTGTATAGCTTTATCTCTTCTAAAGACACTAGACTTGAAACCCTACAAAAAACACAAATTATACATGCTGCTTAAGCAAAATCCAGACAATGCAAATAAGAATTTAATTTCTCATTAATCTCTCATTAGATTTTTATTTAATTTCTCTTAAGAATTTAATTTCTGCATTAGTCATTATTAACATTTCTGGAGATTAAAGGTGCAATCCTAACCAATTTAGACTGGCCTAACTCACATGGCATATCTTTCCGTGGTGTATGCCTGTACAGTGGCCTAATTTCCCCAAGAGTGGGGAAGAAGTGCCTTACAGCACTTTTGTGGCATTGCCCAGGTGAGCACAGTACTTATGCCAGGGTTTATGCCGGCCAAGTTGTGATCCCCCAAAGGGGTCCCAACCCTTACTTTGAGAACCATTGTGGGCCTAAACTATGGTCAAAAAGTTTATCACACTTATAACGTGAACTGGTAGCAGAATATCCCTAAGAAAAGGTTACACTGATCGTAATTGGATTTGAGCACAGTTTTTTGGCAAGAAAATATTCCACGACCTTGTGTATGAAAAACATTACCCATGTTAAAGCAGAGCTTCAGACGACTAGCATAAGCAAGTGTATGCTACTTCTCATTTTCCTATGAAGTGATTATAAATTTTAAACATAAAATCTCAGATTGGGAACACGTGAGGCAAGCTACACTATAATTTAAAAACAAGCAAGAGTCAGTCTGTATAGATTTTGCCTCGTCATTCAGTTCGTCATTCATACACAGCACGGTTTACTTACAGGTGAGCTACTCTTTTTCCTCTCAGAGGTGGCAGAATGTTCCCTGACCCAATCAGGCAATTGTGCACTATAGTAAGAGATTGCTGCACATCATCTCTGAAAGCAAATGTTAAATGTATTTTTAATATTTAGAAATTTGCAAATACTCTCAGGTGCATGAAGGAAGATACTTCTCTTAAGTATAGTTTGATACATTATAATCTGATCTCTAATTCAATTGTAGCATTGATAGCCTGCACGTTTGCCACAGAAGTATGGGGCAGGATCATTTATTAGGAGGGCCACTGGGGGATATGAGCACCTGCTGTGAATGGCTTAAAAATAGCATGGTAACACAATTGGCAGGAAATTCCTCTGCCCGCCCCCAGGACTTAGAGCACTGAAAATGTAGCATGTGTGACTATATGGGAATAATGCAGCTGAATTGGTTTGTTTTGTATTGTCAGTAACTAGTGGCGCAAGTGGCTAAGACACTGTGATTGTTAACCAGCAGGCCAGGGTTCGAGACCCGGGTCGGCCCCACAAGACTGGGTGAGCTCCTGTCCTTAGCCCAGCACTGCGACGCAGCTGGATCCAATCGTATCGGCTCTGCCTTTCCATTGGACTAATTCAGTGGCGTGGAGAGGGGGGATTTGCTGCTTGGGTAACAGCAAATCCTCCATAACAATCTAACCCAGGCTTTCATGCTTCGCATGCAGCATATGCAGCGCTGAGCACAATACCATAGTCTTTCAAGACTGACGGAGGCCTCCTTTAACTAGCAAAAAGTGTACCTGCATTGCAGGAGTAAAATTCCCCTTGTGCGCCATACCCCACTGCACATCAACCCCTCATGTGCATCAACCCCCCATATGCATTAACTCCCCATGCACAACATCCCCCCAAGCGCAAAATCCCCATGCGCATCAGTCCCCCATGCGCATCAAAGCCCTTTGCACAACTTCTCCCGATGCGCATCAACCCCCATGCGCATCATCCCCCATACGCATCAACCACCCCATCCGCAACCACCCCATCCGCATCAACCCTCCCATGCGCATCAGTCCCCTATGCGCATCAACCTCCCATGTGCATCAACCTCCCATGTGCGCCATCCCCCATGCGCACCAATCCCCAATCGCATCAGTCCCCCATGAATATCAGTCTGCCATGCGCATCACCCCACCATGTGCAACTTCCCCCAATGTGCATCAGTCCCCCATGGATATCATCTGCCCATGCACAGCATCCATGCATGCACATCACCTCTCCATGCGCAACAGCCCCCCATGCACAACATCCTCCCCATGCAACTCCTCCCTCCGAACAACATCCCTGCCAGTGAACCAGGCACTGAGCACCAAATTGAATGGATCTGGGACAGTCTTCCATGTTAAGTGTAGGACAAAAATATGTTGCACCCCATTTTCACCCCCTTCTAGTTGGAATTTCTGAAAATTGGTTCTTAGTGACTCTTTCCATCACAGAAAGGCTGATGCAAATCCTATGCAGTCTACTCAGAAGCAAGTCCCATTGAATGCACTGTGGCTTACACACAGGAAAGTGTGACGCTTACTCACAAGAAAGGAAAATTCCAGGTAGGAAAGGTGATGGGGGAAGAGGGGAAGTTGTAGTGGGGTCCAGGCAGGGGTACTTCCTTTTGGGGAAGGGGTTTGTTTGAGGGGGGCTCCAGAGAAGAGGGTGCAGGAGGAGTGTTCCCTTCACCCTGATGGTTGCTTGCTGGCTGCAGGGAAAACCCAGACATGCAGCTCCAGGGTCAGCCATGCTGGGGAGACTGAAGACGCTTTTGCTGTGCTCTCTTTGCTGGCCTGTTTACTGGTACTACAGATAGGAGGAGAAGTCCCACCTCAGCCCCCAGCCCAGCCTATGGGGATTCGTCTTACAAAGCTTGTTCATTTTAGAAGGCAGAATGCCAGAGAAATTTTAATTTGTTTTACAAAGCATTTGTTTTATAGGGCATTCATTTTGCAAGATACCGCTGTCTATGGATTACCGAGTTAATATATAGGCAGCACTTGGAAGTACAACTGTCATGCTAGCTGTCCCCTTCCACACCTGCTAGCCAATGTGATCTAAGTGATTCTTAATGGATCAGTCCAACAGAGCAAATCCTAATAACTTACCTGGACATTTCAAGTTTTCCATCTGCATAGCATTCCAGTTTTTCAAGCTCTGGCTGGAGAAAAGAATCCAGCAAGTCAAAAGAAAAAGCTATTTCTTCAGCTGAAGGAATGTGCCACTGAATGTCAAGATTATGTAGATCACCAGCCTTACCCCAGTCCTGAAAACACAAAAAGAAAATCTGCATTTAGCACTGTCCTGCATTGTAGGGAAAAGGACCACAATTTCTGAGCAACAGGTGTGCATCATAACAACATTTTTTTCAAAACCTGCTTTTGACAATTGTGAAAACAGATCTGGAGCACATTTTTGAAAATTGTGGAAATATTTACATTTAGCTGTTACTCCACCCTGCCAATCAAGGCAAATTCAGATTATTAGTTATATCTAGAGTCATCTTCATGTAAGTAGCTACTCAAGATTTGAAATAACTGAAGAATTTTCTGGTTAGATTAATTGCTTCTCAGTGTAAGGAAAAGGGAAGTATGTAATCCTTAAGTCCAATTTTGGTGCTTCTCCCCCACGGAGAGGATGGCTGGTTGGGTTTCTTGGTTTTGATTAGCAATAGGTAACATCAAGCATTCTCTAGTCAGGGGTGTCAAACTTGTTTCATACAGTTGGTTGAAGTTAGCATTCACAGTACCAACTCAGGGCCAGAAAACTCAGGGCCTAATTATAATGAAAGCTGGATAAATTGCTTTTGGAGACCACTTTTGACACACAAGCCTTATGTTTGGCATCCTTGCTCTAGTTGTTTACTGGATTGCAAATAGCACTACATTTCATAGCATGTAAATTAGTCACCATTCAAAGGTCTATAGTGATTACCTAGATAATTCATAATAGAATGGTGTCATTGAATTTTAAGTATAGTATAAATATTAAAATTTTAAAACCAGGTTCTGGTTCTAAGAGTATTGCCTCTCTTCCAGTGTTGATTTTTCATATATTAAAAACCACAATTTTTTGCAACCTCTGAAGGCAGAGCAGGCCAGAGACTGACTAAAAGCTTCCAGTTAAAGAAATTGAGGAGAACAGTTGTCTACACCCTGAGCATCTTTCAGTTACATTTTCTAAAACCACTAGGTTGGATGAAAGTTCAAATAAAAGCAAACAAAATAAGTGTTTTATACTTTTATTTTTAAAAGCAGGCAGTCAAATCCTCTAATCCTAAATAAGTTAAAATCCTTGCCTTGATGGGGAGGTATTCAGAAAGAGGCTTGTCAAAACCACCTGGCACACTGCGGAACTCTGTGGGGTAGATAAGTGTAGTAGAACGAAGAAGATGGTGCAGTAGGTTACAAGACAGAATGTAACCCTGCTTACAGGTTAAATGGAGGGTTCGATGAAGAATCTTCACAAGCGGCTCCCTATATGGCAGTAACTTCTTCCCATCCACACGAGTGACCTAATGAGAGTAGAAACATGGGAAATATACAACTGTACTAGACCATGAAAACAATACACGAACAGCTTTAAAAGATAGTAAGTCAATGCATTTTTACTTTGAGTATTACAACTTTCTAACAAATCCAGATGCCATCCTGATAAGCAGGTGAAATTGAGGACTCTACTGAGGAAATGTGTGCTATTTGCATAGGTGCAATATATCCTGTATTTCTTTGAATATAACATGATAGGATATAATGTGCACCCCATTTTCAAAGTCTTGAGAATTTTAAAATTTTTTTTACTGGCAATTGTAATGCGCACACTTTGAAAATGGGGTGTGCATTAGACAATGCTGCCTGTCTCCCCACTCCTCTATGGATCACCTACGTGGGGAGCCAGTGAGCCTTTCCCCTTTTCCCTCTCCTGCAGGAGTGTGAGTGTGGGGTAGGGCTGCTACAAAGTTGGGCGCTCACGCCCAAAGTTGGGATCTGGCAGTTGCGCGCAAAGACTTTCTCCAGCCAGCAGAAAGAGAGGGAGGATGCACTGATCACACCCCACCTCCAGATACCACAGCTTGGGGTATGAGAGCCTCATCAATTGGGGAGAGCCCCCTCTTATCTGAGCTGCAGCCCTTGCTTCTCAGCTGGCAGGGCAGAGGCAAGAAGAGAAGGGAACAAGCTAGAAGAGACGGGGCTACTACTGCCACTGTATTTATATACCCCCTTTCAATTAAAAAGTTCACAAAGCGGTTTATAAAGATAAAATTAATAGCTAATGGTCCCTGTCCTAAAAGGGCTCACAATCTAAAATGCAAAAAGAACACCAGCAGAAACCACTTGAACAGACATTGCTGGGGGTGTGTAGGGCCAGTTACCGGTACTCTCCCCCTGCTAAATAAAGGAGAACACCCACTTGAAAGAGTGCCTCTTGCTCAGTTAGTAGCGATAACTGAGTTAGCAGGTCTTCTTCAGAGGCACAGTGTGTGGGCAGCTGAGGAGAGGGCTCTCCCCCACTGAACATGGGGCTCTCCTACCTCAGGCAGTGGTAGCTGGAGGTGGGGGGGGGGGGTGATCAGTGCTTCATCCCCCTCTCCCTCTGCTGGCATGCTGTTGTTCTCTGCAATGGGCAGGCTGTTTACTTTGTCTTTACTGCCACATAGTGGCTGTCGCTTAGCACTGCCACACTGACATTTTCAAAAGAAATTTCTACTGTAAATACTTGAATATAATGTGCCATAAAATATAATGCACTCCCACCTTTTCAGTTGTAAATCTGGCTGAAAATGCTGTACGGTATATTTGAGTAAATATGGTAAATCTCCAAAAGTGTGTCATAATTTGCAGATGTGGCAGGAATATTTGAGGCCCTATGATGGGGTTGTGTTGGGAAGGAGCTCCCTGTGGTAGAAGAGACTTCTGCACTGAAACAACTTATTTTGCAGACACAAAAACCAGAACGTCTGGGAACACCATCACAGCCACCATATTTCCACCTGAAGTGTTGTAGATTCAGCTGTTATTCCAGTAAAGGAAATATAGCTATTTTTCAGTTGTTGACTTCTTTCTTTTTGAATTAAACATAAAGACCCCATTACCTGTAGATACTGATACATAGGTATCAATGGTCCCAACCCCTTAGTATTATAGCCCCATCCCTTTAATACTCATTCTAAATATTAACTACTGAGCAACCACACCAAGAATTAAATCTAGTTTTCATGTTACCTCAGACAAAAGCTGAAGGTTCCAGAGCAGCTCCTTATCAAGCTCTTCATCATGCAGGACATCATCATCTAGGTAAGACAGACATCAAACCATCCTGTTGTTATACTGAAGTATTTATAGGTGATAACGTGTTTGCAGAAGTCTAAGCAACTCAGAAAATTAAGCTATTCTTAATAACTCTAGCTAGGTATTCTTGGATATTTTAAACTGCAGTGGTCTGAATTAGTAAAGAAAAGTTGTACAGGCATGCCTGGTATATGCAATATTCTATTCAGGACCACAGAAATATTCCATTTCTGAAACTTCAGAAATTAAGGAACTCTCCCTACCCTATGGAGGGGAGTTATGACCAAGTGGTCATTGGAGAGAAATGAAGATGGTGAAGATCATGTGAAGATCTTTTAAGACTGAACTAAATGGTACTTGCCAAACAAGTAGGTACTAGCTAAGTCAGCATAGTTGGACCGAGAATTGATTCCTCCTCTAAAGTCCAAGGTGCAAGAGCACTTTTGGTCCTTCATTATAAACCAATCTTCCTACTCTCTACAATGAATTTATTAGAGATGTTAGTGACAACATGAAGAACATAATGTTCAGGAATAGTAACTCATGAAATGTATTTTGGGGGGTATTAAATAAAAACACAGAAAGTCCAAATTGAGCCAGCTGAAACAATGTGAGATCACTGACACTTACTAAGTGTAAGATGTGCTATGACTTTGCAGCAATGAGGTACAAAGAGCTTCAATGACTCCTCAGGACAGCACTGAAAATGTCACAAAGAATCAAGTTAGATATTTAAAAAATTTGCAGACATGGAAGGTTTAAACAAACAAATAAAGCAAGGTATGGCAATAATTAGAAATGTGGCCATGATGCTTAGAAAATTTTATTTTAGAAGAAAAACAAAAATTATGGATACTCCTTCATTTTCACTTCAAAGTGGGGTAGGGTGGAACAAGAACAGAATCTCACTTTCACAGCAGCTCGGCACATGTCTGCCACCATCCGCCCTGCCACTCTGGTCTCAAATATATTTGAAATGGCAAAGTTGAAAACTTTCTTCAAAGCAACCTAAGACAAAAGCAAGAATAACAGAATAGAAAGAATTGTTATATGAGAAAACATTCGCTCTGATTGATGCCACTGTCATAGATCAGGACATATTGTCCCAACAGTTTTATGGCCAGAGGTTAGACAAACTGCATGATGAATATTATTGGCCTTTAAGGGTAATTTCATCTTCAAATACAGAGCAACAGGGGAAGGACAGAGTTTTTTAAAGGATTTACAATTGCACAAGCAATTACAGAAGTCTTATAAAAACAAAGCAGCTGAGAAATATTTCCTTTCCTACACTCCTAGTTTCACACACCTGAAATATCTCTTTTGAACACTGTGTGAGGATTGTGCTGAAAGTAGAAGATAAACCTAGTTCCACTAAACTCTCCAATTGCGTCATCTTCTCTGTTTCCGTCTCTTCTCTTGTTTGCTCCAATGTACTGCTTTCTATAAGTCCAAAACATCTACACAATAATAAAAATTGAAAAAGGTAAGAAAAGGTTATGCTACTGTTTTATAAATACTGTATTTCTACTGATGTCTCTATACAGTGGCAAGATCTAACCATGACTGTATACTGTAGTTCAGAAGCTTGTAAAGAACCATTCATCTGGACCACTTTGGAAAAAAGAAAATTTACACAATTTTTTCCTCTAGTTAAACACTAATCACTGTTTGATGTACTGTATTTACTTGAATCTAATGCATTATCAAATCTAATGTGTACCCTTTACTTATAATCAAAATACCACATTTACTTGAATCTAATTAAACATCGAATCTAATGTGCACCCTGATTTTGGAGACTAACCCCCAAATCCAGAGTAACTATGGGAGCACGTAAGATATGTTACGTGCACCCGTAGTTACTGTACCACCTAGTGAAATCCTATGGGAAATTCATAATGGAATCCAAAGTAAGTTGTTCTTACACCGGAGCAAGGACTCCCCGTAGTTACTCTGGATTTTGCCCTAAATTTGGCTAAAAAAACATGAGCAGATTTAAGTAAATACAGTATTTGGTGGGCCACTGTGCAATAAGGAAACTGGACTAAATGTGTCCTTGGCCATTTTCAGCAGGGATCTTCTTATGTTTGTATTACTGAGGTAGAAAAACTCCTCTACACACTTTCACCCTCTTTTAAAATAAGGGTTACTCAATAAAATGGACTAGACAGAGGAAGTACTTCACACAACACACAAGAACAAACAATTCTTCACAATTACACGAGATGTAACATGATCACAACCTTTGACAGCGTTAATAGGTCAGGTATCCCTCTGCACATGGATTAAGAGAGGCTATTAAGAACCACTGATGTACTAATTTGATTTGTGATTCACAGAATCAGGAGGCTAGATGATGTGGGAAGAAAACTTTAGACAGAACTGATGTTCAAGAAACTAACTGTTCAATCAATCCCATACTGTCTCAATACTTGTGCTAGGTGTTGCAAACATCCTGTGAGGAAGATGGTGAGATGGTCTGCACCTTCCCATCAAAGCCATAGTTAGAATCCCAACCACCATTACAGCACAGGTAAGCACCGATTGGTGTGGAAGCATGGAGAGGTGTGAAGTATTTCTGGGCTAGGTAGGGTGAAAAAGTGGGTAGAACAGGATAAAAGAGGGTGGAACTAGCAGAGGCCTCCTCTATGGAATCATATCTGGTCTCAGTAGCCCAACATGGGGTTTCTCAAGTCTGGACCAGCTAAACAGAAGGTCCTTACAGCTACAAGAAGGCCCACTGAGAAGGCTGGGGTTTTACTGAGGATAAGCAGACAAATGTCCCCCAACTCCAAGGAGATCTCTATCCTGCTCACATCCAGGATAGGATACAGTGGCTGCTGTATGGTCACAGTGGTCCTATGTCAGGATTGAGCCCTAAAGTAAAAAATGAAATATCAAAGAAAACCAGCAGAGCAGCGGTTTGAGCTCAGTTAAGCTCACATTACAACTTGCCTGTCCATAAATTGCAGTACAAAATCTTCAAATTCAGCAGTAACAGAACACAACACTCTCTCAACCTATGATTTAAAGACATAAGAGAATAATTTGAAAGACAAGAGAGAAAAAAGATAAGACTTAATAATGTCTTCATGTTCTAGTCCAGAACTAGTAACCTTTCAGCTATATAGTGCCAAACTTATGTTACAATGTTATTCCGCGAGCCAACATTATAAAATTGCTATTCTGCATGCTGACATGATTATAAAATTACACACACACCCTGTATATACATACACACACAAATTATAATACATATATAAAATTTTATTAATTCTATTTATATAATTTGTAAGCGTATATATGCAGAGACCATCTCCTGGGGCTTTTCTGACCTCCTACCAGCACATGGCTCCCTCTGTACCCCCCAAGGGGCTTCTCCATCACTATGGTGCTATGGGAGCTGGAGGTGCTGAAGAACAGTCTTATACTATGTCTCTTGCAAAAAGGATTACTTCTGAGCAGAGCTGCTCAGGATTGGGCTCTAAGAATGCCCTTTACTGCACCCTTTCCTAGGAGAAGGCTCCAATGACAGCAAAGGGGCTTACTTCTGAGTAGAAGTGCAGGACTAAGTTCTAAGCATGCACTCTTCTCTATCCCTTCCATTCCGATAGTGGCAGGATGGGGACAGAGTGTGCCATTCTGGGCACCAGTGATGATGACAGGCAGCTTCCTGCAGGGAACTAGGACAGCAGCACTGGCAACACCTCCTAGCTGTGTGTGCTGGGGTGCCTTTAGTTTGCTACCAAGCACCATTCCAAGTGCCAAACTCGGCATTAGTGCCAGGGGTTGCCCACCCCTGTTTTAGTCCATGAAGATTATATCTTTACCACCGCAGTGAGAAATTCCCAATAAATTTAATATATACTACAATATTAACTATCTCAACTTCCAAAACTTCTGCCCTTTTCTTATCCATACCTTCCCCTTTTTACAACCCTTTCAAATTAAAATAAAATCCAAGTCCAACAAAATACTACATCTAGGCAATCTGAGGTTTTTTCCCCCTCAGTTTCTTTCACTTATAATGGGGCTCTTTCCGCATTTTAACACCTAAACTTTTTAAAAAGTTTTTTGTTAAGCAGTTCAAGCCACAAAAGCTTCTTGCGTGACAAAACACTGTGCTAACAGAGCTTTCTCCACAGATTAGCTAAAGCACAATTAACCATTTAACATCTTACCCGTGTGAGATTATCTCTCTCTTGTAGAACAGATGAACAATCTACTAAAGGCATCAGAGTACAAAATGTTGCAATAAACTGGAATGTGATCTAATGGGAGAGAACAAGATAGTTGCCATAGGAATCAGACATAAATGAATGAGAACAGTGTGAGATTGCCATAATGCCAACAATAAATGTATGTTTATAGAGCAGTTTTTAAAAATATGAAAAAGATTAATCAAACCTAGTTCAGATGTTTGAAATCTGGCCAACTTTTGTGCAGTGTGATAACCTCATGTAGAACATTTTCTGAAGACTAGGAAATAGGGAGTGGGTATCAATGGGCAATTTTGACAATGGAGAGAGGTGGAAAGCGGTAAGTCCCAAGGATTTGGTCTGGGACCAGTGCTTTTCAACCTGTTCATAAATGCCCAGGAGACAGGGATAAGCAGTAAAGTGGCAAACTTCATGGATAACACCAAATTTAAGTGGTGAAGACCAAATGAGATTATAAAGCGGTCCAGAAGCATCTCTCCAAAATGGAAGAATGGCAACAAAATGGCAGATGCACTTCAGTGTAAGTAAACATAAAACCATATACACTGGGGCAAAGAATCAAAACTTTACATATAGATAATGGTTCCTGAGCAGACTATGACAGATGAGGAGAGAGATCTAAGGGTGTTGGTGGACAGTTCAATGAAAGTGTCAACTCACTGTGCGGTGGTAGTGAAGGCTAATTCCTTGCTTGGAGTCATTAGAAATAATGAGAATAAAACAGCTAATATCTTAATGCCACTATAAAAATTGATAAGGCCACCTTGTGAGTGGTGTGTCCAGTTCTGGTGACCACATCTCAAAAAGGATAGTGAAAATAGAAAAGGTGTAAAAAAGAATGAGCAAAATTATTACTGGGCCAGGGCACCTCCCATATGAGAAAAGACTGTAGCATTTGGGGTTCTTCAGTTTAGAAAAGAGGCGTCTGAGGGGGGACATGATTGAGACATACAAAATTCTGCCAAGAGATGGATAGAATGAATAGAGAGATGCTCTTTTATGCCCGTCTGTAACTTCACTCATTTGTGTAACATAACCTATAATAGAAATTGATCATTTTAACTACCGGCATTTTCAATTTTACATATAAAAGTATTATATGTAACACTGTTCTGGATGGGGTTGCACTCCCTCTGAAGGAGCAGGTTCGCAGCTTGGGGGTTCTCCTGGATTCGCAGCTGCTCCTGGAGTCCCAGGTGGCGGCTGTGGCCAGGGGAGCCTTTGCTCAGCTTCGGCTGATCCGCCAGCTGCAACCATACCTGAGTCGTTCAGATCTGGCCACGGTGAGCCATGCCCTAGTGACATCGAGACTAGATTATTGTAACGCGCTCTATGGGGGGCTGGCTCTGAAGACGGTCCGGAAAATTCAACTAATCCAGAATGCGGCGGCCCGTGTGGTTGCTGGGGCTCGTCGGTTAGATTCTGTCGGACCACTGCTTCAGTGACTACACTGGCTGCTCATTCGTTTCCGGGCTGAATTCAAAGTGCTGGTCCTGACCTTTAAAGCCCTAAATGGCTCTGGTCCAGGGTACCTGAGGGACCGCCTTCTTTTGTACAATCCGACCCGTCACCTAAGGTCATCTGAGGGTGCCCTACTGACTGTGCCGCCACTAAAAGATGTGAGAGGTGTGGCGGCCAGAGATAGGGCCTTCTCGGTGGTGGCACCCCGGTTTTGGAACTCCTTCCCCATAGAACTGAGGAAAGCTCCCTCAATACAGAGCTTCAGGCAGAGGCTAAAAATCTTTTATTTTAAAAAAGCTTTTAAATGGGGCAGGGGTTGGGGGGCAGTTTTATTGTGTTTATATATTATTGTTTTTAACAAAGTTTTTAGTCTGTTTTAACCGTTTCAATTCTAAATCTAATTGTATTTTAAGTATATTTTAATTATGTTTTAACTTCTATTTATTATTATTTTAAAGGTGTTTTATTTTTATTCATGTTAGCTGCCTTGGGCTCTCTCTTGTGGATGAGGAAAGGCGGGATACAAATTAAGAAAAATAAATAAAATAAAATAAATTATAATCTCTTGTTAATATCGCCATATGGGTACTATATTACCTTGTAATACTGGAAACACAGAAAATAATTTTTAAAAGTTTATTTAAATATTATAATTTAATTATTATAATTTAAAAATTATCTAGGTGGGAAAAAACAGGAAAATCAAAATTAATAAAAATTTTAATAATGTTTTAGATACAACACCTTAGATTAGGAAATGGGTTGAAAAACTCCTATAAAAACAGAGCAATGCTATATGTGGAGATAAAGACAAATATTCTTGGCAGATCAAACCAATCATAGGAAGTTCACTATACTCACCATGCATTTGCTGAAATCATTTGGATCCACACCAGGCAATGATCTCATCAGCAGAGGCAACATGTGTGTTGGACCTTCAGGAAATGACTGCCCCCCAGATACAAGGCTACGGGCTACTCCAATTACACAGCTTAAAGTGGCTATAAGTTGGTGAGGTTCTGTTAACGTCTCCAGTGCAGGGTATGTTCTGTGATTTTTTGTGGGAAGGGAAAATTAAGGAAGAATTTAGCAAATATTCCATCATCAAACAAGCTGTCTTATAAATGATGATTTTGCAGACCCCCAATTTATGTTCTGATGCTTTAATGAAGGGATTCCTTGTATATTTTTCTTGTTGCCAGCATTACCCTATGTTGGTCCACAAGCAAAGGGTGCAATTCTAACTTTAGATCATAGAGAATGGCCCAGCTACACTGGCTTAAATTGGTCATATCCTGAACTGACAGGCCAAATCCACAAGGCTAGGAGGCCTCTAAGGCTGGCCAAACTGCTGCTGAAGACCAAATGGTTCCTGGAGAGGGTTTGCTCCCAAGGACACTTGCCTCAGATCACACTGAACAAGGAACAGCTGTGGTGCCTGCCATATAAGAAAGCCCAGGCATCCCTGACAACCAGTAATAGCTGCAGCACACAACTGTACAGCTGTACCCGTAGTGTAACGTGGGTGCAAGGGGAACAGTTGCTGGAGTGGGCTGTTGTGCCACATCCTGAGGTTGAGAGGAAAGAGTAGTGCTTGGGCCAGTCTAAGACTTAGGCTGCAATTCCAAGAGCAATTTCCTGGGAGTAAGCCCTATTGAACTCAATGGAACTTGCTTCTGAATAGACACAAATAGGATTGCACTGTTAGAACCTTTTGCTTCCGTTTTTCTTCTGTCTTATCATGGGCCCCAATGGGTCTAATTCAAATTTACACCTGCTTCTGAGGTGGCATAAGTTAGAGGGGCCTAAGGAGAGGGTGTGTCTGCCCTGGAAACAGGCTCTGGATACAGCCTTACTGCACTGTTCTAGGCCATAATCCACATGCCCTCAACACGCCCCTTCTGAGTTGCCTAGGTTAGCACTGCTAGACGTACGCAGGTACATCTTGGGCTGGTCTAAGTGGACTTACACTGGCCCAGGCCTTTTCTGGTGCAGCTAGGCTGGCTTATCTGGCATTAGGCTGGCCCAGTGCATTTCAGGATTGCACCCACAATTATCTTAATCATGCAACTGTGACAGTGTTTTCTAAATTCCACTAATTTCTGCAGTGCACCCATCTGCTGATAGGATGTGGAAAGTACATCCGCATCAGTCTTTCATTAACCTTGAAGAAGCAAAAAGAAAAAAATATATTCCACATCACCCACTGTCCTAAACTTAGGTTACTAAAAGCATGCATCAACAGTTTGATATAGCTTTTCTTCCAAAAACAAAAATTTGCTAGATTTAAGGAAATAAGGCATTTTCCCAGAAACAGAAATCATGAAGCAGAAACAAACCAGGTGGTAGGAGTACAAGAGAAGTGAGATGAATCTGGAGAAACAAGTCCACAAAAACCTTCTTCCTTATATTAACCCTTCTTCTACTAGTTATATACCAGTAATGCCAATTTTTTTTAAGTCGTGCTCACTGTGACAAAAAATTTTCTTATATAATTTGTATTTCCCAAGACAGATTTAAAAAAAAAACAAGTACTGGCATCCCCCACTTTCTGATGGTTCACGTTCTGACAGTTTCGCTATATCAGCACCTTTCACTTATACCCAGTACTCATTCATTCAACACATGCTTCACTCTTTCAACCTCTCTCTGCAGGTCTAAAGGCTAAAAATGTCTTTCCTGATGTTGATTTCGGAGATGAAATGGTTTTCAAACTGTTTTTGGTATTTCCTTATGACTTTCTTCAATAAATAACCAACTTTCAAATACATAGGATGTTCATTACCCATACATGCCTTTGTTCATTTTACTGTAATTTGTTATGTATTTTGGCTATGTGATTTAGGCTTTTGCAAGTGATATTTATATCTTTTTAGGTGGCCATTTTGCATTTGCAGGCTGAAAAGGTCTGGGTTCCATTCTTCAATGGTATTTTTTTTGCATGGTGCTCCTGTCCCTAACCTAATAAGTGGGGGATGCCTATATTCAAGTTAATTTGAGTGAACACAATATAGAAGATGTAAATAGCTAAACAGCTAACAGTGGCTAGAAAATGTAAAATTGGAATTTGAACCAAAAACAAGTTAGGAGGACTTGGGGGATGATAAAACTGAGTATCTGACATTATTGTACTCCTTTTTAATAAGTATTTTGTTAATATATTAGCATCTCATCTTCAGGAACTCTAGCAAGATACATAGTGTTATGGTGTAGTTGTGTAAAATCCAAAGCAACAGGATGGCAACTGAATTTTAAACAAACATTGTACTAGCTATGCTACATAACATTTTGTATCAGTAAGTTAAAATTAAATTATAATTTCTTATATCTGGTACCCATAATAGAAAAACTATAGTGGGGAGGCTTCATGTGTTTCCGGAAGAATGTACCAATTCTTATAACTTAATGTTCCAGAGGTAGTTCTGGCTATTTCTTTTCCCTGACACCTGCTTTTATTGACATTATATGTTTTATAAATATTACACACCTCCTTAAGGGCCTATTAGGATAACAATGGTAGCATTTGAATAGTTAATTTCCAGTCAGGGGAAGAACACTGTGGGGCTGGAGAAGACCCAGCCATGGTAATTCTAGATGCAATGCCCTCTGAAACTTTACTTGAAAATGAGTCATAATAGGGTCTCATTCTCAAATCTTCGAGGATCTTCTGTTGAGAGAAAAAGGGCTGCTGCCATACAGTGCATGTGCTTGGAGGTTCCCTTTCAATCCTTCCTGCTGACTGTGCCCATCTCAATGTTCAGCAGCTGTGCAGAACTTGCTTTCCCTTCCCTGTGTTAAATGGATGAAAATGGCTACATTTTGCAAAATCCAGAACAGGCAAACCAAAAAATTAAACAGTTCACTTCACTTCCCCAGTCCAACTCTGACCTCCCCTACAATCCAGAGTAACTACGGGAGCATTTAAGAGACATTACGTGGACCCACAGTTACTGCACCACCTAGTGAAAATCTATTAGAAATTCATATTGCAATCCAGAGCAAATTGTTCTTACACCGGAGCAAGGACTCCCCGTAGTTACTCTGGATTGTGCCCCTCTGCTAGTTTGCACACACCAAAACAACAGTATGAAATTTTTTTAGCAGGCAAGACAGAGGCAGCACAGTACCAGTGGTGGGCCCGGCCTGGCCCAACAACCGACTCGCTGGAAGTGGGCAGGCCAGGCCGGGGTCAGGGGCGGAGCTGGCTAGGGTCTGGGTGGGGTCGGGGAGGGCCAGGGGTAGGGCGAGGGATAGGCCCCAATCCCAGCGCACTGCGCCTGCACCAACCTTGGTGCAGGCACAGTGCGTCTCCTCCAGACCAGTTGGAGGAGACGCACTGCGCGTCCGCCAAGGTTAGCGGATACACAATGCAGCATCTCCTCAAGCTGGTCGACCAGCTAGAGGAGATGCACTGTGCGTCCGCCAAGGTTAGCAGACACGCAGTGCCGCGTCTCCTCAAGCTGGTTGACCAGCTGGTCGACCAGCTTGAGGAGACGCACTGCACATGCGTCAACCTTCTTTGGTTGGCGCATGCACAGTGCAGTGGTGGGCGGGCCGCCAAACTGGTGCGGCCAGTTTTCTGCCCCCCCATAACTACCGGATCAGTCGCAGGGGGGCCAGAAACAGGAAGCAGTTTGGGCGATCTGGCCCGAACCGGTCTGGGCCCACCACTGCACAGTATATGTTCATTGTCGCATGATTTGAAAACTAGGGGGTCAAGATAGTTGGTTTTGACTCAAGTTTTTTCAGAGTATTCCACATACGCATCTCACAAACCGCCAAGTCAGCTAAAAACACAAATTTTCACAACTCAGATCCAAGTTATCCAAGTCCCAACAATGATAATTTCACAGAACAGGAAGTCTATGTAAAAGAGAACTGGCCATTAATATAATACAAACCTGAACAAATATGTATTGAAAGAAAGTCACATTTTCTATGGCAAACCATAACATTTCAGCAGCAGAAGGGTCAATAATTTAAAGTGCCTTTTAGTGGCACCCTGAAAACAAAACCACATTCTCCCAGGTTCCATTAGTACTCACTTTTCAAGTACTGGTGGAATTACTAACTCAGGACGCATTAGTGCAAGGTTCTGCAGAGCTTGAGCTGCCTCTAGGCTTCCAGTTTTGCTGAACATAGCCAGGAGGACAGGTTGAATAATACATTCTACAAAGTCTGTGATATCCTGGTCAGTTAGTTTATGGCTATCAGGCACAGGAGTAAGCCAACTCGGCTTCTTGTAACGTTCACGATGCAATCTTCTGACAAAGCTACTTGGCAGCCGCTGGAGTAGTTTCATTAGTTTGTTCTGCAAGCATACAAAGACTTGTATGAATTGTAAGAATTGACACTAAGGAATAGAGCAAAAGCTGTTTTACCTTAAGTTATACCTCAAGTCATGACCCAAATGCAGGTCACAAGGATGTTCCTGAGTGTCAAAGGAAGCAGTTTCTCTGTAAACTGCATGGGATTATAAAGCAGGAATCGGCACTCCAGAGCATGGTATTATAACGTGATGTTACTTCTAAGTGCTCCAGAGAATTCATCATCATCAATATGCATCACCTCCATGGTTCAGCAGACTGTATTTTGGGTTACTATCAAAAAGTTTGAGAAACACTGCTCTAGATCAGCTCTCCCCAAAGTGGTGGGTTGCAACCCACCAGGGGAACTAGAAGTAGGCCATTCTCCCATAAGGAAAGCACCGTATTTCCCGACTTATTACACGCAGCGGACCATGAGACACACCAAAGTTTAGAGGAGCAAAACAAGAAAAAATATTCTGAACCAAATGGTGTACTAATATATTTAATAAAATATAGCAGAATAATATTTCAACCATGTAAAGTCAACAGTGGTATTAAGGACCATTATCACTGTCATTAACAAATGAGGAAAGACTTTAAGCTTCAAGCACTCTTCTAATTTTCTGGTAACCCCAAAAACTCATCATCTCTAGTGTCAGTGATCTGTGACTTTTGCACAAATCTCATTGCAAATGATCAGACAACATTTTGCACAAATCTCATTGCAAATGGTCCAGGAAGGCAGGCAAGTTGGGGGGTTTTTTAGAGGGTGGGGGATCTATGTAGGTAGGGAAAGGTGAGGGGATCTAGAGAGATAGGGAAGAGTGAGGGAGGCACAGGCATGGAGTAGGAGGGACCAGGTCTTGTGCATGTCTACTTTGGAGCAAGTCTCCAAGCCATAGTGGAGTGCAAGGCTGCTTAGGATTGCAACTGTGCCACAGTGACCAGATGACAAACCCAAAATGTCTGAACCTCAATGCCAAAATTCCCAGCCTCCCAAGCCAAAATTCCTACCTGCTTAAAAAAATTTTGTTTTTATATTTTTGATTTTTACTTTTTTGGTCATAACGTTTGATAGGAAGGAGATATCTCAAAACTGTTGAACTGGATTCTGCTCTTCAATACAAATCCAACGACATATGACATAATGGGGTAAGGTGCTCCAGGATTGGCCTTATCACTCTATCAGACGCACAGACATTTTCCCCCCTTTGGGGAGAAAAAAAGTGCATCATATAAGCCGGAAAATACAGTAGTTCATAAATAGGTGTCCGTGTACACTAAAGCAATAGGTTTTCTCCCTTTCTGGAAGGGAGTTCATTCTGGCTTCCAGATGGGTCTGGAAATCTCACAGCTCCTTCTGCAGGTCTTTCTAATGATCAAATCAGGCATCGGAGCACACTTCTAGTTTCTGTGCAGTTTCTAGCCATCCCCACCAAGACCTACAGCAGTCCCAATTCCCTTGCAGGAGATTTGGAAATCCCTGCTCTAGGGCTTTTGTCAAGCAGTTTACTATAGCAGATCATAATGAAGAATATATTCAGGGCCAAAGGACTGCTTGGAAATTCAAAATCATTTCTGTGCACAAGGTCTGTGCACTGACCTTGAGGGAAAGAAGTACTGTACAGGACACAAAATGCAGTCACAGACTGAAGCTAACTATAAACAACTTAGCCATAAGCAGGAAGATTTCAAACTACCATTAAAAATATTAATACTGACATCAAGAGTTTTAAAGGAAAAAAATCTTCTTACCAACCAGCGACCGTTATTTGAGGGATGGTAAAAAGATGCAATGCTTTTGAATAACCCTGACAAGTGTTTCTGAACAAGTTTGCTTGGTCCACCCTGCACAAAAAGAAAGACAAAAGAGAATTGAACTATAAGAAAAATAAACAGAATCACAATCCAATTTCTAATAGGTACCCAAGACAAAAATTTTAAAAGATTTACAGCAGCACAATTTTTTTTAGTGTAACAGCACATTGAAAATAGGTGAAAAGCCTAATCTACCACAAAATATCTTTATCAAAGTAGTTCCCAAACTTGTAATACCATCTACAAACATCTGAAGGCATCAAGGTTGCTCTGTGATGAATGAGCCATTCCCTTGAAAAGGATATTGTTCTGCAGCTGCATGTATGAGCAGCTGTGTCCTTTTTTGGTGCATATGGTTTCTGAACAATGACCAGTTTTCAGAGCTAATGAATCAAATTAGTCTTCTAAAGTCATGTTGAATGCTAAATCCTAGATTTAGAAAAACATCCCTGCCAATATTTATTATTGTATCACTAAAAAGACTATTCGGGTACATAACCTTTGCCCTCTAATGAAGTGTGTAGTCAAAAGTTTGCTATTTAACCTATGCAGAAAAAGTTTTCAAAATGTTATAAGAGACAAATATTGCACACAGCTCTTGAAGTTTTTATATTCAAAGCCCTAGCCAGGAAAGTTAATGTTCCTACAAATTGTGAAGCTCTTATTGCCTTTTTATCATGCTCCTTCACTCATGCATGCAGCGTATGCAGCGCCGAGCACGATACCATAGTCTTTCAAGACTGACGGAAGCCTGCTTTCACTCATTATGATGCTTTTTTTGGGGCATCAAGAAGACATTTTTTTATATCCACACTACTGTCTAAAAAAACAGATGGAATTGAAAAATTCCTCTAGGGGCATAGGGCCAACCAAAACATTTACTATCTTTGAAGCACCATCTATTTGCTCATATAGTTAGAGTTACTTAAAAGTCAGTGGAGATGCCTACTCCTGATTCAATCTCCCCTATGGAGGCCCCTAGTCTTCAACCTGTCCAAGCTGTTTACCCTCCAATACTATGCTGTTCAGTTACGATGTTAATATTATTGATTTGAATATTTTTCATTTTGTTAGCCACCCCAGAAATTCATGCAGTGAAGGGTGTAAAACTTGAATAAATTGAATAAATAAAACTTACAAGGAAGTAGTTAATTAAAAAGCTAACATTTGGATAGTGAGGGGCTAGTGGGAAGAGTCTACTAAAAACAAAAGGATCCTACCAACATGGCGATAATCCACATGACTGCATGCCCTATATCGTATGCATTTGTTAGGAACCTTGGAACCAACACCTGGTTGCTTCCAACTGGAAGATTCAAACATCGAAGTATTCTGGTAAATATCTGCAGAAAAAAGGAATTCTGTAATTTAACAACCAAAACATATAAGCAATTATCTTTTATTCTTGTTACAAAGTCCACATATTAGTGCTTATTCAAGCATCAAAATGTGTGTGTTTAGCAGCCTGATCCTCAGAGTGTTTTACCAGCAAACACTGTTGAAAGGAATAATTGTTGCTGGCACAAAGATATTGCAGTGCTTTCAGAACACATGAAACACTCTGCTACTTCCAGTAATTAAGAAGCTATCAGTATCAACCACCTTGACTCTTCTGCTGCTCTAAACATGAACGTCACTGCACAGAAGCTCCATATGTTTACAAACTAGTTTAAACTTGGTGGTAGGGACACATAACCCCCAAGCAGCTGAGAAACAACCACATACAGTATGTTGCTAACTAAATAAATCTATACCACCAAGAAGTTACTTCTCATGTCAAATTGCATTTAACCATAATCCCCTTTTTCAGCGAAGGCCACAACCTTTTAACATCACTGAGAACGTTGGAAAACTTGTCAGTCAATAACTACAGTATTCCAGAAGAACTTTAAACTATGGAACAAAATGCTAAAATTAAAACAAATGCCTCAAGGTTCAATTTATATAGAAATGATTTAAGGCAGACTGCGAGAACAAAAAATTCTAGTGGATATTAAAAACTGTATTGCCAAGTGTGGAGCTGCATGCAATGGATGAGAGCAGAGAGGAAGAAAATTCATTCCCTTATCTCCCACTATTGAAGTCTTTGTGCCCTCCTACTGCGGACTGGATATGCTATCAATGACTCAGTTTGTCATAAGAGGCAATAATAGCCATGAAAAATATCGTGACATTGGCTTACAATTTAAGGGGATTCCACCACTGCCAATCACTATTCTTGACAGGTATAGCAAAATACAAGAAAAAAATAAAAACAAAAATGATCTCAGAAACATCTGTGTAACAAATGAAAAAGATTACTGGGGCTCTTATTTAAACAAGAGGTAAAATTTGTTGGTTGGGGGAAAGAAAACAGAGCATACCAAACATGCAGTCTACAGCTGTTGGGCTACATTTCTGCAGTTCATCCAGGGGCCAAGGAGAGTTAGGAATGCACAGTCCAGCAACTGGACCGCACACACCCAGTTAGGGTCAGAACTAAGCGCAGCAGGACAGTCCAGGGCCCAGCGTGGCCCAGTGGCCAAGGCACCATGGACCAGGGGTTGAGGATCCCTGTATTCGAGGATTGTAATAAAAGATGTGCAACTCCATCATGATCACTAACCAGGGCTAGCTAAAAGACTCTTGAAACCAGAGGCAGCATGCCAACATTTCCATTCCTTATTATCAGCCTCTGCTCCTTTCATTCTGCAATGTTTTATCTCAGCGCTTTCTACACTGTTCTACACTGTTTCTACAAGTGTTCTACATTTTCTACACTGTTCAGTGATACCTCTGTCCACTTTTCCCTAGCTCCTTTGTCCCCCCCTTCCAATCAAGAGAACAAAAGGACGAGGAGGAGAATCAGTGAGGAAAGTAAGAAGACAGATACAGTTACCTTCCATCTATCTGCTGATTGAGGTGGCTTCTTCAGTAGCCCTCATGGGTAAACTGGCCCTACTGTCAGCAGACAATATTCAGCAGAAAACACTCATCTAACAAGTAAAACAATTGTCATGTTTGAATATTCTTATTATTTCTACAATTATTAGACACTACCTTTGGAACATATGGATCCCAGTCAATGTAGCCAATGTTATCGGCGGCCAAGCGTGCAAAAAGGTTGACTAGGTGCTGGAAGAAAAGAAACCACAAACCACATCTTTATGACACAAGACACATTTTGAATGCAAGATTAAATTCTGCCTCTTCCCATAGTTAACACAGAAGCAAGACACACAGTAACCAAGCAAAGCATGCAGATAAACAAGTACAGGACTAGCCAGGTGATCAGGGATGGCACTTACCAGAAGAAATTTCAACAATAGTTGAAAAAAACACACACACCAACATTCTTAGCCAGTACAGCTGCAAGAGAAGATTAGACCAGTGGTTTCCAAAAGGATGGGTTGCAACCCACCAGGAGAACTGAAAGCAGGCCATTCCCCCTTAAAGGGAGTAGCTAAGCATTGATAGTGGTGACAGCACTGCAGCAATCACAGTACTGTGGCAACAAAGGAGTTCCATAATGTTCCAGGAGGAGGTATTGCTGGCCATACAGAGTATACATACAGCTTGAAGCTCCCTTTTTTGGCCTCCCCACTGCTTCCTCAGTCTGAATGCGACCTGCTTCCAGTTTACAATTACTGGAGTTTGTAGCTCTTGCCCCTACAAATTTTTACCAAGTTCCAACTTCCCTATAGATGTCTGGGAACCACTGGATCAGAAAAATACTGCTAGCACTTGAATACTGTGCAATATTTTCTAGTCATAGCTAAGTAAAGAACACTCATGGCCCATAGTATTTCCTGTGGCAAGCACCACATTTCTCAGCTTATGAGGTGAGGAATGGGGCCAAGAAAGAAGAAGAGACAGCAAGGTGGCTTCTTAGCCCCAAAAGAATGAAAGAGGCAGGAGTAACCATTCAGACCTCAAGAGACTGTGAACAGTATGGAAGAGAGACTGGGTTGAGTGGGAGAAGATACTGGACTACAGAAACAGGGCTGAAAGCTCTTGATTTATGAAGAGGGAAAGACAGTACAGCAGCCAGTAACAGAAGGCATGCCAATGATATCTGCTAATCAGGGCAACAAGACACTTTAATGGAATAATAATTTTTTTAAAAAAATTTAAGCTTGAAAGTTGGGAGACAAGTATCTGCATGATATAGATACAAAAAGTAGAACGTGCCCTGAAGTAGCACCCTGAATATGTCCCTGTGCCCAGAGATTTTGCATAAACTAGTTGCCCCATTCATTTCCTTAAAGAAAACAAATTCATGAATATAAATGTATACCTTTATATAGAGGTGTTTCAATACAGTGTATTTTATTTTATTCAGAAGGAAGTCCATTGTGGTCAGTCTTAAGATGTAATCTTATCTTGCTCACCAGAAATGATCACCTCTACCAGTACAGAACCTCTGCCTTCAATGAAATAAATATTTGAGGCCAAGAGAGTTCAACATCATAGTTCCACTGTACAGCAGAGCTTCCAAATGAGTAAGCAAATTAGAATTACAAATTTGTGTTCTGGATAGAAGCCAAATATACAAACAATTTTAATAGTTCTTCTAGTCATGGTTAAGAAGTCTGGATCAGCCTTATTGTCTCTACTCCGTCAATTTCCCTACCCCATCAGATCTCAGCCTTAACCACGGCACAATGTTATGCCTGCAGCAGTAACCATGGACAGCCTTAAATCAGAGTTTGAAATTGGCTTGCAAACCTTGGCTAAAGAAAATCACTGTTTATTGCTAGCCTCAGTGCAGATGTAACACTACACCACGGTCACAGCTGAAAAGGAAGAGGGAGGAAGATAAGGAAGCATGAGGGCCTTTGGAGTGCTCTTGATATTTTAAATGATTAAGGGCACAATTCCAACCATTGTAAGCCAGCACAACTCACCTGTTACTGTGGTGGTGTGAAGTGGCCAGCACATATCTGTGCGCTGGTGTAAACCCCCCGCCCCCAACCTCAGTGTTGTGCAGTGCTTTTCAGCACTTTTGTGACACCCAGGCCAGCACATGACTTGTGCTGGGACTTCTGCCAGCTGGGGATGAGGACTATAGCCTAAGAGATTGAAAACGACTGTCTGCGTTGTAGACAGTTAAAAGAACTTGGACAAGAGAACTGCGTTGTAGAGTTAAAAGAACTTGGACACGATGTTTTAAATCTGAAAGCCCATTGTTTTGTTTTAGATAGCTTTGTTTTTCCATAAACATTTGTATACAATTTAGTCAGAGCTTTCTCCCACATACACAATTCTCCTGAATATAAAAGAGATGAACTGAATCCTGATGAACTGATGTAGTTCATTAAAAATATTGCCATTACAAAAAACCCAGATTTTCACTTGCAGCCTGAAAAAGCCAGCTTTCCAAATATTTCATGAGAATGCAATTACCGGTAAATAGTGCTCAAAAAAAATGTTGGCATGTTTATTTAAGTGTGAGCACTTGAATCTCAAAATTACCATAGCCTCCCTTATACCACTATTTCTAGTACAGATACAAAAAAAAACACATACACAACTACTCTAGAATGACCAGAAAAAGGTACTTACTGCTTCCCATTGTGGAAGATTCTGAACTGAAACCCAAAGACCAAGAAGCTCATCGTACCAGAGTCTGCAAAACAATAAAAGGCTTGTGATTTGCCAAGTTCTCCATCATCAGTTTCTTCAAGAATCTATTCCAACTCAAAGAATAAAGCATTTCTACAACACAGATTTGAGTTTTGATTAGAATCTAAGTGACTTACATTAACCTGGTAAAGAGGGTCAGTTATTATTACCTTTCTTTGAAGAGAAAACCTGGAATGAAACCAGCTATTCTATCCAGTGAAGTCACAATCCTAAGCAATTTAGGCTAGTACTACTCACCCATCCCCTACTTCCCATGGTGTCATGGGGAGGCTGGCACATGTCTGTACACTTGGCTAACCCAGTATCAGCAGTGTTGAAAAGTGGAAAGGACTGAAAAGTGGAAGCAAGTCCTTTTTTTAGTTTACAAATGTTGTTTCCAATGTTAGCAAACTGCAAGTGCCTTTTTTGTCTTGCAAACTTAATTGAAGGCATTAATTAATGGAAATAAACCCAAAGCTAAAGTTAATGTGCATGCACTCTCTCTCTCACACTCACACACCATGACAGTCTGAATCACCATGACACAAACAAATCAAATAGGGAGGGCAATTTTAGCCTTTATGGAACAGAGAATGTGTTGAAAGAATGAATTCTGGGTATAATTGAAAGAGTATAACCATCAGAAAACAAAGGGGGGCATCGGTATAATTTTTATGCAAGTAATTAAATTATACAGTTATTTATTTTCTTGTTAATTATTTTAGCATTTAGAGACCACCATGATTGCCATTCACCATATCAAAAGTGCCACAGGAATAAAAGGAATTTGTCCAAATTTTGTATGAACAATTGTATCTGCCATAGCCAATCATGACTACAATAAAGCATAGCACTTCCTGCATAGCACTTCCTGCAGCCTCAATCATCCAGCCACTGAGTGATTCATTCCACTTGAAGAAAAACCTAAAGAGGGGAAAGCTCAAAATGCAACATACCATTAAGTTATATAGAGAAGCTAACAATATGGGACCATGAAAAGAGGACAGAGTACCATGGAATCCAGGAAACCCAAAATACACAACATTTGGTATGACATAATGCATTTGCCAACACGGGAGTGATAGCAATAATCTATAAAGTATGCAAGATACTTTAGAATGGGACACAAAGCACAATCCTAACCATGTCTACTCAAAAGTAAGCCCTTTTATGTTCAATGGATCTTACTCCTAGGAAAATGTCTTTAGGATTGCAGCCACAGTCAACTCCCTTAAGTTTGCAGCCTGAACCACAAAAATTAGACTCAGGCTTGGTTTTGTGAAGGATGAGGCTCTAATATGATGCTGAATATGCTCCAATATGATGCACTGAAACCAACTTCTAATCTGATGTAACATTCCTGACATAGTTCCAGTACAAGAACTGTTAGTATCATCACTAGCAGGCATCAATGCCAAATATCATCTGCTCCCTTCTAAAGAATTATAGTTTAAAATGAGGAATTCACAAGGTGCAGACAAATTATATGCAAATTATAAGCAATTTTATCTCAAAGTGACTGAGGTTGGCTCTTTAAATTGAAAGATAAGCTTCCCTTAGAGGAGTAGTTAGTGGCTTAAACAAAGCAGCCTGCTTACCATGGCAATTAGGCTTATCTTAAAGATTTTGAACTTTTAGTTTTGTTTCTGTCCTCCCTTCCCCTCAAGTGTATATTGCGCTGAGCTGAAACTGATTGCACACAGCTGCCTACAGGAAAGTCAGCAGCCAATTCAAATGAAATTTGATTAATTGTTGCTTTATTTACCGTTGAAATGAATTGCCATTATAAACACTGTGTTAATCACGCAGGTTCTGGGAACCAAAAGTCCTGAATGGGGAGGTTCAACCTGTACTAATTATAGGAGAGCTCGTTTTGGAGTAGCAACTTGTAGAGAAACTAAGTACAAGTGTAATCGATTTATATGTGATTTTGTCTTAAGGTGACTGAGGTTGGCTCTTTAAACTGAAAGAAAATTTCAATTTCAAGAGCAATTAATGACTTAAAGACAGCCTGTTTACTAGGACAACGTGGCAGGCAATTGTCTTAAAAGGTTGTGAAGTTCAGTTTTGGTTCTGTTGTGCTTTCCCTTTCCCCCAAACGAAAATTGCTCTCAGCTGCAACAGCCTGCAATTTGCAGAGTTCATCTCCCTACAGAGCAGTCAGCAGCCACTTCAAATGGAATTGGAGTCATTGTCGCCTTGTTACCATGATGACCAATTGGCTTTGTATACCATGAAAATACTTAATCAGGCATGTTCTGGAACAAAATGTTGCGAACGGCGAGGTTTTATTTATTTATTTATTTATTTATTTATTTATTTATTTAATATCCCGCCTTTCCTCTCCTGCAAGAGGGAGCCCAACGTGGCTAACAACAAACAGGATAAAACACCATTAAAATCAAATTATAAAATTATAAATTATACAGGTTTAACCTGTATAAGCAACGTGCAGTTAAATTCCTTGAACTTAGGCATAATACATATAGTACATATAGGCATATAGTACTAATTCCTTAGTTAAGACAGAATAATTAGGCATAATTAAGACAGAATAAATAAGGTTTTGCAGTTCATTACATGGATTAGGCTACATAAGTAACTGTTTTAAATAAGTAACAGCTTTCTATGCAGCAAATCATTCTATGAAGAAACCTTAGAAAGTATAAAGATTGACGTACTTAAAACCTTTGTGGTGAAGTTCTGGAGGAAGAGTGGTAGGAAGAAATAGTTCAAAATAAGTGATGGCCTTCTGCATGGTAACATCAAAGGGACACATTAAAGGCCGCCATTCATCTAGCATTTCTGCCGTGGAATCTTCTGGGAAATAGCTAAAGAGAATATGCATATATGAATCAGTATGCACATAAATGTCAAGCCACATAAACATGGAATTTACTGCTATATGATGTAGAAACAGTCATTAGCTTCAGTATCTTCTAAAGCATAAAAACATAGCCTCCACTGGATCAGGCCAAAGGCCCATCTAGTCCAGCTTCCTGTAGTCCAAAGGTCTACCAGATACCTCAGAGAGCACATAAGACACATGCATCTAGGTGCTTTCCCCTGCATCTGGCATTTTGAGGTTGCCAACATCTACATCTATCTATGCACACACACACCCATCATGGTTTGTAACTTGTGATGGTCCTTTCCTCTAGGAATTTATATCCAATCACTTCTAAATGGCATTGAGCTACATGCCATCACCACATCCTGTTGCAGGGAGCCACAGAATAAGGTGATCAAACATTTTGACAGGAGGGCTACATCACCTCTCTGACACAGTACTGGGGCCAGAATAAGGAATTAGTTCACTTTTCCAAATTGAATAAATTTACATAAATATATTACAGATAGAACTTGAATGAATGAATGGATGATTGATTGACTGAATGAATGAATGAACGAACATCAGTTCATAAACACTTTATACAGAGAGAGGACATGATCTTCAAACCAGTTCATAAACACTTTCATACACACAGAGAGAGGTGCACATAGAATCATAGAGTTGGAAGGGACCTAGTAGGTCATCTAGTCCAACCCCCTGCCTGCAGCAGGAATTCCCCCTAGAGCATCTCCAACAGGTGCTCATCGAGCCTCTGCTTGAAGATCCCCAGTGAGGGAGAGTCCACCACCTCCCTTGGCAATCTGTTCCACTGCCGAACCGCCCTCACCGTCAGGAATTTTTTCCGGATTTCCAGCCGGAATCTCCTTTCTTGCAGTTTGTACCCATTGGTTCTAGACATTGTCTCCCCAGCCCTCAGAATACTATCCAGGCAAGAGGAGCAGAGCTCCTCTCTCCTCCAGAGTATTATTGAACAGAGGCTGGATGTGCTGCAGGGCACATGGAGGCTCACTGCAGGATGTATCTGACTCCTGTGCTGAGGTTTGGACACCCTGGTCTAAAGAAGAATTCACAGTCATGGAAAACAGACCAAACAAAAGCAGCTGTGATAGTATCATCATCATTATCATAAACATCATATCATCATCATCAGCTACCCTTATCCACCACAAAATAAAAAGAAGTTATATCCAGAATATCAGAAAATGAAAAACAAACAGCAGGATAAAACTACCATTTTTATGTCCTGACTGTGGTTAGGCTGCTTTACCACATCCAAAAATTCTTTTATTTTTTGGAAGAGAAAATAAAATTACAGCAAGGGAATTCTAATCCTACTATGAAAATGGGAGAGTGGAAAGGTGACTGGTTTCATTCTTTTACTTTAATGCTTGTTCAGGGATTTTTTTTACCATGTATATGCTGAAAACAATGAGAGAAGGGGAAATTTTTCTTGGGAAAAAAATTTGCTCTGCTGAGAGCAGGCCAGTGTTACAAAATGCTAACATGGCTCTCTATTCTGCTACTCCCAAACTACCAGGCAAAGAAAAATGGAATTTTATATTGTTCTGGGCCAACCTGTCAACCACAATCCCACGACAAAAAACAAAATGTGCTTATCTAACTTTTTTCTTTCATTGTTTCTTTTTTTCTTGCTGTGCAAGCCACTTTGTGAACTTTTTGCTGAAAAAGAAATATCTAAATATTATTAATAAGAGAAACCCGTACAAAGTTCATTATATCTGAGACATTACTGTTTTATGTATTCTCCAGTTCAATCAAAGTTTGCTGACAGAAATAAGGAAGTGGTGAAGCAGACCTATTGCTTATTTAACTTGGCAATATTTTATTAATTGAAAATCTAGATTTATTGTGCAAAAATTCCAAGTTCTGCAATATCAGTAACTTCATCATACAGATTTTGCTTTAGAGATTATAACACAATACTGGAGGAAATCTTAGATTTAAGATTACTGAATTACAGAATTGTTAACTTGCAGGACTCTTTCCCCTTATCATAAGTAGTCAACAAGCAAGCGAAGGTACATATGCTGGACAGTCCTACGACTTTCTAAAAATTTAAAGAGGAAAAACTTTTAAGCAGTACATAAAAGCTTCAAAAATAGCTTAAAACTACTTACAGTCGACAGTTTTTCACGAGGGTTTTTAGAACGCTTTCTACAGAGCTAGAAGTTTAAAAAAGGAGAAAGATTAGATAAATTACATCGTATCGCAAGGAAGGCATATTAAGACAATGACACAATTGTGCAAAGTCTAAGGTGATTTTGATGCAATTAGACACCATCTGTGCACATGCAGCAGTTAATCTTCCTTTGCTATAAAGACCTAATTACAAGGATTAAAACCAATTTGACTTTGCTTCCCCTTGGGTATCTGCTAGGCCACATATAGGAACAAATATAAATTATTCATCTTTGATTTTATTCTGAACTAAGCAGATCAATCAAATTACTGGATTTTGAAAGTCAGAAAATAGCATAAACAGTAACTCGTATATCTACTACTGAATAATAAATCACTTATAAATTAGATAAAAAATATTAGAGCAAAAATAAGCTCTAGACCAGTGATTTTCTAGACCAGTGAATAGAATTACAGTGGCTCCTCACGTAACAAATTTAATTCGTTCCGGAGGCATGTTCTTTACGTGAAACATTCTTTACGTGAAGCGAATTTTCCCATAGGAAATAATGGAAACTCAAGACGATTGGTTCCACAACCCCCAAAATATTCATATAAAAATATTAACTGGATGTAAAAATGATAACAGAAAACTGGGATTGAATTCAAAACATGTCTTCAATGTGCATGATCTTATGAAGTCTACTTAAGCTGCAGTCCTAAAGACACTTTTCTGGGAGTAAGACCCATTTAACACAATGGGGCTTACTTCTGGGTAGACATGGTTAGGAGGCTGCAATCCAAGACACCTTCAAAGTGTCTCCCCACTTTCTCCTTCTCTCCATTCCGAGCATCTCTCTCTCTCTCCTGCTCCCTTCTGGCTAGCCCTGAGCTGCTTCCCTCTTCTCCACTGCTCTTCTCTCCCTCTGCCCAGCGGACACCTGGCCACAGGAGGAACAGCATGGAAGTGTTGCTTTCACTATGGGCAGGTGCACTAGGCAGCCCTGACGCTTTTTAAACAGGCTGCCGGCCAGCGCGTCTGCCCCAACTGCCAACGAATGTGTTCTTTACGTGAAGCATGTTTTATACATGAAGCAGAATCCCAGAGAAATTTTTGTTTGTTACGTGAAACATACTTTACGTGAGGCGTCACTGTATTGCTAGAATAATTCTAGACCAGTGATTTTCAAACTCTTTCATCTCAACCTTTTTTACACACTGGGAAGGCACAAAAGGGTCATGGCACAAAATCAGTTTTTTTTTTTTACAATTGGCAAAGCTCATTATGCTGTCAATGGGTGGCTCACTTTCCACAATGTTCCTACTAATAAATGATTGTCTCCCAAATTCCTGTATCACACCTGGGAACCATTTGTGGCACACCAGTGTGCCATTGCACAGTGTCTGAAGAGTTCCACAGAAATTTCAGAAGGATCTGTATGCTATGGAATAGCAGAAAAGAGAGAGAGAGGGAGAGAGAGAGAGATTTGAAAGTTATGAAACCTTTAATGTGCAATCCTAACAATGTCTACTCAAAAGTAAGCCCCACTGTGTTCAATGGTTCCTACTCCCAAGAAAGTGTCTTTAGGATTGCAGCCTTAGTTCTAGGAAAGTGTCTTTAGGATTGTACCCTTAGTCAACGTAGTCAATAGTGGTTAAAGAAATTAGGACAAGGCAACCTTATAGCCTGAAAAGCAGAAACTCTGGGAAACAATGAATGATGGAGCCATAGGGTGAATGAGAAACCTAGAAGAAAGCAGACTGCCTTATCTGATTTGGCAGAATCAAATCAAATTTGGCTGTGCACTACTGACAGGCAAGCAACTAAGATTTGGAAGACTGGGAACTACAAGTCAAATGCCATGGGACACCATGTCTGGAGTCTAACCGCCTGACAAGCTGACCAACTACAGATTCTATTGTCAGTGTAGTATAGTGATCTGTAAAAATCTGGAGCAACAACTGGCAAAAAGGAGTGAGTGATGATGGAGTTAATTTCACATTCTGATTGGAATTTACCAGCAGGTCACATCTGCTAGTCTTACCCTAGTCTTAAATAGTCTTACACACCTGTCCAAAAGGTCCTTTTAATTTATTAGTAATGTTGCTGTTTTCATTTTAACATTTTTAAATAAACATAATAGTTATTGCTATAAAATTGTTTCTTACAACTTACAAGAGAATATTCGAACCGCTATCTATGAACCCCAGTGTGCAATCCAGAGATAGCCATGACTGAATCAAGCTTGGTAGGGAGGGCAATTGAACAACTTAGCAGTAACAGGAGTGGCAAAAGATGAAGTTACAGAGCAAATTGGTAATGTGAAATTTAAACAGTCACAAGGTCATGAAAGTATATGCCAAAGAATACTTTAATAGCTCAGATGTAGATTGTCGCTGTTTTCTAACAAAAATATTAAAGTTATCATTGTCAGTCTCTTTGCCTGAGCATCAGAAAATCTCCTGTTCTACACCAATGTTTTCAGAAGGAATATAGGAATCCAAGAAAATTACAGACCCATTGGTTAAATGTTTGTAACCTGGAAAGCATTACTGAAGCTAGAATTATAAAACATAGAAGAACAACTCTTGCAGAGGAAGATTCAGAACACCTTCTGCAAACGGAAGTCCTGTCTCATCAACTTTGCAGAATTATTTGAGAGAATCAATTAACATACAATAATCATATTATATAGCTGGATTTCCCAAAAGCTCCTAATAGTGAAAACCTAGACTGAAAGAACCACCAAAAAAAGCTCTTTCTGGGTTACTGGCTATCACAATAGCAAGTTATAACAATGACACTGGGACAGAAGACAGGATAAGAATCTCATGGGGTCTGAATAAGTGGTAACTAACCAAGACCTTCACATCACAGTGGATCAGTCACTGGCAAGGCAATTTAATTCATAACATCCCTTATATTGTATGATCCCATTTGAAAACATTATGGACAGGTACAGTCATCCCATCTCAAAAAGATTATAAGCTTTTAAAAAACTAATATTTGTAGAATTTTTACAAACCATGTAATCTAAAAATGGCAAATATATTTGAAAATATCTAAAATCAATTATTAAAAAATTATTTAACTCTCTATTCATTATTTTCTCCTCTAAAATTTCTGGAAAGATAAATTCATGCATTTCTAAAACTTTAGGTAAATTATGCCTAAATAAAGCATTGCATTTCCTTTAACAATTGGTAATACACTTACCAGTTAACTAAAATTAGCAGGTAGACATGTTTCAATCACTTCACACACAATATACTGGCTTACAATTAGATAAATTTTAAATACAGTGCGACATTCCCATAAACAGCGGTGTAATGTTAACATTGATTTTTTTCCAGTCTTATACGCAGAAATGTTACACATATGTGACAAGTGTTATAGCTGAACAGACCATGCAAGAAAAAGACATCAGTCAGAACAAAAAAATAATGTCCTTACCACCTATGTAAAACATTAAGCACAAATGTTTTAGGTGAAGACAAGCCTGGTCGACATGAACTGAACATAAAAAAGAAAGATTTAAAAACAGAACAGTGAAACTGTAGAATTTCACAGAAAATGATCATAACACTACAAGAAGTCAAATGATCGCATTTGTGTTTGTTTTAAATTCATACTATTCAATCCACCGAAAGGGTTGAGATTAAAATTGATACATTTAAACAATGTTGCCAAAACACCATATGAGGAAAAAGTCGCACTGCACCATTTTAAGATTAAATCTAGTAAACCTTAAAAATATAAACAATATATTACTTTGGGACATACTTATTTTCCTGAGACCTCTTTCCAATGGGTGCTCTTTTAACTCCATCTTTTTTGAAAATTATCTCTGTGCATTTACATGAAACAATATACTTTCGCCAAAGTTTATAGAATTAGAAGGCCTATTCTCCAGTCCTCCTCCAAGGCCTGGATATGTGCTTGTTGACAAACAACCCTTATCTTCTTCTCATTTCACACAGGAAACTGGTTTCAAAAGAGTGTAATATTGTTTCATAAGCCCCGTTGGCCACACACAAGACCATGGTTGTGCCTCAAGTAGCTGTCTGGACTGAGTCATAAAAGATAAAATTTGGGTAATACAATAAGCCCAATTTATGCAAGGCAAGTACAAGTTCCAACTACTGAAGTTTCCATTAAATCAGTAGAAAGAGTTGGAATGTCGTTTGTTTGAGATCTATGCTCTGAAAAACTTTAATGAGAAATGCATGCAATGCCTATGCACCACCACTAATCTATATTCCAACCAAATAAAAGGCTGAGGAAAGAATTTTCTTACTAAGACAGAAGCTTAGGAAAATCAAAAACCTATTTAGGTGACCACTAGGTGCAGAGCAAGGATGCATGCAGCTGCCCACTATTGCCTGCCACTCCCTCCTAGTAACCTCCAGTGCCTCTCAATGCATAGTGGTCACCAGTGCCTGGTACCCACAAACAATCTTGAAATTTTTACTCCCTCAACTGCTTAATTCTGCTAGTTTTGCAATAAAAGTTTTAGCTGGCATTTTTTTTCACTATTGAGCTCTGCAGGATACATTTCACCAACACCTTTATAATTTTTTTTTCAAGTTCTGCAGGATGTTGCTTTTCCCTTCACTTAATCTGTTAAACCAGACTTTTTTTGTGAATGACTCTCCTCTTTTAGCCTTCACTAAATTAAATAAAGGTATGGCTGGATAATGCTTGTGATTAGAGGAATATTGTGACTGATCTGGTCTTGAATCCACACATTTAGACCTTTTTCCATATCAGCTAATAGGCTGTTCCTCTTTCTAATAACTTTAGTGTGCAATAGTAGCATTTTATTTCATCTATCTCTGTATTTATTCCTTAACAACTCTGATAACTGTTGAGTGAGTTAAACCTAGCTTGTGAACTTTTTCATTCAAGGACATGCCTATTTCACTCACTTTAATCAGGTCTAGTTTTATGTGTCAGTTGAAAACCTTATGGCTTTTAGTTTTTGCCAGAACACTCAGCTACCATTATCAATACAGTAAACAAATCCAAATGAAACAAATCTAACCTCAAGCACAAATCTTACTCTACACACTCTCTCTACTTGCACAGGTATAAGTACTGTACACTGCTTAGTAAACAAAAAGATGGTGCTGAGTTGATTAAGAGAAATAGCACCATGTTGTGGTCAGTCACACCAACTTGACAACACAGACATCAGTCTATTGAGAGAATGGAACTCTCATCAAATACACTGACTTTCAAGCATATTTGAAAAGGGTCTAAAGAACATATCAAAAAATAAACTATCAGAAAATAGGGGCACCTGTATAGCATAGTTCATCATGTATAAAGAACTAGAATAATACTTACTTTGGAAACCAGTTCAATCCAAGATGTTCTGTCTTAGAGTACAATATCCTCTCTAGCATTTCATAAAGCGGTCTCCATGGTAACTCTAAGTCATCCCTTGAAATAAGTTCTTTTTTCCTAAATTAAAAACAAAATAGTTCAAGATGATTCACACCTCAAATTGCCATTCATAATCAGTCAAGTTTTCTGCTGTGACATTTTCTAAGTCTTTCACTTACTAAGAAGTGTGAAAGAGGTGATGACTGACAGTCTATATATAGCACACTAGGAAAATCTCAGGAATGGAAAACCAACAACTTTCTGTTACACACAGTTGAACTGATGTTTGAAAACTATGATATCTATATATATAAAAGAGAAAAGTCACTGACTGACTCACTGACTGACTCATCACCGCTGTGCCAAAACTGGTGGGCCTAGAAGTGTGAAATTTGGGGTGGGTGTTCCTTCCGTGACGGAGGGGTGCACTAAGAACCAGTTTTCGGAAATTCCAACCAGAAGGGGGTGAAAAGGGGCGCAACGCGTTTTCCTCCCTATACTTTGCATTGAAAATTGCTGACTCATCAACATTCCTCCCCAACTGCTGGGCCTGAAGCATGGAATTCTGGGAGGGATCCTTCTGTCACCTGAACTCCCACCAAGTTCTCCCACCATCTGGAGAAATTTAACCCTTCAGGGGCTGAAAAGGGGGCAACGTGTTTTTGTCCTATACTTAACATGGGAGACTGACCAACCTCCAGCCAACTGGGTGCTCAGTGCCTGGTCCACTGGGGGGATGTTGTTCGAAGGAAGAGGTTGCACTGGTGAGGATGCTGCGCATGAGGGGAAGTTGCGCATGGGGGAAATTGCTCATGGGGGACTGATGCGCATGGGTTTGATGTACATGGAGGGAAATTGTGCATGGGAGGAAGTTGCACATGGGGGATGTTGCACATGGGGGAATGTTGCGCATGGGGGGAAGTTGCACATGGTGGAAGTTGCGCATGGTGTGTTGATGAGCATGGGGTGTTGATGCGCATGGGGTGTTGATGCGCATGGGGGGATGTTGTATGGGGAAATGTTACTCCCGCAACACGGGAACGCTTTTCGCTAGTAAGTATATAAAAGATATTTGAAAACTATGTATATACACCACACATAATGCAAACAAAGGTCTTCACCAAGATGTGAAACATGGTTCATGTCAAGTTTGATGTAATGCTTTAAAAGGACAAGTGAGTCCTGTAGGGATTGACTGAAAAACAAGGGCTTGACCACCTTCCTCGACTTGAAAAACAAATAATTACAGAGCCACTTCCTGATTCAGACATCAGTGATATTAGGGTTGGCATGGACCAATTTGCCAACCCTTTCCTTCCCTTGCTCCCACCTTGGCTGTGACAAAGGAACAGCCCCTTCACCCTATGGGCATGATAGCACAAGGGTGCACTCCACCTTGGCCAGGCAGCCATGAGGCAATCTCAGCTAGGCAATAAGAAGAAGCCCACTGTGACTCTGCAAAAGGAAACAGGGATGCGCTGGGCTTAATGCCAGTCTTAGTGTTCCCTTTAAGCATTCCCTGCTGTGCTTACCTCCATACCACCCATTAGGCAGCAGCAATGTGCTGAGGTGACCCATTTCCTTCCCTCTGCCCCTGAAAATGCAGGAGGAAAACCAGCTGCAGGACAACAGGCCTGTGCCAAGAGAGGCCTGGACAAAAGGGTGCAGTGATACACCTTATTAGCAGAACATGCAGGATAAATACATAAATAAATAAGACCTTTTTGCTTAAAGAAAGTTAAAACTAATGCATATCCACCTTAAACTGAATCCTCCCACCAGTTACTTTTCTATCACAGACTACCTTCATAGCAATAGGAAACTTACTTCAACAAGTTTATTAAGAGACGTGCAAAACCTTGCATCATGTTGATCTCCAATTTTGGAATAGTTACTAGCTCATACAAAAGCTTGATAAAAAGGATATGATCTTCTTTGCTAAACTTTCTCCCATAGAGCCGGAGATACCTACAAAACAAAACAAAATTATATTCGGTTATCTCCAGTGAGATAATACGCCAACTAATGTTACAGAGCTGAATGTATGGCAACCAGTGTTATAGGCAATATGGAGTTTCAAAATACTGATTAAAAGAAAAACACCCTGAGGACCTTTCACCATCTCTTTCATACACACACTTGAAAATATGTTAAACAACATTTCAATTAACCTGTGATTTGTTATTCTAGTTTGTTAAACAAGAATTAGAACAAACCACAATTTCCACAGCAATTGGTTTAGAACAAACCATAATAATATGTAACAGCAATTTGTTTTCCTCTAAAGAAAATACAAATAGTTTCCTCCTCTCATAAAAAGAAAAGAGCAAAGCAGGAGACTATTTCATCAGAGGTTCATTCACACAGCACTAAACCATGGTTAAGTTTTAGTATGTTATCTCAACCTGACAAAAGCTGCCTATTTTAATATTGTCTTAGTAAAGGAGAAAGACTCTGGTCAGACGTGAAAACAATTAACTCCCACGCTTGACACCGTAATGTGAGGAACAGAAACACATATTAAGAAGCTTTTATTTAGAGTGTCTAGAATTAAAGCAAATTAAAATTAAAGCTAATTTTAAATTAGCTAATTTAAAGCTAATTAAAACAACAAAATTACCAGAGGACATCTCTGCATTTGACCAATTCAGATTATACACCTCAGAACATCACTCAAACTGCCAATCAAGGATACTCCAGGTATCTCAACTTTTTAAAAGGTTAAAAAGGTATCCCAGTCCTAACTAGCACTAAAGCAGTTTCTTATCCCAAGGATAGCAGAAGCTGGCGGAAGTCCAAGCGACCTAGTGTGGCTTACAATTCCTAGAGGCCAGGCCAGTTTCTCTCCCAGGCCAGTTTCACCCTTCTCCACCTCAAAATTCCCCCCCCCCACCCCGCAACCCTTCCCATGCCCCTGTGCCACTTGGCCCTTTACGTTTTGGAGTCGGCAGCTGGGGGTTAAAATGCAGCACTGGCAAAGTGGCACAGACCACTCCACCAGTGCTACTACTTTAGCAGAATTTCAACATGCCTCCTGGCAGATTGTTTACACCTTCTGCCAGTGCCACACTGGCCCAGTGGTGGGTTATGCCAGTGTCACTGAATTATGTTCTAAAGCGAGATTCTCAAAGCAGGGGTCATAACCTCATGTAAGAGAGGTCACAAGAAGTTCAGATTTTGGAATCTGGAATCTGGCACTGGGCTGGGAACCACCGAGCAAGGTGCATCCCTGATGCTGTGCACAAGGAGAAGGCAGGTGCCAGATCCAGTCCGTGGGACAGATTCTGGAAAGCCCTCAACTAGAACATTCAGTTAAGCAGCAAAGAAATTTACACTCCAGTTTCTTCAAGCAAAAGAAAGGTTGTCTAGTGGGACAGGATTAAAATTTCACGTAAGGAAAGTCTACAGACTCAGAAATAGTCCCGGGAGACCACTTAACATTTCACTAAAGGTGGTCTTTTTTTCCTCCCATTGACTGTTCTCTTCAAGAGGAAAAGTGCAGAAAGCAATGTTTCATTATTTCATTACTACCAGAATTTACCCATCATTGCAGGAGTAAAAGTTTAAGAAAATTTGTGGACCCCAGACATCAGCAGGGACTACTGGGCACCTGCTATCACATACTACCTTCATAGCAATAGGAAACTTACTTCAACTGCCAATGGGCAGCAGAAACCACCAAGCAGCGGGCACCTGGCATCTCTACCGGGCACCACTGGGCAGCAGGCATCTCTACTTGCTACCAGCAAGCACCACTGGGCACTCCTACCTATCACCAGGCAACAGGCATGGTGCATCATTAACCAGGCACCATGCATCCCTACCAGACACTGGGCACCAGACACGAGGCTGGATATTGATCTTTAATGTTAAGTATAGGAACGAAAACACATACACCCCTTTTTACCCCCATAGGGGTTAAATTTCTAAAAATCAATTATTTGTGGGTGCCTACATCACAGAAGGAATACCCTCCCCAAATTTCACACTTCTAAGTCTGGCAGTTTTGCCTGGGCATTGATGAATGAGTCAGTCAGTCAGTGTTAGGTGGGTGTTGATGAGGACTCTTCAATTTTATATATATAGAAGACAGTAAAATAAACCCACCATTGCAGGAGAAAAAGTTCCAGAATATTTGTGTGATCCGGACACAGCTGGACAACAGCAAGCACTTGTGGGAACCGAGCACGGGCACTGGGCTGCTGGCACCAGCAGGCATCCCTATTGGGCACCATTGGGCAGTGAGCACCAGCAGGCACCATTGTGGAGTGGGCAGAGGTAGGCAACAGGCACCACCAGGCTCCACCAGGCAGTGGGCACCAGAAGGTACTGGGTATCCCTAACAGGCACCACCAGGCACAGTTGGGCAGCAGGCACCAACAGGCACTGGGCATCCCTACTGAGCACCAGGCGTTCTTACCAGGCACCACCGGGCATTGGTCAGTGCAGGGCACCATAGTGCAGTGAGCACCAGGCACTGGACAGCAGGCCCCACTGGGCACCGCCGCACAGTGAGCAGCAGGCATCAGCAGGCAGCAGGCATACCTACTGAGCACCAAACATCTTTACTGAGAACTTTCCCAAAACTGGTTCTTAGTGGGTCAGAGACGGAATAACTTCCCCAAATTTCATGCTTCTAAGTCTAGCGGTTTTGGCAGGGCATTGATGAGTCAATCAGTGAGTTACTCAGTCAGTGAATGAGACAGTGTTAAGTTTCTCTAGGTCAAGCAGAGAGAAAAAGGAATCCAAAAGAAGGGTCAGTGGACAATGAGGCTTGAACTGTACTGGGAAGAAGGGCCATCCATAGCAATTAAGCATGAATGTTATAGAGATCCCAGGTTCCATCACTGGTGACACTGAGCTAGATGGATCAGAGATCTGACTCAGTAAAAGGCAGTTTCCTATGTTCCTAAGAAAGAGCTTCATCCAAGTCCCTACTGGCAGTTTAGAAACCCATTTTTTCTCTTTATTTTTCCCAAACTTGTAGTCAATATGTGGCTGTGGGTGGCACAAGCGGTTAAGACACTGTGCCTGTTAACCAGCAGGCCAGGGTTTGAGACCCGGGTCGGCCCCACAAGACAGGGTGAGCTCCTGTCCTTAGCCCAGCTCTGCGACGCCAGCTGGATCCAATCGTATCGGCTCTGCCTTTCCATTGGACTAATTCAGTGGCGTGGAGAGGAGGGATTTGCTGCTTGGGTAACAGCCTATCCTCCATAACAATCCAAACCAGGCTTTCGTGCTTTGCATGCAGCATATGCAGTGCCGAGCACGATACCATAGTCTTTCAAGACTGACGGCGGCCTACAGTCAATATGCAAAGTCTCTTAGGTTTGCAAGTTACAATTGTGATTTATGCAACAACAGAAGCTGACTCTGCTATTCTCCCAATCTGCCACCATTCTTGAGCCATGATTTTATACACAACAGCTCTTTTAATTTGTGGAAAGCTTGCTCCCATCACCAATGCTGAATAGGCTTTTTAAACTCCTGGATGGGGATTTGTCCAAGATTTGTCCAAGATCCAAGGAAGTGTGGCAAATACCTTTTATTCTCCTAATTTTTTTATTCTTCTATTTTTAGACATTTAAGGTTTTATACGTACAATTGTTTTATAGCTGAAGAGGCTTTTGTGAAGCCAACTGCCAACTGGCTGCAATAGTTGCAACTATTAGCTGCAACTGCCTGCCTGGTTTTTTCTAAATCCAGTGCCATTAGAGAAGGGTCAAACAGTATGCCAAATGTGCCCTATGTGAATTCATTTTGCTTTTCTTCCACTACAGATACTTGAAATTATGTTGTTGATATAACAGTTGGAAGACACAAGAGTCTAATACAATGGAATATACCATATTCATTCTACTGTAACGCACAGCGTTTTCAGCCGAATTCACAGCTGAAAAAATGGGTGAGCATTGAATACATTGAATAATATGTATTCAATGACATATTATACATACGTACATACAGTAATTTCTCCACAGGTGCAGAAGGGGGTGTAAGCCATAGCTGGATGTCGGGGGATGACGATAGGAGGTTATTGGGCAGAGGCACTTTAAGATTGTGCATACTTAATGTAATAATGTAATAAAGTCTGCTGGTGGGCTCTGCAGGCATAGGAAGGCAGAAGCAGGCAGGGGCTTGAAATGAGGGGGGATGCTCAGCCTATGGCAGTGGGAGGGGAGTTGGGAATTCGGGAGGCCATCAGCTCCTCCGACCACAGCTACAACTGCCTGACTCCGGGCCCCCTTCCCTTCCCTGCAGGGCAGAAGGGGCAGGAAGGCAGTCAGCCATAGCTGGAAATCAGGGGATATGACTACCTCCTGTCACCTCCCCCAACATCCAACTACAGCCACCTAGCTTATTCCCCCTGTACGCTAATCTAAAGCACAAAGGCTGTGCAATAGAATTGCCAATAAACATTGTTTTTAAAATCTCCAGCCTTTTAAAATGGGGTGTGCATTACATTTGATGGCACATCTATCTACAGTATTTATATACTGCTTTTCAACTGAAAAGTTCACAAAGCGGTTTACAAGAAAATGAAAAAAATTAATAGCTAATTGATAGCTAATGGATGCCTGTCCCAAAAGGGCTCACAATCTAAAATGCAAAAAGAACATCAGCAGAAGCCACTAGAACAGACATTGCTGGGGTGCGTAGGGCCAATTACTCTTCCCCTGCTAAATAAAAGAGGAACACCCACTTGAAAGAGTGTCTCTTGCCCAGTTAGCAGGGCAAGAGATTCAAGTAAATCTTTTAAAATATGTACTGGTCCCTTGACTAGACATATACATGCCACAAAATGGCCTAAGCTAGGACAGTCTGCAGATCGCAGTGAGAGCCAGGATGATGTAGTTGTTAGGAAGCTAGATAAAGACCTGGAAGATCCAGGTTCAACTTTCCTTGCAGTTGGAAAAATTATATGACCTTTGCATTAGCGCAGGGGTGTCCAAAACCCAGCGCTGGGGCCGAATGCGGCCCTCAGCAAGCCTCAATGTGGTTCTCGGCAAGACCCCTTCAGAGGGCTACGAGCAAGTCTTGTAATGTCTCTAATACAATCTTATATGTAAATTTATGTAGATTTATTCAGATTTGAAATGTACATTATTTTTCGATTCCTCAACACAGTGTCAGAAAGATGATGTGGCCCTCCTGCCAAAATGTTTAGACACATCTGCATTAGCAGAACAGGAGAATCACTGTGCAGATATGCTATCAAGTTGAAGTACCCTCAAGGCAGAGTAATTTGCTGCTCTTGTATATAACACACCAGAATGAACTGGAGGAACAAGTCCAAACGCTTTCCAAATACATTTCAACATTCACAAAGCATTGTGTAGTTCTTTTATTTCCTAGCTATGATTCTTCTATCATTTTCTTAAGAATACCCCATCAAATTACCATTCTAAAGTTGTTTGACGTGTCTGTCAGCCATTATCCACACAATTTGGGAGTTTTCCCACCTTTCACAACAGCCCTCCCATGTGAGGGTCAACATCAGCTTTTTAGGTGGCTTTTTGGACAGCTTGGAGAGATTTGTAAGGGAATGGGGAAGTTAAGGAGTGTGAGTGCCCTTACACTGATGCAACATGGGAAAAGAACAATCTTCATGTAGCTTATTGTCAAGATTCTGTATTCCTGGAAAGGTTAAGTCCCGGAGTCATATTCCATGATAATAAATTTTCAAACAATCTTTTACAAAAACTCATTCTTTTATATGTCTATACATGTACAAGGATGTATGCATTGCCTTGATTTCATATTTGCTTCTTCCTTTTCCTCTAAAGCAGGCATGTCAAACTGGCATCCCGAGGGCCACATGTGGCCCTTTGCAGGCACACATGCAGCCTTCGAGTGACCTCCCCACCCCCAGAAGCAGCTCAGTAGTGGCAAAAGCACACTTGATTTTGAGCCGGAGAAAGAGCCCAGGAGGAAGGAGGGCTCATGCACAGCAGCAGCAGCCTCCCAGGGTGGGAGAAAGAGCCCAGGAGAAAGGAGGTCACTTCTGCGTAGACATGCCAAAAATTGGATTGTGGCCCTCAGGAGACATCATTAATGCAATTGCAACCCTTGGGAGACACCATTAATGCTAATGCAGCCCTCTGTATGAAATGAGTTTGACACCCCTGCTCTAGAGAGTTCAGGACACCCTGGTGGCATGCATGGAGCTTTTCAACTTTATGCACACAACAATGTTGTGAGGTAGGTTGGTTTAGCACAGTTGGTACAAGACACAAAAAGAGTTTCAAAGACCAGTGAGATTTGACTAAGCCTGTGGTTCCCAACTTGGGGAACATGAACCCCATAGGTATTTGCTAGGATCTTTAGGGGAACTTGAAAATAGAATTGAATAATGTTGGGAAATTATTAAATGAAATAATTGGGCAAGGAAAGAAAGAAGACAATTAGCTGGCTGCAAAAGCCCAACTACTACCAGTTGTTGATCATCAGTTCGTACATTATCAGATATGGATCATTGATTGAAAACAGGTACAGAAAAAAGCTTAAAAATAATTAGAAATTGATCCATCTCGAAGAATTTCTCAGACACATCTAATACTTATAAAACAGTGAAAAGGCATAGCCTTCAATTCTTCAAACCAGTCAAATAAAAAAAATATGTAATGAATACATGAAGGATAGGTTTTTGTATATAGGAGATGAGGATTCTAAGCCCCAATATTTAGTGTGCAGGGAAGCATGAAACATTATTTACTCCTGTGGCATTTAAAACAAAAACATGTCAACTATACAAACAAGGCTACAAAGGTGGTATATCCTTGTTACTTGTAAGTGACTCTCTTCTTATGTTTTCATTAAAAATGCATACCAAAGTAAGCTGAATGCAGTTTCATCTTTAAGACTTTCATCATTTGTACTTGATTTCAAAAAAACCTATGTGCCTCCCCATGTGAGATATGCCATGTGTTAGGCCGTCCTAAATTGCTTAGGATTGTACCCTGAGGTTTTAATTCTCCAAGGACTGAATGACAACTAAAGTGCAACTGCAATATAAACTGCAGGTTCTGTTGTTTCTAGTGTCATAGGACATTTCTGAAGTCAGACCTTTTCTCAGATAGAACTTTCTCTTGAGCATGGTTTCAACATGTTTTGGCAGCAACACCACATATTTGCTGCTAGAATAAAAACAGACCTCACAGTAAACAGAGTGGTGTAGCAGCAGATGGTTAGATGAAAAACAGTGTCATACTACGTCTGCTCAAGTTCAAAATGTCTTCTAAGGCAATCACATGAGCTGCATTACATCTATCAATGTAATGCTATCTAAGAATCCTCCTTAGTAAACATGTTATTTATAATGACATCTACAAGCCAGAGACACAGAAATGAAATAATAAATTTCTGTCAAAAGCTAACAAAAGCTACTCATTTTTCCCTATTTTGAACAACAGTGGGGCCTTGTAAGACAAACATAATTTGTTCTGTAAGCATTTTTGTCTTACAAAGCAGATTTTCCCATAGGAAATAATGGAAACTCAGACGATTGGTTCCACAACTGAAAAATATTCATATAAAAATATTAACTGTACTGTATGTAAAAATGATGACAAAATACTGTAATTGAATTCAAAACACTGTAATACTGTAACACAATTACTGTAATATTAATAAAAACAGTGTAATACATCTATGCAGTGGAACAGATTGCCAAAGGAGGTAGTGGACTCTCCCTCACTGGGGGTCTTCAAGCAGAGGCTCGAGGAGCACCTGTCGGGGGATGCTCTAGGAGGATTTCCTGCTGCAGGCAGGGGGTTGGACTAGATGACCTACTAGGTCCCTTTCAACTCTAGGATTCTATGATTCTATGCAGTAAAACAGAAAAGAAAAATGAAGGCGAAGGATGAATAAAAGACACACTGGTGTCTTTTTGAGCAACTTTAACAAGGAACCTATCTAAGGACACTTGTTTTGCCTCCTTTTGAGGATTTCACGGAATTGTGATATTGCATTGTTATTCAAAGATTCATCACTCACACTGCTCCAGCCTTATTTGGGTGGTGCTTTTCCACAAAATTTTGCACAATTTCCCAATGTTTACAAATTTCCTTAATCTCATTTGATGTGAGGGATTCCTTCTCCTTATTCTTATTCTCCTTCTCCTTTGCAGATGAGATCTCCTACATAACCTCTTGCTGTTGCTCAAGATGCAGACTCATCAATTCATTCGTTTTACAATTTACAAATTTTTGTTGTAAAACTGTCTTACAAGACACTATTTGTCTTGCAAGGCAGAATTCCTTAGAAATTTTAGTTTGTCATACAAAGCATTTGTCTTGCAAGGTACCATGGTATACAGGTGAACAAGTCAGATAAGCTGACTCTGTCTTCCTGTTAGAATGACTCTTTACAGCTCCAGACTAAGAGCACAATCCTAACTCCCAGGAAAATGTCTTTAGGACTACAGCATAACAAAAATAAATGGTGGTAGCAAAAGAGGCAAAAGAGAAGAAATGCTTTAACAGAGCACTGACAGGGGAAAAAAAATCAAAATATCAATTTGCACAAGAAATTTCCAATGCCATTATTTATTGTAAGCTACTTGAAGAAAAACATATTATCTAAATAAATAAATAAATAAATAAACAAACAAACAAAACCTTTAGTGGAAGATGCAGGCTAATTCTGAGGTCCTCAGGGACAGAACAAGATTAGGCCCCATAATGATGTTTTTAAGTGCCTCCAACTTTGTCCCCCTCGTTAATTAATGGATGCTGTGAAGGAAAAGTAAAGTGCTGCTCTTGCACACACTTGTAATAAAACAAAATGTACCCTTCTCTCGATAACAATAGCTACAGACAAGAGAGACCATAGGGGAACATTATGGTTATGTGCATAAAGCGCATAGACACTAAACCCAGCAGGTTTCTTGAAAGACACTCCCTCACAACACAAATCCCATTCCTCATAATGATTTGTATTTTGTAACATAAATCAGTTATAGTTACAAGAAATGCATAATCCAGCAATTCCCAACCTTTTTCATCTCATGGCACACCATCAGTTGTTTTTATATTGACAAGGCTCACCATGATCTTCAAATCCCCAAGTTTTCCTATTAATTAATGTCCCTATCCAAATTAATGTCCCTACTCAAATTCCTGTGGCACACTGGTTCCACTGTTATGATCCCTGGGGTCATAATCTCTCTTTATAAGGGAATTTCTGAAACATGCTTCAGTAAAGGCATTTTCCTAACAGCAAGCTGTCTCACTAAATGACTCCCTATCAGTCAAGCATAAATTGCATCTAAAAACATTACCAAGAAGAATAATTAAAAACACACAATACTTATTTTACAACTTTTTAAAAAAATGAACCAAAGGAGTGAGTTTTAAAGCAGGTAAAGGTTGCCGTGATACCTCTTATGTGTACTGCTGTTAAGCTTTGGCTCAACAGTTCAGACATGGTTTTAGAAGAGAACGTCTATTTTACTAGCATAATCATCTAGGGTTTTAATTATAATCATAATTATAATCATAGTCATAAAAATGTCACCAGCTATCCAGCAGGACCTTGCTGTAATCCTTCTAATCAAGTAGCCAAGTGGACAAAATATTGTCATAATTCTATGCAAATAATATTTTTTTAAAAAATACTATCATGACTTGTGGACAGTTAACAGCCCAAGAGCAACCAATGCTGAAGAATTCTTAAGTTGGGTGGACCCAATAATTGCTTGGATAGAAGCCCACTGGTAGCCCTTTGTAAGCTGATCTTAACTTTTTCAAAAGGGAAGATTACATGTCCAATCTTGTTACACACTGATTTTTTTATACATGGATTTGACTCAACACAAATGGCCACTGCAAATCACAGTCTAAAAAATGGCTTTTCTACTGTTGTAGATAGGTAGCCATGCAAAAATCCTTTTTTCAGTCCCAGAATCAAACCCTGGCAGATACTGAGGCACTATCTTATTCAATTAGGTGCAATAGAGGAGCAAGAAACCTGAAAAGTGGGTCTTTTTTAATCTAAGGGAAGTTCAAGAATGGAACCCTGTTGAATAACGAAGGATATTTGTATAAGAAAAATCTTATATGCTGTATATATAAAAATAAAAAGTCACTGACTGATTCATCAACGCCCAGCCAAAACCACTGGGCCTAGAAACATGAAATTTGGGGTGGGTGTTCCTTCTGTGACAGAGGGAGTCATTAAGAACCAGTTTTAGGAAATTCCAACAGGAAGAGGGTGAAATGGGGCACAACGCGTTTTCCTCCCAATACTTTGCATTGAAGAACCCCCGACAGAGAGATGCTCTGCCCCAACCCCTGGTTTTAGAAACATGAAATTCAGAGAGGGTGTTCCTTATGTCACATGAACACCCACCAAGAACCGATGTGGAGAAATTTAACCCTTATGGGGCAAAAAAGGGGTGCAATGTGTTTTTGTCCTGTACTTAACATGGAAGACTGACCAACATCCAGCCAATTTGGTGCTTGGTGCCTGGTGTACTGGGGGGGGGGGGGCAATGTTGCTTGGAGGGAAGGGTTGCACTGGGGAGGACGCTGTGCATGTGGGGGGTGTTGCACATGGGGGACTGATGCGCATGGAGGGTATTTTATTCCCGCTATGTGGGTACATTTTGCTAGTGTTTCATAAATACAAAGGAATATAAACCAATATATGAGTTCAGCAAGAGTTGGCATGGGAAAATGATTTTAAGATTGTTTTAAAAACAATCTTAAAGGAAAGAGTGCTATCATGAAAGATTTGTTTTAAATGAAACGCCATGTGATATTAGGAAGACTACTCCCTTCCTTTTAATAGAATCCAAATTAGACAATGCATTATGCTCTACCAAACCGTTGGCTCTTGAACCACCAAAGGTACACAAGGTGGTACACAAGGTGGTACACACCGGGTCCTAAAACTGCCACCACAAGGCAGCAAGATAAGCAATGCAACATGATAAGCAGCAGAAAGAAACTCAGCTCAGCAGGCAGAGGTCCTGCATGTGCTTTTGTACTCAAAAAAACCTTCATCTGAGTCTTTTACTAGCATTTGTTACATTGTGTCTGGCCTCCCAATCTAGTACAAACTGTACTTCCAATAGGTGGACCATGTGAAGCAGTATAGGAGGAATGGGGAGAAGACAAATGTTAAGAAATCTGCCCAACTCAATTCACCATTTACTTTGGCTTTCTTAAGCCATTTCTGCCCAACTCTACATATACACAACAGGTATAAATGTATATATCTGTGTGGTGTGCATAAATGAGTTTTAAGTGTGAAATGTTAATGAAACTGATCTCTTTTGTTAATTTCCTTTAAATCAGCATTAGCAAGAGATTACAAAGTAGTATTGAGTTATGCAAAAACTATGTGATACCTTGGAAACCTTTGGGCAGGGTCCATTGATTTATTGTTCTTGTCAAACACTTCCAAGTTGTTTTAGTGCTTAATAAATAATTTCCACCTTAAAAATTAGCTAGTTTTGCCTGGCTTTAGCTTTATTTGCAACAGTGTTTTGTGAATCAAAACAAAGAAGTTACCCCACCACAGCAAACCAATTAATCTCCAATATGCTACAATAGTTTGCCTTTTGTGATGCTACAAACTAACACAGCTTTTCTTTTAGTATTTTTGGATAAAGAAGGCACAAAAACAAAAAGTGCCAGGAGGGCAGAAATGACCTTGAACTGAAAGAAATGCCTTAGCTCTTGCACCCTTTTCAGAACACACTTTTCTTCTTTTGGTAAAACATCTGTTGACAACACAGCAAATACAAATTGAGTCAGAGATTCAATTTCACAGTTTACTAGGTTCTGCCACGTCTAATTAAAACACAGCCCTTTTTCAAAAAAGAGTTGCCATTTCATAATCTAGTCCCAAGAGGTAACGGACAGGTGCATGAGGCTTCTGAAGTCACTGAACAAAACTTACACATGAGCCTTGGCAACAAAGACAGAAACTATTTTTAGGACAGGCAAGTTGCACATGATTTACCAGCTGCATAACTAGAAACTTTAGAAAATTTCTATTACAAAACTTTCCTCTACTCAAAGCCTAGATGAAACTCCACAGCCATGAAAGATGACATTTCCAGACACAAGCCAAAGCAGTTGTAGACTGAGGATCTGGAAGCTTATTCTGAAAGAAAGAGCCCCAAAGGCACATTCAACAGCAGAAGTTTATCTACAAAAGGCAAAGCTGAAATCATATAACCACCCATAAACTAACCCAGCCCCTTCCACTGGTGTCACTTACATAAATAGTACCAGAGAAAGCCCTGGAGAGCTGGAGTTATGCAGTTACAGGCAGACAATAGCAGACTTGTGGCACTGAACTAAGTCCAATCCTATTCAACTTTCCAGGGCCAATGCAGTCATGGGGCATGTGCTTTATTCTACAGTTAGTGGAACAGTCACAGAGGCCTTTTCAAGATAAAGTCCACTTTTCTTCTTTACCAAAGGGTTGTTTTGCCACTGCATCAGCACTGGAAAGATGGATAGGATTGAGCCCCCAGCTGCTGAATGTAAAGCAACACAGGCTACTCTCTCCAATTTAGACCTTTTTGAAATATGTACTCTGGTACAGGGTTTCTCAACCCCTGGTCCGGGACCACTGGAGGTCCTTGACAGCTGCCTGACCGGTCTGAGAGATGGTCTCCTCTCCTCACAGCAGGAGGGCTCAGTCGGAGGACTGCAGCCTCAGAGCCCAATCCTATGCCTGTCTGCTCAGAAATAAGTCCCACTGTAAGCAGTGGAGCTTACTCCCAGGAAAGCACAGATCAGATTGCAGCCTCAGAGTCCAATCCAATGCCTGTAACTCAGAAATAAGTCCCATTATAGTCAATGAAGCTTACTCTCCAATAAGAGAGACTCTGATAGCTTTGTGCATTTTCAGTGCATCCTTCATTGAAAAAGACTGAAAATCTGCATTGAGACATTGGGCTCTCACCTGCAATCCTATCCACAGTAACTTAGCAATAACTCTATTTATTATAGCAATAGCTGTGCTAGATGGGGAAACCCTCCCTCCAGGTCACCAGAGGCAGAACTCCCCCCCCCCCATTCCTGGGCTGGTTGGTTCCTGGAAAATTTTTTTCCCCAGAACCGGTCCCTGGGGCCAAAAAGGTTAAGGAGCACTGCTCTAGTATGTACAACCCCCTTCACCAATCACTGTCTTGTTGTGGCAAAGGGATGCATAAACAAACCCTTGTTCACTGATTATGAGAACTTGAGAACTATGGATGAAGGAGTAGACATATTTTCTCTTCTGTGTAAAATTAAATGCCTAGAACTTTAAGTTTAGTCAAAATCACTTTGTTTTTAAAACCACAAGATACCCTCCTGGATGGAACAGAAAAGGAAGGATCAGCATTCTCCATGTTGGACATCCCCAAACCGTTTTTTCCCTCCTTCAACTGTATGAACTCCTCTTCAACTGAGGCACTTGGAGGCACCATTATGTCTTAACTTTTCTTAAGGAGTGTTCTGATTGCTTCTTAATTGTTTTCAAGCATTCTTACCTGCCCTGAGCCTGAAGAAATTAAAAAAGATTAAAATTCACATACACAGTGTTGCTGTCACTTGAAAAAGCATAATGGAATGCCTGTAAATGTGCAACACAATGAACCCTATAACCTAATCCCCCAGTTCTGGAGGATGGGAGAGCAACTATGTTGCATTACCTTAAGGCAGGGGTGTCCAAACTTTTAAATTTATGACTTCTGGATCTTCTCATCTCATCCTCAAGCTGCACCTGCTGAAATTCCTGCTTCTACACAATTGTCTAGGAGCCCTGAAGTTGAAAGTTTGGACATCCTGCCTGAAGGAGAAGCAACTTCTGTGGCAACATGCCTAGGACGTGACTGGCATATTTTTGTTTGTACCACCACAGTTATTTGCAGTCCTAAACGTATTTCACTGGAAAAGAAAGACACAATACCATCAATGGGAATCACTCCCAAATAAACGTAGCCGAGGCCAAATTAAAAGTCTCTGTGTTTCACTTTTTACTCAGCGTAAATTCCACTGATTTCACGGGGGTTTACAAATCTAATGAAGTATATTAAAGAGAGTCACAATGCTAAAGAGTCAGGGCCAATCCTCTCCAATTTTCTAGTGCCAGTGCAACCATGCCAAAGGGGTGCATCCTCCATCCTGAAGTGGAAAGGCAGACACACACTTCACAAAGGTAAGGGAGCATATGGCTGGCTTGCAGCTGCACTGGTGCAGGAAAGTTGGATAGAGTTGGATCTTACAATCTTATGCATGGATAGGATTGGGTCTTACAAGCCAATTCTCTTAGGGAATTGTGCCCTAAGAGTCCTCTGGATAGGATTGGGCTCTAAGAGCATATGCACAGCCTAACCTCTGGATGCATCTCTACTCTATAGTCCAATTAGAGCCAATATGGCTTACTCCATAAGGATAAAGAAGGATAGCATTGGGCTATCCACACTCTCCTGGGAATAAACCACATTGATTATAAAGGGATGGATTTGGTTCTAAAACCTACCTCTGAATAGATATGCATAGGATTAGACAAGGGGTGTCCAAACCTCAGCCCAGATGTGGCCCTCGGCAGGACCTTTCCACTAGGCCCTCAGGCAAGCCTTGTGATCCTCTGGATATGTTTCTAATGCTCTCTTAAATGTAAATTTATTCAAATTTGAAGTGTAATTCATTTTTCCTATAGTGTCAGAGAGATGATGTGGCCCTCCTGCCAAAACATTTGTACACCTTGAGATCAGGCACCTAAGAAATATTTAAGAAATCAGAGCACTCGCATTACACTGAAGGTAACGTGGAGTGGCTTGGGTGCCCTCCTTGCCCCTCATCAGAACATTAGTAGGATTTGGCCAGACAGATATTGCTTCAGCATGGGCTGATGATGATGATGGTATCAACAATATTTGAGTATTTATTAGGGAAACCCCTAAAAACTCTGAATTAGACACACCCCAAGGGTGAGAAGACAACACATTGTCCTGTGGGAGTTACTGTGGTGGGGGAAGCAACACCTCCACGTCAACACCCAGGATCATGGGGGGGGTAGAAAACTCCCAACCCCCCCACAACTCCTACCCCTGTCCCCCATAGCTCCTCCTGTCACCAGCCTTTCCCCCCCACCAGCAACGCCTTGCCCTTACCCCCACCATGCCTTATGTCCCCCAGCCTCTACCCCCACCAGTGCCCCCAACCTCTACCCCCACCAATGCCCCCAGCCTCTACCCCCCACCAGTGCCCCCAGTCTCTAGCCCCCACCTGTACCCCCAGTCTCTAGCCCCCACCTGTGCCCCCACCTGTGCCCCCAGCCTCTACTCCCCCACCAGTGCTTCAGCCCCAACCCCCCACCAGTCCCCACATCAACCCCATTCATCCCTCCCTCCCACCCACCCACCCCTGTGCCCCTACCCCCCACCAGTCCTCCTCACAACCCCCAGCCTCTCCCCCACTCACGTGGAGAGCTTCCTAGTCCAGAAGAGGCCCCCCGGCCAGAGCTCCCGCAGCTGAACGGCCCGGCTGAGGTTGGTCTTGATGTGGGCGAGGAGGTGGTCGGCCTCGGCCTCCAGCCTCTCTCCGTAGGGGAGCAGCTTGTTGTACACCAGCTCCTTCTGCACGGCCTGCGGGGACGGAGGAGAGGGTGGCGGCCCCGCACCGGCACAGGCACCGGCCATGGCCGCTTCTCCCCGCGCTGCCAGAGCGCCTCCGCCCCGCAAGGTCTCCCGGCGGCCTCCCCTCCTCGAGGGCCTCACAGCGGCCGGACTGGGCTGGGCTCCCGCGGGCTTCTGTCACGCAGCGGCGCCTGGTGACCAGGCCGAGAAGCGGGTGACGAGCCGGCCCCGTCGCTACTCTGGCGGCTGCTGGCGAGGAGGTGGAGGTCACTTCCGTCGAGGAGGCGGAGAAGGGCGGGCGGGCAGGCCGCGGGAGGGGGGAGTGGAGAGCGCAGAGACCAGGCCAGGCGTGGCGGAGCGACTGCTGAGGGGTCTCCCTCCCTCCCGCCGCTCTCCGATCTCTCACGCCTGAGGTAGACCTGGGAGGGATGTAGGGAGGCCTTCCTCCCCCCTCCCCCTCCCCCTCCGCCCTCCCCCTCAGCCTCCTCCTCTGGAGGGCTCCCTCTCACCCCCCTCAGGGACCCCCATCGCCTCCTTCCCCGGGACACGTCCTCCTTCCCAGCCTCCTCTCCTGGATAAACTCCTCTCCATTGGCCTCCCTCTCCTCAGCAGCACATGCAGCCCTCTTCTCACTCACAAATTACATGCAGTATATATATATATATATATATATATGCGCACATCAACCTCCCATTGGCAACATTCCCCATGCGCATCATCCCCCCATGCGCAACATCCCCCCATATGCATCAACCCCCCATGCGCAACATCCCCCCATATGCATCAACCCCCCTGTGCATCAACCCCCCATGCGCAACATCCCCCATGTGCAACATCCCCCCATGCGCATCAGCCCCCATGCGAATCAACTCCACATGCACACCAACCTCCCATGTGCAACATCCCCCCATGCACAACATCCCCCCAGGCACATCAACCCCCAATGACTCACTCATCAACATCCTGCCAAAACCGATGGGCCTAGAAGCATGAGATTAGGGGTGGGTGTTCCTTCCATGACGGAGGGAGTCACTAAGAACCGGTTTTCAGAAATTCCAATTGGAAGGGGGTGAAATGGGGCACAACGTGTTTTCCTCCCTATACTTGCATTGAAGAATCGGTGACTGAGAGATGCTCTGCCCCAACCCTATCAAGTGCTGCCTCATTTTTCTTCCACACATATCCTGCCACAGACATCATTAGAGGAAACTATACTATATATTCATACCCCTGACAGTAGGACAGCCGCTGGAAAGGGTGGCCCAGGTGGGTCTATGTTAGGGGGTTTGCTGCATGGAGGGTGCATCCTGACTGAGCCAGTTGCTAAGGGACTGCTCCCCTCTTGCCCAGCGCCCCTCTCTCTGTGGATGCATCCCATCCTCTTCCTCACATGTGTGTAATTTTAAACACTATATTACTTACTAGTGAAAACGTACCCGCAATGCAGGGGTAAAATTCCCTGTACGCCATCTCCTCACTGCGCAACAACTGCCCATGCACATGGCTCCTGGACCTTTAACAATTGTGTAGAGGAGGGATTTTCAGCTGGTGCACCTTCTCAGATCACAGATCACAAGTTGCACCTGCTATAATTTCTGCTTCTACACAATTGTTTAAGGTCCAGGACAGTGGTGGGCCCGGCCTGGCACAACAGCCGGTTCCCCAGAAGTGGGCGGGGCCAGGCTGGGGTCAGGGGGCGGGTCAGGGGGCGGGGCCGGGAGGGCACGCCACCCACCCCAGCACACTGGGTGTGGGTTGGCGGGGCGAGGGGCGGGCTCCAACCCTGGCGCACTGCGCCAAGATTGGCACAGGCGCAGTCGCGACCTGAAGCTGGTCGAAGGACCAGCTTCAGGACACGACTGCGCCTGCATCAACCTTGACGCAGGCACAGTGATGGGCTCCCCCGGGCGGCGAACCAGTCCACCCGGGTTTTTGGCCACCCTTAGCTACCGGTACGGTAGTGAGCGGCCAAAATCAGGAAGCGGTTCGGGTGATCCAACCCGAACCAGCCTGGGCCCATCACTGGCGGAGCCCTGAAGCTGAATGTTTGGACACCCCTGTAGGATATGTGTGTTTCCACTACAGGGGCCTGCACTGGTTGAACTTCTCCAAGCAGGGCGCGTGATAGTGTTGCAGAGATAAATTGTACCCAAGTCTGGGGTCAAAATGGGGGCTAGGGACCCTACAGAGAAAAGCTGGAAATGTCCTGGGATTTCAGTTGGCTTTGTAGATACTGCTTGAGTTCCATACTGGGAAGCCCAGTCATGGTGACCAGTTGTCATAATTGCAAAAGAGTACAACGCGCAACAAAACGTAAGACACTATAAAATTAATAATAAAAAGCACATATATTGATTTCATGTGATTAATTTGAACATTGTATTATTATTAAATTTAAAACGATATGACATATAATTTATTACATATACAAGGCCCAACCTTGTTATAAGTACATTTTTAATACATGGATTTGACTCTACATGAATGGCTGCTGAAAATTAGAACGAAAGTGCCAATCTGCAATTTAAAATCAGCTTTTTTTACTGTTGTAGAGAAGCAGTTATGTAAGCAATCATTTAATCCCATTTTTAAACCTCATTTTTGGATGTCAGCAGGAAGTCCCAGAAGAAAAATATTGAGGCACAACATTATTCTATTAAGAGTAACAGAGCAAGAAACCTAGAAATGGGTCTTTTAATCTACTTCTCAACTTTTTTTAATCCACTGATTTTTTAATCCACTGTGGTTGTCAGGATGAATGACAAGGGACAACCTGTTATTAATTAAAAGAAGGCTACGAGCTGCCTGCTCTCTGGGAAGAGAAGGACATGTAAGTTCTTTTCCCGCATATAAGGCTTAAAAAGAGGACATGATCTGGAGAAAGAGGACCCTGAGCCCAGCAGACCTGGGCTCCAGATACCTTTCTGGCTGTTGTTGCTTCTCTTTCCCATTTTTCCTCCTCTTACTCTTTGGAAAAGGGGCCCAAAAGAAACTTTGTAGTAATTAATAAAAATGCTTTCAGAGGTCATGGTTCCAGGTCTACAACCACTTTGGGAGAGCTGACGGGAACCAGAACTGAGGGTAAGGGGAGCTTTGAAAGAGGGTGCTTATTGGTGACCTAATGGGTGCTTAGTAGTGGCATAATGGGGGGGGGGAAACAAGGTGCCAACAGGGACCTTGTGGTGTGAGGATCTTTATAGGCAAAGGAAATCTGGGAAGCAAAGTGAGATGGAATGGATGGGTAGGAAGAAAAAGAGCTCAATAGAAATATATCTGACTGGCAGAATGAACCCGCCATTGTGGGAGTAAAATTTCCAGAATATTTGTGGGCTCTGGGCAGGCAATGGTGGGTACTGGGCAGGCAATGGTTGGTACTGCTGGGCACTGGCACTGGGCAGCAGTCACCAGCAGGTGCTGGGGACTGAAAGGCACTGGGTACTGAAGAAAATAACTCTGCAGAATCTCATCCCATTTGGTAACCACAGTTCCCCTCTGCACACTGGACTATGGGAACATGGATAAATGTGAGAGATGGAGAATGATTTTTTGCTTAGAAATTTGACTCTTTGCAACCACATTCCCAAAAGAGACAAACTCTAGCACAGGATTCTTCTGGATGTTAAAAGTAGTAGAGGAAACAGCTTGGTAAGAAAAAGAGTAACTCTGAAAAGAGCAAGTGAGTTGACTCAACCAGGTAATTTACTAGAGTCTCCATAACTATATCACACAAACACTGGAGGAAGCTCCATCTTTGAATTCTTGTTCATAGTTGAGTGAATTAATCCTAGCTTTCAGCCACCAGTTAATTGCTGCCCCCCATTGGAAATGTCACTCCATCTGTTATGCTCAGATTTTTATTGTAATACATCATTAACTTTTTAGCCTAATGGAAAAAAATATCAACGTGGGTGGTTCTGGAGCAAGCACCACTGTTCTTCTGGACAAAAATAACTTGTTAGCACATATGAAAGACAGTGAAATAACATAATAGTACCAGTTAGGCAAGTAATTCTTCCGCTTTTCTCAGTATCCAGAGGGAAGTAAAGGGTTTACCTTGAATCAAATATATCACTTGAACTGAACAAGTATAAAACTATAGCCTGGCCCTACAATCACATAAGAGACATTACGTGTACCCGTAGTTACTGCACCATCTAATGAAAACCTATGGGAAATTCATACTGCAATCCACAGCAAATTGTTCTTACACCGGAGCAAGGACTCCCTGTAGTTACTCTGGATTGTGCCCTTAGTCCTTTGAAGAAATACAGACAATTTGTAATGCAATTAATTTAGCCTCTGCCCAAATTTCTTTTTTACTTAAATCTGACAGACTAACCAAGTTAAGATGTCATGAATTCATTTTTGTTCTATGGATCCTGACCTGATGAAGAAAACCTGATTTAAAAGCTCGCTACCAACCACTTAAACCAGGTGTTCTCAACTCATATGGTTGGCAGATCACAGGTAGGCTATGGTAGTTGTCAGGGAATGGGTAAATTACCCCAAATGGGGTAAAAATGAAATTCCTGGGGGTAATGGACAGTCTGAGCACTGTGGGCATCCATCTTGAAAAAAATGACCATACATGCGTGTGCAGCCTTCCCCTACCTCCCTGCCTAAAGGTTGCCAAGGAGAGGCTTCTCCATGGGCAGTGTCTTCTAACCTCACTGGTACTTTCCCTTTCCTAATCGGAGGCGTGTGCCTGCAAGGTCAGGAGAGGGTACTCTGCCCACGGAGAAGCCTTTAGGCAGGAGCCTTTAGGCAGGGAGACAGGGAAAGACTGCGTGCACATGCGCAGTCATTCTTTTCAAGATGGATGCCTGCAGTGCCTGCCCAGATGGCTGAACTCAGTCTCAGCTGCCCCCAGCTGCAGCCTGAGCCTCCCCAGCCAAGGTAAGCACCCATTCCCAGGTATTTGCTCAGGAGTTAGCCCTTTAATTCAGTGGAGCTTACGTCTGATTTTTGTTAGTGTAGGACATTTTGTCCTACATTTTTTGAAAATGTGCATTGTCTAAAAGCACACTAAAAATGTGCTTTTTTAGCAAGACGTGCTAAAAAATGTAGGACAAATCAAGGGGTAACATCGGCATATCTAAATATATTTTTGGGTAAAAGGTAAAAAAGTTCCCTGACCTCTGGGCTATGGGAACATAGCAGGCATTCTGCAAGCTGGATGGGCCTGGTGGTTGGTAAGCAAATGAATGCCGTGTGTGTCACTTTGCCAGCATTTCTATAGGTCCTCCCTTGATCTGGATTGGCCTGAAATGGGGCAATCTGGGAGCCATTGACAATAACATCACCGTACAATCAGCACATCCTCCTGCAGCTGCACACTTGGTGGTCTGCACTGGACTCAAATGTGGATGTGGTGGTTCATGCTAGCTGGCAAGTAGGGAACTGCTTATTAAGACACAAATTCTCTTCTTTCATATTTGTCCTAGTGATTATCCCACATGAGAGCAAGGTCTGCTAGTCTTTCTCCACTTGGCCTGATCAAAGGCATCTTCAGGGATGGCATTAATATGACACATGTCTTCAATTACTCTGCATTTCTTTGGCCAGAAATGCATTCATCCTGCATTTCTTTGGCCAGCTGCATGGTCATTGACCATCTGGGTTTGAGATGCAGGCCTATCTTGGCCACCGAATTTTCACTGCTTCTGTGCCTTTGCAGGCATGTCTCATGCATCTTCTTGGTGATGGGTGCTTTTTCTTCTCCAGAAACCACGTAGACTTTACAAGCTTCTTCTGAATATGTTTAATTGTCATGTAACGATTGAGAACCCAATCCTATGCATATCCACTTAGAAGAAAATCCCATTATACTTTATGGGGCTTACTCCCCATATAAGGAGTGTGGTTAAAGACACTTTCCTGGGGAGTAAGACCCATTGAACACAATGGTGCTTACTTTTGAGTGGACATGGTTAGGATCGTGCTCTAATTGTCTTAATTTAATAACAAAAATTAATTGTAATGCAAAACTTTAATAAAACTGTGGTACCTTGCAAGACAAATGCCTTGCAGGACATACGCTTTGAAAGATAAAACAAAATTTATATAGGATTCTGCTTTGTGGGATGAATGTGCTTTGTAAGACGAATCCTCATTGGCTGGGCTCCAGTGGCTGAGGAAGGACTTCTCCTCCTGCCTGCAGTACCAGCGAACAGGCCAGCAGAGGGAGCACAGCGTTCTCCTGCACGTCTTAGTTTCCCCCTTTCCCACTCTCCAGCAATCCAGCCAGGCCTTCCCAGCCCCTGGATCAGAGCAGCCGCATTCAGGTAGCAGGGAAAACTCCTGCACCCCGCATCTGGACTGGAGGACCTTTCAAACAAATCCCTTCCCCCCAAGGAAGCCCCCCTGCCTGGACCCCACTACAAATTCCCTTCTTTCCCCCCAACCACCACCTTCCCTGCCTGGACTCCACTCTTGCATCTAGCTCCTTCTGCAGTTGCAAACTTAGAGTCAGGCTGGCATCATATGCACTCTCCAGTGAGTAAGCCCCAGTGGCTTCAATGGACCTTGATTCTGAGGAGACCATAGGATTTGGCCTCTTTTACTTCAAGGCAGAAGCCATTGCTGCTGATCCTGCTACAAACTGCACATCTGGTTTGCACAGACAGATCTCACACACACAAAGAGGTTTCTTGTTAAAAGAGTGTTAAAAGAGTGACTCTTTAGTGAAAATTAGACATCCTTGGCTATAATGGGTTTTCTTTTCTGTTTTACTGTACAGTATATTACATTCTATTACAGTAATTGTGTTCTGTATTATATTATAGTTTTGAATTTGATTACAGTGTTTTGTCATCATTTTTGCATACAGTTAATATTCTAATATGAATATTTTTGGGTTGTGGAACCAATTGCCTCAGTTCCCATCATTTCCTATAGGAAAATCCACTTTGTAAGAAGTATGCTTTGTAAGACAAACTTGCTTCCAGAACGAATTAAATTTGTCTTACAAGGCACCACTGTAATTAATTTAATAATATTATTTATTCAATTTATATCTCACCTTTCTTCCTTCCTTAACTAGGAAACCCAAGGAAGTAATGTTAGTGGAAAAAAACCTGGTAGGTGTGCCTTGACAATTTCAGTGCCTTGTCAGTGTGGCGTGAGTGGGAAAAGGTTGAAAAAGGCTGTCTTAGAGCACAATCCTACCCAATTAAGCCAGCCTAACTCATATGGCATATCTTCCCATAGAGGTGTGGGTACTGACATACCTTGTATATCTGAACAAGTTCCTAGTATTATGGAACTTGTTGGAAGGAATTCCTACATTATGGAAGGAATACACTCCCCATATTTCATGCTTCTAGGTCTAGTGGTGTTGTCTGGGCATTGATGACTCAGTTACTGGTACTTTTCAGTAGAGAGAGGGTGCCTCCACTGGATCAGGCAAAAGGCCCTTCTAGTCCATTTTCCTGTATCACCACAAATGTTACTTTATAGCCCAATGAGTGTTTTACAACCCATTTATTGATCCAGATTTGATACATGAGATAGGTTGGCAGTGGACTATAGTTTTTACAGAATTCAAGCATTTTATGGTAAGTCTGGATAATTTAAAAAAAAAAAACTAAAATAGGAACTAAGCATAAAACTATTGTGCCTTGTTCTTGCCAAGCCTCTTTGAATATTCCTGCAAATAGAATGCACAATATAAAAGGGTCGTTAGAGTGCCAATCTTCGTCAACTGAAGATGATGAACTGGGGTAAAGACAGATCTCCATGGGAACAAGGAACAGCAGGCTCAATTCCTTGTGCCTGGAACCAGTGGTGGGCCCAGCCTGCCCTAACAACCGGTTCTCCGGAAGTGGGCAGGGCCAGGCTGGGTCAGGGGGCGGGGAGGGCATGCCACCTTAACCCTTAGTTTACCAAAAAAGTTGTATCACTTGTGACGGCATCAATCAGTACTAAGCCCCTGGGTTCTGTGTAATTTATTCCTATGCATTATACTTTGTTATGCTCTCAGGGGGAATGTGTGCCACAATTAAGAACATAAAAGCATAAGAAAAGCCTCCATTGGATCACACCAAAGACCCATCTAGTCCAGCTCCTGAATCACACAGCAGCCCACCAGCTGCCTCAGGGAGCACATATGACACTTGCATCCAGGTGCCTAATACAGCAGACACTACCACAAGTTCCACTGGTGGTACTCATACCACTGGTTGAGAAACACTGATCTACAGTTTAGGACCAGAGTCTGTGGCGTCCCCTCTGCAGGTTGAGGTTTGCCTCTAAGCCCCTACTTAAGGCTACAATCCTGTCCAGACTTTCCTGTAAGTAAGCTCCATTAACTGTGATAGGACTTACCAGTACTTCTGAATGGTCATACATAAGATTTGGGCTCTTAGAATCCCAGCCTCTTGCTGCAATATAACACTTGCATCCAGGTGCCTCAGTGCCAGCAGACACTACCACAACTTTCACAGGTGATAATCATACCACTGGTTGAGAAACACTGATCTACAGTTTAGGACCAGAGTCTGTGGTGTCCCCTCTACAGGCTGAGGTTTGCCTCTAAGCCACTACTTAAGGCTACAATCCTGTCCACACTTTCCTGTAAGTAAGCTTCATTGAATATAATAGGACTTCTGAGTAGTCAAGCAAAGGACTGAGCTCTTAGTAACCAGCCTCTGGCTGCAATCCTATTCACTTTCCTGAGAGTAAGCTCCACAGACTCTAATGGGACTTACTTCTGAGTAGCCAAGAATAGGATTGGGCTCTAATGCTGCACTCCTCTGCACACTTTCCTGGGAGTAAGCTTCATAGATTGAAATGGGATTAACTTTTGAGTAGTCAGGCATAGGATTACAAGCTCTTAGAAACCAGCTTCTTTCCAGGGAGTAAGCTTCACTATTATAATGGAACTTACTTCTGAGTAGACAGTGATTGGGCTTTGAGGCTACACTCCTATGCTCACAGGGGAGTAAAACCTACTGACTTTAATAGGATTTACTTCAGAGTAGGGAGTGGACTGGGCTCCTGGGGGTGCAGGATGGGAACTGCATGCTGCCTGCTTATAAGGAAAAGGAGGACAATGAAGATTTATTGTGGTCCTGGAAAAAAGTATGGATAATAAGAAGACTCCATGTTGCCTGCTCATAAGGAAAAGGAGGAGTAAAAAGAGGACCTGTCCTGAGAAAGGAGGACATATGGTCACTCAGTACTTGCTTCTGAGGAGGCATGCAAAAAATTGGGCTCTGATGCTGCCATCCTATCCACACCTACCTGGGAGTAAGCTCCATTGACTAGGATGGGACTAGGATAGGATTTACTTCAGAGTAGGCAGTGGAGTGGACTCCTGGGGGGGGGCAGGATGGGAACTGGGGTTATTTCTTCAGGTACCCCCCATACTTCCTGCCCTCAATCTCAGGTGGAGAGATTTCTCAGAGAGACAAGATGAGGTGGGGAGATCTCTTGGGGGGAGCAAAAAGTCTACAGTGTGGATAGGACTGCAGCCCGAGCCCAATCCTAACAGTGTCTACTCAGAAGTAAGTACCATTCAAGTCAATGGGGCTTACTCCCATAACTGTGTGGTCAGGATTTTAGCCTTACAGTCCAATCCTATGCAGGCTTACTTAGAAGTAACTCTCATTCTAGTCAGTGGGGCTTACTCCCATGTAAGTGTGGATATGATTGCAGCCTCAGAGCCCAGTCCTAATCATGTCTACTCAGTAGAAAATCCCATTATAGACAGTGAGCTTACTCTCAGGCAAGTAGACTGAGCTGGAGGGAGAGATCCAATCCTCTGCCAATCTCCTCAGAAGTAAGTCCCATTATAGTCAGTGGGCTTACTCTCAGGAAAGTCTGGATGGGAAAGTCGCCTCAAATCCTATGCTACTCAGAAGGAAATCCCATGATAATCAATGGGAATTGCTCCCAGGAAAGTGTGGCTAGGATTGTGGCCACAGGCTGCAGTCCTCTACTATACAGTGTGGCTTACTCCTGAGTAGTACTGGGTAGTACTAAGTAGTTCTCCATGCCTAGTACTGGGCTGCAAAGGCAACCAGGGAAGGAGGGAGGCAGGCAGGAAGGCTTGCTGCTAATTACTCACCTCAGCCTCCCAGACGGTTGTATGCCGGCCTCTCTATTCCCTCCCAAGGACCTCTTAGTAAAGCTGCCCATCAAATGCCTGATTAAAAAAACAGCATCTGCAGAGAGGCTGCTCATTTGCATGTGAGTACCCAGCATGCTTTGCAAACTGCACCAGGAAATAACTTCTGAAAACTTGCTAGAAATAAGGTTTTTAATCAAAATAAGGTATTTAGCAAAGTCAGGATTCCTGAATAGCCTCATTCAAAGGTTTGGGGCATTAAGAATTTACTAACCCTGACTTTAAAGCATGGAACTAACAGTGATCCAAACACCCCCCAGTTCAACAGTCAGAGTCTGAATGTGCTGCAATGGTAAAAGGAACAGACTGTTTGTATTTTAAAATTAAAAATAACCTTAGGGAGGGAAGGAGGGAGGGAGGAGGACAGCTTCCAGAGGCCCCCTAAGAGAAATTCAGACACACTTGCATGCAATTCAAAGATGATGGCCCCCAATTAACAACTGGTTCGCTAACGTCAGCCCCTAATTAACAACCACCTCTACAGAACCGGTCAGAACCGGCATCAGCCCACCTGTGCCTGGAACCTACCCTCATATATTTTCCCCTAAAATAACTGCATGCAGCAAACCAATTTGTGTACTAAACACACATACACCTTTCTGCCCTACACTTCCCCTCTAGAATGTTTATACGTATTTAGCAGTATTGTTACTGGGTGATTTACCCTGAAATCCAGAGTAACTACGGGAGCACATAAGAGACTTTACATGCACCCGTAGCTACTGCACCACCAAGTGAAAACCTATGGGAAATACTCCCCATAAATACTCTGGATTTTGCCCTTACTGAATTTAAAACAGATAAGCCTGTACGCAGCGGAGCTCAAAATCTATAGATTTTTTGTTTTTTAAAAAGGAGTTCAGCTGTATTTTTAACTGTACTTTTAACATATTTTTAATTAATATGTTAATTTCATATTTAAAACCCACAATTATTTTCAACTGTGATGAATCTTTCCCAATCTTTAGAATTTTGAATTGTATACTGTAAATGAAATAAGGTGCAATTCTATGTGTTCTACAATAATTCTAGATCCTTTTATTTTGTACATGCCTTTCATATAGTGAGGAAATCCTGGAGTGTCTAGAATTAGGCAGTTTAAACATTGAACAACAAAACCAAAAGTGAATTTCAGAAGTCATTCATGATTTATAATGTGGAAACGTAAATTGGCACTTGACATACCAAATTTTTTTGCTGGATTTTGTCCAGGGACCATCTCCTTTCTATGTCTATAGAATTTCTATACCATCTCCTTTCTTTGTCTGTAGAACTTACCTATAAGTTACAACAAGAATGTAGTTACAAGAACCTAACTATAGTTACAACAAGAACACACACACAAATTTCAAAAGATTTCTCACGCCAGCATAGAGATATTCTTGCACTCTATAATTTACCACGTATTAGGATATATCACTGCATTCAGGGAGGGAGTGGGTGCATATAGTACATTTTTTTTAAAGTCTGATTTGCTAAGAAGATAGATGAAAATCAAGCCAAAAACCTAAAATGATATAATTAAAGAAGGGAAAATAATATTAAAAACCAGAAGAAATTGGCATTTGAATCAGATACAAAAGCTGAAAGCACTATATTAACACCTAAAAGTGTGATTCTTTACAAGTTAATCTCACAATGGGATTATGTAAAATTTTTGCAAACTGTACAGTGCTTTTGCCAATGCAGTGTCTCTACAATTCATACAAACTTTTACATCTATGTAACACATATAGAATATATTGTGAAATAGCCAGCCAACAGTGGCCAGAGTTGTAGGCCAAAAAGGAGTTGGGATGGAGGAAGGAGAGATACAGTACTTTTCTTTTTAAGTTATTTGTTCTGTGATGGAAAAGTAAAGTGAATGGAAAGATATGGGACCAATAATCTTAATAAATGGAGACATTTCAAGTCTTCAGCCACTCACTATAAAAAACAGGAGCTCTTACTGTGGGCTCCTGTTCTGGGAGGAGGGAGGAAGGGTGTTCAGAAATATAGAGTGTGCCCTTCCCCCACACAGGCAGACCAGATGTAGAACTTTTCTACCTCCGCAGGGAGGGCACCCAACATCCCCAGTGCCGTAACTGAGCTGAGAAACTGGTACCCTCCAGGCTAGTCCTCAGGTTGTCAAAAGCTGAAAGGCTGAAGACTGAGCAAAGAACAGTTAACAGGCCAGTGTCCGTAGTGGGGCCACTGGAATAGCAGACAAACAGGTTAACCCAGAATGGCAGAATGAGAGCTCAGATCTATGTTTAGTAAAAACAAGGGCATGCATGTCTGTCCTGAAAAAGGAGTTTGGAATGTGAAACCTCTATCACCATGATATCCCCTGCACCTCCCAACTGCTGAAGAAGGATTCCTTCCTGTAGCCAACATACAGCAGAGTATATGGTCTCCTCCAGAATCCCCTCTACATTAGTGGATGGTCATGCTTTTGGTAATTAAGACTGTAACAGCCCATTCATCAAATGCCATTCCCACTACTGCTACCTGTTTACTGTTAATTGCCACTTCTACCTAATATCAGAGCTATTGATCAGTGTTCTTCTAACAAAAGAAGCATGACGATACACCATGACAAGACATGACACGACTTTGAGCATGGTTTCATACAGGGTTCCCATATGACCAGAAATGGCCAGACATGTCTGGCTTTTGCTTATTGGCCAGTCCTAATATTGGACTGGACCATCTGGTCTAACAAGCAATTGTCTGGAGGTGGGAGGGTACTTGTGCATCTTTGGGGCTGCCTGGCCAGCATGGCGCGACTTTCGGCCGGCTGGTCAGCAGCCATTTTAAAATGGCTGGGACCATGGAAATGGTCCTGGGACCTCCCTGCCTATGCGCACACCTCCACTTTCTCTTTGGCCACAGCACAGCCAGGATTGTCGGGTCCACAGAGACTGGCAGCACCTTGGGGAGAGATTCACCTCCAGCTCTTGTCATGTAGACTCTGAATACAAGTGACATGTACTCACTCACGTGGTGACCAATGAGTGCTAATTTTAACCATACAAACACTGTCCTTGCAGTACAAAGAAAATGAGCTTTGCAAACATGTTAAACTTGTAATTTATAGGGTTGTAAATTAATTTATTTTTTAAAATAATTTTTATTTTTTTAACGTTAAAATATCTGAAGTTAATCTCATTTGTTTTGTTGGCATCCCAGCACATAATTTTTCTGTGTGGCAGCAGGGCTGCTATTGTATAGAAGACAATGCATTAAATGAAACATAGCTAAGCTACTTAAGGCTGCAATCTTAAACACACTTTCCTAGGAGTAAGAGTCAGACCCTTTGAACACAATGGGACTTACTTCTGAGTAGGCATGGTTAGGATTGTCCTGAAAGTTTTCTATCAAGCATGGATAGTCACTCAAAAAACGATCTAACTGAAAAGGCTGCTAAAAGTGCTTAATAATGCCTCATATTCCAGCATGGTTAATGAGAGTTGCTTTTGTTGCTTCCAATAGAAACTGTGGACTCACGATGTTAATGAAGAGCCATTAAACAGCTTCACACTGCTGCAAAATATCATTGCTGACAACCCATCTCCATAGAAAGCCATGACCCTAGAGACCCACACACTTTCCTGTTGCTTGAGTGATTTCATGTGGCCCAGGTTCCCACGTAGTTTGTAATCACTGCCTGAAAAGAGCAACAATTACGGTAATTATTCCATTTCTTAGGAAACAACATTTCTACAGTGTACTAAATGGCTTTCAATATGCCAGGTTGTGAGTCTATGGGGATACAATTTGCAGCTGATAGCTTTAAAGTTTGCTAAGTAATTCCTTTCCTATCCAAGCAATAATTTTTTTGTGTAATTCAAGTAAAAAATAATTTCATTGCTAGTTGTACCTTCTAAACATTTTTGTCACATAGGGAACTATATTTGACTTACCCTCAAATCCAGTGTTACTACGGGGGCACATAAGAGACTTTACATGTACTGCACCACATAGTGAAATCCTATGGGAAATTCATATTGGAATCCAGAGCAAGTTGTTCTTACACCAGAGCAAGGACTCCCCATAGTTACTCTGGATTTTGCCCTTCGTGATATCTTTTGGCATGGAGCCAATATGGATAATATGAACATGCCTTGAGGTTAATTATAGTCTTAGCTCTTGGAAATCCCAACTTTTGAGGTGTCTTGGGTAGATTTCAAGGACAGGGTATTCTTATTTACAGTGTTTCAGGTATGACATTCCCTTTTCAGCTCACCTGGCACTAGCATAGTGAACCTTAAAAAATCATATTTTTTTCTGGATTTTTAATGGTTTCTGTATCTGCTGTTAGTGAGTTAAGGAAAGCTTGCTCCTGTTGAGGGATGTAGTTTTATTTGTTGAACTAGCGGAATTAACTCATTGTTGTGGGAGTAAAATTTCAAGAATATTTGTGGCCTCCAAGCACTGTTGGCACTGGGAATTGGCAGTGGCACCGGGTGATAGGCACTGAGCACCAGAGGGTACTTGGATGCAGTAGCTGGCACAGGGCATCCCTACCAGGCACTGGGCACCTCTACTAGGCACCACTGTGTAGTAGGCAGCAAGCACCACAACCTCTCCACAATCACCAGCTTTCCAACCCCATGTTACTGAGTTTGAAATATCATCAGAGGTTTCTGATATCTGTAATGTTGACATTGTAACACCACCACCATCCACCAGTGTCCCTAATATTGACATATCTCTGAATGCAACCAACATTGACATGTTCTTTCCTTAGTTCAAAGAACGTCTAAAGATTTTTATAGATCCTTGGAATTCCGACTCAGCAGACCAACTGTGATCACCATAGTCATAACTGGCTATGCTAGGTAATTTACATACCTTCCACCATTTGCTGCTTTCAGTCAAGCATCCTAATATTTATTAGACAAAACACTCTCCCCTATGCAGGAGCTATCAAGCCTGTGCTTCTCAGTGAACATCATCATTTCTCCCCAAGAAACTACATGGTAAAAAAGGAAAACCTATTCCATATGTGTCTTTACAAACCAGTCTCTGAAACTGCACTCAAATTCCTTCCATGCCCCAAGTCTACACATGGGAGGGACAGTTACAGTTGAAGTATATGTGTATATTGCCAACTTTTTTAGGTTTGACATGCAACACACTGCTGGTAGGGGGCAGCAACTGACCAATGATTTGCAACTCATACTACATCAACTATGTAGGGTTCCCTGCTACTACAGTAGCTATTTCAGCAACCAAATGCTCCTACTTATAAGGAAATTGGTAAGCAAACAAAATGCAACTAATGAATGCCACAAAGCTTCCAAGGTGGCTAAAACATTCTATGCATGCCAATTCAGGTTATCTGTTCTGCATGCTTCTAATTTTAACCGAAGTCCTCTGCTATCTCTCAATGCAGATCTCAGATCTTCAAACTTTCCCTGGTTATACATTTCTTTGACTAGGCTTGGTGAAGATTAAAGAAATCTGAAACAAATAATTGTGTAATGTTCTAAAATCTGCAAATAATTAAGAAAGTTCTTTAAGAAATCTGTGCTCTTTGTTTTTCTGTGACATGCTGTGTATTGGAATTGGAAGCCTGCAGAATTGGAAGAATTATTCTCCCTGATGTATGAGAAAGGAAAAACATTAGCTTCTTCAAATATTAGCTGACTCTGATTTCTCTCAATGGTTGTATTTTTTAAAAAATCAACTGTTTCATTAATTTCAAGCAATTTTAAAAACAATTAAAAGAGTTTTAACTCAATGAAGTGATCAACACTGCAGTCCTGCTTTTAACTCCTTTCTTTCCTAATACCCAGGGACTCATTCATTAAGTGGGTTAAGTTGGAAGGCAATGACGAAACAAAATTATCATGAACAGGTTTTACTTCACTCAGTGCAATCCTAAGCATGTCTACTTGGAAGTCCCATTGTGTTCAGTAGTATAGTTCCATGAAAGTGTGGTTAGGATTGCAGTCTTAATTACCATGAAATACGGTGCTTGGATAGCTTTAAAATCAGATTGGACAAATTCTTACGTTCTTAAATACCATTAAACGATAATGGTAATATACTACTACCAGGATGAGGAACTCACATGGGGCACCATAAATGCTGTCTTGGTTGTGTGGCCTGATTCCACAGGTATTTTCTTATTAAGGTATCTCCCACTTTCTGACAATTTCTTTTCAGACAATCTGCTGTTTCAAAGCCTAAAATTGCCCTCCCCCATGTTTATTTGCCTATGACATGGTGGTCCAGACTGTTCTATCATGTGTGAGTGAGTGAAAGAGAACACACATTTAGCTCCTGATCTATTCCCATTCCCAAAGGAGTTAATGAGAATCCGTTTGCAGAAATCTTTGTGTGACAGCAGGAATTTGCAAGATTAAAGATCATTTACAATTGTTAGCTAAAATGACTTTCACTATCACTAACGGAGTCACTGCTCTCCATTAGTTCAATGGAATCTTTGTCTTTTCCTGTGACTTTAAGTTCCCCTGCTGGTGATGGGGAGCAACATTGTCACATTGCTAATGCACACCTTCCATACTGCTCCACGCACCCCACACATACCTGGCTCAGGCTCCTACCCCCAGATTACCGCCCCCACCCCCTGTGAGTTCCCTGGCCATGGAAGTATGTTCCAAACTTCCTCAGAAGTGTTCTTTTTCCAAGACAGTGCTCTTAAACAAAGTCAAAATATCTGAGAAAATTTTGCTCTTAATCAAAGTCACCCTTAAACAAAGGTACCACTGTATATCAATACAGGCATCCCTTGTTTATCTGACAGGCCAGGGACCAGAGCTGTGGTGAAAAGGAGAAATGAATGAAAAGCAGAACCTGGTCTTTTTTAATTTACAGATGTTTCTGATGATTTTATCCCTCCTCCTGTTTCCCTCACACCAGCCATGAAGGTTTTCAAAGGTACAGTATAGTTCAGTATTTTCTTTATTACAGTGTTTTGTATATTGTAGTTTTTTGTAATCATTTTTATATACAGTAAATATTTTTATATAAATTTGAGTTGTGGAATGAATCATCTGAGTTTCCAGTATTTCCTATAGAAAAATCCACTTTATATTACAAGTGTTTTGGATTACAAGCATGCTTCCGGAATGAATGATGTCATAAACCAAGGCAACACTGTAATCGTTTTCAACAAAAAGGCTTGCAGAGTGGTTTACAAAGCAAAGTAAATCAATGGCATCTTGTCTTAGTTGGCTGTAAAAAGATGCAAGAAGCAGCAGGCCTCCGTCAGTCTTGGAAGACTATGGTATCGTGCTCTGCGCTGCATACGCTGCATGCGAAGCACGAAAGCCTGGGTTAGATTGTTTTTGGAGGATAGGCTGTTACCCAAGCAGCAAATCCCCCCTCTCCACACCACTGAATTAGTCCAATGGAAAGGCAAAGCCAATACGATTGGATCCAGCTGGTGTCGCAGAGCTGGGCTAAGGACAGGAACTCACCCTGTCTTGTGGGGCCGACCCGGGTCTCAGACTCTGGCCTGCTGGTTAGCAGGCACAGTGTCTTAGCTACTTGCGCCACCCACAGCAAGAAGCAACACCAGCAAAAAGATGTTTTGATGAGTGGTTCAAGTGGAACAGTTGTTCTTGCTAAATATTAAAGGAGCACAATTTTTTTAAAAAAAGACTTTCTGCCCAATTATCAAGAAAACTTGATTTTATCATTTCTTTTAGCTGGGCTAACTGTACTGTTAGTTTAGAATTTGTACTAAGTTTTACTTTAAAGCAGAATACCATTAAAATCTATGAGGCTTAGGCTGCAATCCTAGACACTTTCCTGGGAGTAAGACCCATTGAACACAATGGGGCTTACTTTTGAGTAGACATGGTTAGGATTCTGTTATTATTCACAAGTAAACATGCGTCAGAGTGCTATACGCATAAACGTGTGTCATGTATTTTTACATAACTGAAGATAACATTTAAGAAATGTGAAACCGAAGATAACATTTCACGAATCTTGATGAAGTGGCCTTCAACTTATAAGCAATGTGCTACAATCTGTTTATTTAAATCTGTTTATTTTTTAGGTTGTCACAGACAAAATTTTTGAAGCAAATTCTAAACACATTAACTGGGGTGTCAGAGCCCAATCCTATGTGTGCCTTGTCATTGTTGTTCACTCATGTCTGATTCTTTGTGATTGTCTCCTCCACAAAACTGAGACAGGACACCCTATTTGTTAGTATAGGAATGCAATTCCCAGAAACTGGGCCAGTCCATGGTTTTCTGGGACATAAAGCGACCCTATTCGTGACCCAGTGGACTGCAGCATGCCATCCCCATATCCTCCACTAGCTTCCAAAGTCTGCCCAAATTCATGTTCTTTGCTAATCCTTACTCCCATAAATGCCTATCGTAGGCATGCCTACTCGGAAGTCCCATTACAGTCAGTGGGTCTTACTCCCAGGCAAGCGCGGCTAGGACTGCTGCGCAATCCCAGGCATGTCTCCTCAGAAGTAAGTCCCATTACAGTCAGTGGGTCTTACTCCCAGGCATGTCTCCTCAGAAGTGAGTCCCATTACAGTCAGTGGGACTTACTCCCAGGCGTGTCTCCTCAGAAGTGAGTCCCACTACAGTCAGTGGGACTTACTCCCAGGCGTGTCTCCTCAGAAGTGAGTCCCATTACAGTCAGTGGGTCTCACTCCCAGGCGTGTCTCCTCAGAAGTGAGTCCCACTACAGTCAGTGGGACTTACTCCCAGGCGTGTCTCCTCAGAAGTGAGTCCCACTACAGTCAGTGGGACTTACTCCCAGGCGTGTCTCCTCAGAAGTGAGTCCCATTACAGTCAGTGGGTCTCACTCCCAGGCGTGTCTCCTCAGAAGTGAGTCCCACTACAGTCAGTGGGACTTACTCCCAGGCGTGTCTCCTCAGAAGTGAGTCCCATTACAGTCAGTGGGACTTACTCCCAGGCGTGTCTCCTCAGAAGTGAGTCCCACTACAGTCAGTGGGACTTACTCCCAGGCGTGTCTCCTCAGAAGTGAGTCCCATTACAGTCAGTGGGACTTACTCCCAGGCGTGTCTCCTCAGAAGTGAGTCCCACTACAGTCAGTGGGACTTACTCCCAGGCGTGTCTCCTCAGAAGTGAGTCCCACTACAGTCAGTGGGACTTACTCCCAGGCGTGTCTCCTCAGAAGTGAGTCCCACTACAGTCAGTGGGACTTACTCCCAGGCGTGTCTCCTCAGAAGTGAGTCCCACTACAGTCAGTGGGACTTACTCCCAGGCGTGTCTCCTCAGAAGTGAGTCCCACTACAGTCAGTGGGACTTACTCCCAGGCGTGTCTCCTCAGAAGTGAGTCCCATTACAGTCAGTGGGTCTCACTCCCAGGCGTGTCTCCTCAGAAGTGAGTCCCACTACAGTCAGTGGGACTTACTCCCAGGCGTGTCTCCTCAGAAGTGAGTCCCACTACAGTCAGTGGGACTTACTCCCAGGCGTGTCTCCTCAGAAGTGAGTCCCATTACAGTCAGTGGGTCTCACTCCCAGGCGTGTCTCCTCAGAAGTGAGTCCCACTACAGTCAGTGGGACTTACTCCCAGGCGTGTCTCCTCAGAAGTGAGTCCCACTACAGTCAGTGGGACTTACTCCCAGGCGTGTCTCCTCAGAAGTGAGTCCCACTACAGTCAGTGGGACTTACTCCCAGGCGTGTCTCCTCAGAAGTGAGTCCCACTACAGTCAGTGGGTCTTACTCCCAGGCAAGTGTGGCTAGGACTGTAGTCTGTGAGTAAGCCAAGCCAACACAGCGGGGCTTCCTTCTGAGCAGACCTTCCTGCAGCGCAGCCTTGGCCGCCCCTCAGCCTCTGCCCAGCCCTGCCCAGCCCCTCAGAGGAAGCCCCTCAGCTGAGCTCCCCTCCTTGACAGAGACGGAGGCAAATGGCAGGCGCGGCTGAGTCTGGTGGGCGGTCGCAATCCCCTCAATCTTGAACCTTGCGAGTTTCCGTGGCGGCCGTTAGATCCGTTAGAGCCGGTCTCGGTCTCCTCGGCGCTCGCTCTCTCCCTCCCCGCCGAGCCGACGCTCCCTCCGCCCGCGGACACCATGACTCAGACCCTCATCTCGGTGGACTACGAGGTGTTCGGCCGGGTGCAGGGTGAGCGCGGGTGGGGGGCGAAGTGGGGCGAGGGCGAGGGCGAAGTATGGGGGCGAAGGGGCGGGGGAGGGAGAGGTGCAGAGAATCTTGCCTGTCTAGTGCGCATGCGCGGGCTTTCCCATGCAGGCGAGAGAGAAAGCACTACGCATGCGCAGATGGTACAGCCGCAAAAGACTCTCCAGGGCGCATGCGTGGGAAGGCTCATGCTCTAAGGTTACTTTGGGGACAGGGCAGGTACAGAGTGTCCAGGTGTCCTCTTTATCCAGGACACGTCCTCTTTTTCAGCCTTCTGTCCTGGGAAAAAATCTTTACTGTCCCCCTTTTCTCCAGCATGGAGACTTCTTGGGATTAATACATTATATATGATAAATTACATACAATAAAAAATATATTTTAATAATGTATTTCAGTTTTAAAATATTATAATTATTTAATTTTAAATATGTAAAAAAGTATCTTAAGCTGCATTCCTAAACTCACTTTCCTGGGAGCAAGACCCGTTAAGTACAGTGGGGCTTACTTCTGAGTAGACATGATTAGGATGGCAGCCTTACAGCACTGTAAGCCCCATTGTGTTTAATGGGTTTTAAGGCTGCAATCCTAAACACACTTTCCTGGGAGTAAGTACTGTTGAACACAGTGGGACTGACTTCTAAGTAGACGTGCTTTAGGATTGCACTGTTAGGCTGCAGTCCTAACATCCAAGTAGGATGCCTGAGCCCTGGCATAAGTCCTATGCTGACTAGGGGTGTCACAAAAGTGCTGTGATTGTGACTGTTGTGTAATTGTGTAGTTGTAATTAAAAACTGTAATTGTGTAATTCATCAATTATATGTAATAATAAATTATATTTAATAATTTTAAATGTAATAATAATCAATAAACAGTGCAATCTTAACAATGTCTTCTCAAGCATAAATCCCATTGGTTCAGTGGTCTTACTCCCAGGAAAGTGGTGTCACCACCACTCCTGGGGGTGATTAGGCCAGTGCACAGCCATCTGTTGACCACCATGGGAATGATATGCCAGGGGAGTCAGGCTCGCCTAAATTGGTCATGATGTGCCCATAGTGTTTTATAATTGAGGAGGTCTTCTCTCCCCCCCTCCCCCACGACCTTGCTCTAACCATTTGTCATCCATCAGCCCTCCTGCTCAGGCTACTCAGATGAATTAGACAGGAGACAAGTAAGTATACAGCAAGAACAAGTTTTACTAAGTTGTGCCCCTCCCCACACCAAAGGAGATCAGCCACTGCTGAGCCCTTTGCATTTTCTTCCCCCAACTGAACTTTCTAACTCAGAAACTTTCAACTTCAGGGCTCCAGGACCTTTAACAAGTATGCAGAGGAGGAAATTTCAGCAAGTGCAGCTTTTCATCCCACAGATCACAAGCTACACCTGCTGAAATTCCCTCTTTTATAAGCTTGTTAAAGGTCCAGGAGCCATGAAGTTAAAAGGATGGACACCACTGCTCTAACTGAATTCTCCAACTGAACTTTTCCAAGTTCTGAATTCTTTCAAGCAGCCCTCTTAACATTCCATCCACTCACTCCCCAGCCTTGATGTCACCCACTAGTTAGGACCACCTTCCTTTGGCTTCCAGGGTCTGCTCACCACATGTTTAAATTAGCCACATGAAAGTATGGATACATGAGTGTTTTTAGCTTTTATTTTGTCATGTTCCACATTTATTTTTATTTTGTTCTTGGGTGTCTTACATTTCAGGGTAGGCTTGTCCTCTTTTGCAGTTATGACATCTCGTCACCCTGAATAGGGAGTCTTTTAAGGATGTGTGACTCATTGCTCTTGACAGAAGCTTCAAGGACAGCAAAGAAACCTGTCACTTTTTGAGTGCTTGAACTGCTGTATTCATATTTTCCTGCCACAGTTGCAAGAGTTCCTTCACTGACCTGTTTTGGTTGCACAATAGCATTTGTTTCCCCCCTACCTGAAAAGTATAGTTATTGACCTGAATCTTTATTTCATAAGGATCAAAGGAGAAGTTCCTTGCTCACTAGTTGCTTACAGCTTTCTAAAGTCACAGGGTGACCAATTGTCCTTTTTCTGCCATTATTTGCCCTCTTTTATAGCCTAGTATTAAAAAAATTTAAATGGCTTTCTTTCCCTGTGAGCAGACAGCGTGTAGCCTTCTTGCATAAATTTGATGTTTAAAAATGTGTAATATAGTTTTAAATTTAATAAGTAATGCAGTATCTAAATTAACCACATGGAATAAGTATTTGAGTATAGCTTTTATTTTTCTTGAATGTCTTACATTTTGGAGTATCTTGCTCTCTTATGAAGTAATGACATCTGGTCACCTTGCAAGTGGAAGGTAGTGCATTTGTGGGCCATCTCTGGAGATGGATCCAAAAATGGTGCACAGAGATTAAAAAAAATAAATAATAATTGTCAATTGCTGTTGTAGATGCTAAATGAGTCATGCATATTTTTAGGTATTAATCCTAAAGGAAGGAAGGGAAGGACAGAGTGACTGACAGGTTGAGAATGGGAGACATAAGATCTCAGCATACACAAGTTTGAAGAAAGAGCAGTTGGAACAGCTGCAGGAGGAACATCTAAGGACCAAGCAGTAAACATGTTACATCGTTGTCTCCATAGTGTCTTCATTAGTCACTGTTGGTTGATTAATTTGATTTTAATATTTAATATTGTAATGCTTGTTTCTCTCCTATTTGTAGTCTAAAGCAACTAATAACTGCCCACAAAACAATCTGGGTGTAATAAGTCCAAATTCATATTAAAAATCTCAAAAATATAATCAAGCTGGTTCACTCATAACAATAAGCACAGTTACAATACTAGACAAATAATTTCAACAAACCACCACTACTTAATAAACATTACAAATCAATTACATATACAGTTATTTGTACAATACATGTACAGTACAAATGAAGTTCCAAGAAAAGTTCCAGCAAGTTTTAGCTGTATGTTTTAAATGTTTTTATAAAATTGTTCTATTTATGTTTTTAATTATGTTTTATGGCAGCCACCTTGAGTAGGCTAATTTGCCTGAGAAAGGTGGGATATAAATTTTTAAAATAAATAAAAATAAAAAAGAATAGGAATTAAGGCACTGAAAACAGAGTCCTATACATGTTTACTCAGAAGTGAGTTCTATTTTGTTCCATGGTTCTTATTCCCAGGTAAACATGCTTAGGAATGCAGGCTAAGGGCGCAATCCAGAGTAACTACGGGGAGTCCTTGCTCCAGTGTAAGAACAATTTGCTCTGGATTGCAGTGTGAATTTCCCATAGGTTTTCACTAGGTGGCGCAGTAACTACGGGTGCACGTAAAGTCTCTTACGTGCTCCCGTAGTTACTCTGGATTGTAGGGTAAGTATAGTAGTGGGGAAGGGTTAGCAACTATTTACAATGCAATCCCTCACATGCTCTGAAGCAGGTTTTTGAGAAAGCCATGTTGTAGCAGGGAAACTTGTAGGGTGCAATTTTGTTCTTGGTGTTCTGTAAAACTTACATTGCAGTCCTATGTATTTCCTCTCTATTGTACCCAATGGAGCTTACTCCCAAGACAGTGAGCATAGAATTACTGCCTTATGCCTGGGTTGCCAGTTGTCTATCCAAGATTTTACACATTTTAGGAAGGTTTAACAGGATTTGAAGAGAAAACTCATTCACCTCACAATTCCTACACTGACTTAGGGACTAAACCTGCTAGTTTCACCCCTTTTCATCTCAGGGCAAGGCATCTCAGGCAAACTTTCAAAACACATCTTCAGCTTTTTGATAATTGACAAAGCGCTTCATGCTGCTTGTGGGGGGCTAATAACCCCAAGGCCCCTAACAAAAATGACTCCCCCCCCCCAAATTCCTACAGCACACCTGCAGACCATCAGCACAATGGTTGAAAATTTATTTACTAGATCAGTGGTCTTCAGCCATTTCAGCCCAAGACCCCTTTTCAATCTTTGGAATCTGCCCAGGACCTCCCTGTCAAACTTGCTACCACACAAGGCTAAAAAAAAGAACCTGTCCTGATAAAAAGAGGATACATGGTCACTCTGCCGCCAAGTCCCCATGCTCTCTCCTACCCCACTGTCCCCAACCCCACAGGTCCTCTCCCCCAAGCCCCCAGACTCTCTCCCATCCTACTGCCCCCAACCTCCACATGCGCTCTCAAACACATACACACACCTTTCATCTCATGCACTCATTCACATACACACATACCCACCTCATGTACTCACACACACATGAATATGCACACATCCCATGCACTCACACACACATACATATGCATTTACACACACACACACACACACACACACCATGCACTCATACACACATATACCCCATGCTCCTTTGAGAAGGCAAACTTAGAAGGCACTTGTCGGCTCAGGTGGCACCTGCAGCAAGAGGCCCTACTGGAGAGACAGGGAGATTGGTTGCACTCCCTCCTCTTCCCCAGCCTGGCTGCCCCCTTTTTTCTGAGAGCAACCCCCCTCTCAAAATGTAGGCTACCTAAGAAAAGTGTAGAACATAACAAAATAAAAGCTCAAAACCCTTGTGTATATTTCTTTCATGTGCTTCATTTGAACACTATAGTACTCAACCTTACATTTAAAATTATTATGTATACAATTTATTACATATAATTATTAATTCCAAGCAGGCTATAGGCTCCTGCTCACAAGGAAAAGGAGGACAATGAAGATTTTTTTCCAGGATACATGGATAAAAAAAGGATGTGTTCTGGAGAAGGAGGACATCTGATAAATAAATAAATACAGCCTTACACTCCCACCCACGCCTTAAAAGCATTAAAATCCCAGAGTGATAAGGATAGAATTGGAGGGAGGGGGAAGAGGAGTTTGGACTATTCTTACAAATAATTTTTTTAAGTTTCATATTACCCGTAGAGCCAGTATTTATCATTTTCAGTGGTGGGAGGGGGGCTGCCTTCTGGAGCACATTTAAGCTCCAGGTTAATGTAATGCTGGAAGCCTTGCACCCCTGAACTCCCACATCAGCCAAAGTGTTTGCTTACTTGTGAGTAAACATGACTGTGCAGTGAGGAGAGAACTCCTTCTGGGATGCAGTCCTTTTGGGGACTGTGCTCATTAGATCAGGACCCTTCTGGTGTCCTCAGATTGCTCTCAGCCTGCCCTTTCCACTGGACTATGGTACATTTTCCTACTCACACGTAAAGCCATGATATAAATTATTTTCCTTTTCCCATGCATTTTCTATGCATATTTTTGCATAGTTGGTTTTTTGGACATAACTTTTGATAGGAAGGAGCTATTTCAAACGGATTGTTGCGTTGGATTCATCTCTTCAAGATGAATCCAGAGACATGACATAATGGGGTAGTGTGCACCATTGTGAAGTTGATTTTTTGGGGTCTCCTGGACCAAGATGGTGGTCCCTCAACCTTTACAACCCCCCTGTGGGGTGTTCTGCGACCCCCACTTTGAAGACCACTGTACTAGATTATTAGGAATGAAAGTTCATTCTTCAGTCCTAATTGCAAATGGTTGATCAACTGAATACATTTCACATTCTGCCAATGTGAACTATCTATCAGTATTTATACCTATCAACCCGTAGAACAGCTTATGAAAACCAGAGTTAAAACAATAACGAATATTGCCAATAAAGAGGTTTTTAAAAGTCACTTAAAACCAGTAAAGTGGAATATATTCCATTAAAGTGGAATATAGCAGCAGGTGATATAGCTCCTAATGTGCCTAGTGGCTCCAGATGTCAAGGTGCATGACCATCAGCAGATGCTTCCATCAAGGAGAGTGGGACCCAGTTCAGCTTCACAATGCAGGTGCATTCTTGTTGACTACAGATGTGGCTCTGACCTCCCGACTCACAGCAACTTCCTTTGTTTCTCTAAAGAAATTAACGGCATGTCCTCATTTAAAGTTACTTTGTTTTAATTTGCCTTATAAAGTTGATGAGGGGAAAAAAACTGGCAAGTGCCAACGTCTGTGAAATTTGTACCTTCTCCCCATGTCTGTGGATTTTCTCCAGAGTAGAAAGCTTGCACTTATTTTATGTTTTAATATTAGACATTTTTGGGATTTTGGGGGGCCAGATATATGCTGTAGGAACATAACTTTTGTTTACATGTACCAATTACCCAACAGTAAAATTATTTTTTACTGTTCCACATAAAGTCACAATTTCCAACCAAAAACTTTATGTGAGGACTCTGTATTCAAAACCCGCTGTCAATTTGTGAGCCATTTCAGGTATTATAACAAAACTGCATGGCAAACTTTATGACATTTTAATGCCTCTTTAAGCATTAAAGTACCTCTTAATGCCTAAGAGCACAGTCCTTCCCATATCTACTCAGAAATAAGCTCCTTTGTCTTAAATGGATCTTACTCCCAGAAAAGTGTCTTTAGGATTGCAGCCTTATGCATTTATGTAATAAAATGCCTCTTAATGCATTTATGCCTCTTAATACAGGATGTCTCAAAAAATATATACATACGTTACAGAGTCAAATTTATTAAGCCATGGTTCACTATGTATGATGTACCCAGAGGCTGTTGTTTGACTGGTAAATTAATTAGTGAATTAGACCAAGCATACTAAATGTTCCCCACTGTCATCTATGCTGATACAGACATCCCACCAATGTGTGTGATCATTTCACAGTTGGTTCTCATAGTTCTGGGGAGTGCAAACTTTTTGACATGAAGGCCACATCATCTCTCTGACACTGTGTTGGAGGCCAGGAAAAAAGAATTACCATAGTTTACATTTCACATTTGAATAAATTTACATAAATTAATATTAGAGACAAATGATATGAATGAATGAATTTCAAATTAGTTCATAAACACTTTCTAATACAGAAAGAGGGGGAGGTAAACTAGTATATGAACACACAGAAAGTGTGTTCGTACTGTGTACTGTACCTACCTACAGTATTTATATACTACTTTTCAACTAAATAAGTTCACAAAGCGGTTTGCAAAGAAAATGAAATTTTTTATGGCTAATGGATCCCTGTGCATAAAGCGCTCATGATCTAAGAATGCAAAAGAGCACCAATGGAATCCACTATGACATACATTGGAGGGTGAGGTGGGCCAGTTACTTTTCCCATGCCAGATAAAAGAACACCCACTTGAAAGAGTGTCCCTTGCCCAGTTAGCAGGGGTCATCTCAGTATGGTCAATGAATCTTATTCCCAGGAATGTGTGTTTAGGATTGCAGTCTCAGTGTTGCAAGCATTCTACAACGTATATATTCATTGGAACTCATTAAAATGTTTTTGTATATATATATTTTGAGGCATCCTGTTAATAAAATGATGCTGTTGTAATTTGAGCATACTAAAAAAATTGTTTTAATTTTCATTTCTCCCTAGGTGTGTGTTTCAGACTGGTAAGGAAACATGAAGTACCTCACTTTTTCATCACTGTGCAATATTATTGACAATAAAAATAATAATGCAGAGACTCTAAGAATCTTCAAGGCTATGTTTTCAGTGCTAACCTGGACAGTTAAGTATTGTATGTCTATAGTGTGTGTTTTAAAAGAGATCCTTTCGGCAGTTCAGTTGAGCTCTAATTTTATGTATTCTACAGTACTTATATGAATAATTAAATTTTATGAGCCATCTACTCCAGCCAGATCAGGAAAAAAGCAGAGTGCAAGTGTATGAACTTAAGTGTTGTGCAAAGGCTACATGGATCTAATTGTCTGGGTGCATTGATCCTCCTGTGGCCCATACTCAAGATATACAGCATGGAAAGATTATGTATGAGCAACGCACCATTTTTCACAATGACCAAGAAACGGAAGCGAACTGTACTGACTTTCCAAAGCAAAATAGAGATTGTTGAAAGGTTGGAGAAAGGTGAAACAGCAACGGTTCTGGCAGAGGAATTTGGAATAGGAAAATCCACAATTTCTCAGCTGAAGAAAAACAAAGACACCCTCCTGCATTTTGTCTCAACGATGGGCAGTGAAAATGGAAAGAAGAAGCGAAAAACAATGAAATGTGCAAAGAATTCTACCTTAGAAGATGCTCTCTATGCTTGGTTTTCTCACATGAGAAGTCTTGGAGAACCAGTCTCGGGTCCACTTCTGTGTGAAAAGGCCTTGGAAATGAACAGGAAATTAAATGGTAATCCTGACTTCAAGGCTAGCTCAGGATGGCTGGCACGATTCAAGTCTCGCCATGGGATTCACCACCTTGGCATTCAACATGAGAAACTGACTGCTGGCCAGCCAACTACTCAGTGCCTCAAGCAAGAGTTTACAGATTTCAAAACAGAAGAGGACTCAGATGCTGAGAGTGTTTACAACACTGTAGTTGTTCCTGGCCCATCCCATACAGAAGCCTACAACGCTTTAGAAATTGCTCTGCAGTGGCTGGAAGATCAAGAAGAAAGTGACGTAGTGCAGCTCCTGTTTTTGAAAAGCTTAAGAGATTTGGCTGCAAAAAAGATAGCCAGTTCTCTCAAGTAAATGAGAAAAACCAGAACTTTGGACAACTGTAAAAGACTAAACTTATTTCCAGAGATAGTCCAATTGTTTGGCACAATAGTAGTCACCACACTTGGTGGTGGTGTTATGTGCTGTATCACTGAAAAATCAAGAAACGGAAACACTGATCACTTTTTGACTGATCACTGTCCCTCTTATAATCTGTAACTGAACTTACAGCTGAACTTTTCTGAACTTTATTTTATGAACTCTATCCTCAATTAGTTCATAAAATCAGGTTCTGTTGTAAATATATATTGTACAGAGTCATTTTCCTGTTAAAATGCAAAGCTCTTGAAGACAACACAAGCTGTTTAAATTTATTGTGTACACGTCTTCTAATATGGGAATGTGGAGGGTCTCCTTTAGAGTACTATTTCTTTTTAATTATGCATGTGAAATTATAGGTGGTTGGGAACAGCAAGTCTCTTTGTAACATCCTTTCTACTGTAGATACTCACCTATAACTCAATCTCTCAGATAAGTGAGGCAGGTTTTTAGTCAAAACCATGGAATTTTCTATGAGCCTCAGATAAGTGGGATGTTAAACTTGGGGAGATGTGTCTGACTATCCTGAAAAATAACCAACAAGTAATTGTTACCTAAGAACTGTTCAGACTCTTAATTTATTAAAAATATAGTAAATGTTCATAAGATATATTTCTTCATTAAAGTTTTAAATTCTGTTCTTCACAACATTTTTGTAAGCGCTGCCAGAGTAAGTCTACTGTAAACAACATAACTATTAATCAAATCCTTATTTAAAGTTCCTGGTGTGTTAAGTGAGAGGCTCAACATACTACATACAACTTATAGCTGTAATTTGGAATGTAACTGGGAGTATAACTGTACCACATATAACTGGGAGTGTGTAATTCAATTCACAGTAGAGAACTGAATTCATGGCACAGCTATACATATCCTTTTGTTTTAAAAATCAGACCTCTGCCAAATATTTGCAAATGAAACTTTGTTGCAGAAGGGTCTGGTTTGATCCAACCAAAGAGAAGGAGACTTGATTCAAATGGAAGTGTCAAGCACTGGCTTGCTTTTTGTTCAGGAGGAGTGAAAAAGTTAACTTGGTTGCAGCTTTGAAGTCTTTTTGCCATGGAAAATAATTTCTAATAATCTCTGCATTCTCCTCGGGATGCCTGAAAAACCCCGACCCCCCAGGGACCTGAAGACAAGTCAAGGAAATTATTTACTTGTGCTTTTTTGGCAGAAATTTTTTGTTTTATAGGTGATTGTCTACAGTAGTCTCCGTAAGATCTGGATGTTCATTTGGAAAACCTTCTGAAAACAAAATGATTAGTTGTTCTGAAAGGGTAAGCAAAAATAATATGTATCTTTCCATTGGAATTCAAAGAACTGGGCAGTTTGCTCTATGTGGCCAAGATGACATTGTATCTCTTTTGCAACTCTTTCTGAAACTAAAAATGCATTTCAAAGCCGTTGGTAAAGGGTACCTGCTATTCAAAGGAAAAATCTCTGCAAATTGTTGGGCTTGCCTAAATTAGTCCTCAGGATCCCAGCCAATTAGTAGTTATTTTGGAGCTATTTTGTAATAAAAATGGAAAAACTGTACTTGGGAATTAAAGTAAGTTCTCCTGTTAGCAAGTAAAATAATTTCACACCATCAGTTCAGCCAGTCATCCTGTGCCACTTGTCTTCTTCCTTCCAGAAGTTTTTATATAGTTTAAATAAATAGTATCTGAGTTTGCTTATTTTACCCCATAATAATATAGTATAGTTTGCTTATTTTTTCTCCACCCTCCTTGTTGATTTTTTCTTTTGTATCATACATGTTAAATTATAAATGGTTAGATTGAACCTCCTTCAATGCATAGAAAGAAAAGAGGCATATGAACGTAGCGAAGAAAAAAACCAGGTAAATCTTTGTGTCTGGCCTGAATCACTTCAAATTGCAAATGGAAACTTGCATAATGTAACATTTCCCTCATGGCAGAAAAACCTGCATTGTGGGGATACAGTCTGAAACCCTTTTCCATCCATTCGATTTTTTGTTTGAGTGTTTATTGTTTAACTAGCAAAAACGTACCCATGTTGCGGGAGTAAAATTTCCCTGTACGCCAACCCCCCATGTGCCTCAGCTCCCCATGCATCTCAGCCCCCCAAATTTCATGCTTCTAAGCCTCGCAGTTTTGGTTGGGTATTGATCAGTCAGTCAATGACTTTTCATTTATATATATAGATATTAAAGAAAATTCCATTTTGACCTCTTCTTTGCAGTTTAATACTGTCCAAAACACAGGTTTACTACCTCATTAGCTGTTTGTGAGTTCAGTTGTTCAATAACTTCAACCACCACATCCTGTGCAACAATTCTCAGATATGGAAAATCTTGAACCTGTAGCTATCGGGAATATAAACCAGAAATTTAGATACTGTAACTAGCCTATACGTAGAAATGGATGTAAGCCTTTGCAGCTGCTTTGGGTTCATTTGAACATAATGTCAAACAATTATTTGCAATAATAGCCATTGATTTATTTTTCCATATAGATCATTTTTATTGGTTTTATCAGAAAGAAAAAAATAAAATATAAAAATGAACAGAGAATAAAATAAAACACAGATGTTAAAAAGTTACAATTATAAAAAAAGAAAAAAAATACAGAAAGAAAAGATGAAAAAATATTGGAAATTATGTAGCAAATGCAGAGTTAGAATCATAGAATTGTAGTGTTGAAAGGAACCAAGGAGGTCATCTAGGCCAATTCCCTGCCTGTAGCAGGAAATCCTCCTAGAGCTCCTCTGACAGGTGCTCGTCGAGCCTCTGCTTGAAGATTCCCAGTGAGGGAGAGTCCACCACCTCCCTTGGCAATCTGTTCCACTGCTGAACCACCCTCACCATCAGGAATTTTTTTCCTGATGTCCAACTGGAATCTCCTTTCTTGCACTTTGTACCTGCAAGAACAGGTTCTAGTTCTGCTTTCAGAGGCAGCTAAGAACAAATGAGCCCCTTCCTCCACATGACATCCCTTCAGGTATCTAAAGAGTGTGATCAGGTCTCCTCTCAGTCTTCTCCAGGCTGCGCATCCCAAGTTCCCCCAACCTTTCCTCGTAGGGCTTCCTTTCCATTCCACTGATCATTCTTGTTGCTCTCCTCTGGACTTGCTCCAGTTTGGCTGCATCTTTTTAAAACTCAAGTTACAAGTCGTTAGTCTTCTACAAAATCATATGACATATGATATTAGGTATGTTAAACAATCTAAAATATATTTTCAACCAAGCAGAATAGATAAATGAGAGGGATTAAAAAAATTTTATGCCAGTTTTCAACCCATCTGCTTCATAATTAGTTTGATTCATTTTCCCTTCGCATGCAGGAAGTCCATGAATTATTTCCAGTTATCTCTAAAAATGTAGTAAATTGTACAAATCCACAAAATTTAATCGTTGTCTAACATTCTTCAACAGAAAGTATCTCTGACTTCTCAATTTTTAACATGGAGTAGTTAAATATATACAAAAAGTACCGTATATACTCATGTATAAGCCGACCCGCGTATAAGCCGAGGCACCTAATTTTACCACAAATACTGGGAAAACTTATTGACCCAAGTATAAGCCAAGGGTGGGAAATGCAGCAACAGCAGGAAAGTGTGACTGGCCTTGTAGCCTCAGGACCCAATCCCGGGCATGACTAAGAAACAAAGAAGTACCTGAGTCTGAGGAGGGGCTTGGCTGCAGTGGGCTCCATGTCTTGCCGCCGCATGCCTCCTCCGCAGCCCGGAGAGCCAGCACCAGCAGCTGGAGAGGCTGCAGAGCCTCTGAGGGCGCGTGCTGGAGGTCGTGCCCGCCATTTTTCTTAATTTTTTTTACTGACCCGCGTATAGGCCGAGGTGGGTTTTGGGGCTCATTTTTTGGGCCCAGAAAACTAGGCTTATACGCGAGTATATATGGTATATACAAATATAATGTAAAACATTTTCATAAATTTTAACTAATTTGGGGTAAAATATCTATATTTACTTGAATCTAATGCTCCATTGAATCTAATGCATTCCCCTATTTTAAAAGATGATATTTTTTTTACTGGCGATTGTAAAGTGCAGCTGCAAAGCAAGTACAAAACTTAATTTTATTGCATACAACAATTAGTAATTTACAACAACAACAACAATAATATAATATGACAATGGCGTTATGTAAAGATTTTGACCTAATTGCACTAGATTATACAACAATGGGTTTGATATATTTTTATTACAATATAGTAAACTGTTAAAGTAAATTCTCATCTATACTTATAATGAAACTACCGTGTTTACTCGAACTGAATGCACCATCAAATTTAATGCACACCATCAAATTTAATTTTGGAGACTAAATTCGACTGGAAAAGGTGAGCGTTAGATTCAAGTAAATATTATTATCTTACATTTTTCTGTTAAAAGTATCTTTAAGCTTAATATTTAATATACATTTTTGTCTACAAGTTCTCCCACTGACAGACTATTACTTCGTATCACATTTTTGTTATGGAACCATAAAATCGTTAACCAGTGTCCAACAAGGCCTGAGGATGTTGAAGTTGTATTTCTTCTGATTTTTTTCTCTTGTCTTCCTTTAGTCTTTTCCTTGAATTTCTGCATAAAACTTCTCAATTTTTAAAATACATCCAATGTGTAAATTCTTTGACAAAATTTGAAAATGCATTCCTAATTATAGTAATAACATAAAATCCCAATTACAAAAATTCAAGCATTTTCTTAAGCCATACTTCCCTAGTTCTGCTTACCAAAAATCAAATTTTCTTGTACTACTTCTGGAAGATGTTCAGACTTTGCATTTATGAGTCTCCAAGACATTGATTTTCAACCTTTTTCATCTTAGCATATTAACAAGCCACTGAAATTGTCAAGGGACACCATTAGTTTTTTTTTTACCATTGACAAGGCACACCAGGCTGTTAATATTCTCCAATTTTCCTGTTAATTAATGTCCTTCCCCAAATTGTCACGGCACACCTGAGGACTATCTGCGGTATACCACTGTGCCACGGCACACTGGTTGAAAATAACTGCTCTAGGACAGGGGACTCCAAACTTTTAACTTCAAGACTCCTGGATCTTTAAAGGAGGGAATTTCAGCAGGTGCAACTTCTCATCTCACAGATCTCAAACTGAAATTCCCTCTTCTACACCCTTGTTAAAGGTCCAGGAGCACTGAAGTTAAAAGTTTGGAGACCCCTACTCTAGGAGAAAAGAATCCTACCACTGAGAGGCCTGCTAAACTGTTTATCCCCTGATAAATGGTTCATTTAGGATAGGTCTATCTACAGCTGTTGGTCTTTCTATGCAAGGTCAAATGCAGTATGTCTGAATATTACAGAGGAAATGGTGCACAACAGCTTTCACACTGGCTTTGGGGTTCTTGAAAATATCTCATTGGCTACTGAGGAAAAGAGTGCTAGATGGTATAAAAATTCAGTTTGATACTTCTGAGCTCCTATTACATACTTATGGTAGCCATCCATCATTGCCATCCAGCATTGGTGAAGAAAGTACTGTGATTATACATAATCGCATTTATAAATACATTGGCATAGAAAAGGATCAGCAAATGCACATGAAGTTCTTGTTTTCCACATTACTGTGACTTAAGTTCATAGCATAGCCATACGTCTGCTATGTCTGTACAGCCGTACCTTCTTTCAGGGGCTCTGATGTGTGGCATGGCCTGGAACTCTTTGATGCAGCAACTTTCCTGAAGCTATACGAGCCTGTTTTTGGTTAGTGCCTGGAGTGGGAAACTGCCTGAGAGCGATGGCGTAGCTAATGATCATGCAGCCTGGTGCAAAGCTCAAAATGTTGCCCTGGAAGGGATGTCACAACCAGAAGGGATGTCATCCCTGGGAATTTTTAAAAAGAAAATAGGGGAAAACCTGCTTCATCCTCCACAGCAGTTCACCACCCATTTGCTCTGCTAGTGTCAGCTAAAGTTCCTATTTGCTATCTGGAGTTGAAGAAGGTTTTGTTTCCCCACCCACCTTTGCAACAACAAAATCAAATTTAATTAAGGGCTAAATCCAGAGCAGTTACAGGTCCACGCAGTTACGTCACCCTCTAGTGTTATCTTATGGAAAGTCATCTTAACTGCTCCGGAACAAGGGGCTTAATTTCACTTTAGGATATAGGCCTAAGTAAAAATATGAAAATTATGTCCCTTATTGATTAGGGAAACTGTGCTGGGTTAAAGAGAAATGGTTATTCTTTCCCTACTAATTATAAGAGGAGCACCACCTAGAAGTGCCTGTATACCCAGTTATCTATAACTGTATTATGATATAAGTAAAGTATATGGAAATGAGAGCTTATTCATATGAACACCTTATTAGTTTTATACAGTATCAAAATTACATTTCATTGACTCTCAGAGCAATCCATATCATGGGAAAGTTTTGAGTTAAGAAAATCCACTGTGTGCTCTATCGGCTTTTGTGTTTTCATTTTCTGATTAATTGGCCCCAACCTTGGATAGAATATAGATATACCATTGCAGTTTGTTTCATTGCATTCTGCATTTAATTACCTTTCCAACTTGTTGCCACCTAAAAGCTTGTTGCCTGGTGCAACTGCATTCCCTCACCCCCCTCGCTACGCTATTCCCTGAGAGGTCCGTTTCTACTGTCTTAGGATGGAAGAGAAGGAATATAAGTGTAATTAATAAAATTTTATTCTAAGCAGCTTTTAGGTAACTATGGGAAGGCTGTGGAAGAGAGGGAGTAAAATAAGAATGAAACCTCTGACAATGATCTCTTGGCATAGAACAATATCTGTCACTTCCAGCATGTTGCCAAGTGAGGGAGATGTGTCTTCTCAGATCTCCTGAAAGTATGTAGAACAGACTAGCCACTAATCTATGTAAATAATTAATCTGTCTCTATTACAAATTTAATTGTGTTATTTTGTTTGGGGGATTGGGTGTGGACCACAAGGTCTCCAAGTTTTGCTCCAGTGATCCATGGGTTCCTAAACGTTGAGAACTACTGGTGTATATTAATGTTGTATATATTCAGTGATGAATATTTGGCCACATTATATGTTATGAGTCAAGAATCTGGCATATTTATGAGTTGGCAATAAAGCATTTGATACAAATATTATGGAAACAGATGATAATAAGCAATAACTAGAATCTGGATTAGGTTATAAAAAGTTAGTAAAAGCAAATATGGGCGCAACCCATATTTAAAGGTAACTATGGGGAGTTCTTGCTCTGGTGTAAGAACAATTTACTCTGGATTGCAATATGAATTTCCCATAGGTTTTCACTGGGTGGTGCCGTAACTACAGGTGCATGTAATGTCTCTTATGTGCTCCCATAGTTATTCTGGATTATAGGGTATGTGTCATAAATATATGTGTTCAAAGTTAGTGTTATTAAAAATAAAGTTAGTAAAAATAAATATATGTCATATTTAGTAAAAATAAACATATGTCATGTTATGACCTCATCCCAAAATTTCACTGCTAGGTTTAAAACTGACTGCATTCAGATGTAGATCTAAACAGTGGTGATATTTTTAAGCCCAGGCAGCCTTGTTGTGTTCCCCTATGTGCAATAGTGTAACATAAGTTTTTGTTTCTGATTCGCAGCACACAACATTTTGCCACTTTTATAGAACCCAGCAAATAATGATTTGTACAAAACATTGTTTGTGTACCTGTTAAAATTCTAAACTGAGATCCAAAACTAGGGTGGTTTTGGACTGTAGATTGTTCAAAACAAGTTTTACACGGTTTTGATGAAACTGTGAACAATGCTTTCAGTAAATCAGAAATAGTGTCTCATTGTGAAAAATCATGCTTGGTGTTGCATCTTAATCTGTTGAAGAAGAATTTTTAAGAAACCTTAAAAAATGAATTGGAAGTTTTGCAGCTCAGTTTTTTTAGGTTCTGAATACTGTGTGTTTCTTGTTCTGTTTCTTTCTTTTTCCAAACCAGTACACGGAGGAAAAAGCTAGGAGAACAGGAGTAGTTGGCTGGGTTAAAAATACCAGTCAAGGGACGGTTGCTGGCCAACTTCAGGGTCCAGAAGAAAGCGTGAATGAGATGTAAGTACACTATTTCCTTGGTGTGCATTAGCTTCACTAACTTGCCAAGTTCTGTTAAAATGCTTTTGCAAATTAACAAGTAGCAGCCTTGCCCGCTTGTGTGGTAAGATACTGAAGTGCTTTTCCAGGGTCACACAGACTTTGTTCAACTCCTCAGTGAAATAATTTTCTTTAATTCTGTGCCAGATGTGCCAAAAGAAACAAAACTTTTTGTCTGCTGCCAAATTGGCTTCTGTAGTCAGCAGAAGGTCAGTTGGCTCCTCCTTTAGCACAGATGGTGTGGAACTGTGTTTTTAACAACACCATTGGCTTGTTGTAATTAACACAACAATGGAAAATCAGTTAAAATAGTGATTGAGAAAAAGTATTAAGCCTTTCTAAACCTGCCTTTCTAAAAAGTATTAAGGGGGTAGCCTTCAGTTATAAAGTTAATAAAGAAGCAAAGGCTCAACAAGCGGAGGCTTGAAGAGCACCTGTTGGAGATGCTCTAGGAGATTTTCCTTCTATAGGCAGGAGATTGGACTAGATGACCTACTGGGATTCCAACTCTAAGATTCTATGATTCTGAGCAGCCAGCTACATCAGATAAGATTGCAAAATGGGGCAAAGGATGCGTGGAATGGAGTGGCAACAAGATCAGGGATTTGGACCTGGAAGGAGTTGGATTTGATGGCCCTGTTCCAGACTTGACCCACCTTCACAGGTCAATATGGACTTTTCACCGCTGACACATGTCTGTGTTGATCTAGCATGCCTACTGGGGCTTACACCTGAGCAAAAGAACAAATCTAAGCCAGACTGCCTCAGCTGTCAGCTCAACTGCCTCAGCTCAACTGTCTCAGCTGTCGTGCACATGAGCAGCCTCACTGGATATTCATGGGGTGATACTGCATGCTACTAGAATTTGCCTTTTGAATATGCCCATTTGTGTTGTAGATGACACATCTAGATCACCAAAATAATAACTAACATCTAGTTTTATCAAAGCACATCACAAATGAGATCTCAACAATGCTTGTTACAGTCCTGTTATTATCCTCATATACTGGAGGGGGCTCTATTGCCAAGATTTTCCACTTCATAACCTTTCCACTGCATATGAAAATGGTAAGCTACTATATATGGACTTATTTAGTTCAGTATTGTCAACACTGATTACTAGTGACTAGATTCAGAGAAGGGTCCTTTCTAGTCTTGCTTGGAAATTTCAAGTTCTGAAATTGGGAATTTCTTCCTTTTGCAAAGCAAGTATTCTGCCACTGAGCTACAGTCACATTCTATGATCTTGGATTATAGGTATTTTTAAATACCCTTGCACTACAAATTACAATTGTACAAATCCATTCTTTGAGTACATTTAATTATATTTAATAAGTACATAAACTTTGGAAGCTTGTATAACTGCACCTTCCCTCTCCCACTTCTTGTTGTCATTTTAATGTTCATGAATTTTTGTGTCATTTTAAATAACATATAGTTTAAAAATACCACAAACTGTTTTGAACCTTGGGATTTGGAGAGGTAAAAGTAAGTAGGGAGCTAAGAGCCAGTGGGAAGCTAAGAGTTGAAATATGGCCATGTGCCAAGATCAAAAGGATGGGGACTGAGAGGGTGGAGAGTAGTGGAAGGAAGTAGACAAAGTATCATGTAATGCTGGGGAAATGGAATACAATAAATCAAAGAAGTTCTAATTAGTGTTGCGTAAGACTGATTAGAAGCAATTACTCTCTAAGAAATGTGTTTTTCTGCCAAGATCACTTAGCGTTTTATATAACAAGCCATAGTTTATTTGGTTTATATAATGAGCCCTTTGTTTATTTGGTGTGCTGATTTCCTGATAGGAGTTGTTGTCAGAGGATACATGGGTAGAACCAGGGATCCAGAGATTTTGTGGGATTCAGGCTCTGAGGGGCTGTAGTCAAGAGGTGAACCTAGAAGCCAGTTGTAAAAGCACTTCCACTGCATGCATCAGTTCAGCTGCTTGCAGCTGGTCCCTCTTACGGGGGAAAAACACTTATAATAGCACAAGCCTCCAAAAGGGGATATTGCCTAGTTCTTGTGTGGCTATTATTCCCTATTGGGACTTTGGCGTACTAGTTACAGGGATTTATTTGGGAAAAGGTCTTGAGCAGACAGCTGTCACAGAAGTGAAATTAACAGACACTAAACTTGCAGTGAACATAAATTTATACAAGACAATGTGGGAAAAAATAGTGGGGACTTGATGAATCTTCTGAAAAGCTGAATTTCAGACCAAGTTTACCTATCCCTACTCTGCAAGGCTTGAGAGCAGTGGTGGCTTCAGGGGGTTCTCACAGGTTCCATAGAACCCTTTGCTAATGAGTGCCTGGTTCTGAGAACCAGTTACTAATGGGACATAGAACCTGTTGTTCTATGAACATAGAACCTGTTGTTAATTTAGGTTATTAGGATATAGAACCTGTTGTTACTTTATTTGAATCCCACCACTACTGCTTGAGAATGTTACACTGCAAGAACCTAGGCAGCAAAAGTGTTGGCCACATGAACCTTATTGATCCAAAGACGGGTCTCATCAATCAGCAAGAAGGCTATATAGTAAGCTGTGAGTCAGCAGCCTTAAAGGGTATAGGGCAGTGGTTCTCAATCTTCCTAACACCATGGCCCCTTTATAAGTTCCTCATGTTGTGGGGACCCCAACCATAAAATTATTTTCGTTGCTACTTTATAACTGTAATTAACTGTAATTTTGCTACTGTTATGGAAATATCCGATATGCAGGATGTATTTTCATTGTTACAAGTGAAATGTGTGTTCTATGCACATATTGAACACAATGAGATTTATTTCAGAGTAGACATGCATAGGATTGGGCCCTGAGGTTGTCAGTCAGCCCCAGAGCACGCGCAGCTACATCTGGAGGTCTGGCAAACCTGACCTGGCTCCCTGCACCAGGGGTCTTTAGGCGACCCCCAGGAAACCTCTAGGCGACCCCCAAAGGGGTCCTGACCCCCCACTTTGAGAAACGCTGGTATAGGGCAAGGTAGTCAGGTTGTTTTTCTGGGAAGAGAGGTGGGATCAGCTGCAGAGCTTGGAGTGACAGAGAGAGAGGAAGCAACACCCTGCAAAGGGAGTTCAGCATGTTGCAGTCCTGCATCTTGACTGGCACGGCGGTTCTCAGGTATTAGAGAAATCCTTCCTCAGATCCCAGAAGAATACTTCCTAGAAGACAGGAATGGGGATGACCAGATTCAGCACTGGCAGATTAAGACAGACACAAACTGACAGCAAGGTGGAACAGTGGACAACATATTGCGAAACAAAGAATATGAGGCTCTATTGTTCAGATATTTTATAGGTGTTCAGCCCATAGAACCTTCTAAGATTCTTAGGTGGAGTGTCTCAGTGAGGGTTGCCTGTACTGTTGGTAGAGAACCTCTGCTATATTGTGTCTTTCTCACCCAGCTATTTGGAGGGCCACAGAATACAGTACTTCCTAGCTTAGAACTTAGTTATGGAGTTAGATAGGATTGTTGGAGAGGTGCAAACTTTCTATTGTTTTACAGAAGTTGTTTTTTAAGAGATATGAATTCAGGGAGGTGACACTGGCCATGCAAGACAACAAATACACAGTTCCAGCCAGATTTTGAGGTGGATGGTTTTATCTAAATTTTGGAGGCATGAAAGTTCAATTTAATTTTAAAAATAAACATGTTTCTAGTCAACTCTGCAGAATGAACTCTTCAGATCAATTAAATCATAAAGAAATATTGCATTTCATTTTATTTCATTTCTTAAATGTTCGTAAGTTTGATTGAACTGTTGGGTTTGTTGATTAAAAAAAACACCTGACTTTTGAGCTCTAGGTGGAGCTATTAGATGAATCATGGCATGCTACAAATTGCATCTTTCATCTATTTTTATCCTTCAGAGAAAATCTTTCAAGCACAGGTTTGTTTTTTTTCTTTTGTTGAGTTCTACTTTTGCCTTTTTTCCATTTCCAATCAAGCTATACAATAGTTAATTCTACTAGTGTATTACTCGGCCTACATATTATAACCCTCATCTAAATTTCTTTAATTTATGATGTGCAATAATGGTTAATATAATGCTGCAGTAGACTAAAAAACCCCATTGTTTTTTGCATTTCATCCATTGGTAAAAAGTTTCATAATGGAAGCATTTTCAGAGTTGGTTTCAAGGAAGTTTACATGTTTAGAGGTATTTATGATAGTGGAGACTTACTAGTGTTTAATTTATGGGTGTGTGGTGGGATCCTTAATAACATCAATAAATCTCAACACTTGACTTCCCTCATTTTAGCCAATCCAGGGCCCTGACAGCACTTAAAAGCCAGAAGCTTAGGAGGTCAGTCATGTACCCAGACAGAAAACGCTAGTTGTTTAGTCGTAGTATTTACTAGCTAGTAGTACCTCACAAAGCAACAGCGCCATCACCCTAAAACATCATGCACTTGAAGCCCTGCAGCCAGTGCAAAAACTTGGGTATCCATCTCTTTTGTTGACTAAGGGTGCAATCTGGAGTAACTACGGGGAGTAAGAACAATTTAATCTGGATTGCAATATGAATTTCCTATAGGTTTTCACTAGGTGGTGCCTAACTACATTGATGTAAATGTCTCTTACATGTTCCTGTAGTTACTCTGGATTGTAGGGCTAGTTCCAAGTAGCACAATATTTCTTAACATGCAGACAAACACAGCTCTCATCAGCCACCCAAAACCATTTAATAAGCCATTAGTACAGTGATTCTCAAGTTTTGGATTGTGACCCGAATCCAAATGCGACCTGGATTGTGACCTTACTGAAACTGTACAATATTAAAATGCACCAGAAATGATACATAATTGGGTGTAGGCTGCTTCAATATGTTTTAATGTTAAAACATTGTTAAATATTCCCTTTTTTCTTAAGGGACATTCTCCCCCAGCCTCCATGTCTTGCCCCAAAATGGCTTGTGGCTTCCAGGTAGTGCCAACACATGACCCGTTTTATTGTGGTACAACATGTGACATGTTGCAGTGCAGTGTGTTGGGGTGTGACATGTGACAAACTTTGTTGACTGCATCACATCCCATAATGTTTTGTAGGCTTGCATTCTGGCGTGTCACTCAGAAACCACATTGCATTCTAGGATGTGATGACATGGGATACAGCAGTGAAAGGTTTGAGAACCACTGCATTAATGTCAATTGAGGGATCAGTATGTGAAGTTTTCAAAACGTACCAGAAATGTTGGGGTGTGGGCTGCTTCAAATATTTTAGTATAAAAACGTTCTTGGATATTCCTTTTCTTTTCTTTTTAAGGGGCATTCTCTCCCACCACCGCCACAGCTGTGTTTTGACATTTAGCCACCAAGTAAAGCTGTTGCAGCAATTTCTATAGTCACCTGTGTAATATGACAGGCATTCCTTTTTTGGTATGAATTTTGTTCATGTTTACAATGTGTCGTTGGCTGCAATCTTAAAGACACTTTCCTGGGAGTAAGATCCATTGAACGCAATGGGACTTACTTTTGGATAGACATGGTTAGGACTGTGCTCATTATTCTCACTTGTGATACAGGAGGCAGATCATTCATTGCAGGTTGAGATAAATTTATTTCCCAGGAACAGGGACTAAGGGTACAATCCTTACCACATCTACTCAAAAGTAAGCCCTATTGTGTTCAATGGGTTTTACTCCCAGGAAAGTGTTGTTGGGATTGCAGCCTATAAATATCAGCAGAAGTTTAAAAGAGTGTGCCAGAGTAAAAAGAAATAAATATGTTTCTATGCAATAGCTCCTGATATTTGAATGAAAAGAACCAGCCATGAATATTGCATTCCAGCTGAATTAAAGACATTGAAATTTACATCTATAACTTCAGTAGGGTTGCCAACTGGTTAAAAAAATACAGAAAATATTTGAAAAAAATAGCCTGGTCCATCCCTGTTGCCATAGTTAGGCTTGCAGAAAAGATCAACCATTTTGTCACTTGTTAAAGTCTGCAGATTAAGTTGCTTTTAAAGGCACAGGGAATGATCAAAACATGGGCAACTTTAGAAGAATAAAGCAATGTTCTAGGATAGGAGGATTTCTGAGGAATCCCTTCCACCTGTCAGGAAGGATTCAATCTCTGAACTTTATATCCTTTCCTTGGGACTTCCATACCTCAGACCAGGTTCTGCCTTTCAGGAAGAAGTTCGTGTCTCTGTGCTGACTGCATTCCTTACTCCATGGTGGCATGTGCTATTTTAACTTGGATTGATGATCTTCAGGAATCAAATGTCAGAATACACCAGACATGATCACACTGAAGAAAAATCCCTTGGCTGCTACAGTCCTGGCAGATTCGTCACAAAATATCATCTACTGGGAATTGTGCAAAAAGTTTGGATTTGAATGTAGGGAAGATTATTAGGATCACCAAGTGGAGAAGGTTCTAGAAAATGAGAAGGTCAAGATATTATGGGACTTTAAAATCCAAATAGATAGGTGCTTAAAACACACCAGATATAACCATCTTTAAAAGAAAAAGGTGTGGTTTGTTGACATTGCTATTCCAGATGATGCACAAATTGAGGTCAAGCAGCTGGAGAAGATAAAGTACTGTACTAGGATTTACAAATTGAAGTTGAATGCCTGTGGAGAAAGAAAGAAATGAATCAGGGAGCCCAATACAAGGACTGCCTAGATAATTCTGAACTTACCAGATTTGAATATCCTAACTTTGCAGAAAACCACCTTGCTTGGAACTGCCTATATATAGATGATACCTCTGCAGCTTTTTTGTCCATAGTTAGGATTTGAAGTCTGTCATCTATATAATGCCTACTAATTTCACTGGATGACTCTAAGGGCACAATCCAGAGTAACTACAAGAACAATTTGCTCTGGATTGCAATATGAATTTCCCATAGGTTTTCACTAGGTTGTGCAGTAACTGTGGGTGCATGTGATGTCTCTTATGTGCTCCCGTAGTTACTCTGGCTTGTAGGGCAAGTCTTAGTGTTGGGGAGGAGGGGTATTTCCACTATATTCATTTTCTCAGAATCATACATAATTTGATAAATCACTATGATGTTTGCATTGTGTTCTGCCAATATATACATTTTAATTGCTAGAATTTTTAAGCAAATCATACATTTTTGTGATTTTTCAATTCATATACAACAAATGCCGCCATCCCTGATTTGTATGAATATGACAAACTCGTTATGACAGCTGAAGGCTTAATACAATCTTTAATTAGGATTCACAGATTACTGTTTTTACAGAAGCTGAATCTTGACATTTTCTTTGCTGTTAAAGGTCACTTTGCATTGAAATGCTGCAAGCAAATCAAACTAGGAATTGCGTAGAAAACACCCGATCCCTGTTGTCGAGTATATTCATATTATTTTTGCATCCTTCCTAGAGTTCTGTACTTTTCTAAAATCAATTTGCTGCTTTTTTTATTTAATGGATTTTATAAACCAAACTTACCTCCATTCCATACTATCTTCTGCATTAACTAGGCTGAAAGGGATTTTGTTTCACTGATTTCTGTAGGAGAGAGCACCTGCTTAAACCTGTGGAATTAGGCTGCAATTCTAAAGTCTCTTTCCTGGGAGCAAGATCCATGAAACACAATGGGACTTACTTTTGAGTAGACATGGTCAGGATTGTGCTCTTAGTGACTCAGGCTGCAATCCTGCGCACATTTACCTGTGAGTAAAAATGTGAGTAAACGTACCTAGATCCCACTGCTGCAGTTCTAAGCATATTTACTGAGAAATTCAGATCATTGCAGTTTGTAAGACTTTTAAGTAAAAATGGGAAGTGCTACAGTGTGGTTGGATTGTGCTCAAGTAGTTCTGGATCAGGGGGTTCCAGGTCTGCTGTTTTGTCAAGGAAAAAAGTTTCTTTTGGCCCTGTTGATGAAAACAATTGCAACCGATAGTTCTTTAACTTGAGGCAATGCTAAGTGCCTAGGGATGAAGGTACAGAATATCCTCTGCTCCCTAGAGATAACCTTCTTATTCTGTTTCCTGAAACCAACAGCGAGTGACTTTTCTCTTATATATATATAGATTTGTGGCACTTATATCAGCCAAGGAGTGCCACAAATCTATATATATAAAAGAGAAAAGTCACTGACTGACTGACTCATCCCTGCCCTGCCAAAACCGCCAGCCCTAGAAGCGTGAAATTTGGGGTGGGTGTTCCTTCCATGACGGAGGGGTGCACTAAGAACCGGTTTTCGGAAATTCCAACCGGAAGGGGGTGAAAAGGGGCGCAACGCGGTTTCCTCCCTATACTTTGCATTGAGAATTGCTGACTCATCAACATTCTGCCCCAACTGCTGGGCCTGAAGCATGGAATTCTGGGAGTTCCTTCTGTCACCTGAACACCCACCAAGAACCATCTGGAGAAATTTAACCCTTCAGGGGCTGAAAAGGAGACTGAATAACATCCAGCCAATTTGGTGCTCAGTGCCTTGTGCACTGGGGGGATATTGTTTGGAGGGAGGGATTGCACTGTGGAGCATGCTATGCAAGGGGGCGGTTGGTGCACATGGGGGGAAATTGCACATGAGCAAGTTGATGCGCATGGGGGAAGATGCGCATAGGGAAGTTGCGCATGGGAGTTGATACACATGGATGGAAGTTGCGCATGGAGTGAAGTTGTGCATGGGGGTTGATGCGCATGGGGGAAGTTGTGCATGGTGGTTGATGCGTATGGGAAAAGTTGCGCATGGGAGTTGTTGCGCATGGGGAGTTGTTGCGCATTGGGGAAGTTGTGCATGGATTGATGCGCATGGGGAAAAGTTGCGCATGGGGGAAGTTGTGCATGGGGGGTTGATGTGCATGGGGGGAATTTGCGCATGGGGAGTTGATGCACATGGGGGAAGTTGTGTATCGGGAGTTGATGCTCATGGGGGGTTGATGCGCATGGGGGGTTGATGCGCATGGGGGGAAGTTGCGCATGGTGGGTTGATGTGCATGGGAGAAGTTGCTCATGGGGGGTTGATGTGCATGGGGGAAGTTGCGCATGGGGAGAAGTTGCGCACGGGGGGTTGTTGCGCATTGGGGAAGTTGTGCATGGGTTGATGCGCATGGGGAAGTTGCGCATTGGGAAGTTGAACTGCTGGGCCTAGAAGCATGGAATTCTGGGAGGGATCCTTCTGTCACCTGAACACCCACCAAGAACCCATGTGGAGAAATTTAACCCTTCAGGGGCTGAAAAGGAGTCAATGTGTTTTTGTCCTATAATTAACATGGGAGACTGACCAACATCCAGCCAATTTGGTGCTCTGTGCCTGGTGCACTGGGGGATGTTGTTCGGAGGAAGAGGTTGCACTGGCGAGGATGCTGCTCATGGGGGGAAGTTGTGCATGGGGGGACATGCGCTTGGGGGAAGTTGTACATGGGGGGAAGTTGCGCATGGGGGGATGATACGCATGGGGAAGTTGCGCATGGAGGAAGTTGCGCATGGGGGACTGATGCAGATGGGTGATGTTGCATATGAGGAGTTTAGGCACATGGGGGGATGATGCACATGGGGGGAGTTGCGCATGGGGGGATGATGCGCATGGGTTTTGATGTGCATGGGGAAGTTGCGCATGGGAAGAGGTTGCACGGGGGGGACTGATGCACATGGGGGGATGATGCACATGGGGGAAGTTGCACATGGGAGAAAGTTGCGCATGGGGGAAAGTTGCACATGGGGGAATATTGCGCATGGGGGATGTTGCACATGGGGGGAAGTTGCACATGGGGGAAGTTGCACATGGGGTGTTGATATGCATGGGTTGTTGATGCGCATGGGGTGTTGATGCACCGTGGGGGGATGTCGTATGGGGAAATGTTATTCCCGCAACGTGGGTGCGCTTTTTGCTAGTTTGTCATAAAGGAGGTCTACAACACTTGGTGAGGAGTACCGGCCTGTTCAGGGAGTTGTGCTGACATTCTCACACTGCTGTGGGTCCCAGGGGCTGGTAAATGTGTTGGCCAAGTTTGGCCAGCACAAGGCTCTAGAGTACAAGGGAAGGCATGGGGGGTGGGCAGAAGCAGGTGGCACAGTTGACAGTGGACTGTGGGTAAGACAGTGGGTAGCCAGCTGAATAATGGGATTCGTGGCTTGTGTCACATCAAAGCCACATTCCCAGGCAATGCAGAGCATTTCCATTGTGCACAAATTGGTGATGTGTGTCACTGATTTTGGTGATGTGTGTCACTTCCATTGCCGTGCCTCACAGTAGTGCAGTGGCAGACCCAAAAGTGCAGTGGATATAGGACAGGCAAACCAGCCTGCCTGTTTCAGCACAAATTAGGATTGTACTGTAAATCTCTTTTTTTAAATCACCCTAGCTCCTCTCAATGGCCTTTATTATCACAGGGATTGTTAACCTGCCCAAATGTCTTGTATTCTGTACAAGTCGACATGATATGAATGAAAAATGTTCCCTTTCGTATAGTTCTGCTTGACACAGTGCAGTGGATTGCAAAAGCCACAGTCAGCACTGAAACAAACGTTGCCTAGAATAGCGCTTGTGTGGGTAGAAAGCCTTAGTGAGATTGTCATCATTGGTTGCTATGGTGTGGTCACAGTTGGTGGATGCTTAAATTAGGCTTTTTAAAGAAATGTGATTGCCTGAAGTTTGCTTCTGTATCAAGCACCTATCTGAAGACCAGTTTCTAGAGCTATCCATCCACAAGCAAGCCAATGTGAATATATGTGTTAAAAAATGACCCGAGTTGTGGTCAGCATCAGGGAGCTCTTCAGGTTTCTTTGCACAGATCTTCCAATATGATCTGGAGGTGCCAGCAATTGAATAAGATCAGGTTGCTTGCTACCAGGCTGTTTAGAGATTTGAAGATTAAAACCAGTCCCTTGAACTGGGCCCAGAAACAAATGGGCAACTACTACACATCAACTAAAACAGGTTCTGATAGTTATATCCAAATATAGTTTATATAGTTTAGATATATAGATAGATCTGATAGTTATATCCAAAAATATATCCATTTTGCACCCAAATACCACATACACAGCACTGTTACAATTGGCTTGCTTAATGTATATTTTTCCAAAACAAGCAACTAATGTTCCAACCCTATGCATAGAGTACCTTCTTGGGAATAAGTCACAATGGGACAAAACTTTGGCAATTATTATTATTTGAAGATGCATTGGATTATTGTTATTATTAAATACATGTATACAAGGTATGTCAGGAAAGTAATGAGAATGAAGTTCCTACGCTTGAGAAATGCTCTGAAGAGAGAAGCTGGTCAAGGCCATTTGCGAGTGGTGCCAGATATGTAATATTGGAATCAGTTGCATTCCAGCCCTGTCAGAGTCAAGGCATCCTTTTTGGTGGCACCATGTTCAAGTGCCTCATATTAAGAAAAAAGAGATCTATGTTTGAATCCTGAGTCATTATTTCATAAACAATTGATTTGTTTCAATTTCTTTTGCAATTATTCTAATACCCAGCTGTCAATCACAGTTGAGAACCAACCTCACTGCATCCACATTCTGTTCTGTTTTTGATGAAGAAGGGCATCCTGAACGTTGTTTGTCTTCAACACCTTCTTACCTTCACCTGAAGGTCTTGTGTCATTGTTACACTTGTGCAGATAATAGCACAGCTTCTTCATAAGCTTTCCCCACCATTTCCAAAGTTTCTGATGCACTTTTACCCAATTTCACACAAAATGTTATTACCACTATTCCAAACTCACTTGCATTTTTCTGAATACAAGGCACTTTTAATAAAAGGTCACAAAACAGGCAGCCTGATCTTGAACTGATCAACCTATCAAAGATGGGCATGCAGAGTAGATCCCAGTATTCCTTTCTTACTTTTGCATAAGGCTTGCTTGTTTTTCTGCCTCAAATGGCTTGTCGTTTTTATCCCTGTGCCTTCAGAAGGCCTCCACTGAAAACTTCTCCCACATGATGGGGAGACCTACTGGCGGGAGTAAAGCTGATCAAGCGCTGGCTGTCCCAGTGATGAACTCTTGCTTGCTTTCTCATTATTATTCCATGCGTTGTTTTTGGCTTTCAGTTCTTCCTCCCTCCTTTTGAGAAAGGGGGGTGGTAAGAGATACCGATAGTGGTAAGGGAGTAGAAGAAAGCTCTGTAAGTTGAGAGCAAAGTAACTTGGTATGCCAAGCATGCTGGTAGTGTCAGGATATGAATTAAAAGTTCTCTGAAGTTAGCCTGTTGAAAGCACTTATGCATTTGTCAGTTTGATCACTGTCAGCACTTTTCCCTGGTTAAAATGCCTTTATATTCGTCAGTGGATCTATAGAAACTGCCCTTTCAAGGGAATGGCATGAATGCAGTCATGGCTCAGTGCCACCTGCTTTGCATGCCTAAGCTGGTGGGTTCAGCTTTTAGCATCTCCCAGCTAGTCTAGAATCTTGAAGAGCATCTGGGGACTTTGCCCACTAGCCAGTACTTTTGCAGGATGACCTGTTCCAGCACTACCCCACACACTCCCCCACTTCATTTTTAACAAGTTCAGGCCTGTGTCATATAAAGAGGATCCACACAGGAAATAATGGAAACTCATATGATTGGTTCAACAACCCAAAAAATATTCATATAAAAATATTAACTGGATGTAAAAATGATGACAAAACACTGTAATTGAATTCAAAACATGCATTCATCGTGCATGATCCTATTAAGTCTAGTTAGGCTGCAATCCTAAAGACACTTTCCTGGGAGTAAGCACCATTTAACACAATGGGGCTTACTTCTGGGTAGACATGGTTAGGAGGCTGCAATCAAAGACACTTTCCTGGGAGGCTTACCTGGGCTGCTGCTGGAGGTTCAAGGTGGCTGGTGGGGGCACTTGGGGGCAGTTAGAGCTAGCTGCCTCTGGCACCCCCAGGCAACTGCCCCAAGTTGGGGGCAGTTAGAGGCAGCAGCGCTAGCCGGCAGCCCTTTTAAACAGCCTCTGCACTCAGCGTTGGCTGCATAGCTTGCGTGACCATAGCGCACTTGCTTGTAAGTGTAGCAGAACTTGTTATGTGAAGCAAGATTTCTTGAAAATTTTTATTTGTTAAGTGAAACACTTGTTAAATGAGGCGCTTGTTATGAGAGGTACCACTGTAGTTTATTTTATTAATAAACTATTTCTGCTCATGTGGTTGTCAGAATATAAATCACTAATTTTTATGTTACCTGAAGGATTGTGCTCACCCACTGGAATTTTTTCCCCTTTGATTGGAAATCCTAACATAATAGGATTATGTTAGGTTTGGGTCCAGGGTATCTGAGGGACCGCCTTCTTCTGTACAATCCGACCCGTCATCTAAGGTCATCTGAGGGGTCCCTACTGACTGTGCTGCCACTAAGAGATGTGAAAGGTGTGGCGGCCAGAGATAGGGCCTTCTCAGTGGTGGCACCCTGACTTTGGAACTCCCTCCCCTTAGAACTGATGAAAGCTCCCTCAGTACAGAGCTTCAGGCGGAGCCTTAAAACTTTTTATTTCAAAAAAGCTTTTTAATGGGGCAGAGGTTGGGGGGAGCTGTTATTGTTTTTAACATGTGTTTTTAGCCTGTTTGTTTTTAATTGTTTTTTATAATCTAATTGTATTTTAATTGTGTTTTAATCTGTATTTATGACCTAATTTTAATTTTAATTTAATTTTATTGTTCTTTTAATTGCTGTTAGCCGCCTTGAGCTCCATTTCGTTAGGGGAAAAAAGGCGGGATATAAATATAATAAATAAATATGCCTTTGAAAGGAATTTTCATTTCAAGGAATTTTCTTCTGCTGATAGTCTGCCTTGGTAGACTGTATTTTAGTCCAATTATTTTTACCTAAGAAGCCAAAGCTTTCTGTTGAGAACGTTTTCTGCAACAGAATTTCACATAATCCAGCATGCAACACCTGAAAACAAGATACAGAAATGTATGTGTAACATCTCTGTTCCAACACTAAGGAACCTGCATATGAACAGTTGATTCTGCACCCTGCAAATTCATATTGCTAAAGGGTTTTCCCAGTTACTGTATTTGTTTACTTTGCAGTAGCCTGTCTTCTACCAGCTGTTATCAGCAGAGGATCATAACATTTTCAGAAACTTTAAAAGAATTAATGCTTGCATCTTGACCCTAGGCATGTTTGCTGAGAAGAAAGTGTGCATAAGATTGGAGTTTCTGTTAAAACGGGATGTGTTTTCTTGCCGTTTCCTCTCTTTTATCCCTACATAAATCTTTGCAGTCTTACGCTCACTAATTAGCGACATTACACCTATGAGAAAGCAGATATACAGGGTGATTCAAAATGAATGTTTCATGTACCCCCAAAGCACCAATAATAGCAGACTTTTTGTTGTTGTCAGATAAAACTTGTACTGTATAGTTGTACTTTCACACTATATTTTTATTTTCAAATTAAATCCATTACAGCAATTTAAGGTTGCTTGCCTTTTTGCTTGCCTTTTTGTCTCATTCATTTTGAATCACCCTGTATATCTCCCCAAAAACAAAATGGGGAAATGGTTTACAGGGATGTGCATTAGGAAACAGAATGTGTCCCAGCTCAGTAGGGTCCATAAGAGCATGAGATTTGCTGGTTGACCAGAGGAGAGGATGTTGGATAAAAGTAATGGAGGATTCTTGTATAACAAAAGGAGTTGAGGTTATTTCCTCTTAAAAATCTCCAGATATCTGATTTGGCTTCTGGCTCTGTAAGTGGAAAAGTTGCAGCTGGATTAGAACTTCATTAGTAAGAGGCAGCATGGTACATCTTTCCTAGATCCTACAAAATATTTGAGCCGGCTATCGTTTCAGGACTAACAAAAGGATACACAATGCCAGGTTGTGGGGCATTCATCCTACCAGGGAGCATGTTTGAGAGAGATTGCTACTTGTTCCAAGACTGAAAGGCTAAGCAAGTTTGGGGCTTTTTGGATTCTGGCCAGTATTTTGAGTGCAAGTTCAAGGTTGAGAAGGTTGAACAATCCAGACAAGTAAATTTAATGTTGTGATTTCATATGTGGGAAATGTTTTCTCACTGATTGCTTTTGTTCCCCAAGCTGTCATCCAGGAGGAAGAAGAAGGGACTTTTTATTATCTGACTTAGTCCTGTGGCACTTTTCCAGCTAGCTTGCTAGAATCAGAGCCAGCTTTCAAAACATAAACTTCTTGTGGTTTCTTCTTTCTGCACTGGTCCCAGTTTCTTCAAATTACTGCTTTGGGAAATAAGACGGGGGTTTAAAAAAGTTGGCAAGACCTTTGGGGTGGAGCAAATTCTTTGGAAGTGTATCTTTTCAAAAGTGAAACACTGGTGGACTTAAAATTGTGCCAAAAGTTTATTTTTCTGACTGACTTGCAGTTTACCATAGAGTTACTATCTGTAAGGTTTTCCTGCTTTAAGAGGATGGGTCTGTAAATGTCTACTTTGTAAACATTATGGGAGGATTTTTGGACTAAAGGTTATTGGAACTATTTCTGAAATAATTATTCTAGAATTTTTTATGAGAACACAGTCTTTATATAAATGTATGAAAACCTCTTATTATTGTTTTATTATTCAGCTAGCGAAAACAAATCAGTATTGCGGGAGTAAAATTCCCTCTGTACACTGTCTTCCCACTGCGCATCGTCCCCCTATGTGCACTGTCCCCTCCATATGCAACACCCTCCATGAGCAACAACCCCATGTGCAACATACCTCCATGCTCATTCCCACATGCTCATCATTCTTCCATGCGCACTGTCCCCACCGTCTTGATAGTCTATATATATATAAAAAAGAAAAGTCACTGACTGACTCACTGATTGACTCATCAAAACCCAGCCAAAACTGCTGGGCCTAGAAGCGTGAGATTTGGGGAAGGTGTTCCTTCTGTGGTGAAGGCACCCATTAAGAACTAGTTTTCAGAAATTCCAACTGGAAGAGGGTGAAATGGCATGTGGCGCATTATGGGATGATGCGCATGGGGGATGATGCACAATGTGGGAATGGTGTACGGTGGGTATTAAATATAAAACTGAAAAATTACTGACTGACTGACTGACTGAGTCACTCACTCACTCACTCAACACACAAACCATGAAGCATGAAATTTGGGGAGGGTGTTCCTTCCATGATGGAGGCACCCATTAAGAACTGGTTTTCAGAAACTCCTACCGGAAAGGGTTGAAAAGGGGCTCAGTGCATTTTCCTCCCTATACTTTACATTAAAGAATCCCTAACTGCCCCAACCCCTGGACCTAGAAACATTAAATTTGGGGAGGGTGTTCCTTATGTGACCTGAGCACCCACCAAGAACAGATGTTGCAAAATTTAACCCTTAAGGGGATGGAAAGGGGTGGAACGTGCTCTTCTTATATTCTTTTCTCACATAATCTTGAATTTTTTCATGGCCTTTGAAGAAGGATTTGACTTTTTCAGGAGGTGTGAATGCATACCACATTGCATACTTACAATGTGTAATATTTTCAGATTTTTTATTTCCCTTTTTGTCACACTTCCCAGGATACTGCTATGTAAATCTGTTTCATCCAGCTCAACATACAGATGATGCAAGTATCCCTAATCCCAAACAGCAGATCAAGTTAGAAACAGTTGTAAGTGCTTTGTATTAAACTTCTGTGGATGACATAATGCAGTGTTAAAGTGGCTAGAACTGATAAGCACATCAGTGACGGAGGCAATAAATGGAGAAGAAATACTGTATAGATGCAAACAGAAGTTCATAGAGTTAGACAACTGTAATTTGGAAACAGCAGTAAAAACTAATTTCTTGTCCACAGAAACCTGAAATATTTTCCTCAGGCTTTGGCCTCCATTTCCATCCACCCACAGACCTCCTGTTTCACATTAATATTGTCAGTTTCACATGTACTTGTGGGAATAAAAAGGCAGAAGTAGTAAACATCCTTTTAAAATCTCACAGCCAGTTCCTGTAAGTTTGTGGTTTTTAAACCAAATCACTGGCCGAGAGTCATTTTTAATGGATTTGATTTGACAAATTCAAGGCATATAGTCTATAAGAGGCTATCGACTGATAACAGCTTAAGGTAATGACCATATTCAGGATTGGTGTCACTCCAAGTACTAGGTACTGAAAAACACTTGTGTAGTAATTAATGATTATTTATATAGCCCTCTATTTCCTGGGGATCCATTCCATGTACATGCATGCACGGGCACACACACATGAACATGCGCAGACTGATACAAAATTCAGGATATCATTAACCAAAGAGACCCACTGGCAGAAAAACCCAAAGTGCCTTTCAAAAGGCTTTAAGAGATCTTCTCCTTATGCCTCAGAAGGCTTGCCAGAATTTTCTGAAACACACTTCAGGTTTTTTGGGTTTTTTTGCCAAACTGGAAATGCCTTTCAAAAGGTACCAACAGGCCTTCTAACATCAAATTCAGCTGCAGCGGCACCATATTTTTGTTTTCTTTGTCCTGAACACTTCTAGGTCACTTTTCAGTCTGATCCACAGCAGCAGCTTACAATCAATACCGTAAAACAATTTAAAGCCACAATTTAACCATTTAAAACCACATAAAATGATTTAATAGCATCCTGTAATCAAATCCATCAAAACTAAAGCAAACAAAAAGGTGTCATGACCGACTCTCAGGGCGGTGTTCATCCCTGTTACAAGGCCAAAGAGCCAAAGCTGTATGAAGGTGTTTCTGTAATCATGTGGCTGGCAGGACTAAATGCCAAAGGCACATGGAATTACATTCCCACTGAAGCAGGGTGATCATATGGAATGGAGGACAGAGCGCGTCTATCTTTAAGAATTGCATAGAAGAGGGAATTGAGGCATGTTTAGCGCTAGAAGAGTTTGAAAAGCAGCCTAAATTCCTTCTTCTATGCAATGTGTAAAGGTAGAGGCATTCTGTCCTCCATTCTATATGGTCACCTTGCACTGAAGTGGTGCCAGTTTATCAACTTGCTTTTACATGCTTTTGAACTGCTAGGTTTGCAAGAGCTGAGCAAGAGACAGGTGCACACTCTGTCTTGCAGTACTTGAGACATGAATGGTCAACCTGCCATCCTTCAGGTTGACAAGTGCTACGTCTTTAGCCACTGAGTCACCACAGCCCTTAAGGCAATCAACAGATACATAAAAGAATAAAATGATCTGTAAAGCCCAGAAGGCTCAAAAAGTATTTAAAGGTGGGCACTGCTGGAGACAGGAGGTTTCCCACTGGAGAAATATCCATAACTGGGAAGTCATCAAAAGGAAAGCCATAGGTCCTTGAGGGACTTGATTGTAGGCCTTGAAATGCAGCTTCTCACTATTTCCTCACTTTGCAGGCAGGTTGATGTGGAATGAAGCAATCTTTCAGGCACCCTGGTTCACCTTGAAATGCACTTAGAATGCACTTACACCCCCTTCCCATCCCTGAGAGCCACTGCCAATTCATAGTGCACATGTAAACCTGTGCTGAATAATGGGCTCCCCAATCAATGCTGGCCATGGCACTTTGCACCATTTCCATCTTCAGGACAATCTTCAAGGGCATGCACAAGTTGAATGTCTTATGGTAGTCCAAACGTGATGGATCACTGGAGCCGGATCTGCTTTCTTCAAGAAGGGCAGGGCCCCAACCAGTACACCAAAACAAGCAGTAGAACTATCCTAACATCAGTTTCCCCTTAATTTATGGATTTGATTATATTGCAATTTGGCCTGCAGTCTTTGTAAGGCAAATTGGTTGATCTGGATGAAGAAGTGGTTTAGAAAGACATTCTAAGCCAGTCTTTTTGGAGTAGTTTAGCTTTTCTAAATTTGCCTTGTTATGCTTTTTTATGTAGTTTAGCTTTTTCTAAGTTTGCCTTGTTATGGATTATTAAGACTTTAAAAAGAGTGTATTGTTCAACAGAATATGGTTATATCAGAGTTGTTGCCTATTTACCCACTTTCCTGTGGGTAAATACAACATTTTCCTGTTGAACAGCATTCCTGTGGATACAACACTTTCCTGTTGAACAGCATCTCTGTTGGATGAAATTTCAAGATGCTGGTTGAAGTGCTGTATCTAATACAGCTAGTACAGATTTATAGGCTCGTTTCAAAACTAGTTCTCACTCAGACTAGCCCATGAATTCATTCCTACCAAGGCTTCAAAGGGTGATGGGGAATAGGTAACAAAGGGGTTCACTTAAAACTTCAACCATCCTGCCTCCTCCATCCTCCATCAGCACAAAGGCACTTAAGAGCATGTGGAGATTATATTGATAACCAGTAAAAATGTACCCACGTTGTGGGAGTAAAATTTCCTCCATGCACCATCCCCCCATGCACACTGCCCCCATGCGCAACACCCTCCATGCACAACACCGCCATGCGCTGGCTGTTGATGAGTGAGTGAGTCTGTCAGTGAGTGACTTTTCAGTTTTTTATATATATTGATCACATAAGTGCTATCTTGGCATTAAAAATGAGGCAGACTATGCATAGGCTACTTAATGAATAGATGTTGTCTGGCTGTTTCATGGAGGGAATATTATTCTGTGATTATTCTGATTCTGTTGAACACAGAGGCCAGGCTTCTTGAGAAGTCTGCCAATGTAGTGAACACAAGAAGCTAAGTCTACACATCACTAGTGGTGTCTCTTCAGTGTTTCATAGAGAAGAATTTTCCTGTCCTTATCTACCAAATAGCTACTTTTCAGTGCCAGTCATTGCTGGTAGTGGGTGAGTGGCAGTGGTGGGCACAGGCAGGTCCGCACCTACTCTATAGAACCGGTTGTTAATAAGAGATAGGACATATAAAGTTTAAAAATAGCCATTTAAAAGTGGCTGCCAGATGGGCAGAGAACCGGTTCTTAAATTTTTTGAAGCCCATCACTGGTGAGTGGGATGTTGCAATAGTTGTTAGCATAAATGCCATTAAGAAAAGAATAATTTGTTCTTTTGAAATTATGGCCCATATGAAGATGAATGACCTAAGGGCATGTTTCAGAACAGTAATGATGTTGAGCATGCATCAGCCCGTTTTGCTTTATGGCATGTTTGTGACCTTCCTGGGCCAGTGCAAGGTACTTGCAGTCTTGCAGTCTTAAGACTATACTCTTAAATACTCAACCATCATTTGAGCAGATTTTTAGGTAGAATAGTGGGGTATAAATCAAATAAAGAGACGTTTTTAGAATGAAATGGTGGCCTAAAATAGGCCACCTGAGAGTCAGAGTTGGCATCTTCACAGGTGGCTTGTGTTCAATTTTTTATAAACTACAGTTTTTTTTTTAAAGTGACATCTTTGCCTTAGTTAACTCTTAGTAAACACCTTATTTTAGTAAAGGCCTTAACCGTTTTGGGGTTTCTTCCTTTAAAATCATATCAAAAAAATTTCCCAACACTATCTTGCTATTGATTAGGTTGCAGATAATGTAAATAAGTACAAAAGTATTAAATAATAATAATGCAGGTTGAATCTTGGCTCTAATTTGTACAGATTGATTTTGCTGCTGTTAATATTAGCAACCAGCTGTCAAATTGCTTGTGAATTCACAGGAGTTAATCTTGTGTTTTGAAATGGTTCTCAATGTGCTTTTTTGGTACAGATAATCTCTGAGATTTCCAAGTTGCATGGGTGGGCCTGGCAATGGAATCAGATACTGTACTATATAAATATGTGACATATATGACATACGTGTGGGGGCTAAAGAGAGAAATTACTAGCTCGGCAGATGGATTTCAGTGAAAAAGTTCAAGGACACTGGTAAGTCATAAGATCTTTTGAGGCCAGAGTTGGTTCGTAGTTCCCAACTTCTTAGTTTCCAGTGTCTTATTCAACACTGACAGACCAACTTAGAATGCAATCCATACTTAGGCCAAAGAAAATGGCCTATCCTGTAGGCATAAGTACCGCAGGCATATTGATTCATTGCCTGGTTTATTACCATGGTAAACAACTTCTTTTGTATAATGCAGTGGTATCCAAACCCTGGCCCAGCGACCAGATGCAGCCCACAACAAGCTTCAGTGCAGCCTGCAACAAGATCCCTCCATCTGGCCTGTGGACAAGCCGTGTAATGTATCTAATACACGCTTATATTTAAATTTATGTAAATTTATTCAAATTTGAAATGTAAATAACTTCTAGCCCCCTGACACAGTGTCAGAGAGACGATGTGCCAAAAGTTTGGACACTCCTAGTATAGTGTAAAATGGAAACCACAGAGATTCCTGTAACCAAACAATGCAGATGGTGAGGTTCAACCTCTGTTGTTCCTTTCAATTAACACTCTTTACTCTTTATCGATTATTGTTACTAGTTTTTGAATTTAATTTATTTTTACATGGACAAATTGTAGAGCAGAGGAAAAAATAAACCTGAAAATTTTTCCTATAAACATATATACATATAGGTATATACTTATTCAGACTAAGCAGACCTAGAGAGCTAATGGAGTAATATAACAGAAAACTGTTGTCTTGATCCATGCTAACCTTTTTTTAAAAAATTCAAGAATGTGGGTTTTTGGTTTTTTATGGCATTTGTAGTTCTCTCTTTCCACACTAGATGTCAATATATCTGCATGTTCGAGTTTTGCTACATGATATGCTTCACCTTCTAGATTCTTCTTTCATTTAGTGAGCTGCCTGCTTTCCTCCCTCTGCCCCCAAGCAGGCTTCTTAGCCGTCTGCAGAGTGAATGTCACACTGGACTTTTCAATTTGTATCTCATTTGCAGTGACTGATGTCACGATTTACTGCACACTTGCTGCACAATGAGCTGTGATTTGATGTCTCAAGTTGCAGTTTATCCTGCAGGGTTTTTGCATGTTTTGCCATCTGAAAGTCCAGAACGCCTGGGTTGTGCACAAGGGATGACACACCTCTTGTTTAAAATGTCCCATTGATTCTGAGCTAGGTTTTTCTCTATGGCCAGATGCAACACATATGTGTCACAAAATACAGGAATTCACTTTCTTGTTGGCTGCAAATGAACATTGCTGTCTTTTCTGAAGCAACCCTTGGAGATGACATATGACCCAGCAGAGGCTACTAGCTTCTGCCACAGAGCACTACTGCAAAAATGTGGGGACCTGAGGCGCATATCAGTAGAGCAGCAACAGTAGGTGTAGGATTGCTGAGCAGGATTGCCTTAGATGTACAGTTGATGTACAATTCCCTTAATGTATAGTTGGCCGCCACACTGCCCTTGGAGGTAATGCTGGAAGTAAGTGACAATGATGTCATCACCAGTTACTTCCAGATTTGGAGACCGTGATAGGAGCTTCTAAGTTCAGTAAGACACCAGGGGTGGGTGGGTAGGTGAGAAACCACACACTAAAGCTCTGCATGCTGCTTCAATTTTCATATCACCATTGGAAGGTCCCATTGCAGTCTTTCTGCCAGGCTGTGAATACCGCACATACCACCCAACACTTTCCAGTGTACCACCAATTAGAAATCCCTGTCCTAGAATTTCCAGCAATCAGCTTTACTTTCCAGGAGACTATCAAGAGATGGCTATGCCCCATGCCGTCTATTCCAGTGTATTTTTAATTTGAGGATGTGAGCTGTTCCTGCTTGTCTTACTCTGTTTTATTGTGGCTCTCTGTTGAGTGTGCTGAATGTAGCTTTATTTGTTACATGATATATTTTATTATTATTTTATACTGAATTTTCTTTAATATTTTTGTAAGCTGCCTTGAACATTACTTTATTGCCGGAAACAGATAAAAATGAGGCTATTACTGCAGTTCTGCCACAATAGTTAAAATGTATAAAATACATTTCATTTTTTTAAATAATGTCCTGGAGGCTTCACTTTCCTTCTTGGACAACTCTTCACACGTTGGAAAGTTGGCCCTGAGGAAAGGAAACTGCTATGAAGCAAATGGAAAATAGTGCAAGTATGTTGACGGTGCAAACCCTTTGGAAGGCTTTCTCACTAGGGTGTCTCTTGGAAACATGTCGGTCATTTTCTGGAAAGAGAATGGCAGGGTCAGCCAGGCAATATCACTTTTTCCACTTGTCTGAAAGTGAAATGTTATCCATTGTTGTCATATGTCCTGTTTGTTAGTTTACTGGGATCATGACAGCAACAGGATGGTTCTGTTCCCATAGTTTTTTTTTGCACTTCCAGGGACGGCTCACGCAAAATGTTTCCATGTCCTTGCAAGCCACTGTCCTTGGACATGCATCCTCCCATTGATAGAAAGGGCCCATGTACAACTGCACATACAGCCAACAGCAGTTCAGGGAGTTGGATCACAATATGGTGTGGAGATGTTCAGCTCCCTCTCATGACTCTGAAACAGGGTCATCCAACGGCCAAAATTCCAGATAGAAAAAAGAAACACTTTCTTCACAATTAATTGTGATGGAATTAAACACAATTAACTGATGGAATTTGTTGCCACATTAGTGAATACTGGAGATAGGCAAATTCATTTGAGGGGTTTAACTAATTGAGGGCTATTTGACATTGGTGGAGCTAGCAAGGGCAGGGGGGCAGAGGGAGGTTTGCAGTCTATAAGCTTTAAATCCTGGTGGGTCATGGCAGGTATAATGTTTAAATGTAAAACAGGGCATAGGGTGGGCTGAAAATCCTCTTGATTTTGTTTTGGAGGGTTGTAGAGAGAATTCATTTGTTGGAACAGGGCTGGCTTCTCCTTATTTTTATTTTGTTTTATCTTATGTATAATTTTAAATGTACTGTATAATTTTAATTTTTAATTTTAATTTGATTTTAATTTTAATTTGATTTTAATTTTAATTAATTTTAAATAAAAATTTATTTTCAATTTAATTTAATTTTTAATTTAGGCAACATCCCTAATCTCAGTTTCCTGGGAGTAAGTACTATTGAACACATTGGGACTTACTTTTGAGTACACGTGCTTAGGACTGCACTGTTAATTTTTTTAATTTAATTTAAAAATTTTCATTTTAATTTCCTTGATGATCTCTTGTCCTGCATGACATCACTTCCAGTGGGTCACAAATAGACTGTCATTCTAAAAAGTGGATCCCAGTACTTCAGTTAATAAAGTGACATCCTTGGGGAAGGGGTGATAACTACTAGTAACCAAAATTGTGGTTTTAAAGAATAATATAATTGTATTGTATACCAGTCAATGCATAATTTACAGAAGAATGCAGTGAAAAATAGTGGAGTGAAATATCTCCCATTATGGCCCCAAAAACCTAGAAAAAAGCTAACAAAAAATAGGTTTGCTTAATTTAAAATGGACCAGTGAGTCTGGTTATTCAAAGAGCCAATGAGATGTTGTTATGACACAGCATGGAATCTGGAACTATTGTTTGTGTCTGGAGGGATGACCATGAGCACTACATTAACTTCAGAGCCCACATTAACCCTAGATCCGGGTTCTGCTCAAACTTGGACCCCATCTCTACCTATCAGGTAGACCTGGGCTCCCATTCCAAGACGGCAGATTCTGGAATCTGGAAGGCTACTTCCAGGTAAGTAGACCTGGGCCCTAGATGCTAGGAAAATATAACACTGAGTACTATGTGCACAGTAGCAATATCAGGGGAGGGTACTGACATTCACCCATAGCTTGTGAAGAAATATACACTGCTTTTATATTCTGGCTGTTACTATTATTCATTACATGTAATGACTATTACAATCTTTCAGCCTCATCTACCCACAGGGTTGTTGTAAGGACAAAAGAAGGGAAGGAACAACGCACACCACTCTGAGTTTCTTAGAGGAAGGGTGGTACAAATATATGAAAATATTAATATTTTATTAAGTAATACTGATATTAATTATTTAAATAATTTTGTCATATGGGAGTATAAAAATTTATGGGCCCTGGATGTCAGATGACCTAGGTATGCAGCTGCTTGGTCATGATGGCCAAGTAGAATTTCCACGTTCAGAAGCAGTAGATCTGTAAATGCCAGAGGCTGGAGCATAACATTGGGACAGGGCTATTCATGCCCATCTTGTGTATGCATTCCCTTTTAATATTGCTTAAATTCCCTGGATCCCAATGTGGGGCACACACCCCAGAGGGGGGCAATTTGATTAACAGTGAATTTTTTGCCTGACTTACAAGGCATGGGATCCACAAGAAAGTGTTGTGCTTATATTATCAATAATTTTATATTAATTATATTAATTTTCTTATATATACGATACATTGGATTCAATAATTTGTTTCAGTCATTCAAAGAAAGCATGCTAATGATTTTATAGTCCACATTTAGTTTGATATATTAAATAATAATTAATTTTAACAGGTTTTAATTAATTTTAAATTGGTGCATAATATAAAATCTCTCTGCAGCAGGTGTAAAGCACAAGATTCTCACTAACTTTAGTCTCAAATTTTATTTTGAATTTGTTAGGTACCTTTATTATATATTAATTAAAATGATCAATGTGTTACAAAAAAGCTTCCATTTAAGTTATTTTATACTAGTGAAATGTACCTGCTTTGTGGGAGTAAATTTTCAAGAATATTTGTGTGTCTGGGCACACCAAACCGCGCACACCCTCCATGCCACACACACCCTTCATGCCACAACCCACCTTGTGCAACATCCCCCCCCCCCCGTGCAAGTGGACTTACACCAGCCCACACCTTTTGGTGTAAGCTGGCTGGCCTATCTTGGAATTGGACCAGTCCAGTGATAGATAGGCTAGCACAAGAGCACTTCAGGATTATACCATATTTTATCTTGTTCCAGTCTTTGTAACAAATTTGTAAGGGGTGTATGATTAGTTCCATGTTGTTGCTGGGAAAGACTGAAGTTGATGTTGGGAAACTGATAGTTTCCAGGGTTTTTTTTGAATCTTTCATGGATTTATCAGACACCTGCTAATTTTCAGCTGCTGTCTTCACTGTGTATGTGTGTGATTCCAAAACATTAGCAGTCCATAGCAATAACCTTTTCTAGGTTTCCATTATCTGTTGGTCCATAGAATGTGTGGAATCCAACATGGGAGTCAACAAACACTTCATCCTATTTAGGGCACAATCCAGAGTAACTACGGGAGCACATAAGAGACAGTACATGCACCCATAGTTACGGCACCACCTAGTAAAAACCAATGGGAAATTCATATTGCAATCCAGAGTAATTTGTTCTTACACCAGAGCAAGGACTCCCCGTAGTTACTCTAGATTTCACCCTTCGTCTTCTTGTTTCTATTTAATTGACTTCCAGTTGTGCCCTGTTACCCTGGGGATGCATGTTATGTGAATAAGTGTTATATAAATGCTTGTGTTAATGCTTCCTGGTGTTTAACACAGTGTTAAGTATTTAGTAGTCAACGTTGCCTGCAAATGGCATCTGAGTCATTAAACATCGCTGTAGAAAATAATAGTCTTGGTGTCATCACCCACTATGTGGTTTCTTGGGCAGCTTGCCCATCCTTCTGCCCTTCAAGGCATAGCCTATACTTGCAACACTTCTGTCACTAGAGCTCAGAGGAACATTGCAATGCAGATGCATATTCACATAATTGGCTGAACATGTGGCATCCATCTTCTGCATGAAACTCTCCCTTTCTGGACTAGGGCAACAGGTCTATTAACGATTGTTGTGTGCACTCCACATCCTGAGTGTGAATTAATCCAGAGGCAGCAGAACAGGGTTTGATTTTGTTTGGGTGTATAAGTGATGATGACATGTTGCATTTGTTTTACTTACAAGTATTCAGACAGCATGTAATGGAAGCAAACAGGCAGTCCTACAGCAGATGATACCTGTTGACCTTCTGATCTGAATTTTATATATTTGCTATATTTGCTATATGGAATAGAAGACAATTCCATACAGTATCAAAATTATAATTCATTGGCTTTCAGAGAAATCAGTATCATGGGAAAGTTTGTTAAGAAAATCTTTTTGTTCCATAGGTTTTCGTGTTTTCATTTTCTGACTAATTGGCCATAACTTTTGATAGAATATAGATATTCCAATGCAGCTTGTTTCATTGCATTCTGCATTAAGTTACCTTTTCAATTATCTATCATGGGCAGTGGTGGGCCTGGCCTGGCCCAACAACCGGTTTCCCAGAAGTGGGCGGGGCCAGGCCGGGGTCAGGGGCCGGGGCCGGGGAGGTTTTTAATTTAAAAAATAAATAAAAATAAAAAAATTAAAATTGACTATCATGGAACTTACTTCTGAGTAGTCAGGTTGGGCTCTCAGGCTGCAGTGCCAGCCGCTGCAGCTGGCTGCTGGTGCAGCAGTGAAATTTGCTGCGGCAGCCTGGCAAGGCGCCCCACAAGCCCCAGCGGCCAGGGAAAGGACGCTCCAGCACTGGGACTTGTGGGGTGCCTTGGGCTGCCACGGCAAATTTATAAAATGCCCGGCCGGCGGCTGGCTGCTGGAGCCTTTCATTGCCGTGCCAGCGGCTGAACCGGTCTGCCCAGTTATGCCCCCCCACCGCTACCGGATTGGCAGCAGCAGGGAGATTGGAACAACAGGTCCCCAGGATCTGGACTGAACTGGCCTGGGCCCACCTGTGATCATGGGTATCCAAACTTTTTGACAGGAGAGCTGCATAATCACTCTGATACAATATTGAGAGCTGGAAAACTAAATTAAATTTGAAATTTGAATAAATGTATTGGACTGGATTATAAGGCTTGCTCAATGGCTGGATAGAGGGGTCTTGCCGATGGCCACATTGAGGCTCGCCAAGGAACCAATCTGGCCCCCAGGTCGGGGTTTGTGACCCCTGATCTATAACATGGTGGTATAATTATTCATACATGTCCCATTTTTCACAATTTTAACCACTAGTGTCAAGCTCAGCTTGTTGCCCCTCTAAGGCTTGCTGCCCAGTGCAACTGCACCCCCCTGCACCTCCTGCCTATGTTACTGGATCAATGTCTACATTTGCCTTAAATATATGCATGGATGTCCATTGCAAGAATGCACCAATGTTGTTTCATCTTTGTATAAAACATGCCTGAGTGTGGTTGTGTTTTCTCAGCAGACTGCATTATCCATACACTCGTTCCTGGAACATCTTTTATGTAATCACTTGATGGTTCCAGTTCAGAGACCAATAACTCTGGCAAAGTGATGTCTTTTGAGTGCTTAACAAGTTTTAGACCTTAGAAGCCGAATGCTTAAAATAGCCCAAGGGATCACACTGCTCACAGCCTTATAGATGCCCTGAACTAACCTTACAAAATATACAGGAAAGCAGATGGAAAGAAGGAAAGGCAGTGAGACAGAGCACTGAAAGATCTTGAGAGTTTTAGAGTGAGGAAGACATTCATTTTGAGATGTTTCTCTCTGCCCACCATTTTCTGACACTCCTAAGTCAAGTTCATCTCAAGAAACCGCAAACTGAAATTTGAGTACTGAAAGTTTGTCAAGCAGCTTGAGACTGAGTTCTCTGCCTGCTCCTTGCAACTATTACAATCCACTTTCTCTTGAGTAGGCAAAGGAGTTTTCAACATCTGGTCCTCATTCAATTCCAGTTTCATATCCTTATTGCTTGATAAAAACTTAACTAAAGTTTATGAACCAGCCAGAATCTGCTCCGTTCAGATGCTCCATTCATATGTCTTATCCAGTGCCAGTTTGTTGAGCCCCAATAGAAATGCCTTTATGCTTGTAGGTATTGGGTACCTAACAGAACAGATGCTGAACTAGATGAGATTCTAGAAGGATTTTCTGATATTCTCACAGTATTCTTGGCAATGGCAATTACTGTAGTATTGTTCCACATCTACACCTTCCCAATATGGCTGTTATTTTGTGTATGTTAACCTAAGAATCTGCAGATCATTTTTTAAATAAACCAACAATTGTCTTGATTCAATTATAATATATGTGTGCCTGGGTTTTTGAAAAAAACAACTCTCTCCATTACTTTAAATCTCTCCCGATTTCCTGGTGCATTAAAAAAATTACAGCTGCTTCAGAGAAAAGCAGGAAAGTAATAGCTATTAATATTTAATTGTATCAGATCCTGCCAACTCCCCACTGGAACCACGTGATCTGCCTTTGTCTGCATGTAGACTAGTGTTTCCTCTTCATGACCATACACATATATGATTTCTTTCTGCTGGAAGTTAAATTCAGGCCCTACAAGCATATGGATTTAAGAGCCATGTGATGAAATGGGGAACCTGAGGTGCCCTTGTGCTAGTGTGGTTTATGAATGTTAGGAATTCATTTCATTGGATGGAAATTTTTATGAATTAATGTTCCAAGAGGGCATTAGCGTAGTCTTGCTTCCTTTCATATGATACGATCTTTCCCACATATTGTAGGTAAAGTGCTGTGGAAGTGGTGCAGCATCTGGGGAAGCTATGCATTATTTATTCATTTTGATGTGCTGAAAAGAAAAAAAAACTAGCCATGCGTAATTCATAATCCCGAGTACATATTTAAACATACATAAAAACCTGGGGATAAATGCATTCTTGTCCTGTAAGTTAGAAGAGAAGAAATGAAGTACTATGTCCTTTCAAGGTAAATGGGCTCATCTCTGCTCATAGTGGCCTCCAACTGCCTTTGGAGGTGGTATCATCATCAATGAGGTATAAGCCCCCATGAATCTTTTCTGTTACAATGATTTCCTCATTGATTGGTTTCCTGTAAACTGTTTTATCTATCTATCTATCTATCTATCTATCTATCTATCTATCTATCTATCTATCTATCTATCTATCTATCTATCTATCTATCTATCTATCTATCTATCTATCTATCTACAGTATTTATATACTGCTTTTCAACTGAAAAGTTCACAAAGCGGTTTACAAAGAAAATGGAAAAATAATATAGCTAATTAAAAGCTAATGGGTCCCTGTCCCAAAAGGGCTCACAATCTAAAATGCAAAAAAGAACACCAGCAGAAGCCACTAGAACAGACATTGCAGGGGGTGTAGGGCCAGTTACTATCCCCCTGCTAAATAAAAGAGGAACACCCACTTGAAAGAGTGCCTCTTGCTCAGTTATGAACTCTGATGGCTAATAAAACAATAAACAAACAAGTAAAGATATCTTGTTCCAGCATTTCCTTATGGTCCAGATATTTTGGATGGGCAAAAGGAGTCCCTTTAGAACCAATGGCTTTCCATTTAGATCAATTTAAAACAACACAGTAAAGTCAATGGGGCTCCAACCACTTGTTCATTTAACTGCAGATTGGATCAGTTCATTATGATTGGGGAAGTTCGTGCACACAAGTGCTTTCTATAAACATTGATAGTGCACATATTAGTGTATCAGAGCAGCAGTGTACAAATGTACCTTGAAGTTGCGGGGGGGGGGGAATAGTCCCTGTATATATTAAGAGAAAGCTTTTAAGAGAGTCCCTGGAATCCAAATATAGGGCCAAAGCACTGTCTTTGAGTGGAGATAATGGATTTGGCTTTTGGGCTTCTTTTGCAAGAGATTCAGCTGTGCTGGTGGAACTACCCTCTTTCAATCTATTTCTTCTGCTGGATCTTCCATCCCAAAATGAGAATATATCTGGGGAATGTACCTGGGCTTTTGTACTTGGGGTTGTGACAAGCTGAGAGCAAGTCAACAAACAGGCAAGCAACCATAGTTGTGCAAAGTTCAAGGCACATTGGTCTTTTTTTTTTTAAGCCCCCTTTTCAAGATGCTTTCAAGCCACTTGTTCAAGAGGTCACCAAGGGGTTGCACTACTGATGTGGAAACTACCAATGTGACCCAGTTCCCATTTGGAAACCATAGGTTGCTGCAAATGTGCAAACCATGCTTTCCAATCAAGAGGTACATTGGAAATTCCACGGATTTCAGTAGAGTGTGTTGGTGGAACCATGCCTCCGTCAGTCTTGAAAGACTATGGTATTGTGCTCGGCGCTGCATATGCTGCATGCGAAGCACGAAAGCCTGGGTTGGATTGTTATGGAGGATAGGCTGTTACCCAAGCAGCAAATCCCCCCTTTCACGCCACTGAATTAGTCCAATGGAAAGGCAGAGCCGATACGATTGGATCTAGCTGGTGTTGCAGAGCTGGGCTGAGGACAGGAGCTCACCCTGTCTTGTGGGGCCGACCAGGGTCTCGAACCCTGGCCTGCAGGTTAACAGGCACAGCGTCTTAACTGCTTGCGCCACCCACAGCCCAAGAACCATGCATGGTAAAGAATATATGAGCACTATAATTCAAGAATTCAACAATAATTTCACTGTTAATTGTTGAAGCTGCCCTTGTCTATTCAATACCAAATAGGATATTTTTGCAGGTGGGGAAACTACAGATGTACTGTGGGAGTTAAGGCACCCAGATTATCCCAAAGGCATAGCCACAATCATGTGCTAATGTAAAAATGAGTATATAATAATGCCTTCAAGGCGAAGTGAAATTCCCTCTACTTCCTTTTGTTAAGGAACAATAATTGACGGAGTTCACCTGATTTTCATCACTGCAATTTCAACTTGAAGAAGGAACTTTACACATATACTGTTCCTCCCACATGAGCACAAAGGAAAATGATGTAATCAGAGCAGAACCATTTGTACTACAATAGCACAGGATCTGTCAGCACTCACTTCTATAAACTCTTACTTTTCAAGGGTTTACAGCTAAGCTCAAAAATATTTGGGCCAGATTGTAACATCCTGTGCTGGGTTTAAAGCCAGAAAATTTTTCTTTTTCTTTTTTTATTAAATCAGAATCATTTTTTCCTCCCACTGTTCAAACAGAGAAGAAGAAGAAATTAGATTAGACCGGGACATATAGAAAAATAGTGATGGAGAAGTCTTACCAGCTATGAATTTGAGATGAAGTGCATATGAATTCAGGTGGTCTTATTTCAAATTATTGGGGCAAGATCACAATGTGATTCGTGCTAAACAGTGATGGCCTTTGAGATCCTGGCACAGTTTTCCAGGTTTTCAGATTTAGAAAGCAACATTGGGTCCAGCGGTGGGCTCCAGCAGGTTTGCACCTACTCTATAGAACCGGTTGTTAATGAGAGATAGGACATGTACAGTTTAAAAATAGCCATTTAAAAGTGGCTGCCTGATGGACATAGTACCGGTTGTTAATTTCTTTGAATCCCATCACTGATTGGGTCTCTTACTGTTACTCTCAAAGCCTCACACTCTTCTCTAGTTCAGATTAAAACTGAACTGGAGGAGGTTTTCCATTTTGCTGCTTACTGCCCCCAAACACAGTCACGAGGCACTCCAATTCGCCCTATTTTCCTTTTTACCTGGACATCAAGACAACTATGACAGTATTTTAGCCATATAAAGGAGGAATGAAGGACATATCCTTCCACTTCTTTCCTAGATTATTGAGAACACATCAGAGGATTAAAAGGTCTGGTAGCTCTTGGAAAATATAGCTTTCTAAAGGACAACTGCCATGAAGGGAATCGGCTCAGACAGGTGCAGAAATAAGCTGAGACTCGTTTCAGTTTTGGAAGGAAGTAACTGGACTTGCTTCTGACATGATTTGACATAAACAGGAGTGGGAACTTGCCCATTGCTATATTTAAGGATCTGACTCATATTGTATGAAGTCTTTGGGAGAAAGCTGCCCTCCTGGTGGGCTTTCTGGAGTCATCTGCTTGGTCACTGTCAAAGGACAAGATTTTGGATCTTTAAAAAAAAAATCAAAAAAATATTTTGATCCTTGCTGGAACTAAGCTATACTAATCACTAAAAAAAAAGCAGGCCTCCATCAGTCTTGAAAGACTATGGTATCGTGCTTGGCGCTGCATATGCTGCATGTGAAGCACGAAATCCTGGGTTTGATTGTTATGGAGGATAGGCTGTTACCCAAGCAGCAAATCCCCCCTCTCTACGCCACTGAATTAGTCCAGTGGAAAGGCAGAGCTGATACGATTGGATCCAGCTGGTGTCGCAGAGCTGGGCTAAGGACAGGACCTCACCCTGTCTTGTGGGGCCGACCCAGGAATCGAACCCTGGCCTGCTGGTTAACAGGCACAGCGTCTTTACTGCTTGCACCACCAATAGCCCTTTATATCACTAATCACTAAACTAATCACTATAGAATAGCGATTTTTTATGAGTGTGCCGTGGCACGCTAATATGCCATGAATACTAGTCTGCAGGTGTGCTACAGGAAATTGGAGAAGGGGTTGTTAGCCCCCTACCAGTCGAATGGTGTGCCTTGTCATTCATCAAAAAGCTGATTGTGTGCCTTAGCAATTTTAGCACCTTATCAGTCTGCCCTGAGATGAAAAATGTTGAAAATCACAGCTATAAAGGAATGGCATATTTCATGGTGGGTGTCTGTGGATGTGACTGTGAGTGCAGAAAATCACAATAAGGAAGATTATGTGGCAAGGGTAACATTTAGATCAGCTCTGAATGTGTGAGCCAACTTAATTGAAAACCACTTTATGGAGATGATAAAGGTTGACAGCTCTTGATCTCATAATTTGTAAAGCCACAGGGAAAATTTGACCCTCTCCCTATCCTCTGAAGGAAACCAGACATGGAAATGGAATATTCGTGCCTTCCTGCTCAGGGAATGAAAAAGTCAAACATTACATCACTTGTATTATACTAACAGCCCATCATGATTTATTTACCGTATAAATAAATAAATCCTCCGAATCAGGAAAAGCTGATATGAATCTGGCAGATTAAATGTAGGCCACCAGACAGTGTTTTGTGGTTTTTTTGACCCGATTGTTATGATACTTATGAGACATAACAGGCACCCAAATACATGGAGAAGATGTATTAATTTCAAATCATTGGGTGGTCTGTCTGACTGCCCATCAACTCTGCATCCTTTTCCTCCAACCACATTTTGAGCTGCTATTACAAAAATTTGTTCCCCCTCCTTTTTCGCTTAATATATCTCACTGATCCTCCATGGCTGAGGCTCGATAATCACATTCATGTGTCTTGTGATTAAAGGCATGGGCCAGTGCTATCCATTATTACATCTGGGAAGAGGTATGTCCATGTGTTGTCTTCAGTTGCATGCTCAACTCTTAGGACTACTTCACACATCTGTGAAAATGTGATGGGAATTCCTGGTTTCTCCCTTATTTTTATCTGTCTGGGATCTTTCTTTCACCTACTGAGGCTGCTGTTCAGGGTGAGGATCCTGAAGGGGCTGCTGAGTCATTTGGATGCTGCAGCCATGTTTGCTCTATTATTGGCCCTTCTCATTTATCAACCTGGAAACAGTTTTGAAGGAAACAATGGAATTTGAGGAAATTGCCATATTGAAAGGGAAGATTTGGCAAAGTGGCTTCCTTCTGTCTGGATTCCTTTAGTTAGTAACTTTATTGTTTTTAATCTATGGTGTTTTTTAGCTTGTATGTTTTAATTGTTTTTATCAAATTTTTTTTAATCAAATTGTTCTAGGTCTGTGGGTGGCGCAAGCAGTTAAGATGCTGTGCCTGTTAACCAGCAGGCCAGGGTTCGAGACACGGGTTGGCCCCACAAGACAGGGTGAGCTCCTGTCCTTAGCCCAGCTCTGCGACGCCAGCTGGATCCAATCGTATCGGCTCTGCCTTTCCATTGGACTAATTCAGTGGCAGGGAGAGGGGGGATTTGCTGCTTGGGTAACAGCATATCCTCCATAACAATCTTACCCAGGCTTTCGTGTTTTGCATGCAGCATAGCAGCGCCGAGCACGATACCATAGTCTTTCAAGACTGACAGAGGCCTGCTAATCAAATTGTTCTATTTATGTTTTTAGTTATGTTTTATGTCAGCTGCCTTGAGTCGGGCTAATTTGCCTGAGAAAGGCGGGATATAAATTTTTAAAATAAAATAAATAAATAACTTACCATCTCAGTTTGAAAGCCAACTCAGAGTAAGAAGAAGGTGCCAATGTGGCACCCAGTTGTGAATCGTGCACTCTGGCTTCCACTATAGCACATTGACTGGTTTCTTATCACTATGAGATAAGTGAGCAACAACTTTTCAAAATAATGGTAATTGAGATTTGGAAATTATGTCTCTCTTGTTTAAACTGTGATAGTTCATTAGGACATGACTCAGTGAACCAACCTGTGAGCGCCCTCCTAGTTAGTACTGAGAAATTTACTCTACCACCACTATACCAAGGCTTCAGGTAAGCCTATAAGAGATGGTCTCAGGGATTAGCAATGGGCCTCAATAGTTACCGAGCAATACTGGACTCCTGCCTCCATTATTCCTGGATATAACAAGCAAATCTTTGCTTTGGGAGTGTTTGGTTTACACATTGCTAATGTATATTTGCCGCCTGTTCGGTAGTGGATGCCACACTTTTTGAACAGTTTACCACCTGTTCAGTGGTTGATACCACACTTGTTCTATAACTGCATGCATATATCTAACCCCAGGCTTTGTGGGAGCAACTGTATAAGCAATTTAGTTGCCACACTCTTTACGGTAACAGGCAAACTGGACCTACAAGTAGGTGCACAAGTACATGCAATACCATATTGCACCTACTTGTTAAGATATAAGTTTTGTCAACTTCATTATTTTCTGCAATTCACAAAAAAGTGGCTTATGCAAACATAGGGTACTATATTTTTTCAGGACAGCAGATGGGATTGTGCTGGGAACAGGCTGTAAAACAGAACAATATATGGATCCTCGCCAAGATCAATCCACGAACCACACATATAATTGTGGCATGTACATGTTATGTATAAACTCCTTGTAGTTTTTTTTTTAAATTAAAGAAAAAACACTCTTAATTCCATTGTGTTGTTGCTGTTTTTCATTAGCACATGTATAATCCCTGTCAGGTTCCAGCCATGATCAGGAATGTTAGCCATCAATATTTACATTTGGAGGGGCATTAACATTTGGAAGCCTGGAACCAGCACTGGTTTCAGAGCCAGAATAGTGTGGTCACTACAAGAACCATTACACTGTAGTGGTTGTGGTGTTGAACTTACCCTACAATCCAGTGCAACTATGGGAGCACATAAGAGACATTTATGTTGACGTAATTACGGCACCACCTAGTGAAAACCTATGGGTTTCATTGCAATCCAAAGTAAATTGTTCTTACGTCAGAGCAAGGACTCCCTGTAGTTACTCTGGATTATGCCCTTAGTGCCAGAAGAGCCAGGTTCAGATCCCTACTCAGTCACAAAACTTCAGTCACAAGACTTTGGTCCAGTCACTATTTCTCAGCCTAACCTACCTCACAGGCTTGTTGTAAGGATAAAAAGTGTGAAGGAACTATGAACACAATCCTGAGCTTGTTGGAGGAAAGGTAATATTAAAATGGGAAAAATAATGAGTCCAGGGAACTAGAAGTTAATGACATGGTAGCAGGTGTAGGTTACAGGACAGAAGGCGTCTGTTTCAGTAGATACTCCTCACAAACAATTTCTTAGGCTGAAGTGATAGTTTGGAGGTCTGGGCTTTATAGGGCTCAGTAGTTCCAAATCAGCATGAGAGCAAGCTGATGGTTATTCCTGCATCTAGGAGAGTTGCCATTAGTGAGGGAGCAGAGCAGTGGTGAGGGGGGCTTGGAAGATAAACTTCCAAAGGCTGGGTTGCTGAAGACCCTAGAATGAAATGCTCACTTCATAATGCCTTGCAGGGGTCTCCGAACCCTGGCTTTGGGGCCACATGGGGTTGTTGGCGAGTCTCCATCCAGCCCTCAGCAAGTCCCCTCTATTCAGACCTCAGGCAAGCCCTGTAATCCTCTGATTTGCTCTCCTCACCTTGGGGAGAGCAGGGGAGGCTGCACAACCTGTTCTCTGTGTATGAAAGTGCTGAACTGTTCTGAATATCACACACATCTCCCTGTGTGCTGGAAAGTGTTTATGAAATGAATTCAATCACATGTTCTGTCACTAATATACTTATGTAATTTTTTTTTCAAATTTGTAATGTCAATCAACTCTTTTTTTTCTTCCAGTCCCCAACACAGTATCAGAAAGATATCCAAAACTCCTGCCAAAAGTTTAGAGACTGCCTTACATGATTCAAAATAGCTGACATTTTTTGTTTCCACCACAGCGTAATTGCAGTATACATTCAGTCAGAGTACAGGACAGAAGACTGTGTCATTGAAGAAGAGGCTGTAGCACATTATACCTTTTGGGTATAAAAGGTCTGAAATATAGTTGTTGTTTAGTCATTAAGTGACAACATGGACTGCAGCATTCTATTCTTCAGTAGCTAATGTTTACTGCCTCTGTGACTCTATCCTTCAGTAGCTCATGTTCACTGCCTCTGTGACACTACCTAACTATCCCTCCAATCCAGAGTAACTACAGGAAGACGTAAGAGAAACTTACTCTGGATTGCTTTATGCATTTCCCGTAGGTTTCCCATAGGTGGCACTGTAACTACGTTGGTGTAAAAGGCCCCGTAGTTACTCTGGATTGTAGCCCACCTAGTCTTCTGCCATCCCCTTATTTTGCTTTCAGTTTTTCCCAGCATCAGGCTCTTTTCTAGGGCCTCCTCCCGTCTCATGATGTGGCCAAAATATTTGATCGTCATTTTCAGTATCTGCCTTCCAATGAACAGTCACAGTTGATTTCCTGGAAGATGGACTGGGTTGATCTCCTTGCAGATCAAGAGATTCTCAAAAGTCTTCTATAACACTGTATAATTCAAAAGCATCTATTTTTCGCCAGTCAGCCTTCCTTATGATCCTTCTCTCACAGCTATAATTACCACAGGGAAAACCATAGCTTTTACTAAACGAATCTTTGTTGGTAAGGTGATGTCTCAACTTTTAATTAAGTTGTCTAGACTTTCCAAAGCTTTCTTTCCCAGAAGCAGGCACCTTTTAATTTTATGGCTGCAATCGCCATCTGCAGTGTTCTTAAAGCCCCCCAAAATAAACTCTGTCACGACTTCCATTTCTTCCCCTTCTATTTGCCACGAATTAATGGGATCAGAAGCCATGATCTTGGTTTTTTTATGTTAAGTTTTAAGGCACATTTTTGCACTTTCTTCTTTCACTCTCATCAAGAGGTTCCTTAGTTCCTCCTCACTTTCTGCCATTAGAGTGGTATTGTCTGCATGCCTGAGGTTATATTGTAAAATATATTGAAAAATATATTGAATATTTTGATATTGAAAAATATCAATTTTTCCCCAATGATTTTCATTCCGGTTTATGATTCATCCAGGCCAGCCTTTTACGTAATGTGCTGTGGGTGGCGCAAGTGGCTAAGACACTGTGCCTGTTAACCAGCAGGCCAGGGTTCGAGACCCGGTTCGGCCCCACAAGACAGGGTAAGCTTCTTTCCTTAGCCCAGCTCTGCAATGCCAGCTGGATCCAATTGTATTGGCTCTGCCTTTCCATTGGACTAATTCAGTGGCGTGGAGAGGGAGGATTTGCTGCTTGGGTAACAGCCTATCCTCCATAACATTCGAACCCAGGCTTTCGTGCTTCGCATGCAGCGTATGCAGCACGATACCATAGTCTTTCAAGACTGACGGAGGCCTGCTTCTCCATATAAATTAAATAAACAAGGTGACAATATACAGTCTTCCACACAATCAAAGTCTTTAGCAGTCAGTGAAATAGAAGTAGGTGTTTTTCTGGAACTTCCTTGCTTTCTCCATAATGCAGTGAATATTGGCAATTTGAATATTGACAGCTTGTACTTTTCTGCTAGTTCCCAATTCACATGCTGCTGAAGCTATCCTTGTAGGATTTTAAGCATTACCTTGCTAGCACATGAAATGAGTGCAATTGTGTGGTCATTTGAGCATTCTTTGGCATTGCCCTTCTTTGGGATTGGGTACATAGACTGATCTTTTCCAATCCTGAGGTGACTGTTGGGTTTTCCAAATTTGCTGGCAGATTTAATGTGTTACTTTGACTACATCATCTTTAAGATTTTAAGGAAATTTAGTACAGTACTTGAAATTTCAGCATGTTCAGTATGTTCAGACAGAAATAAGCTTGCTGGAGTTCATTTAAGCTCCTGGACAACTCCTGCTGGTATATTTTAACAGTTCTGAACAAGTCCCCAACAATCTGATTGAGTATATAGTAGCTTCCTATAGACATAATGAGTAGGGACTATTCACATTTATAAACTATCCAGTGAGGAATTAAGAATGGATTCTGTGGGATTACTTTATTTTAGCCTCACAACCACTTTTATTCCTCTTCACATCTGTCTGTCTGTCTACAGTATTTATATACCACTTTTCAACTGAAAAGTTCACAAAGTGGTTTACAAGAAAATGTAAAAATTAATAGCTACTTAATAGCTAATGTGTCCCTGTCCCAAAAGGGCTCACAATCTAAAGTGGAAAAAGAACACCAGCAGAAGCCACTAGAACAGACATTGCTGGGCTGTGCAGGGCCAGTTACTCTCCCCCCGCTAAATAAAAGAGGAACACCCACTTGAAAGAGTGTCTCTTGACCAGTAAGCAGGGGAACACATGAATAACTTCTCTGGTGCACAATTACTTTTCCCCACATCCAAGCATTTCTCTGCAGTGTATTCTCTAGAATTGGAAGGAATAGGCAGATTTTTTTTATGGAAGAAGGGAATCTGTAAGATACCACAAATCCAAAACTAAAGGCCCTAAAGGTGACAACCTGCACCTTGAATTGAGCTCAGAAATGAATTTAACTGACTTTTAAAATGCTCCTGATGAGATGCCATTTGAACACACCAACGCTAATGAACCTCAAGATAGTGATTGTAAATGCAATCCTAACCATGCCTATTCAAAAGTAAGCCCCATTGCGTTCAATGGGTTTTACTCCCAGGAAAGTGTGTTTAAGATTGCAGCCTGTGTTGTTGAAATAACCATGGACAATGAACTTGGCCAAGCTATAATGAATGATCACGAGTCCCCTCATATTATTCTGTGTCTGCATTAATGCAAAGTTAAGAATGATTCCATAAATTGTTGTTAGAAAGATTGGTGGAGTGGGAGAGCCAGTTGTTGGTTTTTCTCTATATAAACATGTACAATTTCTGGAGTGCTTTTCCTCCAGTTGAAATCTGTTCTGGCTTTAATTATAAAGACTTATTGGAAAGGCTATATTCTCTAATGGGGTTCTGATTATTCAAAAGTGATTCCATTTGCATGTACAAGGGAAAAATTATGAATTTTTCTGAGGTAGTGCTAAAATAATCTCTTTGAGAGCCTATGGAATTATACTGGTTTCTATGGAAAACTGCTTCTTTCTCAGGGCTGTAGTCCTGCAAAGTTATAAGCAAATAATTTCTGGTGAAATTTGCAGCAGGGACTTGACTACTTATAACTGTAGGTCAGATTGCAGCCCTAGTCTGGCCTTGAAAAATACTCTTTGAGGTATTTAATTGAATTGATAAATCAGACAAAGCTATATTCCCTTTAAGATTGTTTTAGAATGCTGAAGGGATCATGATAGCTGTAAAATATTCCTTTTCCCAACTTACAACACAATCCTATGCATATCTGCTCAAAAGTAAGCCACACTAAATTCAACAGGGCTTATTTATTTCTTGTTAGTATGTACGGGACTGAAGCTTTAATTATTTTGTTTTTCTATCCTTTACATCTCCCAATGTGTTGGATTTTCAATAAAACAGTACATGGCAATTTCTGGAGCAGTGCTATGCTAGAGAGCCACAGTAAAGCTATGTAGAATGTTTTCCTTTTTTGAGGGCACAATCCTAGCTAATTTAGGCAGGCCTAATTTACCTGGCTTATCTTCCCATGGTGATATAGGGAGGTCAGCATGTGCCTGTGCAATGGCCTAAACTCTCCAGGAGTAGGGCAGAAGTGCCTTGCGGCACTTTTGTGACACTTCCAGGTCAGCACAGGGCGTATGCTGGGGCTTCTGCTAACCTAACTGGAAGTTAGGACTGAACCATAAGACAAACTTATTTATTTGATTTGCAGTGATTTGGTTTATAAGTGACTTGGATTACAAGTGTTTTGGAGAATAAACAAAAATTTCTAAGAAATTCTGACTTGATTTACTTGGTTAACAAGAAACTACTGTATTTACTCAAATCAAATGTGCCATTGAATCTAATGCACACCCTATACCTATCAAAAAACTGTATTTACTCAAATGTAATTAACCACTGAATCTAATGCACAACCTGATTTTGGAGACTGAATTTGGCTGGAAAAGATGAGCTTTAGATTCGAGTAAATATAGTATTTTCATGTAATGCAAAGGCAATTAGTTACAATGTTAACAAGGCAGACAAAGAGCTCTTGCAAAAGCTGACCTGCAAAATGAGCTGAACTGCGTGTGCATGCACAAACACACACACACACACACACACACACACACACACACACACACACACACACACACACACACACACAAACCCCAAATTGTAATATACCCTATTTTAATTTCTTGACCCACCCTATTCCCTCACACATTAATGAAAGCTTTTGATTGATATGGCAACATCTTCTATCCGGTTTATGGGAGAGGTTTGCGAAGGAAGCGATAAGGAGACATTCTGAGCTTATGTGTCCTCCTGCTTTTGTTTCATTTTGCCATTATTTATTTAAGGGATTTCCAGGCTGCTTGCCTTTTTCAAGCAGAATACTTAAGGAGGCAGCTCACATAACAAATCAAAATAACAGCAACAATTTAAAGAAAGAAAAAATAAGGAAAAAATAAAACCAGAATACAAAAGAATCAAAATGAAATCAAACATCAGACCGCCAGCAAAGGAATACAATCCAGTTCAAAGAAGAAATATTCCTAAAGTCTGTGGAAAAAAAGGTTTGCACGAATCTAGGTGTGGCTGGATGAGTGGAGTATATCTGTGTCTCTCTAGGGTTCTGTGATAGAAGAAAGGAAAGGTGAAATAAAATTAATGTATAAATGGCCCTGTCCCTTGTGATGCCAGCAACTAATGCAGCACTTTTCAACCAATATGCCCAGCTACATTGCTGCGCCACAAAAGGTCTATAGGCTGCAGTTAAGCACAGCTGTTGAAAATGGCTGGAAGACACTTCTGGCATCTGTGGCTCTGTTTTTAGGGAAACTCTGCCCTAACAAATTGTAAGGAAGGGAGTTTCAGCAAAGGAAGGGTGTTGGACATTCATTACTATAAACAACTCGGCAGAGTTTCCTAGAAACCATAAATGGGATGACAAAGACCTTAGAGAAGACCATAGAAGTTAGTGTACCATGAGAAGCAAACATTGAAATCCATTGATCGAGCATAAGAAGCAGATTTCACTCCATATAACTGGATTATAGTGACTGAGAAGCAAGCCACTCTGTCTGCATTGTCCCATGTTTCATTTGCTAATACAAATGCTCTGCCCTGTGTTTCCATGATTAGCTTTTAATCTGGATTCTGTGCCTTGGCCTTCTAGAGTGAGTGAAAAAATATTGGAAGCTGACTTCATGTGAATTGATTTTGCAAATCTTTATATATAATTTTGTTGAAATGTTTTACTATTTATGCTTTCCTATCCAACAAGAACCCCCTGGAGGCATTGGGTGCATGTTGGAGAAATCTCCATAAAGAAATAGAACTTGAATTGCAATGGGGAAAGAAAGTGCAAGGAGGCAACTCTGCCTGTAAGCCACCTAAGTTCAGACACAGGGCTCTGAATAATGGCTAAAAGATTATTGTCTTGTGATGTGCATAACTCTTTGTATGTGCCCCAGCTATCAAATGCATCCTCGTACCTATTCTTGGTAATGATAATCATCTTTGCAGTGCCATAGATGAGCCACCTGCCATTCAACCTACATTTTGCACTGGCACAGCAGTAAATCATGCACTAGAATTCCTGGATTTTAGTTTATGGGCTCATATCACATATATGAAAGCCTGCTTCTGTTTCTTCTCTTGTTATATTTGAGCACATATATGGTATGAATAGCACTGATTTAGGCTTTGAAAGAGGTTCCCAAAGGAGCCCCCTCCCCATTTCAAAGTATCCACACACTAGGTACCCTACCCCCATCCCCAGGCATGAAGCAGCTTTCTCTGCTTCCCTCTTCATCAGTTGACTTCTTCCTCAATCACTGGCTGAGATATTGGGGACTAGGAAATAAATATCTCAGAAAGAAGAGGGTGGTCTTCTACTGTAATACTTTTCACTGTCCCCCATAACATCCCCATAGCACACTATGGTTGAACCCCAAAGGGCTGCAGTGGGACTAGAGGAACTATAGGGAATGGCTTCATCCCAAGTTGGACCATCCAGACCATACACTGTCTAGTAGCAGCTCTCCAAGTAGTGTCTTTCAGAGCCTTACCCTGGATTGAAACTGAGAAATTCTGCATGCAGAGGATATGATCCTCTAAGCTACCACACTCCACTCCAAACCTCAGTAAACACACAAAATGTAACCTGTCAACTCTTTTCTATGAGCATTGTGGATTGGTGCTTGGTATTCTGGTTCAAAGCTTTACTACATCTGAAAGTATCCAGGCAAATTCAATTGGATCATTCATCATTTACAAACCAGGTTGTGGTGGGGCAGAGAGTGATCATTCCCATTCTGATGATGTAAGTGTCTGCCTCTGTTTGTGGAACTAGTGATCTGACTGGAAATAAGCAGGGGCATTGAGAGGGTAGTGCGGCTGGTGCAGGCTGCACTGGGTGATGCACCAGAGGGGGTAATGTGCTGGAAGATTTTGACAACTCCATCTGGCTCACCTCTAGCAAGTCACTCCTTTCATCTCCACAAGAGCAAGAGGCCAGCCTGCCTTTCCCTAGTGTAGAGAGGTCTCTGATGTGCAGATGCCAAGCTTGTGCCTGCACACCAGCTTTAGAGGCAGGCTGGCCTCTTGCAAGAGGTCTGTTTAATGTGCCTACACAAGCTTCGTGCTCACGCAGTTGCACTGTGGCTCTTAAGACCCTGCCTTCAGACACCCTGTCCTCAGACAGGCCCTTTGTCACTCGGGCAGGTGCTTTACAGGCACAATGCAACTGCGCAAGCTTTGTACTCGCACCAGCAAACTGTGCCTATGAAGCCACTTGCCCTAAGTGAGTGTGGAAGCTTACCATAGCTTATTTGACAATGTACAGCAGCTTACCAGAAGCATGGGAAGCCTCTTGTTTTTGCCACCTTCCATGGGACTATAACCACAGTGAGATTGCCTTATTCCTGGAAGACTACAGTACACATTTGGGGGGGAGAGCTGTTCTCAGCTTTGTGTGTTACATGTTGCACATGTCTCCTATAGAAAACTGTACATATTCATTATTATACTATGATCTGTTGAATAGCTTTTGACCACCCACCAATTATGTCTCATGTATTTTTTGATCCTTTACAAACAGGAGGTAATAAAAGTAAAGGTACCCCCCAAGTTGTACTGCCAGTTGTGTCCAACTCTAGGGAGCAGTGCTCATTCTTGTTCTAGGCTGAAGAGACAGCATTGTCCAAGATGCTTCCATGGTCACGTGCAGGCATGGGTTGAGACCAATTCTGACCGGTTTGGGAGAACCGGTTGTTATGATCAGCCCGCCGGTCGCGAACCGGTAGTTGGGGGGCTGGCCGTAACTTGGAGAACCGGTTCGGAGCCCTTTGCAGGCCGCATGGCTGCACGCACTCTGAGGCGCGACTGCTGCCTTCCCCCGCCGATCCAGGGGAGCTCAGATGCGCCCGCACGCCCTCTGAGGCGCGACTGCTGCCTTTCCCTGCTGGCCGGGGGGGGGGGGGGCTCAGAGGAGGCCACGCAGCTGCAAATCCCAATCCTATGACTACTCAGAAGTAAGTCCCATGACACTCAATGGGATTTACTCCCAGGAAAATGTGGAGAGGATTGCAGCCTCAGAGCCCCATCCTATGCAGGTCTAGAAGTAAGTAATTTAATTTTTTAAATTTTTTTTTTAAATTTTAAATTAAAAACCGGCCCTGGCCCCTGGCCCTGGCCCCACCCACTTCCGGAGAACCGGTTCTTGGGCCAGGCCCTGCCCACCCCTGGTCACGTGGCCATATGCTGAAGTGCACGGAACATGGTTACCTTCCCCCAGAGCGTTTTACTGGAAGAGCGTCATGGATGCTTCTGCTTCCGAGTCTACGTCCGCCCAACAACTTACAATTTGTTTCAAACCATCAAAGCTTGCAGAGTAGGCTCTATTAAATGCATACAATAAACATTTTAACTATTTATAGTCCACTACATAAAATATGCTGGTTTCAATCAAGCATTAAAATCGGCGGAAGTTTTGCCATTGACTTTGGTACAATGTGAATTTCACCGTTATGACAATTTGCTTACTTGCATTTACATGCTTTCAGACTGTTAGGTTGGCAGGAGCTGAGCTAAGGGAGGTAGCACATCCCGTCTTGCAGTACTCGGGTCTTGAACTGCTGACCTGCTGGTTGCAATTCTGGTCAAGCAGTGTTCTAACCCCCGTGTTCTAACCACTGAGCCACTGCACCCCAAACAGAAGACATAACTTTTACACTAGCCGGCCCCATTTGCAGAACGGGTGAATTTGGTTTCCATGGCAGAAGATGATGAGAGCGTTTTACTGGAAGAGCGTCATGGATGCTTCTGCTTCCGAGTCTACGTCCGCCCAACAACTTACAATTTGTTTCAAACCATCATAGGATGTGTGCCTAACCTCAGAAAAGGCAGGCAATCGCTAGCTAGTTTCCCTTGGCAACAAAGCCCAAGGTAGGGAGGGTGAGTAACTAGATCAGAGACTGTAATGATGAAGGCAAAGGAGCCCATCACCAAGCACCCTCCTTCTTCACTCCCTTTTCAAGAATACAACTGTGATGTGGTTAAAACCAGACAGGGGGGAGTATCTTGAAAATCCCCTTCCTTCTTGCAAGGTGAGAACCCAGGGGATTCCCAGGGGATCATTAAAATGGAGCACAGTGGCATAGATAACGATCATGTAGCCCAGTGCAAAATTCAACATGTTGCCGCCCTGTAAGTGATGAAACAACTTGAAGTGAAGTCATGCCCAGGCTTTAAAAAAAAAGAAAATTGGGGGAAACCTGCCTTCTTCCCCAGCAGTTCACCACTTCTTTACTTCTTCCACCATGCTAGTGGCATAGTGGGGGCATCCATCTGCTTTTGGGGGTTGAGAAAGATTTTCCCTACAATCCAGAGTAACTACAGGAGGATGTAAGAGACACTTTGGATTACTCTATGCATTTCCCATAGGTTTCCCATAGGTGGTACTGTAACTACGTCGGCGTAGAAGGTCCCGTAGTTACTCTAGATTGTAGCCTTTGTTTTATACAATTTTAGTCACTAGTGTCAAGCTCAGCTTGTTGCCCCCCTAGCTATACCGCTGATGGATGCAATAGAACAGGAGTGACTCCACTGAGTCAACAGGGCCAGGCAAGTTAGAGGTTAAACTAAGGGGAAGGTCTAGCAGATAACAGGCCCTCAGTGGCTTAGTGGTTAAAGATGCTGTGCCATGGGCCACATATGGCCCCCAGGCCAGGGTTTGGACACCCCTGCAAAACTATAGACTGCATGCTGACTCCTAAAGGCACTAATCCTGAAGTATTAGACCAATTTGGGTGAGAGAAATGAGAAATTTAGGGTGCAATCCTAACTAATTTTGGTAGGCATAACTCATGCACTCTCTCTTCACATGGTAGTGTCAGGAGGTCAGCACATGTTTGTGCACTGGCCTAACCACCCTCCTGGGGGGTTATGCAGAAATGCCTTATGGCACTTTTGTGACATCCCAGGCCAGCACAGAACATGTGCCAGGACTTATGCCAGCCTAACTGGAGATTAGGATTGCAGCCCCAGGGATTTTTGCCCCAGGGATTAAGTAATCCTCCTGCAGTGCTTGGCTGATACAATGCTGTGACTGTTCTGTGACAGTTCCAATTGTCTTCAGCCTCTTCTACAGTGTACGCTTGGTGTGTAGGTTGGGTTTTTTTTTTCTTTAAATAAAACCATGAAGCCTTGAAACCTGCCTCATACAGTTTGCCGTAAATGTTCCATGCCATTTTGTAAATCTTCCATCAGAAAGCTTATTTGAATTGTGAAGAGATCAGGAGCAATTTAAAAACAGGAAAAAATGATTAAGATCTCAATGGGAGTTTGTACATGCCACAATATCCTGGTACATTACTTCCAAGCATATCTGAACTTACACATCACTTGGCAAGGTTAAGACAGTGATCAAATGTCCTTTTTTCCAGGACATGTCCTCTTTTTTAGCCTTGTGTCATGGAAAAAAAATCATTGTGAAGCAGGCAGCATGTAGGTTTCTTGTAATTAATAAATTATATGTAATTGTTTTAAGTTTAATCATAAGTAATATAGTGTTTAAATTAACCACATGAAAGCAATATGCATGCATGTTTTTAGCTTTTATTTTGTCATGTCCTACATTTTTTTTGGATGTCTCTTCCAGTTATGACATCTGATCTGGTTAGGCAGGTGAGGCAGAACTGACTCTTCATGGAAAAGCACCACAGGTACCCCACCTAACTAGACTCTTTTTACACCCAAAAAAGCAAGTGTAAGGCACAACTCCTCAGGATTAAGAAGAGCCTTCTGAGGAAAAGCTTCTGCAGTTCTTTTCCACCAACTTCCTTGGCAAGTTCTGCCTCACCTGCTTCCTTGATGAGTGGGTAGGTGGGTGTGTAAATATACATGCTGCCATTCTGTGATACATGCCATGGAACAGATTGCCAAGGGAGGTGGTGGACTCTCTCTCACTGGGGATCTTCAAGCAGAGGCTCGACGAGCACCTGTCGGGGATGCTTTAGTGGGATTTCCTGCTGCAGGCAGGGGTTGGACTAGATGACCTACTAGGTCCCTTCCAACTCTATGATCTATGATTCTATGATCTCCCTAAGCCACCATTTTGCAGTAGTCCCTCCCAAGCTTCTGGCAAACAGAAGTAGCTCCCAGAAGCATAAAGTCTTTTATTGGTCCTGTCAAGTTTTTTGTTTTACAATTTGTAGACATAGTATAGAATTTTGTAAAATTTTATAGAAAGAAGCAAACCGTAGATAAATGTGGATACATTTAACACGTGTAACTGTAGATACATGTGGCACAAATATAGCCAGAAAATCCCTCATAAAAGCAGGACATGCTGTTGTGAAGGTGGTGCTTTGGTGCCTCAGGCATGTTGTTGGATGTAGATGGTTCATGTGGACTAGAACCAATTTGAATAGTCTCTCTATGCTCCCATTTGATAACATGTTTTGAAAATTTATTTGTATCCTTACTGAAATTGCAAATGCGCTATAGATATAATGTGGTCAGTTTATCACGGTTCTGAATCAAAACATCAGTCGCCAATCTACAGGAACCATTACTCTGGGGTAAATAAGCTTCAGATTGCAATTTACTTATGCCAGAATTCGAAGTGTAGGAAAACAATGAAGGAGGGGAAAATGCATAACTATGCAATGAAATCTTGCCTCATCCTTTATACCCAAAGGCATTTAATTAAGAGTTTTTGGCAGAATTCTGGCATCTCCTAGCCTATTAGTGCCTGTTCTTGAATTTAATAATATACTTCTTAATCTTGTTGGCTTTCTGGTTCTTGAGATTTAATGTGTTGACCCTTCCAAACATTTCAGACCACAATAAAATTTTATTTTTGTTCCTGTTCTCTTTTTTGTTTCTTTATATGCTATTTCCAGAACATCAAAGCTTGCAGAGAGGGCTCTATTAAATGCATACAATAAACATTTTAACTATTTATAGTCCACTACATAAAATATGCTGGTTTCAATCAAGCATTAAAATCGGTGGAAGTTTTGCCATTGACTTTGGTACAATGTGAATTTCACCATTATGACAATTTCTTCTTTGCTAGGTACATTATGTTTTATGTGAATGGTCTATCCAAGAACAGCTCATACAGTACATCAGGAGGCCAAATGAATGCTTGTTTTCCATGGAGCTGTAGCCCTTCCCACTAAAATAATTGCTTGTTTTAGCTGTTGTTATCTATGAAATGGGCCTCGTTCAAGGTATTCATGTTGATCTTTAAACCGTGGCTCATGAACAAGATAGTCATAACTGCAAAAGAGAACAAGCCCGCACCCAAAATGGTTTACCCAAGAAAAATGTAGGACATGACAAAATAAAAGCTAAAAACACTCATATATAATTTTAATGTGATTAATTTAAACAATATGTTACTTATTAAATTTAAAACTATTAAATATAGGACACAATCCTAACCAATTTAAACGAGCGTAACCCATTGCATATCTTCCCATGGTGGGGTGGAGAGGTCGGTGTATGCCTGAACAATGACCTCCTCCCAGGATTGCGGCAGAAGTGCCTTATAACACTTTTGTGGCACCCTATGACAGCACAGGACTTATGCCAAGACTTATGCCAGCCTAACTGGAGGTTAGGATTGCAACCATGATTCATCAATTACAATAAAACTATGTGCTGCCTGCTCACATGGAAAAGGAGGACAATGAAGATTCCAGGAGTATGTCCTGTAAATAGAGAAAATATGGTTACCCTGCACATGGTGGTGTCATGGTTTGCTATCTATTCAAAAGACTTCTCCAGAAGTCTTCTTTTTAAACATGTCCTCTTTTTAGCCTTGTGTCCTGGAAGACCTCCATTTCCTTGTGAGTAGGCAGCACATAGCCTTCTTTGAAATTATTAAATTATATGTAACTGCTTTAAAATTAAATACAGTGGTGGCTCACATAACAAGTTTAATTCATTCCGGAAGCATGCTTGTTACATGAAACGCTCTTTATATGAAGCAGATTTTCCCATAGGAAATAATGGAAACTCAGATGATTGGTTCCACAACCCAAAAAATATTCATATAAAAATATTAACTGTTTATAAAAATGATTACAAAACACTGTAATATAACACAGTACAAAACACTGTAATATACAGTAAGGCTGCAATCCAGAGCAGATTCAGCCTGCTCTGACCTAACTGCACTCTCCTAACTATTCTGTATCCAGAGCAGAAAGTTATGCTGAATCCAGAGAGTCAGGAAGCCTGGGCTGCCCTAACTGCTCCAGAGCATGCTAAGTAATTGACACAAGGGGAAGACTTGCTCCTGAGGAGACACCCCTCAGATCACACTGAACAAGGAACAGCTGTGGTGCCTACAGTGGTGACATGACTCTGCACATCACCTGGTGTGGAAGTCTGTGCGTCATCCCTGGGATGCGTGCCCCCCCCACCTGGACTGCACAGTCACCAAAGTTGGCGCCTGCGCAGTTGTTTCTGAAGCCAACTGGCTTCAGAAAGAGTACTGCGCAGGCACCATCTCTGACACCTGCGCAGTACTTTTCTGAAGCCTTTTGGCTTCGGGGGAGACTGCAGGCGTCAGAGTTGGTGCCTGTGCAGTACTCTTTCTGAAGCCATTCGGCTGCCGCTCCGCCTCCTGAGTGAGGCCGAATGGCTGTGCAGAGGCGCGGACTTTCTCTGCTCTAAGGAAGTCTCCTCTGAAGCTGTTCGGCATGCTCAGTGTGTTTCTGCGCAGTGTATCTCAGATGGCCGTTCAGGCCAGCTCCTCAGACAAGTGTCAGCTTCTGGCTGATTCTCCGCCTTGGAGCAGGCCTGAATGGGGGTGCTGACGCCCGGGGCCTGCCAAAGGACAGTCAAACTCCTCCGGCACATCACCCCATATGGAGCGCATCACCCAATGCAGCCCACACCAGCCGCACCAGTCTGATGACGCCACTGGGTGCCTGCCTTATAAGGAGTCCCTGATGAGATGCCAGTACATTCTACAGTGAATACAAGGGGCTTCTTGGAGTGGCCTGCTGTATCCTGAGGTTTGTGGGCAGCCGTAGTTTGTTCCATATCCTGAGGTTGAGAGGAAGGGGTTGCAGCTAGGCTGGCCAAGAACTCAGATTTTTGGTCAGCACTGCCATTCTTACTCGGGCCTTATCATGGACCCCTATGGGTCTACTCATTACTATACCTGCTCCTGAGGTGGTATAACTCTGAGGGCTGGAAGAGGGCATTTCTGCCTTGGAAACAGGCTTTGGATACAGAGTAACTGCTCTGCCCCAGGCAATGCTAAACATGCCCTCAACTTGCCTCTCCTGAGCTGCTTAGGCTGCCCCAGTTAGGGCAGAGCAGGTCCACCTCTCTTAGGGCACCCTATCTTGCCTTGCTCTGCCCTAAGCCTCCTTCAGAGTAACTGGGCTGGAGCATCTTGCAGTTGCTCCAACCTAGTCTTAGATAGGGCAACCTAAGGGCTCTTATGTGGACAGATTAGTTGCTCTGGATTGGGCTGTAAGACACAACACTGCAATAAAGAAACTATTGTACAGTACTGAACTGTACTTTACCTTTGAAAACCTTCATGGCTGGTGTGAGGGTTACAGAGAGAGAGGGATGACTGTCACTATCACTAATGGAGTCACTGCTATCCATGGGCTCAATGGAATCTTTGTATTTATGTGCAACTAACATTCCCAAGCTCCAGATGGGGAGCAGCACTAGAACATTGATAAGGCATACCTTCCACGCTGCCACACACAGATCCCACATACAAACCTGGCTTAGGCTGCTCCCCCCGGGCCCCACATGTGTTCCCTGGCCATAGAAACCTATTCCAAACTTTGCCAAGGGCCCCACTGTAGCTCAAGCTGGTCCCCTTGTCCCCCCTGCAGGTTCCCTTGCCATGGAAGCCTGTTCCAAACTTCCTCAGAAGTGCTCTTTACTCAAGACAGAGCTCTTTACGCAAGTCAAAATTTCTGAGAAAATTTTGCTCTTTACCCAAAACACTCTTTATTCAAGTCGCTCTTTACCCAAGGTACCACTGTAATATAGTTATGATATCTGTCACCATCCCTCTAGCTTGATCTTAGGAGCTGCTGCCTCAGCACAAAGGATCAGACTCTAAGATTGTATCTTGTGCTATAATATTATTTTTGCCTTTCTTTCCTGGAATTGAGGGGTTACATACATAAGCAGTTGTGTTTTAACACATAAAGCATAACGGAATGAATATTACACAGGCAATATTACTCATTGCATTTTAATTCCACCTCTTCTCCAAGTTGCTCAGAGTAATATATACTGGCTCTCTCCTTTTATATCACAACAACCTGATAAGGTAGGTCAGGCTGAGAGAGTCTGATTGGTCCAAGATTTGCATTCATCTCTCCTTGTTAAAAACCCCCATTCAGCACCATAGCTCTCACACAACACACTAACCCTTCCCTCTTTCTTTCTTCTTGCAGGAAGGAATGGTTGACCAATGTGGGAAGCCCCAGCTCTCAGATCGAACGGGCTGACTTTTCCAATGAGAAGGAGATCCCCAAACTTGACTTCACAGGGTTTATCACAAGATACTAACCAAAAAGGGGTAAAAAAACCCTGAGCGTGGAATTATAATACTGCTGCTGTTGCATAACGATTTTCATGCCTCCTTAAAGTGTCCAGCGTGCACTTTTCTGACAAGCTTCCTGCGTGCTTAGAAAAGTAATGATTCTCTTATTTATATTCATGTGCTGCATTAGAACAAAAGTGGGATTTTCTGGTATTCAGTTTTGCAAACACAGAATCACCCTATTTTGTTTTAGACTTTGAAAAGCAAATAGGAACCTCTCTAAGGGCACATTCATTTAGCAGATTTGGTCCATAATCCAGCATATAATGAAACCTGTATAATTTCATTTCTTTCATAGGGCTTCAAGGCATAGATTGTGGCCTTGAAGTTCATCTCATTTGAGATGGCTTTTGTGTGTGCTTGTGTGTGTGTATTTATTTATCAACCTGAACCAACTCTACGGATGGGTTAACCACTAAACCTCATCGAAGAACACCTGAAATCTGTTTTTTTCCCACTTGGACCATTTAATGCTGCTAAGCTATCCTTCTCACAAAATATTACATGCATTCAGTAAACAGGGGAAAGAGAGTGTGGGAGCTGGACCACACCTGCTGGCTAAGGCCCCTGATGCAGACTTGCACATGGCTATGACACCATCCCTAGGAACCACGTGATTGGCTTTCATGCAGAAGAGATGGTGTGGCATATAGAACCATAGGAGTGGGCGCTCATGGATCATTCTCCATGATGTCTGTGGGCACTGCCCTTTACTCATGGAAGGTGAATCTTTAGCTGTCAGAGGATAAATACAGCAGTTTATTGGGATCAGGGAACAGCCAGTGGGCAAAGGCCCACTCTCTCCTCATTTTTATGTAATGCAGAAGGTTGTTGTTGTTATTGTTTTGCAAATCAGCTGGAAGCAAATTTAAAAGTGGAAATCATAGCCGTAAAATACCCAAAACTGTGGAAGAAGTTAGAAACAAAGCAGAAAAACAATGTACCCATCACTATTTCAAATATTATGTGAATTCTTTATTCATCTCAGCAACACTGGATGTGCCTTGTTAAAATTGTGATGTTCCTTTTGCACTCATTCATGTTAGTGAGTATAATAGCGAATGCATTAAATAAATATTTATTGCTATAGAAATTAATGTTTGGCTTACTTTAATAATAAGTAAAAGAATAACCATATGCTTGCTGTTTGTTGGAACATATTTACCTGATTCACTTATATGTGTTGGAAATGTATCAGGATATTTACAGGTCACTAGCAGGGCTCTTAAAGCTGGCTTCAGCACTGTTTCTCTTATGTCCTGAAAAATTCTACCACCCATGTTTTGCAAACCATCTTCATTCAGTCCATTGACAACAGAGATGGCCTTCTTGCCTAGCACTGGGAGTGCTCTTCAATTTAGAGTGCTTTTCATTTTCTTTGTAAACCGCTTTGTGAACCTTATAGTTAAAAAGCGGTATATAAGTACTGTAGATGGATAGTTTAGATTCTCCACATTTACTGCTTCTGTCACTATCAGTTCCCCTGCATTTTCACTTTTCTCTTTCTTCCACCCTTTTCTCTTTCAGGCCCCTTAAACACTAGTGCATATTGTAAAAGTCACTCTTTGTGGGAGGCCAGTGCATCATAATCAAGATGGACCTCCGCTCATGCAGTGGGCAGGATAACACCCACAGTAGTGGTGGTGTACCATTGTTCCACCCCCGTTGAATTTTTGGCTATAACTATTTATAGGTTTTTAAATATACAATATTCTAGGAGCAATCCCATCAGTTCCTCAGGGAGTCCAATAGCTTCAGCCAGTTTTGGTCTGGATTTTATCAACCAATACAAAATATGTCATCCTGCTTTAGATTGGCGCTCTTGATGAGGCCCAATGTCTTTTTTTATTTGTCATGAGGTGTGATAGATGGAAAAAAACTATAATTTGGTGATTCAAATCACCAAAAAGTTTTAGCACTGCGTTCCACTTTTTAGAATGATCTGTCAAGAACCACAAGAAGTGACGTCATTAACCTGGAAGTGATCTCATGGCCAGAAGTGGCATCATCAGTTTCAGCTTTAAACCTGTGCAGCAATCAGACAAAAGTCCTATTATACAGCATGCTGTCCTGTTAATTTGCATAGCTCAGAATTCAAACCATCCAGCTTGGAAGTCAAGGTAGAATACGGATCATTCTCCAAGCACACAGCCCTCCCCCATTTCCGGCATCCAATTTCCCATCTATTCAGGGCAAAGCACCATGCCTTTTTCTCACAGGGAGCCGACGGCTGAGGTAGGTGCTACACAACCCACATGAAATTGGCTCATCAGTCACAACCCTCCTAGTGAGTCCCAATCCACAGTTGAGAACTGCTGTTATAAACCATATGGCATGCACTAGGAAACCCATGAAAGTCTACATGGCAAAGTTGCGTGCATTCATTGGTAGAGCACATATTTGCATGCAGAAGGTCCCAGGTTCAGTCTCTAGCAGCTTCTCCTTGTAGGGCTGAGAAATCCTAGAGGGTCATCGTGAGCTAGGATAGAAAACCTTGATCTAAATGGACCAATGGCCTGAGTCAGCATAAGGCAGCTACTTACATACTTCATATTTCATACTTCATACTTACACATATGATCTGAAAAGGCATCCACAGGGTCTGTTGGTCTGAACTGATGTCATTCAAAAGGCATGAAATCATTTTAAATTCATAAATGAGTACTTGAAATGGACTGCCAGGGGTGGAACAGCATGTGCATGGTAAAAGCTGTTCCTTCCGACTCCCGGATTTATTTTCATTGGGTCTTTTGTTCATGACAAGGCCTGGGGATTTCATTCAAGTTCTTGCCTGAGTTGCTAATAAGTTGTTATCGTTCCTAATACACACAGCTTTTGTGATAATCCACAAGTATCCTTTGTTAAACTCCTCGCGGGTGACCCTTGTTAAACTGAAATGTAAAATGGCAAAGATCAAGCACAGGACCTTTTCAGTAACTGAAATCTTCTTCTGCCAGAGACTTTTTGTCTCTGTTTCCTGGACCAAAATGATCTATACAACTTATGTGACGGAACTTGCTCAACATGTTCCTTGCTGAATTCTTGATTGCTGAGCTACATTGTATAGGGCAGGGGTCAGCAACCTCTGGCACGGGTGCCGAGGATAGCACCTGCCAGATTTTCAGTGGCACTCAATGATCTGGAAGAGCAGTAGGAAAGCCTCTTTTGCACCACTCCAGTCCTGGAGAGTGGTGGGGAGTGGAGAAGAAATGTCTTCTTCTCCACCACCACCCTTCACTCTCATGGGCTGGAGCGCTTTGTGGAGGCTTCCAGGCTGCCCACCTAGGTCCTGAAATGACCTTTAGGGGGGCAGAAGCAGAACAAGCGAGTCAGTTCCACTGGTGCTTGGTGCCCTCTGGTGTCCTGTGTCGGTGTCCGCCAGTGCCCAGCCATGCCCAGGCCTCCGTCAGTCTTGAAAGACTATGGTATTGTGCTTGATGCTGCATACGCTGCATGCGAACCACGAAAGCCTGGGTTCGATTGTTATGGAGGATAGGCTGTTACCCAAGCAGCAAATCCCCCCTCTCCACACCACTGAATTAGTCCAATGGAAAGGCAGAGCCAATATAATTGGATCCAGCTGGCGTCGCAGAGCTGGGCTAAGGACAGGAGCTCACGCTGTCTTGTGGGGCCAACCTGGGAATCAAACCCTGGCCTGCTGGTTAACAGGCACAGTGTCTTAATCACTTGTGCCACCCACAGCCATGCCCAATGCCTAAAAATATTCTTTACATTTGACTCCGGCAAAGACGAGTCAGTTGCACACTGGAGATTGTGTGTGTGTGTGTGTGTGAGAGAGAGAGAGAGAGCGAGAGAGAGAGAGAGAGAGAGTGTGTTAGTTATATATAATGTCGACATACAACATGTTGGCACATGGAATAATGTTGAAACATAGGTTCGGCATGACATCAGGATTGGGATCATGGCTTGGGTAGAGGGTTAATCTCCTCCTGTCTGATGGGATCCCAATCTGTTTGGAAATGACTGAATTTTTAAAAAAGTACACAAACCCTCATCTTCTGCTTAAAGTAACATGTAGTTTGACCCTTGGTAAAGTGCAGGAAGGAATGGGAATTGATGTAGAGGTATATGTTTGTGCTTATAAATCCCTAGATTTGGACCGCACATGTAGCCATAATTTGTTTGGCCATCCTGTCTGAATATCAGAAAATTTTACTGAATGGGATGCATCATACTGTACCTGGGGTGTCCTGCGCCATTTACCCCAGCAAAGCATGGCAGGGTTTGCTGCCGTACTTTCTCCTTATGTGACACCAATCTGTCGTGTTTCATTTCCGTGAAGTCCCCTGGAGCTGCCTATCCTGGCACCCTTTTTATTCTTAGAAATCTGTGTGCATGTTTGCTGGCAGAATCCTCTTACCCAGAGAGAGAGAGAGAGAGAGAGAGAGAGAGAGAGAGAGAGAGAGATTAGTCCAAGAGCTTACAATTTAATATGTAGCTGACATCCACTGCAAAATGAGAAGTATCCATAAAACTGTTCTGGGATGCATAATGACATGAGCTGAAATTAAGGAAGGAAAATTACACATGCACACAGATAAGCACATATCTGTTGAAAAGTAAGCATCATCCTACAGCAAGCAATTGGATCAATGTGCCAGGCCAAAACACTGTGCAAAATGAATTCCTCTTTGCCTACATCACATATCTAAACCTTGACAATTAAGGTGTAGAGACTGAACACTGGATTGGAACTCACCAAAGTATCATATAAATGCAATGTTAGAATGGACCAAACTACATACATACATACTACATACATACTACTTGCACCTGGCAAGGCAGTAAGTTCTATATGCAAATAAAAATCATCACCCTTCAATTACAATACGTCCAAGCAATGCCAGGCTCAGAAGCAAAATTCAAATTGCTTTGTGGACCAATTTCACATTTAAAAATTTCACATACTGCCTGAGGCTGCAATCCTAGTCACACCTTCCTGTAAGTCCCATATAACAAAAAGGACTTACTTCTGAGTAGACAATGTATTGGATGGTGCCCTTTCTCTTTATGGTAACTATTAAAGATTTTTAAATATTCTGAATAAAGTTTTTTCTTTTGGTCATTGTGTATTTGAAATCTCATCTGGTCTAACATGGGATTTTTAAAAAAATTGTTTGTGGAGTACCCCATAACCCATGAGAAGCAAAATGTCCTTCTTAACATTGTTGTCAAATTAAGAGATATATTGGTCCATAGTCTATGATACTACAATTCTATGACACTGTGATGTGCTTGCCATTTCTGGCAATACAAGAATAGAGAAACTGCATAGGATAGATGGAAAGAATTACACTAGTATCCAAGGCAAGACTGCTGGATGGTGTTCAAGGCAGAAACCATATAAAGCCTAATAGCTAAACATGGACTAGGGATGGATCCGGAATGAGGCTGCATCACCTCACTGAAGCAATATGTTAGTTTACTGCAAGTTTGGAAATAATAATTTGTAACATTTAAGAAGAAGCAATAAAACTTGGATATAATACTGCCTGCAGTAGTCTGGAGAAACGTATAACATCCAGTCATCTATCTAAAGATTCCTGTGTGGACCTGGCATAAGGTATGGTATTTAACATTATTTTCTTCCTGCCCTTTTCCCACTCATTCTCCTTTTTGCCTATCAGAGAAGATGTGCTCTGCCCAGGGATCCATGTCCACCAGGCCATCCTCAGCAGACGTCCACAAAAAGGGAACAGTTTTAGGATTCTCCGTTCCAAAGAAGCAGCCTCTGATCACTTCAGAATATATACAATCATGATCTATTGTCAAGCATTTCTTATGAAACCTTAAACTCTGCTCCATGCTGCCAACTAGCCCAAGTTGTGGAATATGTTATCATAGGAAGGGGGTGTTTTGAGCATTACTTTGCTGTATACTGAAATACAACAGTATTGTATGCAATTCATCTTGATATTGCAACAGTTGTGCAAATACAGCAAGCATTGAGGGCCATCCTGGAGATCCATCAGAGCCTTGCAAAGTAAACACCAGTGGATCAACTAAAGGATACTTGGGTGGGTTTGATTAATCCCCTTGTTGGCCTGCCTGAGTTCTGGGTCAATTTTGCTATTAGGCAAATACAAAAAAACACATATTTCTCAGGGCAAAATGCAATCTGTTAATAGTTCACTGGATATCACTGTGGGGCAAGGGAGTTATGGGGTTGCAACAGATTTCATTGACAGCAAGGAATTCTTGCAGGCTATATCAGGCTGTGGGGTTTTTATAAAGCTGCCATTCATTTACATTTGTTTCAAGCCTTGCAAACAATGGGAAATCCTTAGCAAGCATAGTGCAAACAAGAGGGTGAAGACAGACATACTATTTAACAGTAGGCATAGCAGGTTCTTAACCCTGCTACTTGAACCTATCTGCAGCCTGACTTTGCAGCTCGCTTTCCATATGTGCAATCAATGAGTTGGGGCAAGAACAGAATGGGGTAGGAGTGGACAGAAAAGGGCAGTGACAGGGTGGGGATTAGAGTGGATCAGGCCAAAGAGACAGCAGCAGCAGCACATCGCAAAACCTAACTCCTTCCCAGGTCTGATCCACTGTCAGTGATCAATTCATACTTGTGCCAGCGATTAAGCTCAGGCAGGTCCCAGTTGACTCATAGAAGCTGCTGGGGCAAGGGATCAAATGCCCAGCAGCCTAAATACCCCTGTGGGATATTGTGGTGGCAGTGCTGCAGCAGCAGCACTGTAACCTGGAGAGGTAGCTTGGATAAGACTGACAGTCACATTCAGCAAGTCCCTCTTCACCCCAGCACAATATCTTCCAGTGCATCTTTCTGCATCTTTCTCCCCAACTGTGCATTCTTTGGGAACAGAGAACCTATAAGTGATTGTTTTTGCTACATAAACCACATTGCGAACAACATTTTGTTGAAAAGCAGCATATAACAATCTTATCAGTACTACTAAAATAAGTCACTTCCTTTTTCTCCCACTGCAACACTGGGATAATAATACTTATCCACAGGATTGTTAAAAAGGACAAGCTAATATATGTGCAGTACTTTTGTAAAGGTGCTATACAAATGTCACATATTGTCAGCCTAGTCACTCCTTTCTTTGAGTAGACAGTCTGTCATTTTAAGTGGCATGTGCACCTCAATCCATTTATAGTGTAAGAGACTGGTGTCCCAGTTCCCCACGTAATGAGAAATTCCAGGAATTGAAGCACAGTGCAAGTTCTAATTTTAGAGTTGTTGAACTTACCTGTTGTTGCAGGAATAAAATTTAAAGAATAGTTGTGTGCACTGGGCACTGGTGACTATCGGGCACCAACAAGCACTGGGCACTGGTGGCACTGGGCACTAGTGGCCACTGGTAGGCTGGATACTGGGCACCAACAGGCACCAAGCACTATGGGCACTAAGGGTACTGGCAGGCACCAGCTGGCACTGACGAGCAGTGGCCACCAGCAGGCAGTAGGGACAGCATATACTGGTGGGCATCAGTGGGCAGCAGGCATCATCACTAGGCACTGGCATTGAGCATGGTCACTGGTGGGCACTGGGCACCCCCAGGCATCATTGGACATTACCAGGTACCAGACAGCACCGGGCAGTGTGTATCCCTACTGGGCACCACCAGGTACTGGGTATCTCTGCTGGGCATGGGGCACCACTGTGCAATCTGCATCCCTACTGGGCAATAGGCTACACCCAGGCATGGGCCCAAGCCGGTTCGGACCGGTTCAGCCGAACCGGTTGTTCCCATGACCCCACTGCTAACAAACCAGTAGCAGCGGGGTCGCCTGAAAACCCAGCGTACCGGTTCGGGCGCTGGGAGAGGAGACACACTGCGTGTGCGCTGACCTCAAAACACGCCTGCTGGTGTCTCCTGGAGACGCACTGCGCATGCACAGTGTGCCGGGGTTGGGGCCTGCCCCCGGCCCCACCCCTGACCCCACCCAGCCCCCTGACCCGGCCTGGCTCCTCCCACTTCCAGCAAACCGGTGCTGGGAGAGGGTCGGCCCACCCCTGGCTACACCACTGGGCACAATGTATCCCAAACAGGCACCAGGCACTAGTAACAGCCCACAGCTGTTGCTTGTGGAGGTACAATATAGCAATATTCATCAGTTTAAAAAAACCCACCACCCCCTTTTCCAGCATCTCCACCGCCCTTTTGCCTCCTCTCTCCTCAATGGCCCCCCTCAATGGCCACCCTCACCAGTTCTCAATCTGGACTGTTATCTTTCCCAAAGACAGTTAGAAATGTCAGTTGAAATATGACTGGAATGTAGACAGTTCTCCTCAGTCTTCTCTGCTCCAGAGACACCTGGGAATAGAACCCTCAGCCTGCTTGATTGACACAGAATGTGTGGACACCCTGCACAAAGTCAAGGCTTTTATGTATGATTGGATAGATAACGGTTATTTACAAATATGGTAAATATTAACTTTTTTTTACAAGTGTACAGGTTTGGGAATTGGATGGAGATAAATAACATTCTCCTGCCAGTTTTAAAACAATATGTTAATCTTTTTATTGCCTATATACAGTCCCTCTGATATCAGGTGGTCTATGTGAACATAAATATCTTAAGAACGTAAGATGAGCCTCCACTGGTTCAGGTCAAAGGCCCATCTAGTCCAGCTTTCTGTATCACACAGCAGCCCACCAGATGCCATAGGGAGCACATACGACACTTGCATCCAGGTGCCCTCCCCTGCATCTGGCACTTTGAGGTTGTCCTACACACATACACCTCGTGGCTTGTAACTCATGATGGTCCTTTCCTCTAGGAATTTGTCCAATCCCTTCTTAAAGGCATTGAGGCTAGATACCATAACCACATCCTATGGCAGGGAATTCCACAGAAAAACTACATGTTGTAAAGATATATTTTCTCTTGTCTGTCCTAACTCTCCTGATACTAAATTTTAGTGGATGTTCCCTAGTTCTGGTCTTATGTGAAAGGGAAAAGAGTATCACTCTGTTTACTCTGTCCATCCCTTGCATAATTTTGTATGTCTCAATCAAGTCTCCCCTCAAGCACCTCTTTTTGAGACTGAGGAGTCCCAAATGCTGTAGCCTTTCCTCATATGGAAGGTGTTCCAGATCATCAATCATTTTGGTTGCTCTCCTCTGAACCTTCTCAATTTCCTCTATATCCTTTTTGAGATGTGATGACCAGAACTGGACTGGACACAGTACTCCAAATGTGGCCTCAGCATTGATTTGTACAATGACATAATTTTTTGCCATTTTATTCTCAATCCCTTTTCTAATGACACCAAGCATGGAACTTGCCTTCTTCACTGTCACTGCACATTGGATTGACACCGTCATCAAGCTATCCACTAGGAAACCTAGATCTCTCTCCTGCTCTGTCACAGAGCCCATTAACCTATATGTAATGTTAGGATTCTTTGCCTCAGTGTGCATAACTTTACATTTATTCACATTAAAACGCATCAGCCATTTTGTTGCCCTTTCTTCTAGTACAGAGAGATCTTTCTGGAGCTCTTCACAGTCTCTTCTGGTCCTCACCACTCTGAATAGTTTGGTGTCATCCTCGAATTTGTCTACCTCATTGCTTAACCCTCTTTCTAGGTCATTTATGAATAGTTTTTAAAGCACCGGTCATTTAACTTTAAAGAGTTAACATTGGTCACCTGATCCTAAAGTACAGGTAGATGTGAATCCTGGTATACCTCAAGCCTTAGTTTTGGAAACCATTTTCAGTAACAAGGTTCAAATTTAGAACATTTTGGCTGTAATCATAGAGTCACTTTCCTGGGAGTAAGACCAATTGAACACAATGGGATTTACTTTTGAGTAGACATGGTTAGGATTGTGCTCTTAAAGCAGGCCTCCGTCAGTCTTGAAAGACTATGGTATTGTGCTTGGCGCTGCATATGCTGCATGCAAAGCACGAAAGCCTGGGTTGGATTTTTATGGAGGATAGGCTGTTACCCAAGCAACAAATCACCCCTTTCCACGCCACTGAATTAGACCAATGGAAAGGCAAAGCCAATACGATTGGATCCAGCTGGCGTTGCAGAGCTGGTCTAAGGACAGGAGCTCACCCTGTCTTGTGGGGCCGACCTGGGAATCGAACCCTGGCCTGCTGGTTAACAGGCACAGCATCTTTAACGCTTGCGCCACCCACAGCCCATTGTGCTCTTAGTGTAATGTTTAAAAAGGAAAGGTCTATAAGGATCTGCAAAGTGCACTTCCTCAGTAATTATGTACTTATTACATTTCACCCACATAACGACATGCTGCTGGCTGGTTTACCTTGCCACTCTCCCCGCTCCCCCTGGTACCAAGGCTACTATTCATCTCCATGACAAGGAAACACTTTCCCAACTAAATTTATGTGGGGCTGCTGTTAATGGTACAGAAGGAAGACCAATACATATGTGGCAACCCAGACTGGCATCATTGGTCCAAATAAGAGAAAAGGTTTGGGAAGATTTAAGTTGCAACATCTCTCATTTTCAAAACTCATCACTGAATATCATCATTCACTGAATGCTGCTTAAAGTATGCCAATAAGCCCACATATGTGAAGAGGGCAAGGGAGGGAGCCAGAATTTCTTTTGCCATGGGAATTGATTTGACAGCTTCTACCATGCACTGCCATGCAGGAAAACTAATGTGTTATTTATTATTTGTAAAGAACGCAATACTGTCAATAGCAAGAGTGCAGTTTCAGAGACAAATGGTAGTATATTTAGATCATTAAAGGTAGTGTGATAGTGTGATCACTTCCCTTGGTGCAATATGATACAGCTGTAATTGCCTATCTCAGTTTCATCTCAGATTTTGCTAACAGACTAGGGCTGCAATCCTAAAGACACTTTCCTGGGAGTAAGACCCATTGAACATAATGGGGCTTACATTTGAGTAGACATGGTTAGGATCTCTATTTAAAAGTAAGCCCCATTGTGTTCAATGAATCTTATTCCTTAGCAATCCTTCTTCTTTACGATTGCAGCCATAGTGCTGCATGGGAAAAATGTGTGTTCGCACCACCAAACAACGGTTGCCTGCATCATCCTCCAATTAACTTAAAATATATAGTATCACCGTAACTGCAGGGACAACTTGATCTTTCTTTGACTGAAAACTAACCTGCATTTTGTGGATCTGCTCCATTTTCATCTGCTATCCCTAGATTTCTACTCTAGATGCTTTGCAGAGGGAGACTACCAGGAAAGTAACGTATAATATTATGCGGGTCTATGGAAAAGAAATGAATGTGATTCAAGAAATGGCAGCCAAATATTATCCCCTCCACCCAGTTCATAATGCACACAGGCTTCACACTCGGGGGCGGGGGGACAACAACAACCTGACACCCCAGAAGACAATCCAGAAAACAGCCCAGAAAATATTTTTAAGTTAAAAAATAAATCTTTCTTACGTCTCCATAGGTCATCTACCAATGGGTAGATTTGTTTAACTTGTTTAATTGTTTTATTGGTTTAAGTCCAAGGAGTCCAAGGACTTACTGGGTGTCAGGCCAGGAACAGGGGATGCATTCTCAGCATGCATAATTGACACTGATATTCAATTCTTCTTTCCCTCCAACCACTCTCTGTCTGGCCTGCTCTCCGCCCCATTCTATTCATGATTCTTATCTAAACCACTCCAGCCACTTATCTACCTGCTGTCCCAAATCACCCCAGCCACTGACTTACCTGCACCAACAGAAGCTAGGCAAGTCTCTGGCACACATGCAGGGTCTTTAGTGAACTTACAAATTTTGCTCCAGCCTGCAAGTAATTGGTGTTGCTTTTTCAGACCAGCAACCTGGGGTTTATGCTGGATTGTACCATAGGATTAGGCTGTTAAAACTACCTTGATATTTATCATAATTGCTAGAACTGGCAAACAGAAAAGTAAATACCTTGCTGGTATTTTTAAAAAAAATCTTCACTCCTATTTGTTCAGTTTTTTAATTTTTTCTTTTTATTGCATTTCTAGTCCCTCTTGCAACTTTGATGCAGGATCTGCAAGCATGTCATATTCCTGTCATATCTATCTGTCTGTCTGTTTGTCTGTCTGTCTGTCACTTTTCAATGAAAAAGAACACAAAGTCGTTTACCCATAGCCATGTGACAGGCGTTGGGGGTCTTAAAATTAACCCCAGTTCAAGTTCAAGTGCAAGTTCAAGTTCAAGGTCTGCCACTTATTATTGGATTATTAATTGGTTTAATTGATTATTGAGGAATTTCAATAATCATTCAGTAAAGTGACCCATCTCCTCCAGTTTGTTGTCTGTGTGTTTAATAGACCATGCGTATACCAAACAAAGGTGACATCCCAGAGTTCTCCCTGTTAACTGAGTCTCCATGTATCTACCATGACAAATAATTACTGATAGACCAATCCCAGTCTACCACTGATTTCTTTATATGCCATTAAAGCTTGTAGCCATCACCACATCTTGCAGCTATTAGTTCCACAATTTAGGTACGCAACATATGAAGTTCTTACTTTCAACTGACCTGAATGTACTGCTAACTAGTTTCATCAGCTGATCAGAGAAGTGGGGAAGCAACTCTGTCTCTTTACCTTACATGATTTCAGTTTGGTTCACATGGGAGCAGTGTGGGATGGCTTGCACTTTCAGCCTTTGCCTTCCGTTGGGGATGGGTAGGAAAAGTACATTCCTTTTCGTCAGCCCATTATGGGACTGCTAGATTATACTGCCTACATAATGAATTTAGGTCATCAGCAATGCTTTATTGAGACTGCAGCTTAACTCTGATAAATAGTGCCTAATGGTCTATTCTTCTTGCTATGCTGCCCATTGTTGGGAGTCCACTGTGCCCTTGTCATCATTTTGTAGTTTTAGACATGTCAGCAAACTTAGATAACCAGGCTGGAATTCCACCCTCTCTAGCCTTCTGGGTTGCACAGGTTATTTTTGTAAAATTTTGTTAAAGCATTGCTTGCATAATTTCTAGCCAGAGGAATATTAAAAACATATATTATGGTTTTTAAGGCATATGTCTGGATTTTATGCACACAGAACAATAAACCGAAGTTGGCCAGAGAGTGTACCTTTGGCAGGGAATTGCAATCAACCCTGAGTCTCTGACATTTGTGTCTGTATGATATATATACTTTAGGGGTGGGGGTTGCCATGTTAGGACCAATTAAATGTTATGTTATCATTAAAGTTTACAAGCTGGAGAAGAAAATTTTGCATAGGTCACATGGGATTTATTTATTTATTTATTTACTAGCGAAAAGCGTACCCGGGTTGTGGGAGTAACATTTCCCCATACGCGATCCCCCATGGCGCATCAACACCACATGTGCAATTTCCCCATGTGCAACTTCCCTCGTGCACAACTTACCCCCATGCACAACGTTCCCCCTATGCGCAACTTTTCCCCCATGCGCAACTTTTCTCCCATGCACAACTTCCCCATGTGCATTATCCCCGATGCACAACTTTCCCCATGTGCGCAAATTTCACCCGTGCGCAACTCCCCCATGCGCATCATCCCCCCAGGCGCATCATCCCCCTGTGCGCAACTTCCTCCTGTGTGCAACTTTCCCCAGTGCGGATCATCCCCCGTGCGCAACTTCCCCCATGCACAACTTCCCTCGTGTGCATCATCCCCCCGTGCGCATCATCCCCCATGCGCATTATCCCCCATGTGCATCATCCCCAATGCACAACTTTCCACCCATGCACATCATCCCCCATGTGCAACTTTCCCCTATGTGCAACTTTCCCCCATGCACATCATCCCCCATGCACAACTTTCCCCCATGTGCATCATCCCCCCTGCCCATCATCCCCCCATGCACATCATCCCCCCATGTGCAGCATCCTCACCAGTGCAACCTCTTTGTTCGAACAACATCCCCCCACTGCACCAGGCACTGAGCACCAAATTGTCTGGATGTTATTCAGTCTCTCATGTTAAGTATAGGACAAAAACACATTGACCCCTTTTCAGCCTCTCAAGGGTTAAATTTCTCCACATGGGTTCTTGGTGGGTGTTCAGGTGACAGAAGGAACTCCCAGAATTCCATGCTTCAGGCCCAGCAGTTGGGGCGGAATGTTGATGAGTCATCAATTCTCCAATGCAAAGTATAGGGAGGAAAACACGTTGCGCCTCTTTTCACCCCCTTCCGGATGGAATTTCCGAAAACCGGTTCTTAGTGCACCCCTCCGTCATGGAAGGAACACCCATCCCAAATTTCTCTCTCTCTCTCTCTCTCTCTCTCTCTCTATTTTTTCCCTTCCTTTCGCCCTCAGCAACAGGACTCAATGTGGCTAACAACTGAGCATAAATACAGTATTATACATAAAGCATACTGTATGTACACATAACACATAAAAAAACTGCACATTTAAAGCAATCAAAAACATTTAAACACCCTGGTTGCAATAAATTAATTAAAATCATAACAACACCAACTCTCATCTTCAATTAAAAGGTCCTACAAAGACCTTACAGATCTGCTGAAAGCTTTCCAAGGAGGGAGCTTTCCTCAGTTCCAAGGGAAGGTGACTCCTTAACTGGGACGCAGTCACCGAAAAGGCCCTATTTCTAGCCCACACCTCTCTGGTTAGTAGTATGGTCAAGAGGGCCCCTTCAGATGACCTAAGAGGATGGGTAGGAATATAGAGTTATCCAGAATTATTATTTGGGAGTTATTATTAGAGTTATTCAGATCAGGAGCATAGTGTGAGGCTTTAATATTGTGTTCCTCACAGAACTTATTTAAGCACAAAAGAAAAGCACATCAGACTAATGATGCCTAATTTGGTCTAACCTTTTTGCACCAAAAAAAGAGTACCTTAAAGCAGGGGTCCTCAACCCCTGGTCTGTGGCCCAGTGTCTGTCTGCGGTGCTGTGCGGTAGCCAGACTGGGCCATGCCGGGACTAGACCCCGACCAGGAGGCAGGAGCCTTGCTGTGCCCAGCCCTGGCTCTGAAGCAAACTGGGCATGTGTGACCCAGTTGCTGGACTGTGCATGCCCAGCTCACCTTGGTTCCAGGGTGAACTGGGCACACATGCCCCAATTGTGGGTTGTACTTGTCCAGCTTGCCCTGCCTCAGCCCAATCAGACTTTTTCCCATGGCCCCAGCAGGGTGACCAGATGCCTGAACCTAAAAAGGAGGACAAGGTCTTGGATTCCTCTCAGCCCAACCTTTCTGGCAGACCATAGCACATTTGCCTACTCACGAGTAAAGCCACAATATGGGGCACTGGAGCTCAAAGCATATTTTTTATATTTAGGTTTTTGGTCAAACCTTTGATAGGAAGGAGATATTTCAAACCTGATTTTTGCACTGGATTATGCTATTCAATACGAATTCAGTGACATATGACATGATGCACACCATTGTACACCATTGCAAAGTTTCAAAATGAAGCCAAAATGGAGGACAGTGAAGCCCTTTTGGAGGACACCCAGACAGGAGGCTAAAAAAGAGGAAAAATCCAGAAAAATCCAGTGATATGATCATCCTGGTCCCAGGCTATGGACCTCAAGACGTTGACAATCACTGCAGTAAAGGATAACAAAATTATGATGGCAGAAATGTTTGTGCACTACAGTATCCTTCAACAGATGTATAACTAGGGTGCAAACCTAATCAATTTTTCAGCTCCATGGTAAGGGCAATGCAACTCAGAGATAAGGGAACAAACATTACTTTACCATGAGAAGGCCTCCATGACTGCCCCCACAACTCTAGAATGTAGCACTCATGCAGGCTACAGCTTCACTACCATCCCTTCTGCCCCACACTGCTGCCATGTCTGTCCACTTGCCTGCAGTAGTGCAATTACATTTTCAGATTGTTCTTGGTGGCAACCTGCAGGACCCCCTGAGTATGTGGCCTCCTGGCACCTTCCTAGTTAGGGCTATGCGTTCCATTACTCCCATACTAATGCATTTAAACAAACAGATTAGATAGCAGCCTAATGAATTTGTCAACCAATTAATAGTCCTGGGTAAATGATCTGTCCAATAAAATATCCAAATGTGTTCAGGTTGTGGAATGTAGCTGGCAATTCATCGTAGATATCAAAACTAAGAGCACAATCCTAACCATATCTACTCAAACATTGAACACTACCCATTGTGTTCAATGGGTCTTACTCCCAGGAAAGTGTCTTTAGGATTGCAGCCTAAATCTGATATGGTTTTTCAGCCATTCCGACTACATGGGGTGATCCAAAGTTCTGCATGCAGGCTTCTTTTAACCATCCATCTTCCCCAAAGGCTTCTAAGGGTCTCACTTGAGCATGAGGTCACTGAACATTCTATGGCTTGAGAATCCCATAAATACTTTCGTTGCCCATTGAGACCTGTCTCTGAATTTTATAGCAGTGTGTTCTTCATGTTGTTTTTTTCATCCTAAGCAAGGATCTATGCTTTTATTTTAAAAATAGTTTGCAGAGATATCCTTTTAATTTTTTTCCCCTCCACTTTGGCTACAATGCTATTTTTAACTATGTTTTAATGCAATAGAGCTAACAGCCTCCACACCTCTGCTGAGTGGGCTACTGTGTAGATTTCCTGTATTTGCAAGAGCGCACTCCACTGGGTATATGGTATAGATGTTCCCTGACAGCATAATACCACAGGGGATCCCTGTAACCAGGCATGCAGAAAAAGGAGAGAGGCTGGCTCGCCAAGAAAAACAGTCACACATGACAGAGAAAAAAATACATGGGGCAGGCAGATGGGGGAGGGAATTGGTCATGATGTCAACCTTCTTTTGTTTCTTTGAAACACTGCAGCACACAGTACATGTGATAATTTAGTTAAGGGTAGAATGGCTTGAGCAAAATAGCAAGGCATTATCTGGTAATGCTTTAACACAGTGAGGTTCAATCTTTTTCATCTCTTGGCAAATGACAAGGTGCTAAATATTCAAGGCAAACCATCATTTTTTTTACCATTGACAAGGTACACCATGCTGTTGTTGGGCAACTTAAATATCCTAATGGACCTCCTGATAAGTGATCCTCCCAAAATATTGTGGCTCTCCAGCACACCATCCCCAGCACAACAGTTTGCCATAGCACAGTGGTTGAAAACGCTGCTTGAACAGATAATTGAAACCAAATTAATGGCGGCATTCAGTGCAAAGCGGTACATGTTTACTCAGAAGTGACTTACATTGTGTTATAATAGCTTAATTACAAGGTTTCCCCATCAACACAGCCAATCCAAAATGGATTGCCCCATCCCATGGTGGGGATGGGGTGGGAGGTGTTATAGAGATCTCAAAACTCTGATATCTGCAGGATCAGTCCTCATTTGTTCCTTTATAGCAGGTATAAGGGTTCCTCTTATACCACTAAGATTATGCTAGCAAAATCAATGGTGCAGGTCTGTATGAACCTGTGCTGTGGGATCGGGACAGGGACAAGGTTTGGGATTTGGCTGCCATCACCATCTCTGAACCTGCCACCTTCCCAGACTGATCTGCTAGCATAATAGGTGGGGGGAAACCTATGTTCAGAAGTGTGGGAACTTTCTACCAATCTGCTGCCTGAGGCACCTACCTCGTTGGTCTTATGGATGGATGGTCTCTGGTCCTGCAGTCCCTTGCCTACCAGCAATTTTTATTTTGTGACTTGTCCCTTCCTCTGATGGCTCTTTAATTGTGCAATATGCTGGAAACAATCTCAACTTATAGAGTAAGCAGTGTCCTTGATGGAGCAGTGAATTTGGGTGGCTCCTCTTCCTCAATTCAGTTCTGACTTATAAAAATTAACTTAAGTAACAGTGTCAGACAGAATCCTTATATAAATCACAGGTGGACTTGTATATCATTAAATAAATAACAACTAAAAGTAAATTTTACGTATGATGGTAAATCCATTAAAAGAGCATCTGTCCATTTTGATGCTATCCTCATCTACATGCCTCATCTACACACCTCATGGCTTGTAACCCCCATCACCATGTCCTGTGGTAGGGAGTTCTGCTAGTTGCCCATGATTTCTGTATTAGGGTACAAAGGCATGGATTTTTGTATACTATGTGGTTGCTGTGCTTTTTGACCTGACGAGAGGCAAGTTGGTGGTTTGGAGTGAGCTCCCATTACTTGTCAAGCTCATGCCGGTCTACCACTTTGAAAGCATATAAATGCAAGTAGATCAATAGGTACCACTTTGGTAGGACAGTAACAGTGTTCTAGGCTGTTTGGCATTCAGTCATGCCAGCCGAGGGTGATTGTCTAGGAGAGGAGATTTAGGTTTAACTGATCTAGGAGGGTTTAAAAAGCAGCACCTGCCAAAATTCCCTCTTCTATACAATACTTAAAGGTAGAGGCACTCTGACCTCCGTTCTATATGGTCACCCAGCCAGCCACATGACCATGGAGGCATCTTCAAACAGTGCTGGCACTTTGACCTTATAACTGCATAAGCAGTGCTCCTTAGAGTTGCTCATGACTAGGGAGCATGTGGGAGACATCTTTACCTTTATTAAATACATTAGAAATTTTGGTTTCAAGGTGGAAGCGGGTGCTGGGCATTATCATGTGTGCCACTGCTGTAATTACCTGAAACAAAGAGGTAGGCAGTCAGCAATTAATAACTGGAAAGAGATGAGTTTGTGAGAACAAAAGAATGAGGCAGCCTCTCCAGGCATTTGAAGCTCATGTTTATGGATTAGAACTGCGGTGACACTTCACTTTGATGGTGACATTTCTACGGGCAAATTAGGGATTTTTCATCAGATTCAACTGTTCCCTTCTGTCACCACAAAGCCAGAAATCATGACTTTATGTTTGTCAACATAAAGAAAAAAGCAGGTCATAATTCTGATTCAGTCTGTCCAATTATGCAGATTTAACGTAAAAAGCAGGGAAGGATGGTACAAGATTTTTTTTAATCCCTGAGGAAAAACAACAACAACAACATGGCATTCCCATCTCCCACAAATTAACTCATGGTACAATGCACTGGGAAATTCAGGTGAATCTTGGGTAAACATGGAGTATAACAGAAGACTGTCCATGTGGGATGTCTCTATCCATGGGAAAGATGACCTTGATAAGCCTAGCTACCAATGTAGGGGAAACATTTCTCTTCAGCCCAAGACTCCCTTAGGGTACTGTGTGCCCACTTGCCCAGCTCCCCAAAGCAGCATGGCTCTTCTCCAACCCTCACTTCAGGATCCAGGTAGGCAGCCACAGGAGCCAGGCAACTTCCCTGCACCACTTGGGGGACTGCATCCAAACGGGGAAGGTGGTAGGATTCAGCATGCATCCTCCTGGAGTGAGCAGAGGGTGAAGGGAAAGTCACACATGTCCCACCCAGCCAACTCCTCTAGCCAAGCTTGGAAAATGGCAGCACCTACTGCCAAATTCCAAGATGGTGGCACTCAGCTTTTTTCAACCCCTGAAATGAAGTTGCAATTCAAGATGATCCCAACCCTCACATTGAGAACCACTGCCCTGGGGTAACTAACACATGGTTTGGAAGAGCTTTCTTCAGTGATAGGCTGGACAGGCTCTTTCTGAGGTGTCTCTGCTTATGGTTTGTGGAATAGCCACTATATTTCAAGGAGATAGTGAGTGCCAAGACAAACTATCAGGGGAAACTGCTCTCCAAGAAATACAATCATTCAGAGACAGGATCTACCTGTCCAGCAGCTGTTAAAAGCTGTTAAAGCACCTGTTAAAGTGACCTCTCCAGAAATCAGACCCAAATTCTTATCTCAATTCATACAGGTAAAAAAAACAGCCACTGGCCAGAGTAACTGCACTTGGAAGTCAGATCATCAGAACAGGCAGCAAGGTTCCTCTGCCTATGGAATTATTGGGATCCCCTACATAGGGATTTTCTCTGCAGGTAATGGTCTCAGAAAATGCTTCTAGAAAATGCAAAAAAAAAATCTTTGTCAGCAAGGTGATATCTCGAACCTGGGTATGGGTTCTGTGTGGGACCTTATGTGGGTCCTCTGTTGTTGTTGTTGTTTAGTCAACAACATGTCATATCTGACTCTTCATGACCACATGGACTGCAGCTAGGGTTATGTCCCCCCAAAAAGGGACAATCCCAATTTGGGGGAGTGTGTTCACATACTGGCAAATGGAACAGAGGAGCCTGCCAGTGATGGGCTTCAAATAAATTAAGAACCGGTTCTCTGCCCATCTGGCAGCCACTTTTAAATGGCTATTTTTAAACTTTATATGTCCTGTCTCTTGTTAACAACCGGTTCTATAGAGTAGGTGCGAACCTGCTGGAGCCCACCACTGAGCCTGTCCTGATTTTGTGGAAGAGAATTATGGCAAGCCTAACCGCAGCACATCAGGCCTATACTCCACCAGCTTCTGAAGTCTGTACAAATTCATGTTCATTGCCTCAGTGACTCTACCTAACCATCTCATCTGCTGCTTGAACATCCAGAACTGGAATTTGTGTCTGGCCTAAATTGGCAGACATGCCATTTGAATTCAAGAGACAATGTACCGGTATTTGTCTCTTTAATTTTGGGCTGGAGAGACCCAATACACTCTTCAAAGGAGCTGGCTTTAAAAGTCTGTACGGATTGCGACTTTTGAGCAAGTTAGAAATAAATGAGATTGGACTGCCAATAAAATACATACATAGAACACTGGCTCTTCAGCCTTGTAATTGGGATGAGCACTATTCTTGAAGTTGGTCATGACTTGCAACCTTATAAAGGAACTCCATATAGTAATATACAGCAGCAGGGCATTTTTTCTGGGGGTACTCACTGGTACTATAGGCATCTTTTTCCACCTGCCTCCCCCCAGCAGTTAATCAGTGGGGGATGATCTGTGGTGAGTACAGGCGCTGTTCCCCCCCCCCCCCAGAAAAGCACTATACAGCAGTATAATTTTAAGCACATAACGTAATTTTTATACCCTTATTGAAAAGCTCAAAATCCATCAACTTAAGCTGGCTTTTGACTAACCTGTTTATTATTCTGAATAACAATGTAATGCATATCAAAAGCAAGGTACACGTCCCTCCAAGCTATTTAACAAGAGTAGCAAAGGTTTCCTACAAGTTGCCCTGCTAGTCATGATGACCAACTCTAAGGACAGTGCTCATCCCTGTACCAAGACTGAAGTGCCAGTGTGTTGTCAGAAGACATCATGTGGTCATGTGGCTGCGCTAGTAAAATTCCAAAGATGCATAGCACACTGTTACCTTCCCACAGAAGTGGTATCTATATATCTACTTGCATTTACATCCCTTCAAACATGCCCCACTTATGACATCTGGTCAGCCCTGCTCAGCTGCTGTGAAGTTGCTCCTCTGTGTTGATCCCTCTTGGAGAGCATCCTCTCCTTTCACTGAGATGGGCTGAGCGGTCCTCCCTGAGAGTTCTGGCCCCGCCCACCTTCTGCAGTCGCCCGGCAACCATTCAGCGTCAGCCTTCCATGGAACGTTTCGGTGTCTCAACGTTCGAAAGCATCTCCCTGCTTCTCCTTGGTCGGCGCCGCTTCCTCCCCGATCAAGGAGATGAGCTGCAGGAGGTGGAAAAGAGCGCCCCCTCTCTTCGGCCCGTGAGTTCAGCTGCCTCCTTGTCCGGGCAATGGGGTCCTCGCAGCGCTGTCTGTGGCTGGCTGAGCAGGGAAGGGCTTCGCCTGTTGTTTGGCTAGGATTCCCACTTAGGCTGCAACACTTTCCTGGGAGTAAGCCCCATTGACTATAATGGGACTTATCTCTGAGTAGACACGCATAGGGTTGGGTTGGGCTTTGAGACTCTTACTTACTTCTGAGTAGACATACATAGGATTGGATTTTGAGACTGCTATCCTATCCACACTTTTGTGGGAGTAACCCCCACTGATTATATTGGGACTTACTTCTGATTAGACATGCATAGGGTGGGCTTTGAGGCTGCTATCCTAGCCACACTTTCCTGGGAGTAAGCCCCATTGACTATAATGGGATTTACGCAGTGATGGGCTTCAAAGAAATTAAGAACCGGTTCTCTGCTCATCTGGCAGCCACTTTTAAATGGCTATTTTTAAACTTTATATGTCCTATCTCTTGTTAACAACCGGTTCTATAGAGTAGGTGCGAACCTGCTGGAGCCCACCACTGGATTTACGTCTGAGGAGACATGCATGGGATTGTGCTTTGAGGCTCCTATAATGGGACTTCCTTCTGAATAGAGACATGCATAGGACTGGATTTTGAGGCTGCTATCCTATCCACACTTTTGTGGGAGTAACCCCCATTGATTATATTGGGACTTACTTCTGAATAGACATGCATAGGATTGGGCTTTCAGGCTGCTATCCTATCAACACTTTCCTGGAAGTAAGCCCCATTGACCATAATGGGACTTACTTCTGAGTAGACATCCATAGGGTTGGGCTTTGAGGCGGCTATCCTAGCCACACTTTCCTGGGAGTAAGCCCCATTGAGTATAACGGTATTTCTGAGTAGACATGCCATAGGTAAGTGTGCTGTTCACTTTCAATTTCAGTGTGATGAGAATCCTGTCCACACTTTCCTGCCAGCAAGCCTCATTATTATGAGTCTAACTTCTGAATAGACATGCGTTAGTTTGGGCTCACTATTTTGGAAGGAATGGGTTTCATATGATGGCAGTCATCATCACTTTCTTTCTTTCTTCCTTCCTTTCTTCCTACCTACCTACCTACCTACCTACCGCAGTGTTTTCAACCAGAGTGCCATGCACACTGGTATGCCACAAATGATCTGCAGGTGTGCTGTGGAAGTTTGGGGGATCAATCAGTTATTAATAGGGCCAACGGGGGTGTGAACCACATCATGCTTTGTCAATGGTCCAAAAACTGATGGTGTGCCTTGCCTTAGCAACATGTCAGTATGCCATGAGTTGAAAAAGATTGAAAATCTACTGTGATGCCATATCACACAGCATCTCCTGCGTAGTAGGCTCACCATTACTCTGCCTGTGAATTGCGGGGGAATCACAACTGGTTGGTAGCTACAAGGGGAACATCGCAGTGGTGGGCTTCAGGGGGTTCTCACAGGTTCTATAGAACACTTTGCTAATGAGTGTCTGGTTCTGAGAACGTTTCTAATGGGACATATAACCTGTTGTTAATTTATTTGAATCCCATCACTGGGAACATGTGGAAGGAAGTGTTAGCCTAGATGCAGCCAAACCCTCTGATAAAGGAGAGCAGAAATGTTCCTGCAGAAAGCATGACAGGTAGAATCCTGGAGGAAAAAAGGATTCTTGTCATAAAGAGAGGAACAGAGCAGACTCCTGAAATGGGGTACTTTTCAATAAGAATCCTTGGTGTATCTGGTTTAATTTTATTTTTCCCCTTGGAGACCCAATGAACAACACCATATTTTTGTTTCTCTAAAGTTGAACTCATATTGACGCATCCCAGACATTTGTACATATCATTATTTCCATCATGCAATTTCTCTTCAGTTGGCCAACAAACGTGCTTCATGCATGTAAAGCAATTTTAATAATTCTTGGACAAGGATCTATTAAAATGGTGCATGTTAACAATCCTTGGCAAATATGCACTTGCAGTTGCTCCTCCAGTCATTCATTCCCAAAGTGTGTTCTGATATTCAGTAAACCATCCCCAAATTGGCCACTCAGACAAGGTGTCCTGGCCTGAATCATCCTGGTCCTTTGAACCTAGGGAATTCTTACTCTTGCACACCATGAAGCAATTCTTTTCAGCAGGGACTTGTCATGCCAGTTTTCAATTCAGCTATTTAAAGTTCTGAAAAACACCGTACTGGACAGTGACCCAAACTACAAGTTCTGAACATCCCATGATCTGGCCTTAGCACACTTATTTTGTCTCCTTCGTAGCAGCTGGTAGCAGCTTCAAGTTCTCTGGAATAGTTCTTCAGGTTGAATGTTAAGCAAAATTGATGGCAGGGAAGGGATAGGAGCTGATGCTGGGGCTGATGCTTTATATCCAATGGAAAGAAATATTGTGGTTCTGGAAAACTTGCCCCACTTGTGAAATTTTGGTTGACTTAAAAAAACATTACATGGCTTTCAGAAATTTTTCTAATGGGCCAACACAGGTACAGCTATATAGGCTTTTGTATTGTTTAGGTCTTGGTGATGTAACCACACCAGTTCAAATTCCAAAAATGTCATATAGGCTCTTATAGCCAAGGCAAAAATTAACCAGACCATATGCACATAAATAACTCACTGTGGAATCTTAACCAAATTACCAGCACTGGCATAAGCGCAATGCAGCTCTGAAGTAAGGGAACAAACATTCCCTTACCTTGAGGAGGTCTTTGTGGCTGCTCTAAGTACAGGATGCAACATGTGCTCCACTGGCACACCCATGCCAGTGCCAGAAAGTTGGTTAGGATTTCATCCTCAGAGTCCTATCCTGAGCTCTCAGCCTCAAGCATTATATATCCCTGGGTATAGGGGCATGTCCCCTATCAATGAGCTGCATGCATCTCACCCTGCAGATTTTTAATGGCACACAAAAACTGTGTTGTAGAAGGGCACTATAACTATGTCAAACAGTGGTTCTTGAGAATTTCAGCACAAGACTCTCTTCTGAGAATGACAACTGATGTCATGGCTGGAAGTGATGTCATTGCCAGAACCTGGAGTTCCATCACTGTGATGCCAGAGTTCTGCCATATCTACTAATGAGTAAGTCCCATTGTGTTCAATGAGATGTACTCATTCAGTGCCCCATTCCAAGATGATAGTGCCTAACACCAGATTTTTTTGTAGTTCCCCTGAAATGAAGTCACAACCCCCCAAGGGGGTCCCACCCCCAACTTTGAGAACCTCTGATATAAAAGACAGGATGGAGTGGAAAGAAGGTGGGAGGAAGAAGCAGACACCAGGAAACTGGTAATTACCCTTTCATGATAGGAAGGAAAAGCCCCAGCTGTTAAACTAAAAACCCATTAGAGGAGGGAGTTAGGCATACCATATAGGCGGAGGTGATGAAGACATTGAGTTGACCTGCTATGTCAGAGGCTGCTGATAAGTTGAGGAGGATAAGAATAGAAGTGAGACAGTTGTGTTGGAATGAGGTCCCAGCAAATCATTAATGAGTCTGAGAGAAGGACTGTGATTGAAGACAGCCTGGTGGGAAGGTGAGGGACGGGTGAGACAGGGAAGGCAAAGGCCCAGGAACGCTAAGCACAGTCAGGAGGAATGTTGAGTGCAGGCAGGACGGCTCATTAATTTTAGAACGAGAGCTTCCTGAACAGCCGCTTATCAAGAATGAGACAAGGGCATGCCTGACATCCAGTTGAGTGAAAGGCTGCAAATCAGGCATACCTATATTGGAAAAAAAAAACTCATGTGGCACCATCATTGGGACCATTGGAAAGCCCCTAATGCAAATCTTCCCTCTGGCTTTTGACAAACCACATTTTTCAGTCTCAATCCCTCTGTATGCATTATGGGAAAAATATTGATATCCTTTACTTTGTCGTAAGAATGGCTCAGATAATGAATGTGAAGCTACTGAATGTGTTTAAAGTGCTTAAGTTTTATCTATCTTCTGTAAAAGCCAAATCCTATCTTATTATAACTACAATTCAACCCCAAAGTAAGAGTACAAACATTTCTTACCTTAAGGAGTTAACTCCTTAAGGCTACAATCCTGACTCCCAGTTAGACCGGCATAAGTCTCAACCCAAGTTCTGTGCTGGCCTGGGAGTGTCACAAAGTGCTGTAAGGCACCTCTGCGCCACTCCTGGGGCACTTGCCTCCCTATATCACCACAGGAATGGGGAGACAAATGAGTTGTGCCAACTTAGGTAAGGATTGCACTCTGTGTTTAGTTAAACTGGTTATGTTAAAGAGGCCTCCATAATTGCAGCTCCACTACAGTCGTATAGAATGCACCCCATTAGCATGGCTCATCACTGTTGAAAAGTGGGATAGGATTGGGCCATTAATTTGTATTCTATCCTCCCTGAAAAGACCTCGAGAGTTTTATAACCTCACTAGCAAAAAGCATACCCACGTTGCGGGAGTAACTTTTCCCCATACAACATCCCCCCACGGCACATCAACACCCCATGCACATCAATACCCCATGCGCAACTTCTCCCCATGCGCAACATCCCCCATGTGCCTGAACTCCTCATATGCAACATCACCATCTACATCACTCCCCATGCGCAACTTACCCCCATGCGCAACTTACCCCATGTGCAACTTTCCACCGTGTGCAACTTCCCCCGTGCACATCATCCCCATGCGCAACTTCCCCTCATGTGCATCATCCCCCCTGCACATCATCCCTCCATGCGCATCATCCCCCCATGCGCATCATCCCCTAGGCGCAACTTCCCCCATGCGCAAATTTCCTCAATGCGCAACCTCACCCATATGCAACTTTCCCCATATGCATCATCCCCCCATGTGCAACTTCACCCATGCGCAACTTCCCCCATGTGCAACTTCCCCACATGCACAACTTCCCCCATGCGCAACTTCCGCATGCGCAACTTCCCCCATGTGCAACTTTCCTCCATTGGCAACTTCCTCCCATGTGCAACTTCCCCATGCGCAAATTTCCCCCATGCCCAATTTTCGCCATGCACAATTTTTCCCCATGCGCAACTTTCCCCCATGCGCAACTTCCCCATGCGCAACTTCCCCCATGCGCAACTTCCCCCATGCGCAACTTCCCCCATGCACAACTTCCCCCATGCGCAACTTCCCCCATGCACAACTTCCCCATGTGCAACTTTTCCCCATGCGCAACTTCTCCCCATGCTCAACTTCCCCCATGCGTATCAGTCCCCCAATGCCAACTTCCCCACATGCACATCATCCCCAATGTGCAACTTTCCATAAAGCGCAACTTCACCCATGTGCAACTTCCCCCATGCGCAACTTTCCTCCATGCACATCATCCCCCATGCGCAACTTCCCTGCATGTGCAATTTCCCCCATGCGCAATGCCCCATGCACAACTTCCCCCATGCGCAACTTCTCCCCATGCGCAACTTCCTCCATGCATATCAGTCCCCCAATGCCAACTTCCCCACATGCACATCATCCCCAATGTGCAACTTTCCATAAAGCGCAACTTCACCCATGCGCAACTTCCCCATGCGCAACTTTCCTCCATGTGCATCATCCCCCATGCGCAACTTCCCTGCATGTGCAATTTCCCCCATGCGCAACGCCCCCATGCACAACTTCCCCCATGAGCAACTTCCTCCCATGCGCAACTTTCCTCATACGCAACTTCCCCCATGTGCAACTTTCCTCCATGCACATCATCTCCCCATGTGCAACTTCCCCCCCAAGCGCAACTTCCCCCATGCGCTTCATCCCCCCATGGGCAACTTCCCCATGTGAAACGTCCCTCATGCGCAACTTCCCCCTATGTGCAACTTCCCCCATGCACATCATCCCCCCATGCGCAACTTCCAACATCCCCCTGTGCACCAGGCACTGAGCACCAAATTGGCTGGATGTTGTTCAGTCTCCCATGTTAAGTATAGGACAAAAACCCGTTTCCCCCTTTTCAGCCCCTGAAGGGTTAAATTTCTCCACATGGGTTCTTGGTGGGTGTTCAGGTGACAGAAGGATCCCTCCCAGAATTCCATGCTTCAGGCCCAGCAGTTGGGGCGGAATGTTGAGGAGTCATCAATTCTCCAATGCAAAGTATAGGGAGGAAAACACGTTGTGTCCCTTTCCACCCCCTTCCGGTTGGAATTTCCGAAAACCAGTTCTTAGTGCACCCCTCTGTCACGGAAGGAACACCCACCCCAAATTTCACACTTCTAGGCCCAGCGGTTTTGGCAGGGCGGTGATGAGTCAGTCAGTCAGTGAGTCAGTCAGTGAGTGACTTTTCTCTTTTATATATATAGATTAAAAACTCTGTGCCAGTGGTCCTCAACCTTTTTCCTCCCAATTTTTTTCCAGGGACCAGCCCAGGGGTGGGGGGAGAGTTCTGCCTTTGGTGACCTGGAGGGAGGGCTTCCCCACCTCAGCAGCACAGCTGCCTCCCACTGTATACCCCATTGTAGTGAACAGAGATATTGCTAGGCTACTGTGGATAGGACTGCAGATGAGAACCCAATGTCTCAGTGCATGTTTACTCAGAGCAGGGATTTTCAACCTTTTTCAATGCAGGATGCATGGTATGGTATATGTCTCCCACATCACATTTAGCTTGGCCCTCACTGATCAAAACTGCCCTGTCTGTTAGGCCAGCTGCAGAAGGAATGTAACTGTGCTGCATTTAACCTTGTCAAGAAACCTTAATATTTATTTATTTCACAGATTCATACAAACACCCAAGGCAGCTTACAAAGTTTTTAAAAATCAAGCACAAAGAACAGTAATAAACAAGTGCAAAATGTCAACCTTGTCAACATTGGTCTTAAGTTTTTTAAAAAATTAAAAAAATTAAGTTTAATATTTAAAAACATTAATTTTAGCTTTTAAGAAAAAATGTTTTTTAATTATTACCTTGTGAAAGATTACCCTCAGTGCAAAGTAAAATTCAAGAGAGAGAGACCATAATTTAGCCTGTAGGGAGCAGATAAGGTTCTAGGTGCAGAAAATACTACCCAGCAATCAAATTCCAGATGAAACAGGTTAAGTCTGAGCCCTCGCCAAAAAGCCATGAGAGATGGAATATTTCTCAATTCCCCTGAGAGGGCCTTCCATAGTTGTGGTGCCACTACAGAGAAGCCTTGCCCCCAAACTGCCACCTCTCTAACCTGTGAGAGGTGCCCCATCAGCAGACCTGGTGCTACATCAGCAGACCTAAGAGGGTGGGCTGGAATGTATGGAAGGAGGCAGTTTTTCTGGTATCCTGAATGTAGTTTTATATTCCGTTTGTTGAATATTAATATAGTATTTCGTCTTTTCCATCCACTGTAAATTGTCATAAGAAAACTGAAAAATAAAAGCCTCAAAAATAAAAATATAAAAAAATGTCCCTCATCAGTTAATCAACCAATGTTTGCTGATTATCCGTAAACAGAAGAATGACTATGGCTGCAATCTTAAAGACTCTTTCCTGGGAGTAAGTCCAACTGATCACAATGGAGCTTACTTTGAATTAGACATGGTTAGTGATTACAGATCCATGAGAGAAAGGTATTTACTAAATATTCTTTTTTAACTGTTACATTAATTACTAGAGAGGAACAATTTTGTCTATCTAGAAATAAATTCCTTCTGTCTACTTTTCTTTTAAAGCCAAAATACCGTAAGAACATTTAACACTGGACCTCAAGGAAGATATAATATACTACAAAGGATTCGCAGTGATCCTGTAGCAAAGAAGCTGGATCAAGAGCGTTACCAACTTGAGTGGCGCAATAACCCTCAACCACACTATGCAAAGTGCATCACAACCAATGCCAGGTTTTACAATGAGCCAATAATTTATATGGTCACTGATGACACAGAAGGCAAGCAGGTAAGATGGTCTATAAGTCAAAATGAGAGTAGACAAGTGGTGCTCTGCATTCCATGGAAGATCTGTGCTTCATCTCTGCATTTTTAGATACTGACAAATACATTTCTTTTCTTTACATGGAAAGCATCAGTGGTGGCCAGGTTCTGAACCCATCCCGGTTTGTCCTCGTCGTAAACCATCTTATGATAAGCAGAGCACTCAGAGAAGTGATTTCCAGAAGCCAGACTGTAAATTGTGTCGGCCAGTTAGGTACTGCAGTAAACAGCCACCTTCCCGAGGAATAGGTAAGATCAGGGAGGAGGAAAATCTCACTTTGTCCCCATACAAAGCATGCCTGTCCAGAGTTTGATAACACAGTGCTAATATTTAACCATTTGATTTGCATTGTGCAATAGAACATCTCTGATACCTGAAAACTAAAACTCTTTCAACTTCTAAATCAAATTAAAACATGAAATTGGTGCAGCAATATTTATAGCCAGTGCATATATTGTATATATGGTATATATGCACTAGGGTGGTGTGGTTCACTCCGGGTAGCATACCCAAGGGGGTTGAACTGCAGTGGGAGACCTAAAAATGGAGTGTCAAACCCCATCATGTCATATACCGTTTAATTCGTATTGAAGAGCAGAATCCAGTGCAAGAGTCTGTTTTGAAATAGCACCTTCCTATCAAACGTTACGTCCAAAAAACTAAAAACTGAAATATGCATTGAACTCTATGGAAAGTAAAAATGATCCATATAGCGACTTTACTTGGGTATGCAAAAGTGCCATAGTTCATTGGAAAGAACAGGCTGAGAGGAATCTAAGGACATCAGAATTCTCCTGATCCAATGAACTCAGCCCCCACAAATCACCCCTGAAGGCGGTCCCGGATGATTGCATTGAAATTCATTGAAAATGAATGTGAACTGCACAGCTGTGTTTACTGGCGAGTAAGCAAGTATGCCTTGGCTGGAATGGAAGGTCAGTCTAAGCGAGTACAAGACTTCCAAAATGGTCCCAATGAGGGATGTTACTAATGCTGATCAGGTATTAGAATGGGGGCACCATTGAAGGGGGTGGCAGCCTTTGTGACCTAAATGGCAAATGTTTTGTAGAAATAATCCCTTCATGTTAGACACCTTTGAATGTGTAATTTACAGCAGTATGCAGTGAAACAAACCACTTTGAAATATCTTTATTCTATTAAAATGTATGGCTAAAAAACCAGAGGAGGCGGGGCAATGGCACATAACCATGCCCACCATTCATATTGTTGCCCTTCCCAAAATATGGGAGTGACGCGCTGGCCTCCTGCACTGGGTGATGCGAACCCTAGTGATGCCCATTTATAGTCAAAGTTCTGTGATTTGTAGTAACTGACAATTTCTTTTGTATTCCCCTGCAGACCTAAGTCCCCCTTTACAGCATGCACTACAGTTCTGCTTTGTATACAGTTAATTGCTGTTCATTTATATAAATTTGTATTATGTCTGGAGTAATCCTATTGAAATTAGTTGCATTTCCCAGAGACAGGATCTCTACAGAAATGCAGTTTTCCCTATGCAGCTGTACAATGCAGTTAGAAAATAAACTGTACATCCATATACTGTAAATAGATAATAAAATAGCTTTCATAGTTGGTGGCATTTTCATGTGAAGGTGCTTCTCCCATCTACTTGAAAGCAGTCAGTCAGGCTGCTGCCACCTTTTAGTTCTGCTGAATACTCATAGAATCATAGAATCATAGAGTTGGAAGGGACCTAGTAGGTCATCTAGTCCAACCCCCTGCCTGCAGCAGGAATTCCCCCTAGAGCATCTCCAACAGGTGCTCATCGAGCCTCTGCTTGAAGATCCCCAGTGAGGGAGAGTCCACCACCTCCCTTGGCACCACATCATTGTAGTCTGATGTGCAAAAGCAAGAGAACAGTAGTTTGCCTTCCCAATTCTCTTTCTTGGGCTTTTTGTCTTTTCCCCACAAATAGTCTGTGATGTTGGCTTGCTGGTCTTTTGGATCTTGGAACCCATTTACTGGTTGGATAAGAGACAAGGGCAAAGTTTTTAGGACGCCACTTCATTAATTGAAGTAAGCACATCCCGCTTTGATGACTCACACTGTTGAGTGGTCATTACAGCACTCCTTTCGATGACTTGTTTGGCCTCATTTTTTATGATTTTTTTTTTACAATTTTTATAAATTTTGACAATTTCCCCCTAATCCATATAGGCATGTACCTGTACTCAGAAATTTGGTGCTGAAGGGTTTTGAAAGAGTAGGGAATCACTGCAGATCTGCCAGAATGCAAATGCAGAGAGCCTCTTCTGTGTTCAGTTAATCAATTTTATTGCTTACATATTTAGACTTCTGCTGCCCTGCACTGACATACAGTTCTTCCCCCTCTGCACATGGTTGCAAGTTCACTATCACCACTGTATTTTTGGCTTGAAGCCTGAAGAGGTTCCATCACTCAAAACTGGCCCACAGACACATTTTCTTTTGTAGCTCAGTAGGTCATAGGAAGCCTAGATAAACAACTGTCAGGAGTAGCTTAAGAGCTGGACCAGTGAATCCAGCCACAATGCATTCTCATTAGGCTTGGTGACCTAGGATGTCCTTTTCAGCCCCTGTGAATCTGTGTCAGTGTCCAGGGAAAAAAACTAGCTGGCGGGTATCTCTTTGTTTCCATTAATGAGGACCACAGTGCTGACCCACACATCCAAAACCAGAAATCATGTCCACTGCCTTTAAAAGGCAGACTTACAGGAGCTGTAACTGCTTGCTCCATAATATATCTTTGTGTATAGACTTTTAAGGAAGAGTTCTGCTGAACCCTTCATCTTCACGGCAATTGCCCTCTGGCTTCTTCAAGCTTCGGCCCAAATCCAAGCAGAGAGCTGGCATTGCCTCAACAGGGAGAACAACACATGAACATATATGAAAATACTGTATTCCTTGTAAATGTTGGAGTGTGGCTGAAGCTGTCATGCTCTTTGCATGTACTTTTGTTGTGAAGCTCAGCCTGTAACAAGGTGAGCAACCTGTAACAAGGTACTGGTAGGTGCTGAATTTTTATGGAGAATTCAGCTGAAGGCAAAACTGCAAAGCTATTGTGTAGAGAAGCAAAAGAAAAACCATCAGGTAGTTTTAAAACAAAAGTAAACACATTTGCAGCAGACAAGTCTCTCACCACATACTAGCCATGATGGATCTTCCATCCTGAGAAGCAGTATACCTCAGTATTAGGTACTGGGCATAGACAATAAGGTGGATTCTGGTCCTGCTTGTAGTTCTTTCTAGAAGTATGTGGTTGGCCATTATTGGATATCTTAATAAAGCATTCAGAAATGTATTTAACCACCTGTTGTCAGATGTGATGTGGTGAGGAGGGACTGTACCATGTGATACTACTTCATGCACAGTTATACTTCCAGTTGAAATGCCAACAACTCCAAGAACAGGGGTTTTAGAATAAGTACCTGCTTGTGCCAATTTAAAAAGAGGGGTTGGCTGCCACTTTTCAAGCTTCTAAGGGAGTGTAGACTTGTTGGTGCCACCAAGTATGAGGCGTTGTAGCAGAATAATTTATCAGGTAGTTGGTTACAAGTGTGGCAAGCTTTCAAATCTGACAAAATTCTTCAGGCGCAATTGCTTGGCGCAAAAGTATAACAAAACAAGATGGAATGAGTGCTTAATGTTTCCAGATTTTGGCTTACAGTCTTCAGGGACTCTTTGAGAACAAGAGGGTTGTTCTGGGCAAACTGTCTTGATTCTCTAAAGAAACAGACCCTCCCTGGAAGAAGTCCAAGAAACATCTCAGTTTTGGCACTTGCAGTGGCAGATATATGGTTGCTCTTGGAGTCCACATGGGAGAATCTGCCACAAAGGGATTCTCCTGTTGGAATCCATGGGTGTACACATCTCAGTGCCAAACTAGACATGATGCAGGAGGCCCACATAAAACATATGGTAGCCCTAGAGACAGGTAAGGCGCTGTTTAGACTTGATATAGGTTTATAGAACTAAGCATAGTTTGGAGAATGTGGATGAACTTTTCTTCTTTCCTTACCCAGGATCATCTAATGAAATTATCTAGCAGGAAATTCAGAAACAAATAGAAAGTAATTCTTCATGTAGCACATAATTAACAGACCAATAGTAATTGGGTTCTACAACATCAGAACAGTGATCATAAATAGACTTATTTAGACTGAAGCTATAAATAGTCTTATGGTGGCTCATGCTATCAGCAGCCATTCTGAAACCACTTCCACAAATGTTGGCAGTGTTGGAGTCCTCTGCCACAGCTGACACTCAAGAAAGAGCTGGTTAAACTGGTGCAGGGATTAGTTGGTGGGGGTAAAGGGACAGGGAAGGGGAGGAACAATCAGTGTCTGAACAGGGAAGAGAGTGGGTAGGATGGGTAAGAGGATTAGAGGGGTAGATCTCAGTGGCACCAGCATGCACCAGGCTCCTAACCCTGTTCATTTCCTCATTGCTCTAGCTTCCTTACCTCAGTTCTCTGCCAGCAAAATTACTGGTGCAGATCTGAAAAAATTCTTGGGATAGAAAAGGCTTATCCCAAGATAAGGAAACAAAGATTCCCTTACCATGAGGAGCCCATCAGCAGAGGGATTAAGTTTGTGAAGGATAGGAGTTCAAAATGTAGCTATTAGTCTTGATAGCTCAATGTAAACTTTGATAACGAGGAAAAGTCTCAGTGGATCAGTTCTCTGGAGAGAAGCAGTGGGCAAGGCAGTCTTGTCCTATGGCAGTAAGGGAAACAGGATGTTCAACTAGATGGTCCGATTTAGCAGGGCCCTTCTTGTGTGCTCCTCGAGAAACCTCATGCAAACTGATTAATTATATTTCACCTGTCATCATATATACCAGTGAGATGCATATAAAAAAAATCTTATTGAATTATGATCTTTGGGTATTGCCCAGAATGATAAATCTGTAGGTAAAATATTTCCTTCTCTGTGTTTGTTATGTTATAAACCTGGAAAACATATATCTTGTTTATTGTTTGATTGATTAAAATGAAATTAAGAAAATAATAGAGAAAAAATTCAGCCACTGCCTGCTAGGCCACAAAATTACACTGAGGCCATACCGCTAGCTTTGTTTTGTCCTGAGTAGCTAATGGGGTAGCAGTAGTCTTTTGCCAAATGGATTGGCAAAATCATATTGGCTCTAATGTCCACTGTGAATCTCACCTTTTTATATTATAGTTCCACTTGCAAGTCCTCCAACACCAGACAGTCTTCCGAGAATTTTCCAAGAGCAACTCTCCTTCAAATATCAGTACAATGCCAGAGCAACTCCCTGTGTCGCCTACCAAGGGAAGGTAAGGCAATGTGTATCCTGTGCTATTAGCAGCCAGCAGGAAACCAGAAGGATGTGTTTATCCTAAGGTTTCCAATACATTGTTCTAGCATTACGGAATGTTATCATGCTTGCTAGAGTTGCCAGCTTTTGGTATTAGTAAATGGCCTGCCTGGTGTCTTACTGGCCCCTGGGTCTTAAATAGATAAGGTATGCAGTATTGGATTTGGCAAGGTACAACTTCAATGCCCTAACAAAGGCTTAAGACCAAGTCACAGCACTGGGATGCACTGGCCATAACTGGTGCAAACAAAGACTGAAGCAAATCCTTAGCTGTAGCACTGTCTAAGATCACAGGGGATCAAATGGTTATCCACAGGCTCACAAAGCTGTTTTAATCTTGCCTCCTTTGATTTTGACCATGGTGTGGAGATAAGCTTGCCCACAATTTCCCATTCTAATAAAAGATAACCTGCTTGCCTGCCAGAGCAGTTTAGGACTGGGGTGTAATGTGTACAAAGGCAGGAGAGATGATAAAGGATCAAATGGCTGGTGGAGAAAAGAGGTGGTCCACATACTGTATCATCTTTTTTTTTTCTTCTTCTTCTTCCTTCTTCTTCTTCCATATATAAAAGTGAAGCATCACTGATTGACTCATCACTGCCCAACCAAAACTGCTGGACCAAGAAGCATGAAATTTGGGGAGGCTCTTCTTCCTTCCATGATGTAGCCACCCACTAAGAATGAATTTTTTAGAAATTCAAACCAGAAGGGGAGTGAAAGGGGCACAAAGCATTTTTGTCCCAATACTTCATATTGAAGAATCCCTGACTCATCAACACCCAGCCCAAACCCATGGCCCTAGAAATGTGAAATTTGTGGGGCATATTCCTGAGCACCCTCTAAGAAATTTAACCCACTAAGAAATTTAACCCCTAAGGGGCGGAAAGGGATGTAACCTGTTTTTATCCCTATACTTTACACTGAAGACTCATCAATGCCCAGCCAAAACCACTGGCATAAGAAGCGTGAAATTTGGGGTGTGTATTCCTTCTGTGATATGAAATTCTTCTGTGAAGAACTGATTTGGTGTCTGGTGGTTCCCACTGTCCAATGGTGCCTGTTGCTTGGTAGAGATGCTCTGTGCCTGCTGGTGTCCGCCCCTGCCCCTTGGCACCCTCCAGTTCCCAGTACCTGTTGTGCCCAGCAGTACCTGGGCGTGCTGGTGCCCCCCCAGTGCCTTATAGTGCCTGCCGGTGCCCAGCTGTGCCCAGGCCCACAAATATTATTCAAATTTTACTCCTGCAATGATGAGTCAATTCCACTAGTACTATATGTAAACCAGTGATGGGATTCAAAGAAATTAACAACCATTTCTATGCCCATCTGGCAGCCACTTTTAAATGGCTATTTTTAAACTTTATATGTCCTATCTCTCATTAACAACCAGTTCTATGGAATAGGTGCAAACCTGCTGGAGCCCATCACTGATATAAACACAAAATATCAGTACAGAGCACTACTAATTAAACCAGACTAATGACATCAGCTGCACATACCTTAGAATCATAGATTCATACAGTTGGAAGGAACCCAGTAGGTCATCTAGTCCAACCCCCTGCCTGTAGCAGGACATCCCCCAGAACAACTCTGACAGGTGCTCATCGAGCCTCTGCTTGAAGATCCCCAGTGAGGGAGAGTCCACCACCTCCCTTGGCAATCTGTTCCACTGCCAAATCGTGCTCACTGTCAGGAATTTTTTCCTGCTATCCAGCTGGAATCTCCTTCTCTACAAACTGAGCAATTCAAATATAAAGGAACAAAGGGCTAAACATTATTTTAAAAATCACAAAAACCTAGTATCACAAAATTTCATCAAGAGATTCATTTCTATAGGATTTCTTCTCCAGGTGGTTCAGTGGCATCATTCTCTTTCAGTAATCCATACATTGTTTCCCATAGTTAGATATTTGCCAATTCAGAATATCCCCATACTATTTCCTTTTTAAGTTCCTATCTGAGCCGTTTGCTACAATGGCCTTTCCAAGGATAACTACCTGCTTTGGAGGGATGTTTTTCAGAGAAGAAAAATGCCAGAAAAAAACTGTAAAATATCCCCGACTCTGTTGCATAGTCCAATTTAGATTGTAGCCCTCTGCAGCTGACTTGTGGCCCTGTGGGACAAATCCTTCGTTATGAAGTGATGCATCTCACTTCTTATGTACTTTGACCCTCTTATGTGACCATTGGTGGATGAGATAGGGATGAAGAACCAGGAAACCTAGCTAAAACTTTCCATGAACTCCTGTTGAAGCCAGTCTCTGGAGGCTCTTGTTATATCAGATATATACTGCGAGAAGACATTCTCCTATTTGTTGGTGACTCTCATAATTGATATGCCAGATGCATATCTTGGATTGTTCTGCTTGGTTTTTAGTGTGCATCTTGTCCTGCTCTTGTGACCGTCGTGGCCAAAGCCATTTGGGATGCAGCCAGAAATCGTTTTGGATTGCAAAAGCAAAGGTTTCAGATTGTAACTATGGCAACCCATGTAGCAAGAAATAAAATCTGATGAGAATAGACTTTACCCAGCAGAAAATAAATGCACAGAAAATAAACGGCACACACGTTGTGGGTGGGAGAACTCTGGAAAAGCAGCGCTGGGTGGGAAAGAGGAGGAGGGCAGGAAGAGCAGCATGGAAGCTCCATGTTCCTGCCACCGTTTGCCTGTCTCCTCAAATGTCCGTGTCCTTCCTCATTTCACAAACCAGAAGAGATGATGGCCCAGCCTTTTTTTCTGTGACTCAAAACTCAGGCCTTTGTTGGCCAGGGAGAGAGAGAGAGAGAGAGAGAGAGAGAGAGATGCCGTGATGCCAACAATGAGCTAATGGCTCCATCATTCTGTTCACAGCCGCATCTCCTCACGGCATCTTCGTCTCCTCACTGTTTGTGTCCTCCTGGTTAACACTAACCTCATTTCCCTTTTCCAGAGAATTGGTGCTTTTGTGTGGACCGAAATAACACCGAAAGCAGAGGCAATTTCTGAGGGAACCAAAACGCTGCTGAGTACCGAGGAGTCGGGATTGTTGGGAGAGTCAAAATCAGAGAAAGGACCTTCAGTGGAAACCAGCATGACCTCACCCAGCCTTCCCGTGCCGGATTCCCAGGAGACAGCAGACTCCAGCACTCACTTATCAAAAACAGACATCGGTGAAGGAGCCAAGATAGAACCCAGACCCTCTGAGAAGGGAGAGGAGAGTGCAGGGAATGCTCAGACCAGTGTCGGGGAAGTGAGCCCTCCTTGTGCAGAGGCATCTTCCAAGCCATCAAGGAAAGGATCCCTTGAAAAACTGCAGAATCCTTTGCCTCCTGTTCCTCCAGCTGAACAATCAGTCAAAATTCAGGCAGCCTAGAAGGGCTGTCCAAGTGAGGGGGTGTTGGCTTGGTGTAATTTCAGACACACCAAACTGACACCAGCAACATACTCTGCCTTTACATAACAACAGCTGCAGTGTGCTTGGAGTTGCCTCTAGACAACGAGAGGCCCATGAAAAACAGCAGCAACAAATCTTTTTTTCACATATGCAGTTGGATTTTTCACTCATGTGCGAATAGAAAATGATCTGTATTGCTCAGTTGCAGGGTGGAAGAAGGGTGCTGGGAAGTACACAACTGATTAATAGTGATGGAAAATTATCCATTAATGATATGAGGATCAAGCACTATTCTGGTATTTTATTAATACGTATTTAACGGTATACAATAGGTTTGGGGTTTTCCGTTGTCTCTTTAAAGTTCCTACTTGATATCTTGGATAGCATGTATTCTAATTGGTACTGTTGATCAGGGGATTTTGGTGCAACTGATATGATTTTTGGAGGCTCTGCTGTGTTACTGTATGATAATTAGAAACTGCTGTTGCTTTTGTACGAAATGGTGACTGATCAATGATCAGTGCCCTAAGAATGGAAAATATGTTTCATTGCTCAAAAGGGGTCAGGAACTTTCCCCCCAGTAACTTTCACTTTTGCTGTTTACCATTTTTCTGGAAAGCTCTCAACGAATCTGATCTTGTTTCAAGATTGCAGATTGGATGGAAACTTTGTACAAAAATTTATTCTCACCTCAATTGTAATGACAGATCTGATATTTCAAACGTTCACCACAGTTTTACTTTGTTAAGCTCCTTAGATTATAAGAAATGCCTTCTAGATCAAACCAATGATTCATATACCCAGTATTCTGTTTCCAACTGTGACCAGCCGGACAATTCTGGGAAACTTACAAGAAGACCATAAGGACAATCACCCACTGTTTGTTTCCAGCATCTGCTATTCAGAGATATATTGTCCCTGAACATTAGGATTCCTGCAATAGTTAATACCTGTTTTCCCTGACTCTGTTTAGTTCTTTTATAAATAATTTCTTTTTTCAGTAGTACACACATTATATATTGAAGTTGTTTCACAAGTTATTCTGAAAACATCTTAAGAGGCAGAAGAAGTGCCAGCAAGGACATTCCCACCCACTCACCCACACTGATTGTGCATTCCTCTAATAATTTCCCTTCAGCCAATCACCGTCACCACATCTGGTGATGTCCTGGTACATAGCTTTTTATTATTGTGTGCCACAGAAAGGTACATCAGTCATTATTTTATTTTTCCATTAATATTCCAAGGCATTCCCCCAAGGTAACTACCTTCCCTCAAAAAATGATACACTACCAAAATAAACACACGGCCAGATCAGTGGTGGGATTCAAAGAAATTAACAACCGGTTCTCTGCCCATCTGGCAGCCACTTTTAAATGGCTATTTTTAAACTTTCTATGTCCTATCTCTTGTCAACAACCGGTTCTATAGAGGAGGTGCAAACCTGCTGGAGCCCACCACTGGACCAGACCAATCTTATGCCTCCCTGCACCCAAAAGAACAGCAGCACCAAAATGGCTACTGTTGTATTCTGCAGGCACTGGGAAGCCATCAGAATTCATCTTTGGGGAAGTGGACATTTGTCCCTTTTTCCAAAGGATAGTCCCAAACTACAAGTGGGGTTCTCATATCTGTGCTGATTATTTTGCCAGAGCAGACTTTAGAAGCTCCATGTTGGCCTTTTCTGCTTTTCAGCCCAACATGGAAGATAGGATCAGGCAGAAAAAGCTTCTGCCAGTCCGACTGGACTTCTGGGCTGGTTTCTCCTATGGATTGCTTATGCAACATGTCCTGCAGCACACCATTTTCTCCACAGATATAAAATTTATGGTAGCACCAGGGTGCTTTTCTTTCTTTTGATAAATTTTTGTCTTTTCTTCTGCCCTTTGAATGCAGCTGAGTCTTATTCAAAGAAAGAAAATCAGTTGTGCACAAGCAGAAAATCTGGTCTTTTATTCTCATCACTAATGACAGTACCGGGTCAAACAAGACTATGTGTTATAAAACATGCTCAGGTTCTCTCACAGTCCAATCCTACCTAAATTCCCATGTGGCAACACAAGTAGCACAAACACAAGCACTGCCTCCCATGGCAGATTTTTAGCTGCTAGGGGTCTTCCTAAGGTATGGGGACATTTGTTCTCTTGCCTAAGGGTAAGCCCCAGCAACTGAAAAGGGTCAACTTGGACCTGCATCAGCCAGAGGCATCCTTGAGGTGGTTTGCACCCAGGGCAGTGGTCCTTACTTGAAGGCACTCGTATGTCCTGGAAGTTCAGGAATGCTGTAATGATGTAATCATGTTGCCCTCAACCTTCCAGACTCTTCCAGTGATATCAAGTCAATTGTCAAGAAGTTATCATCTTTCCTGTAATACTTGTTCTTATCATTTACATGTCTCTGTCTCGGTGTTCCTGCCTCAGATTGGTGCTGTATATCCCTCAGCTACGTGAAAGCACCTGTTTGCACTTGAGGACACTTTCTCTTCAGCAGGTCCTCCACTCCATATGGAATTGTCTTTGAGAAACCCCCTAGCATAAGTTGGTGGAGGAGCCAGGCCTGCCCTAACTGGAAGAGTTAATTACGTCAACACCCAGCTTTCTGAAACAAGATAACACAGCCAATGCAGCTGCAACAAGTTGTCAGAGGAAAGGAGCACAGATAAAGCCAATTATTCTCTTCTACTGTGCTAATGGTTGGTCTACATGATAGGATCTTTCCACATAGCATTTGGTAAGTGCCACATGTTATACATGCCTGCACAGATCCCTTTGACGGCTCTGAAGAGTGCAGAAAGGCACTATTTCTGTTCTCATGAGGTTGCATCTAACATGTTACCACTACCAGCAGAAGCTGGTAGACTCCATATGATGGGTCCTTCATGCCACTGCTGTTATATGGATGGTTGTTTGGCATCCTGCATAATTTTCTTGCTAATATTAAGCACATGAAGAAGGCCCTGCTGCATCAGATCAAAGGTTCATCTTGTCCAGCAATCTACACAGAATTTTGGAAGTGCAACAACTATGCTCCCAGTACTCTGATTCCATGTGTTAGTACTTCTTGTCCCAGTACTCTGTTAGTTACTGGACAAGAAGTAGTAGTAGCAGTGAAGGCTCTACACATGGAATGTGTGAAGCCTTCCTATACCCTCTAAGCTTACTCTTTTAAGCACCCAGTGTTGGTGCTATGTGAGGCAAAGATGGATATAGGCAGGGTGAGCATACAGAATGGAGGACAGAGTGCCTCTACCTTTAACTATTGGAGGATATTGGAGAGAATCTAGAGAGGTTTAACTCAACTTAGAATTTTAAAAAGCAGCATCTGCTTAAAGTCCCTCCTATATACAATGTTTAAAGGAAGAGGCACTCTGTGCTCCATTGTATATAGTCACCCTGGATAGGTTTCTGGTACTCCCAGCAACTTGCCACCTTCTCCAGTCCACCACCTGAGGCAATAGTTTCAACCAGCTTTATGGCCGGCCCAGAACTGAATCTTTCCATGCTTTCCCCCATACTTTCCCCCTGTATAGAGCTAAACTGAATATATATCTCAAGTTCTATCAGTGTGCAGAATGAGTGTGTGCCAAAAGTTCTTGTGCATTAAGGTGCATGCATGCATGCATGCATGCATGTGTACATAAGAGAGGAGAAGTGCAGATGCTACCAACAATACTCATTCATGAAGATTTATGTTCCTGCACGTGTAATGCATGTGCAATAATTCAAATTTAATCAAATTCTAGAATTTAACAACACTTTTAGAGTGAGGCCATAAAAGCTGCTAGCAGAGAAACTGAGGAGAGGGTACAGTGTTTGGGATTCGTCTGTCTAGAAAAAAGGTGCTTGAGGGGAGACATGATTGAGATGTACAAAATTATGCAAGGGATGGATAGAGAGATACGTTCTTTTCCCTTTCACATAACACCAGAACTAGAGAACATCCACTAAAACTGAATGTTGGACGGGTTAGGACAAGAGAAAATATTTATTTACCCAGCATGAAGTTGGCCTGTGGAACTCCCTGTCACAGGATGTGGTGATGGCATCAAGCCTCAATGCCTTTAAGAAGGGATTGGACAAATTCCTAGAGGAAAGAACCATCACAGGTTATAATGGAGGTATGTGTGTAGATATAGACAACCTCCAAATACCAGATGTGGGGAGGGCATCAGGAGGTTCCTAGTGTGTTCCCTGAGATATCTGGTCGGCTGCTGTGTGGTACAGGAAGCTGGACTAGATGGGCATTTAGCCTGATCCAGTAGAGCTCTTCTTATGTTCTTAAATCTGGTGTAACACTGTGTTATGGGCTTTAGGGTTTTATTTCACTTTCTTCTTATTCTAAGACCTGCTTTTGCTTAACTTCAAGTGCCTTTTCCTGGGATATTTGATTCTTGTCTAATTTCCTCTTTTGCCATTTCCCCCTCTATTAATAAAGTGTTTTGCAAATGTCTTTGTCATGATTCAAGATTGCTGTTGCCTCTTGCTCTCTGACAGATACAATCTGTATGCCATGTTTGTTGTTCTTCCTAAAATGAACTCAAAGATGGGAAGGTAAGGCTCACAGACTGTAGGCCTCGCTTTCTTCCTAACAGTTCTTCACTGTAGGCTATGGCAGCCCCACAAAATCAGCCCTAGACATTGATTGAGATCTGAGATTTCAAAAGGCATCCCGGTACAGTTCAGCCATGCCAGCCCTGCACTCTGTTATTGTTGGTGGTTTGATCTAATGAAGCCAGATCAAGGAACCATTGCGCTTTTCATGTGAAGACTTTTGAACTATGGTTACTTCCTTTAAATCATGCCCTGGCATTTGAAGGGTTATTCAGATTGAATAATAAACCCTTCAACAGGCCCTGGCACCAGATGCCTGGAATCTGCATTTTGCTTTCCAAAATGTTCAGTGACTTTTTCTAACATTTCAAAAGCATTGTAAGGAACATGGACAAGAGGCATTACCTCAGAAGCAGCTGAGTAAACTCTCCAGCTGGGTCACTGAGCTGTGACTGTGAACTAAAAATTCTTCAAAGCAGCAAAAGAAATAAAAGGGGACATTATGTCCTCAGAGGTCAATGGGAAAGGCTTTGATGGCCTCCCACCCACCCGTCTCCCTTATTCAGATGGCAGCATGTGCTCTTATGCAACAAAGGGTGGTGCACCCTGCACACATTCACCATATGGAAATCCAAGCAGAGCTGACATTTCCATCAGAGTAAGGTAGAGTAGGACCAGCTACTTATGTCATCAGTTATCATGGGCAAGGATTTCCTGAATTCATGGCAACCTCTGATTTCTTCATGTATGTTTCAACCACTCCTCTTTGCCAAAAATAGTCTTTACAGTATTTTCTGGTATGCATCCCTTGCAAATCAGGAGGAGGTCTTCGGAGTTCAGTGGAACAGTGTGTGTAAAATTGCAGCTGTTATTACTCATTGTGGGATTAAAAGATTTTACCAAAGGCTGAAGGCTTATGCAACTTTAAAGCCTTAATGGCATAAGATCATTGTGCTAAAGGACACACTGTGCTACATCTACCTGCTCTCTAAGTTTAAGGCCATCTTGTGAGGCCCTTCAATTGTTTAGTTGGTGGAAATGAGGGAAGGGCCTTAACAGTTATGGACCCCAGAAAGTGGAACTCCCAAGACTGAATTGGGGGCTCATTTACCCCCAATTCTACCAGTATTTCTTTGCCACCTGAAGACTTTTTTAAAATGCCTTTAAATTGCCATCCTTACAGTTTCAACTGTGGCCCTATCCTACCTGGGTTTTATGCTGATGGAACTCAAGGACCATCAATGAAATACCTAGGCCACTGATTGCAATGGTATGTGGGCCAGGAGGACTGTCAGTGCAACCACCTGCCACCCCATGGATGTACTAATAGAATGCAGAGTCCCTGCCAGAGCAGACAGGTCATTCAGGAGGTGGTTAGATGGAGTTTAAACCAAGTCAGGAGCATGTACAGAGTGGACTAGGGGCAGATATCCATAGCAGTGGCAACACCAGTGGCATAGGGCTCCTGCAGGCCCCTATGGCTCCAGCCATGAGGGGCCATAGCAGAGAGCGTGCCCATCAGTCTCCCCCCACCCAAAAAAATTCCCCACTTGGAGAAGTCCAGAGTGTGTGCAGGAGCCTCTGGAGATAGTCTGGCACTGCTTCCCAGCCAACTCCTAAGCACTTCTGCATACCCTCTCCATCCCTCTGTCACTCGGTTCCAAGGGGTGCAAGGAGGTCTTTGCCTTTCCTTCTGGTTCTCCAAGCAGGGAAGGCGGAGAAAATCCCCTCCTCCCTCAGAGCCAAGGGATCGGGCCTTTCTCACTGTTTCTTCCACCGACGAAACAAATATTACCCTCATTGACCCCCAACTACAAGGTGCAGCACATGCCCTACTGGCATAGCTATGCCAGTTCTTGAAAGTTGGTTAGGGTCGAACTTTAAGAGACTATATGTATAACATCAGCCACACATTAACCAACCATTACCCCAGTGGTTTTCAAGCATTCAGCCTTTTCTTATGACAATTTGCTGGGACACCCAAGAAATGGTGTCATGGCTCGAAGTTATATCAAACAGGAAGTGGCATCACTGTGGTGCCAGAGTTCCTCCATGTATACTCAGAAGTCCCATTGTGTTCAGTGAGACTAACCCCCAAATCCAGAGTAACTACGGGGGCATGTAAGAGACTTTGAGCACAATCCTAACCATGTCTACTCAAAAGTAAGCACCATTGTGTTCAATGGGTCTTACTCCCAGGAAAGTGACTTTAGGATTGCAGCCCTTATGTGCACCAATAGTTACTGCAGCACCTAGTGAAAACCTATGGGGAATTCATATTGGAATCCAGAGTTAGATGTTCTTACACCGGAACAAGGACTCCCCATAGTTACTCTGGATTTTGCCCTTAGAGCACAATCCTACCCATGTCTACTCAAAAGTAAGCCGCATTGTGTTCAATGAGTCTTACGCCCAGGAAAGCATCTTTAGGATTGCAGCCTTACTCCCAGGAAAGCAGACTGAATGCCCTATGTTCAGATGGCACTTGTGCTATATTCCAAGATGTTAGTGCCCAGTTTTCCATGAATATTTCCATGAGGATTCCATGAGGATTTTCTAAAGGGATTCCCATATCTATTTTGAGAACCACTATACAGGCCTGTCCATCCCAATATCATTCACAGTGACTTCAAGGACTCAGGCTATTTGAAATCCAAATTCCTTTTGCAATCCAAGTTCCTTAAAGTGGAGATTCTAGGGACTGAATATGGGGTTTTCTGCTTTGCAAGGCACATGCCTTACCACTGAGCAACGTCTGTGGTATAAGTAATCTAGGATAAGACTGCTAATATTAAAACATCCTTTTACAAATCTATGGAGCAGTCACATTATACTAACCCTACAAGTCAGAGTAAATACGGGAGCACGTAAGAGACATGATTTGTACCCGTAGTTAATGTACCACCTAGTGAAAACCTATGGGAAATTCATATTGCAACCCAGAGCAAATTTTTCTTACACCGGAGCAAGGACTCCCCATAGTTACTCTGGATTGTGCCCTATGTTCAATTCTGGTCACCACACACCAAAAAGAATATTCTCAGATGCTTCTTTGTGCAGAAGAGAAGGGGAAGCGTTTTAGCCGTCTCCTTACCCAGAAATGCGTCTTCCAGATCTCCCAGGTTACCAAGCAACTGTAGAGGAACTAATTGGCCAAGGCAAGATGCGGGTCATGAAGACGTCTGGCATGCAGGCAATTCAGGATGATGAGCTTTGCCACAAATGCCATGTGAAAAATTGGTCTCCTCTGACTCTTGGACAGAGAAAGGTTTCTTGTAGCTAGTAAAAGTAGTAATGTCTCCCAGCTCACTTCCTGTTGAAGAGACAGCAATAAATTCGGCTACTATAATCTACACATTATAAATCAGTGTGTGGGATGACGTTTTGGTCCATTAAAAATGTCCACCCAGAAGACAGATTGACACAATGTTGGTGTTTGGTTAATTGCAATATTTGAGTCCTTGGATAAATGTTCTTCCTAATCAAAAGCAGGCCTCCATCAGTCTTGGAAGACTATGGTATCGTGCTCGGCGCTGCATACGCTGCATGCAAAACATGAAAGCCTGGGTTGGATTGTTATGGAGGATAGGCTGTTACCCAAGCAGCAAATCCCCCCTCTCCACGCCACTGAATTAGTCCAATGGAAAGGCAGAGCCAATACGATTGAATCGAATCCTGGCCTGCTGGTTAACAGGCACAGTGTCTTAGCCACTTGTGCCACCCACAGCCTTCTTCCTAATCATTCTGGAGAGAATTGGGATGTGTATGAAGTTGCATGATTTGGAATCAGGCCATCGAGCTCAGTTTTGTTTATACTGACTTGGGGCAGTTCTTCAGGGTTTCAGACAAGGGTCTTTTCTTGCCCAACCAAAGATGCCAGTGATTGAACTGAGAACCTGCTACATAGGCTCTATCACTGAACTATAAGCCTTCTCACTGAGAGTACTGCATGTGTCAAGAGAAGAGACAAGACATCTTCTTGTTTTACGTTGAGATCTAGCTCCTTTTCACGAGAGGAAAGCCATCAAGCTAAATACAGCTAAGCAGCCATTTATGCTGAAGGATCCACAGTTGCTGGGAAAAGGAGAAAAAGTAAACATCACCATGTATGCTTTGAGAATTTGATCTGTGCCTTTAAAATCAGGGGTGGGCATGCACACAAATGTATGACAAACACTTCCTAGAAGGTTGGACCATTGAGCAGGACCATTCTTCCTAATCTGAACTCCTTAAGGGCAAAATCAAAATTTGATTTAAAAAATAAGAAAAAATGCTGGAAATAAAAACCTGGAGCATGTTTGACACAATACCAGAACAAAAATGAGGCTAGGTAAAAGGGCATCCACTTTTACAACATGCCTGAAAAGTCACTCAAGGCCTGATTAGGTTTTTGTGGCCAGGGATAGATGGGAATGTGGTTTCCAACAACTAAGCAAGGTCAGAGTTTGATACAATTTCCTCTGGCTCACCAGTTATGTGCAGTGGTCAACAAAGGCTAGATCAGGGGTGTCCAAACTCCAGCCCGGGGGCCACAGCCCTGTAGCAAACCTCAGTGCAGTCTGCAGTAAGACCCCTCCATGGACAACCCTTGTAATGTATCTAATACACTCAAATTTAAATTTATGTAAATTTATTCAAAATTGTAATGTAAATCATTTTTCTAGCCCCCGACACAGTGTCAGAAAGATGATGTTGCCAAGAGAGGTAGTGGACTCTTCCGCACTGGGGATCTTCAAGCAGAGGCTCGAAGAGATGCTCTCTTGCTGTCAGAGATACTCTCAGATGATTTCCTGCTACAGGCAGGGGGTTGGACTAGATGACCTACGGGGTCCCTTCCAACTCTACGATTCTGTGTGGCCCTCCTGCTAAAAAATGTGGACTCCTTGGATTAGATCCATCTCCTGTTTTTTATGCCTCCATGGATTGCCAAACAAGGCTTACTTGCTAGAGTACATGTGTTTGATTTGGTGACTGACGAATGGGGCAAACCTGCTAATCAATTCTTTGAAGACATTATTCCGTCTCTCTTTCTTCTTTTTTGCTCTAACCCAACAATCCAGAGTAACTACGGGAGCACGTAAGAGACATTATGTGCACCCGTAGTTACTGCACCACCTAGTGAAAACCTATGGGAAATTCATATTGCAATCCAGAGTAAATTGTTCTTACACTGGAGCAAGGACTCCCCATAGTTACTCTGGATTGCGCCCTAAGTGTACCTGTGACACCCTATGTCTTTTTATCTCCATCCTAGCCATTCAAAGCTCTCACTCTTGGTGCACTGACCTTACAAAATAGAAACTTATTTGTGAATAATTCAACACAAATATTGATAGGTTTCAACTGAGCCTCAAGAACACCTGCGGAAGGGAGTGATTATCAGGACAAACCTATGCATGTCTTCTCTGCATGTAAGTTCCATTGTGACTAGTTGGACTTACTCCCAGGAAAGTATGCACAGTATAAGATTGCAGCCTGTGTTGCCAAGAGTTTCATGTGGGACGAAGGGTGCAGTCCAGAGTAACTATGGGGAGTCCTTGCTCCGGTGTAAGAACAATTTGCTCTGGATTGCAATATGAATTTCCCATAGGTTTTCACTTGGTCATGCAGTAACTACGGGTACACATAAGGTCTCTTATGTGCTCCCGTAGTTACTCTGGATTGTAGGGATAAGCTTGAAGGTTGGATCAGCACTGATACTTACCTGCTGCATCAGACATGGCTCTATTAATATTACCCTACAATCCAGAGTAACTACAGGAGCACGTAAGAGACTTTACGTGCACCCATAGTTACTGCACCACCTAGTGAAAACCTATGGGAAATTCATATTGCAATCCAAAGCAAATGGTTCTTACATCGGAGCAAGGACTCCCCGTAGTTACTCAGAATTGCGGCCTTAGTTAAATAAGAGAACATCTTTGGCCAAGCACAGAGTTGCATCCTTTTCTACTACACTGCAACTCCTCCTAAAGCTCTAAATGCTCCTAAATGCTCATCATACAGACGAACATGTGAAGAGTCTTTCAATTCCTTAGAGTAGGCACATCCAAACCCTGACCCAGATCTGGGAGCAAATCTCCATGTGACTCTCAGCAAGACCCCTTCATCCGGCCCTTGGGCAAGTCTTGTAATCCTCCAGAGGCAAGGGAAGCTCTGCTCTCCACACCTCCGGAAGTGTATTCTGAGGGCAGGGGAGGCTTTGCATTAAGGTGTTTATCTTCATTCATATATTCATTCATTCATTCATTCATTTGTATAAGCGCCATCTTTATTCATTTTTGTAAATTTTTTTTTTCCTGTTTCTGACATCGTGTTAGAAAGTTGATGTATCCCTCCTGTCAAAAAGTTTGGATAGAGCAGTGTTTCAAACAGTGTGTTGTGGAACTCTGGTGTGCCACAAATGGTTTGCAGATGCGCTATAGAAATTTGCAGAAAGTATAATTATTAATACTGCAGGGTATTAATACTGATGATTAATACTTAATCTTCAGTATGGTGTGCCTTGTAGTGGTCCAAAAACTGATGGTGTGCCTTGACAATTTTAACATCTTGTCAGTGTGTCACATGATGAAAAATATTGAAAATCACTGGATTCATGCATTCAGCTGGAATCCAACTGTTATAGTATATCTAAAGATGTCATTGTTCAAATTATTATTATTATTATTATTATTATTATTATTATTATTATTATTATTATTAATTTAAATCTAAATTTTAAATTTGCAGGTAGTCACCTATGTAGAGCAAAGGCCAGATGCTAAAATAAATTCCTTTTCCAATGATCCTTTGGAGTCAATTAAGAGAGGGGGACAACTGACCTAAAGGTTTATGTACCATCATTTAGGGCACAATCCAGAGTAAGGGCAGTGAGGAGAGCCCTAGCTGGACTGCCCCAACTATTCTTTATCTAGAGCAGAAAGTTATGGTGCATCCAGAGAGTCAGGAAGCCTGGGCTGCCCTAACTGCTCCAGAGCATGCTCAGTAGGCACCAAGTCAGTGACACCTGGGGAGGGCTTGCTCCTGAGGAGACCGCCTCAGATCACACTGAACAAGGAACAACCGTGGTGCCTGCCTGATAAGGACACTTGTTACAAGGACACTTGTTATAAGGACCAGTTACAGCTATAGTTCTTCTAGTGGAGGGTGGATGCTTGGAGTAGCCTGCTGTATATACAACTACGGGCTGCCGTAGTTGTTCCATATCCTGAGGTTGAGATGCAGGGGTTGCAGATAGCCAAGAACTCAGATTTTTGGTCAACACTGCCATTCTTACTCAGGTCTTATCACGGATCCCTCTGGGTCTACTCATATACCACCTGCTCCTGAGGTGGTATAACTCTGAGGAGCTGGAAGAGGGAATTTCTGCCCTGGAAACAGGCTCTGGATACAGATCAACTGATCTGCCCTATGCAATGCTAAACATGCCCTCAACATGCCTCTCCTGAACAGCCTAGGCTGCCCCAGTTAGGGCAGAGCAGATCCACCTGGCTTGGGGCAGCCTATGTTGCCTTGCTCTGCCCCAAGCCTCTTCCAGAGTAACTAGGGTGGAACGTCTTGCAGTTGTTCCAGAGTAGCAAGTGCTACTCTGGATTGGGCTGTTAGTCAACACTCCCAAGGCAGTAAACCAAAAGAATAAATACAATAATATCCTAAAATTGATTTACAATTTTAAAATAAAGGAGGAACAAAACAACAGAATGAAATTCAGCAGAGTCAATACAAACCATCAGATTAAAACCAGTGAACTAATAGGCTAGAAAATCTGGGAAGCAGACCAATGCAGCTTTTGTTGGCAGCAGGTTGGAGGAAGGGAGATGGCAGCAGTAGTGTAGCTAGGCTGGTGTGCAATTGTAAGTGGTGCAGAATCATCATGTGAGTGTAAAGAAGTTCCTCCCACTCACCATCACAGCTATTTAGTCAGCTGACTCCAGGTGAAAAGCACCATTAGTCTACTATTCCTTTACACCTCCTTGCAGACTGCCTCTGATTTAACCTGGCCCCAATACAAGCATAGGGCTCTGGGTGGCGCAAGTGGTTAAGACACTGTGCCTGTTAACTAGCAGGCCAGGGTTCAAGACCCGAGTGGCCCCACAAGACAAGACAGGGTGAGCTCTTGTCCTTAGCCCAGCTCTGCAACGCAGCTGGAGCCAATTGTATCGGCTCTGCCATTCCATTGGACTATTGACATGGAGAGGGGGAATTTGCTGCTTGAGTAACAGCTTATCCTCCATATCAATCTACCGAGGCCTTTATGCTTCGCATGCAGTGTATGCAGTGCCAAGCATGATACCATAGTCTCTTAAGACTGATGGGTGTCTGCTTTTAATACAAGCATGCAAGCCTGACTAGCTGACTAGCTGACTGGTCTGACCAATTTACTAGAGGAATCTGCCCTTCACAGGCAAATGGTTGCAGAACAAGGCCAAGAGCATGTGGTTCTTTTTATCGTATGGGTCAGTTACTGGCCTTTTTACCTTAAGCAAAGAAAAGGATGAGGCAGACCTCTGGCAACAAATGAAAACATTAGAGCAACCTGACTGCAAGGCATTTTTATATTTCTGAGACAACTGGCTGCAGATGAACCTTCAAAAATGCAGTTGCAGTTCCAATGAGCACTTTGCCTCCCAACTCTTTGAGAAACAAATTGCTTGAAGGAATAAAAGGAAGCTTCCTTCCCTGCTCTGGGCAGCAGCTGCTCCCTAAATGACAAGCACTGGCTGTTCTGTGAACCAGAGGCCAGAGGCAGTGCGCAAATACAGAACAAGACAAGAGGCTGCCCGGCGCCAGCAAACACATGGCTCCCTCCCATCCTTGCCCTGTCCTGTTCAACTGCAGCTTGGCAACACTGCATGGAGAAAAGGGGAGCCATGAGGTGAGGCGTGGCTTCCTTCAGTGTCTCTCCCCTTGTGGGTTCACAAAAATAGGGGATTCTTTTGTTTGGAAAAAAGCTGGTCTGTCTGCAGGCTGGTTCCATCCTGGGTGGAGATGTGGAACCAAAAAGAAACAAGGCAGGCAGGCAAAGAAATTTACTGTCCGTAAGCTACAAGATCCCACATTCTGTGCTTCACTCACAAAGTCATCCTAATGCGACAAACATACATGCTCAACTGCCACAATGTTCCCTTGAGATTGCAGTTCTCCCAGGTTTAGAATATGGGTCTATCTGGCTCTGTTAAAATTCTGGCTCCCCAAAGCCTACAAATTTTACAGGAATTGTTTCATTAAAAAACAGCACTAGAATGGCTGCTCTCCAATTACAATTCTTGTTGAATTCAAAGCTCATGCCAAGTCAAGCCATTTGGTTAATCCAATGCAATGCTATCAAGACATCTCAAGTTATATCCAGGGTAGTTGGATATATGAGGCTTTATGAATAAGGCATCTGTCAAAACATGATTGATCAACATCTGCTCCAGTGCATCTTTGCGCTAACAAGTGTCATTGTGCAAATTACTGCATTAGGACCTCTGACTTAATGAGCTGATTATAAAATAAAATTAATAACTTTGTCTTTTGGACATACTTATGAGCTTTTATTGCCTACTAGCTGAATTTACCTGTTAAAAAATATTTGTGGACACAGGTAGGGCTGGCACCAGCAGGCAGCACCAGCAGGCATCACCAGGCACCATCTACACCAAGTGGCAAATATTGGCAGGCCCTGGGTACTGGCAGTGCGGGCAGTAGAAGCAGTGGTGAGCAGTGGGCACAAGGAGCACCATCAGGGACTAGAGGGCAGTGGGCATCAGCAGATAGTGCACACTAGTGGGCAGCAGACATGTGGCACCAGGGACCATTGACACAGGGTGGCAGACACCAGCAAGCACTGGGTATTGGTGGGCACCAGCGTGAAGAGGGTACTGGCATCACATAAAGGGAGATAGCCCTTCTGTTCTGCCTTCACTGGCCCACTCTCCACTCCAAACCTCCCTCACTCCTCCTCTGAGCAGTCCCTGTTGCTACCTGCTCAGGCAGGACCTTTGAAATGGCATCACATGCACAGAAACTCCAGCTGGGAGCCCTGGTGTACACAGCAGGGACTTATTGTGGTGGATTGTGAGATCTACCTCAAGGGTGACTATATGTTCTCTCTTTCAAGGACATATCCTCTTTTTTTAGCTTTGTGTCCTAGAAAAAAATCATTGTCCTCCTTTACCCTGTGACCAGGTAGCATTGCCTCCTTGTAATTAATACATTATATGCAATGAATTATATATAATAGTTGTTATTATTATTATATTCAATTTAATATTCAATTTAATATTCAATTTGCCATTCAAAATTTTTCTAACCCTTTGAATATATTCTTTACTGACCACAGTTTTCACATGTCCGTGCTTGATATTGTCCAGCTGCAGTATGCCCAGATACTGGGTACTGTATCTTCAGGTTGTACTGTACTGTACAACCTGTACTGTAGGCTTCAGGTTGGTGGCATTTAATGGTTTGACCATTCGGCATTTCAATGCCATCACTTTTTGTGATCTTCCCTTTCTTTAGTGCCATTGTGGCACATTTGTCCACATTTGCGAGAGAGCCAGGAATGTGCTCTGATTCAAGTCAGCAAGAGAAAGTTGTAGAAAGTGCAGCAGACTAACTATGAATATCGTAAAAGTGCAATTCAGGCAGAATAAAGTATTGCATGGCCAAGATCGAAGGAAAAGTGGATCAGGATAAGACCTGGTTGTGGTTCACAAGTGGAACACTGAAGAAGGAGACGGAGGGCCTGATACTTGCTGCCCAAGAACAGGCAATCAGGACAAATGCCATCAAGGTCAGAATAGAAAAATCAGCCCATGACCCAAAATGCCGGCTCTGCAAAGAAATGGATGAAACCATCAAGCACATTCTAAGTGGGTGCAAGAAGATCGCGCAGACTGACTACAAACTGAGCCACAACTCTGTTGCCCAGATGATCCACTGGAATCTATGCCAAAAGTATCATCTGCCAGTGGCAAAAAACTGGTGGGACCACAAGCCTGAAAAAGTGGTTGCAAATGAGCAGGTCAAACTTCTGTTGGACTTCATGATACAGACGGACAAGGTCTTGGAACACAATACTCCAGATATCACCATCATAGAAAGCAGTAATGTGTGGCTTGTTGACATCACTGTCAACCAGTTGACAGCAGAATTGAGGAGAAACAACTGGAAAAGATCTCCCGTTACCAAGACCTAAGAATCGAATTACAGCGTTATCTGGTGCAAGCCAGTGCAGGTGGTAATTGGCACACTGGGTGCAGTGCCCAAAGACCTTGGCAGGCACCTGAAAACTATTGGCATTGACAAAATATCACTCTGCCAACTGCAGGAAGCCGGCTCTTCTGGGATCAGCATGAATTATATGCCGCTACATCACACAGTCCTAGATTCTTGGGAAGGGTCCGACTGGTGAAGTTTGAAACCAGCACAAAATTGTTTGCTGTGCATTTATAATAATAGTGTTTAAATTAACCACATGAAAACAATACATATGAATGTTTTAGCTTTTTATTTTGTCATGTCCTACGTTTTTGGTGGGGGCCTTGTTCTCTTTTGTGGTTATGACATTTGGTCACCCTGTCCACTATCGTAAGCCCCAGATAAAATTGGACTGTTAGTTTTTACAAGTTTTAAATCATGCTTTTGGTTGGTTTGTTTTTCATACTGTGATAGAATCAGGTCTTCACCAGCTGAGTAATAACTAGAAAAAGCTGTTTTGCTGCTGAGATTCAAATTAAGAACCAAAATTACAACTTAAACAAGGACTAACTTCTATGTAAACTATTGAGTGGCCAGTAACAGTAACACAGTGACTGGAACAAAAGCCCATACTGTATATTCTTCTGATGCAAAACCTTTTGAAGAGAAGATATTTTCTCAGTGGAGCAGAGGGAGTTGAAACAGGGGGCATGATTTTTTCCTCTGGACCTGAATGTGGGTTTTTTTGTTCTTATTTTTTTTGGTTGTTGAAAAAATAACTTAAAATGCAGCAGACTGACACACCTTTTTCTCTTGGGGAAAATGGAACAGAGTTTTAAAATAAAACTCAATTCTTTCCAAAAGGGAAAGTTTTCATCTGCATGAGGATTTGGAATCCACCCTGTTATGTCTCTTTATTTATAGGGTTATTTCCTGATTTCCTCTTATCAAAGTATTTCAGTTGCAAATTTAAATCAATAGGGCATGCAGCTGCTGGATGATATGAAGAGGCTGGATAATAACATAGTGAAAACAGAGTAGCGATCAACATTTTACGTGATGTAATCTGTGGAACAATAAACTGCACTGAAGAATACATTGCAAATAATAATTGGATTTGTTAATGAATGATTATTGTCCAGCAGTTCACAAGACGTGTGCCAGCAAGACACACAACAAATCCCATGAGAGAGCTTGAACTTGCAAAATTAAGCCACAACTATCTTGAACAAATCTGGGTGTCAGAGTATCTGTCTGGGTTGTAGCCTTATGTAGCCAATTCCTTTTTCTCTTGCCATCCTAGGTGTATTAACATCATCCCAAGGTTGGGATACACTAGGATTCCCAAATGCTGCTTGTGCTATAATTGACAGTCAAGTTCTGCATTTCCAAACACATATTTTTTAACAACCTCAATAGTGTCATTGGTTTTTTTAAAAGAGAAATTTGATGCTTACTCAAGTTATCACATCACAATCCACATATTAATATTACCTCAATGTCTCTTATGCTATATTTGACCATGCCCTTCGTCCTGTTATTTGCCCGTGCTCTTCATCCAATATCTCCCCTCTTCTGGAGAGACATTTTTGCCATCTAAGCAAAATAATTGACATGTACTGAGACACACCACTGCCTATGCCCATATCCAGAGTTATGTTTTGAAACAAAAACACAGCAAACCACTCTAAGCTCAAAGACTCCTCATTAGTACAAGTGGAAGCTGCATATTTTAGCCATTAAATAGCCTTATAACAGACTGCAGTGGCTCAGTGGTTAAAAGCACATGAAGATCAGAAGGTCAGCGGTTCAAGACTCAATTGCTGCACAACTTAGAGCACAATTCTAACCATGTCTACTCAAATGTAAGCCCCATTGTGTTCAATGGATCTTACTCCCAGGAAAGTGTCTTTCGGATTGCAGCCGTAGTGAGCTCCAGTCATTCTTCCCAGCTCCTGCCAACCTAACACTTGACATGACAGCAGACTTCATTCCAGTGTTGCTAAGTTGTATCACAACATTTTTTTTTTCTGTTGCGGCAATTGAATTAGATACAGGTTGGACATCTTTTATCTGAATTCCAAAACGTTCCAAATTTTCCACAGAGGCCAGTCTCACCTCAGGACCATAAATGGAGTGGTGTTTGTTCTCTTGCAAAGGGTGGTGCTCAACAGTGCCTTGGGATGCAGTGTCATTCCAATAAAGAAAGAAGCAAAGGGTGGCATACACTGCTTTCAGGAGCATGCCTTAAACAGCTGCAAAGAGGGACAGTGGAAAGCAAAGGTTAACATGTCTAGGTGCTAAAATTGGCAGAAAATCAAATGATCATAAATTCTGCGGAAGGCACACACCACAAAACTGCCATCTTCAAAATAAAATGAAAATAAAAAAACCCCGAAAGAATCCTGATTCCAACCATTTTGTTGCCCCATCATCTTCTCAGACTGTGAGTGGGTGAGACCTGGAAGTTTAAAGACATCACCTGAAAAAGATGGGGTGAAACCTGATGGTATTTGCTAATTATTGATTAATAAAAAATCTTCTAACTGTTCTTTATGGTGACAATATTGCCCTACCTGCTATCTATTTTCAAAATTATGCCCGTCTTGCTGTCTTCTTCTTAGATTTATCTCCTGGAGAACTTGAGAAAGAGGCTAAGGTCTGGTCAGACCCTGAGGTTGGTGAGCCTGTTTTTCCTCACAGTTCTCTTGCAAGAATTCTGATCTGACCCAAAGGCTAGCTGGAAACCAGACAGAGCTTAAGAGATGTGTTTGGTGATGGATTGCATAAATATAACATTTTGCCCTGGATCCTTCCAGACAGATGGAATTTTTGCACAGCAACAATTTGTTCCCCAAATCACATGCTTGTTCCAGAGCAGTTGGCTGTCCTCACAGTACACTACAATACAAAACACACTATTGAAAAACAAACAAACAAACAACCTTGAATGAGGATGTTTCAAGAATGCTTTAGAAGAATCCTTTGGAAAAGCTGAAATGAAATAAGATTATTATTTTATTTGAAAGCATTTATGTTCACCTTATGTTCTTTAAAAATATGTCTAAAACACATCAAAATGATTAAACTGAAATAGAATCCAAGTAAAAATGCAAGTAAAACAAAGGTAAAAATCACAGTTTAAAAGGGTGACCAGATGTCATAAATTCAAAAGAGGACAAGGCCCCCCCAATGTAGGACACTAAAGAAAAATGTAGGGCATGACTAAATAAAGCTAAAAATAACACATATATATGGCAATAGGGCTGTGGGTGGTGCAAGCAGTTAAGACACTATGCCTGTTAACTAGCAGGCCAGGGTTCAAGACCCGGGTCGGCCCCACAAGACAGGGTGAGCTCCTGTCCTTAGCCCAGTTCTGCAATGCCAGCTGGATCCAATCGTATTGGCTTTGCCTTTCCATTGGTCTAATTCAGTGGCGTGGAAAGGGGGGATTTGCTGCTTGGGTAACAGCCTATCCTCTATAACAGTCCAACACAGGCTTTTGTGCTTCGCATGCAGCGTATGCAGCGCCAAGCACAATACCATAGTCTTTCAAGACTGACGGAGGCCTGCTTTATATGGCAATCATGTGGTTGATAGTGTTTACTTATTATTAAATTTAAAACTATTACATATAATTTACTAATCAGAAAAAAGGCTACATGGAAAAGGCTACAGGTTTCTTTCTCACAAGAAAACAGAGGACAATGAAGATTTTTTTCCAGAATACAAGACCTAAAAAGAGGACATGACCTGGATAAAGAGAGCATAAGGTCACCCTGGCCATTCATAAAAAATATTCAGTACATATAGGGTTGCCATAATTCTCTTCCACAGAATTGAGACAGGAGCCTTTGTCCCATTTGCTAGTATTTGAACACAATCCCTAAAAATGGGCTGTCCCTGTTTTTGAGACATATGGCAACCCTAAATACATAACATTCATAACAAGAAGAAGACAGACAGGACTAAAGGGAGATTGGTATGGAAGGAAGGTCATGACCACCTCACATAGGATTACAATCCACTCTTGAGTTGTGACCAACACTTTGGGAAGCCCTGATATTTGGTTAATAAAACAAAATAGAGGACAAGAAGGTACGCTGCAGGACCCCGCAATAGGAAAGCCATTGGGCCAAATAGGAGTTCCCCGGCATAACCATCTGGAATGTGATGACCATAAAGGACCTGAACAACTATAAAACAATTGTCCAAAAGCCAATCCAGCCAAATCATCCAGAACGGCCAGGGTGACCATATGTCCTCTTTATTAAGGACATGACCCATTTTTTGCTTTGTGTCCTGGGAAAAAAAATCTTCATTGTCCTTCTTTCCCTTGTGAGCATGCAGCACTTAGCCTTCTTGTAAGTGATAAATTACCAGCGCAATCCTAACCCCTGGTTGAGACAGCAAAAGTGACATGCTGGCCTGGGGGTGTTGCAAAAGTGGGTAAGTTTGGACACGAGTATACTGGGAACCAGGATACTTTTTCCAAAGCTTCCATAGTATGATTACATGGACTCCATCGCACACAATACTCATTAATTTGGATTGTGCTGCACGTTAACATTCCATATGTATTGTATACACATGATGCTGTACCAGATGTTTGATTTTTCCATTTTAAGAACAAACATAAAAATACAGTCGGTGAGTTGGTAAATCATCCTTATTTTGTATCTGTTTGTGCCCTTGCCATGTACTCATTCTGGAAAAAGCTGCTATATGCCCAGAAAGGGAATATCTCATTGTTTTCAATAGAAGCTTTCCTCCTGAAACCAATAGCAACTCAGCGGTGTGTGATATGGAATGGGATTGTAAATGGGCTAAAGGGAAAGCTTCCCATGCTGTAGTCTGTCAGATTCCTCCCAACAGTTCATGTTTGCACCCCCAAGTCTGCTGTAACATTAAATAATGTGTACCTGGGGCAGGCCATAAAGTATGGATGATAGTGGTGAGATAGGTATGAGTTGTCACCTGAGACTCCAGTACTAAAGCAATCCCAAAATTGGTTCCTGTTCCTGATATGTACAGTATATATTTATGCCTTTGCAGGAATATTTTGCCTCTTCAAACATTCTATAAATCCAGCAGAAGACAAACTGCATGCTCCCGTTAACCTTTTTATGTGTGTTTGCTCACCTGACAGTTTCTACTGCTGAATTCAGTTGGCTTACCTATAATTCCTAGGTAAGTTTATCTTTGTGCCTGGAAGACTAGGTGTATCTAAGCGCTTATCTTCCACACCTAACCAAACTACAGGTGTCTGATGTTATCCACTAGGGTTCCATTCTGAAACCTCCTGTGGATTAAAAAAATCTGTGTATAAATAAAACACTTAGGAAAAATAGGTTTAAAGACCTAGTTCCAGGTTTCTTACTCCTCCACTGCACCTAAGGGAATAAGTTAGTGTCTCAATGTCTGCAGGGGTTTGATTCTGGGACTGAAGAATTGAGTGATAGTTGCATGGCTGTCTCTCTACAACAGGAGAAAAACAGCATTTAAAATTGTAATTTGCAGTGCTCCTTCATGTTGAGTGAAATCTGTGTATAAAAAATTTGTGTATAACAAGGTTGGACCTGTATAATTCCCAGGATTATTTGGAATAAAAATCTGTGTATATCTGTAAGTGTAAATTTAGAGGAGACTACACTTAGAGCACAATCCTAAACATGTCTACTCAAAAGTTAGCTCCATTGTATTCAGTGGGACTTACTCCCAGGAAAATGTCTTTAGGATTTCAGTCTTAGTATTAAAAGCAGGCCTCCATCAGTCTTGGAAGACTATGGTATTGTGCTCTGCGCTGCATAAGCTGCATGCGAAGCATGAAAGCCTGGGTTGGATTGTTATGGAGGATAGGCTGTTACCCAAGCAACAAATCCCCCCTCTCCACGCCACTGAATTCGTCCAATGGAAACGCAGAGCTGATACGATTGGATCCAGCTGGTGTCGCAGAGCTGGGCTAAGGACAGGAGCTCACCCTGTCTTGTGGGGCCAACCCAGGTCTCAAACCCTGGCCTGCTGGTTAACAGGCACAGTGTCTTAGCCACTTGCGCCACCCACAGCCCTTGCGGTTAAAGGAATTCTACATTCCCCTGTGGTAGCTGAAACTGTCACAAGCATTAAACCAAAGTATTAAAATTAAAAAGGCAAATATCATATCCAATGACTTTATATTTCACAGACATACTACTACTACTACTACTACTACTACTACTACTACTATTACTAGAGGCCTTTGACTTGGTCTTGAGCCATGGTGACTTTATGGATAGAGAATCTATAGATCGATAATGTTCTAATCTGGTCAGCTAGAGGCCTGCTAGTCTTCTTCATTGTTATTGTGTGTTGAGCATCAGGTTGTTCTTCCTCTTCTTATCATTCCTTCTTTTCTTCCAGCCATGATGTCCTTCTCTAGTGTTCATTCCCTGTGAATTATATGTCCAAAATAGGTAAGTTGTTGCTTGGTGATTCTCAATTCGAGTGACATGTCTGGCTGAATTTTCTCCAAAATGGATATGTTCATCCTTTTGGCTGTCCGTCGGTATTGATCCTTAGCCAAAATCACATTTGAAATGCATCAATTCATTTTTTGTCATGCTTCAGGACAGATCAGGGCCTGATTTGGCCCTGCAATCATGTTTTGTATTTTAAATTTGTATGTTTGGAAATATTTTTATTTGTATGCTTTAAAACATTTTTTGTATTTTTATTTTAGGTTGTTGTTATTAAACATTATAAGCTGCCTTGAGCTTATGGAAGGATGGGGTGTATAAATGCTTCAAATAAATAAATAAAAATGTTGCAAATTTATGACTGGATCCTAACCTTGAACCTACTGATCAGTGAAAGCACTACTGATGCACCACTAATGAAAGCTTTCACTACTACTTTCACTACTAGTGAAAGCACTACTAATGAAAGCACCTACTGATCACAGACAGAGAGGAACATTCCTAAAAGGACTCTTCCCACAATTATCCTTCTCTGAAAGAGTTTCCGTCAGCTAATGTTAGGATCAAATCCACTATTTTTAACCTATATCTTCACTGAACTCATTCACCCATGCCATTTTTTTCCTAGCCCTACAATCCAGAGTAACTATGTGAGCACATATAACTACGTGCACCCATAGTTACTGCACCACCTAGTGAAAACTTATGGAAATTCATATTGCAATCCAGAGTAAATTGTTCTTACGCCGGAGCAAGGACTCCCTGTAGTTACTCTGGATTTCTCCCTAAGTCTCCATTCCTATAACTTACGGTAACTATGACAAAGAAAATGAAAGAAATGTGATTTTCTAAGCAAAGGGATGAAAAATGAGAGTTTTTGATATATTCCTTCATGACGCATTTCAGTTCTTCAGGAAATGGAAGTTATGCTATTATGCACATTGAGGCGAAGAATCCTAATGTTACATATAATTTAGTAGTTCTGAGCTATCTGTGACAGAGCAGGAGAGAGATCTTGGGGTGCTGGTGGAGAGCTCGATGAAAGTGTCTCCCCAATTTGTGGAAGCAGAGAAGGTGGCAAATTCCATCCTTGGGTAATTAGGAAAGGGACTGAGAATAAAACACCAAAATTTATGATGCCATTGTACAAAATGGTGACGCCACATTTGGTTCTGTGTCCAGACACATCTCAAAAAGGATATAGAGGAAATGGAGACGTTTCAGAGGAGAGCGACCAAAATGATTGATGGTCTGGAACATCTTCCATATGAGAAAAGGCTACAGCGTTTGAGGCTCTTCAGTCTGGAAAAGAGGCATCTGATGTGGTGATGGGATTCAAAGAAATTAACAACCGGTTCTCTGCCCATCTGGCAGCCACTTTTAAATGGATATTTTTAAACTTATATGTACTATCTCTTGTTAACAACCGGTTCTTTTGAGTAGGTGCGAACCTGCTGGAGCCCACCGCTGATTTGAAGGGAGATTGAGATAAACAAAATTATGCGAGGGATGGACAGAGTGGACAGAAAGATGCTCTTTTCCCCTTCACATAACACCAGAACTAGGGGACATCCACTAAAATTGAATGTTGGGAGGATTAGGACAGACAAAAGAAAATATTTCATTACCCGGCATATAGTTGGTCTGTGGAACTCCCTGCCACAGGATGTGCTAATGACATCTAATTTCAATGCTTTTAAGAAGGGATTGCACAAATTCCTAAAGGAAAGGACCATCACAGATTACAAGCCATGAGGGGTGTGTATACAGGGGGACCAGATGCCCAAACTTCAAAAGGAGGTCAAGGTTTTAGATTCCTCTTAGCCTGGCCTTTCCAGCAGACAATGGCACGTTTACCTACTCACGAGTAAAGCCGCAATATTGGGCACTTTCACTTTCCCAGAGATCTCAATGCATATTTTTTATTTTAGTTTTTTGGCCATAACTTTTGATAGGAAAGAGATATTTCAAAACTGATTCTTGCATTGGATTCTGCTCTTCAGTACAAATCCAACATCATATGACATGATGGGGTACTGCACACCATTGCAAAGTTCCACAATGAAGCCAAAATTGATGACAATGAAGCCCTTTTGGAGGACACCTGGACAGGAGATTTAAAAAGAGAACAAATACTGAAATTTCTGGTCATATGATCACCCAGACAGTGTATACTGTAGGTATAGGAAGAGGTGGACAAACTCAGTATGCCAGATTTTGAGACACCTGGATGCAGATGTCATATGTGCTCCCTGAGGCATATAGTGGGCCACTGTGTGACAGAGGAAGCTGGTTTAGATGGGTCTTTGGTCTGATCTAGTGGAGGCTTTTTATGTTCTTATGTTTCAGGAGAAGTGGTAGGAGTCATCCAAAGAGTCATCCATGATTTGCAATCACTGTTTCATGGCAGACAGGGGTGCCACAGATGATCTCCACATGTGATGCAGGACTTTCAGGAGGATTATTTATTAATCGGGCAATTGGAGGATCTTAGTCCCCTACCAGCAGCATGGTGTGCCTTGTCAATGGTCAAAATGCTGACTGAGTGCCTTGATCATTTTTGTGTTTTGCCAGTGTGCCGCAAGATGAAAAAGTTTGGAAATCACTGAGCGAGGGTCTAATGAAAGTCCAAGCCACATAATTTTTGGTGGATGGATCCTCACCCACCCTCTCTCTCACCTATTAATGGCAAACAGCTAGTTTGATTATCAAAATAAAACAACCACAACAGTATTTATATACTGCTTTTTAACAAAAAGTTCACAAAGTGATTTACAAAGGAAAACAAATAACAAATGGCTAAAAAATTTAACATGTCCTGAGAACACAGAGCTGCCTGTTCTGTTATTTCTCTAAAGACTTCTCCTAAAAAGGACATTTAGTTTCTACCCATATTTTTTAATAAAGGATTGTTTATACAAACTACATCCCGATTAAGTACAATTTCATTTAGGATGGGCATAGCCACTGTCTGTGTTTATATCTCCATTCTCCTATCCGTGTTTATAATAGCATGAAAGCAAAACCACCCTGTACTGAATTTCGCTGGACCTCTTTTGCTGTGTACATTTATTTTCATCAAGGATTTTCTGAACTTGTATTGCCAAGTTGTAACTCGGGGAATTTAGAATAATGTGGGAAATAAAAAGAGTGCAGAGTGAAACCTATACATTTGGATTTCAGGAAAGCTGATTTCAGCAGGCTTAAAGGAGTCATAGGCAAAATCCCATGGATTGATGATCTAATGGGGAAAGGGGCCCAAGATGGGTGGGAGCTCCTTAAGAGGCAGCTTCTACAAGCACAGTCAGAAATAATTCCAATGAAAAAGAAAAGGGAAAAAACCTGAAAAAACCAGGTTGGCTGCACAAACAACTTGGGGATCAGCTGAAGTTAAAGAAAGAGAAGTATAGGGAGTGGAAGACTGGTAAGATCACCAGGGAGGAGTACAGGCAGATAGCCCGGTCCTGTAGGGAGGGGGTCAGGGATGCTAAAGCTCAGTATGAGCTGAGGCTGGCCAGGGGAGTCAAGGATAACAAAAAGAGCTTCTTTAGATATGCCCAAAGGAACAGGAGGAGAGACGAGGGGCTGGGGCTGCTCTTGGACAAGGATGGACAACAGGTGTCTGGAAACCAGGAGAAGGCAGAGCTGCTCAACTCCTACTTTGCATCTGTCTATTCTCGGAAAGAGGGCTGTGCAAATGGGGGTGCGGGATCATTGGCTGATGCGGGGATGTACTTGCATCCCCAAAGAGGTAATGAAAACATGGATGGTGCAGAACAGCAGATTAAGATTGACAGAGAACTGATTCGAAACCACTTAACTGGCCTAAATGAATTCAAGTCATTTGGACCAGATGAGCTGCATCCTCGAGTTCTGAAGGAACTGGCAGATGTCCTTGCAGAGCCTCTGTTGATCATCTTTGAGAAATCCTTGAGGAGTGGAGAAGTGCCACTGGACTGGAAGAGGGCAAATGTAGTCAAAATCTTTAAGAAGGGGAAAAAAGAAGACCTGGGAAATCATAGACCAGTCAGTTTGACTTCAATCCTGGGGAAGATATTAGAACAAATCATAAAACACACAATTTGTGCACATCTAGACAAGTACTCGGTGATCAAAACAACCCAGCATGGATTTACCAAGAATAAATCTTGCCAGACAAATCTGATCTCCTTTTTTGATTGGGTCACGAGCTTACTGGACAGTGGCAATGCTGTGGATGTCATTTATCTTGACTTCAGCAAAGCATTTGACAAGGTCCCACATGACATTTTACTTCTGAAGTTGGAAAAATATGGGCTAGATGAGGCAATCGTTAGGTGGATCTGCAACTGGCTCAACGACCGCACTCAAAGGGTTTTAGTAAATGGTTCTTTGTCAACCTGGAGGTCGGTTTCAAGTGGGGTACCCCAAGGCTCTGTCTTGGGCCTGGTTCTCTTTAACATTTTCATTAATGACTTGGAGGAAGGGATACGGGGGAGCCTGATCAAATTTGCAGATGACATCAAGCTGGGAGGAGTAGCAAACACATCAGAAGACAGGAAAAACCTCCAGGAGGATCTGGATAAACTAGAATTCTGGGCTGTAACAAATACAATGAATTTGAACAGGGAGAAGTGCAAGGTTCTGCACTTAGGAAATAAAAACCAAAAATACAGGTATAAAATGGGGAATACTTGGCTTGGCAGCACAGCATGTGAGCGGGATCTTGGAGTCGCCATGGATCACAAGCTGAACATGAGTCAGCAGTGTGATGTGTCTGCAAAGAAGGCAAATGCCATTTTAGGCTGCATTAAGAGGACTGTAGCTTCCAAGTCGCGAGAAGTTCTGGTTCCTCTTTATTCTGCATTGGTCAGACCTCACCTTGAGTACTGTGTTCAGTTCTGGGCACCTCACTTTAAGAAAGATGCAGCCAAGCTGGAGCAAGTCCAGAGGAGAGCGTCAAGACTGATCAGTGGGATGGAAGGGAAGCCCTATGAGGAAAGGTTGGGGGAACTTGGGATGTTCAGCCTGGAGAAGAGGAGGCTGAGAGGAGACATGATTGCCCTCTTCTGATACCTGAAGGGCTGTCATAGGGAGGAAGGGGCTCATTTGTTCATAGCTGCTACTGAAAGCAGGACTAGAACCAATGGGTACAAACTGCAAGAGAGGAGATTCTGGTTGGATATCTGGAAAAAATTCCTGACAGTTTGCGTGGTTCGACAGTGGAACAGATTGCCAAGGGAGGTGGTGGACTCTCCCTCACTGGGGATCTTCAAGCAGAGGCTCAACAAGCACCAGTTGGGGATGCTCTAGGGCAGTGTTTCTCAAAGTGGGGGTTGGGACCCCTTGGGGTCGCCTAGAGGTTTCCTGGGGGTCGCCTAAAGACCCCTGGTGCAGCAGGCCAGGTCAGGCTTGCCAGACCTCCAGCTGTAGCTGTGCGCGCACTGGGGCTGATTGACAGCCTCAGGCCCAATCCTATGCATGCCTACTCTGAAATAAATCCCATTATAGTCAGGGGGCCTTTACTCCCATATAAATGTGGATAGGATTGCAGCCTCAGGGCCCAATCCTATGTATGCCTACTCTGAAATAAATCCTATTGTGTTCAATGTGTGCATAGTACACATATTTCATTTGTAACAATGAAAATACATCCTGCATATCTGATATTTACATTACGATTCACAACAGTAGTAAAATTACAGTTATAAAGTAGCAACGAAAATAATTTTATGGTTGGGGGTCCCCACAACATGAGGAACTTATAAAGGGGTCATGGCGTTAGCAAGACTGAGAACCACTGCACTAGGGGGATTTCCTGCTGCAGGCAGGGCGTTGGACTAGATGACCTACTAGGTCCCTTCCAACTCTATGGTTCTATGAATTTCTCTTTGCTTTAATGTACCAATGCAGCAGGATCTTCTGATTGCTGAGCCTCCCACACCATTCCTTACTAGCTTTCTCTGCCCACCTTCTTCTTTGTCTACTGGAGTTAGTATAATTTGAAGACAAGATGATGGAAGAGTGAGTTGAAAGGAAAAAAACTGTGCAGTACTTGCTACATCAAGTACTCTGTCCAGGGTGCAAGCTGGCAATCCTATTCTGAACAGTTCATTTACTGTACAGTTTGTATGCATTTGAACCTCATTCATGGCACTGTTATTACCTCTCGAACATTTTATACACACAATGTTCAGAAAATCACTACCCATTTTTTTCCCAATTGTCTGATCTGGGATCTTTCTACAGCAACTACTGTGTTGCTATGGCTTAGGAAATAGCAGAATTACCCTTTTCATTTTCTTTATCACTTCTAACCATTTGTAATCCAGAAATGAAAGACCAATAAATGGGAGCCCAGATATTATGTCTCTATAAAGCCACAAAACTAGTAGTGACCAGCTGCCAAAAATCTAGAGTAGATCATCTGACATTACCAGAGACTTATCAACCAAATCAAAAATGCCTACACTGCATAAATCTAATCACAAACTTGTGCTTTAGGAACAAAAATGGCATCTTTTGAAAAAAGCATCCTAAAGAGGCTGAAAAATAATTGATAGAAAAGGTACTCTGTATCATGGTTCTGTATTCATGGTTATCATGGTTCTCCCCCCTACATCTCCTGATAACCGTCTTAATTATCCTTGACAGTCAAAACCTTTATAGTATCCAGGCAGCCAAAATCAGCCAGATCTGTTTAAAATCTCTTTCAAGCAACTCTGGGAAGCCTTCTGTGTTTTATTATGAAACTAAACCTTCAAGATCTTTGCGTTTACCACAAAAGATTCTGGGTGGATTTGAAACACATTGTTGCACAGGGTTAGCCTATGGTTCAGTGTTATCCAGATAAACTGGGAAGCATATGCTGCTGCTTTGTTCAAGACTGTGCTTATGTAGAGAGTTTCCAGATGGAAATGCAGTAGTGACCACACACAGGTGAAATAACAAGTTTGTTCACTCTGCCATGCGATCAAGTACCTAAGAACATAAGCAGAGCCCCACTAGATCAGGCCAAAGGCCCACCTAGACCAGCTTTCTGTATCACAGTGGCCCACTAGAATGCCTCAGGGAGCATATAGGACAAGAGGTCTGCATCCTGTTTCTGCTTCCTTGCACATAGCATTCATTCATTCATTCATTCATTCATTCATTCATTCATTCTATCTATCTGTCTATCTATCTATCTATCTATCTATCTATCTATCTATCTATCTATCTATCTATCTATCTATCATATGGGAGGTGGGTCTTGTGCCCTACCTTAGCTACGTTCCCAGGCAGTGTTGAGTGCCTATGGGCTATTCTGTTCTAATTGAATCTGCATAATCTCCTGAGGTGGTGCAAATCAGAGTAGACCCACTGAGATTGCTGCTACATTACCTGGAGACAGGGCCATAGCTAGGAGGGGCAGGATGGGTGTTGGCCCCCTCTGAGACAGCAAACTGCCCCTCCTAGCAGTTTTCTTGCTCCCTAGACCTGTCCTGGTTTTTTCCAGCCTCTTAGCCTTCAAATGGATGTCCTCAATTTTGGTTTTAGTTTCCTGAGTGTTCACGCCTCCCTACAGACAGTCTGGTTTGTCAGGTCAGGTCAGGTCAAGGGGCTATTAGCAATAATCTTTTCTCCTTCTTATAGGGTCATAAAAATGGCTTTGAACTAGTCTTGGATGTGATAATAAGAACATAAGAAGAGTCCCATTGGATCAGACCAAAGGCCCATCTAGACCCTCTTTCTCTATCTCACAGTGGTCTACCAGATGCCTTAGATGCATCAAGACAATAAGGATCCTGCATCCTGGTGCCCTTCCCTGTATTGGGCATTCACAGGTTGCCTATACCTAAAATACAGAGGCTGCACACACCCATCATGGCTTCTAACCCTTATGGATTTTTCCTTTAGAAATTTGTCCAATCCCCTCTTAAAAGCACTGAGCCTAGATGCCATCCCCACATCCTTGACACAATATATTTCTCTATTGTAAGAATAAAAAGCATGAATAAAAGACACCAGTTTCTCAAACACAGCTGAGAAATACTCTGAAATTTGAGGGAGATGAGCCAGCATATATGTAAGCAGTTCCTGGATGAAGACAGGTGTCTTGTGGGAGGCACACACCACTTGTTAGTAACAGTAACTCATTAAAACTCCCTGCAGGTGATGGATCTGCAGGTCTAGTCAACAACTTTCCTGATCACAATGAGCTCACCGGAATTCATTCCCATCAAGTTAGTGGAATAGTTTCTCTTTTAATTAGGTTTGATTTGCAGGGTGCCAGTGGACTGGGCATAGCTGAGCCCACTACTTTTTGTAAGGGTTAAATTGCCATTGAGAAGATGCATTTTTATATACATATACCCATCATAGCTTGTAACCTGTAATCTGTAAAGCTTGTAACCTCTACGAATGTGTCCAATCCACTCTTCAAAGCATTGAGGCTAGGTGCCTTCACCACATTCTGTGGCAAGGAGTTCCACAGACTAATTACTTGCTGGGGAAATAAATATTTTCTTTTGGCTGTCCAAAGTCTACTAACATTCAATTTCAGTGAATTCAATTCAATTCAATTCTGGTGTTGTGTGAAATATAATCTCACCTTTTCCATTTCTACAATTCCTTTTTGAGGTGTTGTGATCAGCAATGGATCCCAAGCATGGAAGTTGTATTTTTCACCAGAGCTGCACATTAGGTCAATATCAAAATGTCCACCAGTACCCCAAGATCCCTCTCCTGATCTGTTGCAGACACCCCAAATCTGATCAGCCTTTATGAGAATTTTTAATTTTTAGCCCCAGTGTACGTTACTTTACATGTACTTATGCATCTGCCATTTTGCTGTTCATTCTCCCAGTTTGGATAGATTCTTCCGGAGCTATTGTCACTGCAATTTGGTGTCACTGGGAAATTTTTCCCTCAGCAAATCCTATTTGTCTATATATTTTAAAATTTTATTTTTGATGAGGCATTCCACCATCTTACCTGGAAAAAATATTAGGCTTACCAGTCTATAGTTTATTGGGTCCCTCTCCTTCCCCTTTTAAAGATGGGTGTGACATTTGCTGTGGCACTGTGGCCTCTCTTCACAGCTTCTCTAACCTTGCTTATTAGCTATGGTTGAGCTTAGTTAGTTCAGGACTTAGTTGAGCCCTTAGTATACACTTCTGCTGGACCTCTACTACTGTTGTTTTAAATGGATTATGGAGAGATTGGACTCTCTCTTCCCTTACATTAAATGCATTAAATAAATAAATGAAACAAATAATCCTGGAGCAGTTGTAGAAATCCTGGAACAGTCACCTGAAGGTGACTGGGAACTGGATGAGGGTTTACAAACTGAAATTAAATCCAGACAAAACAGAGATTCAGATAATTATAACATAAGTACTGGGCGGTCAATTGATTGGCAGTGTATAAATATGGTTAATAATAATAATAATAATAATAATAATAATAATAATAATAATAATAATAATACAGTAAAACCTTGGATTGAGAGTATTTTGCATGACAAGCAAAGATTTCTAATAAATTTTAACTTAATAAACAAATAATGTCTTGATAAACAAGTGAAAAATAGTCTCAGTCAGGATATGGCTTGTTTTAGTGGTCAGCCAGCACCTGCTCAGCCTCTCCTGAGAAACCAGCCTATGCATCTCTACTCTGAAGTAAGTCTATTATAGTCAGTGAGGCTCACTCCTATTTAAGGGGGCAGATTGCAGCCTGAGAGACCAAGTCAGCATGATCGTATAGAATGGAGGAAGAGTGCTTGTACCTCCATTGTACCTATGCAATGGTTAACATTGCACAGAAGAGAGAATTTAGATAGGTTTGGCTCAACATAGAAAGGTTTAAAAAGGAGAATCTCCCTCAAGTCCCTCTTCTGTTGAACCTATGGGGGATTGTGGTGTTAGGCCAGAGCAAAGACATAGACAGACATATGCCGACCTTCCCACACCACCATGGGAACGAGGAGATGGGTGAGTGTTGATCTGGCCTAAACTGGTTAGGATTGCTCCCTTAATATAATATGTGGACTAAACAATTGTTCACTGAGCAGTGTGAGCATTTTAGTCCTGGACCCCATTCTAAGAAACACAATCTGTCCAGGAACAGATTCCCTTGAAATGATGTTATGGCCAGATGTGACATCAAACAGGAAGTGCCATCAATCTGATGCCAGAGCTCTTCCATGTCTACTTTGTTCAATGAGACTTAGGGCAAAATCCAGAGCAGTTACAGGTCCATGCAGTTACGTCACCCTCTAGTGTTACCTTATTGAAAGTCAGCTTAACTGCTCCATTGCAAAGGGCTTAATTTGTCATTAGGATATGGGCCTTATATTCCCAGGAAAGTATGACTGGACAGCCTGAGTGCCCCATTTCATAATGGTGGTGCCTAGCTTTTTGTGACCCTTTCTTCTACTCCATAAATGCTTTTTTTAACACAATGGGGCTTACTTTTGGGTAGTCATGGTTAGGATTGTACTCTTAATGTGAATTCCGAGCCATGTTACATATGCTCAGAATTGCTCACCACTTTGCAACTTGTAATTGCTCCCAGAAAGTCAATTTTGCACATCAACACTATCTGATGCTTCTTATGCTGTTAACTTCCCATTGAAGTGGTAACTATTTACCTACTTACATTCACATGCTTTCAAACTGCTAGGCTGGCAGGAGTTTGGCAAGGGACATGAGCTCATGTTCATTCATATCAGTTCTGTCTCTAAATATATTCATTTATGAGCGAAAAGCGTACCCGCGTTGCGGGAGTAACATATCCCCATATGCCATCCCCCCACGGCGCATCAACACCCCGTGCGCAACATCCCCAATGCGCAACATCCACCCATGCGCAACTTCCCCCATGCCCATCAACCCACCTGCCCATCAACCCACATGCCCATCAAGCCCCAATGCGCAACTTTCCCCCATGCGCAACTTCCCTCATGCACATCAACCCCTATGCATATCATCCCCCATGTGTATCATCTCCCCATGTGCCTCAACTCCCCATATGCAACATCACCCATCTGCATCAGTCCCCCATGTGCATGAACCCCCATGCGCATCATCCCCTCATGCGCAACTTCCCCCATGTGCAACTTCCCCCATGCGCATCAACCCCCATGCGCATCATCCCCCCATGCGCATCATCCCCAGTGTGCAACTTCCCCCCATGCGTAACTTCCCCCATCCTCCCATGCGCAACTTCCACCATGCGCATCATCCCCATGCCCAACTTTCCCATGTGCATCAACCCCCATGCGCAACTTCCCCATGCGCAACTTCCCCCATGCACATCAACCCCATGTGCAACTTTCCCCATGTACAACTTTCCCCATGCACAGCATCATTGCCAGTGCAACCTCTTCCTCTGAACAACATCCCACCAGTGCACTAGGCACTGAGCACCAAATTGTCTGGATGTTGGTCAGTCTTCCATGTTAAGTATAGGACAAAAACACGTTGCCCCTTTTCAGCCCCTGAAGGGTTAAATGTCTCCAGATGGTTCTTGGTGGGAGTTCAGGTGACAGAAGGATCCCTCCCAGAATTCCATGCTTCAGGCCCAGCAGTTGGGGCGGAATGTTGATGAGTCAGCAATTCTCAATGCAAAGTATAGGGAGGAAAATGCGTTGCGCCCCTTTTCACCCCCTTCCGGTTGGAATTTCTGAAAACCGATTCTTAGTGCACCCCTCCGTCACGGAAGGACACCCACCCCAAATTTCGTGCTTCTAGGCCCAGTGGTTTTGGCAAGGTGTTGATGAGTGAGTGAGTGAGTGAGTGAGTGAGTGACTTTTTTATATATATAGAAGATGTAACTTCATTCAAATTTGAAGTGTAAATTAATTTTTTCCCCAGCCCTGACAAAGAGCACAATCCTAACCATGTCTAATCAAAAGTAAGCCCCATTGTCTTCATTGGGCCTTACTCCCAGGAAAGTGTCTTTAGATTGCAGCCATAGTGTCAGAGAGATCTTGTGGTCCTCCTCCCAAAAGGTTTGGACACCCGGGCTTTAATGCAGTGTACATGCTCAAATCAGTCTCCCTTGGTGCTTTTTGTCCTTCAGTATAATTGGGTATAGAAAGAAAGCAATTTATGGTCCAACCTTATCCAGCGTTCCCATGTTGATGCAGCTTTACCAGTAGGAGCATGTGCTGCACACCTTGCAGTTGGGGGGTGGGGGGACAGTCATGGATTCCATAAGGTAAGGGAAATTTTGTTCCCTTATCTCAGGGCTGCATTGTAGTGCCGTCAGTGCTGAAAAGTTGGATAGGACTTGGCCCCAAGGGACAAATTTTCAGCCAAAAAACCAACTGGCATCTCTCCCCCCCCCCCCCCCCATCCATGGTAGTTTTCAATTCAGACTGCAGTCTCCACTATGGATTCTCCTTACTACCCACAGATTATGGCTGAAATCCTAAAGACACTTTCCTGGGAGTAAGACTCATTGAAGACAATGGGGCTTACTTTTGTTAGGTTAGGATTGTGCTCTTAGGTGAGGAGGTGAACCTGTTTCTGGGTTTCTATATTTCACATTGCAAATATTTCTCCATCTTTAAAAATTCCCTCCTTATGGAAAATGAACATGTCAAAGAGGTGGGTTCTTTCTTGACTTTACACAAAGGGCATTTAAAAAAATTAAAATTTGAATTATCTTTAACTTAAAATCTAAATATACAATAAAAGCAATTTATCATTAAGTCAAATGTACATTCCTATAACCAATATACAATAGCTAGTTTTCTTTGTGTAGGCATATTTTTGTAAGATGAAAATTAAGTCATAGGAGCCCCCATCTGGAGTCTCAACCAGGAAAGAGGTTTCCACTTTCTGGACTCTTTTTGGGAACACATTGGCCACATTGTTGTCTGAGGTCAAAATCTGATCCTAAGTGGGCTGTGAAGTTGGGCCTCACTTGTTCCGCTTCAGAAGACAAGTCAGTGTCACATGATTGAATAAGGATGACCATATGCCATAACTGCATAAGAGGAAAAGACCTCCCAGAATGTAGGACACCCGAGAAAAAGTAGGGCATGACAAAAATAAAAGCTAAAACACATATATTGCTTTCCGGTGCAATCCTAGCCTAGGATGGAACAACTCATTGGTCTTCCTGCTACCACAGTGATGTAGGGAGGCAAGCGCATGTCTGTGCACTTGTTTAATCCTCCCCCAGGAGTGGCACAGAAGTGCCTTACATTACTTTTGTCACACCCCGGGGCCAACATGGGACTTGTGCTGGAGTTCAGGCTGACCTAACTGGAGATTAGGATTGCAGCCAATCACTTATTTTTTTTAATTAAAAACTATTACATATAATTTATTACTTACAAGTGCTCCCTGTTCACAAAGAAAAAGAGGACAATGAAGATTTTTTTCCTGGACACAAGGCTGAAAAAAGAGGACATGTCCTAGATAAAGAGGACATACGGTCACCCTGGATCAAATACTTCTCCATAATAACCTCCTGCATATCCAGTGTGACCATATGTCCTGCTTTTCCAGGACATGCCTTCTTTTTTAGCCTTGTGTCCTGGGGGGCAGGGGTGGGAAATCTTCCTTGTCCCCTTTTCCCTCGAGAACAAGGGGCATGTAGCCTTCTTGTAATTAATAAATTATGAGTGCAGTCCTAAGAGTGTCTACTCAGAAGTTCCACTGTGTTCAGCAGTACTTACTCCCAGGAAAGTATCTTTAGGATTGTAGCCTATGGGTGCTCAGAAGTAAGTCCCGTTCTGTTTTATGGGACTTACACTCAGGAAAGTGTTTAGGATTGCAGTCTTTATGTTATAAATTACCTGTAATGATTTTAAATCAATCAATAATATTTATATACCGCTTTTCAACAAAATGTTTACAAAGCAGTTTAGAGACAATGAAATAACATTACTAATATCTAATTTATTAATAACTAAAATAACTAATTATTAATAACTAAAAAATTAATAAACATAGGGTTTAATTAACCACACAAAAGCTCTCTCTCTCTCTCTCTCTCTCTCTCTCATTGTTTAGTTTTTATTTTGTCATGCTGTACATTTTTCTTGGATATCCTACATTTTGGGGTCACGTTGTCTTCTTTTTTGATGATGACCTACAGTTACACTGCCCTGCATATAGAAAAGGAGCTATAGCTGCTAGCTGAAGCTTCTCCCTCTTGTGCCAATAGAGATAGGGGGGCATGGAGGAGCAGGCCATTCTGTGATCCCATCTGCCCAGGCCTAGGTGGGGTCCTTCAGTGAATGCCAGGCCTGCAGTCCCCCTCTTTGCCTACAGGGAGAGGGAAGGAGGGGGGAAGGAGGGTTGCAGCCCCCATTGCCTGCTTGCATCTTCTCCTCTTGCCATGTTGGCAGCCTGGCAGGAGAGCCAGTGCAGGCTTGGCTGTCACTTCTTAGGGGGTGGTCCAGGATCTCCTGCAGGAGGAGGAGCCCTTGCCACAACCATCATCATCCTCACCCCCTGCCCTCCCTCTCCCTGGGCTGAGCGGCCTGCACGCGCCTCTCCAGGGCTGGGTGCGCGCAGCAGATCTTGTGCACGCGCCTTGTCCCTGTCCCTGCCCTCCCTTGCATCAATCAGTGCAGCTGTTGCTCTGCAGGCAACGGGGGAGGAGGAGGAGGAGGAGGACTGACTATCTGACTGCAGATTCCTGAATCCTCTCTCTGAGCCCCTCCATCCACTGCTGATTTTCCTGCTGCCTCTCCTGTCTCCACCCCATCCCTCCAGTTCCAGCCACCGAGGAGCTGTGCTTGTTCTTTGCTGCTGCTGCATCATCATCATCACCACCACCACTCCCCCTCCTCCTCCTCCTCATCGTCACTGCCAGGCGAGAAAGGAAGGAAGGAGAGCACCGCAGTGCATACCAGGGAGAGGAGATCGCAGCCCACCCCCTCACCCCCATCCCTGCCAGGAGAGGTAAGCACTGCCCCGCTCCAGTGGGGTTTTCAGAGGGGGGAGAGGGAGGAAGAGGAGGGTGCCAGGGCTGGCAGGGAAGGGGTGCCCTGCCTGACCTGCCATGGGGACAGGGGAAGAAGGCACAGCATCTGGGGGGAGGAAAGGAAAGCAGGCACAGCATCTTGGAGCGGGGGGAGAGGTGCCCTGCCTGTCCTGCCCCCAGCCTGGTTGGGGGCAGGCATAACCTCTTTTGGGGAAGGGGTGTCCTACCTGTCCTGCCCCCATCCAGGGTGGGGGGCAGAGGAAAAGCAGGGACAGCAGTCAGAAGTATTTGCATGGGTGGTGTTGCTGGGCTGGGGCTGGGTGGCGGCTGTGGCACTGCGGTGCAGGGATGGAGCACCCAGTGCCACCGTGCCAGGCTCAGGAGAGGGCGATGCAGCAGCAGGAGGATTATCCCTCCAGCTTGGCTTTGCTTCCTTCCCCTCCCCAGTCATTGATACTGGGGAGGAAGATGGTGGTCTGGGTGCGGTGGCGTAGTTAGGGGGGGTGCAGCGTAGTTAGGGAGGCTTGGAGGGAGCCTCACCAATGCATGCTTGGGGTTCCCCCTTCAGGTCCCTTGCATGCTGTGGTGAGGCTCCCTCCCAACCTGACTGCTGCGCCCCCCTCTAGCTACGCCACCAACTGGGAGATGAGCTGGGGGGCATAAAATGGGGCTGAATGGCAAGGCAGCCACCTGGGAGGCTCATATCAGGTTGCTGCTTCTCTGATCTGTCCCAAACAGGCGTGGTCGGTGGTTTTCTGCTATCTCCCTCCCCCCCCCCCCCCTTTGCTCTGAATAATATTCTCTCTGCTGCCCTCCATCTCTTTGCACAGAAGGGTTTGGAGGAGATCAGTGGAGCTGTCTTCCCCTCCCCTCCCCTTAAGACCTCAACAGGTTTGTGCAGATGGATGGATGCACTTGGGGAAGGGAGGCTGGGTGATGGGGAAAGGGGTGATGGGGGCTGGCAGGCTGGCTCTCAATGATGGGTAACCTTCACCACTTTTGTCCTACCTCTCCTCCTTTCCACATCTGATTTGATGATCTGAGTTAGAGATGGGGAGATCTGCACTGCACTCCCCTTTGTGACTCCTCTTCCTCCTCTCTTGGGAAACAATTTATTATTTTCAAAACACTATGTGCTTTTGAAATGGAGAGTGAAGGTCTGTGCAAGGGAATCAGACATGTGCCTGAATTATTTTACTTTTTTCCAGATTTTCTTGCCCTCCCCCTTGCTTTCCTTCTGCCTGGGGAAAAATGATGCAGCATAATGCAGAGGCTCTTTGACAACCCTCTTGCTTTGCTTTCCGGGATCTCTTGAGTCCCCTGAGCATTATCACAGCTCCACCCTACAGGAAAACTGCTTCACTTTCCCTCCCTCTGGAATGAATACCACTGTTTTGTCATTGCAAAATTCCTTTTTTCCCCTGCTCCAGCCTGTTTGTCATCATCCTTATGTAGGTGTCTTTGTAGGTTCTGTTGAAATTTTCCCTTATTTTCCTTTTCTTTTTCCACCTTCCTCTTGATCTTTATGGTGAAGGGGGGTTAATGTGATTGCAGTCCTGCAGCTCTAATGCGGTTCAGATGGAGTCCAGCCTGCAGCTGTGAAACATTAATCTGATACTACAAAAGTAGTGGCATTAGGGAGGGGTTGCATTAGGCAGAATGTTGTTGTAGATGGCGATGAAGCAGTGCAAGGCATTTTTGGTTGCAATGGACAGGCCACAGAAAAGAGCCTGAGCTGATGAGTACATGAAAGCTGGTGGTTGCAGGCACAACTGCCCTTCCATGTTGGAAGCACACAGCAGGTCACTTTACCTCTTACTCAAAAGGAAAATGCTCACTTGGCTGTCATCTCTTAAAATTAAAGACACAAGATTCTCGGTGAGACTTTAGAACCACAACAACCCATCCATATGCTTCTTTTATAGACATATGATTGAAAATATATTGCTCAAAGTGCATCCAAAAAAATCCTATAATGATCGTACTTATATGACTTTTCTGTCTGTTACATATTTATCCTTGCAGGGAGGGTATTTTTAATGAGCAAGTTTCATTTCTGGATTTAAGACACTGTGCCTGTTAACCAGCAGGCCAGGGTTTGAGACCCGGGTCGGCCCCACAAGATAGGGTGAGCTCCTGTCCTTAGCCCAGCTCTGCGACGCCAACTGGATCCAATCATATTGGCTCTGCCTTTCCATTGGACTAATTCAGTGGTGTGGAGAGGGGGGATATGCTGCTTGGGTAACAGCCTCTCCTCCATAACAATCTAACCCAGGCTTTCATGCTTCTCATGCAGCGTATGCAGCGCTAAGCACGATACCATAGTCTTTCAAGACTGACGGAGGCCTGCTTACATGGCTGAATTTATTTATCATCAGAAAAGTTACAGTACTATGTTTTCTTTCTCATTGCTTTTGTTGACCATTTGATGTACAACATCATTAAAACATACACTGAAAGTATTAATGTAATAAAGGGCATGTACTTAAGTGCATTAGGTGCAAAGGAATACATTAGATTGTATTTACCGGTCAGTTGTGCTTTTAGAAGTGGCATATATGTGAGATAATACAGAGCTGCCAAATCTCAGAGAAACTCCCCCTAAATACTGCAATCTGGTTTCTGAGTTTGTATGAAAAGTTGAGATGTTCATGTTTGGTTTGATATACAGAAATGCAGTGAACTGGCCTTTTTTGTCCTCTGGTCTATTAGATGGGGGGATCCTTGCACTTCTGTTGTTTTCAGTGTATTACTACTAACAGATTGAGATCCTGTTTTTCTCTTTCAATCATCTATTCAACCTTCCATGATTTTATTATGATTTAAGATTATTCATTTAATATTTATGATGCTGAACAGACGATATGTTTCAGGAAATGGAAAAACAGAGAGCACCTCCTTATGGTTTTATATTGACTAGTTGAGACATTCTAAAAGGATGGAAAAATTGATGACTATCAGTGGTTGTTTGTCATGATTGTAAGAGGTGATCTCCGATTATCAGACACTAGAGACAAACCATACAGGGTGACTGTATTTTTTTTTGGGGGGGGGGAGGATGATAGTATGAGGGAGACCATATAGAATGGAGGTCAGAGTGTCTATACCTTTAACCATTGCATAGAAGAGGTACCGGTAATTGAGGCAGGTCTGGCTCACCATAGAAGAGTTTTAAAAACAACACCTGCCTTAATTCTTTTATGCTATGCATAAATGTAGAGGCACTCTGTCCTTCTTTCCATATGGTCACGCTGGTCAAACATTTAAAGATTGACCAGGCCATAGGCTGTTTGTGATTTTATTAAAGAGATGGCATCAGTGTGAAAGTGTCACACGGGATACCAGCATTTTGATTAAGAAATCTGGTAGAAATTCCCAGCTGAGAAAATAACACTTTATGTGGTGTGATGATTCTAGGGTGAGAGAGGCAACGTTGTGCTGGCAGCAGCAATTGCCAGAACCAGGCAGCCATGGACTGCTACAGTTGCTTCCACGAAACTGAGTGGTTTATACATGTACATGCACTGCTAATAAGTGGGAAAAATTATCCTGGAATGTACCACCCCAGAATGTGGGGAGGGTGCAACTATGAATTCTGTGATCTGATGGGGGAACCTACATGGTAGAAAAAAACAAGCCTAGCCCTTACTCTCCCCATGCTAGTTTTCTACATGCTAGGGGCGTTTTTCAGAGAAGAATAAAACAAGTTGCCTACTGGAGGAATGGTATGGTCAAGGAAAAGCTTTATTGCTTTATTCAACAGCATATATTTGCTGGGCAGAATGGAACAAACCTGGCATGAATGGGCCATTGACTCGACTGCAGAAATGGTCCTTGAGACGAGAGTGTGAGACTTGTAGAATATATGAGCCAGCACGATAAGCATTCATAAAGAAGGAGCATGTCCTGATGACACTGCAGGAATTTGAAGTACACATGCTTTACACCAAATTTTGTGATGGGAATTTGGATTGTAGAAATAATATCATTTCAAGCTCAGTGGAGTGATTTGTTAAGCTGTGTTCATTGAAAAGAATATACATTTGTGCACAGAATAATAAGTGCACTTCACATATATTATCACAGTAATCTTTGGCCTGTAAATCTTTGCATGTTTTATTATGCCCAAATTGCAAGTGGATGAGCTGAGGCTGAAAGAAACATTTGCCTTAAGCATTTAATCAATTTATGGCCGAGTCCTTCCTGATCCACAGCTCGTTCTGTTAGCCACTATTCTGCACTGTGCTTGGCTTGCAATAGAAGCTAGAATGGATTTTGCAGTAGTTACAAAGTGTTGACAGTCCAGTTAGTGCAACAGAATATGTCAAGCGTTATATGAATTGTTCACAGTGAACAACAGGAGTAGTCCATTTAAGGAGATGGTCTTCACTATAATTCCATTTTTGTAGGTAGGACTCCTAATTTTGGGGTTTTTTTAATGGAATGAGTTACAAGTTTAGAGGAAGGAGACAGGGGGTTGTGGATTAAAAACTGTTTTGTACATATACCACCCATTTACCATGTAAGTGCCTGTCAGTAAAACAAAATATGCATGGAAGTGCAGTTCTTTTTGCTCTGATTTTCAGATCTGGAAAGATTTCAAGCTGAGGTTATAATTGGTTTGTTTCTTATGGGAACCATACGACAAAATGTTTTTCCCTCGTTGATGTGTTTGGAAATGGTTTACTGAGGTTATGGAAAATCCCACGGAAGTCCCAAAAGTGAGCCGACATGCATGCACACACATTCGGTCTCTCTCTTTCTCACACACAAGTACACACAGAATTCAGAATGAGAGAGGAGGAGGGGGAGGGCTAAGAAACATTAGAATTTGTAATCCATACTTTTGTTTTTAAATTTATTAATTTCTGAAAAGGTGTTATCAGGCTTTCCCTGGGATCAGATTTTGCAGGCTTAGGAGACAACATCCTATAATCATTTCTACTGCATGAAAATTTTATGATGTGATTACAGTATTTAAGAGGAATTTGTTTAAAACAAGAGGGCAAAAATGTACTCAGTAGGATACATTCAGAATAAAAAAATATTTAAGGACAGCTTATTCAAACCTGTAGAAGTGGACTGTGACCATGCAGTTTTATTCCATTTATGCTGTACATACCCTGATTCAAAGGAACAGAATAAATCATTGCTGATTTCCATACTGATCTCCAACTTCCATCTTCCTCATTATTATTCCTGCTATACAAGTTCTTGGAGAATCCTTATTCCCATATTATACCAGGGGGCAGTGTTTTCTTTAGTGGTGTTTAGTGTTTAGTGGTGGCACTAAAGCTTTGGAATCCTAGTTAAGTTGAAATCTATGCTCTCTCAGCCGTTTCACAAACAGTACATTAAAAGTTCATTCATTTCAGTTATCTTGCCCCACTTTAATTTCTGTTGGTTGCTCTTCTTTGTTTGTAATCCGCCCTGCTGACATTTGTGGATTTTAATGCTTTATTTATTACATTTTTATGAATGTTTAATGCTAAATCTATTGTGATTGTTTGTGTGTGTGTATTTTGATTTTTATGGTTATAAGCTTCCCTGGGCACTCAGATGTTCATGGGGAAGGGTGGCATATAAATAAATATTACAAGGAGGGAACTCATCTTGAAGGAATGGTTGAGTTGGCCAAGGTGTGGTTAATCTATGTCAGGGGTAATCAGGGGTATCTATACCCTTTGTGGGTATGGGAACCAAATGCTGGGGTTATTGGACTCAATCTCTTTAATGTAATAATTTACAAATGACTGAGTAGTACGTGAGTGGAATGCAACAGAATCTTTGAGAACATTCTGCATTTCCTGCAAATGCTTGTATTAAATATGCATGTGTGTATTTACTGCAACTTTAATTTTAAATTTAAATTTAATACATTTTAATTTTAATATTTAAATTTAATACGTGTGTATTTACTGAACAAGCGTGTATTTATTTTCAATGTACATATCTTGAAATTTCTGGAAGGGCGTTTTGCATTGTATATAAAGCGGCAACTCATATAAGGAATGGTGATGATTATTTAGACAGTCAAGTGAAGCGGGTATGGGACCATATTGGACCATTGGGGGGTTTGGAGTCATCTAAAGGTTAACCCATGATCTGTGTCTTGAGCAATGACCAGTCTTGGTCTGCATGTGACATTGGCCCCAGCTGTAGTGCTCACTAATAAAATAAGACCACTAGTTTTATTGACATGTTTAGAGAGGTCTGACACTTGCGGCTATTAGCAAAGATAACGGAATGAAACCTTCATATTCAGATGCAACATACAGTATGGACTCTTTGAGACAAAAGTTGTCTTTACATGGTTATCATAACAAAAAAATGAACTCATTGGATCTGGGTTTGGTTCAGTAAGAAAATGCTGATGTTTTAATGGTTATAATTAAGCAACTTGATCTTATTTCTTATAAACTAAGCTTATTTCTTTGTTTCATCCTGAAAATATTCACTCACTTCCAGATAAACATTGGGATCATGCCAGCTCAATGCTAAGCCTGATACTCAGAAGTAAGAAGCTCTACCCTGGTAGTTCTACTCAGAAGTAGGTCCTATTCAATGGGGCCTACTCCCAGGAATGTGTGATTGCAGTCTGAGTCTTTTTATTAACCAGAAATCGAGTCGTGTCCATTTTATTTTACATAAGGCCTTATAAAATATTTGATTTATTACAGTTTGATATGGATACATAAGATATCAGTTCAGTCATAGTATATGCTACAAAGTATTTGTGACCATATTTTGTTTAGCATTGTTTAACAACAATGTGTCCTGCTCTCATGCAACAATCTAGGGAACTGAACATAAATTGAATTTTTCTCCCAGAAGACTATATGTGGCTCAGCGCCCAAATACTGTTTCCCAACCCCTTTTTGCCAAGAATTTTGTATGGTCCCAGACTCTGATTCTCATTTGGTCAACCCATTTCTCCAGGAACACATCCAGCAGAAAAGAGCCCCTGTTGCTGATGAGCTAAAAGATCAAGGCATTTTCACAATTTAGGGAAACATATGTTTATAAACCAATGGTAAATCTTGCCTCACATGTTCTTGCACTGAATTTTAAAGTAAGATTTAAAAGGCTCTGTCTGCAGTTTCACTCTTAAGGAAAAGTAGCATGTTTTCTAGTTGTAGGAAATAAACATATTCTAGATATTAATATTGTGACTTTATACTTGTTGTAGATGTGCATATTTAAATGTAATGGTCTGCCTGAATAGATGTGCTTAGGAGGTGGGAAGCCCTTCCTGGTAGATTAACATAATAATTAGCGGTATATTATGGGACTACTCATTTAAAGTTTTAAGTTTGTGTGATACGTGACTACTGCTTGGAAACTATAAAATATTATCCTGCTTGCAGTTAGCAAAAACATTATTTCAAAAGTAATATGGCAAAACTGTGGGCAAAGAGGTCATCGTTTTACAATACAGTGGACCTTCCTGGGTGACCTGGACTTGCATTCCTTTCTCAGATGCTTCTCCCTCTGCATAATATGCCATCGCAGGCTGCAATCCTGAAGACACTTTTCTGGGAGTAAGACCCATTGAACACAATGGAGCTTACTGTTGAATAGCAGCAGGCCTCAGTCTTGAAAGACTATGGCATCGTGCTCGGTGCTGCATACACTGCATGGGAAGCACGAAAGCCTGGGTTGGATTGTTATGGAGGATAGGCTGTTACCCAAGCAGCAAATCCCCCCTCTCCACGCCACTGAATTAGTCCATGGTAAGGATTGTGCGCTCTCTCTCTCTCACAGACTCACACACACATACTATATTTTAATATGATTTTTATGATTTGTACCAAATTCCATGTTTTGTCTTTACTTGATTTCTATATCAGTTTATCTTCTTGAATATTGAAAATTAAAACTTCATTTAAATACTAACTGCAGTATGTCTCAAGATCACCCAGTATTAGCAAGTATTAGTGGTATCAGAAAATTTTTATTTCTTCCATTTCATCCCTTGTTTCATGTCTCTTCTGGTGTGTTTATCAGATTTTAGTAAATATATTTTTGCTAGATCCTTTTAAAACAAATATGATTGCATAAATATCTTACTAATAACAAATTTTCACCAATCAAGATTTTTTAAAATGTGTAGCAGAAGCTTGTGTCTATCTGCTTGGAAGAAAGTTACATTGAATTCAGAAGAACTTACTCCCAAGTAACTGTGTATAAAATAGCAACCTTATTTTTTCATTTTCTGGTATTGCATGCCTACTTATCTTGCTGTCTCCTAGGCCTGAACTAGACATTACAATGGATAAGGGACTGTCACGAAAGCAGCAGCTATTTCCCCTCTTCCTCTGTTCTTTGATAATGGCTGATACTACAAAATTATGTGATATCATTATACGCCCAAGTTTCTCTGTTCTGTAGGGGTAGCAGCCTTGGGGGATGATGACATCATGTCACACATTTTATATTCCTAGACTTTTTCTGGGGAGAGAGGAGGAGGAGGAAGAGACATGTGGCTGCTATTTTTGGTACTTTGTGTGCTACATTGTCTAGTTTTTGCCTTACAGGGACTTCTAGTCAAGTGCCCCCTTCACTTTCCACTCCCACAGTTTTAGTTGCATATAAAAGGAGCTTGCATACTGGCATTTATTAAAACATAACACTGAGTCCGCCCCCAAAGTGGAAAGAATAATCCACTGAGAGCAGGAGAGGAAACTTTTAAAGATGGTGAAATAATGCGGACTGTGGGGAATGATAGAGAGCAATATATTCAAAGGCAAAATGTTACAGTTTGTGACAATAGAAGTGCACTGCTAAAGTCTGACTGGGCTGTCATCCCACTCCAGCTAAAGAGCACAGACACATGAATACATGTCTGCTCACATCTATTTCCAGCTGCATGAAGAATGGTAGCTGTGATCGGATGCTGCACACATGGTTTATTTTCTGATCTGTATCTGTATCAGAAAATTGCCATCATTCAACTGTTCAGGAGGGGGTGTGGAGACTGGATTTAATTCCTCCAGTGCTCCTTGTTTTCTGATGAACTCATAGGGATTCTCAAAGCTTGACGGGACATTGTGGAGGGGGAATTTCCCTCAATGCTTTTAGTTCCCATGTGTCAGGTTGTGTTTGCCTCATTCTTACCTGCTTTTGCTCAAATTTCTCACATCTATCCTGAAAAATACAAGTGTACTTAAGATCCCTCCTTGCTGTTTCCCCTCCCCCCGAATAAATACCTAGGGGCCCCCAGAGGTGGCAGTCTTCTTATGTAGAAAATACAGTATGCCCAAGGCTATCATTTCCACTTTTGTTCTTATGACACATCTGGTTTTGATTTGAACAGTATTTGATATACTTTTCATTTTTACTATGAACTATTATGATAGTAATAAAACAAGCAGATGTGTGTACGTAAGACCCAAGCGCTGTGAGAGCTCTGTTAGTGACAAAGCACTTGCTCTGAGTGCAGATGGCCCCAGATACAATCCATTTTAGGTGGCAAAGCTGGGAAAGATTGTGAAGAGCTTCTGGCAGTGAGAGAAGGCAGTATTACAAAACAATCCTAAACATGTCTACTCAAAAGTAAGCCCCATTGTGTTCAATGGGTCTTACTCCCAGGAAAGTGATTTTAGGATTGCAGCCATAGGCTAGATCAGTGGTACTTGAAGTAGTATCTGGTGGAACTTGTGGAACCCATGGACACGTTTTGCCCAGCAGTGAGACCAAGAAAACAAACAGTATGTTACACTATTTGACAAAACAGTATGTTGTCAGCTTGGCAGGCTTCAAAATATGCTTTTCATACTCAAAAAGTCATCCTATCCACCCTGAACCTCTTTCTTCCCAGTCCAGAAATAACTGGCAATGATGTCATTGCCAGTTACTTTTGGTAGTACAGTACTTTGAATAAGTGGACCATGTGAAGTGGTACAATGGAGGACAAAAATGGGCTAGATAGATCAGTGAACTGAGGCCTCATTGTATCCAGTCTTCTAGTTCTTAGCTGTGCCAACAGCATGTGTGCTTTATCCTGTGCTGGAGGCCTCCTCAAGGTAAAACATCAGGCCTGCTGCATTGGCGCTGGAAAATTGGAAATGATTTGAAACCTGATTCAGTAGATGGCAGCTTCATATGTTCTGAAGAGTTGCATCTAGGCTTAATAGAAATGTTGGGAGAGACCAATGACTGATAGAGATGAAGCCACCAGTCTCACTGACTCCTGACACTTTCAGTGTTAAATCACAGTGAGGCCATTTTGATTGGTGACTAGTGACAGGCTCAGAAATGCAAGAATTTGTCCAAACATCTGATTATTTGGACTTTTTGGATAGTTCGGAAACAATCAGATCAGGGAAAATGCAATTTTTTCTGTATGGCTCCAAAATGTCAGACTGACTGGCACGAAGGAGGGTTTTTCCCCCCTCTGGTTGCACTGGAACTGAAGAAGAGCTATGAAGAAGAGGATGAGGAGGATATAGTTAGTGGCTTTCTGAAGGCATTGCAATGCCTTCCTTTTTAGGACAGCACTTGAGGAATGATGATCAGGAGGACACTTGTTGTCTTGAAAGCATTGCTTCTCTTTTAGCACATTATTTGTCCAGTGTTTAATGATGGTTTTTTAGATCAGGCTTCTTGAAGGTGTGTGTTGTTGTTGTGAGCTTTTTGAGAACAGGAGTGAGGGAGTATTCAGCTGGCTTAATTTTTATCTTTCGAGGAAGGAGGAAGTTCTGAGAGCCATGAAAGAAAGCAATTTTATATTGGGTTGTTGGGGAGAGAGAGGGACAAACTGAGGGCTGTAGCCATGAAAGGAGCAGAGAAGAAGAAACAGGGTTACGCCAGTGGCAAATCCCCAACCTGGAACCCCAAAAGTGGCATCCCTAAGTGGCCATTACTCTGGGGTGGGATGATGTTCACTCAAACAGGGGCACAGTATCCATCGCTCAGAGAAATCAGTAGTGCTGACATTCCATCAGATTGCCTGAGATCTGTCATTTCCTTGGATATCGTATCCACGATTGCATCTCCTATTTTGTTATTTGTTACCAAGGTTGCATTGGCCAAGATTGCATGGACCACAAAGGGGGCTGAAGCAAGGTCTGATATAACCTGGTAGGAGGTCACCCCTTCCCTTTTTCTGTTCTAATTACTTTTGACTAGAAAGGAGCAAAGCTATGGCCTCTGGATAATGTCAGTAAGCTTCCCAGGCCTCCAGGGAGCTTTCCTGCCCCCAAGATGGACAGCACGAAAAAATAGGTCATCACCTGTAAGCATGGCGCTTCTGAATTAATAGTGCATTACTCTACCCAAGGACAAATTAAGGTTGGAGAGTTATTTGAGACCTGTCACAGGAGCCTTCTTGGCTTAGATATAATGAGTTGAGATCTGTGAAAGTTCAGTGAGGAGAGCTTGAATTGGAGTTGAGGGATGTACGCCACAGGGCAGAAGTCCTTCGGTGATCAATCCCACAGTCCTTTAAGGAGCAGTATCCCTTTGTCACCTTTGAGGGGAGATTGGCTAGAGAGGAGGTTTTGACCTTCATCACCTTAGGGACTCTCCTCAGATGTGAGTCTGTTTGTTCATCTGAAGCTTTGCTCTTCCTTATCCCCTGCACTATAGGTGTGGTTGGGAGTAACATGGGACAGGATTCTTTCAGGTGCAGCCCCCGAGTTGTGGATTGCAGCTTATGTTTAATATCCTATGAGGGCTGCCAGTCCCACAGTACAGAGGTGCTGAAATGGCACATGTTGGTGTTTCGCCACCCGATGAATACTTTTTGATTCCACCAGGCATTTTGATTACACTGATTTTTTGCTTGCTGTTCTGGCATATCTTGATTTATTTGAAGTATTAAGATACTATAAGTTTTTACTATAATTTTTCAAACATGTCTATTAATAAGCATGTTAATAGCTTATAAGCACTGTAAGTACTTTAACTGCTTATTAATAGACCTGTTTGAAAATTGTGTTGTTTTACTCAAAAGTAAGCACATTGGGGTAAAATCCTAACCTAGGCCAGGACAACTCATTGGTCTTCCTGTTCCTATGGTGATATAGGGAGGCAAGCACATGTCTCTGCATTGGCCTAACCCTTCCCAGGGAGTGGCGCATGAGTGTTTTATGGCATTTTTGTGACACCCCCACATTTGCACAGAACCTATGCCAGGGCTTGAACCAGTCTAACTGGAAGTTAGGATTGTAGCCCAACAGTGCAATCCTAAGCATGTCTACTCAAAAATAGGTCCTGTTGTATTCAATGGGGCCTACTCCCAGAAAAGTGTGTTTAGGATTGCAGTGTAAGTTTAGTATCCTATAAAGGTTGCCAGTTCCACAATGGAGAGGTGCTGAAATGGCCACTGCTAGATCCTGAAATGGCCACTGCTAGATCCTGAAATGCTGGGTAGCCTAAGGTCACCTCAGGGCAAGGGAACACTACCATCAAACATAAATATTAAGAAATATTTCTATACTACCTTTCAAAAGATAGGTTCACAAAAGCAGTTAAAACATGAAAGATTCTACTGATTGCACTCCCCTAAATTCTGAGGGTTGGGGGCATAAACAGCTGAGCCACAGCATGTGGCAGGAAGGGACATGGCCTGTGATCTCAAGGTCCAGCAATGATGTTGTTGCTAGAGATTACAAGTCCTAAGATGTTGAATCCCACACAGCTGTCTCAGGGAGGGGTGAGGCCAGGTCTCTTCTTCAAAAAGGAGACAAACCCCCAAATCCAGAGTAAGTACGGGAGCATGTAAGAGATTTTACGTGCACCCGTAGTTACTGCATCACCTAGTGAAAACCTATGGGAAATTCATATTGCAATCCAGAGTAAGTTGTTCTTACACCGAAGCAAGGACTCCCCGTGGTTACTCTGGATTTTGCCCAAAGAGGAGAAGGGAGCAGCAGATGGAGAGATCGAAAGACAAGAGGACAAGGGGATGAAAAATGTAGGAATTTCACATTTTTGCATGGCTTTTGTTGAAGATTTTTCTGTCTTTTTTGACTATGTTCATAATGACGACAAGGATTTTCTAAATTTCCGTTGTCCGGTTATAAAACTTAGCAGTTCACACTGTGGAGGAAAAGGTGAAATAGTCTTTTCAATTAAATAAACAAAGTTTCTCTTGGATATGCAAAGATATGCACCACAGAGCAGGGTGGGAAGTTTAAGATTCCAGTAAGGACCTGGGTTTGCATGAGGTTGGAACTCATTTTCAAGGGTTAACCGGGCAACTTAATGGCTCTGAGGCTAGCCATTAACATAAAGCTAAAAACATCCTTGAGCGAATGTTTATTTTTTCCAGCTGTGTTGTTACCCTGCAGCCACACATTGCAATACTTCATCCCTAATTGCAGCAACAAACATTTCTTCCTGCCCCCTCCATCCTCTTTTTTTGTTATTATTGTTGGTGTCATCAGAGAGAATGAGCAGCTTGTTCCTGTTAAGGGTGTCAGCCAAAGGTGTAACCTTGGTTAAGCATCAAGGATTGAACTCCTTGACTGTTCACCGCTGTCTTGTCTTTTTATTTCTGCCTTTTTTCTGATCTTGAAGCCATTTCTCCGACTACTCTTTCAATAAACAAATCTCTAATTAAAGTATTTCAAGATGATCTGTAGCCATTCTTGGCAGAAGGAATGCAGTGCAGCTGTGTGTAGCACAAGGATCAAGCACTAATGAAGCATGCATTAATAGCGCCCATGGAATGCCACACGAGGTTAGCGCTACTCCTTGGCTCTTGAAGGGAGAGCTGTGTCCTTGGCAACTAATGGGTGTAATGACTTCTGAAGGGTACTTTTCAACTGCTCTTATTCCTATAAAATCAGAATATCTACTTCTAGTGGCAAAACTCTTCTAACTGAAAGCTAACAAAACCTTTTGGCTCCTCACTGGGTGGGTTAGAACAGCCTATGATTTTAGACTTCCTAGACCAATTCCACACATGCATCAAGGTAGAGGTGGTATTATTATTTGTTTATTAATAGTATTTTTACTTCTGCCTTTCTCCCCAATGGAACCAATGGTGGTACAGTTCAGAGATGGCAGAAGGGGATGTAGCACTTGGCAGAGGCATCACTAAGGTTCATGTCATCCGGTGCAGGAAGCCAGCACGTCAACTCCATACAATATGAAGGGTGGGGGTGGTTATGTGCCATTGCCTCACCTTCACTGGGTTTTTTTTAACCATACATTTTAATAGACTAAAGACATTTCAAAGTGGTTTGTTTCACTGCATTCTGCTGTAAATTTCACATTCAAAGGTATATAACATGATGGGATTATTTCTACAAACCATGATTTTAGCCATGTAGGTCACAAGGGCTGCCACCCCCTTCAAGTGTGCCCCCTTTCTAATGCCCTAATAACGTCCCTGATGGGGACCATTTTGGAAGTCTTGTACTCTCCTGGACTGACCTTCCACTCCAGCCAAGGCATGCTTGCTTACTCACCAGTAAACACAGCTGTGCAGTTCACATCAATTTTCAATGCATTTCAATGCAATCATCAGAGACCTCCTTCTGGGGTGATTTGGGGGCTGAGTTCATTGGATCAGGACAATTCTGGTGTCCTTAAATTCCCCTCAGCTTGTCCTTTCCAACGAACTAGGGCACGTTTGAACTATGGCACTATACCTACTCGTGAGTATAGCCGCAATATGGGCACTTTGACTTTCCATTAAGTTCAATGCATATTTTAGGGTTTTTTTTTAGTTTTTTGGACATAACTTTTGATAGGAAGGTTCTATTACAAAACTGATTTTTGCATTGGATTCTTCTCTTCAATAAAAATGTGACATGATGATATATGACATGATGAGGTTTGATGCTCTATCATGGAGTTGCAATTTTTTGGTTGCCCCAGTGCATATCACCTCCCTTGGGCATATCACCCAGTGCAGACCACACCACCCACATCACCTTGCTGATGCCATTGGCACTTGGGTTTGGAGGTGGTGGTCCACATCTCTTTGCACTAAAAAGCTTTCTTAAGGAATAAAAGTAGCACTGCAAGGAGTTGGAACTCTTCTCAACAGTCTAGGTTTGTTTTTTGTTTTTGCTCCTTGCAGAGTCTTTATGCAAATGTGGAAGAACATTAAAAATGGCATGACTCCCCTGCAGTCTGAAATCGCTCAGCTAATGCCACTCATTATTGGTATTAGCCTGGCACAACCTGTTTTGTGACAGCTGTAAAACAAGCTGCATCAGTGGAATGTGTGTCCCAGCAATGGAGTGGCAGGATAGGATTGGGGCTGAGTTGTTTTCATGAAGAAATTATTTATGGGAAGAGCTCAGTCATAAAACATTGTGGTTTTCAATTTGTCCTCAAACTATCACTCTAGTAAGCCACCATGGCGTGTATAGGCACCAATTACTTGGTTGTGGGTTAAAATCAAAACATATAATGCACTGTCATTCTGATACATTGGCACCCCTGTGAATTTGACATTGTACTGGTGGTCATTAATTGGCTCAGTACACCACTCTCCTGTTCTCCAGGCTCTCTTTGGCTTTGCTCCCTTCCTCCCTTTCATTGTAGGAGAAGAATAAAGAGCTTGTCATATCTGCTAGCCCACTGTGTCAGATCCCTGTCAGGTAAGGAGTGAAGGGTGGCAGTTGGTACTCTGTCTCAGATGTTCTGTCTCTGTCTCAGATGAGAAGACCTTGGTCTTCTCCTGGCAAAACACATGGTACCACTCCTTCTAAATATGTTTGGAACAGTGGTCAGGGCTAGAACCCCATCGGAGCCCAGGAAGAGTGGGGATGGTGGCAGAGGCTGTAACTGTATACTGTGCCCCATCTTGAACTGATCTATTTCAACACAGACCGTTTTAGTTCTGCACTTCCTAAATACCAGGTGCAGCTCCAAGAGATCCATTGGTGCCAATGGACCTAGAGCAGAAGGGGAAATGTTCCTTTCCCCCCCAGAGACTGGCAGCTGCTCTAGCCCTATGGGATACAGCAGTGACCTGTTGAGCATCGTTGGACCTCATGGATTGGACTGTTTGATAAAGAGGACTAAGTGGGCCCAATGCACTAACTTTTTATTTTTTTGTTTTTTGAGTGTGGAGTGTTAACATTGGACAATGTTCTGGCAGATCTACATCTGACAACCAAAGCCGAGTTGGAAGTAAATACTTTTAGATTTACTCCATGGTATCCTGTTCTATGGTATCCTGGCCTTTTATGAAGAATACCCATTAACCTTAGAAGGACACTGTAACTTCCCTGCAGATGATATTAAGAAGGCTTTGCTGGAAAATGTCCTAGTGTAAATTGTTAGCTGACTTCAGTTCAGGCTCGACCGATATATATCAGATTGAGAAAGCAACCCACAGTTTTCTCCTTGGAACTAAAGCAGGCTTAAAAAAAATTCATGGAAGCTTGTTTAATTGCTCTCTTTGTGACCTGGACTCTCAGAGGAGCTGGTTCCAAATGTTTTTCTCATTTGCAGGCAGCGATTTGTACAAAGTGACCTCATGCTAGGGAAGGGTGGATCCCTTTATAATACGGGAAACTTGTAGCCAGTGCATTTCTGAGATATGTGCAAAGCTGTGCATTAAGAAGAGGAATGTGTTGGAGTCCAGCCAGGGCGCTGAGACTGGTCTGGTGGACAAATGGTAATGCAGTCATGGTATACCTTAAAATAGGACCAGGCCTAGTTGACAATAAATGGAAAGTTGTCACTTATCTCATTCTGCCCAAATGCTTTCTCAACCATGGATTACAGGGCCCATGGGCTGTTTCCATCCCTTCTCCAGTTTGCAGGTGCATTTTAAAGCGTTAGCTCAAGTGACATTTCCATTTCCCTCTAAACAAGCATTCACAAATGCTTGCTAAAGGTGACTTTTGTGGTTGAAAAGGAGAGCTATCTGTTTGTATTTTCAAGTCAAACAGCTTTGATTGTGAGTGGGTGATGGTGCAAGATGGTGCCTCCTCTGCTGTAAAAGATGGTAATGGCATTAAAACAGGGAGGTATTTTACTATGAATATTCATACCACAGGTGTTTGTGATGGAGATCTGTGAACTGTAAATAGCATCTTCTGTTATCACCTGTGAAAATGACTCATTCAGGCCCCAGTTATACAATCCTCTCATAGAGACCCTTCCATGTGGTATACCACACATCGCTGTGACATGCAGGTGTACAGAGGGTGGTAGACACGCAGTGCACAGAACACGGACACCTATAGTCAATCCCTGTGTAGTGATGCAGCACATCTGACATGGGCTACACTGCATTCCATGGGGAGTTATGTGGTAAGGGGACATTTATCCACCTCCCTCAAAGTAAGCCCCAACAGATGCAATGGGTCAACTGGATCTGTGCCAGTGATACCACTGAGTTGATCGGTTCAGGTGGATCAGACCTGGGAACACTGAATTCCTTGCAAACCACTGTCAATCCACCACCCACATAGCCCCAATCTCCCTTCTCTCCATTTCCTCCCTATTTTGTTGATCCTCTGTCCCATTTAGCCCCCTCCCCATCCTCTTCCACACCTGTGCTATGCTCCGTTATTCTACTGACACCAGCAGAAAGGCTCTGATGTTCTGAACATGCATTCTGTCTGAACGTACATTCTGTCAGTGCATTTTATAGGATTGGGCTGTTAGACCTATTATACACCCTTTTGAGTATATCATTTTAGACAAGAGAGTCTGGATAACTATTCTTTAACTTTATAAATGGTCAGAGATGACATTATCTGGAAACCCAGCATGCATTCATGAAATAACAGAAATTGAATTGTCCTGCCTAACTCCTCCCTACTTTTGGTTTCAGAAACCCACTCTATGGGTTTAATATCATAGATGCTTTCTCCTCTTTCTGTCCTCCGAGCCGTTCTTGTCTCACTGTAAGGAACATTTGTTTGTGTTGTCACAAAGATTCTCTGCGTTCCTGGGTATATCCATGTGGCGACTGGCTTGAAGCAGAAACTGTTTCATTGGCTTCCTGGTTTAGACTTGTAACATGAGAATCAGTGCCCTCTGATAACAGACCAGGAGTTGGAGAGAATTAAAGCTTTTGTCAAAATAATGTAACTGCACATTCGGTCTCAGATTTCTTACATGTCCTGTGAACTTCCATGCCACCCTGCAGGCATTTTTTTTTGGGGGGGGGGGGAGAAGTGCATGTATGTTCCTTATTTCCTCCACAGTATTCAAGATAATACAGCTGTTTTCATTTTTTAAACTTCTGGATGTCACAAAGACTGGCAGGGGGCCAAGGACTTAGTGATGGGATTTGGGATGCAAATTTAGGCTTGGCCAAATGTGCAGCGCCTGTTATAAGAGTTAGTGATATATCTTTTCGGCCTTTACTTGGCACCTTTAAAGGTTAAAAAAAAGCAGGCCTCCGTCAGTCTTGAAAGACTATGGTATCGTGCTCGGCGCTGCATACACTGCATGTGAAGCACAAAAGCCTGAGTTGGATTGTTATGGAGAATAGGCTGTTACCAAAGCAGCAAATCCCCCTCTCCACGGCACTGAATTAGTCCAATGGAAAGGCAGAGCCGATACGATTGGATCCAGCTGGCGTCGCAGAGCTGGGCTAAGGACAGGAGCTCACCCTGTCTTGTGGGGCCGACCTGGGTCTCGAACCCTGGCCTGCTGGTTAACAGGCACAGCGTCTTAACCGCTTGCGCCACCCACAACAAGATAATACAAATGAAATCCTTTGAACACTAAAAAGCACTACACAAATGCTCAATATTTTAAAGTATTGGTGTTAACATTATTTGCCTGAAAAATCTATACTAATGCTTCCCAAAGTGTGAGTTGCCACTCACTGAATGGTTGCAATCTGGGATGTCCTGCCTCCAATTGTACCAGTTTGGTTCCAGAAATATGAATGGACACCTCATTACTTTGTGGTCCCTTTGGAAGTCTTTGCAGGCCACAGAATGGCCTTCAGAAGCCTCTATAGGCCAACTTTGTTTTTCAGAAGCAGTTCTGGTTTGTTTCTGGAAACAGAAAGTTGCTTATTGGAGATTCTGAGGGTCATTCGTGGCCTGTAGAATGGGTCACCAGGTTGGGAGAGGCCTCCAGCACTACCCAAAGTGGTGTGAGATACCACAAAGGGCAAGGTGGGATATGTACTGCAAAACTAGGAAACCCCTGATTTATCCTATTGTCTCTCCTAAAGTGATTCAAACAAGGTTAGCTCATTGTCTAAAAGGTTTTCTGTGGGCTGTCCTACCTCGCTGCGTCCCTTTTACCTTTGTGGCAGGTGAGGTTGTGGAGACAGATTTTGTCTTGGAAAAACCCTCTCCATCTCAGCTGGGCCTTACTATTCTGTTGGAGCACCACATCTTATTGCTCTCCATTACTATACAGCAGTGGTTCCCAAATTGCGAACTTTGAAATCCAGTGAGGAGGGTCATAGTATCCTTGTGGAAAAACCCACCATCCTATAAAATGTATAGGTTGTCGCCATGATGGGGTGCCATGATGCCTTAATGAGGCATCAAAAAAGTTTGGGAATCTATTGACTTGGGAATCATTGCAATAATCTGCCATCTTCTCTTTTGCACTTCTGGTCCATCCTTCTCTTTTCCAACTCAAATAATTGGTACAGTCCAAAGAGGGGAGCAGCATTTCACATGCCAATTTAGAGACAAGTAGGTGTTAGGCAAGCTCTGCCAGCAACCAGTGTTTTCTAGCCAGCAGCCAGTAGCTACCACCCACCATGTTTTCCCCTCCATGATGCTTCACTTAGTTTAATGCAGTGCTAAATGGTGGGGGGAAGCATGACAGGTGGCAGCTGACAGAGAATGCTGTGGATGTTGCTCATGTGCTCCTGCTGGTTTGCTTACTGTCCATCCAAGGTAATGGTAAAGAAAAATAGAAAACTGGGCCTGGCATCAGGCATGGGGGGGGGGGTTAGGGGGTTGCCTGGACCTCATCAATTGCTCTGAGGCTCCTGCATTCTGACATCAGCCCATGAATATAAATTTCTACAGCAAATAATATTTCTTGTATGCATTTAGTAGAGATAACTGATGTGGGTGTTGATTTGTAGTTGAAAACTACATTACATGCATGCAAAACTTACTGCTAAGAAATAAGCCCTATATATGTGGGGTAAACAGTTTACCACTTCAGCGCTCTGAGTGGATGCAGTTGATATTTCAAAGAAATTTTAAAGATATTTCAAAGAAACAAACATTAAATAGTGATTTAGATAAGTACTAAACTCCAACAAGGGACAAACATTTTCAGTTTTTAAATATTAGCATAACTAGTAGAAACAAGCAATTTTTTTGTAAATATGGGAAAAGAACATAGTTTTTGGTTAGATCAGTGTTAGTTCATATTGGCATTAACATGATAAAAGCTCAACCCTGATTTTCAGTGAATGCTTTTAAAATTGGGACAAATTTCTAAATGTTTTTAAAGTGTGTGTTTAAAATGTTAAAACTTTAAAGGTGTGTGTACTGGAGAGTGAGTGAGTGAGTACCTGTATTACAGTCAAAGGACCTATCCACATAATTTTTTTAAAAAGTTTAGTTTTCTGTTCCAATTTAAAGAAAAAGCATAGTAATAAGCAAACAAAATAGTATTTAAATTCTAGGGATGTGTTCCACCCATACTCCAAATACTATTTATTTATTTATATCCCTCCTTTCTCTGCAAGTGGACCCAAGGTGGCTAGCAACATAAGAAAAGCAAACGCACATTAAAAACATATTAAGAACAATGCAACATATTTAAAACACCCTGGAACAACCCACAAGCCCCACATTCATTAAAAGCTTTTGTGCAGAAACATGTTTTCAAGCCCCACTGAAAACTCTGTATGGGGGGAGCAACTCTTAGTTCTTGGGAAGGGAGTTCCAGAGCTGGGATGCAACCACCAAGAAGCCTTTCTCATACTCCTTCTAAGCTTAAGCACTAGCCTTACAATCCAGAGTAACTATGGGAGCATGTAAGAGACATTACGTGTACCCGTATTTACTGCACCACCTAGTGAAAACCTATGGGAAATTCATATTGAAATCCAGAGTAAATTGTTCTTACACCGGAGCAAGGACTCCCCGTAGTTACACTGGATTGCACCCTAAGTGAAATGTAGTAGATTTGGAACAATTTTGTTAGGAATACCCAGTATTTTTTTGGAGGAGGGAAAAGGTGCAGGTACTCACCATGAAGACTCCTATGCATGTCTACTCATGAGTAGTCTGGTGGGCAAAACGGTGCTGGTATTGAGTACTGTTGAGTACCCTCAGAAAAAAGCCCTGTGAATACAATGTTTGGATTTGGATTTTCCCAGTGACTGTCGTCTTCTATGAACAAGAATTAGGCACTGAGCAGGGGAGTGGGAAAAAGTGCAATGCAATATACCGGTAGCTTCTTGTAAATAGCCAGTAATTCGTCAATGGCTTGGTTTACCTGTTAGGTATTTTCTCCCCAGGTAAACAAATTAAATTATAATCTATATCACATTCATTGTCCTCAAAAGTCCACAATGTTGGCAGCTGTGCTGAGTACAACATGCTGAAATTTTTCACTGGTACATTCTGCACATTTTTAAGCTTATTTTGAGAGCATGAAGATTGAAAACCTGTTCTTTTCCCACCCATTAAAAGGTTAGATTCTCTGGAAATCATTCATGCATTCTTACAATTTCAGAAGATAAACTCTGCTTAATTCTTCCCTGCTTTTGGTTTCAGAAACCCACTCCATGTTTTTAATATCAGAGATGCTTCCTCCTCACTTTCATTCTATCTTTTAAGTCCATCCTGCTAAGGGAAATTTGGTTGGTGTGATTATGAAGATTCCCTTCGTTCTTTCTAAAGCTGGTTATGAAAGGATGGTTATGAGAAAATAGAGTATGGTCAACAGGAAAAGCCTGGGTTATCTTTGTTTGCAGGTTTCTGTTTCAATATCCACATTATTTAGTCTAGAACATCTGCATATAAATAATTAAAATACTCCAGTGTGAGCTGTTTGAGGGTTGAAAGGCCTTGCTGCTAGATAATAATAAGGACGACAAGCATATGTGTACTATTTTGGAGTGTTCAAAATGCTTCATAATGAATTATCTCAGTGTAACAGTGCTGTATGTTGGTAAGTGACAAGTCAGCATGCCACCTAAAAACATTTTCAGTATTCATTGCAGTTCTATAAAAATCAGCCATAAGAAACCCATTGGGTTCTGTGGACTTCTGCCTTATTTTGTAGAACATAGTCATGCATCTTACTGCTAGGGATAATAAGGGGACATTTTAAACAGAAGACTTTGCAAATTAGGGCCATACTAGATGTGTGGTGCGGGAGTTTTTTTTACTTTTCAAATATTAGCAATGGGCATGAATGGGGACATTGCCCTATGCTAATTTTCCAACTTAAATTGACCCCCCCCCCCATGAGCTGCTACAAAACTTACATACACAATTTTGATTTGCTTTTCAACATTTCCTTTAACAGCATAATTTGTGTGTCTTGTTAGATGTAAGTCTCACTGGATTCAATGGGACTTACTCTCAGGAAAGTGTATATATGATTACATCCATAGCAGCTAACTGCAATTTTGATAGTGCATGGTGCTGGTGGGAAGGGTGTCAAATCTTCCCCTCCAGTCATTTTCCCAATTTAAATTACATTATCCAGGATGCTGGACAAATAACAGATATCTATTTAATGCTTGCATTTTTCAGGATGTGTGTGTTTCATAGTAGTTTGGGGTTAATTTAGATTAGGAGAAAGTTGTGGGGGAAAGCATTAAACTTAAACTTCCTTGGCTTTGGTTCTCATAGAAAGGTGCTGAAGCTCTTGGACTATGTCTGTTTTGTTATGAAGCATTGTTGATATTTGTAGCAAGAACACCTAGCTATTTTTAAATTGTTTGTAAAAATTTATAAGGTTTGTTCTTAGAGGCAATAAAGAAAAACCACAAATATACAAACACTGAAGTCCTATGAATGAGAAATCTCTCAGTGTTCAAGGGGCTTCCTCTTAGAAAAGGTTGTACAGAATTGCAACCTACGCACCCTTTTGTTTGTGGCCACGACGTGATTGAACCCTTTGCCCCTTGATGAATCCAGAATATGAGGTGGTCATTGTTAAACTATTGGGGGGGGGGGGATTCCTTCAACAGTGGTTTGTAATTTGGTATTAGAAATTGTTTTAGTTTTTATCATGTGGTTAGTGTATTTTGTTTGGGACTCTCATGATTTGGGACATTTGGAAACTCTCATGACATTTTAAAAATTCTTATTACAATACTTATAAGACATGTGCGGTTATAAAAGGTATACTATACATGAATCACATTTTTGGTCCCCTTTTTCCACTGAAGTGAAGGGGACTGGGATGTAATATGCGGCTGTGGTTCTGATTGAAATTATGTTATGAACCACAATCGTGGCTGACATTGCTTTTGACTCCTTTATCCAATATAGAGGAGTCTGATGTGGACAGTTGCAAGTTATGCTGCAAATAAATGAAGTTAAATGTGTATAAATATTTTTAAAACTCAACAAATTCAGCCTGACGTAATGTCCAAATTATTTAACTCCTAGCACATGGTGGTAATGTTCAGTCATTAAGTAGATTTATTATAAGGGAACTGTTAGGATTCTTATTTCTTAGCAAGTAAAGATGGGAATGGGTCTAGTTTTTATATCAAAAGTGATATGCAGCTGAGGGAAACGGATTCCACTGCCTTACCTCTCTGTGCTGTTTTGCACTATGCCTGCTTCTCCCAGCCTGGCTGGTCTTTTGTGGCTAGTCTGAAAAAAAAAGGGCTTGAAAGGGACCAAGGGGGAGGTAAAGTAGGGACGAGATAGTTCATCTTCCCCCTCAGATGGTCCCTTTGTCAATTTAATTCAACATCAAGATCACCTGCTAAATGAGGAAACTCTTGAATAAACAAAATGGTACTCTTGTGTCTCATTTGACCCTGAGTGTCAAGTATTATTGGCATTTTAAATAATTTTAATTTTAATTGTGAATGCTTTCTTTATTGTTTTTGTGATATGGAAACTTGGTCTTATGCCTCATCTAGCGTTCATTGAGTGAAGATTGTCATTTTGTTTATTTGCATTTCGTCCTGCTTTTCTATTACAAAAAGTAATCAATTTGTGTAACAGTACATGCTCTAAACCATAATGCAGCTATTTTAAAAAATTATAAATGGCAGATATCTTATTGCAAAAAACCAAATAGATCAGTGGAGAAATTTAAAACAATAGCGGATTAATGCTTTATTAAGAAGCCGAATGCACTCCCCTTTTCAACCCTACGGTGAAAGAAATAAAAGTAGAGACAAGAAATATAATTATGGGGGAAAATTCTGGGACACTGAATAGAGAGATCATTGGGCCAAAAGAGGTTAAGCAAACATCCTGTCTGAGGTTCACACGGCTCATGCTGGCCTCCAACCAGAAACATGGATTTGACCTTTGCAGGAACCCCGTTTCCTACAGTTCTCACCACATGGTGCCTGTAAAAGAAATCACTATTTGGTGTGAATAAAATGGTCAGTTGAGTTCATCTTAACAAACTGGACTTGTGAGTGAAGAGCATTGGCCGGGTGGGGGGGCTTGCTGGAAAAAGATCATGCCACGCTCTAACTTAGCTTTCACTAACTTATGGCCTTCACCTTGATTCAGTGTAAATACCAGTCAGGAATTTCTCAGGGATGAAATTCTCAGGACCTATTTGGTACAAAGAGGGGATCAATTAAAGAAGATTAGTTTTGTTTCCTCTCCCCAATCTCAGTTCCCGTTATCTGGCTTGTTGCACTTGAGTGAGAGTTACGGCTTTGTTTGGCAGATTTTCTTGGGGCAGGAATTTTTGTGAATATTTGAGCAGTTTGTAATTTCCTCCAACTCCTGGATCTCTTTGGCTTTTCCCTAACCCACACCCTAATCCACTTGTCTGTTCCGGCTTCAGCTGGCTGGGGTAGAAATTCTGCCTTGTTATGTGAGAGGGCATATCTCTTTCGAGTAGCCCAGATTCATGCCAAACTACACATTATATTGCAATCCGCTAAGATTCCACCCCTACCTTCCACATAAGTGCTGCCCTTTCAGGTGTAGCTGTCTTTCCCCTTCAGCAGTGTCCAGGATAATCTGTATCTCACAAGGTTAATAAAAACTCAAGGATGGGTGAAAGCACCAGGCTGGGGAAGATTAAAAGGATTAAAAGCACCCGATCCTTTCCTTTAACACAAACCTTGCACATAGCTGCAATGTAATGTGTTGTCAGATTTCTCTAGGAGTGACATTTGGCCCACGTTTAGCAATAGGTTCCTTTAAGGCTCATTACACGAGTTATCGCACATCTGTAGTATAAGTCTGGTTTAAATTAAGGTCGTGTTTAGTTTGGGAAGGAAAGAGCTGTGACTTGAATCTGTATTGATTCCCAGAATTGTCTCAAGATTGGACGTTGTCCAGCAATGTGATAAGGACTGTCTGGGTCTGCTCCTTCCTTTGGACAAATTTGCAGTAATCCTCTTGGGGTGGGCTATATAAGTGGTAGAATCCAGATGTGACTGAGCAGACTGTACCATGTCAGTTTGTTGGAGGGGGATGTAATTTTTAAATCCTGTATCTAAAAACAAAATGTAAAACACCATCACGCTGGAGGACAAAAACAAGCACACAAGAAAGAAAAGTTCTAAACAATAACTGTGTTAATTTTTTAGGGAACTCTCTTTTAATTATTTTTTAGAGTAATGAACATTAAAATATCAGGGCTGTGAGTGGCGCAAGTGGCTAAGACACTGTGCCTGTTAACCAGCAGGCCAGGGTTCGAGACCCTCGTCAGCCCCACAAGACAGGGTGAGCTCCTGTCCTTAGCCCAGCTCTGCAACACCAGCTGGATCCAATCGTATTGGCTCTGCCTTTCCATTGGACTAATTCAGTGGTGTGGAGAGGGGGGATTTGCTGCTTGGGTAACAGCCTGTCCTCCATAACAATCTAACCCAGGCTTTTGTGCTTTGCATGCAGTGTATGCAGCGCCGAGCATGATACCATAGTCTTCCAAGACTGACGGAGGCCTGCTGAGCATTAAAATATGATTCCCCCACCTGCAGTGTGAAGTAGTAGAAAATGTTCTATCATCTCATGGATAACTGCATTCTGCTTCATGAGTAGAGCAGGCCTTTGAATGTGATGCCTTTCAGGGTTCCCAAAGAATCTAAGATCAGTAAAGAAATGAACTTGAAGAGCATGAATGATATTTTGTTCCCAATTCCTTTTGTCATTTGTTCAGGTCTTTCAACAAAAGTCAATAAAGCTGAGTTTTTATTCCATTTCACAAGGTTGTGATTCACTTTACTTTGCCCTATCTGCATAATGCCAGTAAATTTCCATTGTGATGGAACTCATAGATAGCATTCGACCTTCACCACCTCATTTCACCTTCACCACTTCTGCTGAATTCTCACTCAGTCTTGGTGGGAGCAAGGCTTCCCTTCTTTCTAGTTTTCTTGGTAGCAGATCATCCCAGGACCTGCTGAGGCAAAGGAAAGGAGCTGAGTACTGTACTCAAGGAGGGAAGAGGAAGACATGAATGCTTGATCTTGGAAATGGTGCCCATTTATTGAACTACTGCTTCGCAATCAGGGTGAGAAGGCATAGCTCTCTCCTAACCAACTTAGGCCAGCATAATTCACCTGCCTCCCCGTTTTTGCAGTGTCGTGGTGAAGCTGGCACATGTCTCTGCTCTAGCCAACACCCCCTCTCCCAGGAATACCTTACATTCTTTTATAACACCCTCTGGCCAGCATGGGACTTGTGCTGGGACATATGCCTCAGGTTGCTGATCTCCGGTTAGGCTGGCACAAACCCGGGCACATGCCCCATGCTTGCCTGGGGTTGTCACAAAAGTTCAATAAGGCACTTCTGTGCCACTCTTAGGCAGTGCACAGACATGCATTGGCCTCCCCACATCAGCATGGAAATGGGGACATGAGTAAAATGTGCACAGTGCAATCCTGCAGTCCTCACAGAGCAATTCTAACACCCTTTTAAACCAGCACGTCCCACCACAAGTCCTGTGCTGGCCTGGGGCTGTTTCGTGAAAGTGCTGTAGAGCACTTCTGTGCCACTCCTAAGGGGGTTAGGCCAAAGCAGAGAACACACCGGTCTCTACATGCCATTGTGAGAAGAGGGAGATGTATGAGTTGTGCTGGCCTAAATTGGTTAGGATTGCATCCTCAGTTGCTGCATTACATCTGCACTGACTGCTAGAGTCTTCCCTGTCTTCTTGATATGCAGCCAAGCACTTGACTTGGGGCCAGTAGCTCAACCAGCTGGCCTTCCATTTTTCCAGCATTACACCACTGCTGTTGCCAGCTTTCACTTGAAATAAAGTGCTGTGGGGGTTTGCAGAGAGATGGAAACACAGTGGGGGTAGGTATAGATCAGACTGTGTGGTAACTCCATTTGAGGACTTTAGTAGTTGTAGTTTGATAATGTTCTCCTAAATGTCTGAATGTGACATGACATTATTTTTCTACATTTCTACATGAAATCAACATTATTTTTTAAAAATGCCATAGAATGATAGATCTTGGAGGAATCAAATATTGTCTAGTCAAGGGATTTTCAACTCATGGCATACCGACAAAACACTAAAATTATGAAGGCACCATCATGGTTGCTTTTATATTTTTTTACAGTTGACAAGCCTGTAACTAGTCGCAGGCTTGCATCCACCTTTGGCCCTAATAATAAAAATAGTAATTTTTTGTGTTGCCCCCCCCCCAATTTGATGCGCATGGGGGTTGAAGTGCATGGGGGTTGAAGTGCATGGGGGAAGTTGCGTGTGGGGGGGTTGAAGCGCATGGGGGTTGAAGCGCATGGGGAAGTTGCGCATGGGAGTTGATGCACATGGAGGGAAGTTGAGCATGGGGGGTTGATGCGCATGGGGGGTTGATGCGCATGGGGGGTTGATGCGCATGGGGGGTTGATGCACATGGGAGAGTTGCACATGGGGGGTTGATGCGCATGGGGGGTTGATGCGCATGGGGGGAAGTTGTGCATGGTGGGGTTGATGCACATGGGGGGTTGATGCACATGGGGGTATAGCATGTGGGAGAATTTTACTCCTGCAACGGGGTATGCTTTTCACTAGTTCCAAATAATGCCATAGCTTGTTGTTATGCGCCTGCACCCTAAGGCACCATCTTATGGAGCTGCACCAGCTATGATCTGCACCAGCTATGGAGCTGGCATAAGTCCAGGAAATCTAGTGGCACAATTTAAGCATTTAAGCATGGTTTTGGATGTTGTAATATGGGAATATGGAAATATAATATATGGGTTTGGATGTTATAATATGGGAATATGGGAATTATAATATGGGAATATAATATATAATATGGGAATATAATATTTGGACGTTATGGGAATTTAAGCAATTTATGCATGGGTTTGGATGTTATAATATGGAATCCCATGTAAAAGTTAATGAGCAATGTGTGACAGTCCTAGGCTAAATGCTCTTCCTGGATGTGCCCTTTGATGCAGTCTAGCACCATCCATCCAGCATTGCTGGACCCACTGCTGCAGCTGTTCAGCTCAGATGACCTGAGGAATGAAATTCCCAGTAACCATTGCTTGGAACTTATTTCCTTCGGCTATGTAACATTCTTTGATTAAGTAGTTGTCTTGCCTTGCCTTGCCTGTACTTGTCTCACTTGCTACCATAGCCCATCTTTATGTCTGAGTATCTGACCCATCTCATCTTCATCTACCCGTTTGCCTTCACTATGTCAGCTGCCTTTAGCCCTTTTGACCTTCATCATGATCTACCTGCAATGCAGTCAGGCTCCCATAGCTGCTTTCTGATGGGAAGCCAGGCCAAGACCTGACATCTTCTCACTTTCATTTCTCCACTTGCTTGAGGAAAACATAGAGCACAATCCTAACTGTGTCTACTCAAAAGTCAGCCCCATTGTGTTCAATTGGCCTTACTTCCAGGAAAGTGTCTTTAGGATTACAGCCATAATTCCTTTTTCTAATCTGAGTCTTCTCCGGCATTAAAATTCTGAAAACACAGGCTAAAATTCTCACTGTTTACTCTTAACCACATTCTCTCTTGCTGTCTTGATCTTCTGGTTTGCCTCACATCCAAGTACCTTTACACAAGTGAAATTTGGGTAGCCTGAATTTCAGATTATTTGTTTATTTTGAATGTTTCCATGTCCATTTGGAGCATTATTGCTGCACTTCAGCAGTGTAATCTGCTTTCCATCTCCTTTTGTAAATCAGCCACACGAACTTCATGCCAGGAAAACATCTGTGCAACCTTCATCAGTCATTTTTCTGTAATATTGTTTATTTCCTACCATTCTTTTTTGGCCCATTCCTTTGGGTGGGTCAGGCTGGATGTTTTTCATAGGTCTTGAGTGCGTCTCATCACCCTTTATTGTCAGTAACTGGACTAAGAAACAAATTCCTTTTGTAACACATATGCAGCTATTAATTATGACATCTTTCTTGCTTGACTTCATTATGCTGCCTTTTATTTTATAACCAAGCAAACAGTCAAAGAAATAAAGGTTTAGTGAAGAAACAGTATAGCTGATAGAAAAAGAAATTTATTCTGTGGAGTTGGTAAGGCAATTCCAGTTTTGATGAAAACTTCAGGGCTGTGTATATTTTGTTCCTGGTTGTGCCGTGCCTTTCTCAAGGTCATCCAGGGTGGGTAGTAAGCTTTAGGCCTACCATTGCCAGATAAGTCTCTAGTGGGGAGGGGGGGGCATCTGGATACAGGTATCATATGTGCTCCCTGAAGCATCTGGTGGGCCACTGTATGATATAGGAAGATGGACTAGATGGGCCTTTGGCCTGATCCAGTGGAGGCTCTTCTTATGTTCTTATGAAAGAGCAAATAACGGACTGCCAGATGTTGCGGACAAGGAGATAATTTAACTGCAGAGAAACATAGAATTGGGGTGTTCAACAGGAACAGAGTTTCTTCAGTGTCCTGTTCAGATCTTATTTCACCCAGCAGTCTTTGTTCTCCCTGTTTCTTTACCTGTACCTCCTCTTGGTATTTCGTTCTTTTAGGGGTAGTCCTCCCCATTTTCTGGTCCCCAGGGTTTCCTTTTCCTCCTTTGTTTTTTTCTCTTGTATCTTTTCCCCAATTCCAATCACTTTCTTCCTGCTCGTCTCTTTGCTTCTGTCTTCCATTTCTCTCTTGAGATGCTCCAGTTCTTCCCAGCTACCCCACTTCTTTTTTCCTTCCTTTCCCTCCTCTCTGCTTGCAGGCTCCTCAGCTGCACCGCTTCCTGAACCCATTCCAGCCCCCTTAAGAAGGGGCTTGTCCCAGCTGCCTAGCCCTGTCTGATTGAGACAGCTGTCGGCTATGCAGCGGAGAGCATCTCTTTGAATACTGCAGCCTGAAGATGACATCATTGCCTGGCATTGCAGAAGTTGTCCATCTCTGCCACTCCCAAGCCATAGCAGGTCCTGGCCACTTGGCTGGTGATTCCTGACATGCTTCACTATTTTCTTTTGGGCTCTGTGCTGATTAAAGCTGGGAGCTCTTTCTGTTTTGGGGGATAGTGTGGCCCAGTGGATACATACTTGATACTCGAGGTCTAGTTTTAAATTCCACATCAAACAAGATGTGCTGGCCATTAGATTTAAAACTGGGAGGTATAAATGCTGTTAGGCAATTCTTTGCAAACTTGGAGAAACCTCTTCCAAATAGACATGAGGCCCCTCAAAGGAAAATTTGCTTCTGAGTGCTTTGCTTCCCTTTGCTCATCCGCCTATCTCAGTTATCAACTGTTGCAGCAGTGGCTGTGTGGATCGAGGAGCAGGAAGGTAATCCATTTGTTGGGAGGTATTGGAGGAAAAGCTGCTTACAAATGTTTAATGAGATAAATTGAGATCCCCCATTCTACCTTACCCAGTTAGCCGTCTATGAACTCCAGCCGGGGGAGCATTCTAAGTGGCAGGGAGGTGAAGGAAAGAAGACCTCCTTACCAGCAGGAGGCAAGCCATCTTAAAAATATGCAATATTGTGTGGATACTTTGGCAGCGCAATCCTAACCCCTGATTGCAGTGGCAGAAGTCATGGCACAAATCCCATGGCACAAATCAGGGTCTAGCAAAAGTGGCACTTCTTGCAAAAGTGCAAGAGTTCTGCAGATTCTTTGCCAACCTGTGCCCCCTTCCCAGCCAATCACTCCTTTAACAGTCTCTAACAAGACAGCAATGAAATGTTGTTGTCATTAAAGCATGTACTATATATTGAAGGATTTCAGGGTATGTCCAAGTGGATTCTGGAGAGATTGTGGGCCCCAACACCTGATGTCACCAACTTCTGACACCACCCATATACACAACAGTCCCGTGAAGTGTGGGAGGGGGAATGAGAGAGACTAGCCGAAGTTCAAAGGGGGAAGTCAAACCCAGATCTCCCTACCATAATCCAGCATGCTAAGCCCAAAATCATACTAACATTTGTATCAGTCTGTGAGTAGTAGACAAATTTGGAGTAGACAAATCTTCACTGACAAATAAGTATTTTCTTAAGTACTGATGGTTATGGGTTCTGCTGAGTTCACTAAGTACTGACTGAAACACATTGGACATGGATGTTTCTGAGTGCCTCTTCTTCTCATTGAAACTAACTCACAGAAGTAGAATGCAGACTTGTACTGAAAACTCCCTGCATCCAGACAATCAGCCTGTGGAGGAGAAAAGAGTAGAACACTTTGATTTCTTTATTTCTGTGTGCAGAGGTTATTTGACAGGAGTGCTTTTAGATACATGATTCCCCCCACTGGAACCCCCACTGGCACAATGGAGAAAGAAATTTTCCACTTAATGATCTGCTATTTCTATAAACTAGGCTGTTCTTATAGCTAGAAGGTGACAGAGTAACACTCTGGGAGATGGCTAGGACTGAAGCCAGTCAATATTGTCACTTGATGTTAGATTTGGAGCAGGACAAAGTTCCTCCCAGCTTTGGTTCAAGTTAAGCCCTGACATTGAGAGATTTGCTTACTCCTGCTTCTGACTTCAAGAAGAGGAAGGAACTTGGAAGAAGCTGGGGAAGTGTGGGGGCCCAAGATTATGGTTCTCATAGGGCTCCAATGGCTTATAATTCAATATTTCCATTGCATCTTGTAGATCAGTATAAAAAGTTGATTCCTTTTTACCAGAAACACTAAAAGACATGAAATTCTGAAATCCTGAAGAGGTTGCCAATGGAACATCTGTCCCTCTGAGGTTTCTCTTCATCCAAGTCAACTCTCAGGGAGTGGCATGTGTGGGAGGAAGGGAGGATCTTATAAAATGCCGGAAATGGTAAAACTTCAGTGAAGTTAATAGAAATTGTCTATAATTCACTTTTTCACCTTCCAAGTTGCCTTGAGATGATTCTGAAATGGACAGTGGCCATTGTGCAGTCTAAATTGCATCCTGTTTGGCAAAGTTAAGTGCTGCTTAGCTTGTCTGTAACCAATTTCTTTGAAGCATGATGAGTCCTTGATAAAACTTTCTTTTTTGTATGTCTGTCAAGACCATCAAATGGCCTTGAGAAATTGTAACTTCCTTTCTTCCATTTTGTCAATGACGAATTGAGTTTGAGAGAGACTGAGAGTGTGAAGCTGCCCACATAGGCTAGCAAACTACCATAATCCTCACTGAGATGATGGTCAACCCAAATCATGGCTGTCTTCCTCCAAACTGCAGATACTGCATAGGGATGCAAGGATGACTTGTGCACCAACCTTCCCACACCATCAAGAAGAGCTAGGCCAGGTGAGTTAAGCCGACCTAAATTATTAGGATTGCTCCCAAACTGTCAAGAAATACTAAAAAAGTATTAAACTAATATTAAATGAACTCTTTCTCCCAGAGAGGTCATCTATATGAAGAATCCCTATATCACAAACCATGGGCCAAATATGTCTGCTCCACAAACTCATTTTAATCAGCCCAGAGGCATGAAAATTGGATGTTTCTGCTATTCCTTCCTCTTCTACCTTCACTCCATTGCCATTACACACTTTTCCTCCTGCTGGATGGCCCACAGTAAGTTTCAGTGTGGCCTGGGGCAAGACCCCTCCAAGCAGCTAATGCACTTTTTATGCACTTTAATGCATAAAATTCATTAAAATTTAATGCCTCTAATGCACTTTTTATGTAAATTATGTAAATTTATTTAAAGTTGAAATGTAAACCATTTTTCTAGCCTGATACAGTGGCAGGGAGATGATGTGGCTCTCCTGCCAAAAATGTGGACACCCCTGCTCTAGCCCATTCTAGCTCAAACCTATCCAACTTCCTAACATGAATGCAGTTAAGTGCAGCCCTGAAGTAAGGGGGCAAGTGTTCCCTATGAGTTCCCCTCACCATCATGCCCTGTTGGCACGGCTCCATCATCACTGGCACCTGACTGGGGTCAAAGTGTGGTTGTTTTGGTCGCTGAAAATCTATATCGTCCTAAGGCATATTAAGTTTAAGCTGTGTTTTAAAAGGTGTGATAGAATTTGTGGCATCATGGTCAGCTGCGTAGACTCAGTCTTGTTTTATTTTTCAAACCAAGTGGCTGCGGAGAAGGGCAGAGAATGGGCTGCAGGCTGAATGGGAGACACATTTGACACTTTTTACAACTTAAGAGTCTCCATGGTTGGTGAAATCATTACTTCATTGGCCATGAAGTCCTTCAACACGGCAAAGGATTCAGGGCACACATTAAGTCTGTGTGAGGTACTACATAGTTCTGTTGGGCACTACATTTAATGCATCTTAGAACACACCCAACATTTACTTTCTATTATTGCAAGCCACTTAAGCCATCTCTATGCAAAAAAATGTGATATAAATGAATAAATGATGCTAACTTCTGTACTCTTCTGTAGCTACACCTCATTGGGGTGCAGAGGAGGAAAGGTTGTCTGCCAGATTCCATGGAATCCTTTCCTGCAATTGCAATAATAAAACTGCTCCATGTACACTGTACACTGCAAAAGCTCCATGCCCCTGTAAAAGCTGGCAAAGGCTCTGTGAATTCAATTACTTGAAACCCATCTTGCCAAGGTTTGGTGAGAAGAGGCCAGGGGGCATTTTTTGCAACTTCTATGTGATTGCTACGTGTTTGCTTCCTCCATATATGAACTGTGTGAAATGTGGTGATGACTTTTGAGCTGACTTTCTTACGTAGGTAGCGGTTGTAGCTGATGCTGTTGTGGAAGTGGTCCATATCCAAGAAATGTGTCCCCAAGAAAGTCCTCAGTTATATAAAGGAATTTATTGGACTGCTATTCAGATATCACTAAAATAAGACCAAAAAGGGGAGCTTTTTTCTAACCTTGAAAAAAGTAGGAACAGTTCCCTGAGTGTGTCCCATATCGCCATTTCCTCTGTGACATCTGGCCAGGAAAATAATGCTGTAGGGGCAGGAAGGAAATATGCTGAAGTAATTAGCTTAAAAAAAATTTATCTTGACACATGATTCTTTCTTGAATGGTTTACATGTTCATATAACTAGAGGAATCTGTGCCAGGGTTTTGGAATCTAAAGTCTAATGCGGGGATTGGGTCTGCAAAAAAGAGAAGGCAATCAAAAGTTATTTCTTTGTTTATTGAATGAGACAGTGTAAAATATTCTGTGAGCATAGCAGGCATAGCTAACTTATTAAAAAAAGCCCTTAAAATGCAAACAGGTGATCAAAATGATACATGGTATCCTGACTGGCGGATAGAGCTTTAAAAATCGAAACATATGTCCCCAATTACAAAATCTCTTTGGGTGTATTTTTCTTCTAAGCTCACATTTCTCACTATGAACTAATTGTACATAATAATAAAAGCTTGGATGTCTGCCAGTACAAATAGACATTTTGGCTAACTCCAAGTGTGTTTGTGGAAGATACAAAGTATTGCAGCTCCCAGAAGGAATATATTTTTGACAAAATCAGTGTTCCCTCCCCACCTGGCCCCAATACCCGCTCTTCAGAACAGAGTTAATAATAAATATTTTGCATTTCAGAATTACATTTGTCTTTTTCAACTGATGCATAGTTTAGTCTTATGGCTCCATACAACTTATAACCAAGAGGTTTTTGATCTAATCTCACCTGCCATATCTTCCTGTGATGATGTGGGGATGTTGGCACGTCCCTGTGCAATGGCTTAACTTCCCTCCAGGAGTGGGCAGAGGTGCCTTATGGCACTTTTGTGGTACCTCCAGGTTAGCACAGGACTTATGCCAGCCTAAATAGAGGTTAGGATTGCAGTCGTCTTTATTTAAAGTTTACTTTCCCCTCTGTTTGCCTGTCTGTCTGATTCAATTTTTCTAGACATGATGTAAATGACACTATGGACATTACTTTTGTCTCCTCAGGCTTATTACATTTATGCATAAGATAGCTTTGGTTGGAATATGGAGAGTTACCTATGTTTGTTTTTTAAAGGGCTACATTTTATAAGAGAATTTTAAAGTGTACAGTGTATCAAGAGGTCACATCACCAAATCCTTCCAAAATAAGCTTCATAATCTGCTTTAGCTTTTTGTTAGCGAAGGGTCATTTTTGAAAAAATAACTGTGTTTTTGCTACAAGGGCCTGGTGTTGCAATCCTAATCTCGAGTTAGGCTGGTATGAATCCCATACTGGCCTGGGGGTGTCACAAAAGTGCTGTAAGGGACTTCTGCCCCACTCCTGGGAGGGTTTGGTCACTGTACAGGCATATGCTGACCTCCACACCACCTCAGAAAGATATGCCACATGAATTAGATCAGCCTAAATTTGTTAGGATTGCGCCTAGAAAATATCTAGGGAAGACAGTTTAAAGAATATTTTACCTTTATTTGCATGGTTTCTTTTAAGAAGGGGGACGAGGACTGACTGATTGAAGGAGGCAGCCTGACAGTTAGACTAGCCAAACATTCAATGCAATCTAGACTGGAGTTTGCTAGAATCTGAACAAATTTGACTTCACAGAGCATGTATACACAACCACCTTTGACTATACATCCAATACTGATGATATACTGCGACTGTCAGGAGCAGATGTACAAACCAAGCACGACTACAACTATCTCCAACAGTTAAATGTACATTGATGAATGGAAGATGTTGTTTCTGGAACACAGATCTCCACAATAGTATATCTCACAAGAACTTAAAAATAGCCTTGCTGCATTTAACCAAGATCTCATTTTTTCCCTAATGATGGCCAGAGGCCGCTGGGAAGCCATTAATGAGATCTAATGATAAGATGATCTACCCATTCTTTCTTTCTGTTTCCCAGAAATATTGTGCCTCTGAACTTAAGAGCTCCATTGGTATGTCTTAGTAAGAATTTTAAAGCATCTGTGTTGCTTCACATCAAGGCCAACATATCAAGGCCAATCTTGCTTGCAGGGATGGCCAGCCAAAGATTCTGTGACAAAGAGTATCCTTTGTATCTAGCAAATTCATGCACAAAATGGGTTTAGCCATCATTAGCAGGGTGGGAGGGAATTATGTTCTTTGCCTGCATTTTCTCACAAGCGCAATCCCAGCCATGATCAACATGGCAAGTGCATTAATTCTGATTACATTAGATTGGGGGGGGGGGAATCACATTTTCTCAACTGCAAAATATATGGTAGATCCCAGGGCTGCAGGAATGTGATAGTTTTGCACATTTTTAAGTGAGTTTCTCTCTCGCTCTCGCTCTCTCTCTCTCTCTCTCTCGCTCTCTCTCTCTCTGTGATGTGTATATGTGCCTGTAAAGAAAAAAAAGCTGATCATTTGTTACATCCATTAATTTCTGACTGACACTTTTAGCTAAACTGAAAGGACAAGAAAGAAACCAAAAGGGGCCACTGTGCAGTACAATGCACACCTGGGTAGTTTTAAAAAGCGCTGTACAACTCCCTTAGTCACTAAAAAGCAAACCAGCTCCACGTCTTCCAGTTTTGCCCACAGTTTTAGTGGGTGAAGGCCCTGAAGACTTAGAGCTGTGCATATAGTAAGAAAAGCAACATTTTCCTCTTTTTCTTTAACTGGTACCACCTGATTTATCTTTGCATCAAAAAAGATGGAAGAAGGAGAGTAGTTTCCAACAGTCTTGTTGGGAGTTGGCTAGAAAAAAAATGCCTTTCTGAGGCATGCAGAAAGGAATGGGGGGCAGCTGGAATCCATTAAGACCTGTTGGAGGAGCAAACAGAGCCAATGTTTTTCATTTCACCTGACCTTCTCCCCTTCTACAGAGATTTTTTTGGGTTAGAACATAAGTAGCTACCTATGAAACATCTTTCAATACAATGGACTGAGAAGCAATTAGATGATTCCTTAAATTATCTTTTAAGGCTGGACAGTAGCTGTATGGTAAGAGTCCTGGTGAAGTTCTTGGCATCTCTAGCAAAAGAATCACATGAAACAAGAGGGCTGTGAAAAAGAACTTGAGACTTGAGAGAGCCACTTGCAGCAGCAGGCCCACTTGAGAAGGTCGGAAGAATGCAAACATAAGGAGACCAACTTCATGCTTTCTTTTTCCTCCTCTCCTTGGTGTGGGGCTGTGATCCAAGCAAGCAGATTAATTAATGTTATTGGAACCTGGGATCTGAATTTTAAATGTCAGATCCTGGATTCACATCCTGATATATAAAACACTGTTAAACAGCAGATGGAGCTGTGATTTAATTATCTAAGGTTATCTCAGTTGAGCATGCATGGGGAGTGAAAGCTTCAGTACATACTTGACAATCCAGCAAACCATGGCCTGTTGAAATGCCCAAATCAGGATCTATGATTAGCAGGATTCATATACAGGTAAATCGTTAAAGGATGGAAAGGGAGATTAGATTGAATCTCTCAAGTAAAGTCTGCTCACTTTTTCTAATGTTTCAAGCAATCTATTGTTTAGAATTCCCACCCCTTCCCGTAAGGTGTGAACCCTTGTTAATAGTTGCTTGATTTCCATATACTTAGGGCTCAGCTCTCCAACTTTCTAGTGCTGATGCAGCCATGCCAGCAAGACACACACTGCATCCAGTGGTGAAAGGGTAGTCACAAAGGCATCCTTAAGGTAAGGGAATGTTTATGTCCTTACCTCAGGACTATATTGCAGATTCTCTGCACTGGATAGGGTTGGACCTTTAATTAAATGGTAAATTTAAGTAGATATTTGCATGTTTTCATGTCCTTAAAACCAAAGCCAGGTGGGTATTTTTTTTAACTGAGGTAAATGAGCCAGGAAATCCCAACTAAAGTCACTGTATTTATTTACCTCATTAATATTTCTTAAGTAGTGAAATTAACCCACTGTCATGGGAGTAAAATTTCAAGCAGGCACCAGCAGGCATCAGGCATCCCTAACAGGCACCACAGGACACCAGCCGGTAGCGAGCACCACTGGACAGTGGGCATTGGGTACTAGCCGACAGCAGGCACTACCAGGCACCACCTGGCAGTAGGTATCAGTGGGAGACACAGGGCACCGAGCATCCCTAGCAGGCATCGGGCACCACCATGCATTGGGCAGTGGACACCACCAGGCACCACTGGGGATCTCTAGCAGGTAACAGGCACAATTGGGCAACAGGCACTACTGTGCAGTCGGTAGTGGGCACCACAAGGCAGTAGCTACCAGAAGGCACCAGTGGGTACCAGGCACCCCTAACGGGCACCACCAGACAACAGCCACTAACGAGCACTGGGCATTCCTACTGCTGTATTCAGCAGGCATCAAGAAGCAGCTGGCGGTCTTTTCAGAGGAAGAGGACTTTTATTCCTTCCCTAGGGGAAAGCCAAAACCCCACAAATGAACTTCTCATGTCCGTGCTTGCTATTTTGTCAGCACAGACTTGAAAACCCTATTGTGGGGTTTGGGGCTTCTCCACAAGAGACTTCTAGTTGCCTCAGCAGCACAGCTGGATGCAGTGGTAGCCACTGCACCCTAAATAACCACTAGCTTTAGCATCTCATGATAAAAAAGTACAAAAAGCCTGGTATACTTTCTATGCATATCATGCTAATCATGCAATCTAGAACCTTATTTCTATATAGTAGCCAGATGTGGCTTTTCCTCATTACAACAATTCCCTGATGGGAATTGCATCAGTTTCCCTGATGCAAAACTGTAGCAGAGAAAGTTCTTTCTGCTGTACTATAAGATACCACATCCCTTTCAAGGTGTGGGTCTAGCAAACCTGTATTTAAATTAACTTATGGTTCCTATTTTTCCATTGTCAGTGTAGTGACTAACGGTTTTTCGGTGAACTGCCCACACAAAGGTCACCAGTACAAAATATAGCATTTAATATTGACTTGGGTTTTGATTGCTATTATGCCCTCTGACCCTTGTGTGGATTGCTTCTGTGTTCTGTAAGCCTATTTTTCATGATTAATTTAGCCTTGCAACTGGCTGTCCACTTCACTCACATCAAAATGGAAATTGGAAGAAAATCTCACACAAGATTAGGGTGGAAAGAGGGTGAGAATTCAGGAGGGGGAGCAGGTCGGCTTCAAGTACAGAAATTCCTGGCCTATTTGTTTGACAGTGTCCCTACAGGAAAAAGGTAATAGTTACCAGATCAGAAATTCCTAGGAATTTGATCAGACTGCAGGGAATAGAATCTATAGCTTAAACAAAACTAATTCCTTCTTTAAAAATCCTTTTTCTAGCATGGTTTTTTGCAATTGGATGTTCCTCAAAAATTCATTTTGTTTTCGGTTGAATAACTATTTTCAGTGTTTTTTTCTTTTTCCCGAGTACCTGACCCACATTTAGAATCATAGAATCATAGAGTTGGAAGGGACCTAGTAGGTCATCTAGTCCAACCCCCTGCCTGCAGCAGGAATTCCCCTTAGAGCATCTCCAACAGGTGCTCATCGAGCCTCTGCTTGAAGATCCCCAGTGAGGGAGAGTCCACCACCTCCCTTGGCAATCCGTTCCACTGCCGAACCGCCCTCACAGTCAGGAATTTTTTCCGGATTTCCAGCCGGAATCTCCTCTCTTGTAGTTTGTACCCATTGGTTCTAGTTCTGCTTTCCCAATGCATTCAGGGGCCCCTACTCCTGGGTTTCGTGCAAAAGCTAGGGTAGGTTGCTGGGTTGCCTTGACAGGTACTCTGATGCTCCACTTTCAGGCACATGACCTAGTTCACAAAAGTCTATCAGAATATTCTATCACAAGCACAAACTTGTTGAACGATTCCAGTGGTGGGCTCCAGCAGGTTCACACCTACTCTATAGAACCGGTTGTTCCAATTTCCCGGCGCTGGTGATCTGGTAGCTGCAGGGGGACGCGATAACTGGGGGACTGGTTCGGCCGCTGGAGCGGCAATTAAAGGGTGCAGCTGGCCGAGCACTTTTAAATTTGCCACTCCAAGTGGCAGCCCAGCAAAGCGTCCCACAAGCCCCAGCTCTGGAGCATCCAGCGTCCTTTCCTTTCTATGCTTGGAGCGGCAAATTTAAAAGTGCTTAGCCAGCTGCACCCTTTAACTGCCACTCCAGCGGCCAGTGGGGCTTACTCCCAGGAAAGTGTGGCTGGGACTGCAGCCTGAGAGCCCAATCCTATGATGACTACTCTGAAGTAGAGTAGGATAGATCCTCTTTTCTTAGCTTGGTGATTACAATCCTAACCATGTCTACTCAAAAGTCAGCCCTATTGTGCTCAATGGGTCTTACTCCCAGGACACTGTCTTCAGGATTTCTGCCTCCTTTCCAGGATAGATCCTCTTTTCTTAGCCTGGTGATTACAATCCTAACCATGTCTACTCAAAAGAAAGCCCAATTGTGCTCAATGGGTCTTACTCCCAGGAAAGTGTGGACAGGGTGCATCCTCAGGGAGCAAGGCTAGGCAGGTCTACTCAGAAATAGGTCCCATTACAGTCAGTGGGTCTTACTCCCAGGCAAGTGTGGCTGGAACTGCAGCCTGAGAACCCTATCCTATGCATGCCTGCTCTGAAGTAAGTTGCATGACAGTCAATGGGGCTTACTTCCAGGAATGTGTAGTTAGGGTTGCTGGGGGCACTAACAAAAACTTAGATTTTTAAAAAAAATTTACAGATTTTAGAAAAATTTCCCCTTTAAATTCTCCCTGACCTCGGCCCTGACCCAACCTGGCCCCTCCCACTTCCGGAGAACTGGTTGTTGGGCCAAGCTGGGCCCACCACTGAACCATTCCTATAGCAAACGGTGAAGGGCATTATTTTCAAGTATGGTGCTGCACAGCATATAGTTATGGGCAGCAAAAAGAGACAACTGTTTTTCTAGTGGTGCTGTTGCTACCATTTTGATTTGACAAGTTGAAGATGACTGACCTAGACTCGCAACATGCCTGGCTATGAGTGCTCTTGCTGCCTGTGGGTAGATTGGAGCATCTTCTGGCCCCCTCCAGTGAAACAGATTTATTTATTTGTAAACCATCAAGGACGCATAATTGGCAGCGCACCAGATTTGTCAGAGCAGATCATTTGCATAGAAAGGAGGTCTTTTGGGATTGCCACTCAGCTAGTTGGCTGCCGCACAGGCTCTGAACAACCCCTTGATAATCCTCTGGCTCTACCAGTAACCTGAAACTGGCTAGTGGATATTTTATAAAGGAATAATAACTCCTTAAAGCAAATATTATTCTGTCAAGATAGTATGAGCATTGTGAAGTGAATCCAGATGTGGTTGAGACAGGATTACAGCAACGATATCCTTTTCCTATTTAAACACCAACTGCTTGATTCACCCAAGTTAACCAATGAGGGTGCGGTTTCTTGTGTCTTGGGGTTTTTTTGTTTTTAATTTAAAGGAATTCTTTCTTCAGATGGTTTAGATCACATTGCTTATTTTTCCTTCTTATCTGATAAATGCTCTAAAATCTGGTTTATTTATGGAAGTAAATACACATGTCCTGCCTTTTGGAAATTGCCTTTGAAAGCCATGTGAAAAAACAGGCTGCACCCAATCACTTCAGATAAACTATTTGCTCCCCTATGTTTTGTTTTGAAGAGTATGCCAAGAGAAAGGAGATCCTTTCAATATTCACAATAGCTTTGAAGTAAATAGTAAATAGAAATGAACTTTCTCTAGCTTAAGGGAACCAAATATCCCACAGTGTAACATTTGATTGATACTGGGTTGGTCACAGGCAAATGACTGAACTGGCTCAGTACATAGCCTTGCATTGAGAGTGTGAGTTTGAAGATAAATAAAATTGCATTTATTATTTGCCATTCAATTAAAATTATCCAAGATGCTGACCAAATATGCTAAAAATAATATAACATAACAAAAATGTATAATATTATAAAAATAATCAAAATGATTCAGAGAAACAGAATAAGAAAGTTGTCATGTTAATCAGAACAACAGAACAAGAAAGAAATAATGGTAGTGGGTAACTCATTAATACTGTAGATTGACCTTTGAAAAATATTCAGCCTGAATATTGTTTTTCTTAAAACCTAATTGTTTTTCAATTGCCCTGCTAACTGGGCAAGAGGTACTTTTTCAGGTGGTTGTTCCTCTTTTTATTTAGCAGGGAAAGAGTAAATGGTTTTCCTCCCCCCAGCAATGTATATTATAGTGGCTTCTTCTGGTGTTCTTTTGTATTTTGGATTGTGAGCCCTTTTGGAGAGAGGGACCCATTAGCCATTTTTTTTTTTCATTTTCTTTGTGTACATTTTAGTTGAAAAAAGTTTCATCTAAATGAATGAATATTTTAGTTGAAAATATAGTTTCAACTATATTTAGTTGAAATATAAATACTGTAGATAGATAGATAGATTGCTAGATTGAATGATTGTCCCCTGCAACTTAATATTCAGGTGCAAAAAGTAAATAGTAAATACAAATTTAGGCAAACAAATTTAGGCAAACAAAATTCATCAACCTATCCATTCCTATAGCATGGAAGCCAGTGTATGTCTGTGCATTGGATTACCTTGCAGGAGTGGTGCATGTGATACCCCCAGACCAGCACCAAGGCTTGTACAGGGACTTGTGCTGGCCTAACCAGGGGTTAGGATTGCACTGAGTTATATTGACATTGAAGATAGAGGCTGTATTAGCTGCCACAGCCGATCACCATTGATATACCTCTCCTCTGTGAATTTGTCTCATCCATTTTAAAAGCCATGTACAGTAATTGTGATCCCACATCTAGATTCACTGAATCAAGAATCAGAAGATGCATTTATTTGTGTTGCAATTATGCAGGCTTCTTTACAATGGGGTATAAGGAGTTGGGGACATTAAAAAGGGGTTTTGACAGATTTGAATGAAGCAAAAAAGACCCATTAGCTTTGTAAAATGTTTTGTGAATTTTTTAGTTGAAAAGTGATATAAAAATAATGATAGATAGTGTTGGACAGTTCTGCATATATGACGATGCATAGGAGAAAAGATGAATGTGTTTCTGCCTTATTGGGTCCTCCAACTATATAACTATAGTATATGACTGTGGTATGTAGTAATACTGTATATAAGTATATAACTGACCTGTCTTTCTCTTGTACATTCTCACACACACACACACACACACACACACACACAGAGAGAGAGAGAGAGAGAGAGAGAGAGAGAGAGAGAGAGAGAGAGAAATGTACCTGTAAGAAGTGAGTTTTTTACATTAAAAAAGTGGTCTAGATGTGATTTAACACCCCTTGCCATTGAATGCATTTCTTCCAAACCTTTTTAACAAGCTCTGTCCACTCGGCTGGACAGTGCTGCTGTAAGCAGAGGATAGACAATACAACTGTTTCCTGCTTTATGCTGACTATGTGGTTGGTTAAAAAGCTCTGCCTTCACAAAACACTTGCTGAAATCATCAGGTTGGACACCAGCAAAAGGAAAAATAATAGGATGGAGACCTCCAGTTAAAGAGGATGCCAGTGAATATTGTTTCTCTCGTGCCCTGCAAGTGTATGTCCTTTACAGGACAATCTATCACAACCAAGGATGACTGTATGTTCTGATTTGATGGAAGACAGCCCATCTTTCTTTGAATGTTCATTGTTTCCTTCAGAGTTGGGCAAGAGAGCCCACTCTCACCTCCCCCTTCCCTCTTAGTGCAAAATCAAAACATTACCTTTCCTTGCTGGTGTTCACCTGCTGCTCACCTGGTCTGAATAATGGCCCCACACACTTTTTCATATTGCAAAAAAGTAAGCAGGGATGGCCAGGCACAGACAGACGTATGTCTACATGTGTGGGGACTGAATGTTGAGTCAGGGATCCTTAACTGATGTTTTGCTGAATCTTCTATACATGTAACTCAAGTGTTCATGCTATCACTGGACTCAAATTCCCATTCCTGTGAAATGCTCCATCATACAAAAAATAAAAAAAATAAAAATTACCAATAGACTATCCCATTCATGATTCCTCCAGTCTTACCACTTTTAGGGTGCAATCCTAACCAGTTTAGGCCAGTGCAACTCATCCATTTCCCTGTTCCATGGTGGTTTGGAAAGGCTGGCGCATATCTGCTCACTAATCTAAACCCCTGCCCTGGAGTAGCGCAGAAGTGCCTTACAGCACTTTTATGACACCCCCCCCCCCCCGGCCAGCATGGGACTTCTGCCAGCCTAAACAGGGGTTAGGATTGCATTTTCAGACAACAGATCCCTTGCTTCCATTAACAACGCTGCTGATTCTGCCTTGCTTGCTTCTATTTGTGGATCTGAATGGCTTCTTTAAACATGTTTCTCTCCTTTTTCTTTTCATTTCCCCAGTGTCTCTTTTAGATCAGAAGGCTCTTGGGAGCAGGGACCGGTGTATGTTGCCTGTGTAACTCTATAATGTTCATCAGTGACATAGTACTAATCTCACCATAATAACAAGAGAAATAATGATAATCCCTTGGTCTCAAATTGCATGATTCATGCCGCACTTGTAAAGAGCAAGCCCAGTTGACGGAAACCTGGTTTTTACCAATGTAAATGCCTTCTCCAAGAACGTATCGTCAAAAGAAACCCCACTGAATCAATCTGCTTAGAGCACTAAGCAACATGTTCATGAAATAGCAGCTGTTGCTTTAGCAACCTTGTTATCAGGTGGTTTAATCACAGTTGCCTAAGCCTCTTCCATTGTGTCCTTCTGTTTATCAGCCAAATAACGGAAAGCAGGCCAAGGAAGGCGAGGACAGGTGCCTGCGCAGTGAAAATGTCACTCCCAATGAGTGAAATAAGCCCGTTTGGGTTTTGCAATATGTTGCTAAGGCACTTCATCTTGCTAGCTCTGTACAAAACCGTTCCCAAATGTGACTCAGATGAGCTGGATTGTCACAAATAATCTAATATCTAGCCACCTCTGTATTACATAAACCAGGTTTGCTTTCCTAATAAATGCAAGCGGAAAATCTGAGAGGTAGAATGAAATTAGTTTTATTCCCAAGTCTATTGTTCTCTGGGAAATGAAGCAGACAGGAAAAATAAAAACCACCCTCCAAAAGCAAGAAAAATAAAAAATACTTTTGCAGAGATACACATTTTGTTTAAATGCTTGAAACTTCAACCTTGGAAAAACCCGATACCACCGGCATCTAACTTAAGTGTTACCGTATTTACTCAAATATCTAATCTAATGCGCACCCTTATTTATAATCAAAATACTGTATTTACTCAGTTCTGATTAACGTCAAATCTAATGCGCACTCTGATTTTGGAAACTGAATTTGACTGAAGAAGGTGAGCGTTATGTTTGAGTAAATACAGTATTTTCTTCTTCTTCTATAGCTTGGGCAGTGAAGAATCTTCACGATATGGTTTTTGTGAAAACGAAACCCATGTCATTTGTCAGTAGGTGGCATCGGTTAGCCAGAGCAAGGGAGAGAGTTTGAAGTGTGCATTTGGAGGTTGGCCAGCTTGCATTTACCAGCACTTGGGACACAACTCTCATTATTCTTGACTCGTTGATAATGTTGAGGACAGGTTGAGGAAAACTGAAATGTTGGAATGAAAGGCAGTTAGCTTTCATTCCTGGGTATAGAGAGTTGGCCCTTGATATTGGGCCTGGCCAATGGCCAGCTCAACCCAGTGTGTTGCCTGCCTGCGCAAACAGCAACTAGAGACAGTCTTAGGTTGTGGTAGAACTTAAGGGCAATCTAGTGTTTTGCTGCAATTAGTGATTGATCCATGACACTTTCTTCTGGTTACTCGGGTTAAGTAAAGACTGTGGGGAAGAGATATGTTAAGTTAGGATTGCAAGGATGAGAGAAAAGGTATATCCTTATTTTGAGAGGGAATTCTACGCATAAAAAGTGTCATAGGGCAAAATCCAGAGTAACTACGGGGAGTGCTTGCTCTGGTGTAAGAACAACTTACTCTGGATTGCAATATGAATTTCCCATAGGTTTTCAGTAGGTGGTGCAGTAACTATGGGTGCACCTAAAGTCTCTTACATGCTTCCATAGTTACTCTGGATTTGTGGGATAGCTTTAAATTTTCATTCTGCCTTTCTCCTCCCACCTCCCACTGGTTTCTGGTATATTTTTAAATAAATCAGATCATCTCTCACTTCTGAAAGAGATGGCCTTTTGTCAGGACATGAAAGTGAATTTCTGGACTGTCTGGAAAAAAGTCAAACAGGACAACTGGCAATCCAAAGAGGAATGCTGGCTACAGCTGTTTGTACTTCACCACTTAATTGTCCAAGGGAATTTTGTTTTCTATGTTGTTATTGTCTTCAGTTTTTAACTATTGCCTGTGTGGCGGTAGTATCTTTAAGAATCTCATACATGATAACAGCAAGCTGAAAAGGCAATCCTTGACATAGGCTGGGTATATAGATGCACCAGAATGTGGTGATGGAATCCTGAAATATTAGAATGGCCGGTATCATTTCAGATGGTGTGTATACAGTATTTTTAATGCTCCTGCAAGTTAAACAAATATTTGTAAATCCTTGCAAAACTATCAGTTATTAGGGAGAAAGGTTCTAGCTCATTCTTATCTGGGTTGTGCTAGCTTTCAACTCCAACTTGTAGGGGCTGGGAGAGTTTTTCTTATTTTTTAACATAAGGGATTCAGAAATATTTGATAACATTAACATATGTGATCCCACAGACACTGTTTGATAGCCCAGAGCATTTTAACACTGCAGAACTCCAGATGAATTGACTTTTTCACAGTTGCCCTGCACAATTTATATTCAGTATGGCTGGCTGGATCTTTTAAAATGTCAGGTGACATTCTCGGATTCCAGGCCATTCGGACCAGGTTGTGCATATTTTCTTGTGTGTAGTATGTAACATTTCTAGTGGCTACAAGGTACCTGAAGGCTTTCTTTCTCTGCTGCCCTGCATAAAGCACTTATATTCATATGTGTAAAGAGCTTGTAAACTACTTTGAACTTTAAAGTTATATAAGGCTGCCTTTTCTAGTTCTGTGCAGATTTAGTACAGTGTTGTGGACACCCTCTCTTGCAACTTTACTCTGGGTTAGTATCTTGGATTCTGGATGGGTAGCGCTCAGGTGAAGTAGCTTGACTAGTTTGGACTTATGCTTGTAGTTGATTTGGCAAAATGGGCTGGAACTGTGTCTTATGAGGGACTGTTTGCAGCCTGGATGATTTGCATCGAAGGGGGGTTATTGAAATATTACTGGGAAAGTTGTGTGGGGTGAAGAAAGATGTCTGTGAGGAGCTAAGGAAGTTGGTAGAGCTTGGCTACACATGGCTGTAAAGTAGGAAGAGGGAAGGAACTAACAGTCAAACCAATGGTCACAGCCAAGAGGACATAACCAGAGAATAACCTAAGAGCTGGGGTAAATGTATCATTGCCCAAATAAAGTCCCCTTCTGAACAGGAAACCTTAATAGCTCTTAGGGCAAAATCCAGAGCAGTTACGGGTCCACACAGTTACGTCATCCTCTACTGTAATCTTATGGAAAGTCACCCTAACTGCTCCGGAGCAAAGGGCTTAATATGACTTTAGGATATGGACCTTAATCTGATCCAAACTCCAGACTGAGTAGGTGGAAGAGTCATCTAGGGAATATCAAAAAGAAATCCTAAATTTTGTTATTTCTGTATTCTCATATTTTATTTTTGTATTCCTGGATTTTCTATTTTAAGTTACAATTGATAATCTCTTTCCCACTTTTTCCTTACAGAAGAACTTCCTAAGGAGTAGCTGATGCCAAGGCTAGTTTAAGAAGATTCAAGATGACGACAACAGTAGCGACAGACTATGACAATATTGAAATCCAACAGCAATACAGTGATGTTAACAACCGCTGGGATGTCGATGACTGGGACAACGAAAACAGTTCTGCACGGCTGTTTGAGAGGTCTCGCATCAAAGCCTTAGCAGGTAGGAATTTTATAACCTCTACAATGGATATTGTTGCAATTATTATGTTGAATTGTACAGACTTAGCACAACACTCATATTCAGTAGATACTGTATGGTAGTTCTTTATACTCTGCCCCAGGAAACAACTTATGAGAAATAGAGTTCCTATTATCATATTTTATTAGGAGCATTTTAAAAAAGAAGTTTAACATTACATAGTGATGTGTGATTTTACTGTAACTCAGTATAAGCAAAACCATTGTCAGGTCAGTTCAGATGTAATACCTAATACAGTATATGTGTAGATTAATTATATGCCATTTATTTATATGCAATTTTGTCTCAAAGCAACAGGTTGGCTCCTTAAATTGAAAGATAGGCTTCCCTTAAGGGCTTAAAGCAGTTAATGGCTTAAAGGCAGCCTGCCTACTATTGCAATGTGGCTGGCAATTAAACTTGCAAGAGCTGAACTCCTTTTGCAGGAGATCAGCTTTTGCAGGAGCTTATTGTCTGCATTGTTACCATAATAACTAATTGCTTTGTAGAACACAAAAATAGTTAATCATGCAGTTTCTTGGATCGAAATGTTGCAAAAGGGAAGGTTCAACCTGTATGTTTTTAGAAGCTAAATTCTAATTAGTCACTGCTTCTTAACTGGCATATCATGGTTCATGATTGGCCCTCAAACCAGGATCTGAAATCACAGTTTGGGTAAACTGTGGTTTGATGTAACATCTGAAACCAATATGCTATAAATTAATGCTAGTCTAATACATTTCAGTCATTGCTTTATCTTCTTTAATGAAATATGTATAAAATTAGTACTTTATTATTCTTTTTATAAGACTATTTCAGGAATGGCACAGTGCAGTACAAGTTATAGAGCTGTGACTGGTGTGCTTCATTATATTGGTATACCAAAAATGGTCTGCACGTGTGCTGCAAGAATTTGGGGGTGGTGATTTATTGTAGGCCTAGTGGGATGTGAGCCCCTCACAGGTAGTGTAGTGTACCTAGTCAATTATAAAAAACTAGCAAAAAGCGTACCCGCGTTGCGGGAGTAACATTTCCCCATACGACACCGCCCCGGCTTATCAACACCCCATGTGCAATTTTCCCCCATGCGCATCATCCCCCCCATGCGCATCATCCCCCCATGCGCATCATCCTCCCCATGTGCATCATCCCCCCCATGCGCATCATCCTCGCCATTGCAACCTCTTCCTCCGAACAACATTCCCACTCCACCAGGCACCAAGCTTCAAATTGGGTGGGTGTTGGTCAGTCTCCCATGTTAAGTATAGGACAAAAACCCGTTGCCCCCTTTTCAGCCCCTGAAGGGTTAAATTCTCCAGATGGTTCTTGGTGGGAGTTCAGGTGACAGAAGGAACTCCCAGAATTCCATGCTTTAGGCCCAGCAGTTGGGGCAGAATGTTGATGAGTCAGCAATTCTCAATGCAAAGTATAGGGAGGAAAACGCATTGCGCCCCTTTTCACCCCCTTCTGGTTGGAATTTCCAAAAACCGGTTCTTAGTGCACCCCTCTGTGACGGAAGGAACACCCACCCCAAATTTCATGCTTCTAGGCCCAGCGGTTTTGGCAGGGCGGTGATAAGTCAGTCAGTCAGTGACTTTTCTCTTTTTTATATATATAGAAGATAAATTGATGGCAATTTTAGTTTGTTATCAGTGTACCATGAGAGGAAAATGGTTGGAAATTGTGGTGAGTGTTCATATCTGGACTGGTTTAGATGTTAATGCAGTTGTCCTTTTCTTTGCCTGTGTGCGATGCATGACCTATATGAGCTTACATTTCTATTTTCACATGCCAGTGCTCTTGAGCTCAATTGTATGGATTCTGTTCCCTCATCCCATCTGACCATCCCTGAGATGCTAATGCTACATTTTGGCTGCAATCTGATTCACATTTACCTGGAAGAGGGTCCCATTAAATTCAGTGGACCTTACTTCTGAGCAGACAAGGATTACACCAATGTTTCTCTGAGTATATTTTATTTATATACTAATATTTAAAAACAATGAACAAACAGTAAACAATATCAAGCATAATTCAAATCAGTAAGCAAACAATTCAAACTACACCAACACTTGTCCTCTTCAGATTTTCAACAGAAAATTTGGACATAAAAAAACCTTCCCCCTTGTTTCAGGAGTAAGCTCCATTGACTTAATGGGCTTACTTCTGAGTAGATATGGATAGGACAGGGCTTACCTGGTCACAGTGCTTGTTCAACTTTGGGTCGGCGCGCAGTGACTTTCGACCGGCCAGCCAGCTAGCCGGCAGCCGTTTTTAAATGTAACTTCCTGCGCATGCATGTGCAGTTCCTATGTTGGAAGCCATGCGTCTGAAGGTGCGCACCCAAGCTCTTGGGATCTCCCTGCCTATGCGCACGCCTCCACTTTATCTCCAGCCACAGCCCGAACCAGGACTTGAGTTGCCCGGCAGAGATCAGAGGCTGTGGCTGCCACTGCCCATCTGTGAACCATTGCTTCTGAGATAGGAGTAGTGTGCGCATGCGCATGAAGTTACATTTAAAAATGGCTGTTGGCCGCAAAAGTCACGCCGCACTGGCCAGGCAGCCCAAAAGTCCCCCAAGTATCCTCCTATTCCCCAATTGCTGGCTCAGTAAGCAAAAGCCAGACATATCCTGCTGATTCAGGCTTTATGGGAAGCCTGCTTTGGTACTTCTTCACATGGTCCACCTGTTTGATGTACTACCAGAATAAATTGGGAATGACATAATCACCAGTTACCTCTGGGTTGGAAGGCCAGATGTGACACAACAAACATCAGTAAGAGGGTCAGGATAAATAGGAGGGCATTTTTTGAGCACAGAAAATCATGCTCTGGATCTCTGTGAAGCTGAGCTTCATTACACTTTGTTTTGTTGCTTTCCAAGTCTTGTAGCTAACAGGCAGATGTCCATGTGTGTACTACAAGACTCACCTCAAATACAACTGCTGGTACCCATAGCATTGGTTGAGAAACACTGGATTACACTATTAAATTACACAGTGTGAATTACACTGTTTGATTAATGTTAGCAACGTGTGAAGGGATAGTTCAGATGAATTGCTCTTCCACACGCTAAAGAGCCCTGGCATGCTAAGAAGTGGAAGGAGTGTGCACATTCAGGGAGTACTCATAGAGCAAATATGTGAAGAGAGCCAGTCCAGTTTGCATTGAAACACCTCATTGTACTGTTTCAAGAGAGACGATAAGGACAGAGAAGATGTTTATAGAAGACCATTTTGGATCCTCCTTGAAAAAATCTCCTTCAGCAGAGAGTCACAGTAATAGAAATGAGTTGGATGGGAAATTATCTTACTCCCCTTTCCCTCTTATTTTCACATCAAAATTTTCCCTTCGTTTGATTGAAGGGCAAGATCCAGGACTATGTAATTTTTACTCAAATATAACACTCACCTTTTTCAGCTGAACTCAGTCTCCAAAGTCAGCTTTAGATTCGATGTTAATTAGAATTGAGTAAATACAGTATTTTGATTGTAAGTAAGTGCGCATTATATTCTGTGGTGCATTATATTTGAATAAATATGGGTGCATCCAGGACTGAAGACAGGCGAGAAGTCCTGGCTTGCCACAGAATGTTCAGGTTGGTCTTTACTGTGGCAGCTTAAATTCTTAATTAAATTCTTAATCAGTGTGATTAAGTGGAATTAATTCTTAATCATTCTTAATCAATGTGAAGACCAAGTTGGGAGTCAGTGGGGAGAAAATAAATTTGGGGTGCTAGTTGATGTCTATATCTGCTAGATCAAAGTCTTCAGTCATCTAAAAGCTTCTGCTAGAATTCCATGAGAAAACTGCCAAGTTTTGTGAAATTGCTGATTGTAAAACAGCAAAATCCACACAACTCTGGACTCATGCACATTTAGTTTTGTACTTTAAATTTATTATGGGTCATTGGCGCTGGTGTGTTGGTCCAGGTACCTTTCACAACTTCTGAACTTCCATTAAAGTAGCATTTTGACTAGTTTGATACAAGAAAGAGAGGCTGCAATCCTAACCACTCTTTCCTGGGAGTAAGACCCATTGAACACAGTGAGGCTTCCTTTTGAGTAGACATGGTTAGTATTGTGCTCTGTGTTTAGAAAGTTACTGCAGACACATAAATCAGCCCTGGATTGTCAGAGTTTATAAACCCTGTCTGCAAAGTCCACTCACTTTGTATCATTTGGATGCAGCTATCTAGTTACAGTGCCAATAACACTAATTTTATTGTCCTGTGGGAACTGGAGGGCAACATTATTTTTTCCATATGATTTTTATCTTGGCAGTGGTTACCCACTCTCAAATGGATAGAACAGTCCCCAGATTGATGAGAGTCCTTCTTTAAACTGTCAGATGTGTTGCACTATTCTCGCTTTGTCGTGTTCCTTATAATAATCACTATGCAAATAGTCTTTCTTGATTTGTGAAGGCATTTCAAGACTGACTGCAACAGTCTACATGTGATCCGATTCTGTTTGGATAGCAGAGAATTGTATATATTATGTCAAGTTCTTTTTGCTTCTTTGAGGCAATTCCCTGTGTAGTTATTTCAGCACATTCTGTAAATGATTTCTCAAATCTCAGGGTAGTATGCCAACATTCCTGACCTCTGAACAAAATGCCTCAGCAGTGTGAGATATGCTTGCAAGGTGGGGCTGCTCCACCTCAGGTCTATTTGCAAGAAAGGTTTTGTATAATCAATCAGTCAGTCCGTCAGTCAATCTACAGTATTTATGTACCGCTTTTCAACAAAATGTTATCAAAGGAGTTTACAGAGAAAATCAAATAACTAATGTCTCCCTGTCCCAAGAGGGCTCACAATCTAAAAAGATGCGAAATAATATCAGCTACTAGAAAAGGCATTGTAGGGAGGGCCAATTACTCTTCCCTTCAAAATAAAAGAAAAGCACTTGAAAAAGTGTCTCTTGCCCAGTGAGCAGAAGTTGCTAGCAGATAGTTGTAAGACTGAGATGGCACATTAATACCATCTGCTACCACTGAAGCATGCAATTCTGCCATTTGCCAAAGGAAGTAGGCAACCCATAGCCATCTGTAATAACTACCAGTAGTTGTCATTGGGGACCTGGAGGAAATTTGGGAACCTCGTGGTTCCCAAGTCCTGTGATTGACAGACAGTATGAAAGTCACTGGTTTGAAAGTTGCTGGTTTGGCCATTCCAAGTTAGCATCCATGTCTCCCTGACCCCCTCTTTCTATCCAACTTCATTTGTATCTGTCCAGGTAGCTCATGAAAGTCTCCACTGGCCCTTCCTACCACCATATTGTATGCACATCTAACTCCCCCCATTAGGCTGCAATCCTAAAGACACTTTTCTGGGAGTGAGGTCAGTGGTGGGCTTCAGGGGGTTCTCATAGGTTCTATAGAACCCTTTGCTAATGAGCGCCTGGTTCTGAGAACCAGTTACTAATGGGATGTAGAACCTGTTGTTCTATGGACATAGAACCTGTTGTTGATTTCGGTTATTAGGACATAGAACCTGTTGTTAATTTATTTGAATCCCACCACTGAGTAAGATCCATTTAACACAATGGGGCTTACTTTTGAGTAGACATGGTTAGGATTGTGCTCTTAGTGACTGGCCTAAGGCCACCAAATGAGTTTCATTGGTTAAGTAGCGATTTGATCACAGGCCATCCTCATCCAGGTCAATCATGTTTTCCACACTGCCATGGCCCAAAACTGTCAATAGAATCGAAATTCTATTCTTACTTTCTCCAATCCTAGCAGTAGATACTGCAACTTGTGATTATAAAGACCCTGAAATGTAGAACACATACATTAGACCAGCTTTCTGGTACAGTCCTGGCACAGCAAGGTGATTCAATAGCGATCAAATTGTTTCTATAGGCTTCTGTCAATCACTTTTATACGCTGATCAGACCAATGTCTGTCAAGAGGATATGCTACCAGGGGTCTCCAAACCCCAGCCCAGCGGTCAGATACAGCCGGTGGCAAGTCTCTGTTTGGCCCACAGCCAACCTCTGATTTCCTGCAAGCTTCTGGTTCACTTGATTAATCAAAACTGGGGCTGTGCTCTGGTCAGATTCTTTTCCTCTGAAGATGCTTGGGAGGTAGGCAAGTGGGGTCCATTGAGTATTTGCTTTATTTCTATGATATGACTTGGTTCTTGGATAAATCCTGGTAATTTGAACCCATTCATTAATTTATTCATTCATCTGTTCATTCATATAAGCCCCATCTCTAATGTATTTAAATTTTCCCCCTTTTGGCCCTCAATACCATGCAAAGTTTTTGGTGTGGCCTTCCGGCCAAAATGTTTAGCAACTGACGCATCAATGGAAGTACTCCCAATTCACAGAATCACTAACATTGAATCATCTGAAATAACATTAATGTCCAGGCTACAAATCAGATGTGTGAAACAAAAGTTATTAGCATGAAGAACCCTTACCCAAGCCTCTCACTTGCATAAGTTGTTCAAGATCATTATGACCCAACTTTGCAGGAGCTGAAACAGTAAGGAAAATAACATCTGGGTGTTCCTTTGAGATTTTATTGAAAGATATGAACATAAGAGTCTAAGGAATGGTAGAATGGTGGTGAATTCATAATGAGACCAGCAGAAATTCTGCCAAAGTCACCCAAAATGCCCTGTCAACTCTGGAGTTGCTTCACACCCTTGGTGAGCAATAAATAAAACATATGAAACAATCACTTAAGGGATATCTAATACAATGTGGGTGTTTCAATTATTTATCTAGTCCAAACAAGGCACCCATTTCAGCTTTGATAAGCTTGGTGTAGATCTGAGATGATGCTAAATTTAGGTCTGCTTCAAATGTGAGAATCTTTCTTCTAAGAAAGTACTTCTCTGGGCAGGGCAGAAAGGTGTGTATACATTTAATTTGGAGTAATTTCTTATTCTTTTATTTGCAAAATGCACAAGGTGGAAAGCAGTCTCAAAGTGAGAAGCAAGTTGCTAATTTTTCTATAATGGCAATATTTTGCTGAGCTTCTCTGCACTTGGATACTTTAGTCTGCTTCAACTTAGTATGTATTAATAGTACTAGTATGTATTCATAGTACATAGAATAGTATGTATTCATCCAGTGAGGAGTGGATGGGCGGCCATGTGTGTCAGTATATCACACCTGACAATCTATAGACATTTTCTAAGTCTCCCTGTTATAAGCTTCTCTGTGTTTAACAGCTCAATCCTCACTTGCACTGGAACAGGCAGGTTGGCGTGTTACGGAGGTGTTGCTGCACTACCCCGGGCAGGGGAAGTTTCTCCCCTACCTCTGTGTAAGTTTCCATCAACCTCTATGGGTCTACTTGGATTTAGCCCACATCTGGAGGTGGCCTTCTCAGACCTCTGGAATTCTGAGAAGTCAGGAGCAGTGATACACCACTCCTACCTGTCCTTGGAACGAGATCATGATCCATTCCCTATTACTGTAAAATTATCTTCACAATAAAGTTTGTCTTGTATCTTTCATTCTTGATTTCTTCTTTCTTCCCTGCCAAACCAATGAGCTGTGGTTCCCTGCGTAGTATGTTAAAAGCACCCCTGGCAACAAACTGAACCAGAATTAAACTCCTAATCATAATAAGTAGCAAAAGGTTCCAAAAAAGTTATTAATCTGGCACTTGGCTTTCAGATGTACATTAGTATTTTTCTTTCCCAGGTTTTGTCTTGTACATATTTTGCTCCTTGCACTTAAAAAAAAATTAGTAATAAAATAGGTTACAAAAGATAAACATTTTTATCAAGTTAAATAGTAGTCTTTCTGTTTGTTTTGTAGAGATGTGTTACAGGCAAATGCTTTATATTATTCTGCATGAAATGTAACTAATTTGCTTCAAAATGTCTGAACTAATTAACTGATTTTGAAAATTAGTGTGTGAACTGGGACCAAACCAGAAAAATAAAAATTAGGAGTGAATATGTATAGGAATTAATCCCAGCTTGTTAGTGATTTAACTACTGACAACGAATGATCCTACTTGGCAAAAATTTGGCTTGTCTAACATTCCCCCATATTGTTTTGAAGATGTTCTGAGACATCCCTCTCTAACAGCATCACCCAAAATCAAACAGCATGTATTTGAAGCTCCCCATTCAACTGCTAAAGCTCACTATCTGCGTCCTTTGGTAGCTGCACTTCAACTACTACGTGTTACTGTGTAGCTACACACACACACAAACACACCTGGAGCACTTAGTGAAATGGCTGTAAGACTGTAAAGGAAGTTTCTCTTAACGTATAGAGGTATACTTATAGAAAGTGTAGAAGTGCTTGAGGTAGCACAGAGGACTGGAGGTCAAGCATGCAGAGGACACCAGAAGGATTTGTTCAATACTAGATGGAAACTTAAAACCCAAAGTACCTGGTTCATAGGTTACTCTCATTCCACAGTACAGTATTTAGTCAGCTGGAATTCTCAGGGCTGTTCAAACATTGATGGCATCTTCATTTACAAGGTGAGACGGAACTTGCAGCTATTCTTATCAGACCTGCTGCAAAAACCCCTATAGATGTCTCAAGTGGCTTTTGCTTCAAATCGGAATCTGGCATTCAATCTCAGCTAGAATTTCACCACTTCATCAGGAGTAAAAGCAGAGAGCATTATGAGGGTCACTCATCTTCTGAACTGGCACCAGTTTTTCTCAGTGTCTACAGAATGCGCTGTTGTAAGATGTGATGACCACTAGATGGATGGATTTGAAAGGTTATTAGATAGAGAACTAGACTTCTCCTCCTCTACAGTCCATCATTTCTTGTTAGTCATAATAATAAGCTGGAATTCTGGGTTCATAGGTGTTGTGCAACAGGGTTCCAATTGTGACAGAAGAACCATGAAAGAATAGCCTTGGACAAGATGGACTTTAGTTGACCTCTAAGCAGGGCTCTTCTCATGTTTACTTCCAGCACAGAAGATGGATCTAAATGCAGGCACGCAGTTTTGGAGTCACGTAGGTGACTCTTGATTTCATTATTGTTTTGGCCAGAAGGTGGAGCCCAGATAACTCTAAGGAATCGGGGGAAAGGCTTAGTAGCAAATGCTTTCTGTTTGCTCCTTGTGACACAGGGCTTAGTCTACATTTAGGAGTAAAGTGGGCCATTTGAGCAATCATGCTCATGCATGTTGCAGTCATACACATTGAGCACAATCCTAACCATGTCTACTCAAAAGTAAGCACCATTCTGTTCAATGGGTTTTACTCCCAGGAAAGATTGCTGCCTTAGTTTAGTATCTGGGCTGAACTCAGTAGCAGCCCCATTTATTAGGTAGGGTGTTGCAATTTGGATTCGTAGCAGATTGAGGGTGTGTGTGAGAGGGATGGGTGATTATCACCCTCTAGCTGTCACTTCCACTCCAGCTTGTCATAGATGCAACCTGCACTGATGCACATTCTGCTTGCTAAACACTAGAAGAAAGTGGATCACCTGCCTTCTCACCCTCCAGGTGTGGTTCTTCAAACATGGAAATGCAAGTAACTGCTCCAGGTGCAGTTCCTTCAAAACATGGAAGTGAAGGACCTCTGGATTGTGGTCTTGAAATAGAAGGAGGTCCTTCTTTCACATGCAGCTCCTTTAAATCAAACCAGAAGTCCTGCACTTCTGCAGTTGAAGAAACCGTGTAAGTAGCACAACAAGGAGTTGCTTAAATTGTGCAGAGGTGATGGACCAGAGGAAGAATTTGGCATCACTGCAAGTTACGCTACTTCTGGCTAAGCTCAAATAACCTGGCACCTCAATATGCATCTATCTCAGCTGCATAGTTCAAGCATGCACAGGAATGGAAAATGCTGTGACTCCAAAAAATCCCAGATTTGTCTGAGGGATTCTGGTAACCTGCCTAAAGTTCTGGCTTTTACACATAATAATCTGTCAGTTGGCATACAAATTAACTAAAAAACTGGCCAGGCCTGTTCCCCTGAGCATTTGGCAACCTTATCCCATACATCCTTATCCCATCATTTAACAAAGGAAAACAGGCACACTTCCAAACAGGAAGTCAACCTGGGTGAAAAACCAACTTCACACCCATGCCAAAATGCCACTTACTTGTTTTGGCATCCAAGAAAAATTGTGTATCTCAGTTGAACTTATAGAATTTAGCTCTGTGGCTCAAGTGTGTAGAAGCAGAACAAAGCTAACAAAAGACAAGTGCAGAGGATTACCTTGACTGAAACATCCTGGGTTGTGTGTATGCCATTAGTTATTTAATTTTCTCTGTAAGCTGCGTTGTGAACTTTTCGTTGAAAAATGGTACATAAATACTGATGATGATGGTTTCTGTCTGTCTTGGGGCCACTGATGATGATCTCAGGGGAAGGAAATGGATTTGAAAAATAGATGAAGAACAATAATAGAGAACAAAGGCAGATTTGGAAACTATAAATGTGGGTAGTAGCCAAGAAAAACAGGCCAAAGCCAGGTAGGCAGGAGAAAGGGAGATATAGAGAAGCTGTACAACAGGAGAAGTTGAAGGATCCAGGAAGAGGATCCATAATTTTTATGTATGATCTGGGACTGGGAGCATAGTAAACAGCAAGGAAGGAGTACTGTTAGATTGGTTTAGACACAAGGGTAGTTCTTAGACTAGCTAGGCCAATCTTAAACTGCCTTATTTCTGGCTTAACAGTGGAGCTGATCTTAGGGAATCTCCATTCCTTGTTGGGTCTGAAGAGGGCTCTATCTCCATGGCATTCAAGAGACAGGAAACCTGGTCAGGTGTTGGCCTCCAGCATGCATCCCCTGAAAGATAGCATCAGTAGCTCCTGTTTGTTTAAGCCTTAATGGTTGGTGTATTAGAGCATAGAAAGGACATCATGTTTGTTCTACAATATATTGTTATATGCACTCTCAACTTCCCTGAATTGTGAGAAGTGAGATCTCTTCACAGTTGAAACATGAGTTGTTTCAAGGAACATCACTGTCTTGAGGCTGACTTTCTTTAACAAGAATCACTGGAGGTTTCATCCATCCACAAGATTTACAGCCAATCATGTCCCCCATATATGATGGCAAACTTCACAAACTGCTGCCATAAATCCATTTATGATGATGTGAAAGGTGTGTTGCCATCAAGTGCTCCAGAACCACCACTGTTCTGCCTGCCACCACTTGGAGCATGTCCCATTCCAAAACAGGTACATAGGCATTGGACCAGGGCATGTGGGGTTGGGGAGGGAAGAAGGTTAATGGTAGGATGGGCAGTTGGTTGGAGGGAGCAAATAATGACAAAAATGCATGCTAAGTCCTACCCTCCATTTTCCAACCTGTTCTTCCCCTTTCCCTTGCTTTCCTCAGACATACATCAGCTGGTGTGGGTTGGCAATTAGAAGCCCATTATGGCATAAGTAAAAAGTTTTGTTGGCCGTCTGGTGGGCCCCCTCCAAAGCTCCTTTGACATGCTGCATGCTGTAGCATGTAGCAATTTATACAAAAATATAAATTGCGAGCAGATGGAGACAAGCAGTGAAAAAGTAACAGAGGGAAATGTCCTGTGGAGCTTGGAGTTCTACTGTGGAGCAGAGACTAGATTCACTGCCCCCATGACTTAACATAATGGGGAGCATTCAAATTGACTCAGCTGATTCAAATATGCTGAGTCAGGGGCAATGACACAGTGTTTTTAGCCTTCCACATACATCACTCAAGTGGAATCAGTGAAAAAGATGCATTTGCATGACTTGAGTCCACGTCACCTGACTCATGCGCCCAGCTGTCTGATGAGTACCCCTGCAAGTTAGCAAAAAAATGCATTTGATATCCAGAAATTGCCCTACAATCCAGAAGATCCTTTAACTCTCAGAGCACAATCCTATTCAGGTGTAACCAATTTATATGTGAATTATTTATATGTGATATAACCTCAAAGTGAATGAGGTTGGCTCTTTAAATAATGTCTCTTTGGCAGTTAATGATTAGAAACAGCTTGTTTGCCTTAGTAAAAGGGCAGACAAGAAATCTTCCACTCTGTGTCTACAGTAAGGACCCCTCCCTTCCCCTCCCTAGACTAAAAGGACACCTCCCTTCCCAGGAGTGATAATCTCTTCCCATTTGCACCTGAATAAAGAAGAGAACAGCCTGAAATTGAGTTGTTTTAAACCAGGGAAAAGGAAACTGATTCATCCTAACTCATTGATCCATTAGTTACCATAGTAAATAATTGCTTTTTGTAATTGCGATTGGGAAGTCTCTACCCATACATGTTTACTCTAAAATGTCCTATTTTGTTCAATGGCACTCCCATTGCTCATTGTATGTATGAAAAGGGACTTAATGAACTCAAAGTCTACTTGCACAGTTCCATTTCTCACAACTTGAGGATACCCAGGGATGCATCTACTCATTTACTCTCCCACACATTGGTCAAACTTTTCCCCACAAGACAGGGTGAGCTCCTGTCCTTAGCCCAGCTCTGCAATGCAGCTGGAACCAATTGTATCGGCTCTGCCGTTAAGTTGGACTATGTCAGTTGCGTGGAAAGCGGGGATTTGTTGCTTGGGTAACAGCCTATCCTCCATATCAATCTACCCAGGCCTTTGTGCTTCACATGGAGCACGATACAATAGTCTTTCAAGACTGATGGATGCCAAGTAACTGGCTACTTATTCTGGAAATTCTGAATAATGGAACTGTTTAATTGTCTGTTGAGGCAACTGCAACTGTAAACTGTTCAGCAAATGCATTTTTAAGTGGTGGATCCAGGAGAACTGGGCAGAAATTTGCCAACAAAAAGGGTCTGTGGTGGACAAAGCCCCCACAGTTACTAGCCTCTTTCCCTCTGCTCTGAGAATCGTATATACTGTGAGAGCCGTTTCCACCAGCAAGAGCTCCTAGCAAACCTGGTCTGTGAAGCAGACAAAGGCATGAACTTCATGCTTCTGTGATTCCAGCAGGGGACACAGCAAACTGTCAGCTGTGGTCATGTGGCCAAATGGAGACAGAGAGATCTGCTGGGAAACTGGACACAAGGAATTTAAGGTTCAAGGAAGGGATTTGGAGGAAGAATTATGTTATGTGGATGCTTATCTTTCTCCCCATCAACATCTTCTTCTAATCCCAGTACTTTTCCCACTTCCAGCCTCTTTGGGGCTCCATATGTGACATTGCAACATGCCCACAGAATGTGTACTTGTGCCAAACATGTTTGGCCCAGGCACTTTCATCAGGCAAACAAAAAAGCAGATTTGAGAAATTTCTACTTTGAGAAATACAACCATTCTGGGGTTTTATCAGTTAGCTCTGACTCAATGTTGTAAACTGGGTAGAGGAGCAAGCGTTAGCTCATTTGAGAGGAAATGTCTTTCTCCTACTCAAATTTTTAAAAGAGCGAACCTGGCCCTCTTTGTTATGCTGCTGTCACAGAACATATTTTACAAAAGCTATTATCCTATTTAAGATGAAAGAGCCGGCACAGACAGTGTTTTCAGTTTGAGAATGTTCAGCCTTCTTTGCTTCGCCATGTTAATCGAGCAAGGCTTTGGGATTTATTTGTCAAAAAGAGTTCTTTGATTTTATTTTTCTTCTTCCTTTTGCTTGTTGCTTGGACACAACGTTAAAGTACTTAATTGCCGACTCTTCCAAAATAAAATTAGAAGGGGGTCTTTTTGTTAATTCTAAAACCTTCCTTAGCAGGAGAGTAAAAATTGTCGTGCAACAGTAAGGAAACAGGCAGCTCAATTTTACCCTGGATGGGGGCAGCTCCAGAGGTCTCTTCTAGGCTTTATCTGAGCCAAAGCCTCAATTGCCTGAATTAGGAAGGATTGAGTGGACCTATGAAGACTGATCAAAGAAAGGGTATAGGATATCAGTGGCAGCACTGCTGTCAATACCTTCTCCTTCCAACTCTTGTTTTGTCCGCATTCCCTATCCTCCCCTTTGCAGCCCTGTTTCCCTCCCTTCCTGCCTTCTTCCACCTATCCACCACCCACTACACTGATTTAAGGGCCCCAAGGCTGTCCCTGCTTCCACTGCCATGTAGCATCAGCCTAGCAGGGCTTCACCACCTTTCATGACAGACATAAACCATGCTGTGTTGCCAGAACATAAGGCCCAATGGATTGGACAGTAAGTTGTTAGTCAGGCACTTGATCTCACCTCTGCCATGAATTCTGTAGGTGACCTTAGGCAAGTCTTTCTTTTTCAGCCCATGGGCAACAGGATAATAACAGCAAACCAATTTACTGGTACAGATTACTGGCGTAGTGTGTGTCAAGCCATGAAACACATGAAGCACTAAAAATGCCAGCAAAAGAACTGCTCCCTTATACATATTTAGGCAGATCAAACCATATGAACCTGCTTTATTTTGAGTTATATTCTTGGTCTATTTAGCTCAGTCATGTTTGTACATAATGGCAGTGTGGCACTTCAGGGTTATAGATGGAAGTTTTACCCAGCACTTTTCTGGAGAAGCAAAGAGTTAACTTGGGATCTTCAGCACATAATGAATGCAAATTACAATTTGTCCCATTCATATTTTTAAAAGCTTGATTCATATTCCTATGTCTTAAATATAGACAGCAAGGGTTCCCAAATTGTGCATTGTGATTCCCTGGGGTATCACACTTGCTGTGAAGCACTTGCTGAGGCATCATGAGTGTCCAACCATCAGGAACAAGACTGCATGGGATTCCTGCAAACAGTATTAGGAGGCTCAGCATAGCTCTTGCATGCTGTTTCCATGTGCTCTGAAATGTCCTCTTGCCCACCATGACCTTCTTGCCTGCTTTTGTAGGCCTCCTGCATGCCTCTAAACCTGGAGGTATCTGGTGATGACACTAGTCAATTCTGCCTCACTAGTCAATTCTGCCTCACACAGCATGAGGGCTCTGTGAGCTGGCTGTTTGGGAAAGAATGGAAAAACGGTCAGGCTGCAATCCTAACTTCCAGTTAGACGAGTATACGTTACGGCATAAGTCCTGTGCTGGCCTGGGGGTGTCAAAAAGTGCCATAAGGCACTTCTGTGCCACTTGTGTGGGGTGGGGACATGTGTCAGGTCCCCCCTCACCCCCACATCACCATGGGAGCAGGTAGACAGGTAAGTTATGCCAGCCTAAAATGGTTAAGATTGTGCCCCCAAATATTTAGGTGCCTGTCCACATGGTTTCCTTCAGTTCTATCATATGGTATGCATGTTCTGGTTTGTTGTTGTTTTTTTGTTAAGAATCCTGCAATATTACACTTGCAGTTAATTCCTAAACCACAAATATAGAAACACATGTGGGTGGACTGGAGCATTTAGGAACTATATATTTCATTTGATTTGGCATTAGAAGCAAGTTTAGAAGGGGGATTTGCATCTGGGATTAGAAACATTCCTACAAATTAGTGTGCTTTTTCTTAATCTCTCCCTTTTCCCCAGTATTTCAAGAAGCATTAAGTGTCATCTCATTGCAAATCCATGACTTATAACTTGTAGTTGGAATAGTCAGGCTGCAATCCTAAACTCCAGTTAGGCTGGTATAATTCCTGGCATAAATCTAGGGGGGTGTTAACAAAAGTGCCTTAATGCATTTCTGCCCCACTCCTGGGGGCATTAGGCCAGTGCACAGGCATATGCTGACCTCCCCACACCACCATGGGGAGATGAGTTAGGCTGGCCTAAATTGGTTAGAATTGCGCCCTTAGTATCGTATCAACCAGGCTAACCAGCTTCTTGATGTCTGGGGGCAATCAGATCAGTGGGCCTAAGTGATTGTCCAGGTCAACCATACCTCCTTGCTTAGTGTTGTATTTTTAAAGACTGCTCCCCCCCAAGGCTCTTGTCTGGTAAGGACTGAAGACCTATCAATCAGCATCTTTGCCTCAAGGCTACTTGGTAATTTGGAGCCTTCCATAGAATACATGATTTCAATTATTTCTCCACAACTTTCAGGAATAACCATGGTCTTTTTGTGTTGGAATCCCCACAACCCCAATACGGGGGGAGGGGGGGTTGGAATCCCCTTGGGGGATTGTAACCACATTTTCACATTTTGGTTGGGGGTCATGAAAAGCTGGGTGCTACCTTCTTGGAATGGGAATTCAGGCTGCTTTCTTAGGTGTAAGTTTCATTGAACACAGTGGACTTTCTTCTGAGTAGACATGGAGTTGCTCTGGCATCACAGTGATGTCGCTTGTTCTGGCCGTGACATCACTTCTGGGTGGCGGACGGTGGCGGACAATCCCTGACAGATTGTCATTCTCAGAAGGGGGTCCCAGGCTGAAATATTTTATGAACCACTGTTTTAAGGGAAACATTTCCAGGAAAGCAAATTTTAACCCTAGCATATATCATCATAGTGTGTGTGCTCTTGCAAACATATAGCTTTTAACACAGAAGATGGGTGCAGGGTTTCATTACTTCGCCGCCTTAGCAAACACGGTGCCTGCTTCTCCAGTTGCAGGCTGATAGGCTACTGTTGCAGAGGTAATAGCAGTGCATCATTTCATGTGGATGCTGCAAATATTCTCACATGGAAACCTGATCCAAGGTGCATTTGCACTGATATCATCAGAAAATGAATCCTCCAGCCAGATTTGTTGGCTTTTTCTTTATGTGAATTGTTCCCTCCCCCCTCTTTTCTCTCCTTGACCCTTTATCCTGAAACCATGTGAAACTTGCAGGCTCCCTTTGAATGTTTGTGTGTTCTTTTGTAAAGCACTGGGACGCAAGCCAAATTGCAACACAGGTGCAGACACCTATGATATCAAAGCTGCACTGCCGCAACTGAGTTTTCTTTCACTCTGTCATGGAAACGTTATACCGTATTTACTCGAATATAAGGTGCCATCAAACATAATGTGCACCCTATAGTTATAATCAACATACTGTATTTACTCAATTCTATTTAACATCAAATCTAATGCACACCCTGATTTTGGAGACTGAATTTGCCTGAAAAAGGTGAGCGTTATATTTGAGTAAATATAGTAGTTCCGTTGTTTTGTTTCTCCTTTGGTGTTTGTCACCATTTTTCAGGAACTACTTGACTAGGAATTAAGGAAATGAGCAATCTATTAATAAAACATCCATTCTAATATTTTAATTGCCACTTTTGAATGTGCAGTCTGTATGATTTTGAGATGTTTCTGGAATCTTCAGCTTACCTGGATTAAACTTACCTGGTTTTACCTATACTCAGGGCCAGCCCGTATATTAGGCCAATTGAACTGGACCCCTCAGATTGCCACACACTTCTGTGCACCTACTTGCTTCCATATCCTTTCCTTCTCCCTCCATTCTCTGGGCTGTAAAAAAAAGAGAAGAGGAAATCTGGAGGGAAAGGAGTGCTTAGCTGGAAAATTGGAAAGTGGGAGAAGAGGAGGAGAAGGTGACACATCATTGTGTCCTCTTAGGTGTTGGGAGGTCTTAGGCCCTGCCAATATTCTTTACCAGTTCCATGAATACTTTCCTCCAGACAGTTTCCTCTCAGCTGTCTTACTGGTTCAAATTATTTCTTCCTCTCTCTCCGTTCCTCTCTCTTCAGTACATAGAGTTTCTATTGGTCAGTTCCTGAATTCTGGTGGGAAAAGGGGGAGATCAGAAAATGTTCACTTTAGGTGCATCATCCCATATTAAAGGAGTCCTTTCTAAGGAAAAAAGGAAACAGGTGATTAAGATTCATCCAGAGAGCTAAGAATAATATGTCCCCTTAGACTTCTTCATACTTTCTCCAAGAATCTCAAGTCAGTGCATGTGGTCTCCCAACTAAATCCTCAATCTAACTTCTTTGGAGTAGGTTAGATTAAGAATCATTGGCTATGCCAGTGGGATGCAGCAATAGAAGACTGCTTTTGTTTAGGGATGATGCATTGGCTAATAGCACCCCTGCTTCATTAAGGCTGCAATCCTATATACACTTTCCTGGGAGTAAAGCTAGAGAACACAATGGGATTTAACTTCTGAGTAGACATGCTTAGGATTGTGCCCTAAATCTGTTGTGCTTTTGGTGCCCAACTGCTGGCTCCCACAGATGGAGGGCAGAATATAATAAGTGGGAAAAGCATGGTTCATAAATACATTTCTCATGTAATGATGATCCGGTTTAGAGAAGACACTTTCTTGAGAGTAAGACCCATTGAACACAATAGGGGTTACTTTTGAGTAGTCATGGTTAGGATTGTGCTCTTAAGCTCAATTTATATATATATTACCATACATTCCTGCAATAGTAGCCCAGAGGGCTCTTTAAATGTAAAAAAAGGGAGTAGGGAGCAAAGGGGCAGGCATTACATAAACCTCTCTGGGCCTCCCATTCACTCACTTCACAGTATCCCCAGAAACTTTTCCATCAGGGAGTTCCATCTATAGGAAACCAAGCATGTTAACTCCTCTCTCTGGTGGAGGGAACTGCTTGTGGGGTAATTTGGAGCATGGAAATGGAAGATAAAGAAATGGTTGTTCCTACTCCTATCGCCTTACTACAGGGAAACTAAGAGGGCCTGTTAGCTCGCTGGGTGAATTGGTACTAATAGCTAAAGGCTAAAATAAAACAACAAACAGTATATTTCACCCTTTTGAGTATATGCTTAACAACCACTGAGATATTAATTCTCATCCATAAGAAGTTATCTGAGATTCTGTTTCAGTTAGAACAAAGAACCAGTGTGAATCTACAAGTCCTGAAGCGAAAATCTTGAGCCTCATGAGCAACTTCTGATCGTTCCAAGGCTTTGCTCAATAACAGAAAAGCGGCTTCTAGAAGACTTGCTTTGATTTTCAAGTAAATTAATGTCTGTACACAAACTTGTTTCAGCAACACTCCTTTTGCCCCCACCCTAAAAGGCAAGCTGGCAAAGTTTCCAACGATGAAGTATGTCATAAGCACAGGCTTTTCCCTTTCAACTTCTGTATACCCATGTTTCTGCAACTCATCCATAAGACAGTATGCTGAGGAAAATCCACAGATCTAATGAATCTAATGAATTTATACTATTGAATCATGTCCAATGGACCCAGTATTCTGTGCTTTGAATGGTGCTGGTTCTCTACGACATGATGTCTTTCCCCTTACCTGCTCCATATGACCCTTTTAAAGGTATGCTTGAACCCAGAATCATTTGATGCAAAGCTGTGCTATGCCATGACATAGCACATCTAAAGCTTTCAATTCCTTTTTACCATTCTTTCTACAGAGAAGCAGGCCAAGTTTATGGTCAAATATGTGTTTGGTATTTATGGCCTTGATCATTGTTTTAATTCTAAACACAGTCCCCTCTGTACTTGTTCACCTGCAGCTGATGACAAAGTTAAGAAATGCCTAACAGCACCTGTTTGCCAAGGGTTGGGCACTGGCAGTTGAATGGATATGCTTACAGGTGTTAATACTCCTGGTTTACTTGGAGCTCTAGATTCAGTATAACGTAAATAGCATGTAATAGTGTTCACAACCAAAAGAGCCCAAAGGGAGTTGGCAAGACATATACAGAACAACTATCAAAGGAACCAGCCATTGTAACTGAATTTTCAAACCTGATCAGCTCTGTTGGATTATGTAGAAATTTTTCTCAAGCCTCATTCTCAATAACTTGCTAGAGCTCTACACTCTCTTTAAGTCTTTACAAGGAAGGAGTTTTGGCAGTGACAAATCCTTAAGATCATGCCCCTGTGGATGTGAATGGGGCTGTTTTCAGGCACCCCAGTAGTTGTGGCAACATCTGAGGGGTCTGGAGAGCCCCGCAGATGACTGGCAGTGCTCTCCATAGCTGGAAACGCTTGAAAGTTCAAGATCCAATGAAAGTAGAAGTTGACTTTCATTTCAGTCATGGCTGGAATTTCACTCACTTCCAGGCACAGGATGCTCTGCCAGCAATCTGCAGGGCTCCCCAGACACTGGCGGTACCCCTGGGAGGCTGAAAATAGCCCTCCAGTTCCCTGCAGTTTCCTGCAGGGGTCACCCCTTAGAGGGAGAAGGGACCTTTACACTAACTGAGTATGAAGGGAAATAGCAAACCCTTTAACAGGCACCTTTTGATGAAGGACTGCCACTTTTGGAATAAAGTCATAAATACTTTTAATACTTGACTAAAAAGATGATAAAAACTTCAGAAAGCAAACAAAGGCGATATTTTGTACTGTTAAAAGGGGAGGCAGCAGTGATATCTCTAACTTTAATGAAAAGAATTTGAGTGTGCTTGGAACAGAGTCTGCATGAACAGCATCTGCAGTTTAGTTATATGACCAGCAGGCAAACTCTTGCATGGATCCTGGATGCAAAGGGAAGTGATCCCTTTGGTGTAAAATACACAGAGTTCTTAAGTGTCAGGATAACCTCAATTGTTCATAAACTTCTCTTTGCAGTCCTTGAGATCAAGATTCCACAGAGCATTACATTTACATCCCAAAAGCTTTTTCCATGATGTGTGGTGTATGGGCATTTTTGTTTTCCAGTGGGAAGGATGAGTACACAGGATAATGTCACACACAGAAACTTCTTTCTTTCTTTCTTTCTTTCTTTCTTTCTTTCTTTCTTTCTTTCTTTCTTTCTTACCTCCCTACCTACCTACCCACCCACCCACTACAGGCTTTTAAGGTGGCGTACAGAATAATATTTCAGTACAATAAGAACAAAGTTCATATCAAACAATTAAAACCATTAAAACAATGACATAATTGGATCACAGTTAAACAACATTTCATAAAAAGCACCAGCCCTCCCAATGTCAACATTTAAAAGCTTCCCTAAAAAAAAAGGTCTTGAGATCCCACTAAAAGAAATCCAAAAAGGGAGCTGTTCTCAATACAGAAGGTGGGAATTCCAAAGACTTATACTCACTACATTTATATCCTGCCTTTCTTCATCATGGAACTTAAGGTGGTAAACTTGGGGTTTCTCGGTCTGTCAACAACATCTCTAGTTAAAAGAACTTTAGGTAGCAGAGCTCTGCCCCAAGCCCCTTAAAAGCCATTGTGAATTGTAACAGATCAGCTGTTCCAAACTTTTGGACCTAGACACGTATAGAGCTTTTGCTGTCAGAAATACATGTTGCCACAACTTGTGTGCCACATGTTGCCACAGTATTTCTCTTCTAGAATGATGTCTTCAGATAGTAAATCAATTGCAGTACATTACACGGAGTAATACAGACATATAATGGGATAGTCTCTGACATCACTTGTGACAAGCAACTCTTCTCCCAGTATACAACTGTTCTGTGAACATTTATTGCTGACTAAAAGACAAATCTCATGAATTTGGGAGGTCTCTGCTGCCTACCATCCTTCAACAATGATCTACCTTTTCTGTGTTTTACCATGAGCAGTAAACCCATCAGAAGCTTCATCATAAAGTGCCTCTTCTCAGTGGTGCCATTACTAATGATCATGTGGCCTGGTGCTAAGCTCAGAATGATGCCCCTGAAATGTCACTTCCAGAAGTGATACAGAAGTAATACAGTTTCTACCCATTGTGCTGGCAGTGCAGAAAGTACAGGAAAGGTGTACATATGTCCCTTATTATCCACCAGATTTCCATTCTGGAATCTCCTGTGGATAAAAAATGTGGATAAAAAAATCAGTAGATTTAAAGACTTGCTTCTAGGGGTTTTTTTTTTGTACTTCCACTGAGCCTAATGGAATAAGGTTGTGCCTCAGTATCCACAGGAGTTTGGAACTGGGACTTCTTGGAGATACAAAAATGTGTTAAATAAAAGCAGTTTAAAAATAAAAAGTGTCCCTTTATAATTCTTTAAAAACAGTTTTTTTTTACTGTTGTAGAGAAGCAGTCAGCAGTTAAAAATGCAAAGGACCCTCCACCTTTGCCTGGCCCCGCTCAAGGATGGAATGATTGCTTGCATAATTGCTTCTCTACAACAGTAGAAAAGCAGGGTTTTAAAATCTGATTTGCAATGGCCATATGTATTGAGTCAAATCCATGTATAAAAAATTTGTGCCTAACAAGGTTGGACCTTTATTTTACCAGGAAAGGCTTTGCCAGAGAAAAGAATGTGTTGGAGACCATAATAAGTGCAAACACATCCAATCTGGCAAAACCAGCACATGGATTGATGGCATACTCAAGTTCCTGCAGTCTGAATGCTTGAATCAGCTGACACAATGTGAAAGCTAGCTGTCTTTTTCATCTTTGATTGCTGTCTCGCACATGGAAGTCATCACCTGAGGTTGCAGTCATTGAGTGATGAGCAGCCATGGGCCCATTCTCACAAAATATCCATCATGTCTTGACATTGCTGCCAAATGTTCCTGGCAACTGTTCACGGAAGCAAGGAGACAAATTACATAGTAGTGATCAGTTTACATGGCAGCCTGGTCCATGGGATCATTATAGGGAGTAGCCGTCACACACGTAAGCCTCCTTTTGGTCCATCTCTGGACTGGAGCATCAAGTGCTGACTTGTATGTGTGGATGAGGAGAGACAGGTCAAACACCACAGACAGAAAAATTTATTTCACCTGGACAGTATCGTTCAGTTAATTCATATATTCAGCTTGTGTGAGTAACCATGCCAAATTATTCAAATCACACCACATTATTCAAATCATGAGACACATACAAAATTAATTGCCATGACACTTATTACTCCTGTAAACCAGCACAACTTCAATTCTGGGTTACTTACTACTATAAATTTCTTTAGCATGGTTCTTATTTTTTGAATTTTGGATATTATATGCTCCATCTTATATGCTTCTTATGATGTCTAAGGAAAGGGATTTTTTAAGGAAAATGGAAGGCTGCCTACTACTAAATCACACAAGAATGTAGAAACTTATCTGAGAACACCCATGTATGTATACATCCATGTATAGTGCATTAATTTTATGACTTTGGCTTTGTGTAGGAACCAAGGCCTTGCGTGGAGGAAACACGCACATGCACCAAGTATGTTCCAAGGAGGATGACCTGATACATGAAAGCATGTAAATATGAGTAGCTAAATAGGTACCACATTAGGTACCAGGTAACAACAATGTCCTGAGATCGCCCATATCTCCATCTATCTATGCGCACACATACACAACACCCCTCATGACTTGTAACCTGTGATGGTCCTTTCCTCTATGGATTTGTCCAGTCCCTTGTTCAAGTCACTGAGGCTAGATGCCATCACCATATCCTGAGGCAGAGAGTCCCACAGATTGTTTGACGATGAGGAGGACATGCCCTGGAAAAAGATGACCCTGCATCTGTACCATGTGTCATTTGTGGACAGCAGTCTCCAAAAGGTGTGAATGGAAGAGGTTAGAGAAAAATCCACTCCTTCCTGAGTGTCAAACCATTTGGAGTGTCCCATTCATTCATCCAGGCTGCAATCCTAAAGACACTTTCTTGGGAGTAAGGCCCATTGAAAACAATGGGGCTTACCTTTGAGTGGATATGGTTAAGATTGTGCTCTCCATTCATTCATTCATTCATTCATTCATTCATTCATATCCCACTAATTACTGAATGGAGGGAGTTTTCTGCCCCTCCCCAGGACTTGCTATCCTTACAAAGTATCCCTTCCAGGCTGCTGCTGAATAAATACTGCATGCAGTGAGTCGAGAGACTGAGTTACTTTCTTTCCCTTGCGCGCCCCAGTGCAGATGAAGGCAGAGGAGCCAGTGCCCTCCTTCTCCCTCTGGAGATAGTAATCGGAGACTTTTCCGTTGCAGGAGGCTGGTAACAAAAGAGTGTAATTCCACCAGGCTTGTGTAGGGAGGGAGCAACCATTGTGGGGCTGCAGCAGAGCAGGCAGAGGCTGCTGCTGCTGCTGCATCTCCTCCTCCCCTGCCTGCCTGCCTGCCTGGGCAGTGCTGGCATCCTGTGCCTGGAGAGGCTGGTGCGCCTTTACGCACAGGGAGGCTTGGGGACTCCCAGGACTGGATCCCCTGGAGCCCTGGCTGGCCAGGCTCCCTCCCTGCAGCCCCAGCCTTTGGTACGGTCTGGCTCGCCTTCACAATGCCTTATGCTAATCAGTGACATCACCACCCAATACACACTCAGTGGCTACCGATGAGCTTCCAAACCAGCAGCAGTAACTGCTGAGCTGCCCCCTTGCAGGGTACTGGAACCAGCCTGGGCAAGGGCGGGCTGCACAGGCTGGGGAGCCCCACCCCGATGGCTCCTGGCTCTGCTCGGTGGTGTGGATGCTCTTAAGCCGGTCACCGGAGGAGTCACCCTGCAAGACAAATTCTGCAGCCCAAGCCATGCCTGTTGAAGTTTGCAGGCGCGATTCCCATCTGGAGTGAGCTGGAAAGTCTGGGAGCTGGAACTGATTCACCGCCCCCTTCTTTGGAAGACTCCAAGCACTGAGGCCACCCTTGGCTGGAGACTGGGATCTACTGGGATTCACACTGGATCCCCCAAGGGGTTCTCTTTAGCTCTCTCTCTCGCATGCTAGAATCGGGTCCCTCCTAGATGGATATACAAAACTCCAGCAGCATGCCCGGGTCCCTCTCCCCTGGCTACATTGCTGCCGTGCCATACAATTACAACCAGTTGGAAGGAAGGTTCAAGCAGTTGCAAGGTAAGCCCCTCTTTTTGTTGGAAGAGCTGCAGTTGATCCTGATGCTCCTGCAGCATTGATTCTCTGCTATCCAAAGGAGGGATAAATGACCTGGCTCTGGGGGCTGCTTTTCCTTATTTCCATCTCTTCTCCTTTCTAACGTTCAGTCCTGAAATCCTAGGATCTGATTATCCCACCCAGATCCTTCCATTGAGAACAATAGGAAAGGGGAAAAGGGAGTGGTCTTTTTTGTCTGGAATCCCCTCTGGCTGTTGACTGCTGTTCAGGTGCTATGGGGAAGGTTTGATTCTTTGGAAGGACCCTCCCCATCACCTTCTCCACCAAGTCCTTTAAATCCCCAAATCATTACTCCCCCAAGCCATCCATCTAGGGCTGGATACTTCTTCACACCTACTTGGGCTATCCCATTCTTTGCATTCCATGGATGATTATTTTTCTCTTTATTAAAGGGTATTCCTTCCATCTGTCACATAGGCACACTGGCATTTATGCTCCCTTGAAACAATGACCCTTGGGAACAACTGCTGTTCTGGAGCCATGTTGTGCAGGATCATGGATCCAGATTATTCTGGGCAAATGTTAGGACTGGATTCTAGTAAGCGGTGAAGAAACAGGTTCTGATGTCTACCACATTGCTTCTGGTTGATCTCATAGCATGGATGAAAAATACTAGGTGAAATCTTAATGCTATTTTTGATCCATATACTGATAAAAATAAGTTCCTTAAATAGGTACCTTTTTCCTAGAATCACTTACCTACTCAGAGCAGAGTTCAGACCACACAGTATATATCACTTATTTTTATTCTCTGCTGTCCCACAGACAAGCGTATTGTGGTTCCTGTCAGAAATGGAAAAGAATGCCGATTTGGTTTGGTCACTTTCCAAACCTTCAATTTTATGATTTTGTGTTGGCTTAACTCTCTCTTTTTTATTCAGTGTAGTTGATCTCTGCAGAATGGCCAACAGCAGTGATCCCATGTGGATGCAAATTGATAAAAACCAACCAAACTTTTAAAAAATACTGTTAAGTATAGCTAGATGTGCTTAATCTTAGGCTAGATTTAGGGCTCAAGCCTATCCAACTTTCCAGTTTCAGTTCAGCTGTGCTAATGGACTGGACACATAGAGGGTAGTCATGAAGGCCGCCTCAATGTAACAAGGTTTGTTCCTATACCTTGGGTCTGGAAAGTTGGATAGAGTTGGGCCATTAGAAAATTTATGCTTCTGATTTATATTAGGAAATATATTAATACTATCACTTCAGACAGTAAATATTTTTGCTTTAGATTTTGAAAAGCAGCTACATGCAGAATGGAAATGGGCCATACAAGCCATAGCTTTTGTTCAGTGGCGCATTGCACACGCTTTGTATTCAGAAGGTCCCAGTTTAAATCTTTGGCATCTCCTGGTGAAACTGGGAAAGCAAAATCTGGCCTGAGACCAGGTGATGCTTATCTGTGCAAATAGTAGACAGCTAGATGGATCAAAGTCCTGATTTGGTGGAAGACAGCTTCATGCACAATCCTAACCATGTCTACTCATGTGTTCAGTGGGTCTTACTCCCATGAAAGTGTCTTTAGGATTGCAGTCTTCATGTGTTCATGGGCAACAATCCCAAAAGCTAATTTTGAGTAGGCCCTCTTTTGGATGCAAGAGCAGCAAACCCAACCAAAACCAACTTTTGAAAATCCCTCTAGTTTCAGAAGTGAAACTTGTTGCTGTTTGATTAGGGGAACAGCAAGGCTGCAGTTCAGGAAGCACAAGATCATCTACCAAAGTCCATACTAAGTTATGTGGAATATGTTGCCCAGTTCTTTCAGATCTTGGCCATGGTGACTCCATCATTGCTGTTCAAGGGGTGGCAAATGGCCCTTTTTCAATTCCAATTGGGCAGGTTTTATAGCTTTAAAAAGTTTCACTGCTTCAGGAATCCATTTGTGGTTTGTTTATATTGTAGTGCAAGAACCAAGTTTACTCCACATGTGGTTGAAATATTTCCTCATATCAACTGACTCTGGCACCCTACGCTGCGTTGGTCTCCTGAAAATTGCAAAGTGTAATTTCGAAAAAACCAAGGGAATTGGAAAGAAACTGGGAGGGAGGAATCATGCAATGGTCTATCCATTAGGGAGGCCTGCTTAGTTGTGATGGGGCATGTTTGGAAAGGTTGTCTGGGGTGGAATTCGAGTATTGGAAATTTTTGAATGTATGAAATCCAATCAGGATAAATGGCTATGGGATGCAAAGCCTCTGCTGTTATCTTTGGACCTTTCCTAGATCTTTAAGGCTAGATCTTTAAGGCTAGATCTTTAAGGCTTTAAGGATCTTTAAGGCTGTGAATCTTTAATTCACAGAAGTTGCTTCTATGTAGATATGCATAGTCTTCAGCTTTTGATACCCTATTGTTTGGTATTTGTTTAATTCATCTCTCTTGAGAGGAAACATTTCCTTATTTCACTTTTAGCGCTCCTTAAAATCTTCCAAATGAACTGTTGTGAACTTCACCCATTAAGGTTGTTTTGAATACATCATTCATCTAAATGCAAATCCCCTATTCCACATTGTTGCACTTTGGGCAGCTCAGGATTGAGTTGTGAGTCTTCCAGGGGTAATACCATTATCTTTCCCGTTGTTCTTACTGCTCTTCTTGGAGCATCTTTACCTTCCCCATTAAAAGTGTCAATAGGGTGACCTGAGCTATCTTGTGGGGCCAGGAAGCCTACCTGCTGCTCTGTTGATCAACCTGCTGATCAACCTCTCAGCTAAATTGGGGCCTACATCCACTGACTGTAAAATCTGGGATTGAGCCCACTCCTCCCTGGTGCCCTTATCTAAAACATGAACATCAGGTGCTTAGTGTGGATTGTGCCTTGAAAGCCTTGGCTTTGAGGGAGTTGGATAGCACAAATTGTGATATGGAACATGGGCTGCAATCCTAACCACATTTTCCTGGGAATAAGTACTATTGAACAAAATGGGACTTACTTCTGAGCAGACATAGTTAGGATTGCATTGATAATTTAGTGTAAGTGCTCTCAAAATTGAGTTTTCAGCTCACATTGTAAATCTTGCTGTCCTTTAATCTCTCAACTCTTGTTACCCGTTTTGCCAGGAGAGCCTTACTTTTTCCGAATCTGTTATGATTTTCTTCCTTGTATTTCCCCGGCCTTGTAACTTCTTGTACTTTTACTGATTTTCCTTCTAAATTTAGGAGGGGGCAGGTGTACCATATCCCTCCCAACATCAATTTCACTGTGTACTTCTTTAAAAAATGAAATCCTTTCCTGGGACTGGGGCTTTCCAAAGCAGCTTCTCTCTTACTAGCCTTCCTGGCTTTGGATAGTGTCAGTCACTCAACTAACAGTTGCCCCTGTTATTGGGAACTGGAAGGCAGGGACTGCATGCTGGTCCCTAACTACTAGGCATGCTGCCTGGTCAAACCTCTGTCTTCCAGCTTCAGTGCAGGAATGCTGCTCCGTTCTGTTAATCCCAGGCCTGGTGCTACTGAGCAAAAGAACGGTATCAAGTCATTGTAATATAACTCTTGCGCTGTTAGTTTCCTTAGCAACCCAAGTGCTGAAGCCAGCAGAACCGTAATTTATTAAAAAACAAAATGCAGCTCCATCTTGCCATTCCTTACTGTGAAGTGAAATAGGCATAATGTTTGGATTGTGGAAGTCTTGGATGTGTTCCTGTGTACACATAGTGAAGTACATAATATAGTGCTGCCTCGGTTAACAGCTCGGTTAACAAGTGTTTCACATAACAAGCAAAAATTTGCAACAAATCTTGCTTCACACAACAAGTTCCGCTTCACTTAACAAGCAAGCGCGCTATGGGCACGCGTGCTATGCTGCCCTGACAGTCCTCATGGAGGCTCTTTAAAAGGACTGCCGGCCAGCGCTGTTGCCTCTAACTTCCCCCGACTTGGGGGTAGTTGCCCGGAGATTCCAAAGGCAGCTGCCCCTAACTGCCCCCGTGCTCCCACCTACCACCTTGAACCTCCAGCAGCAGCCCAGGTAAGCCTCTCAGGAAAGTGTCTTTGATTGCAGTCTCCTAATTATGTCTACTCAGAAGTAAGCCCCATTGTGTTAAATGGGGCTTACTCCTAGGAAAGTGTCTTTGACTGCAGCCTCTTAACCATGTCTACCCAGAAGTAAGCCCTATTGTGTTAAATGGGGCTTACTCCTGGGAAAGTGTCTTTAGGACTGCAGCCTAAGTAGACTTCATAGGATCATGCACATTGAATGCTGGTTTGAATTCAATTCCAGTGTTTTGTCATCATTTTTACATCCAGTTAATATTTTTATATGAATATTTTTGGGGGTTGTGGAACCAATTGTCTGGGTTTCCATTATTTCCTATGGAAAAGTCTGCTTCGTTTAAAGAGCATTTCACTTAAAGAGTGTGCCTCCGGAATGAATTAAGCTCTTTATGCGAGTCACCACTGTAGTTGGATATTTTCAATGAGACATGAGGAAGCATATCATGCGTTTTGATATTTTCAAATTGCATTTCATAACTTCTTGTGGAACCTGGGTCTGAGTCTTGGGAAGCATGTTATTTTTGAGGAGAAAACTTTAAAAAAACAAAACCTTTATTCCCATGCCAATTGGCATGGAGACTGTTGCAATTTCATTGTGTGGCATTCCAGTAGTTCTTTGTGGGCCAGGCAGAGCAAGCCCAGATCTCAAAGGACATCCTTGCACAGTGTGCTCCTTGTGCATCCTATAGCAGGCAGGTCGTTGGGAATGCACCCCATGTGCCCATTCTGATCATGCATGATCTGCGGGCATCTTTATGAGAGACAATTCTGTTCAAAGAGGGTGCTGTATATTAACACACCCATGGTCTTCCACTAGCCTTCAAACAGTTCTTTTTTTGGTGCTTTTACTTTGCCAAAGTTGTTTATGAAAGCGATTGCAAAAGTTTTAATTTTAGATCATGCCTTTTCTCTTCTGTGCAAACCCCTGGAATGCATTTCTAAAAAATTAATTGTTCTCTGGGGCTTTCTCAGAGAAAAAGCATTTAATGTCTATTTGAGAAGCAGTTCCCATGAACTCTGCTTGTGGTGAATAGCAGCTGAAGTGAATTCATTGGATCACTGAGACATCACTGGAAAAGTGAAGTGCCATTAGGTTATTTCAAGAAATGTTAGCCAAATAATAGATTGATTTTATTAGCATATGAATAAAATGCCTAACCACACTTTCCTGGGAGTAAGTACTATTGAACATAATGGGACACTTTTGAGTAGACATGCTTAGGATTGCGCTGTAAATTTATTAACATAAGAAAAGCCTCCACTGGATCAGGCCAAAGGCCCATCTAGTCCAGCTTCCTGTATCACATAGTGGCCCACCAGATGCTTAGGAGCAAATATGATACCTGCACCCAAGTGCCCCCACTGCATCTGGCATTTTGAGGTTGTCCACCTCTACATACGCCTCATGGCTTGTAACCTGTGATGGTCCTTTCTTCCAGTAATTTGTCCAATCCCTTCTAAAAGGCATTAAGGCTAGATAGATGCGATCACCACATCCTGTGGCAGGGAGTTCCACAGACTAACTACATGCTGGGTAAATAAATATTTTCTCTTGTCCGTCCTAATCCTCCCAACATTCAATTTCAGTATGTCTAACTGAAGCAGTTGCATATACTTCCTCTGTTTTCTCCTGCCTCTGTTTCACATTGTTCCACTGCTATCTCCCTTATTTCACTATCTGGATTGTAAACCTCTTGGGGCAATAACCTGTCCTCTTATTCTTTCTAGCAGCAGGCCTCCATCAGTCTTGAGAGACTATGGTATCATGCTCAGCGCTGCATATGCTGCATGCGAAGCACGAAAGCCTGGGTTGGATTGTTATGGAGGATAGGCTGTTACCCAAGCAGCAAATCCCCCCTCTCCACGCCACTGAATTAGTCCAATGGAAAGGCAGAGCCAATACGATTGGATCCTGCTGGCGTCGCAGAGCTGGGCTAAGGACAGGAGCTCACTCTGTCTTTTGGTGCCGACCCGGGTCTCGAACCCTGGCCTGCTGGTTAACAAGTACAGTGTCTTAGCCACTTGTGCCACCCACAGCCACATTCTTTGTAAAGCATTGCATATTGAAGTGGTGGGTAGATAACAATTATAGTAGGTGTTTGTATAGCACTTTCAGTGCTGTTTTTCATGTGCAAAGTGTTTCATGGCTATAATCTGTAAAGTAAATAAGAATTATTCTTCCCCAGCAATGGTCTCAGAGAGTGGACTTCTCAAGACAAATGCCAGGCACCCACGAGCCCTGCTGACCAGCCCCCAAGTCTGCTGTGGGACTCATGGTGGCCTGAGAGATAGTGACTCTAAATATTCTTAAAGCTATGCATGACTTGCACATAGGAATGAACTCAGAGACAAGAGATGAATTAGAGAAGTCTTATTTGACTGCTCAGTCTCTGAGCCACTACAGTACACATGATCAGCACTCTCATCTAAAGTATAGTAGTAAAGCAGTGGTTTCCAAACTTTTTTGACACTAGGACCCATTTTTTAAAATGGCACTCTTTTTGGGACCCACCCAGGTTTACCAGCATTTTAAAAAGAAATATTTTATTTATTTATTAGTAATAATAACCCCTCAGGTACCCTTCGCTTATCTGACAGGATGGGGGCAGGAGCAGTGGTGAAAAGTTGAAGTGATTGAATAGCAGAACCCAGTCTTTGTTTAGTTTAGTCTTAGTGAAATCTAGCACTGGAGCTAAAATACCCATGTGCTCTCTTGCCTAAACAGTCTGATTTACCATGTCATGGGCAACTCAACATGTGGGAGGGCAATTTAAGCCTTTAGAAAAGCAAAGAGAAATTGAAAGAGTAGAACATGAATGAATGATTTCCGGGTATAATTGAAAAGTGTTGAAAGAGTGAACATCAGTAAATAAAGCGAGGGACCCCTGTATCCCTCTGTATGGTATTTATACATGCTTTTGAATTACAAGAGCTCAGCTATCTTACAAATTGCAGGAGTTCCTTGCAAGGTCCCCAGTATCTAGTTTTGTTATAGCCTCAGGGAATTTGGCATCTACTTATCTGATCTTTAAATCGCCCTCCTCTTTAAAGCACCCTTACGGAACCATAAAAAGATTTGGTCACAACCCAAAGTTTATATATCCACAGTATTTTTATCCACAGTATTTATATACCGCTTTTCAACTAACAAGTTCACAAAGAGGTTTAAAAAGAAAAAGGAAAAATAATAATAGCTAATTAAAAGCTAATGGGTCCCTGTCCCAAATGGGCTCACAATCTAAAATGCAAAAAAGAACACCAGCAGAAGCCACTTGAACAGACACTGCTGGAGTGTGTAGGGCCAGTTACTCTCCCCTTGCTAAATAAAAGAGGAACACCCACTTGAAAGAGTGCCTCTTGCTCAGATAGCAGGGGTTAAACAGTTTAGGATAAAGAATATACCATGCATAATAATAAGTCATTCTGGAATAAGAAGTACATATTTATTTGTTTTTAAATATTTGGTTACAATTTATTTGATTAATTAGGTGCTCCCTTTTAACTGATTGTAATATTTTAATTAGTCTTACCAATTCATCTTTTAACTAAAGTAACCCTAATTGCTGTAAGTGATAATGGGATTTAGTTTTGGGAAAATCTGAGAAGTCCATCACTGGAGCTTCCTATGATGCTTTAGTGAAGTACCTAAATTAATAAACTGCTGGCAAAACCAGCTCTTGTTTGTGAAGGAGGTTCTCATGCTAAAATTGATGGTGTTGGTATGAGGTACTAGTACACTGCTGGGAAGTGTTTTGAAGAAGACTCATTTGCCAATGCACCACTATGTGGCATCTTAGGTAAGATGGTAAGATAATTAAATGGCCAAGTGCCATAAAGAGATGGCACTCTAAATGAATTTAGCATTGCAGAATGCAATGAATTGCACAATGGATGTGGGATTGGCCGCCTTTGTTTAAGTTGGAAATACTGGGGTGGGTGTGCTTGGATTTAATTGGGGTGGGTATGATGCAAATTCACGTATGGGTGCATTTCTATGGGAAAGAGGCACCTGACTCTGTGATAAAATCATTATGTGGTTGGATTTGAAAAGATCTGAGGATAAACATTTCATCAAATAGTAAATTTGTGTTAGAAGACGTGAAGGAGCAGAAGGCCATTACACATAATGATGAAACGTTAAATGCTGCTGAATAGCATCAAACTTTGGAAATTTATTTTGTTGAGCAAATCCATTAGTCACAAGTTAATGAGGATTTAGTCTTCTCAGCTTGGAATAAGCTCAAAGGTTGGTGGGTGTTATCATTATCTCGAAACTTCCATTTGTTCCTCAGTTTTCCTAGAGTGTTGACTCTGTTTTGCTCTCTACTTTCTTTCCTGCTACATCCTGGAGGGGAAATGCTTTTCCCATTTCAGCCATGTCCAGCCATGCTGAGCCCCAACTCATGCACTCTCACTTTGAAAGTTATGTAGGTGGTGGGCCTTTGCTGTGATGGTGCCCTCTTTTGGTTACCCTCGTTACCAAATTTATCTGCTCTCAATTCAAATAGTATTAATTTCCAGAGAGCTTTCAATAGATAATTTCCTCCAACATCTGCTTTATTTTTATTTTATTTCTTTTGCTTTCTTATATTAGATTTCAGGTTTGGTTGGGTTTAATTTTGGGTTGTTTTTTAAAACTTTATTTCACGGTTAATGATTTTATTTTGGTTTTGTATGATGCCTTGAAGGTTTTGTAGTGGAACGGCACAATATAGGTGCTTACTCTCTTGTGCCAGTGTCTGGTGCCCTGTGCCCAGTGGTGCTTGATGGTCCAGGGTGCCCAGTGGTGTCCACTTTCTGCTGGTGCCCACTTCCCAGTGCTACCTGCTGTTTCCCAGTTGGGGTGCCTAGGATCTGATGGTGCCCACTGGTGCATTGTGGTGCCCAGTAAAGATGCCCAGTGCCTACTGGTGCCAAGGAGTGCCCCCTTGCCTGATAGTTCCACTAGTACTAATATACAGTAGTATTGTTGGGCTGCAGTGGCTCAGTGGCTAAAAATATTGTGCTTATCAGCCTGATGGCTGACAAGTTGGTGGTTCAAGATTTGAGAACTGCATGATGGAGTGAGCAATCGGTCACTTGCCCGCGTGCTGCCAACCTAGTAGGTCAAAAGCATATAAATGCAAATAGATAAATAAGTATTACTTTAGTGGGAATATAACAGCATTGTATTGCTTTGACATTTACCGGCTGGCCACATGATCATGGAGACTTCTTCAGATAGGGTTCTTCAGCCTTGTAACTCCATAGGATCTGTTATAACCCACAGGGCAATCTGCAGGGGATAGCTTTACCTCTAATATAGCATATTAACATATTTGCATTATTTGGCTTATTGTCCTACTATTTTTGTGAAGCATATCATTGAGGTGCTACGATTCAAAGCCCTAAATGGCCTGGGACATAATACTTGACCACCTGCTTCTGTACAATCTGGCTTGTCCTATGAAGTCATCTGAGGGGTCCCTGTTGGTTGTGCAGTCATGGAGAGAGGTAAGGGGAATGGCGGCCAGAAACAGGGCCTTCTTGGTGGTGGCAGCTGCATGATAGAACTCCCTCCCCTTTGAATTAAGATCAGCTTCCTCCTTCCAGCAGGGCCTAAAAATGGTTATATTTAAAAGAGCCTTTGAGGTCTCAAGATAGATACTTTGTAATCCATCTTTTTACTTGGTACTATTGCTGACTGCATGATATGTATTTTAATGTTTAATTGCATTTTGGGTGCAATCCTGACTTAGGCCAGAGGGAATGGCCAGCTAAGCTGACCTAAGTAGGCCATATACTGAGCTGACAGGCCAAATCCACAGGGCTAGGAGACCTCTAGGCTGGCCTCACTGTTCCAAGCCATGCCCCACATGCCCTCAATACACCCCTACTGAACTGCCTAGGGTGGTCATGCTAAGCTGACCCAGATCCATCTGTCTTCGGCCAGCCTAAGTAGACTTACACCAGCCCAAGCCTTCTCTGGCGTAGGTTGGCTGGCCAATCTTGGAATTAGGCCAGCGTACAGAAGATAGGCTAGCCCAATGCTTTTCAACCAGTGTGCTGTGGAATGCTGGTATGCTGCAGATAGTCCTCAGGTGTGCTGCGGGAGTTTGGGGATTGACATTCATTAATAGAAAAATTGGGGGATTTGAACAGTCTGGTGTGCCTTGTCAATGTACACATTGCATTGTGTGCCTTGACAATTTCAGTGCCTTGTTAAAGGTGCCATGAGAATCACTGGGCTAGCCTAGCTGTACTACAGTATTGCAGTACAATCAGGATTGCAGACTGATTATCTTTTTTAATTGTATTTTTGTATTGACTGTTAGCCACGTTGGGTGCCTTTTGGGGACAAAGGTGGAGTACAAATCTAATAACTGAATGAATGAATATAGGGGAGATAAGTAAGTAAAGAGAGGTGGAGATGGAGGCAAGGTATGAATGTGTATTCATTTCTGTAATGCATCCATGGTCTTAGTTACAGAAGTGTATAGGTCTAACAGATGGGCCAAAGACTTTCCATAAAAGGAGGACAAATTTGAAGAAATTTGGTAGAAAAGTACAGAGTTATTTAGGTAACAGGAGAACTTCCAAGGTGGTTGTTCTGGAGTTGTTAAAGTTATGGGTGGAAATTTGTCAGGATTCAACAACGGCAAGATAAGGAAAGAGCAAGTACAGAGGTACCTTGGTTTACAAGTGACTTGGATTATGAGTGACTTGGATTCCAAAGTGTTTTGGAAGACAAGCAAAAATTTCCAAGCAATTCTGTCTTGGTTAATGAGCAGTGTCTTGATTAACAATAAATGTCTTGAAACATTTGTTTCCAAGAAACTGATTAACTATTTTTGTTTGATACAAAGTCAATCATAATGTTAACAAGGCAGACAACGAGCTTCTGCAAAAGCTGACATTTTACAAAAAGTGCTCAGCTCTTCCAAAAGTTGGCTTCTAAACAAAGCCAGCATACTCACAACACACACTCTCTTCTCCCTACTTGAAAACTATCACTCTGAACATATTTTTATTATTGTAATCATTTTTATATGAGTATTTTGGGGTTGTAGAACGAATTATCTGAGTTTCCATTATTTTCTATGGGAAGATAGGATTTCAAGCGTTTTGGATTGCAAGCATGCTTCCGGAATGAATTATGCTCATAAACTGAACCACTGTAATCATCCAGTCACTTGGTCAGGTTATCATTGCCTGAGGCAGTGTGTTATCTTCCAAATGATTAATATGTGAGATGGATGGGTTAAGGAAATATTTTTATATAAGAATATTTACATAGGACTTTTCAGCAGTGTTCACGAAGTGATTTGCGTAGAGATAAAACAATAAATGGTTCCCTGTCTGCAAAGGGCTCATATTTTTAAAAAAGTCAGAAGAAGCATGTGCAACATGCTACTGGAAAATATACCATAGAGGGGTGGAAGCAAAAGCCGCTCTCCTCCTCCTAGTGCTGTTTAGAGGGCTGCTCAGTCTAAAGCATTGGCTGCAATCCTAAAGACTCTTTTCAGGGAGTAAGACCCATTGAAGATAATGGGGCTTACTTCTGAATAGACATGGTTAGGATTGTGCTGTTAGACAATTAAAAAAATCCAACTTAAAATATCGCAATGCACCAGTGCTCTCAGTACATCCCATTCTCCAGATGTGTTACAGCAAACAGAGGTGTTGTGCCTGTGATTCACACCAAGCAGGAGTTTTTGTTTTATTTTGGCCTCCATTTCAAAATCTGTTCCTCTAGGGATGGTAAGTTTCCAAACTGTGAACCATCTTCATTTGCAGCACAATCCTAAATTGTGCTGAGGCTGCTACTGCAGGGAAAGGGGAAAGCTTTCAACTTATATCATAAAAGTAATAATAAATAAAAACTAAACATAAGCATAGAAACATTTAAAACATTAAAACAGAACAACTAATCAAGATCACACAATTTTAAAATCCACCTTATTAAAATGCCAGCTCATAAAGTCAAAACACCTTTTTGAATAGCAGGGCCTTGAAAGATTATTAAGATCTAACTGAGGGATGTTTTAGTTGGCAGAAATGCTGGAAGATATGTGTAAGTAATCATTTCTTTAAAACACCTTTAGAGAGCCATGCATAATATGATTTAGACTGCAATCTAGAAGTGCACTTAGGCTGTGCTATCTATCACTGGGGTGGCCCCAGTCCAAGATGGGGCATCCCATTTATACTAGAGAAGGCTTGGGGTAGCCTAAGGCAACATAGGCTGTCTGAAGACAGGTGGACCTGGGCTGCCCTACCTGGGGCAGCCTAGGCAGTTTAGGAGAGCCATGTTGAGGGCATGTTTAGCATTGCCTTGGGCAGAGCAGTTACTCTGTATCCAGAGCCTGTTTCCAAGGCAGAAATGACCTCTTCCAGCTCATCAGAGTTACCACCACCTCTGGAGCAGGTATTGTACTGAGTAGACCCATAGGGGTCCATGATAAGGCAAAGTAAGGCACAATGGGTATGACTTTTGAGTAGACATGGTTAAGATTGTGTTCTAAGAATGGCAGTGTTGATTAAAAAAATCTGTGTTCTTGGCCAGCCTGGCTGCAACCCCTGCCTCTCAACCTCAGGATATGGCACAACTACGGCAGCCCACTAAAGACCACTCCATGAAACCCTTTGTATTCACTGTAGACTTTTATCTCATCAGGGACTCCTTATAAGGCAGGCACCACAGCTGTTCTTTGTTCAGTGTGATCCGAGGGGGGAAGTGTCCTCAGGAGCAAGCCCTCCCCAGGTGTCACTGACTTGGTGCCTACTGAGCATGCTCTGGAGCAGTTAGGGCAGCCCAGGCTTCCTGACTCTCTGGATGCAGCACAACTTTCAGCTCTGGATTCAGAATAATTGGGGCAGCCCTGCTAGGGCTCTCCTCTCTGCCCTTACTCTGGATCATGTCCTTAGGATCTTACATTTGCTTACCATATATAGAACACAGAGCGACATACTTCTGGGGAAAATGTATATAATCATTTGTTGCTAATTTTCTTAAATGGGAAAGTGATGCTGCCAACACAGTTAAATGTGGAACTTGTTAATTTAAAACATGTCTTTTAAAAAGCAAATGGTCTGGAAATTAAACACTGTTGAGAGTGATTACTAACATGGCTAAATGTTGAAAGAAGAAACATGTGAAAGAGAAAAAAGAGGAAAAAATTCTATCACTTAGCAAAGTGCTTAATTTGGAGCTTTAATTCAGAGGAAATGATGTAGCATTGTCTGAGCTTAGGACTTTTTAATCACACCTCATTTAATGGCAAGACACTGCTGGGACTTGTTGCCGGGTCCTCATTTATTTATTTTAATTGAGTGAAAGAAGCAGAAGCTGTTTTGGAATACTCATGTCACGTCATACACATGCCCCCTGCCAGCTTTGTACCAAGATGTGATGCCGGAGTGATGCAGGAAAGATGCCAGAGTGATGCAACACCTCTTTGGTGTTGAGGTTTTCAAAATCAGGGGCTAATTTGCCTCTTTTTGTTACATCGATTACAGAGTTTCACCATCAGTTACAAAGGCAGTGCAGACAGATCCTACCCACAAGGAGCTTGCAGTTCAAAATAGATGTTGGGGAACACAGTGGAAAGAAGAAAGGATAAGGCTGGAAGGAAAGAAGAAAGGATAAGGCTGGAAGAAAAGGATATGTCGTTACATATCCTTAAAGTTTGGTTATAGATGAGAGAGTGAAGATTTAGAGGATCAGTTGAAAGCCATACAGAAAAGGTGGGTTTTGAGAAGGCATTGGAAAAACGTAAGGAGGTATTGTTTATATACTATGGAAGATACTTTCATTAATTTTGTAGATTGATTATGGGTGCAATCCTAACCAATTTAGGCCAGGACAACTCATCAGTTCCTGCGCTGATGTGTGGAGGCCAATGCATATCTGTGCATTGGCCTAACCCATCCCAGAAGTGGTACAGATGTGAATTACAGCACTTTTGCAACATTCACAGACCAGGATGGGACTTGTGTTGTGATCTGTGCTGGCCTAACAAGGGGTTAAGATTATGCTATATGTGGAGTAGGGAAGCGGTGCTACCCCATTTAGAGCTCCCTTCCTAGGCAGGACTACTTTATCCATTCTCTTAAATCAGAAGGCAGTGTAAAGGTTTAATGGTCTAAATTTAACTATAAGCTTGTAACCACTATGCACCACTGGGCACCAGGCAGCCCTTCTGGGTTCTGGGCATTCCTGCTGGGCACCAGGCACTGGGCAACATGGGGGACCAGGCAGCAGGTACTACAGTGAGCCTTTTGGAAGCTCACAAACAGGAGAGGCATCTCTCCCATCATTACTCCCCTGCATCTGGTATTCAGAGGCATACCACCAATGGTCTTAGAGGTAGTTCCGAGCCATTATGACTAGTAGCCATTTATTAGAACTGACTGGACTCCTGACTTGGACTCCTTGCTTAAAGCTGCCCAAGTTAGTAGACTTCATCTTGGGGCAATGAATTTCACATTGCTTGAGCTCCAGATCTTTCCAGAAATCTGCTCCTGTGCAGTCTTTTCATTGAAATCAAATGAATGTAAACATAGCATGCTTTAGAGTTACACCAGAATCTTCATCACACTGGCCTTCGCATGCACATACATGAGTATTTCAATGTTTCTGTGCCAACAGATGTAAGCATCTTTTATCAATCCTTCATCTAATATTTTTGAGTGATTTGCGCTTCTTTATGTAGTGGCTCCTTGGATCATACCCTGAACACAATGAAAATATGTCTAATTTAAGGCAGTGGAGGAGTGATGATGGACAAGACAATTATAGTGTTGCAGTATGATTCATTGAAACAGCTTCCTGTGTGAAGCTGTCCTTCTTGCCTTTTTTGACACCAGATAGTTTGTTATATTTAAAACTGCATAGTGCCCAGATGTTCACAGTCTAGATTTCCAGTGTACGGATGGTGTTCCTTTGTCCTGCTGATGCCCCCTGCCAAGTCTGAACAAGGTTCTGGGCCAAGTATTTAATTACAGTACTTCCTTCAAAGAGTTCTTGTCTCCTTCTCTGCCACCCTTTGGTTCCATTTAAAATCAAACTGAAAAGGATTAAGGGTCCATTATTCTGTTTCATATAGGTTGTTACCAGAGTTTGGGCAACAGAAAGGAACACAGTAATCTAATGCTATATGAACTTTCCAAAACATTGGGTTAAAAAGAATAGAATTTAGTCGACTTTTCTTTTCTCCTTCCCTGACCATTGTGTGGTACAATCTTATGCCCTAATAGCATCATCACTTGTATTATGCTGGTGCAGTGCACAAGCATCACTCATCATATCCTTAAACTACCCAACACAGAGGGGATAGGGAAACAATTCTATTGTGGCAGAGCTCTGGATGGCTCTGCCACAATAGAAACTCTGATACCTCCTACCAATCATGGGTGGTGGCTCCACATCCACAACAGTGGCCAGTCTGAATTGCTCTTAAACCACTGAATCACACCAGAAATATGCAAGAAGTACTTCATGAGGCATCACACAGCACCACAAAGAGCCTGATCTGCCTGGGTTACTGTAGCACATGAACCATCAGAAAGAGCACTGCGTGGGACAATCACTGCTGGCGCTAGCAACACAGCAGCCTTTATACACTGTCATTATACTGCCCTCCCGCTTCAGTTCAAAAGTCTTAAGGGTGAAGAAGCATCATGTTTGGGAAGGAGAACAGTGCATCCTGGGTGTAGATGCAGCACTGTCCTGTTGGGTTGAGAGCATGATGCCTGAAAGTATTACCTTTGGTATGGTTTGCCATGGAAAGCTGAGTCTGTTCCATTTGGCAGTGTTGCATTCCTGAAAACGAATATTTTTTGACTAGCAGTAGCAGTGGTTGGAGAACCTAACATTCTGCAGGCTACTGAAAAAGGACGGTGTGCATCCTTACTGTTCCCCACAGTACTTGGGTGTCCAGATCTCTCCATTACTTTTGTTGTCCTTAGGACCCATTTTGTTGTCCTTTTCAGGACCCATTCCAAATTGTCAGTGCCCTTCTTAAGACATAGTGCTCAAAACTGAATGCAGTACTTTGAGTATAGTCGAAGTAGCGCTAAGTAGCACAAAATAGAGTGTAACTATTATCTCGCATGTTATTAATAATATTATTAACTCAGTATTAATGCAGCTCAGTGTTGCTTTTTTTGGCAGCTGCATTACCCTGCTGGCTCATGTTCAACTTGTGATGCAGTCAGACAACTAGATCCTTTTTACACAGGCGGCTTCCAAAGCTTGGTTCCCCTCTCCTCTACTTGTACCACTTATATTTTTGTATATATGTGCAGGATTGAATACCTCTATTGAATTTCCAATTTAATCCTAACCATGTCTACTCAGAAGTAAGTCCTATTGTATTCAATGGGGCCTACTCACAGGAAAGTGTGTTTAGGAGGCAGCCTGCATCACATTAGTATAGGCCCAAAGATCAAGCCTGTTATGATCATTTTGAATCACTATTCAGTATTATAGATATATCCCCCTAGGTCTGTGTCATCTGAAAACTTGATAAATAGTTCTTTTATCAATGTCTTTTAAATGTTGCACAGCACAGAATACCATACAATATCCTATTCAGTATTGTTGTTGTTGTTTGTGCAAGGACTATGGCTGCAATCCTAAAGACACTTTCCTGGGAGTAAGATCCATTTAACACAATGGGACTTACCTTTGAGTATACATGGCTAGGACTATGCTCTTACTTAGGGAGTAAGTAAAAAAATTCCCGTAATTCTTGTGAAGAATCGGCTCCTTCAGGAAGGGGGACTTTAGGATTTACTATATTTTGATCCCACCCTTCCTCCAAATAGTTTTGGACTATGACCTTGTGAGATGGGCTAAGCAGAAAGATAGTCACTGGTCCAAAGTCTCTTCTTTGGCTTACTTGCTAAGCAAAGATTTTTAACTCAGGATATCCTACTCCTGAGCACTGTAAGTAAGAGCAGTTATTAAGAGAGACAGGTTAAAAATACAAATATAGTGGTTCAAGTGATTATGGTAATTCTGTTTATTGGAAAACCCAAATAGTATGAGAAGACCTTGGGTTGTAAAAAATGAACATTTTGAATTGTATCTAATTTATGTTGAAGTCATATAATATGAAGTGAGACAATATGGGATTAGTTTCTATTATATCACTGCATAGTGCTATAGATCAGGGGTACTTGAGCATTTCAGCCCAGGGATCCCCTTCTGAGAAGGACAATCTATACAGGACCCCCCAGAAGTGATGTCCTGGCGGGAAGTGACATTAAAGATGCCCAGTAATAGATTCCAAGACGGTGACTCAAATAAAAAAATTGGTTCTCTGTGGATGCTGGCCCATAACAGGGAGGCTGCAGATTGAAAAAAGAAACTCCAATAGCAGGCATTTTGTGAAATAAAAATAAAGACACTTACGGAAGATTTGAACTCTTTCTTTCTGCCTAACTAATAAATCATGGAAACCACTCCAGAGAGCATTAATCAATAAATGGGGCTTAAAAGCTTTAGCATGCACCACAGAGAAGTATGTGTGGAAAAGTTATCTGCCTGGCAGATTTGACCACTGCCTGGCATGTCTGTATACTGCAAGGCGCTGCCTTTGAAGAGAGCTGCAGCTGGTGTGAGATGCTACTACCAGGCTGTTCACAGGCGATACTTATCTGAGGCCACTGTTATTCAATCTGTACTAGATCCCTGTTTGATTTCAAGCCCAATTCAAAGTGATGATTATTACTTTTACAGCAGCATTTCTCAAAGTCTGTCCGCTGCTGTACCCGTTCTCATGGTACATCTATTGAAAAAACCACTAAACGTGAGTGATGATAATGTCATCACCAGCTACTTCCAGATTTTGAAGCCAGAAGCAACACAACTTGAACCAGTAAGAGGCATGCTGTCAAGGACTGATTGATTATTATGTCTTGTTGAAGTATGAATTTTTGAATTATAACTGTTATTCATCTGAAATTTTTGCTGTTGCAGCAGTGACTTTTTTGGTAAAAATAAACAAGGTTTTTGTGCTACTGTTCTTCAGCCTGTTGTATTTTGACTGTGGCCTTGGTGCTGTTCATTATATTGCTTAAAACTGTTTTCCGTGTGTGTGTGTGTGTGTGTGTAGAGTTGTATTTTGCTGTGAGGACTTTGGTTGAGAAGTGACATATAATATTACAAATACACAAATAATAAACAAAGGGAAATCAGCAATCGAGAGAAAAGTGCAGCACCCTCCACAGAGTAAAATGAGATTTGGTCACACTGCAATGGATCCCCAACTGATGACAAATTGCCAAAGCAAAGTGTATTATACATAAGAACACCTGAATGACTGTACAGTTAGTAGTTAACTAGGCACTCCCTGTTTCTATTGAATCCAAGACTGATAGTGTATGCATTCCAATCCTTATAACAAACCTGATGTGTCATTGTGGCACTTCCCGCTAAGTGAACTTGATCAGAAAATTCCTGACTCTTTTGGCTCAAGGAACTGAATCAGTTGCTCTCCCTGCCACACGCACTTTCTTTTAGGCAAGATAGATGGCAAGAAATGTGGTTGGTTTTTCTTTGTTCACCGGTTTCTGCCCAACGTTGCATATATACAACAGGGATCAAATGTGTACAGCTGTGGGCCAGGCAGAAAAAAATAATAACTAAACCGTTAAACTAACTATTGACCTATATTGTAATCAAAATACTGTACTTACTCAAATCTAACGCTCCATTGACTCGAATGTGCATCTCAGTTTTTGAGACTAAATTCTGCTGGAAAAGGTGAGCATTAGATTTGAGTAGATATGGTATTCATAGGGAAGAAAACCAAATCAAGACTCTGGCAGGGTGGGAAGTCATTTTGACCACTTTCCTTCAGGATGACCCTAATTCCATCTTCTCCATCACAGCTGAAAAGCTTGGGAATGCTGTTGTGAAAGAGATGCTGCCCACAGGGAGCATCTCATGGGGGGAACTAGATCAGAATGGTTTCAAAGTGGGAAAGTATTAGAGGCTACCCTCACCCCTGCTTCATTCTTAATTCTGGATCCAGCCCCCTTCCCATCATAGCTCTCTGACAAAAAAAATCAGGCCTATAGGGCTTAACTATATGATCAGTACCATTCCCAGTTCGGTCTCCATTCAAGGTAAGCAAAAGAAAAGTGTGGTGGGCAGAATGATATCCATGCCCGAGCATCACTGTTTAATCTAGCTGGTTTATTGGCTCCAAGTAGCAAGGTTGTTAAATGGGTCTCAAGAGAAAGCTGCCCTCCCACTCCTGTAGTTGGATAGTCCTTTCAAGGTCACGGAGAGAGGCCATTGCCAAGCAGAATTAGACACTTGCAGATTATACTGCATTACGGAGCTAATCCTTCATTGTTAACAAGCCTGAAATTCAGTGCAGCAGAAATAAAAATAGGAAGTTAAAATGTAAGCCCACATAATTTAGCTTGTCTTCTTTCCTACTCAGGCCAGCTTTTTATAACATAACTATTAAACTTGTATCTCAGAGCTAAGGATGTGTTCCTACCTAAGGGGGTATTGTAGGGAAATGGAAAGTCGGATTTATCGACTTTCAATAAATTGAATGTGATTGAATGTGAAGATTTCAATAAAACAGCAACTAACCTGTTGATAAATAGCTACGTTCTTTCTAATAGTTATAACAAGTCTTAAGCAAAAAAGAGTGCCTGAAGCCTACTTTTGAGTGAACTCCTGTGGGAAACAGAGGTGCAAGTAGATTAACCCTAACCGGGAGCACATAAGAGACATTTATGTCGACATAGTTATGACACCACCTAGTAAAAACCTATGGGAAATTCATATTGCAATCCAGAGTAAATTGTTCTTAAACTGGATCAAGGATTCCCCAGTTACTCTGGATTGCACCCTTAGCTGGCATATGGAGAGAATAATACTAAAGCCCTGTAGAGATCTATTATAACAATTACTGAGGTAGGAACTGTTGGTTTTATAACCTTTAAAACTGGCTTGAAACTGGGATGCCTCAAGGGCTTCTCCCTCACCTCATACTCTGCTTGCCATTTATGATCTTCTCAGGATACCTATGTCTGATGCCCCTATGTTATGGGGTGAGGAGGGTAGTTGACAGGGCGGGGTGTTTTATTGGTGCCACTTCTTTAGATTCCCATCTGCAAAATATGTCCATCGGGCATCTTCATTGGTGATCTGTAAACTCCAAGGTAAACTTTATTTCCCTATAAGGGCAAAATCCATAGCAGTTACGGGTCCACGCAATTACATCACCCTCTAGTGTTATCTTATGGAAAGTCATCTTAACTGCTCTGGAGCAAGGGGCTTAATTTCACTTCAGGATATAGGCCTAAGTCTTTTAAGAGTTTGCTGCTACATCACAGCTTGTCTGGTTTTGTATTTTAGATCTTAATGCTGTTTAATGATTTTGCTATTGCTCTTTTTTACTGTAGGGCTTAATTGTCCCATTATTTATATATCATCTTGGAGACCTTTGTAGAAAAGCAAGGAATAAATGTAGTAAATAAATTGCTGTCAAAATATAGTTGCTAGAGTGATTGCATGATGGGACCATACATTGGTAGTACCTGGAACCTTCTGTATGCAAACCATCTGTCCTTACACTGAGCGGTTATGGCCCCTATCTTCCTATTGCTATTAAACTGTTTCTTTTTTTGTTACATTTTTATCTTCTCTGTTTTAACTGTTTAATTTTTTTTAACTTTGAAAGATGCTTTAAAAATTAAAGTTACTAACTAGGATAGTTACAGGATAGTAACAGGATACTAACTAGAAACATTCACTAAATAAAATGGATGACAAATGCAAGTAATGCTTGACAACCTAAAGTACAACCCAAAAATTTTTTTTCATGGTTATTGGATTTGAGCCAGTGAGGGCCTTCTATTCCTGTCTGCCAAATCATGGGAGATGGGTGATGATGGCTCATACTTGTGACTTTTGATGTAGAAGCGAAGGTCACGATAGCAGGGAGAACCCAAGCCAGCACAAAGGGCCTTGTAGAGTCCTTTCTGTAACTTGGCAGTCCTGAGCTGAGAGCGTTCTTTGTGAAAGAAAACTGCTGTAGCCAAACTAATATTAACCAGTCTTTGCAGACAGCCTGAATGACCCACTGTTTTTCTCTCTTGAAGGAAAAAAATGGAAAAAGGTCCTTCAGTCTCCAAGTGCAATGGTACATTACAAACCAGCATATCATAATTACTGCCTAAGCAAAAGAGTCTGCAAAATCTCTGACATCACTGGGTTGCCCTAACCAAAAAATCAAAGCCTAAAATGATGCAATGGGGAATATACCTATTTTTTGCTTCGCATTGTGGTTTTATTCATAAGAGATCTACATCATAACAGTGAATCCATGCTCATAAAATAGCACTCCATCTTGTTGTAATAGCATATAATCCTTTTTAGGCGGGCCAGTATTATTATTTTTCACATGTTGCAGATACGGGACTGAGTTTATCAAGACACTCTTGTCTAAAGTTTCTAGTGGCGGGGGCAAGATTTAAACCCGGACTTCTGGATTCATGAACTCAAGCCCATGTCTCCCTCAGGCTTGCTTACAATTATTTTAGATGCTCAGACGAATGAGCCCAGAGCATGGAAGGGATTTTGAGTCTAAGCTTTGGGATGAGTGAGTTCGAAGGTCCTGTCTGCTGGACCACTCAGGCATACTAATGGAGTAAGCTGTCCCAAGGTGGGAACGTGTATGTGGGCTTGGATGAGAAGTGCTTGTGGTTCTGGCAGCTGTAGTGAGTGAGTACAAAATTGAACCACTGTGTTGCTGTATTACAGAAATGAGTGCCAGTAATGGGAATGTATTACATTTGAGAGACCAAGTGTGTAACTGCTGGTCATCCAAATTGATGAAATCCCATCTGTATTTCTTTTTTATTAATTTTAGGGAAACATTTTAGCCTGAGAAATATACTGTAACAGAGTAAACCCTGGAGTTCCTGCAAAAAGAATGGCAGAGTTGAGATGTTACACAGGAAATCTATAAAACTAAAAGGGATTTCAGGGTTTTCTGTAGCAATATTTCTTCACTGTGGTAGTCCCTTCCCCCCGTGTGTGTCTCTGCACATGAGTATGTAAAAACAATTTGCAATATCAAGACAGCAATCCTATCTGCACTTACCTGGGAATAAATGCCATTAATTATAGTAGGACTTTCTTCTGAGTAGACACATAAAATTGGATTCTTCAACCCCATCCCTAAGGCCTATGGCAGCTGATTTCCCAGTTTGTTGCTGCAGGTCCTCTAAGATACAACATACACTCCATTGGAAGGAAGGGGAATCGGCTGTGAGAATCTTGTAACTAGTCAAAAGCATCTGCTGTTTTATCTTAAACTTGGTAACATCTTTATGTAACAATGGGACATAAAACATAACATCAATGGAAAGTCAGAAGTGCTGTACTTAACAGAAAAGTAATTAGAGTACAGGGAGTGCCAATTGTGATTTTTTAAAAAGTTGGCAGTGTATCCAAAGTGATTGCTTTATGTATTTGTAGAGGAAATGGCTGCCCTTTGACTGCAGTTTGCTGGAGAAACTGCTCAGTGCAAATTCCAACCTAACTGCAGTGTCACAGAAAGCCATCAGAATGGTGAAGACTTATTAGGATTTCCTCCACCATTGAAACACAGAACTCTTTGAATTCTAAAATGTCACCCTGCTATGCCAGACTGCTGGAATCTGGAACTGTACTATGTGTCTTTAAGATTATTAGTACTGTAATTCATAACTATAGGGAAGATAATATCCTGAAGAGAAGATCAGCTCTCTCTTACAAGATCAGCTCTAGAGGAAAAAACTGTCCATAAAACACAGATGCATGCATGTATCTTCATTTGACCTTCCCCCAAGCTTTTAGGACACGAGGCAAGGAGCTGAGACCCCCAGACAGGGAGTGAGGGTCATGCCACTGCCCTGTACTTGGACTTGAGGCTGTTTCTCATTCTTTAGCAGGAAGAACTGCACTTTGGAAGCTTTTGCTTGGGAGTAGGAGAGCTGGAAAGTTGGTGGTGCTTTTAGGTTGGCAGTTTTTAAATACTGTATGGCACTGGATCTCAAGTTGGGGGTCACGATTTCACTTTAGGAGGTTTGTGAAAAGCTGCATGCTGCCAGTTTGGAACAGGAAACTCAGGCTACACTCCATACTTTCCTGGGAATAAGTCTCATTGAATACAATGAGACTACAGCTGCAATCCTTAACCACACTTTCCTGGGAGTAAGTAGTATTAAACACAATGGGACTGTACTTCTGAGAAAACATGGAGGAGCTTTGATATCACAATGATGGGACTTCCTGTTTGATGTTAGTATCGGTTATGACATCACTTTCAGGGGTTCCCAGATAAATTGTCATTCTCTGAAGGAGGTCCTTGGCGGAAATTTCTGAAGACCAATTCTATATACGGTGAGGTTCCCCAAGGAAGCATGGAGTATTGCTAAGGGAATCACTTGCAGGTGGATAGTTGGGAAAAGAAATGTGGCAAGAGATGTAAAAAGTGGCTGATGGTTGCCATCAGAATATATTCTACATGCTAAGTGGAGCAGAACAGGAGATGGACCTCCATAGTTGGCTTTTATGGTGTGATTTTTAAGTGTCAATTTTCACATATCTTTGAAATGGCCTTTAGACATTCTATCAGCCTATATACAGTATGACCTCCATAGCTTTTTTCACAGAATAATGAAGTTAGAGAAAAGATATTTTTACAATGCTCCTAAATCCATATCAGCACCTAATCTCATTATGTGTCATTAACATTTTTAATCTTTCTTTTTTTGAAATAGTTTTATGCAAAAAGCCTTCAGAGTTCTTCAGTTAGTTAAAAGCAATTTTTTTTGCTATAAGTCACTGAATAATTTGATATGCTTTTGAACAGGGAGATTTCAAAGTTGCTAATATCTGCTAGGATCATCACATTTCTGTAGGGCTCACACCACATTACATTGTGTAGTTCCCTATTTAGCTTCGCCAGTAATTACCTAATGCAAATGTATTCTTTTTCCATTTGGTTTCCATAGGAACAAACTTTGGATCACAGTTAGGAATCCAATCTACGAGAATGAAAAATTGTTAATGTCGAACAGGCAGAATGATTATTCAGATACTTTTTCTGCTTCTGCTTAAATAAAAAAGTAGCTCCAACTCTAAAAATTGCATTATTTAAATAGGAAGCAGCTCAAAATGTTACCTTACCATGAAAGCCAACCTATATGTGAAAGTGACAGACGTGTGCTAGTCTTGGGTTGCTACTGAAGCCCCACTGATGTTTTGAAGAATAGCATGGGCTAGTGGGAGGGGGAAAGCTGCAAATGTTGCCTGCACACACTTCTTCCTCCACCATTTTTGCACATCCTATCAGAAAGCCTGTCCATGTCAAAGGCTGCAGTCTTAAAGCCACTTTCCTGGGAGTAAGACCCTTTGAACACAGTGGGGCTTACTTTTGAGTAGACATGGTTAGGATTGTACTCAAAGACAGCTAAGCGCTCCAATCCTAAAGACACTTTACTGTAAGACGCATTGAACACAACGAGACTTCCTTTTGAGTAGACATGGTTAGGATTGTACTCAAAGACAGCTAAGCGCTCCAATCCTAAAGACACTTTCCTGGGAGTAAGACCCTTTGAACACAGTGGGGCTTACTTTTGAGTAGACATGGTTAGGATTGTACTCAAAGACAGCTAAGCGCTCCAATCCTAAAGACACTTTACTGTGAGTAAGATGCATTGAACACAACGAGACTTCCTTTTGAGTAGACATGGTTAGGATTGTGCTCTAAATGAATTATTTTTCCAGGTGAGAGGAAAGATGGGTGAGATCACAATTTTTAACTCACTTGCTTCTCCAGGATAACTTCTTCAGTGTTTGTACCATGTGAGATGGTATCTACTTGTTGTGGTTTGGAGTTTCCTGCAATTCATGATGGATGCAATGTAGGGATACCTGGCCAGCTTGTCACCAGGATGTTGCCTTTCCCATCAAAGTGGTCCCTATTTATCTATTTGCATTTAAATGTTTTCGAAGTGCTAGGTTGGCAGGAGCTGGGCTAAGGATGGGAGCTCACCCCATCTCACAATACTCGGATCTTGAACTGCTGGCCTGCTGAGTGGAATTCCAGGCAGGCAGTGTTCTAACTCTAGTGTTCTAACCACTGAGCCACTGCAGCCCTCCACTTACTTCTTTAGGAGTTTGAGATAATTTATTTAAGTGATTTATATCCCAGTTTTCCATTATTTAGATCCTTAAAGTAGCTTGCAAATATGTTTGAAGAAAGTTCTAGAATCAGATGAACATCAATGTTTAGATCTGCCTAAGAACAAAGAAAATAAACTGCCTCATCTGATGCCCACTTAGGCTCTAACTCTTGGCCTCTGGGGCTGAAAAACAAGGCTGAAAAACAAGCCTTCCCTAAAGCACCCACTCTCTAGAATAGGGGTCTCCAAGCATTTTGGCAGTAGGACCACATCATCTCTCTGACAGTGTTGGTGGCTGGAAAAAGTATTTACATATCAAATATGAATAAATTTACATATAAGATTGTATGAGAGACATTATAAGGCTTGCTTGAGTACAAGACATTATGGAGAGGTTTGCAAGGGGCACACTGAGTCTTGCTGAAGGCCACATTCAACCTCAGGACCAGGGTTTGGAGACCCCTGCTCTAGACTACCAGTTTTCAATCACTGTGCCATGGTATGTTGGTGTGCTGTGAATGGTCTTCAGGTGTGCTAAGGAAGTATGGCCAGCAGTATAGCATGCCTTGTCAAATGTCAAAAAACTGTTGATGTGCCTTGGCAATCTTGGGTTTGTACACTAACATATGTCGGTCTCCCCGTGCCACACAAGAATGGGGAAATGGTGAGCTGTGCTGGTCTAAATTGATTAGGATTGCGCTCCAAATCGGTTCCAGATTTAATTTGGATCTGTCCAGTTAGCATGGTGGCATGCACAGGTAGGTCAAAAGAAAAGCCATAGTATGTTCTTTCACTAGTAGTGTTCTCTCATTCTGTTCTGTGAGTCTAGGTTTTTCAGTCAGGATAACATTGCAAGGTGTGGGGGGAGGGAGTAAGGAAGAAGAAATGTTTACTCTTGCTAAACAAAGGAGTCAGGAAAAGAGCTTATTCTCCCAAGACAAAGTCTTCAGAACTCCTGAGGAGAACAATGAAAGTGACTGAGGTCAAAGCAGTGGCGTTGGTCATACATTTCCCCACTGTTGACAGAGTCATTTCCGCTGCAAAAATATTCACCTTTGGAAAGAGATTGAGGAGGTGTTTCGAGCAGAGTGCTTGCATTGTGCTCCTATCCTGTAAGCCAGCTATCTTCAACTGTCAGCCCTGTCACCACATGGGCGAAATGCTGAAGATGTTGTCTATTTTTTGTTAATGGGCTTTCAAATAAAGCCTATTGTTGTTTCATATGTACCCCATTATATGCCATTAGCAAGTTTTGCTTGACTGAATAATGTGATCAAATGTCAATCAAACGTGATTCAACAATTTACACTCCAATCTGGCTTGCATACTTATAAATCCCAATTATGAGGCTTATTCAGTGTGGCTTACTCCTGGGTAAGTGTGCATAAAATTGCACTCTTAATCTAGGAATGGACTCTTGGTTCACAGCACATTCTCTGTAAAATGGCTTTGAAATGTGATTTACTCCTTTTGATTAAAAACAGCAATTTTTCATCAGTCAGCTTCAAACGATAACCTCAGATGACTTTTCTGTTGTGTGTATTGGTATGTGAGGCCTTGGTGCCTTTCCCAGATGGCTGATTTTCTCATGTTCTCCTGTATCAGGACATCAAACAAGTAGAAGAGCAGAGGGTGTTTTGTTTTTTTAAACAGTTTTGGGTTCAAGCTAATTCAATGTGCTCTTTGCAGATTCTTTTTATATAACTTGCTATCTCTGTGGAGCTGTAAGTGGAATCAAAGAGGAAGATGCAGAATTGTCCTGGCCATTGATTAAATTCTAAAGCTTCTCCCATTTTCTGTTCAACGATCCAATTTGGCCAAAGAGGAAGAAAGCTGGGCTGAGAAGCTTGTAGGTTAATCTCGGTTCTGCTGTTGGCTTGATGAACTGGCCTTAGCAAAGCTTTTCTCTCAGCCTCACATATGAAATGAAAAAAACATGCTACCAGAGATGCAGTGCTTCGTATGCCATTGGAAGGCAGCCTAGTGACTTCTGAAGCGTCGGTGAGAGGGTCATTTTTAAATTTGTACCCTACCTTTTTACTGCCAGAGCAAGTGCACAAGGTAGTGACTCAAAATGTGGAAACCCTCCATAGTCCCCTTGGTGCTATCAATGCTATCATTTTAGTACCAGACAAAATCAGTCCTATCTATGCAGGGTGCAATCCTAATCAACCTTCTATCACTGGCATAGCTGACTCAATGGGGCATGTGCTGCGTCCTGCAGTTTGGGAGGGGCAGTCACAGAGGCCACCTCAAGGTGGTTGTTCCCTTACCTCAGAGTTGCATTGAACTGTTTAATCCGCCCCTGGCTGTGGTTTTTATTTGCTTTGGTATTGAATCCAGGTATAGTAGTTGGTTCCTTTTTACTGTTTTTGTACATGGTTTTATGATGTTTCATCCTTGTGAAACACATCCTTCTGTTGTGACCTGCACCGTATCTGATTTTCCAGTGCAGCCATGCCATTTTCCAGTGCAGCCAGTACGGCATCCTTTGATGGTGAGATAATCACAGAGGCCTCTTCAAGGTGCATTGCAGATGCACCGGTTTTGTAAAGTTGAATAGGATTGGACCCTCAATCATTTATTGGAATGGTGGGATATAAATTCTTAAAATAGTTTATAAATAAAATATTCAGTAGTTCTATAAGTGGTCCAAATTCCAGAATTTGTGGCAGGCTCAGTATTCAGGACACTGAGAAACCTCAGCATTTATGTTTTTGTAAGAGCAGATTTATAGCCATCAAGCTTGAAAGTATGGTTCAGTCTTTAATACCAGAGGAAAAATTGAGCAGCCCTGTTCATACAGCAGGCTTCATTATGCTGGATTAACTTTTTTTAGCTCCTTCTAATGACAAGCAGAAACAGAAGGGTGGCGCTATCCTAACTTAATTGTCATGTGGCTGTGCCAGTGTGGGCTATGCCATATCCCATAGGGAATTTCAGCTGCTAGAGTCTCCTCATCACCCCACTCCCATTCCATTCCATCCTTCCATGCCCTCCTCCCACCCCTCCCCAGACTCACTTGTTCTGGTAGGCATCCATGTGGCTGCCCCGTGTATGCAGGAAGACTCTGGCCAACAAGAAATGCTGTTGCAAAACATTTTTATGGCACTTTTGTGACAGTGTACCCCATAGGGAGCACACCCTCCACTGACACTACTAGACTGCTATTTAAACTCAGCATTCAGTATCAAGCTACCTTCCAGCTAGGCCCTGATGTTGGGGGGGAGGGGGTGGGGGGGAATGGGACACCTAAGTACTATGGCTCGCCTTTAAAACTCTTCCTTATAATTCAGTGTTCCCAAATTGTAGCTTGTGGGCAAAATTGCTTCCTGTGATGTGACTTGCAGATGGAAGGTTTTAATTTGGATTGTATTTTCTCAAATAAAGAATCAGACATGTTTCCCCTTCCTTCACAGCTGTGCAGTATGGGTGGCATTAATCTGTATGGAATATATGTGCCCCTCTGCGACAAGAAGGATGGGGCTTTCCTTTTGCTATAAATAATTTATGGTTATTTAGTTAGTTGGTCATTTGCAAATGACTCTGTGGTGATTTGAAGTGTGTATTTTGTAGCTGGGTTCTCCCATTGATGGTTTGGCTACTAAGGACTAGTTTCTTCAGTCCCTAATATTGTGTAAAAGCTTTACCTGAACTGTACCAATTCAAACTGCAGACAGGGAAGGAAGAGGTATGTTTGATTGGGAGAAAAACACAAATTATGGCTACACAAAGGAGGATGGTATATCCAAGGCACGGCTGGACTTTGCACAATAAATTTCACTATATGCATATGCTATCATCTTGGGGTGGCATGATGACCTTTCTGGGCATCTTAATTGGCAAATCCAGTTGTGAGCAAAAATTATTTTCCAGTTTACACTTCCTTTGATTTTGTTTAGATTCTGCAAATTAGCAATTGTTTAAAGAGGAGTAACAGAAGCTGCTGATCCTTGCAGGGCAATATATTTTCAAGGGAATATTCCATGACAGGAAAACCTTCAGGAATTACAAGAATTTGTGGAGTTGTGTGTGGGATAGGAAGGCATACTTCCACATCTTATGTCTTGAGAAAACACAAGGCTCAGTGTAATATCCTGCATCCTGAAACTCCTTTGAGAATTATGTGTCTGTTGCTCTGTTTTCCTCTGTTGCACTGTTGACCTTACTTTTTAATCATACTGCAAGGCTGAGTCAGTAGTCACATTACACTGGGATAAAATCATTGAGGGCTCGATCCTGTTTTTTAGTACTGATGCATTCATGCCAATGGAGGATACTCTGTGGATACTCAGTGGGGTAGGGAGCAGTCATAGAGGCACTCCAAAGTAAGGAAATATTGGTTACCTTACCTCAGGACTGTGTTGCAGCTATATCAGTGCTGGAAAGTTGGGATACTATTGAGTTCACACTTTAATAGGCTCAGTGGCAAATTCATTTGTGTAAGGATGTCCTGAGTCACAACTAAGGACCCAGTCCTATCCAACTTTCCAGTTCTGATGCTGCCACAATACAGCGCTGAGGTAAAGAAACAAAAGTCCCCCTATCTTGAAGAGGCCTCTATGATTGCTCCTCTGCTTCAGGATGTAGTGTATGCCCCATTGGCATAGTTGCACCAGCGATGGAAAGCTGAATAGGATTGGACCCTAAGATCCTTTCCCAGTGAAAGGGTTTAATTTGTCTTTTTCATTTCCTCAATGAGATCCACTATGGAACAAAACAGAGTAGCAGGCTGCAACTTGGGTTCGGGTTTTAGCAGCCACTGTTACCATCACTTCTTATCTGCAAAACTGTGCTGTTTCTGGTGTTAGATTGAGGCTGCAATCCTAACTTCCAGTTAGGCTGGCATAAGCCCCAGGAAAAGTACAGTGATGGGTTGGGGGTGTCACAAAAATACTGTAAGCACTTCTGCGCCACTCCTGGGGGGGCACAGGCATAAACCAAACTGCACACACTACCACAGGAAGATATGCTAGGTGAGTTAGGACAGCCTAAATTGGTTAGGTTTGTGACCTTAGACCTGGAAGATGCAGGTTCAAATCCTCATTCAGTTATGAAGCTTCCTGCATAACCTTGGGTCAGTCATTATCTTTCATCCTAACCTCCTTCATAGGGTTGTAGTGAGGAACTATACACACTGGTCCTACCTACTGGGAAGAAGTGCATATAAAAATATAAAAAATAAATAAAACAAAATAAGTTAGCTTGTTACAAATGCCATATAAATAATGAATGAGGATTACAGTTTAGGGAAGCTCATTTACCTGAAAAAGTCATAAGGCTATAATGTTATTCTCTTTGCCAGTTCCTCATATCATTTTAGAAAATAGTCCAGAGCAATTGAACTATAAACGTTTTCAGTGTTGCAAAAGGAAATGGTCCTATTGCTAAATAATCAAACATGACTAAAGTCCACCAACTGCCACAAGCGAATGGAATTTGGTTCATCTTTTTCTCTTAAAGGCTGCTTTTCAAAGCCCGAGAGATATTCAGCCCACACCATACATAACAGAATAATGCTTGTTCTTGGATTGGCTTTGGCGGATGCTCCTGAAGTGGGGGATGTTCCTGGGTTAAGTGAACTTTTATTCGAAGGAGAAGTATTTAGGGCCATTGTGGCATCATGGTTAGTGATGGGGCTTTGTCTGGGAAATTGCAGGTCATCCAGGAAAGTTGTTTTTTATTTATTTTATTTTATTTCAAAAATTTGTATCCCGCCTTTCTCAGGCCGTCTAGCCCGACTCAAGGTGGTGTGATGTTCAGCCAGTCATACTTATTGCAAGGCAAAAGTGGGACAGCACATATCTGTGCAAGTATCCTGAGTTCCTTGGATGAAGGGTATGCCATAATATATGATGAAGAGGGTTTCCTCCATCCTGAATTCCACTCTGAATTTCAAAAGCAGCTGGTCATAACACAACTGGGGTTGCTTTTGCTTTTATATGTACACAGACTGCCCTGTTAATTGGAAGTCAAAAGCCCATCAAAATGGCTGGGAGGTCTGGAGTGCTGATTTGGTATTCCCAAGTAGGCAGAAGTCATTCAAAGCCATTTAAGAAGTTTGAAACATCAGCATGTTGGGATGTCCTGGGGAGGTTTGTGCAGGGCTCTCCATGCCCTAAGCACCTGCTGAAGGTTCTTGAAAGAAAGCCCTTGTGTCCCTCAAAAGCTATGCAAGCCTAGGAATGGTGTCACTCATTTTCCTCCTCCCCAGCAAGAACTCCAGGAGAGTTTGAGAACTGTGATACTTGCTGTCACTTGGTTTAAATTTGCTGTATTAATTTACTAATTATTTATAGGCAATTCGTCCAAGCAAAAGTTGACCATCAATCCCATGTTACCAACTAGCAGGGGCATCATTAGGGTTCGCAGCACCTGGTGTGGGAGGCCAGTGTGTCACCCGCATACATGCAGGGCAACAATATGAATGGTGGGTGTTATGTGCCATTGCCTCCAGAGGGTTTTTGAGCCACACATTTTAATACAATAAAGATATTTCAAAGTGGTTTGTTTCACTGCATTCTGCTGTAAATTATACATTCGAAGGAGTTCAACATAATGGGATTACTTCTACAAACCATGATTTTTGCCATTTAGGTCACAAGTGGTGCCACTCCCCTCAAGGATGCTCCCTTTCTAATGCCCTAGTAACGTCCCTGATCGGGACCATTTTGGAAGTCTTGTACTCTCCTGGACTGACCTTCTACTCCAGCCAAGGCATGCTTGCTTACTCGCCAGTAAACACAGCGATGCAGTTCACATTGATGTTCAATTAATTTCAATGCAATCATCAGGGACCTCCTTCTGAGGTGATTTGTGGGGGCTGCATTCATTGTATCAGGACAGTTCTGGTGTCCTTAGATTCCCCTCATCCTGCCCTTTCCAATGAACCACGGCATATTTGCCTACTCTCGAGTAAAGCCTTTCACTGGCTCACTTTCACTTTCCATAGAGTTCAGTGCATATTTTAGGTTTTATTTTAGTTTTTTGGCCATAACCTTTGATAGGAAGGGGCTATTTCAAAACGGATTTTTGCATTGGATTGTGCTCTTCAATATGAATCCAATAGAATCCAGTGGGGTTTGATGCACCATCACAAAGTTGCAATTTTTAGGTCCCGCAGTGTGCGTCACCCCCTTTAGGCACATCACTTAGTGCAGACCGCACCACCCACACCACCCTAGTGATGCCACTGCCTACTAAGCCTTTATTTGGATAGTATTATCCTCTGGGGTTTCCGTGTAGCGGAAATGTCTCTTGTTAGTGTTGCCTGGAGATAAGTCTGACTTAGTGTTATCAATGCAAACTCTGACAGCTACTTCCCTTTTCCTGCTGCATATGCTTAGCATGAAACTCCTGTTGACTGTCTCCCCCCCCCCAACACACACAAACACACCCGGGAAACCAGTATTATTGCAAGCTATCAGAGATTTGCTACTCCACCCATATCCTCTGGCTTTAATTAGAAAGCTTCAGAGTCTCTCAATGCCTGTGTTTTTTTCCCTGAAGATACAAACTTTTTTATCCATCCTTAACAACCCCATTTGGTCACCAGATTTTATGCCTAATTAGATTTAAGCATAAAAGCCAAAGAACACATCTTTACACAAAGTATGGCAGGCCTCTGTCAGTCTTGAAAGACTATGGTATCGCGCTCGGCGCTGCATACGCTGCATGTGAAGCACGAAAGCCTGGGTTAGATTATTATGGAGGATGGGCTGTTACCCAAGCAGCAAAGCCCCCCTCTCCACGCCACTGAATTAGTCCAATGGAAAGGCAGAGCCAATATGATTGGATCCAGCTGGTGTTGCAGAGCTAGGCTCAGGACAGGAGCTCACCCTTTCTTGTGGGGCCGACCCGGGTCTCGAACCCTGGCCTGCTGGTTAACAGGCACAGTGTCTTAATCACTTGTGGCACCCACAGCCCTACAAAGTATAGAGTACACAAATAGAATTTATTCCACTAGCTGCTATGTGGCCAATAGCACGGATGTCTTAAGAAAAGAATTAGAGACAGAGAGCACGATCCTGTGCCTGTCTACTCAGAAACAAGTGCCATTATACTCAGTGGAGCTTACTCCCAGGAAAGTATGGCTAAGATTGCAGCTAAATACACAGATGTTAGACTTGTTAATGCTCATTGTTCAATGGAGTGAAAAGGGGTGATGTCTGTGCTTCAGGGTCGCAGGGCTCCCAACATTTGTGTTGGGACTTTATGAAGCTCCTCAGTGGAGAACTTGTTCTGAGGAAGAATGTGTTTCGGGTGATAGTTTTTTAAACATCATCAGTTAGTTGGTTTCTTGGTAATCTTAAACAGCAGGAAGGGAAATTGTCAGTTCGCTTTATGAGTTTGAAAGTGGTGAGAGAAAACCACCTACAAAGAGCTCTTCTCTGGTTATTAAACTCCACACAGACTGCCAGGTGCTGTTTTCACAGCACAGCATGCCGATGGAAACATCTTGAAATGCACTCAACATGAAACTCGGCCCCTCATCACGCCCCGTGACCTGAAATATCTGAAATCTAGGTTACAAATTTTAGTATCTGACTTGGAATGTGCTTAATGTGTGAAAACAGATCCAGGGGATTCCCCATTTTATCAAATGGGGAGGAGAAATTCTTTGGGGGAAAAAAGCTGGGAATTCCATGAATGGAAAATTTCCCTCAGGAAGGCTGACAGAAACAAACTAATCTTGCTGTATTTTGCCTGAAACTTGGAAATAAGGAAATTAAATATGACTGAATTAACAAAACAATAGTTTTGTTGTGTTCTTTGCGTGATATCACATGTCTGCATAAAGTACTAGTTACTTAACCACTGAACTATCGAATAAGTGTATAAGGACACACAGTTGCCAAAGAAGCAGTGCCGAAAGCCTCTCTGTGGCAAATTTAATATATTTATTTATTTACTATAATCCTGCCTTTCTTTCCTTGAATAGACCCCAAACAGCTATCAGGCACATCTTGGCTGCTATATACAATGGAGCAGTCCAGTATATCAGGCCATCAGCTGCCCATGGCCCAATTGGAGAAAGATGTACGCACATAGGCTGCAATCCAGAGCAAATTCAGCCTGCTCTGACCTAACTGCACTCTCCTAACTATTCTGTATCCAGAGCAGAAAGTTATGCTGAATCCAGAGCGTCAGGAAGCCTGGGCTGCCCTAACTGCTCCAGAGCATGCTAAGTAATTGACACAAGGGGAAGACTTGCTCCTGAGGAGACACCCCTCAGATCACACTGAACAAGGAACAGCTGTGGTGCCTACAGTGGTGACATGACTCTGCACATCACCTGGTGCGGAAGTCTGTGCGTCATCCCTGGGATGCGCACCCCCCCTACCTGGACTGCGCAGTCACCAAAGTTGGCGCCTGCGCAGTTGTTTCTGAAGCCAACTGGCTTCAGAAAGAGTACTGCGCAGGCACCATCTCTGACACCTGCGCAGTACTTTTCTGAAGCCTTTTGGCTTCAGGGGAGACTGTGCAGGCGTCAGAGTTGGTGCCTGTGCAGTACTCTTTCTGAAGCCATTCAGCTGCCGCTCCGCCTCCTGAGTGAGGCCGAATGGCTGTGCAGAGGCACGGACTTTCTCTGCTCTAAGGAAGTCTCCTCTGAAGCTGTTCGGCATGCTCAGTGTGTTTCTGCACAGTGCGTCTCAGCTGGCCGTTCAGGCCAGCTCCGAGGACAAGTGGCAGCTTCTGGCTGATTCTCTGCCTTGGAGCAGGCCTGAATGGGGGTGCTGACGCCCGGGGCCTGCCAAAGGACAGTCAAACTCCTCCGGCACATCACTCCATACGGAGCGCATCCCCAATGCAGCCCACACCAGCCGCACCAGTCTGGTGACACCAATGGGTGCCTGCCTTATAAGGAGTCCCTGATGAGATGCCAGTACATTCTACAGTGAATACAAGGGGCTTCTTGGAGTGGCCTGCTGTATCCTGAGGTTTGTGGGCAGCCGTAGTTTGTTCCATATCCTGAGGTTGAGAGGCAGGGGTTGCAGCTAGGCTGGCCAAGAACTCAGATTTTTGGTCAACACTGCCATTCTTACTCAGGCCTTATCATGGACCCCTATGGGTCTACTCATTACTATACCTGCTCCTGAGGTGGTATAACTCTGAGGGCTGGAAGAGGGCATTTCTGCCTTGGAAACAGGCTCTGGATTCAGAGTAACTGCTCTGCCCTAGGCAATGCTAAACATGCCCTCAACTTGCCTCTCCTGAGCTGCTTAGGCTGCCCCAGTTAGGGCAGAGCAAGTCCACCTCTCTTAGGGCACCCTATCTTGCCTTGCTCTGCCCTAAGCCTCCTTCAGAGTAACTGGGCTGGAGCATCTTGCAGTTGCTCCAACCTAGTGTTAGGGCAACCTAAGGGCTCTTATGTGGACAGATTAGTTGCTCTGGATTGGGCTGCCTATTATACATAAACAGTGAGGAAATGGAGGGAGTTGCGAGTTACATTCCTGGGGATCCACATCATAAAGGACCTTTCATCGACTGTCAGTACTAACAGACTGGTTAAAAAGGCACAAAAGCGATATACTTTCTGAGAATACTCAGGAAGATAAATCTGTCACATCATCCGCTTGGGTCCTATTACCACAGCACCATTAGAATGTCCTGACCTATGGCATTCTGGTATGGTATGGAAATTGCTCTGCAGCGGATAAAAAGGCTTTGCAGAGAATTATAAAGATAGCACAGAATATTGTCAACTCCAGTTTACCAGCCCTTGATGATATCTTCATATCCTGCTGTCTGCAGAAGTCAAACAGTATAGTTAAAGATACTTTTCATCCAGCCCACAACCTTTTTGATCTGTTGCCCTCTGCTAAATGATATTAATCCATGGACTGTTTGATTCTCAAGCAGTTTTTCTCAGAAATATGGACTCTTTGATTCTCAAACAGTTTTTATACTAGAATAATTAACTCAAAAACCACCAAAAGCAAAAATATAGTACCTTTCAGTGTTCCTATTGTGTAATACTATTATTATGTTTTCAGTGCAATATGAACATTGTTTTATCTTAATATATTTCATTTCAACATATACGTTGGTACTGATTGGATGCGTGGTGAAAGGATTGAGTGTAGATGTGTGATTGAAGTATAAATATTTATTTATTGATTATATATATGTTGAGTCCTTATGACAATGCACCTGAAATTTCATTGTATATCTTTGTACAATGACAGTATCTATCTATCTATCTATCTATCTATCTATCTATCTATCTATCTATCTATCTATCTATCTATCTATCAAGCTGCATTATACAGGCCATTGGCGCCATCTCCTCAGGCCCCATCAACTCATCTCCAAAGAATCTTTGCCAGTCTGACCTAGAGATGCTGGGGATTGAATTAGGAATCTTTTTATTGTCAGGCTGCTTATACCAGCATCCCTGTGGCATCTATAACATGAGCTCCGGCGTTAATGGTTTGAAGAGATAGCTGACTGTGGTCACATACGCTGTTCAGTTTTTAAAGTGTAATGACTGTCCATTTGAATACTGTGATTCATCACAGTCATTAGGAAATGCTGTGGTGCACTGAGTCCAACCCAGATTTCATACTTTTTTCAAGAAGGCAGCGTGCCATGACCTTGGTAAGTTGTCAGTGACACAGAACATTCAAATGAAGAAACAGCTTGCCTTTTTATTCTAATTTTGTTAGAAAGCAGCTTCAGCTTTTTACCCCAAGCCACTATTGCATCAGACACATACACACTTTCGCTATTATTAAACATTCCCGGAGTGAGTCATGGCATTTCCATTCCTTCTGACAACATGAAGTTGTCTCTTTCAAGGTGGACCAACTAGCTCAATCTTGTCTACGCTGGCTTGCCAGAGTCTGAGATCTTAACCCAGTGCCTACTGTCTGAGGGTCCAATTCTATCCAATTTTCCAGGTGTGTGCGCTGCATCTTGTGGTGAAGGGGCATTCACTGGGGCCTTCTTAAGGCATGAGAAAATCCCTACTATGGGACTGCATTATGGCTTTGCTGGAACTGGAAATTTGGATAGGTTTGGGTCCTGAGTCTTTTTCTGACCTAGAGATGCCAAGAAACTCAAGACCTGCCCATAGTGCCATCCCTAAAAGGATGCAGGGTAGGGGGCAACTCAACCAGTGTGGGGATGGGTGATATTATATGTATCACATACATATATAACAACTCACCTAACCCAGCCCATATATAACAACTCACACCCCAAATTGTGGGTATTCTCTCCACAGTGCTTGTTTGCCCCAGGGATGTGGACAGAGAAGTGAAGTGCAGCACTTTGCGGCATCCCTCAAGGTGTAGGTCCCAGGGCAGCCACCCCAGTTGCACTCCCCAGAGGTCAGACCTGTCTGCATATGAACAGCCCCCATATTCAGTCTCTCCTGTTGTAACATAGAATTTGGCTTTCTTGACTGTTCCATGTCTTACATCTGATCTGGATTTACAGGACTGGTGATGGAACTAAATGGACTAAAACCATTTAGTTCCATCTGGCCTTTGGATGATGGGTTATCTACGGTACCTCCTGTATCCTTATAGCCATTGATTGAATGGAAATAGTTTAGCCCTCCTCCGAATGGTTTTATTTTTCTGATTTTAGTTATTTTATATAGTGGCTTTATCTATGGATTGTAAGCCATCTTGTCAAGATCTCTTGACACTGATCTGATAAGTATATGAGCTGAGCCTCAAGCCATCTGTGTTTTGCTTTGTATTTAATGGTTTGGGGGGTATTGGTTGCCATTTCTTCAACCACAAGCGATTAAGACGCTGTGCCTGTTAACCAGCAGGCCAGGGTTCAAGACCCGGGTTGGCCCCACAAGACAGGGTGAGCTCCTGTCCTTAGCCCAGCTCTGCAACGCCAGCTGGATCCAATCGTATTGGCTCTGCCTTTCCATTGGACTAATTCAGTGGCATGGAGAGGGGGGATTTGCTGCTTGGGTAACAGCCTATCCTCCATAACAATCTAACCCAGGCTTTCGTGCTTCACATGCAACATATGCAGCGCCGAGCACAATACCATAGTCTTCCAAGACTGACGGAGACCTGCTTTAATATGGAAATGAGAGCTAATTCATATTAACACCTTATTAGTTCCATACAGTATTGGAGAATAATGAATAGGTGGACAGAAGCATCTTCTTGCTTTCAAATAGTGTTACAAGTTCTTGATTTGTATAGAGCAAATTAGATTTTACACCTTGGTTGAGCGCAGTGGTCTTTTAAGTAGGTGGATCATGATAATCCCCTTTTCTACCCCATTCCCCCGCATTGAAATTTGTCAAATCAGATCATCCATGATGATGTACCATAGGCTGCAATCCTAGAGACACTTTCCTGGGAGTCAGATCCATCGAACACAATGAGGCTTACTTCTGAGTAGACATGGTTAGGATTGTGGTCTTAGTCCTGTAAGTTTCAAGATGTAACTTCATAATTTTCTCTTTGTTTTGCAACATCACATTGCTGAAACAATCTTTGTGCTTTCTAAGGAAGTGTTTGCCTCCCTGCTATTGCTGTGTAAGATGAGCCTTCCTCTGCTTCATCTTGGGATTTTTCATATCCTGATACTGTAACAGAAGTTGGTTATACAGTAGACCTCTCTAAGGCTGCAATCCAGAGCAAATTCAGCCTGCTCTGACCTAACTGCACTCTCCTAACTATTCTGTATCCAGAGCAGAAAGTTATGCTGAATCCAGAGAGTCAGGAAGCCTGGGCTGCCCTAACTGCTCCAGAGCATGCTAAGTAATTGACACAAGGGGAAGACTTGCTCCTGAGGAGACACCCCTCAGATCACACTGAACAAGGAACAGCTGTGGTGCCTACAGTGGTGACATGACTCTGCACATCACCTGGTGCGGAAGTCTGTGCGTCATCCCTGGGATGCGCGCCCCCCCCAACCTGGACTGCACAGTCACCAAAGTTGGCGCCTGCGCAGTTGTTTCTGAAGCCGATTGGCTTCAGAAAGCGTACTGCGCAGGCACCATCTCTGACACCTGCGCAGTACTTTTCTGAAGCCTTTTGGCTTCGGGGGAGACTGTGCAGGCGTCAGAGTTGGTGCCTGTGCAGTACTCTTTCTGAAGCCATTCGGCTGCCGCTCCGCCTCCTGAGTGAGGCCGAATGGCTGTGCAGAGGCGCAGACTTTCTCTGCTCTAAGGAAGTCTCCTCTGAAGCTGTTCGGCATGCTCAGTGTGTTTCTGCGCAGTGCACCTCAGATGGCCGTTCAGGCCAGCTCCTCAGAGAAGTGTCAGCTTCTGGCTGATTCTCCGCCTTGGAGCAGGCCTGAATGGGGGTGCTGACGCCCGAGGCCTGCCAAAGGACAGTCAAACTCCTCCGGCACATCACCCCATACGGAGCGCATCCCCAGTGCAGCCCACACCAGCCGCACCAGTCTGGTGACGCCACTGGGTGCCTGCCTTATAAGGAGTCCCTGATGAGATGCCAGTACATTCTACAGTGAATACAAGGGGCTTCTTGGAGTGGCCTGCTGTATCCTGAGGTTTGTGGGCAGCCGTAGTTTGTTCCATATCCTGAGGTTGAGAGGAAGGGGTTGCAGCTAAGGTGGCCAAGAACTCAGATTTTTGGTCAGCACCGCCATTCTTACTCGGGCCTTATCATGGACCCCTATGGGTCTACTCATTACTATACCTGCTCCTGAGGTGGTATAACTCTGAGGGCTGGAAGAGGGCATTTCTGCCTTGGAAACAGGCTTTGGATACAGAGTAACTGCTCTGCCCTAGGCAATGCTAAACATGCCCTCAACTTGCCTCTCCTGAGCTGCTTAGGCTGCCCCAGTTAGGGCAGAGCAGGTCCACCTCTCTTAGGGCACCCTATCTTGCCTTGCTCTGCCCTAAGCCTCCTTCAGAGTAACTGGGCTGGAGCATCTTGCAGTTGCTCCAACCTAGTGATAGATAGGGCAACCTAAGGGCTCTTATGTGGACAGATTAGGTGCTCTGGATTGCGCTGTAAGTTGACCACCCAAGGGACTGGAGGAAGTTGGTCAACATAGGGAGATGGTCAAAATACTGAAAAATATGCAACACTGTACTTATAATATTTATAGAACTTTTATTACAGAAAAGGTGGTCAATATAGAGAGGTGGTCAACTTTGGAGGTTCTACTGTACTTCATTATCATTGTGCAGAGTTACAACAAGCAAGAATGAAATTTACTTTTCATTTTTAAACAGAGTTCTGTTTCTTTTTTGATGTAGAGGTGGGAGTTCGGTATCCACTGATTTGGTATCTGACTCACCACTGGTACCTGAGGTCCACTGAGGTCCTTGTAACAATAAAAAGCATTAATATCCAATTCCCTACCTTGGTGCTATTAACTACCATAATTATAATTTCAATCCATTAGATTTCATTATTCACCTTATCTAGTGGCAGAATGTGGAACAGTGTCTATACCTGGAATTGGGTATTTAAAGCTATTTTTCCACTGATTTGATATACACTTTTTCTTATCCACTGGGGCTGTGATTTTCAACCTTTTTCATCTCACTGCACACATAACAAGGCACTGAAATTGTCAAAGCACACCATTAATTGTTTTTACCATTCACAAGGTACACCAGACTGTTCAAATCCCCCAGTTTTCCTATTAATGAATGTCAATCCCCAAATTCCTGTGGCACACCTGAGGACTATCTGTGACACACCAGTGTGCCACTGCACACTGGTTGAAAATCACTGCACTGGGTGTTCCAGACCAGAACCACACTGTAGGTACCAAGGCATGACCATATTGCGCACTAGTATTGGGTATGAAACCTGCTAATTTTTTACGTATATTTTTCTTTTTTTCTGGCCAGGCAGTCTAACATGGGGCTGCTCAGACTTGTAGCAGATATATACCTGGCAGAGATCCAAGTAGTCCCATAGGGTAGAGGGCAAAGCCCTATACAATTAGTGCAGACTGGTGTATTAGTCAGGAAAACAGCCGTCCCTCTCAACCCGCAAATCCCAGCTGTTCAGCCATTGGCAAATGGGTGGTTACACCTTTACTCTTTTAAACTAAGAGAGCTTAATCAGCAAAGAAGGATTGGGGTAAAAAATGGCTACATACAAGTCACAAGGTACAGTCTCACATATTTGAATGATATTTCTTTGGTTTACTGTAAATTACAACAACTGCAGGATAAAATACATGTGAGTTTTCCGTTGGAAAGCTTGCTTTGAAAAGCAAGTCTATTTGAAAAACAATCATTCTGAATATAAAATCTTAAAGGGAGAGGCATGAATGAACCTCTTAAATTCACAAGAATGGTGAACTAACAAGGCATTGTTCTTAAATGATCACCAAGTTTGCAGACTCTGCTCTTTGTCCAACCTTGGACTGGAAGAAAACATGCTGTAGGCCTGAATTAAGTGTCTTGCCAGGGAGGGTATATAACCTTGTAAATAAATTGCCTGTTACTAACACTTGTGTGGAGACTAAGGCTGCAATCCTAAAGACACTTTCCTGGGAGTAAGACCCATTGGACACAATGGGGCTTACATCTGAGTAGACATGGTTAGGATTGTGCTCTAAGGGTGCAATCCTAACCTAGGTCAGAACAACTCATCGATCTTGCTGTTCTCATGGTGATGTAGGGATGCATGCACATGTCTGTGCACTGGCCTAACCCTCTGCTAGGAGTAGTGCACAAGTGTCTTACGACTCTGTGTCATCCCTATGCCAGGAATTAAGCCAGCCTAATTGGAAGCTTAATAGTCAAGGTTCAACAGACAACACATCAGCTTGTATTGTAGCCTGCCAGGCAGTTGTGAAGTCACACCAGTTTCCAGGAACTGATAGAATCCAGTTAGGTGAATCAGTTGTTAAACACTGTGTAAGGTGTGCTATATGTCTATTAGGATGTTATAGTAATTTCTTGCAGGCAACCAATATGAGGCTTGTTATGATTAAATTCTGCCATGTTATTTTATTTTACAGATGAGCGAGAGGCAGTCCAGAAGAAGACATTCACAAAGTGGGTTAACTCTCACTTGGCACGAGTATCCTGTAGAATTACAGACTTGTATGCTGATCTTCGAGATGGACGGATGCTTATCAAACTATTGGAAGTTCTTTCGGGAGAAAGACTTGTAAGTTGTTATTTCACAAAACACAAACTTAATTTTTACCACCCCAAGAAAGTGCAATCTCAAAGAAGTTTGTAAAAAAAACCAACAAAAAAACCAACAAATCTTTGGATAGGTGGTTTTCATGATGTATCTTAGAATGATTATTGGACAATTGAATGTTTGATGACAATTGAATATTTTCTGTCATTCTATGTGATCAAAAACCAATGGGGAGTAACACATTGGTGAGAATAGGATGAATGACTCCCGTATTCTACTGGGCTTACTCTTCCCTCGTCACCCAGTTATCCACAGTTTTGCTTGAAGTATCATCTTTGCTGACTACTTTGTTATGTTCCTTTTGCTAATGGCAAAACTGGATATTGTTCTTTTTGGGGAAGATGATTCTGCTTTGTTACTAACTGGTTCACCAGGATATGGAACTTAGCTTCAGCAGAAAAAAATTATCCAGAAGCCTGCATGTCTTGAGGCGTTGGTAAATCTGATTCTGTTAACAAAGATCCCTCAGTGTCTCATCCAACTAGTTGTCATTTATCATTTTCAAACCACTCAGATGGATAATTGAGACCATACAATACTGCAGAATACTCTGAAACCATACAATACTGCAAAAGTTCTTTGTATACAGCATATATACCTCTTGGTAAGCCTCAATTTTGTAGTTTTATTATTTTTATTGCTGAAAAACTCAATAATCACATTTTAAAAAGATAAGCATTTAAAAGTAGCTAAGCAATTTTTAAAGATAAATTAACCACAGTAAATATTCTTTTCTTCCTATGCTACTTTATTAGCACCTGAATAGAATAATATTACAGATACATTTTCTGAATCCAACAGGGTCCTACGGGGTTTAAAAAGCTTTTAAAAGACTTCTTTAGGTATCAGCTGTACGATATAAATGCTCCATAAACCTTCTTTTGGGTGTCAAAGCTCCTTTTTTATCCCATAACTCCTAATTAAAAAAGAAAGGTTCAGAACTTCAAGGTTCACTTTTACACTAGCAAAGATATCAGATTCAGTTTTTCTATTGCCTAGAATAAATAAATTGTGCAAACAAGCACCATATTAGGCACCTGTTAGTTCACTAGTTGGTCACTATTGCAGACAAACTGCTAAAGGCTTGATTAGAAGAACCTCTTTTCTGATCCTGCAGGGCTCTCTCTATGGCCTTCTGTGAACTCTACCACCCTGTATGCATGAGCATGAGAAAATAAATGTGTATTTTTCATTGTATGAAGAGGTAATTGGTTACAGACCTGTGTGCCATAAGCTTTTAGCATAATTAACGGGGGAAGGCAGCTTTGTCCTAGTTTCAGCACTGAGCTTGCACAATAGAGGGAAGCAAAAGTCTAGAAAAGCATTTAGCTAATGCTCAGAAGATAGCAATCTCATGTGTCCAGCAGATTATACCAGGGAGAGGTAGGTACTTTTTTGTCTCTGCAGAAAGCTGGGAACACACTAAACAGACCTCCTTTATCTTGTATTGTGCTAGTCTACCTTATGGGTGAAAAGAACTTCACATAGTTATTTTGTGGGAAAGGAAGCATTGAAATTGTACACCTGTCTCCAGGGTTTGGGACCAGATATGGAGGTGTGCCTCTTCTCTCTGAGCTTCAGCAACTTTCTAGTTATGTGTTCTTATTACACCTACAATAAGATTGCGGTCTTTTTGCTTTGGATTTGACTGACCTGAGAAACATGTACAGGGCTTCATATCTTCATTAGTATGACAAACAACAGATATGTCTCAGGCTGGTTTCCTCTTTTTAAGAATGAACATCACTTCAGCATCCGTTATTTAACAAAAACATTCTAGCACGCCTTCTGCTCCAGACAAGCATCTAAATAAGGTGGTTTGTGAAAACGTGGAGATAATTACAAACATTCCAGAGTAAGTTAGCAGGATTAGCTTTCCAATCTTGTTTGCCAAGGGATCTTCTGCTTATGTGTTTACTGCTTTGCACATTCTAATATTTATTTTAAGTTAAGCATGCCATTGGAAAGCATAGCGCTGTGCTTTAAAGTATTATTACAGTGGAGTTGCATCTTACGCATAGTTACATTCTAAAGACAAAAATTGCACATAGTCAAAAAATCCTTTGAAATCTCTCATGAGCCAAGTCCTACATGAACTACCTGATGGTGGTATGCATCCAGTGCTGTTCAGTCTGTTCAGTCTGGATCAGACCATCCAGTCTGTTCCAACAGCATATCACTGGAAGCATCACTGCCTTCTCACCTTCTCTGGCTTTTCTCCCACCACTTGCTGGAACAGAAAAGTGAGCAGGAAAGGTAAGGAGTTGGAGAAGGAAGGTCCCAGAGCTATCCTTGGCAGTGCATTCACACTCATGCTCACACTTAATCTTTAACATTATACCACTCCATTCCCCCAAAAATGAGGAGGGGTGGATCCAGACTTAGGAGGGGGACAGATTTGGGTACAATGGAACTACCGATACCCTATTCTCCCTTCCTGGACCTGATTCCATGGTGTGGGTCCACATGGACCTCACCAGCTATTTAGCTAGCACAGATTGAGTAGGCTCCCCCCACTGAAGCTTACTCTGTAACAATTGTTCCCTTGCATGGAGGAGATACAGACTGTCCATCCTGTCCTATCATATCTCCCAAAAAAAATGATGCAACAGTTGTCATTTTGGTACCACCGCATTGGTGAGGGAAAGGATAGGATTCGAGTCATTGTTTAGGATTCATATTGTTACCAGGTTACCATAGAGTGGGGATAGGATCGAGTCTAAGGACACAATCCAGAGCAAATTCAGCCTGCTCTAACCTAACTGCACTCTCCTAACTATTCTGTATCCAAGCAGAAAGTTATGCTGAATCCAGAGAGTCAGGAAGCCTGGGCTGCCCTAACTGCTCCAGAGCATGCTAAGTAATTGACACAAGGGGAAGACTTGCTCCTGAGGAGACACCCCTCAGATCACACTGAACAAGGAACAGCTGTGGTGCCTACAGTGGTGACACGACTCTGCACATCACCTGGTACGGAAGTCTGTGCGTCATCCCTGGGATGCGCGCACCCCCTACCTGGACTGCGCAGTCACCAAAGTTGGCGCCTGCGCAGTTGTTTCTGAAGCCAACTGGCTTCAGAGAGAGTACTGCGCAGGCACCATCTCTGACACCTGCGCAGTACTTTTCTGAAGCCTTTTGGCTTCGGGGGAGACTGTGCAGGCGTCAGAGTTGGTGCCTGTGCAGTACTCTTTCTGAAGCCATTCGGCTGCCGCTCCGCCTCCTAAGTGAGGCCGAATGGCTGTGCAGAGGCGCGGACTTTCTGTGCTCTAAGGAAGTCTCCTCTGAAGCTGTTCGGCATGCTCAGTGTGTTTCTGCGCAGTGCACCTCAGATGGCCGTTCAGGCCAGCTCCTCAGACAAGTGGCAGCTTCTGGCTGCTGCTCCGCCTTGGAGCAGGCCTGAATGGGTGTGCTGACGCCCGGGGCCTGCCAAAGGACAGTCAAACTCCTCCGGCACATCACTCCATATGGAGCGCATCACCCAATGCGTCCCACACCAGCCGCACCAGTCTGGTGACGCCACTGGGTGCCTGCCTTATAAGGAGTCCCTGATGAGATGCCAGTACATTCTACAGTGAATACAAGGGGCTTCTTGGAGTGGCCTGCTGTATCCTGAGGTTTGTGGGCAGCCGTAGTTTGTTCCATATCCTGAGGCTGAGAGGCAGGGGTTGCAGCTAGGCTGGCCAAGAACTCAGATTTTTGGTCAACACTGCCATTCTTACTCGGGCCTTATCATGGACCCCTATGGGTCTACTCATTATTATACCTGCTCCTGAGGTGGTATAACTCTGAGGGCTGGAAGAGGGCATTTCTGCCTTGGAAACAGGCTCTGGATACAGAGTAACTGCTCTGCCCTAGGCAATGCTAAACATGCCCTCAACTTGCCTCTCCTGAGCTGCTTAGGCTGCCCCAGTTAGGGCAGAGCAGGTCCACCTCTCTTAGGGCACCCTATGTTGCCTTGCTCTGCCCTAAGCCTCTTCCAGAGTAACTGGGCTGGAGCATCTTGCAGTTGCTCCAACCTAGTGTTAGATAGGGCAACCTAAGGGCTCTTATGTGGACAGATTAGTTGCTCTGGATTGTCCTGTAAGTGCCAGATTCTGGCACTATCACCCTCCCAGGTCCCTGCTGACCAAACCACCCACGTTCACCCTCTCCTGCCCCTGAAATGCCCCCCAGACTCCAGCATCAGCCAAACGCAGCTTGACTCAACTGGTATGAATTTGCCTTTAGTTTGTTCTGTGAAGGTCAGAGAGCCTCTGGTAGCCAGCAAATTTCCATGTGCCAGTTTCCTGACGGTTATAATGGCACAAAAGTGCCTAAAACAGGCCAGATCCACTTTCATCAAATGTTCCATATTTCCATCCACAGTTTTGACCTCCATCATTTTATTTCCCTTCAAATATGGATTCCTAAGAGGGGAAGTCATCTACTTTCTATCTTGCTAATTTGAAAAAAAATATATCAACCCCTGAACTGATTTAGTGAAATTCCTCTTTACTGCTTCTGAAATACATTTCATGGCACAGTCTTTGATGTCTAAGAGCACAATCCTAACCATGTCTACTCAAAAGTAAGTCTCATTGTGTCCAATAGGTCTCACTCCCAGGAAAGTGTGTTAGGATTGCAGCCAGTATCCATCAGAATTTCAAGAGAACATGGAAAAAGGAAGAAAGTCACATTCACCCGAAAACTGTACTGGGGAAAAAAATCATGTTTTATGTTAAGCGGACACTAGTGAGTCCTTAAAAGTCAGCTGGCCAGATAATTTAAGGGACATGGCTGAATATACTGTTTGCCTCCTAGCAGAAGAAATCCAGTCAGCATGAAAAGCAACAGTATTTTGTGAGCTTTCTATTTCTGAAGAGACCCGGGTGGAGGTTGGGGGTAAGAAGCCGCACATATAAGAGACTGTTATATAAAACTGTGCTTTAGCTGTTTGCTCCTTTAACAATAAATTCTTTATAATTTCTGAGAGCCCAAAGGTCAGCTCACATAAACAGATGAATTTTGCCCTTTATTGCATGTAGGGGGAAGATTAGATAGAATTAAGGTTATCATGCTTATGTGTGCCTAGCACATAGCTGAAATTCTTAAAACAAATACAAACATTACAAACAAGGAAACCAGGTTCCATGCCTTGCTGTCCAGCCTTCTTGTCCCTTTTCTTGGTGTAGCTAAGGCTCATATTTAAAGGCTCAAAGGAGGAAATGTATTTAGATTCATTTGTATCTCTATCTCACATTAAGCCTGGTGTTGATTGTTATTAATGAGAGTAAGGAATTGAATCCTAATATCCGTTACATGTTCCTATATATGGGATCAGATCAAAAACATTTCACATGAACATAAGGACTTGCATGATCAAGTTCCCTTGGTAAAAGCTAATGTCAAGTGTTCACTCTGTGTGTCAAGATGTTCAGGCAGGGCCTCAGTGGTGGGCACCAGCAGGTTCGCACCTACTCTATAGAACCGGTTCTTAACAAGAGATAGTACATATAAAGTTTAAAAATAGCCATTTAAAAGTGGCTGCCAGATGGACAGAGAACCGGTTCTTAATTCCTTTGAACCCCATCACTGCAGGGCCTCCAAGAGAAATTATTTAAGGCGGTACAAAACCCATTTGTGGCCCCTAAGACTTGCAAAATTATTTTGAAATTTAAAAAATGAGGCTAATTAATGCGCAACAAACTTCAAAAAGTGCTTATTTATTGATCATATATTATGTTAAAACATACCGGTATTCAAGTAATGTGACAATATAAAATACTAAAATCTTATCAAGGAAAAAATTAGAAAAAATTTTAACTATTTAATAAGTCCTTTTCTGGCTTTCTTATGTGCAAAATTTCTAATAACGCTATCAAAATCAACTTGTCTGGCAATGCTAGACTCAATGCTTAGTCTTGCTAGGTCAACAAGTCGAGTTTGTGATATCGTAGACTGCAAATAATTTTTTATAAGTTTAAGCTTACTGAAAGATCTTTCAGCAGTTGCTACTGTAGCTGGAATTGTCAACAATATTCTCAAGCTAATACAAACATTTGGAAATAATTCACACAATTTGTATTCTGTTAATAAATTTAGCAATTCTAAAGGTACACGCGTGTATGTGTATATGTGTGTGTGCACATATACCGTATTAATTTGTTAGTAATAAACACTCAAATGGTCCTTCAGTCATGGGCCCCTTCGTAGCTCTTGGGCCCCGGAACAATGTGCCTGCTGGACCCACATCTCATAGGATCTGTGTTCAGGTATAACAAAAATCATTGTTCCTTCCTATTTATGTTAAGTGTGAGTTTCTAAGGAACCTTATAGTTTATTTGAACACAATTTAAAAACCAAATAACTGGTAAAGTTCCCTCTTCTGTGCAGAATATCTTCCCCTTTAGCATCCAGTCATCCTCACTGGCATTCCTGGAAGGGAGGAGGGAACAAAATGCTAAGTTTCTTCCTGCTCCTCACCACTGGTATAAAGCAGACCCTCCTCCATCAATCCCCCCCCCCCCACCAGTCACAGTTTCAAAAAGTTCTATCCCTATTTATTGCTTATATTTTCCCAGTGAGTTGAAAGGAATGATTAAGGGCACCATCCAGAGTAACTACGGGAGCACATAAGCGACATTATATGCACCCGTAGTTACTGCACCACATGGTGAAAACCTATGGGAAATTCATATTGCAATCCAGAGTAACTTGTTCTTACTCCAGAGCAGGGACTCCCCATAGTTACTCTGGATTTCACCCTAGGTCTCTTTAGTTAACCTGATAAAAATCTTGGAAGTAGCAGTATGTCAACCTATGGAATGCTGTTTTTGTTAACTTCAAAGTGCAAAAATAGTGCTGCAGGTGTTCAGGTGGTCTTTGAACATCATTATGAAGGCAAGTATTTTCATTCCTATTAAAAAGCTCTAGCTTATGATGCTCCACAACAGTGATTAACAGAGGTGTAACAGCACTGATGCTTGGCCATGCTGGAGGGCTAAATACGCCTCCCAGGTTTAGTCTCCCCCTAACACAGATCAGTTGATTGGCAACAGAGTGAGAATGTCTACAGCCCATAGGTCTTAATTACCACTGACATTGTTCAGACGGTGATAATTAAGTTGGCTCGGCAGACAGTTGCTTTCTGTGCTAGCTGCAAATGACTAGCCTGCATCATGTTTTTCTCCACTTGGCTCCTTGATAGACTGTGACCTGTAAGAGAGCTTTCCATGGGTGGGTTTGGCCTCCCTAGGGCATTTGCCTGCTCCAGTCCCATTTTTGGTTGTGCAGACAGCTTTTAGGTTTCTTTTATTTAGGATATCTTTAAGATGTTACAAAAAACAAATAATTTTTTGTCTGCACTGCAAAGTTGGTGATGGGTTGGTTGGAAATAATTTTTGTTGGTTTGGAGTGATTTTAGTTTGTTTTTTCTTAATTGTTTTCATGTCAATTTGTATATAATGTTGATTTTTTTAAAAGAGGGATTGAAATGTGTGGAATAATATATAAATCAGCTGCTGAGAAAACAGGAGAAGATGAGAAGCAAATAACACCTCAGATAAGGATCTATTGACCGTTATTATTCAACATGAGAAGAGGCAGTTAGCAGGAAAAATTATTCACACATGTTGTCCAGACTGAAAACTGGTAGACTGGATTTTACACAAGGGGTTGATGAAACTGATGTTTTGCAATCACAACATGTACAACCATTCTGTCACTTAAGAGGCTCCCAGTTACCAAAGCGATTCCACTGTGGCTATTTTGTTGTCTCCTACTTGCCACACGAAACAGAAGATGGGGAGGATGGTGTCTAATGGGTCAGGATAAGATAAGGCAGGAAAAGCCATGGTAGGGTCTTTTTTCCTATTTTGTTTTTAGCAATCATGTGACTCTTAAATAACAGGACAATTTTCTGCATCAACTAGGACTGATGAAAACTTTTGGCTTTTTACCAGAAGTTATTCGACTCCTGAATAAGAATTTAGAGTTCTGGCAACATGAAATGAAACTATGGTAGTTATTGCTGAGTCAGTGGTGTCAGGAAGGGGTGAGCCTAGCAAAATATTACATTTAGACCACATGTTGACCCCAGGTTTCCCTAGGATACATAAAACAGTCATATAAATTTGTTTTGCCACAGCTGTTTCAGTGATAAATTAAGTTACATTTACTGAATTTAAAAAATGAAGAAAATGGAGTATTATGTCAAATAGCAAGTTTCCATAGCCAACAATAGTCCAGCATTTTAATATTTTTCAGGGAATAAGACCACGGGCAAAATCCAGAGTGACTATGGGGAGTCCTTGCTCTGGTGTAAGAACAACTTACTCTGGATTCCAATATGAATTTCCCACAGATTTTCACTAGGAGGTGCTAGTACAGGTGCACGTAAAGTCTCTTATGTGCTCCTGTAGTTACTCTGGATTTGGGGGCATGTCAGTGTATAGTTCATGTTGTTAAAAGGATCCAACGTTTCTTTCTGCACTTTTCAGAACATCATCAGGGAAAAATGAACCCATGTTAAATGAGTCATTTTAACAACATGGACTATGCATTGAAATGGTCTTATTCCCTGAAAATACTGTATTAAAATGTTGGACAATTGCAGTGTAATTGGTGGGGATCTTCACTGTGCACTTGAAGTACGCACTGCAGTATGTAATGGATGTCTAGTAGCAATCCAAATCTTTTCCCCAGCTGTTGTATCAGTTTGGGGGTTCTTGCCATGCCATGTTCCTGTTCTGAGGTAGGACACTTTAGGGCACCTTTTCTGAGCAATCTGCACATGCGTCAGGCAGCAAAGGATACTGATCTGGTCAGCTAGAGGGCTTATATTGTGCCATTGATTTTCTGTATATGTGTCTCAAAAACAAAATGATGGTTTTAAGAGCACCCCAACCCACTTGAAATCATCCCTCTTACCCACAACTGGGTAGTGACCTCATATGGAGGTCTATAAACTATAAACTACCCAGCTGAAGATCGTATAGGCAAGGCAAAGTATGTGAGTTCCAGAGCCACAGCAATGATTAGATTTATTGCATGGATTTTATGTTTTCACAAAGTTTTAATTGATTGGAATTCTTTGGCTATTTTCATTCGTGTTTTTTTTGTTTTTGCACAGTTGATAGGGTTCCTTACTCCACCCCTACAATTTCAGCATTTTCCACCTGTTCAAGTGATGTTTAATAGGAGGTTCACATTTTGATATGTGTGTACACTTGAATACCCCCATAAGATGGTTGACTCAAGCAGGGTTGGGATTTCCCATGGGTGAACATCTGCATTTGAACATTTGCTTGTATTTTCACATGGAAAACAACCACAGAACAAACCTCAAGTGAGCAAATTCCCACACAGTAATTGAACTTTTGTTCTGGCATCTTAGAATAGAGAAACTTAGGCTCCTTCTCACAACTCTGCTTTGTCAGATTAAAGCAAGCTGCTTTGCTATTTCGCTTGTGACAAGTGCTTCCCTGCAAGGACTATTTGTGCATCCCCACACACCATTATGAACCCGCCAGTACTAGGTTGCTAATAGTGCTGACACTCTGTCTCCGCTGAGTGAACCCCTTGGAGACAATCCACGCTGCAAGCTTAGGAGCTACAGTACATCTCGGCAGCTTTCATTTTAGCAAAGCCAAAGAGTTGAGTGAATTAGCATTATTAAGGATGTAACCTTATATTTCCTCTCCTTCCAGGGTTTGGACTGGGTGAACTCTGTGAATCATTCTTGGTCTTAAGAAGCAGTCCTTTGAATCTCAATTAATTTCAAAGATGCACATTGTCTCTGGCTCCAGAGACAGTTACGGTTCTCACTTTTCCACTGTTTAATGAGCTACGTGAAGCTTTATAATGACAAAATGTTCAAATGTGGTTTTGTACAATTTGCGTTTTGTCTCAAATATTTGTTCTAATGTTGTTGGGTTGCTGACTCTTTTGTTAATCCATTAGCTGGAGCTGGAACAAATTTCTTCTTCCTCACATCGATCTTATTTTTCAAAGGATCCTCAAAGTTGTAAACTTCCCTCTTCGTGGGGTCTCTTCAATCAGTTTTGCCCACAACCATGATTGGTCCTTTCAGAAGAGTTTACTTATTGGCAGACAGTGTTCCCTGGACTCTTCCCAGTTCTCATTACTGCGGGCAAAGCTTTTATTTGCTTGTTTAGCACTTTCCCACCACTGCTAGGAATGCAAGAACCAAAACACAAGAATACTGTGTTTCAGTTTTGAGTTCAAGCAGCATGTATGCTCACAATTATAAAATTTAAATGTAAGCAACCAAGGAAGAAAGGCTTTGGTCAGGCATGGGTACCTGAGGACAGTCCATGGCAATATATTTTGCAGGAGAGCAAAAATGTAAAACTTTAAAATTAAAAGACTGAGAGACCCCATTAGGTCCAGTTCCTTGGGTTGTGGACAGGGTGAACATATGACTGGTTTTTTCCAAATTTGTCCACTTTTTCAGCCTTCTTTCCGGGTGTTCTCCAGGGCTTCATTGTCCTCTATTTTGGAACTTTGCAATAGTGTGCAGTACCCCATCATGTCATATGGGGTATATGTCCTACCCTACAATCCAGAGTAACTACGGGGGCACATAAGAGACATTCCGTGTACCCGTAGTTACTGCACCACCTAGTGAAAACCTATGGAAATTTCATATTGCAATCTAGAGTAAATTGTTCTTACACTGGAGCAAGGACTCCCCGTAGTTACTCTGGATTGCACCCTTATTGAATATTCAATATGTCTTATTCAATACATAATAATATATTATTATTATTATTATTATTATTATTATTATTATTATTATTATTATTATTATACTGAATATGTCTTATTCAATATGTCTTATTGAAGAGCAGAATCCAATGCAAAAATCGGTTTTGAAATATCTCCTTCCTATCAAAAGTTATGTCAAAAAACTAAAAATAAAAAATATGCATTGAGCTCTATGTGAAAGTGCCCAATATTACCATTTTAGTTGTGAATAGGCAAATGTGCCATTGTCTGCCAGAAAGGGCAGGCTAAGAGGACCTCAAGAGGATTTCCTCCTTTATAGGTTCAGGCATCTGGTCGCCTTCGTTGTGGAATGATTTATATTTATAATGATGTTTTTTGCATTATCAAGCTATATATTTGAGGCAACCAAAGCTTGCATATGATTTAAAAAAATATCTATTCCAATTTCACACTGTGTAGGTTTTTGAATAGTTGATGATTATGTGGGTGATAGAAGAAGAGGGAATCAATGGACACAGCATTAAAAGAGCAATCCCAGTTCAAAGGGTAGAGACCGTCGTGGCATGTTGAACTCAGGAGTCCTCCTTCTTCACCACTCAGAACCCCTTGCTTTGTAATAGTGAGGAACTCCCTCACTTCAGCCAGACTCTGGGTTTGGTTGAAAGGGGCTTGATGGATCAGCTCAGCAAGATTGAGCTCTGAACTAGGTTGCCCATGTTTTTCGCTTGCCCTGCTCCTGACCTTTGACAATAAATACTCTGACACAATCTAAACAAAATATAGCAAAAAACTTGCCCCTCCTCACACATGTCTTTCTTGCCAGGAAAAAAAGATTCAGAGCAGAAAGGCAAGTATTTATTGTCCAGTCTTATGAAAATGCCTTAAAGGTCTTTGAACAGAGATGCTTCCTAAGATATTTTGGATAGTAGAATGAAGGCAAGGCTTATTAATGCACACAGTTATCTGTAACAGAGCAAAAGCCTGAAACACATAAGTTTTTCATTATCACTATGTTGGAAGATAATCACCCTTGTAAGAGTGCAAGAGCTCCTAACATTAAATACATCATCTGCCATTGTATATCATAGCCCTTCTGCAAAAGCAGGAGTTATCAGGAGTAGGGTATTATCATGGATGTTCTCACTATCAAGGGTTTCCCAGTTCACTCTAATAAAAGAGACAGTCCCATACCCACTTTATCTGTGCAGATGGTTCCTTTCCTTGCAGTGAAAGGAGAAAAAACTGCATACTTACTGTATCTAGCATCTCTGTGTGAATATTTAGAATTGGTGAAGACTGTTTTATTTTTAGTAACATGTATTTTCTCCACTTTTTTCTTTAAAAAAAATTTCTGTAGCCCAAACCAACAAAGGGAAGGATGCGCATCCACTGCTTGGAAAATGTTGACAAAGCCCTTCAGTTTCTGAAAGAACAACGGGTGCATCTTGAAAACATGGGATCCCACGATATCGTGGATGGGAATCACAGACTAACTCTTGGCCTTATTTGGACGATTATATTGAGATTCCAGGTAAAGACAAAATAATCTTTGGCAAGGTTTTATGCTGATTACACAAAGTTTTGCAGTATTTGTGTGCGAGTGTACACATGAGCTCTCTCTCAAAATTTTGAAAATTTTCAAAAATCATTTTTCTCTTAAAATTCTAAAGGCTAAAATTTGGCTAAGAAATTGCTGAATGAATTGGTTGTGTGGCATTGCAGATCCAGGATATCAGTGTTGAAACAGAAGATAACAAAGAGAAGAAATCTGCTAAGGATGCACTGCTGTTGTGGTGCCAGATGAAGACAGCTGGGTGAGTTTGAGTTGAGTGGCTACCAAGAAAACTATCTTTGCAGTATTCTAAAATGCACTGAACATTGTACTTTCGTTAAGTTAACTATTGGCTTGGTCTAATGCAGGGGTCTCCAAACAACGAACCAGGGACCAGATGTGGCCCTCAACGAGCCTCATTGTGGCCCCCGGGAAGACCCTCTATTCAACCCTTGAGCAAGACTTGTAATTTACTCCAATACATTCTTATACGTAAATTTTTGTCAATTTATTCAAATTTGAAATGTAAATTAGTTTTCTGGCCCCCAACACTGTGTTAAAGAGATGATGTGGCCCTCTTGCCAAAACGTTTGGAGACCTCTGGTGTAATGAATCTGCACTGGCAGATTGGCAAACAGCTGCACATACCACTTTCTGCTCCAGCAAACCATTACTGTCTATGCTATTCTAACAGCAATGCAAGCTGTTGTAAGGCAGTTTGGGGGCACCGCAGCTCATGTTGACATCACCAAATGGGCATGATCTGCCCTTGCTAGATATAAAAATACCAGACATCACAGTTTTACACAAGTCTGATATTGAAGTCTTCCCTGAAGTCTGGAATGGAGCACATATATGACATGTTGCAATCATTACCAGTTTAGGTACTGGAAATTGAAAACCCAGGCCTTCTAGACAATTTTATGTGGAGTCTGGAGGGAGAAAGGGATCCTTAGTCTCTTTAAGAGCACAAAGAGTAGTCAACCTGCCCTTAAAAAAATTTGTTGACCACAGCCTCCAAATATTTTCCATATAAATGGCCCTAGCAGTGGTTCCTTATGGCCAAATTAGATATTTGGGGTTACTACATGTTTGTTCACACCTATAACATAGATGGTGGTCTACTCATGTCAAAATGACTGTGTAGGGAAGAGGAGTGAAACACTTTCCATTCCCCACTACATGTTAGTTCAATTGGCTGCTTTACAATCCAGTCCTACTGTGGTCTTACTCTGATGGATCTTCCAATCTGTCACTGTAAGACCTTGGCCACTGTTGATAGCAGATGGCTCTCTAATGATAGAATGGGAGCAGGAAAGCCTAGTTACAACAATGGATGGCCTCCGAATCCACACCAGCGAAGGTAGGCTGGGGGGGGGCACTTTGAGAGAGAATTGTGGGAGGTTAATGGTGGAGAACGGGCTGCTGACTTTCCTCAGATTTTTGCGAGCTGAACAGCTGTCATGTGTCCAAGGATACCCATTAAAGGCCAGGCAGCCTACAAAGAGAAAAATACTGTTAAATAAAGATTTTTATTGTCTTTCTTGGGCTGTTTGGTACTCTTCCCCTGACCTAGCATGCAGTCTGCACTCTTGTCAGCCACACTGCTAGGGGATAAGATGAGGCCCTTAATCAGTTTCACCTTGCCTAGCTCAGATCTAGTAACAAAAACTGAGTAAGGGAAAAACTGCCTAAAAATAGAGGAGCAGAACAAAGGTAAAGTGAGGGAGAGAGTGGGTTTCTCTTCCCTCTCCTGCACATATACTTTTATAAACAAACATTTGAGTAATGGCATGCAATTGCCTTAAGCATCTGATTTGGCCCTTGTGTTACAGAAGGAAGGAGAACTAAATTCATGCCATCTTGTTGGTGCCATGTTCTGGAACCTCCTTCCGCCTCCTTGATGGATTGTTCAACTGGCTGGGCTGCACAAGTGGGGCATATTCCCAAGGACTTGGTAGTCTTGGACCCATCGTCTGCTTGCATACTTCCCCTCCATGCTATCTCCTGAAGGGTTTCCTTTTCTCACCTGCTCTTGCAGGCCCCATTTCCTCCCCTGTCCTGTCATCTGCAGTTACCCTGCGCTTGTCCCCTCACAATACCTGGTTGTGTAGTGTTGGGACTTCAACAGTTTTCCATGTTAATGCTATTTTCATCTTTCTGGCAGTAAGTAAGATCATTAGTAGTTCCATATCAGAATCCTCTACATCTTTTTGTATGATATATCTAAATCAAGCAGGTTGTGGGGTAGGCCATATCCTGTTTTTCCTTCTGGGGCTCCACTTGAAAATGGACTGCTGGCTGTTTGAAGGCTGCTGAAATGCAGGTTTTCTTGAGCAGCTGCTTGACACCATTCGTGTCTTTGAGCATAATCCTATATTGATTGAGTTCTCTTTTTTATGGTTCTTTTGTTGTGTCAGCTATCCCAATGTCAACATTCACAACTTCACCACCAGCTGGAGGGACGGCATGGCTTTCAACGCACTAATCCATAAACACAGGTGGGCACTTGTCGAAATCTTGGTGAAATGTTTAAGTGTTGGCGCTATAGATGCATAATAGAAACTGGCCTGGATCTTCCTTTTTGAGCACGTGTGTTAAGCCACTTCTCTCCTCATTTAGAACTTTAGCTTGATCTGATAGTTTTCGTTCCCTAAAGACTATGAGCACAATCCTAACTCCAAAGTCTAATCCAAAGTAAGTTCCATTGTGTTCAATGGGTCTCACTCCCAGGAAAATGCCTTGAGGATTGAAGCCTAAGGCTGCAATAATAACCACACTTTCCTGGAAGTAAGCACTATTGAACACAGTGGGGCTTACTACTGAGTTGACATATCTACCAGTAGGGCTATATCCTAAAGTGAGATTAAGCCCCTTGCTCCAGAGCAGTTAAGATGACTTTCCATAAAATAGCACTAGAGGGTGACGGAACTGCGTAGACCCATAACTGGTATGGATTTTGCCCGTAGACATGTAGACTGAGTAGACTACTGAGTTGCACTGTATGGCTGCAATCCTATGTTTGCTTTCCTGGGAGTAAGTCCAACTGAATACAGTTAGGTTTGAGTTTTGAGTAAATATGCATAGTGTGTGGTTAGTGTGTTAGATATAAGGACATTTGCTCCAATTTATTCTTTTTGCCATTGTCTCTACCTGTTTTGCACCGTCTAATCTTGCATTGTAATCTCCAAGAGACATCTTGTATTTTGTTCTTGTTTCTTTGTAAAGCACTGCATTGATTGTACTGTGTTATTATGAATAATAACTGCAGGCGGTCTACAGTAGATGCTGAGAAAGACTATGTGTGAACATTGGATTTCCTAAGGAAATTTGACTCATGTGAATGCTGTTCATTGACAGCATGGCTACTCAGAAAAATAATTCAGTGGGCTTACTTTCAAAGTATGTATCTAGGATTGCACCCTGTGTCACTTTATTTAAACGCTATGCCCCAGAACAAGTTTATAAAACTTTGTTTTAGTGATAATTTCTGTGGGAGGGTATCGGGAGCATTGTGTGTGAGAAATGAGAGTACCACTGGGGTTTCATTTTGTATTATTTTCCATAGCATTTCAATTTGCTGAAAAGACAAGTCTTTGTTTTACCTTAAAAAGTGACTTGCTTCTTTAGCACTGGAAAACCTGTCAGATAAAGCATGAAGAAAGCCCCTTCTCTGTATAGACCACTCTCACTCTCTTTGAATTCTGATCTATATCAAGATGATGTTGATGATTTTGCTAATAAAATCCAAATATTAGAGGCCAAAGGTCAGCAATTTGGCTAGTAACACACAACCCTCCTCCACCCTATTGCAGCTACCAGATCATCTGTCCTTGAGCACATTTCTCTCCATCCCATCTTTGTCTCCCATGCTCCTCCTGCATGCTCTGTCTTGCCTTTATCCTTCTCTTGTGCACTGCCTTTTTTTGTCTGTCATTCTCCCTCCCATATATTACTCTGTCCCCGTCCCATGCATTCCCGACTGTGTTTCTCCACCACAAGGCACACACTGTTCATTTGAGCATAAGAAGAGGCCTGCTCAATCAGGCCCAAGATACAGCTAGTCCAACTTCCTTTATCTCACAGCAGTCCACTAGATACCTCAAGGTTCATACTAGACAAGATACTGGCATCTCATTTAACTTGGGCCACTTTATTAAACACAATTCACCAATTTTTGAAACATGAAACCTACTGAATATATCTGCCCTCCCTCACCAGACTGTGGTAGGCAGAAATTAACAAAAGAAAACTACAATCTGTGGCCATTTCAGATGACAGAAAAATTCCTACCTGGCCCTCATGATGAGGGGGATCTGCTGTACCCATTATGGCTGGTAACATATGGTGGACCTTTCCTTCAGAATTCTGTCCAATCCCCTCTTAAAGGCTGCACAAGTGGGCCAAATCATCACAACATCCTGCGCAAAGAGTTCCAAAGACTAATTGCACTCTAGCTTAAGAAATACTTTCTTTTATGTTTTTTCCCCAACACACAATTTGAGTATATATCACCTATTTTTGATGTTGTGTGAGAGTGAAAAGAGTATCTCTCTATCAGTCCATCACCTACATAATTTTATGTGTCAGTCATGTCCGCTGCTTAATTTTGTATGTCCCATTCATGTCCCTATTGTGAGATTGCACTGCCACAAAGACAATAAACTGTAGATGACTAGGGGTGCAATCCTAACCTAGGGTGGCACAACTCATTGGTCTTCTGTTCCCATGGTGATGTAGAAAGGCAAGTACATGTCTGTGCACTGGCCTAATTTCCCCCTCCCCCCGCCCCCCGGTAATACAACACTTTTGTGACACCCCTAGGCCAGCATAGGAGTTGTGCTGGGCTTTTGCCAGCCTACTTGTGGGTTAGGATTGCAGCCTACGTCTCTGAAATGAGAAGCTGAAAAATGCACACCATGGCCCTGTGTGGTAACATCTGCTTGACCTGACTTTCCGTTCTTGATCTTGACCTTTATCAAAGACCTCTGAGCTGCTCGACCTTGATCTTTCTAATTCTGTTACACACTTTCATGTTAATAGAAAGGATGTTTATATGGAAGAGAGCAGGATTATGTATTAATTTTCTGTTCTTTGATCAGGCCCGATTTAATTGATTTTGATAAGCTGAAGAAATCAAATGCACACTACAATCTACAGAATGCTTTTAACCTGGCAGAACAGCACCTTGGCCTTACTAAATTACTGGACCCAGAGGGTAAGAGTGATAGTCTTCAACAGAAAATGTCTTTTCTTAGAACCCAAGCCTCTTAGTGCTCTTGTTATCATTCTAAGAAGATATGGAGGGGTTTGGGTAGCAGTGTAACTAGAGTAACACAAGTTGGATTCTTTCCACTAGTGGTGGCAATTGATCAAGAACAAGTTGCAAACCTGGTTCACTAATACATAAACTAACAGCCCAATCCTGTGGGCTCTGTCTGGCAGTGGAACACACATTTTGCTGATGGGCAGATTTCTGGAAAGTGCCAGGAAGCACATTTTGGCAGCAGACTCACTAGCACACTGCCAGGACCTTAGCAGGAAAGCCAGAGTCTTTCCTTATACATGATTTTTCTCCCCTTTGGGGAGAAATGTAGGGTACAAATCAATCCAAATAAATAATTAAAATATTGTTGGAACTCCATCCCTTTGCAGAAGCAGGTAAGTCATTGCCAGACAATGACTCCAGGAGGAGTGGGGAAAAGCAGAATTGGGCTGGAGTTTGGATATTATGGAAAGAGGAGGTACAGGAGAAGGTGGATGATACCAATGGTGCTCACTGGATCCTGCTCTCCATTCTAGCCTCCCTCCCCTTTACTTGGAATTGTGCTATAGAAATTACTTGCACAGGTGATTGGAGGTGAGGAGGCCAAAGCAGGAATAAAAGGATCACTTTCCCTGCTGAAATCTGACTCTCCCCCCCCCCCACCCCACATACAAAGTATCTGTTTTGGTGCACGAAAGGATAGGAATGAGCTCTCAGAGCGCAGTCCTAACCAATTTACGATGGCATAAAGTATCTGGCATTTCTTCCCTGTGGTGGTGTGGGGAAGTCAGCATATGTTTGTTCACTGGTCTAACCCTCCCAGGAGTGGGTGCAGAAGTGCCTTAAAGTACTTTTGTGACTCTCCCAGGTCAGTACAGAACTTATGCCAGGCCTTATGCTGGCCTAACTAGAGGTTACGATTGCAGACTCAGTTAAATAGAGGCTCGTTAGAAACGGCAGCATCTCTCTTCAACTTAGTACCACAGCCTGTGATAGAACGAGGCTGTGATAGAACAGAGGAGAGCGACAAGAATGATCAGTGGGATGGAAGGGAAACCCTACGAGGAAAGGTTGGGGGAACTTGGGATGTTCAGCCTGGAGAAGAGGAGGCTGAGAGGAGACATGATTGCCCTCTTCAGATACTTGAAGGGCTGTCATAGGAAGGAAGGGGCTCATATGTTCATAGCTGCTTCTGAAAGCAGAACTAGAACCAATGGGTACAAACTGCAAGAGAGGAGATTCCGGTTGGATATCAGGAAAAAATTCCTGACTGTGAGGGCAGTTCGGCAGTGGAACAGATTGCCAAGGGAGGTGGTGGACTCTCCCTCACTGGGGATCTTCAAGCAGAGGCTCAACGAGCACCTGTTGGGGATGCTCTAGGGGGATTTCCTGCTGCAGGCAGGGGGTTGGACTAGATGACCTACTAGGTCCCTTCCAACTCTATGATTCTATGATTCTAACTGCTGATTTTCTATATTTTAGTTGTAGTGCTTTTACACAAAATACAAAAGTGCTTTTAGAGGTGAATCATTGTATATATTATGAATAAATTGCTGACTGAATGAATGACACTGTCCATTCACATTCCTCACAATCCAGATTAATTATGTGAGACATAAGAGACATTACGTGCACCCGTAGTTACTGCACCACTTAGTGAAAACCTATGGGAAGTTCATATTGCAGCCCAGAGTAAATTGTTCTTATACCGGAGCAAGGACTCCCCGTAGTTACTCTGTATTTAGAATCATAGAATCCTAGAGTTGGGACCTAGTAGGTCATCTAGTCCATTGATGAAGGTGGCCCTTCATCAATGAACAAAATATGTCCATTAATTTGGGAATAAATAAAGGATTAATTCTGAACTCCATTTTGGAGCTTTGAAGAAGAAAGGCAGACATTGTACCAAGCGCACATCTTTTGCTGGAAATATGTTAAACTTTAACATGTTAAAAATATGTTAAATCCGTTAAACTTCTTCATCTTGTTCCTTAACATCCAGCAGAATTTGTCTTGTGCCATGAGTCCACAACAAATTGCACTTTCCTGCCTTCCAGACTCCCACCAGTGACAACTGATGATACAAAAGTGGGATAGAGAATTAGAAAATTTTTGTGATGTTGCAACACAGTTGCATTCAGCATAACAGGGGCGGGGAAACTAAATGTGCAACTGTTCTTTTTGCTGATAGCCACACACTGAATGCAATGCTGTGTTCCAATAGGCTTGAAAAGCAGATTGTTTTGAAGTCAAGCACAACCAGGTTTTGTACTAAAGCAACTCTTATTTGATTTTCAGATATCAGTGTTGACCATCCAGATGAAAAGTCCATTATCACCTATGTGGTGACATATTACCACTACTTTTCTAAGATGAAAGCATTAGCTGTTGAAGGAAAGCGTATTGGAAAGGTTTGCAAGCTAAGGTTTTATACGCCATGCAGCTCGCTTAAATCTTCTTTTCTGCTGACAGCCTCAAGCTCATTGTGTGCAAAGTTGTTAGTGGCTCTCCAATAAATCTCTACTGTGGGTTTGAGCAAGATATTTTGACTGTGAATTCATTGGAGGTACCATGGGCTTGATTCTAACTAACATTAAACTGAGATTTTGACATGTTAATAATACTATAATTGCTGTCAGACCTGCCAATGTTTTTGCCTACCTTGCTTATTTTTCATTTCCCCTCATTAGCCCCCAGAATAATACAATATGTGAACATATTTGAACATTCCCCCCTATTTGAACATTCCATATTTGAACATTATATTATGTTCATATAATATATGAACATGAGAAGTCATGACAGACATGAGACGTAACATCTTCTTAATTTCAAACTTTATTTACAGATAGGATTTTAAAAGCACCCCAGTGGTTACCAGACAACTAAAAAAGTATATGGATGGTGCTTAATTGACAATTTTAACAAAAATTTGTATGCACGTATACCCACACGCATACAAACACACAATTAGATTTGTGTTTCAGATTTGTGTGTAGATTTGACCTTTAGTGAGATTTCTTAATGGAACAAAGCCAGCATCAGTTGAGCTTTTAATAAGGTTTCAAATAATTGTTCAGTCATGATCTGTTTGTGTGGCTTTTGATTAGTCACTGTTGTTTGTCTCCATTTCCCCTTCTGTAAACTGAAATTATGAATATCTTACTTATCTGGGTCCCAGAGCATTTTCTAAAAGGACATAAAGCAGCAATGTTGCTGAATCAAAGCAGTTTTCAGTCTGGTCAGTGCCAAGGTGGAAACCAACCATGGAATCCTAGACATACCTCTTTGTGTTCCTTTATAGAAGAAAGGGAGGTCATACATGAACTGTCATTAATAAAAAAAGAATTACCCAGTAGTTGTCTTGAAGAATGTGATGATAATTATAACTTTTTTAGAATTATATTTTATAATTTTTCCACACCATGGGCACTGTCCTGACACAGCTGTATCAGTGCTGGAAAGTTCATTACGATTGCACCCATTTTCACAAGTATCCTTGAGAATAATAAGGCTCTGGTTCAGTTTAACAGCTAGTGGCCTTGACAACTGTGACATCAATCTTAAAGAGAGCTTCAACCCCCTGTGCTACCTACTCACTTGCCTTCTGACTTGGAGCAACAATAATAGGAATACTGATGAAGTTGTACAGAATTTTGGGTCTTGTTAAAACCCACATCTCAAAAGAGGGGCAGATTTCACAAACTCATCATTCTTTGGTTTGAATTCAAAACTGAGAAGAGATAACTGGGCTAAATATAATGTAACTTTGTAGCTTCACTGCTTTGAGTTGAGGGAAAGTCAGTCCCACCTCTCTCCTGGGCTGGTTCCTCTTTCCACCAGGAATACTTCCCCCTGTCCTAAAAGACCTTAGGGTAAGCTGATGCTCTTCCTTTTCTCCAGTAGTGTTGGTCCAATGCTGTGCCTAGCTCCAACTGGCACTGCACTGGTTCACCTTGTATGGAAGGTGCTATAAACCGCACATTTGTAGCACCTTTTCAGCATTGGTGCTGGAACTCAGTGCCTACAATAGAAGCCCTTAAGAATGGCTTCTAATCAGTTCTCATAGGAGTTTCATGCCATGTTGAGCATTGTTCACTGGCTTCAGTGTTCTTATGGGATAAACAGTGCCATTGAAAACGTCACTAAAACCCAATTTTTAAAAACTGCTATTGATTGTGAAGGATTTCTCAGTACAACTCATCTATCATGCTCCCTACAAGCAGTCTGAAGTTGTAAATGTATCTTACCTTCTAAGCTAGTACGCCCTCATCTCCCCCCATTAAGTGTTTTATCACCTCTGTTCTTTGTGGTTTGCTTCATAAGCTGCTTCCCCATCACCATTGCCTTTATTTACGTCTGGGTAGTCATCTGTTTGTTTTTTATTGTCGTTGTCTAGGTGCTTGATAATGCTATTGAAACTGAGAAGATGATCGAGAAGTATGAATCTTTGGCTTCTGACCTCCTTGAATGGATTGAGCAAACCATTATTATCCTGAACAACCGCAAATTTGCCAACTCGTTGATTGGTGTGCAACAGCAGCTACAGGCATTCAACACCTATCGCACAGTGGAGAAACCACCCAAGTAGGATTCATCCACCATGTTCTTTTTTCAGTTCTTCATCCCAACTTAATAAACCAATTGGAATCCTTTACGCCATTTACGCCTGCCAATCATAGAGAATTAGAGACTACTTAAGTTGCACTTGTTCACATTATCAGCTTAATTCATGCCTAGATGCCTCCTAGCATTTGTGTCTATGAATTACTTGATTCTGTGGTTTCTCTACACCAAATCATTGCCACCAACAATAATTTAAAAACTAAGTGGTTTGACCACAGGCACGATATTTACACACTGTGGACAGTCATAGTTGTATCTATTCTGATCCAAGAAAGTCATACTCTAAGCCTGGGTCCTCCAAAAACCCAGCCCAGGGGCCAGATGTGGCCTCGGCAAGCCTAAATGTGGCCCCCGACAAGACCCCTTTATCCAGTCCTTAGGGTAGCCTTGTAATCCACTCCATTATTATATGCAAATTTATTCAAGTTTGAAATGTAAATTAGTTTTCTGTCCCCCAACACAGTGTCAGAGAGATGATGTGGCCCTCCTGCCAAAAAGGTTGGAGACCCCTGCTCTAAGCAAACATGGCATGTAAACACCTAGAGTTCCCATTGCAGAAAGTAGCAGTTCACTGTTATCCCTGAAAATTTAACATAGTGCACCATCCAAAATAGTGCAAAGGATAATTCCAATCCTACCTACAGTTTGTAATAGTAATTCTTAGGTGGGAATCCAAATCATACCGAGAATTGAGCTCCATAGGACTTTGTCATTATTAATGACAACTAGGTTTACTTTTTTTATAATAGTAAAGCTTCTGAGTTGCTCATCCTTTAACTGAAGAACTGTGTATAGCATGACAGCTTCCTGCCCTATCAGTTCAGTTAGAATAAAAATCATTGGCTTGGAGTCGTATGTTGTTGTTCTGAATGAAAGGCAGTCCTGTCTTTCTCTTGTACCCCCCACCCGCCACCTTATTACAGGGATCCCCCAAGCCTTACGAGACCATTTTCATGGATATAAGAGGCTATATAGGACAGGGGTAAGATAGAAAGTTCATTCCATCTGTTCAGTGGACATTAGGTTCAAAATGATAATGTGAACTGTTTTAGAATCTGATTTTCCTTTAGAACAACCCCAGAGCCAATATGGTTGACTCTCAGTTTTTATTTATTTAGTTAAGCTTTTATCCTGCTGGCCCCAGGAACAAAACTGTTTATATAGTTTCCCTAAGTGCAGTACTTCCTCTTATGAGCATACAGAGACCAGAGTGCCACAAATTAATTTGTCTAGCAGTCAACAGTGTGATCAAGACAAAAGACTGCAACAGAGCAGTAGTTCTTAATCTGGGTTTGATCGAACCCCAGGGGTTCAGTGAGTCAGTCTCAGGGGTTTGGTGGAGGTGTGTGTCCATTCTGTTTGCCAGGTGCATTAATATACTTTTGTATATTAATAAAACATTTTATTTTTTCCAACTATTTTCCAGCTCCAAGGGTTTGGTGAATGCACATATGAAACTTGTGGGGTTCAGTACCACCTTGCAAAATTTCTTTTTTCTTGGATTCAATTACATTCTATGGAACATTTGTTCATTTTTTTTATATTAATCTGTTCCTTTTGATTTGCTTATTCTGTTCCTCCTTTAAAATATGGATGTGTATTCGTATGATGTTAAACCTGTAATTTCAAACTAATACTTTTTCGTAAAAGAAAGGTATTTATTATATCCTTCATTGAATAGTTACACCCTTTTCCCTCCTTTGGCTCCAGTACACAGATGGGTGTTCCAGTGAGTCTAGGACACTGGTTCCCCAGACTGATGATTCATGATTCACAGAGGGAACTGGAAATGGTTCATTCTCCCTTAAGAGAAATTGTCCAGGAGTGTGTTCTACAACAATCATGTCACCATGAGACCTAGAGAAATTTAAATCTATGATGGTCACAAAGCCTCCTGGAAGCTAACAGTCTCCTGTGTAACCCTCCCTACTGCTGCACTGAGTTCCATTTGCCAGTCAGAGCTCACTTCTGGTTTGCAGTTGCATTCCCAGCAACAACAACTTCCTTAGATGAGTTTGGGAATCACTGGTCTTGGATATTCTGGAACAGCATCTGTATCTTTCTCTTTCTCAATAAATATTTTTATGGAAATTAAACCTAATGAATTAAGCCAAATGAATTTAGCTTTGGCTTACAAAAATTGAGATTTGGTATCTCAAGAAATACTGAACAGAATGTGTCCACTGAAGTGAAGTTGACAGAAGCCTGAGTAGTCATCTGAATAACATAGAGCTTAGACTCTGACCTGTGACTCATATTGGCAGCTGAACAGAGAAGAGTTGATGCAGAATCATAGGAGCTCAGAAGCCTTAGCAAAGTAACTGTGATGTATCTATTTTGAAATTGTAATCATACAACAGAGTGTTCATGCTAGTGATCAAAGGCCCCAATCCTGCAAAGGAATGCTACTAGAAGCTTAGCTATATTGACTGTACTGATCATGGGGTGAAGCTTCAAATTCACCAGTCAGCAGTTAACACAAAACAGACAGCGCGAGAAAAGATGAAAAGAAATCAGCTTGTTTCTTTTATCCTCTGGGAGCTAAATGAAAATGGTCATTGGGACTGTGACATTTGAACCAGCTGTTTCTAGCTGAGCACATGTGGTTTTCACCCAGTAATATATTAAAGGGAGGGAGGAATTAAACATTCTGTTTCCCATGTAAAACATTCAGTTTTTTCGATGGAACATCCTGACCTATCTTTGGAAAGGTAATGTTGCCCTCTGGCTTCTTTTAGATTCACTGAAAAAGGAAATCTGGAAGTACTTCTCTTTACCATTCAAAGCAAAATGAGAGCTAACAATCAGAAAGTGTACATGCCAAGGGAAGGGAAACTCATCTCAGATATCAACAAGGTAAATACCTGCGTCCCTTTATTTTTTTCCTTTTTCCTCCAGTGTTAGCAACTAAGCTGTAGGCACACAAGACAAGATCAGAGAGGAGAACTGTCTCCTTACTGGATCATTGTAGCATCTATAGATGGCAAGTTGATGAGATAATGTGTCCGAGGTAGAAGAGAAGTCAAAGGGCAAGAACTGAGTTAGAAGTTAAAAGAATCAAAAGTCAAGTGGTAGTCAGTACTAAAGAGATCTCTCTGAGCCAAATCAAGGGTGCTGAAGGATCATTTGGAAATGGAGAGCAAGGATATAGGAAGATTTATGTCACACCAAGTGGCGTTTGACCAGGCAGTGGCTGCAGAGAGGAGTTAAAGGAGTACCCTGAGACAGAGGGAAAGATTATGAAGCCATTTCTTGCTCAGGTGACAGCTAAGCATTGGTCTAGTAATTGGACTCATCCCTGGCCGAGTCACCAGGGACCAGAGCACAGATGTGAGCTGAATTAATGACTGAACCCATGGAGCAATTCTCTTTGGGTCCATTCAGTGGCCCAGATGGCTCACTCCAGTGAACTCTCGTGCCAGCAAGCAAACAAACAAAGTTCTTAATTGAAGAGTGGTAGTTCCTGACACGGGACTGGAGTCATATAGTAACTCATTTTCTTATAATGAGGGAAGCTTTCATACCCTACAATCCAGAGTAACTACGGGAGCCCGTAAGAGACTTTATGTGTACCCATAGTTGCTGCACTACTTAGTGAAAACCTATGGGAAATTCATATTGCAATCCAGAGCAATTTGTTCTTAAACCGGAGCAAGGACTCCACGTAGTTACTGTGGATTGCACCCAAAGTCACTTTCTGAAGAGGATCCACACAAACTCCAAACTGAAAATTCACATGTAACAGTTCTTTGAATGTTACTCCCATGCAACAGGAAATTGCATTTTAAAAAATCACATGTAATATATGCATATGTAATGATGAGGAAATGTATCGGAACTTCAGTCTGCAAAGGACTGCTCAGGTTGTTCTTGGTAAAATAATATATTGGATAGTTTTATTTAGTTTTGCAGTATGCTGATTACAAGCCACCTTGTGTAAGTTGTTAAAGGGTGGGATATAAATGATTTAAAGAAATATGCCACAATGAGTAGGCGCATTTATAAAGGGAACGTTGTGTTGGACATGCAGTGTGCGAAACTGCATACGTTTTGCCCTGAAAGTGGATAAAGCTGTGCCCAATATCCACTCCAGAACCTCCTATGGAAACCCAAATCTTCAGATACAATGGGATGCTCCCTGACAGAGTATTCTGAGCCTGACACAGGTCAGTTCAGGTGGGGAATAACCTTGTGAAGACTCTTATTATAGCACAGTCTGAATTCAAGTCAGCAATTTGCTGTACTGGTTCAACCAGATGAACAGCAACCAGTCTGACAAGATCTTTTCGGGATAACCAAGTGCTTTAAACCAGATAAGTCTTCCTAATTTGCTCTTTATCCTGCCAGGAATTCCCAAGGCAACTGCCACTGCTTGTATCCAGGAGGCTTGCTTTCCTTCCTTAGAGCAATAAATTCTACTGTTCCCTTGCTTGTGAGTTAAGCTCTTTTGCCTGTAAGATCCTAAAGATTCTTGGGTTTCAGGCAGAGTGACAGCTGCCAAGATTTAGAAGAATCCCTGGCTAATTACAGATCTGTTTCTTTGTTTGGGAAGACCTCAAATGATTCTTTCTGTCCAGATTCTTACTATTCAGACCAGAGGCATGAATTATGGTCATGGTTTGAAAGTATGTATCTGACAATATATTGTGGGCTGATGGTGCAAACAGTGCACGATTTGTTCTCATTGTCTTTTGACATATCTAAAAAGTCTAATCCAGAGTAACTACGGGGAGTCCTTGCTCTGGTATAAGAATGATTTGCTCTGGATTGCAATATGAATTTCCCATAGCTTTTCACTAGGTGGTGTTGTAGCTACGGGTGCACGTAATCTTTCTTACGTGCTCCCATAGTTACTCTGGATTGTAGGGTAAGTGCCTTTTTCAAAGTAATGCTCAGTTATATCCTATGTTTCCAGGTTTTTTAATTTTAATTTTTTCCATTAGCCCCAGTAGAGGGGGATAGGATTGGGTAGTAAATAAGCTTTGTGACTGAGTGAAATGTGAGCCAGAATTGCTCCTCTATGTCCAGCATTCATAGTATACACCTCCCTGCTACTTGGTGTCCAGTAAAGACACTTCATTGCAAAAGCCTCTCATTCCAGACACACATTTATGCTCTGCAACTAATGGTGTTTTCAGCATTTAAAATTTTGTTGTTTGTTCTTTGTACTGAGAATGTATCTAAGTGGAAATGTAAAATATAAAAATCCCATGTCCTTAATGGAAAAATCAATGGAAATCTATTCAGTTTCTATCTTTTTAGCAAATTTTGGTTATGTGTATATTTTTCACCACAAACCTGCCATTAAAAAAGTCAAAACAGTCCTGCTTCTGGGCTTTGTGGCTGCAATCCTATCCACACTTTCCTGGGAATAAGTTCCATTGATTTTAATGGGACCAACTTCTGAATAGAACTACATAGGATTGAGCTTTGTGTCAGCTACCATATTACATTCTGTGATCCAATTTATGCCATGGAGATTTCCCAAATTCAGTATATAGCAAAAAAAATATGGTCCAAATAAAGAATAAGGTTTTATGTACAACAGGGCAATCTTCCAAAAGCAAAACAAACCACTGTGACCAGCCCCAAAGCATAAGCCCAGTCATTGTGACTTGAATTTTCTAATTAACACCAGCCAACAGAGGCTTTCCTTATTATTTTACAGTGTTGATTCATTGCAAAAGTAGAGTTTGGAATTTTCTCACAGACAATTTTCCTTTATATAAATTAAACTTTTTTGTTTGCACGTCTCCAGGCCTGGGAAAGACTGGAAAAAGCTGAACATGAAAGGGAACTGGCACTGCGCAATGAGCTCATCCGACAGGAGAAACTGGAACAACTGGCCCGCAGATTCGACCGCAAGGCAGCTATGAGGGAGACGTGGCTGAGTGAAAACCAGCGCCTGGTTTCTCAGGTGAAGTTATTTTTGTTATGATGCCTAAAAGTCCTGAAAGTGAAAGAGCTTGTGAACACGTTGGTACATTCCAAGGAAAATGAAAGCTTGCTGAAGTATGTCCCCAAATATGTTTCTAAAGTGATACTTGGCATGGCATTTGATGGGGGTTCCTGCCTGAATAATAGTCCAATGTTGGGTTCCACCCCAACTCCCGGTAATGTTCAGGCAAGCTTGAATTTCACCACATCATGCTTTCCCCCACTCCAGCCTAGAGCATTGGCTTCAGGCTTCTTATTGGTGGGACCAGGAAAATGTGGTGAAATGGTACAAGGGGTCTGTGCCTAAAGTTTAGTTCAGGGTGGACAGCATTCCCAGTTCCATCCTGTGAGTATTGAAAGAGTCCTCCTATCTTTGAATAACTCACCATCTTAAGAAGGAGTCTTAAGACTTCAGTTGTGTAATTTCTGGTTTCCCTGACATGAACTGCTTGTATCGTAAAGCAGTCACATAGTCCATCACTGTATTTACTGTCACCTGATCATGAGGAAATGCAATTACCAGATACTAGGTGGTACAGGTTTGTTTCTACTAAGTTTGCTTTGGGATGATTCTGTGGATGGGTTAGTTTCTGAACAGCTATGTTTCTGTGTCTATATAGGACAACTTTGGGTTTGACCTCCCAGCGGTGGAGGCTGCCACAAAGAAGCATGAAGCTATTGAGACGGACATTGCAGCCTATGAAGAAAGAGTCCAGGCAGTGGTTGCTGTTGCCAAGGAACTGGAGGCTGAAAATTACCATGACATTAAACGCATCACCGCAAGAAAAGATAATGTGATCCGCCTTTGGGAATATCTCCTGGAACTGCTCAGGGCACGCAGGCAACGACTGGAGATGAACCTTGGCCTGCAGAAGATATTCCAGGAGATGCTGTACATCATGGACTGGATGGATGAAATGAAGGCAAGTGGCAGAGGTGCAGAATAATCATGTTCAAAAAAGGTTTGAACATTTCAGTTTTCCCAGTTCAGTTATTAGTGCATTGCTCAGGATTCATACTAAGCCTATCCAGATTCTGTGCTCAGAGTAAATTATATACAGGCATCCTCCTGTATCTTTGAGGGTTTTGTTCTGAAGGCCCCTCTGATTATGGAAATAGTGGATGCCCTATATAAATAATGCACCCCATTATCTTTGTTTTCAACAGTGATAGAAGCATGAATGGTATGTGCAGGCAATGAGCCTGCATGCTATGGAATGGAGACTAATACAATTATAACAGGAAGTAGGAACTGTCTTGCTTCCAGTGAGCTTTTCTCTGGCATGCATCCTGGTTGCTTGCACATCGCAGGAATATTCAGTTAATATTCCTTTATTTACAAAACACCCACATTTCCTTCAGTGCTAATGAAAAACAAAGTTACTGAAATGGGGGCATAGGGGCTTAGCCCATGCCAGCACCAGCGCATTGGTGTAACAAAATTTAGGCCAGATTAGTCTGCCCTTTGTGTTATGGGTGTAGTGGGGAGGCTGCAGGTTTCACTTGTTGTATGTAAATAGTAGGTCCATGTAAATGTAAGGCCCATGGTATCTGTTGTCCAGGTACCCACTTAGGGCAAACCCACTTAGTCCAAACCCACTTAGGGCAAAATCCAGATTAACTACAGGGAGTCCTTGCTCCGGTGTAAGAACAATTTATTCTGGATTCCAATATGAATTTCCCATAGATTTTCACTAGGTGGTGCAGTAACTACGGGTGCACGTAAAGTCTCTTACATGCTCCCGTAGTTACTCTGGATTTGAGGGTAAGTTACAATTTACCTGTGCAATTTCAGAATACTACTTTCAGGACAACAAAGACTTCTGCCTAAAATAATAAAAAGCAGTGGTGGGCTCCAGCAGGTTTGCACCTACTCTATAGAACCAGTTGTTAATGAGAGATGGGACACATAAAGTTTGAAAATAGCCATTTAAAAGTGGCTACCAGATGGGCATAGAACCGGTTGTTAATTTATTTGAATCCCATCACTGGTAAAAAGCCAATACCAGTCAGAGTATTGGAACATATATATGGAGACAACATATATGGAACAAAAATTCTGATGATATAAGGACAGCTTCATTTGTTCAGAAATTGCAACAGTCCTGAGAAGTTTAACTTCTGAAAGGTTTTCTGGCAGTGAGGAAACAAACATGAAAAGTCAGCTTCTCTGGAACTTAAAAGTGATGTTTGATTGTCTGATTGGCTGGTTTTATATGAATAGGTGTTGCTGCTGTCTCAAGACTATGGCAAGCATCTCCTCGGAGTAGAAGACCTATTGCAGAAACATGCGCTGGTGGAGGCTGACATTGCCATTCAGGCTGAGAGAGTGAGAGGAGTCAATGCATCAGCTCAGAAGTTTGCCACAGATGGAGAAGGTAAAACTGTTCTTAAAATATTATTATCTTGGTTAGCAAGAAATGCTCAAACCACAGTTTCCTGGTTTGATCATTACAGCAAACTGTTGGCTAATGAATCAGGAATTCTGTTGATGAAGCCATGTACTCAATGGGAGGAGGAAGCATTTGAACTCATGGCTTCTTCCCACTGTAACAAGTTATGGATCAAGAATGTGATGATCCTCATTGACTGGGCCACACTGTCCAATGTGCCTCCCTTACTTCCAGTATTTCCCACAGGCAGTTGGAATGTATGATCTTAAATGTTTACCATTGCCTCCTCCTATCTTTATACTCTTGGTTATCATTTAAAAAAGCAGGCCTCCATCAGTCTTGAAAGACTATGCATACGCTGCATGCAAAGCACAAAAGCCTGGGTTAGATTTTTATGGAGGATAGGCTGTTACCCAAGCAGCAAATCCCCCCTCCACGCCACTGAATTAGTCCAGTGGAAAGGCAGAGCCAATACAATTGGATCCAGCTGGCATCGCAGAGCTGGGCTAAGGACAGGAGCTCACACTGTCTTGTAGGGCCGACCCAGGTCTCGAACCCTGGCCTGCTGGTTAACAGGCACAGCGTCTTAACCAATTGCGCCGCCCACAGCCCAAAATGGTTATCATTACCAGTTTGCCAAATGTGGTATAGCAATGGCTGTCATCTAAACTGGGGTATATGCTATGATGCCTCTATGAAGACACTTCCTATTGTGGGGAAGGTACATTTTCTTTGTCCTGAATGGGGATCCTTTCGTACTCCTTACAGTATACTGTGTGGTGGGTATTCTGTCATCACATCACTGAAGAAATTGTATGGGGACATTTGAACAACTGTGCCTGGGCCAGAATGCCCTAGTCTGCATTCCCCAACTGATTTCTGATGCACTGTGGGTAGGAGTGGGTTAGATCCTATTTGGGTGCATTTGGGTGTTGGCAGAGAAACAATGAGTGGGGTCTCAGAACATGTTCCAGCAGAGGGCTGACCTGACATGCCTCAGTAGATTGCATCTGATAAGTCAAATTAATGAACAAGTACGAGGAAAGCAGCATTCCCTTAACTTCTGCTATTGAAGATTGTTTGGACCACACTGCAGTGTAATTCTCCATATGCTTCTCTTTCTCTCAGGAGGTTACAAACCTTGTGACCCACAGGTTATTAGAGACCGTGTGGCCCACATGGAGTTCTGTTACCAGGAGCTGTGTCAGTTGGCAGCTGAACGCCGTGCTCGCTTGGAAGAATCCCGGCGCCTTTGGAAATTCTTTTGGGAAATGGCAGAAGAGGAGGGTTGGATAAGAGAAAAGGAACAGATCCTGTCATCAGATGATTATGGCAAAGACTTAACCAGCATTGTCCGACTTCTCAGCAAACACAAAGCCTTTGAAGATGAGATGAGTGGCCGGAGCAGCCACTTCCAACAGGCCATCAAAGAAGGGGAAGACATGATAGCTGAGGATCACTTTGGGTCAGAAAAGATCAGAGAGAGGATTATGGATATCAAGAATCAATGGGCCAACTTGGAGCATCTCTCCGCCATCCGAAAGAAGCGATTAGAGGAAGCTTCTCTCCTTCACCAGTTTCAAGCTGATGCTGATGATATTGACACCTGGATGTTGGACATCCTCAAGATTGTTTCAAGCAGTGATGTGGGCCATGATGAATATTCCACTCAGTCCTTAGTTAAAAAACATAAAGATGTTGCTGAAGAAATCGCAACCTACAGATCGACCATTGATTCACTGCATGAACAAGCAAGAGCTTTGCCACAGGAATACATGGACTCCATGGAAGTTCAGAGCAGATTGTCTGGAATAGAGGAAAGGTACAAAGAGGTTGCTGAGCTTACACGGCTTCGTAAACAGGCCTTGCAGGACACCTTAGCACTGTACAAGATGTTCAGTGAAGCAGATGCTTGTGAACTTTGGATTGATGAAAAGGAACAATGGCTGAACAACATGGAGATCCCTGAGAAATTGGAAGATCTGGAAGTCATCCAGCACAGGTGAGACATGTGATGATGAGACTGACATAGAGGCTTTTGCAGTTCAGTGTTTGGTGTTGCCTAATCTTAGGTTCTGTAATCTCATATTTTCCTCCATCTAGATTTGAAAGCTTAGAACCAGAGATGAACAACCAGGCATCACGTGTAGCCGTGGTTAACCAGATTTCTAGGCAACTAATACACAGTGGTCATCCAAGCGAGAAGGAGATCAAGGCACAGCAAGATAAGCTTAATACAAGGTGGGCTCAATTATGTATGAAATATTGACAATTTACAAATCTTATCCCATTACGTGGCTCTTTATCTGATGTGTGGGCACTATCCATTAAAATCTGATGCCATTAATTGTCTTGGTTACCCTGTTATGTTTGCTTAACTGTCTTTACCAAATAGCATACTAAATGGATATGCTTCTGCACATTAAGAGGAGCAGTTAAACCCAGTATCATTAGATTGTTTAGAATCACATTTGTTAATGTTGAGGAGCAAAGTACCAAATATAACACTGCTTCTTTTGGATGGATTACAGTGTTAACAAAGTAGAAAAGGCCTGAGACTCTACTATTAATTGTTAATAGTACTCTCTCAAAATCTTGGTAGTTATGTATAGTCATATTTGTTATGAGTGTCATTATTTATGGTGCCAGCCTCAGCCATTGTAAGTTGGTGCTTTCACAATTAAGGCAAAAGCAAAATTGATATATGTAGACTCAAATATAGTATTTCTAGTCATCCAACCCATCATATGAAGGATTGAGAACAAGCCCTGTATTTGCATGTTCCTTTGCGTTCTTTCACATCCTTTGCACATTCCTTTTAATGAACTGTTTCCTTATTTGTAAAATCATTATTTACAGTTTCTTTTGCACAGTGGTTTTAGATTACAAACTACCCATGATCATACTGGTAGTTTGCAGTCTGGTTCAGAAATCACAGTTCAGATGTAATGGCAGACTGTGTTTTGATCAAACCAGGAAATATTCTTTTCAGCTAAGCACACAAAGATAGAGGAGAAGATGGACCATGCAAACAGAAGGCTCATTCACAGTTCTCCAGACTAGCAGCTGATATTGTAAAGATTAATAAGGAAATTAAGATGGGATGCATATACCAAAGGGAGAATGAGGAATGGAGGCCCAGTACTAACAGGCTGCTGTGCCATCAGAACTTGCATTCTGGAAGCTCACCAGCTTTTCTGGCACCACAAAACATGTTTCATTGTTGTCCACAACGTAGCTACTGCTTAAAATACCAAGTGGCAGCAGCCACACAATAGCTGCAATCTTTGATGTCTTTGCATCAGTAAGATGGCATGGAGAGAGTGTGGAATGAGGTGAAGAGAAGGAAAAACAGGGTAGGGAGCAGGGCAGAAAGTGGGGCTGTCAAGGGCATGAAAGGGGCAATTACTAGTGGCAGTGGCCAGTAGCTCATATGGGGCCTCAATCCACCTCCATGTGTCCTCTCAGAGTTGTGTCAACTAAGGAGCTGGTTTAGGTCTGAGCAGACCAATTGGGGAAACAGCTGGCTTCACCAGGTAACCAACTTATAAGAAACTGGTTCTGGATCAGATCAGGTTCTGGAGGAGGCCTCTCCTACTACCCGTTCTGTAGGATACATACAGGATGTGCTTTGTTGGTGGAGGGGATTTAGTTGGGATTATGTTACGAATCTCCTGAAAGTACAAATTAGAGTTTTTAGAAGTTGCTTTTTAAGTATAATTTAAATTTAGAACAGAGAAGCAATGATAAAACTTCTTCATTAATGTTTTTCAATTTTTTTTCTTCTAGGTGGAGCCAATTTAGAGAACTGGTGGACAGAAAGAAAGATGCTCTCATTTCAGCCCTCAGTATCCAGAACTACCACCTTGAGTGTAATGAAACCAAGTCTTGGATCAGGGAGAAAACTAAAGTTATTGAATCCACCCAAGAACTTGGCAATGACCTGGCTGGTGTTATGGCCCTTCAGAGGAAACTAACTGGAATGGAACGTGATTTGGTTGCTATTGAGGCCAAGCTAAGTGACTTACAGAAAGAGGCTGAAAAATTAGAATCTGAACATCCTGACCAGGCTCGAGCCATCCTATCTAGGCTTGCTGAAATCAACGATGTCTGGGAAGAAATGAAAACAACCTTGAAGAACCGTGAAGAGTCTCTAGGAGAGGCAAGCAAGTTGCAGCAGTTTTTGCGTGACCTGGATGATTTCCAATCTTGGCTGTCCCGAACCCAGACTGCTATTGCCTCAGAAGACATGCCAAACACTCTGACAGAGGCCGAGAAACTGCTCACACAACATGAAAACATTAAGAATGAAATTAACAATTATGAGGAAGATTATCAGAAAATGAGGGACATGGGTGAAATGGTGACACAAGGGCAAACTGATGCGCAGTACATGTTCTTGCACCAGCGCCTGCAGGCCTTGGACACTGGATGGAATGAGCTTCACAAAATGTGGGAAAACCGTCAGAATCTTCTTTCTCAGTCCCATGCCTATCAGCTGTTCCTCAGAGACACAAAGCAAGCAGAAGCGTTTCTTAACAACCAGGTAAATAGATATCATGTTAAGTACACATGGTGGCAGCCAGCAAAGGGACAAGGGGTGATGTGTACAGTGTTACTAAGACCCAATTCACACAGTTTTGAAGCTTGTTTCACATTCACAGTGACCTTTGCACTTCCAAACCCATCTGCAGTTTACACAAGTGCTCAGCCTAAGACTCGGTCATCAAGCCAACAATTGGTGGTTTGGTGAACTGACCCAGACCCATTTTCTGGTTACCTGGTGAAGCCATCCAGGTTGACCTTTTGATTTGGGGTACATTCTTATGAATATGCCTGTGTGGGCACAATCATAACCAACTTTCTGGTACAGAGTTAAGGACAATGTAACTATGAGTTAAGGGAACAAACATTGTCATAACTTGAGGAGGCCTCCATGACTGCCTCCCATCTGCAGGATGCAGAATGTGTTCCATTGGCACAGCTATGTCAGTAATAGAATGCTGGCTAGGATTGCGGCCTGTGTCTCAGAAACATTTCAGTATAGTAACTCATCCACTCCTGTCTTAAAACCCATCTTGGAATATTTTTTTTCCAGGAGGTGGGAATCCTCTCAGCAATATGTCCAACTGACTAGAATCTCCTTTGCCATGTCATCGTGACTAGAATAGCTGCAATCCACAGAGCACCCACACTTCTATTCTGGTGTGACATTGAGTCATAAAAAATCAGAGAATTTTATCTCTTGCTCTCTTTTTCAATTATAGGAATATGTTTTGGCACATACAGAAATGCCCACCACTTTGGAAGGTGCAGAAGCTGCTATCAAAAAACAGGAGGATTTCATGACCACCATGGATGCCAATGAAGAGAAGCTCAATGCAGTGGTGGAAACTGGAAGGAGACTGGTTAGCGACGGCAACATTAACTCTGACAAGATTCAAGAAAAAGTGGACTCTATTGATGACAGGTACCATTGGCTTAGAACATTTATGGAATCTTGGGACAATAGATACTAAGAGCACAATCCTAACCGTGTCTACTCAAAAGTAACCCCCATTGTGTTCAATGGGTCTTACTCCCAGGAAAGTGTCTTTAGGATTGCAGCCATAGTAGATTTTACTTCAGAGATCAAAATGGCCAACCAAAACCTCCACTTTTCTTAAAGCTGGGATAACCAGGCTTCAACCATGGATTATTTTTAAAGTAAGGATCCAAAAATTGTGACAAAATGACATCTTTTTATTTTCTTTTTGCTAGAAGCTGTCGCAGGGTCTTTCCTTTATAACTGGGGCCATGAAGAGTTTGCTAGAAGCTGTTGCAGGGTCTTTCCTTTATAACTGGGGCCATGAAGGGCCCATGAAGGACCATGGGGCCCTTCCCTTTCTATGGTGTTTATCCCACCCAGGTTGTTGTTCATTCATTCCTCAATTCCCCTTAGTAGTAGCACTAGCAGCAGTAGCATTATGTCCTTTCCATTAACCTTAGGATAGCATACATAGATTTGGATTTATCCAGTTTATTTTCACAACCACCCTGTGAGGTAGGTTAGGCAGAGAGAGAGAAAGGCTACAATCCTAAAGACACTTTCCTGGGAGTAAGACTCATTGAACACACTGGGGCTTACATTTGAGTAGTACATTTGAGTAGACATGGTTAGGATTGTGCCCAAAGAGAAAGATTGTGTGAGTGGCCCCACTTACCCTCTGAGCTCAATTGCTCTTCAATCTTGCTGCAAGTATGTGCAACCACACTGCATTGGCTCTCATAGTGCTTTGTCTCTTTTTTAATGGCTGCTGCTATCGTTTTCTTATCTATCTCACAATCCAAGTTGTGTACTCCAAAGGCTCTCAGAGCAGCTAACAACACTAACAACAGCACTGTACATACCATAATCTGAGCAAACACAAACAGGTCTAAAAAGTCTAACGTCTAAAAAAACTTATCATTTGACAGCTCAATTCCTAACTTGCGCTGGAATAGGCAAGGCTGCCATGCCTGCACTGTATCTAGTGCAAGTTCAGAGGCAGCTGCTATGCTATACTGGACTCCAAACTCCCCCACCCCAACCCTCCCTTTCCCAACCTCCAACCTCCCCCTCCCCACTCCAACCACTTCTCCCTCGCCCAGCAGTGTAGCTACAGAGGATTGGGAGTCAGTCAGTCAATCATGCCAACTATGGCCTTGTGTTAATACATATATTATTTAGGCTATTGCAAGTGATATTTATGGTTTTTTGCTGACCATTTTGCATTTGCAAGCTGAAAAATATAGGGTTTCACTTTTCATCAGTTTTCACTTTTGGTTGGTGCTCCAGTCCTTAACCATCCAATAAGTGGTGGATGCCTGTATTTCCTGATTCTTGAAATCAACCGGGCCATGTTAGCAGCTGGAAGATCACCCAGAGCAATTCATGATCCATTAACCTCTGGGTGCATACCATACAATGTCACTGTAGGATCACCAGGCATCTGAGAATCAAGAGAAGGACCAGAAGAAGAAACAATCTGCTTATGATGGGCCCTCCTCTGGATTGTCCTTCTGATCCCCACTGCCATATCTTCCCTGGCCCTTCACTCCCTCCTGATAAAAAAAACACATGCTTTCCCAGTAAGGCCCACTTTCTGATCATGACCCATACAGTCAAATCATCTAGCAGGGCTGCTTATAATGCCGATAAAGTAAGCTTACTCTTGCCACCCTCCAACTATCAAAGTGGTTAACAAGCTGTATTGCTGAAGTTGTTTGTCTGCTCTGCAGTTCTCCCCTATCCTTTGAAATAAAAGGAGAGGATAGTAAGTGCTGTATCATCAAGGCTGTCTAGGAAAGGCTCTTCAATTTTCTCATCACAATTCCTAGGCCAAATGCTCTTTGGCTCCCACCTTTGGGGAGACAGATATATTAGCAGTTTTTCTACAGGAAAAGTCAGGCTCAGAAGTGCAAAGAGACAGGTGTTATTAGCTCTTCCACCAAACTGGCAGGCTCCTTGCTGACTCAAAGGCATAAAACCACATGCAAAACTATCTTAAGCTTGTTACTTTATTTGAGGATTATAGAAACCACTGCAGCATGCTTGGGGAAAAAATCTTGAATGGTGCTGAGTCATAGCAAAGACTTAATTGAAGAGCCAGGAGAAGCCTTGTTTCATGCAAGAGAAGCCTTGTGATTGTGTAATGGAAACATTAGCAGGCTTAAAGCTCTGTCAGTGCATTTTAACTTTCATGGGGCTTGTATTTTAAAAGACTATTGTATCAAAATTTACCCTTCAAACAAATAATAACTGACTGAAAAAAAATGGCTATCTTTGGCCAAATCTGGAAATGCTATAATGACACACACAAGAAATAAAATAGTCACTATCTAGAAGACCAGCCTAGTTTTAAAATTTAATCTTTTATTAATATCTTAAAATATAATATTCTTGTTCAGTTTAATCTACAATAACTAACATATCTGCCATGAACTTACAAGGTGGCTTCAGGAAACTCTGTCTTCATATCAGTCCCTGTCTCTGTGATATCAAGATCATAATACTGATTGTCCTACAGGAATTGCAGAACTTTGTTAAGGATTCACAGAAATGAGGAATTATTATTCATAACTGTTGTAAGAAGGAAGCAGTGGTATATGTTGCGTTAAGCTTCTTGAAGGAGGTTGGGATACAGATGGTAGTCTTTGAAACAGCTTTATTTGCCCCAACTTCTTTAGAAGTGGAGCGATTTTAGGAAATGGATCAACATCCAAAGGCCTTCAAAAAATTCATATAAACTTCCTTTGTTGAAATTCAGACCTCATAACACTCCATAACTTTTTGCTGTCCTTTCTGTGCACGGAGCATTTTGAGATCTGTCACTGTGTCCTTCCTTTCAAGGAGTTTTGATTAGATGATGTCTTAAAAGTCCAAAGATTAAGAGATATGCACTGAGCTATAACAGAGCTCCCATTCAAATCAAAAATAATAGAGCCGCAATGACCTTAGAGTTTCCACATGCAATAGTTTTCTGCTTGCTTTTGTTTTAAACAGACATAAGAAGAATCGTGAGGCAGCCAGTGAACTTCTGATGAGATTGAAAGATAACAGAGATCTTCAAAAGTTTCTTCAGGATTGTCAAGAGGTATTTTTATTAATATTTGGGGAAAACAATCTTCAACAAACTTACTTGGATCTGTTCAATATCCAGCTTAAGTTCAATACATCTCTTTTGTTCAAAAACTCACCAGTTTTATGAAGAAAAAAGAATGATCCTGAGAGAAGAGCTCTCTTGACCTGATCATTGTGGCTCAGACATTATGAACACTAGGCCCCCCCAGCTCCCAAAATTTGTTCAAATAAGTGTTCATTGCTTCATCCTCTGCCATTTCATCCTGTGCCATCCCTTCTCCTTTTGCCTTCAGTTTTTTCCCAACATCAGTGTCTTTTCTAAGATGACAGTGGGTCAGGGAGAGCGCTGTTTGTGAGACATCTCGCATGGTGGCCAAGGTGGACCCAATATTAGAAGCTCTTAATCCAAACACAAAACAGCCTAGTTCCTTAATTTATTTGCCATTTCACCTTGAAAATATTGTCTTCTAATATTGACCCTGATAATACAACAAAGGAAGAAAAACACATAAATTGCAAGATAAAAATTATTTTGAATCCAATATGCCAATAGCCTATTGCATTCAATTTTTCAAAAATAGCATTCAGTTTTTCAAAAGCCATGTATAGACTCCTTGGGGCCTCAGAAAGACACCTTCTTGAAGTCCAAGATGTGGAGCCCAGATATGGAGCCTTTCCACCCCTCCTTCACAACTTTATTGATCCTGATCCACCTGTTAAAGGCCTTTGCAGTTTGGAACATGCTTAACTTTTTTTAACTGCAAGTGATAATTTTTTTCTCTCACAAAGATATTTTTTAAAAATTAAACTTGCCTCATGACCTCCTAATCCTTTCCTTTCAGCTGCTATGATGGGCATTTGCAGAATTATTTTCCAACAATAAAATTAACCATTTCCTCTGTGTCCCATGCCATGGTTTTCCAGAATGGGAGCCTGAAAAAATCATCCCTTCATGGGTCATGATAATTGGGCACCAAAGGGTGCAGCCCTGGGGACAGTCCAGCCACTGTAGGGCAGAACCCCAAGCAAAAACCTCTCCTCAGTTCATGAACAGTTCTTTTGTTAGCTTCTTCTGAAAAGGCAGATTCTTCTAATTCCAGCAATTACACATTTTCCTTTTATTGCCACCCTTAACAAGCCTTTTATGAAGTGACCTTTGAAAATGTTCATGAATGAAAAATAGTCTTTGTTGGCCAAAAATAGAGGCGAATGTGTAAGCCACCCAGCTCTGCTCCACTCTCCTTGCTTGGCTGAGTTTGGATCTGTAGGCGGGCATCCGCTGAAACTTATGAAGCCTGAATCTGTTGATGTACTCTTGGGATTGTTGGCTGAAAAGATACAAAATGTGCAGCTTCTCAAAGGGTTTTGTGAATATGCTATGTTTTGTTTTTATCTCATCCTTCAAAAACACAGGAAATGGATTTTGATCAGTTAGATATTTCAACCACATTATAGAGAGGTTGTTGAAAGTTTGCCCTTGGATTGTAATTGCTGGGCAAAAGTTGTGACACTCCTGGGTTCTGTAGATGACTTGTTACCTGTGTTAATATGTGTTAAACCAGTGGTTCTTGAGCATTTCAGCCCGGTACCCTCTTCTGAGAATGATAGTCTGTCCAGGATCCCCCAGAAGTTGTGGCATTAACCTGGAAGTGATGTTATGGCCAGAAATGACATCAAATAGGAAATGAGGTTACTGCAGTGCCAGAGCTTCTCCATGTCTACTTGGAATTAAGTCCCATTGTGTTGTCTAAGTGCCCTATTCCAAGATGGCAACACCCAATACCAGATTCCAAGATTCCAAGCACCCAGCTTTTTGCAACCCCCTGAAATGAAATTGTGTTCACCCAAAGGGGTCCAGACCCCCACTTTGAGAAATACTGTGTTCATCATAAAAAGCTGCCTTCTATTAATAGTCCATCTCTAGTACTTTCAAGTTTGATTGCCAGTACAGCGGTACCTTGGTTTACAAGCATAACCTGCACTTGCCCTGCAATCCAGAGTAACTACAGGAGACATTACGTACATAAGAGACATTATGTGTACTCATAGTTACTGCACCACCTAGTGAAAACCTATGGGAAATTCATATTGCAATCCAGAGCAAATTGTTCTTACACCAGAGCAAGGACTCCCCATAGTTACTCTGGATTGCGCACATAGTCTCTCAGATCTCTTGGGCTGCAATCTGCCCCTTTACACAGGAGTGAGCTCCACTTATTAGAAAAGAGCTTACTTTAGAGGAGACATACAAGGCTAGGGCTGCAATCCTAAAAACACTTTCCTGGGAGTAAGTTCCATTGAACATGATGGGGCTTACTTTTGAGTAGACTTGGTTAGGATTGTGCTATAGGTCTCTCAGGCTCCTTTCCATTGCTCCTCTTACATAAGAGTGAGCCCCTGTAATAGGATTACTTCAGAGTAGACATGCATAGGCTAGTCTCCTGAGAGGCTGAGCAGGAGGTGGTGGAGCCCTGAATGGCTGTATCCAGGCTAGGCGTATTTTTGCTTGTTTATCAAGACATTGCTTGTGTATCAAGTCAAAATGTATTAGAATTGTTTGCTTGTATTGTAAAACTCTCAAACCAAGTTACTCTCAATTCAAGGTTTTACTGTAGCTCTTTTTTGAAGTTCAAAGGTCCTAATCCTATCCAACTTTCCAATGGTGTGATGACCACAATGCAGCCCTGAGGAAAGGGAATAAGTATTTTTTTACCTTGAGGAAGCCTCCTTGAAAAGGCTCTCTTGCAAGATGCACTACATGGCCTAGTGACATGGCTGCACTAACACTGACTGGTTAGTCAGTGGTAGGATTTGGCTGTTACTGTTTTCCAGCACTCCTAATTGAAGGCCTTTCAGCTTGAAATGCCAAGAAATGAATTTGGGATCTCTTGCATGCAAGGGTTAAGTGCTACAGGTATAAGCCTGCAATTGTATTTCTGAAAATTAGCATAACGTTTTTTGCCTTGATGACTGTTCTAGTTTATGTCAGTGGGATCCAAATTTTTGGGTTATTTGCTACCTTTGCTTTGTTATTTGCTATATTTGCTATATGTATTCAGGTCATTTTGAATTTAACACTGTGGCAGCAGTATTGTTTGCAGAAGGAGGCACTATAATTCAGTGGGAGAGCATCTGCTTTGCATGCAGAAGATCCCACCGTAATCTCTCAGCATCTCCAGGAGGGATGAAAAAGACATCCTATCTGCAACCCTAGAAAGTTGCTTCTAATCATTGAAGACACTACTGAACTGAGGACACAATCCTAACAAATTTAAGCGGGCATAACTCACCTACTCTCTGTTCCTGTGATGGTGTGGGGAAGCTGGCACATGTCTGGGCATAGGCCTTATCTGCCCAGGAGTGGCACTAAAGTGCCTTATAGATTTGTACTGGGATTTATGCTGGCCTGTCTATCTACCATATTTATATACTGCTTTTCAACTGAAAAGTTCACAAAGCGGTTTACCAGAAAATGAAAAAAATTAATAGCTAATTAATATCTAATGGGTGCCTGTCCCATTAGGGCTCACAATCTAAAATGCAAAAAAAAAACACCAGCAGAAGCACTTGAACAGACATTGCTGGGGTGAGGCGGGCCAGTTACTCTCCCCCTGCTAAATAAAAGTGGACATCCGCTTGAAAGAGTGTCTCTTGACCAGTTAGCAGGGGTAATCCTAACGGGGGGTTGGGATTCCAGCCTTATTGGATGACTAGTCTGATTCATTTCAAGGAGAGTTTTTTTTGTTTTTTGTTTTAACTTTCGTCCTATCTGAGAATATTACCATACCAAGCATTTGTAAAGAAATGGGCGGGGGGACAATTCCAGATGTGAAGTGGAAGGTTCTGACCATTTTCCTTGCAGTCCTTTTCCTTAGCCAGAAAATGCTGGCCCTAAGAAAACTGCCTAAAGAGATGGTTTTCCACCTGCTACTTCTCCAGCTGAGATAGATTCATAACTCTGCATTTTACAATGTAGATCCACAGTCTTACTGTCTAGGTGATCTCTGAGATGCTGACCTTGCAATCTCAGAGTAAATTGCAATCCAGAGTAAATTGTTCTTACACCAGTGCAAGGACTCCCCACAGTTACTCTGGATTGGGCCTCAGCCTTCTTTCCAGATTTCTAGGGCTACTGCAGAAAAGGTCCTGTTGGAGATTAGCTTGTCCTCTTTACGAGTTCATTCCTTCATCAATGCCTCATTGGCTGATCTAAGTTGCTGGTGAGAATCATGCAGTTGAACTCACTTGCTGTGGTATCCATAGCAATTACACTGTAATATTTTCCTCCTTGCTTTTCAGCTGTCCCTGTGGATTAATGAGAAGATGCTTACAGCACAGGACATGTCCTATGATGAAGCAAGGAACCTGCACAGCAAGTGGCTGAAACACCAAGCATTCATGGCAGAACTTGGGTCCAACAAAGAATGGCTTGACAAAATTGAAAAGGTATTTGGAGAAGGGAAAAAAAAACCACTAGGTTCATGAACACTTGGGTCTGCCATCTGTAATGGCCACATAATACCCACTGTTTGTAGGAAATGTTCGGAGTGTGCTTAACTGGTCATTCAAAACATTTGGCTTTGGAGCAGTGGGAAGTCATTGAGGGGTGAGGTCAGTTATGTGTACCAAATAATGCCTCCTTTGTTCTTGTCTTATGATCTTCTCTCCCCCAATCCTCACAACTGCCAGGAAATAGGAGTGGTATATGAGTATGGATGTAGAAACTAAGAAAGTTCCTGCTGAAGCTTCTAGATTATAGAGAGGCCTGAAAATTTTAGATTACTTAAAAAACAAACTGTGAGCAGCAACATCCTGTTCAACTCTCACCTCATCTGTGAATTCCTTTGGTCACCATAAGTAAGTTCTGCATTCTGTCTGCACCATCACCAGGTATTCTGAACTCCAGAAGATCAAACAGAAGTGTCCCCCACCCTTTGGAGGTGATGAGAGCTCCACTCACATCACCTTCAGGGGGTCCTGTGATCCTAGCAGAGGCCACAGACATCCAAAAGCCAAAACCAAAATCTCACTTTTGGTTTTACAAAGACATTTTTGCAGGGCTCAGAGGACACTTGGGAATGTCCAATATGCTTCTGCAGGGGATGTACTCCAGGGGGGTAGGCACCAAGAAATCCTCAGACCTGCTGCACAGATAAGTGATACAGGATTCCCAAATATGGTGGCCCCTTGTACTGCCAAGCTTGTTAGAAGTATTCTGAGATAATGGCCTGATTTGTGTGTCACTGTCCAGCTCTCCAAACCAAAGTAGAGAACCAGGAGGTGCTCACATCTGTTCCTGTCCCTCCTTGCTACCTGCACATTGACTCCTTCATCCATTTATGGGTTTTATTCTATTGACATCTATATCAGGGGAACAATGAAGCTAACCTTCAAGTCATTCCTTGAAAATCAAAGATTGGAATTGTCAAAGGGAGATTTATGACAGTGGAAGTGTCTCCTGCTGTTGTAAATAATGCCATTTTGGGAGCACTTCACATCCTTTGTTGCTTCTTGCACTGCTTGTCAGAACAGGTAAGGAAGCACTGTTGTGGTGGGTGTTAAGGGGAAAAACTATGTGGGAGGAAAGAATGTGAGTGGGTAGGTCAATGGCACACACTGGATCCTATCATTTTTGAGCCTCCCTCACCCTTCTCCTCACACACCAGCTATAGGAAACCAGTGAAAAGAAACCCTTTGTGGAGTAGGAGCCTTATAGAGGTGTAATTCCCTTTTTCTCTCTGAAGCTTCCCAGTTTCCCCATTCCCCACTGGACACAGTGCATTCATTTTTTTGCATGGCTGCCTCTGCAGGAAAAGGAGGACAGGATTGGACTCTTCAAAATGCTGTTTCTAGAAGTCTCTCCTAACCTTTTATTTCCCTACCCCAAAAGAGTCCAATTTCAGTTGATCGTGGACAGCACTTACTGAGGAGAATGACTGGAAGCTGTTGTGACCAGACATTGAGAAACGCTCAGTTCTACAGTCCAGACTGATATAGCCTAGAAACTTAAGTGCTCTTGGTTGATATTTCTGTTTATTTGCAGGCGGGGATGCAGCTTATTGCCGAGAAACCCGAAACTGAGGCAATTGTGAAAGAGAAGCTGACATGTCTGCACCAAATGTGGGAAGAGCTTGAAAGCACCACCCAGACCAAAGCTCAGCGGCTTTTTGATGCCAATAAGGCTGAGCTGTTCACTCAGAGTTGTGCCGACTTGGATAAGTGGCTGAATGGCTTGGAGAGCCAGATACAGTCAGATGACTATGGCAAGGACCTCACCAGTGTAAATATCCTACTGAAGAAACAACAGGTGAAGTGAACCCTTCAACATCTTCTTGATATATGGTAGGCAGGGCAGAATAAGACACTGAGGGTGCAATCCTAACCTGTTTAGGCCAGCGCAACGCATATGTCTCCCCGTTCCTTCCATGGCATGGGGAGGCCAACACATTTCAGTGCATTGGCCTCCCCTCCAAGTGGTGCAGAAGTGCCTTATGGCATTTTTGTGACACTCCCAAGTCAGCACAGGGCTTGTGCCAGCCTAAATGGGGGTTAGGATTGCTCTGTGAGTGGGTTTAACCTCAGTAAACATTTTACTTTTTAGTGTTTTGTTCTGAATTACTAGGAAAAGGGACTACAGATGCAAATAAAACAGGAGAACAAAACTATTGACAGAACCTCCATATATATTGGTCAGTGTTTATATTGGTCACAGAAAAGTGGATGCTGCAGTACAGAGGAATCTCCTTTTTGTTCATTGGCCTATTCATTGTTCATTGGCATGACATGGGGTTAGGAAAATTTATAAATACGCATATTTTTCCTTCCCCATTTTTTCAGATGCTCGAAAACCAAATGGATGTTCGTAAGAAGGAGATAGAGGAGCTGCAGAGTCAGGCCCAGGCACTGAGTCAGGAGGGCAAAAGTACTGACGAAGTTGATGGCAAACGCCTTATCGTGGAGAAGAAGTTTATGGAGCTGCTGGAACCCTTGAATGAGCGGAAGTCCCACTTGTTGGCCTCTAAAGAGATCCATCAGTTCAACCGGGATGTGGAGGATGAAATTGTGAGTTTAAAATATATCTTAATGCTTAGGCCTAATTGCAAGGAGTGTTTGTGACTTCCCATTTTCTGGACCCCTTTCATTAGCACCTTGGGCCATCATCACTTAACTCTTTATACACTTCCTTTCCCAGGGAACATACCTTTTCTCTTTTTTCTTTTGTTCTAGTTGTGGGTTGGAGAGAGGATGCCTATTGCCACATCTACAGATCATGGTCACAATCTCCAAACAGTTCAGCTGTTAATTAAGAAGAATCAGGTAAGTGGCTGAAGCTGACTGTTTAATCAGTAATCTACAAGTAAGCAAAAAGTCAAGGGAGATTTAAATCAGTAATGCTGCTTATAGCACATTAACTTCCATTTGCACGAATCAAGCCCCAACAACATCTCAGTTGGAATTTTGTTCCCACTGCTTTGCGCTGCATGTATATATTGCAATGAGAAATGGCAAGCTCTTGGAGAGAGTTTTGAAAGTGGAAGAGCCAAACGTCAATTAAATTTAACCAGGCTGATGGAGGGGGCAGCTCACCTATCCCTCAGTTGCAGTTGGATGGTAATGAATCACTACTGCCCTTATGCAATCAAAAGACCACTTGTGATGAAAAATTAAAAGAAGCTATAATGTAATAATTGCAGAGATCACATTAGTGACACAGTTGTTTGAATCCACTCTGTCTTCTGCACAAATTGCTGATTGTGTAGCAATGTTACATTTTGCAGCTCCCTCACATAGTGAGCTGTCCTGCCAGCAAATCCTATTGATGTGGAAAGCTGCTATAGTGTGGTTGCCCAGTCCCTCGACACCCAGAGCAGTAAAAGAGGAAGTGAAAAAGAAGTGGTCGCCCAGACTCATTCTATGTGTTGTACTAAATGATACCACTATGGGTGAAAATTCTAGTGAATTTTCTTTTCCACATCAAATAAAGTGAGCTTTCTGGCTGTCATCTAGTTGCTTTCCATATCAATGAGTGCTTTGGACTTTTGAAATGTGCATTCATGTTCTGGAATATCTTATGAAAGTACTGCTCCTATATGAAATCATTGCACTCTCGCATTGTCATAGTACAGTAATTTCCAAACTGTGAACCTTGGCTCTTCAGGGAGCCAGCCAGAAACCAGACAGAGGAGCCACTGAATCCTTGAAAAAGTCACCCTATACAGCATATAGGATTGTAATCCTAATGCAGAGCCATGGCCCAGGAGGTCAAGGGAGCTGCTGGTTGTAAAAGTTTGGGAAACTCTGCCATTCAGGGAAATTTGCCCTCTTGGGTAACTTCCCATTATCTAATCTTGGGGCATTTTTTCATCAACCTCTTTCCAACATAAGTATTGAATTTCCCTTCATTAGACACTTCAGAAGGAAATTCAGGGACACCAGCCTCGCATTGATGATGTTTTTGAGAGGAGCCAAAACATCATTACAGACAGCAGCCTTAATGCCGAAGCAATCCAGCAGCGCCTTGCAGATTTGCAGCAGTTGTGGAGCCTCCTGATAGAGGAGACAGAAAAACGCCACAAGCGCCTTGAGGAGTCCCATAAAGCCCAGCAGTACTACTTTGATGCTGCTGAGGCTGAAGCCTGGATGAGTGAACAGGAGCTCTACATGATGTCAGAAGAGAAGGCCAAGGTAAGGGATTTCTAGGTGTGTGGGGCCTGTGGGCATGAATGTTCATCTACAGTTCCACTTTATATCAATTTGTAACCAATCTGTAATGGCCAACCAACCCTAGAAGAAATGGCTGCTGAATGTGCAAATTATTTCAAATGAAAAACCAATACACATGGGCTGATACCAAAGATCTGTTATAGTTTGGGTCACAATCATATATTCCAGTTACCTGATGTTTCAGCCATCAAATGAGAAATAGGCATGTATCACTTATCAAATTATTGAAGTTACTCACAGTTATAAGCCAAAGCAGTTAATATGCTTTGAAACTAGCAGAACTAATAGTAGTGCCAAATACCCTGCCGTATGTTGTTATTGAATTCATCCCAAGTGTTACATTAATAAATGGGGAACTGTTATCTCATCCACATCTGTTGGACAGAAAGCAAAGGTTTTAAAGTTCTCTGAATTGCTTGTTGATGTCAGATGAAACCATGGTGATGCTTGATGTCCTTGCACAACTTCTGCCACAAGCATGTTCACTACTATTTTCTTTTCATATTTATTTTTATTTTATTTGGAACTTTCACATAAGAGAAATTTTAAGTTAATCACAGACATGACTATCAGTCAGGGTGAATCCTAACTTAGGATGGCACAATTCATCTGTCTACCCATTCCCATGGTGTAGGGAGGCAAGTGCATGTCTATGCACTGACTAATCCTCCCCCAGGAGTAATATAAAATTATCTTATGGCACTTTTGTGACACCCCCATGTCAGCACAGAACTGACATGAGTAAGAAGGCTGCAATCTTACTTTCCTGGGAGTAAGACCCATTGAACACAATGGAGCTTATTTCTGAGTAGACATGGTTAGGACTGTAGTCTTAATCAAACTTATATAAAATTGCAAATAAAAACAATAGTTCTGAAACAAGCAAATAAAATGATTTTTCTTTATGTAAAAGAAAGGGGAATACTTCTAGCCACTTGCATTTTTTGCTTTAAAAAGATTGCCACCTAGTTAATTGGAGAGAGTTTTTCAGTCAATCCAAAATGTTTTTAAAACTATTTATCTAATATATGAAGTAAACATTTCAGTCTTTATTTTTATCCAGTTAAATAATTCTCCCTCTGTAAAGCTTGTCTTGATTTGCACAGAGGTATTAGGCAGCAATTGCCACCCAGACACAACCAGCACATTTCCAGTTTCTGTTTAGGAAATATCCTCTTATGCTGCTAGCCTACCAGAATGACAGGTGTTGGGGCTGGAATGACCCAGCATCACTGTGTCTTGCTGCTCCAAAGCCTTGTGCTTGTCTGTAAGTACTTGCTGAAGTCAAATATGGAACGTGATTGAATCACTTAAAGGAAATCAATTATCTTGTTCTTCTACTGCCTTTCATGCTGCATAGGCTGTGAATTAAGGGCTATTTTTAGGGCTGTCTGAGAAAGAAGATTTTTTTCCTCCATTTGTGAGTAGTTTTTTTCTTAAATATTTAGAAAAGATCCAGATTTCTTGTATGTGGCTCTCTTTAAACCCTGTTGTAGATGCATTTGATTTGCATTTCTTCTAGATGCATTTGACTAGTTTGCCTCGATCCTAGACAAATCATAAATCTCCTTTGCAAGTTCAATTGGCAAATTCCTTAAATCTAGAAAGATTTTCTATTATCACCATCTTTGCTAAGAATAGGTTCATCTCCTGTGACCCCTTCAATTTCCTTTTATGACACTGACTAATTTTAGCAAGTTGGCAGGAGACAAAGGTGAGTCTGCCTTTTTTTCTGCTGAGCCTGGCCCAAGGTCTCTCACCCATTCACTCCTCTACACAAGTTCCTGCTGTCTGTGTGACACTCATGGAAACTGTGCTACCATCTGGCCACCTTATACTTCATGCCATGGATGAATATCCATTGATTCTGAGTTTTTCACGCTGTTATATACAAATGGCTGTTCCTTTGTATTATTGTGCCCCAACAACAGCAAACCAGGTGATTTAGGGCATTTTCCAGATCCAAAGTAGGGGCAATGCAACTCTGAGGTAAGGGATAAAATATTCCTTTACTTTGAGGACGCTTGTGACTGCTTCCCCCTTCAGCTGCAAAATGCAGCACGTGCCCTACTAGCACAGCTGTAATAATAATAATATTATAATAATAATAAACATAATAATAATAACAATAATAAAAATAAAATATTATTAAAATAAAATAAAATAATAATAATAAAATAATATTTTATTATTCCTCTTTTATTTGGGTGTTCCTCTTTTATTTAGCAGGGGGAGAGTAACTGGCCCTACACACCCCAGCAGTGTCTGTTCTAGTGGCTTCTGCTGGTGTTCTTTTTGCACTTTAGATTGTGAGCCCTTTTGGGTCAGGGACCTGTTAGCTATTAATTTTTTCATTTTCTTGTAAACCGCTTCGTGACCTTTTCAGTTGAAGAGCGGTATATAAATACTGTAGACAGACAGACAGACAGACAGACAGACAGACAGACAGAAAGAAAGAAAGAAAGAAAGAAAGAAAGAAAGAAAGAAAGAAAGAAAGAAAGAAAGAAAGAAAACATTATAAAGGCTATAAATACCTGGGCCATACCTGTAGTTAGGTATACTGCTGGCATTGTGAACTGGACACAAAAGGAACTTGATAACTTGGACAGGAAAACAAGGAAATTAATGACCATTCACCATGCTTTACATCCACATAGTGATGTTGACAGGCTGTACCTGCCTAGAAGATCAGGGGGCAGAGGACTTTTGCAAGTGAAACAGTCGGTGGAAGAAGAAAAACATGCCCTAGCAGATTATGTGTGAGAGAGCCAGGAATCTGCTTTGATTGAAGTCAGCAAGAGAAAGCAGACCAACTATGAATATCGCAATACTGCAATTCAGGCTCGGACTACCAGTTGGCAAAATAAAGTATTGCATGGCCAATTCCTTGCCAAGATCGAAGGAAAGGTTGATCAGGATAAGACCTGGTTGTGGTTCACAAGTGGAGCACTGAAGAAGGAGACGGAAGGCCTGATACTTGCTGCCCAAGAACAGGCAATCAGGACAAATGCCATCAAGGTCAGAATTGAAAAATCAGCCCATGACCCAAAATGCCGGCTCTGTAAAGAAGTGGATGAAACCATCGACCACAATCTAAGTGGCTGCAAGAAGATGACGCAGACTGACTACAAACTGAGGCACAACTCTGTTGCCCAGATGATCCACTGGAATCTATGCCAAAAGTATCATCTGCCAGTGGCAAAAAACTGGGACCACAAGCCTGAAAAAGTGGTTGCAAATGGTCAAGCTTCTGTTGGACTTCAGGATACAGACAGACAAGGTCTTGGAACACAATACTCCAGATTTCACCATCATAGAAAACAGTAAGGTGTGGCTTGTTGACATCCCCATACCAGGTGACAGCAGAATTGAGGAGAAACAACTGGAAAAGATCTCCCGCTACCAAGACCTAAGAATCGAATTACAGCGTATCTGGTGTAAGCCAGTGCAGGTGGTTCTAGTGGTAATTGGCACACTGGGTGCAGTGCCCAAAGACCTTGGCAGCCACCTGAAAACTATTGGCTTTGACAAAATATCACTCTGCCAACTGCAGAAAGCCGCTCTTCTGGGATCAGCACGAATTATACGGCGCTACATCACACAGTCCTAGACTCTTGGGAAGGGTCCAACTGGTGAAGTGAATGAAACCAGCACAAAATTGTTTGCTGTGCATTTATAATAATAATAAACTTTATTTATACCCACTTTCCTCCTGGAGGGACCCAACGTGGCTTACAAAAAATAATCAATAAAAACATCAACAATAAAATCCAATTCATTAAAACATTTAAAACAGGTATATTAAAAACAATACATATAAAACATCTACATTAAAACACTGATTAAAATCATAATAAAAGAGTCATGCACTAGAAGTAACCAAACTCAAAAACCAGCTGACTAAAAAGCTCAGAAGGCAGTTCTGAAGAGAAATTTTTTTAGGCCATGCCAAAAAGTTTCAAGGGAAGAAGCAGTTTTTAGATCAAGAGGGAGGGAATTCCAAAGGATGGGTGCCACTACCGAGAAGGCCCTATTTCTTGCCGCCGCCCCACGTACCTCCCTAGGCAGTGGTACTTGTAGCAAGAACTTCTCTAATGATCTGAGGGAATGAGCCAGATTGTATAGAAGTAGACGGTTATTAAGACAGGCTGAATTAGGAAAGCTGGTTAGGTGTCTCATCAGTGTCCCATCAAGCCTTCACTGTCCCATCAGCAACTATGCTGCATAATAATATTTGAAAACTTGATTATGTTCTCCTTGACATTCCCTTGTGGCACATGTGGATGTCAATATGAGAGGTAATTAGGAAATATATATATTCAATAGACAGTACTGGCATTCCTTTAAGGCTGCAATCCTAAAGTCACTTTCCTGGGAGTAAAACCCATTGAACACAATGGGGCTTACTTTTGAGTAGACACGGTTAGGATTGTGCTCTTTATCTCTTACATCCTTGCTTTTAACCATGAATGCTATTATTCTTTCTGCTCTTTCCAGGATGAACAAAGTGCTGTTTCCATGTTGAAGAAACACCAGATCTTGGAACAGGCTGTGGAAGACTATGCTGAGACAGTGCACCAGCTTTCCAAGACCAGCAGGACTTTGGTAGCAGATAATCATCCAGAAAGGTGACTGTCATTCTGACCAAACAAACACAAAGCTCAGGATAAGAGTCAACACTTAGCACAACAGAGTGACCAGCTAAAGGTCAGCTTTCCGACTGTAATAGTGCCTGAAGGACTGTTCAGATGTCCCCCTGCCACAAATATAATGTACACATGAAAAGGGAACTGGAAAAATCCTATACCTGGATCCCTGCACATTCCATAGAGGATTGGAAAAAGCCATATATGTACATACAGCTGTGTACACCATTTTCAGCACTTTGCAGAAGCTCAACATACCGTACTCAATGTTTACTCTGTCTAGTCATAAATCAGTTAAAATGGCCTATTTGATGGGGATCATTCAAAGAAGTGACCAGGCAGTTGCCTTACAGAGATTCCTGGGAAAGCTATGATGTCCTCTTCATATCCACTTAAAAACAGCAAACCATTTGGTAGTTAGTGTCCAAGATAATCAAAAGATCAGGAACTGAATACCTGTAGTATGCAGAGAATCAGGTTGGTGTTTGATGAGGGAGTAGTCAAGAGCCCACGTGGCTGGGATGACTCCTGAACCTCAGTGCTGGTGACACTGGTAGCATTCAATGTGGTCCAATTTAGGACTTTGCCTCAGGGGTCCCAGCAAACCTGTACTGACTCTGCAGAGATCTATATCAACTGTCCTATGAAAATGTAAATGGGAATTGTAGAGGGCAGCTCTAAAATGAAAAACGCAAAGATGAATAAAATAAGAAACTAAATAATTCATGAACAAATATATTTAACAGACTCTTGGCACAATCCAGAATAACTACGGGGAGTCCTTGCTCCGGTGTAAGTACAATTTACTCTGGATTGCAACATGAATTTCCCATAGGTTTTCACTAGGTGGTGCCTTAACTACAGGTGCACATAATGCCTCTTACATGCTCCCGTAGTTACTCTGGATTGTAGGGTCTGTCTTAATTCATAGGAGGCAGAAAAAAATGAAAAAGATTGTAGGGCGGGTGAGTTTCCTGTCTTGTTGGTGCTATATAGATTCTGGAACCATTTGCTGACTTCATGCGCTCATAAATTGCTGTTCAGTGGACAGGAAATAAGAGGTGCATCAACAGAAATTGCACTGGCTTCCTTTGGAATTTTTAACTCACAGACTGGAAGAAGGCTTTGAGCGATGTATGTTATCTGTTTACCAATAGCATTTGATGCTGGTGGATATCCTGACCATCTGAGCCAAGTTCACATCCTTCCTTTGGGTCATGGGAGAAGTCACAGGATTTGATTGTTAGGCCTGGAAGGCATCTTAGCACACCACCCAGTCTTGTCTCTTGACATTAAGCAGAACTGAAAACAGTCGGACATTGTGAACTTTGTGTAGGTTTTTCAGCAGCCCATGGCTGTGTTGCAAGTCAATAGAAATGTGCATTAGCATTGTTTTGTCCAAAGCAACAAGCCAGATAAGGGACAATCCATGGTTCAGATGTAGTCTCTAACTTGCTCAGCCCTCTGGTGGCCTTGTTGTGTAGTGAGCAATAAACACAGGAATGTGCCTTCCAATGAGTCTAACTATTGTTGATCAACCCAGTTCATTGACTTTCCAGGTCTTTCCCAGGCCTGTATAGAGATGCTGAAAAATTAAGCTTAGTTTTTTTTTTTGGCATGCAAAGCAGGTGCTCTACCACAAAAGCATTTGTCTTTATATACATCTTTGCAGCCTTTGTCTTTATACCTGTTTTTTTATAATGTGTATATGTATATAACACAAATATACTTTATTAAAAGTCAAGATCAATTAAAAGGCCACAGGCTGAGTCAACAGAAAAATTTCAACTTGCTGCATCTGATACTGGAAGAAGCAGAAAAAATTGTAAAAGGAAAACCAGCCAATTTTTCCAAATAAAACTGATAAAAAATAGAAATAATTATAATCCCAAGAATTTGCAAAATATATAATTACAAATATAAATAATTATATTCATTAAATATAAATATAAATGAAATAAAAATTAGCTTTCAGAAAGTAGCAGCCCCATCCTTTGCATATCACCTCAGAAATAAATGCCATAAAATGGAGCCTTATTCCCAGATAAGTGAGGATAAAATAGCAGCTCAAGGGCCCAATTCTATTCAAATTTCCAACAGCAGTTAAAAAGGAATATGCAAATCACCAAATGTAATAATGTGAGGATGAGATCAGAAGATTACGAATAGTGTGAAGATTACAGTCTGTAAACATCCTGAAGCTGTCATGCCAGAGCTTGACAATAGACCACCTGAATTATGCATACTTGATCTAAGCTAGAAATAAAAATAGATAAATAAATAAATATAAAGACAAATATATCTGAAATCAGCAGAATAAGTATAGAAAATAAACCTTTTATATCTACATGTAAGGAACTAAACATGTACTTATTTCATAAACTAGACATTAAACAATTTCTTCCCAGCCCTCAGGTGACTGCATTTGATCCCTGTTGCACATATACTACTCGTACATTGAGCAGAAATGGCTTAATTGCATCTCCTTTTAGTAAAATGCATGATCTGTATCTCCAAACAACACAACATCAAGAAAAATATCAAAGGTCTGCCCTGATCTTTTTTCTTCCTTGTGTTCTCCCTAGTGAGCGAATCAGCATGCGGCAGTCCAAAGTGGACAAGTTGTATGCAGGCCTGAAAGACCTTTCTGAGGAGAGGAGGGGCAAACTGGATGAGAGACACCGCTTATTCCAGCTGAACCGTGAAGTGGATGACTTAGAACAGTGGATTGCTGAAAGGGAGGTCGTGGCTGGGTCCCATGAGCTGGGCCAGGATTATGAACACGTGACAGTAAGATACTTGGGCACCTCGTGTCTCTTGTTTTTTGACTTTTGGTTTTTTAAAATCACAATACACAACAGGTATACAGTGCAGTCCTTTTATGATATCCATACTTAAAGAAGATGTGGACTTAATTATTAACTAATTCCCCCCTCCCAAACACCTGCACCACCAGAGTGTGTATTGCATCCTGTGGAAGGGGCAGTCCTGAAGTTTCCTTTGGATAAGGTAACATTTATTCCCTTGCCTGGGGGTAAACCTGTGCTGCCCAAAAGGAGTTACTTGGACCTGTGCCTGTGATTAGGCTGGCCCAAATTTGTTAGAATTGCACCCTTAATCCCTTTATCCAGCCATCCCTTCATTCCATCCATCCATTCCTTCATTCTATCCGATCTACCTACCTACCCACCCTATCCGATCTGTAATCTTTGAGTCTCATTAATTCTTCAGTACATCAGAAAGCTGGACAAAGGACGCAATCCTAAGCAAATCCTAAGCAACTAAGCAACTCAAAAGCACTGGCATAGCTGTGCCAATACGGCATGTGCTGCATCCTGCAGTTGGGGGACAGTCACGGAAGCCTCCTCAAAGTAAGGCAGTGTTAATTCCCTTACCTTGGTGTTGTGTTGCCCTAATGCCAGTGCTGGAATGTTGTTTAGGATTTCAACCAAAGGTATATGTTAACATTACTGTCCAACACGATTGCACTGAGGACCCAATTATGTAACAGCCACACCTTTCTTTACTTAGATGTTGCAAGAACGATTCCGTGAATTTGCCCGAGACACTGGAAACATTGGCCAGGAGCGTGTGGATACTGTCAACCACATGGCAGATGAGCTCATCAATTCTGGACATTCTGATGCTGCCACCATTGCTGAATGGAAGGATGGTCTCAATGAGGCCTGGGCTGATCTCCTGGAACTCATTGATACAAGAACACAGATCCTAGCAGCCTCTTATGAACTGCACAAATTTTACCACGATGCCAAGGAAATATATGGACGGATACAGGACAAACACAAGAAACTGCCTGAGGAGCTTGGGAGAGATCAAAACACAGTGGAAACCTTGCAGAGGATGCACACAACATTTGAACATGACATTCAAGCCTTAGGAACACAGGTATGCATGTTAAGAAACAACTGTCATGGTTATCCTGATGTAGGAATCTGCAGAGCCTTGAATTGCCAAGCAAGAGGTCTTTGTACAGTTTTTCTTAGACTTTCCAGCTCTTTCCTTCTGTGTTTTTGCCTTTGGTTGTGCATATGTTCCTTAGTTTCAAGAACCTTATAGTGACATCCTTTAAATGAACATAACACACAGTCACCCCAAAGAACTATCTTCTGGATTAGAAGATAATAGCGATGGCCATGGGATTAGATAAGTTCCTATGGAGTAGGTCTGAATGGCTATCAGTCATTATCTGTCTATCTACAGTATTTATATACCGCTTTTCAACTAACAAGTTCACAAAGCAGTTTACAAAGAAAATGGAAAAATAATAATAGCTAGTTAAAAGCTAATGGGTCCCTGTCCCAAAAGGGCTCACAATCTAAAATGCAAAAATGAACACCAGCATAAGCCACTTGAACAGACACTGCTGGGGTGTGTAGGGCCAGTTACTCTCCCACTGCTAAATAAAAGAGGAACACCCACTTGAAAGACTGCCTCTTGCTCAGTTAGTGCCTCTTGCTCCATTATGAATGGAAACTCAACTAAATAGCTAAATTGAGCACTGAAACGTCACCATCACCAACATCATTAGAAACTTTCAATAATTTCTCAGCATATATTTGCAGTCATAGGGGCTACAAACCTGATTTTGAAAAATAAAGCTGGTCTCAGGAAGCAGGAATCACACACTATAGCTTTCTCACATTCTCAAAATTTGTGCCATTTGTGTAGCTCTAGTTATGGTATCCCTGCAGCAAAACATCTTGGAAGAATTGGAAACCATGAGGGAGTGGTCTCTGACAGCAGACCTTCAAAACAGTACTTTTCAAATGAAATGTCCCTATTTTTTCCATACCAGGTGAGACAGCTGCAAGAGGATGCTGCTCGCCTTCAGTCGGCCTACGCTGGGGACAAGGCCGATGACATCCAAAAGCGGGAAAATGAGGTTTTGGAAGCATGGAAAGCTTTGCTTGATGCCTGTGAGGGCCGCAGGGTCAGGCTGGTAGACACTGGGGATAAATTCCGATTCTTCAGCATGGTTCGTGACCTCATGCTTTGGATGGAAGATGTCATTCGTCAGATTGAAGCCCAAGAGAAGCCAAGGTAAAGTGGACATTGAAAGTATAACTGTGGTATTCTCAGGGTTTTATTGAACTAAGACCTGTCTAGTCCTGTCTATCTCTCTATCCCTGTTGTGGCTGCAATTAAGTACTGATGTAGGGGAACAAAAGTTATTTTGAGAGAGCCTTCTAGACCATTTTCTAGATCTTCTAGGATGCAGTGCATCTTCTAGGATGCAGTGCAAATACTGTTGGCACAGCTAGATCAGTGTTGGATAGGATTGGGCCCTAACACTATCGTTCTTTGAAATGGTACAGTGACACCTTGGATTACAAGAACCTTGGAGTGTTTTGCAAGATAAGCAAAGTTTTTTAAGAACTTTAAGGTTCAGTTTGTGAGTGATGTCTTGCAAAACGAGCATTTTGAGTTATGAGCATGTTTCTGGAATGGATTATGCTTGTAAACCAAGGTACTACTATACTTGGTTGTATGTCCTTTGGACCTTCGTGGGACTTGTTTATGTGTTGTATTAAGTCCTTGAGTTTGCTTTGGCTGTGAAAGGCGAGATATAAATTCAACAAACAATAAACAAATAAATTTAATAATAAATTATTTAATAAAAATTTAATAATATAATTAATAAATTAATTTTAAGGGGCAAACTGGAGCCTCCTCATGCTTCTGGAACAGCTCCAATTTGGAGCTCAAATGGAGGGAAGGGTGGATGGGAATGCCCAGGCTGCCATGGTGGCATATGACCAAAACTTTGGCAATCCCTGGTTTGTGTCTCCATGTTTTTGCATCCACCAAATGCATCTGCTCATTTGGTGGACGCATTTGTGAATTGCAGACATTTCATTTTAGGGACGTGTCCTCTGTTGAACTGCTGATGAACAATCACCAGGGAATCAAAGCAGAAATTGATGCCCGAAATGACAGCTTTACAACCTGCATTGAACTGGGGAAATCCTTGTTGGCAAGGAAGCACTATGCGTCTGAAGAGGTATGGCACACTATGTAATTGCATCAGAGTTGCAGCTGAGGAAACAGCATTGCAATTGCTTTTTCAAACACAAAGCCCTTCTGTATTGGTTGAACCTAGAGTCACAGACTCTTGTCCACTGCCTTAAGGATTGTACCATGTTTCTTATTTATAAGAAATACATTGGATTCTTCTTCCAAGTCAGGTACTGGACCATCTAACTCAAGTCTGTGTGCCTGACTGGTAGTGTCTCTCCTATCACCTGTTGCCCCTTTAATGGGGTTAGACAGGGAGCAAATCTGGGACTTTATCCTTTTCAATGATCTGCTCTGCCACCAAGCCACCAGGGCCCTCCCTGGTTTAGTTTACCACAGTTGTGACAAAGATGTTGGTTTTGTCCCTTACATTAATTCTGGACCTGTATTTCCATTCTACTGTTAACCTGCCAGTTATTACTAGTTAAACAATAAATCTCATTTTTCTTCAGTAGGCTACATAACTGATCATTTCCTCAGATTTCTTTAGCATGCACTTTGTGTGTGAACATCTGCAAACAAGAAGCCTAGAAACAGCCTTTCATTGTAATTTTAAGATAATGTCAAGTGGCACTAATGAAGAAATCAGAGTTGTTCTTATAGCTGATATGAAGAAGCATGTCGTACAGACCTAATATTCCATTCTTTTTATTTTATTCAGATAAAGGAAAAGCTGCTGCAGTTGACAGAGAAGAGAAAAGAAATGATTGACAAATGGGAAGACAGATGGGAATGGCTAAGACTGAGTAAGAATTTTATAAATGTAAGAGTGAGGATTATAAAGACGTAAGACACCTATAAAGATCCATCTGGTCAAGCATCCTGGGTCCCATAATGGCCAACCATAAGCCTCTGCAAAGCCCATAATCAGGTCACAGATGCATTAGGCTTCTCCCACTGTTGCTCCCCCACAACAACTGGTATTTGGGATTTTTTTAATAGCATCCCTTCCCATGTAAGACTTGAACATATTATTTAGCTTTGTTGATACTAAGCATCAAATATTTATGATTTTCACTTAGTTTTGGAGGTGCACCAGTTTTCAAGGGATGCCAGTGTTGCAGAGGCCTGGCTGCTGGGCCAAGAGCCATACCTTTCGAGTCGTGAGATTGGCCAAAGCGTGGATGAAGTAGAAAAGCTCATCAAGAGGCATGAAGCATTTGAAAAGTCTGCAGCCACTTGGGACGAGAGATTTTCAGCACTTGAAAGACTTACTACGGTGAGCTCTGCCTCACTACAAATTACAGCTCTGCCTCCTTTCTGGCTCTGTTGCTGCCACCACATCAGCCAGCTCAGTTGGGAAGATCCTTGGGCAGGAAGGCATATGAAATTTCCCACTCCTGAACATTGAGTGGGTTTCAGGCTCCAACAAGCTGGCTCAGGTTCCTTCTGGTTACTGGCCAAAGGGAAGGTGAAGATGCTGAAAAAAAAGTTCAAAAATTGGGTCATTGAAGGAAAAATGTTTAACGCCTTGGCGAATTCAGCTGTAAAGGAGCCTCTGTGGTGCTAATAGGTGTTTTCATCACATTTAAAACTGTGATCCTTCCCTATAATCTGAAAATGTACAATCCATTCTGCCCCCTCAGGACTTTACCACTTCATTCCCACCATATTCTTCTACACATATGGACCAGGTTTGAAGTAATGCAGACCAAGTACTTTATAACCTATGGGAATGTATGGTATTTGTAAGAATATTTGTAGAACACACACATTAAGGAGTATATAAGTTTTCAAATTCTCTTCATTTGTGTACGTTTTTCTTTGCTATAATGTTTTCCTTTCTCGAAAAGGCTGGCTCCTTCCTGATTGCTCTTATTATAGCCCTCAGAAGCAACTAGATCTTTGTAGGACTAGAATGTTGCAAAGAAGTGACAAGGATCTCAGAAGGCCATGCCTGGTATAGCAGACTCTATACGTTCTTTATCAGAAGGTCTGTTGTTTCCGCATTTCATCTTCCAGGTGTCTTCATCATATGTTCTCATTGTCTTCTGCTTTGGTCAGGTTTGCTGCTTTGTCCAAAAGTATGGGAAACTAGGGTCCCTGAGTTTTTTTTCTAACCTGCTTTACTCTCATTAAATCGTTAGTTGGAATTGTTGGAAGTACGTAGACAGCAAGAGGAAGAAGAGCGGAAGAGACAGCCTCCTTCTCCAGAGCAAACCCCCAGGACTGGGGAGGAGCAATGGTAAGCATACAGGTAGTTGAAACAGGAGATGAATAATGCAAACCCAGGTAGTGTCATAGTGCAGAGTAAGCATTAGGTCTCTCTTGAATGATTGGGTTTGTGTACCTAAAATTAGTTTGATTGAGTTTGTGACTAAAATTAGTTAAACTTTAGTATTCAAAGCAGGAAATAAATTTTTTAAATTTACATTTAAAATTATAAAGTCAATATTTCCCCAAAATGAGCAGGAATTTTGCAGCAAATGGCTGCAGACAGCTCATTTAAACCATCAGCCTTTTAAAACCTGTTTAAACAGGTCAAGGCCATAAATCAACCCACTGATTTCACATCTTGGGGGTTATCTCAGGAAAGGCCTGACCTGAGGTAACCACCAACCTACTGCATGCAACATTACCCACTGATTTTGTAGAAGTAGTGACCCTTAGAGAGCATGGAGGTATGTATGCTCCCTTCAATTCCCCCAGTTATAGTACATGAAGGGTTTGAAAGGTAATCATCAAAAACACCAAACAGGAAACCAGTATTCTGGTCATACAGATTTGAGGTTTAAAATCAGAAATCAATTAATGTACAAGTGAGAATGTTAAATAGGCATTTAATTGGAAAGGAGTGTGTGTGTATCTTCACCAGTGATTTTCAACTTTTTTCCTCTCATGGCACACCTTCAGTTGTTTTTACCTTTGGCAAAGCACACCATGCTGGTAAAATCCCCAAGTTTTCCTATTAATAAATGTTCCTCCCCAAAATACAGCATGCCTGAGGAATAGCCATGGTACACCAATGTGCCTCAGCACACTGGTTGAAAATCACTGGTCTAGGGCAAAATCCAGAAGTGCACTTAGGTTACCCTTTCTATCACTGGGCTGACCCAACTGCAAGATGGGCCACCCTAGTTATTCTGGAAAAGGCTTGGGGCAGCCTAAGGCAACGTAGGCTACCCCAAGACATGTGGACCTGGGCTGCCCTAGCTGGGGCAGCCTAGGCAGCTCAGGAGAGGCATTTTGAGGGCATATTTAGCATTGCCTAGGGCAGAGAAGTTACTCTGTATCCAGAACTTGTTTCCAGGTCAGAAATGCCCTCTTCCAGAGTTATACCACCTCAGGAGCAGGTATAGTAATGAGTAGACCCATAGGGGTCCGTGGTAAGGCCGAATAAGAATGGCAGTGTTGACCAAAAATCTGAGTTCTTGGCCAGCATAGCTGCAACCCCTGCCTCTCAACCTCAGGATGTGGCACAACTACAGCAGCCACTAACCTAGGGATACCTAGGGGTACTCCAACAAGGTTTTACTATACTTCTCCAGAAGCTAATTGGGATTTCTTCAACAACCAGTCAGCAAGATGCCTTGGCTACCATTACCAGTCTTTCCCTGCAGCCAGGTTGCAGGTGATCACGTAGATCTGTGCTTCAGATCCTGGTGTGCTGGTGTCAAAGCAGACATTATTGAACTAGAAGGCTCAGTGTTCTAACTTGGTTTAAGGCAGTAATCACTTTTTTGTAAAATGGACAGCTGCAAAGCTGTTCTCAATTCTTGGATTAGTAGTGAAGCCCAAGAGGTCTAGTCAGGGTTCTGCAGAATTGAGATTTTGGCAGTATGCTAGCTCTGCTGCAGCAAATGGGGTAATCTGGAACCAGGTCTAACATCCTACTGTTGTGTTGTTGCTTTTCTCTTTCAACAGGGATGGCACAAAAGGAGAACAAGTCTCCCAGAACGGTTTGCCAGCAGACCAGGAATCTCCCCGGGTTAGTTACCGCTCCCAAACCTACAAAAACTACAAAAACTTTAATAGCAGATGGACAGCCAGCGACCAACCTCGGTCTGGACACTGAGATGTACAGCCATTTGTGGGCTGCTTGCGGCTTCTCTTTCTGGTCCTCCTTGATTTGTTTGTCTTCAGATCCCCTTCACTGCTTCTCTACCCCACTCATTCATTCAACTTTGATTTAATGAATAGCCGTGACAAATGCCCTCACAACCACCAATATATTTTTTTGCCCAATATATATTCTATGTAGTCTCCTAGATTGTAATACTCATTTGAATACCTGCAGGCCCTCAGCTGCATTGTGATAATGCATTTGTTTCATGCTCTTTTGTTGTGAGATTTTCGTTTCATTAATGGCCTTAAGATTTTTGCAGCTAAAGCCATTCCTTTATGTGAGTAATTGAAATGTAATAAGATTTCATCATCATGGAAGACAAGAAGTAGAGTCCGACAGGTATGACGGGTGCTTATGGCTTTACTAATTTGCTCAAGTACAGTAATACCAGCAAAGCAGTTGCATTATCAGCAGCTATGTGCACAATTTGAGATTGCAGACAGAAAGACAGAAAAGACTGGAGGGGGGATAGCAGATGGATATAGAAAAGGAAAAAGCATCTGAAGCATAAATTAAAGCTGAGAAGTTTATAAATTGTTTAACATTCCAAGCAAAATGGACCCTTATGCTGACAAATAAAAAAGTTAAGTGGTAGGATTCTACAGGCATTGGCAGTCAGCTTGGTCTTTGCAAGGTCTTCCACCAGAACTCATCTTGCTTCTCCAGCAAGATGAGAGAGGCTGCAATCCTTATTTATTTATTTATTTACGAGATTTATGCCCCGCCTTTCCTAACCCCTAATCCTAACCCCTAGTTAAGCCAGAACAAGTCCCATGCTGGCCTCAGGATGTCACAAAAGTGTTGTAAAGCACTTCTGCATCATTTCTGGGGTGGAGAGGTTAGGCCAGTGCACAGACTTGTGCTGGCCTCCCCACACCACCACAAGAATGGGGAGGTGAGCGAGTTGCACTGGCCTAAACTGGTTAGGATTGGGTCCTGAGAGTGCAATCTGAACCTCGTGTGAGGCCAGCACAAGTCCCATCACATGCCCCATGCTGACCTGGGGTTGTTGCAAAAGTGCCATAGGGTACTTATGTGCCTCTCCTTTTGGGGGGTGGGAGTTAGAGCAGAGCACAGGCTTTCACAGGTTCCCCACACCACTGTGGAAATGGAGAAGTGGATGAGTTGTACTGGCCTAAATTTGTCAGGATTGCACCGTAAGGCTGCAATCCTAACAACACTTTCCTGGGCATAAGATTCATTGATCACAAGGGGGATTACTTTTGAGTAGACATGGTTAGGAATGTGCTTTAAGTCTCTCATTCTCTGTGGAGTTAAAAGATATGTCATTTTCACAGCAGGAAGCAGATGTCAGATCCTGACTTCCCAGGAAAAACTCAAATTAATGGGACATTAAAAGATTTCAGCAGGTGACACGAGGCTGGGCAGGGATCATGCACACAGGGCATCGTTTTCTTTCTCGTAGGAATACCTGTTTTTGCTACCTTAAAATGAATGCGCTGTGTGGGGCTTTTCTCCTCCTTAAAAACCGTAATTGCATAATTTCCAAACCATAATTTCTTAATTCAATTAAGAAAATTTTTACCACCATGGGATCTTTCAATGAGACTGATGCTCTGTGATTTTTAAAACAATATAATTGTATTTTAAATTAAGAACATTAAAATAGTAGATTATTAAAAATTTAAAAATTCTAGATTATATGCAAATTGGCTTTAGATGTACAAACATCATTGAAAACCATTCTTCTCCTGTTTTTTTCACCCTTGTGCCAAGTTAATTTAACTGTGGGAGGGGGTGAGAAAGAATCTGAAACACCTTTATCCCCGCTTCATATTGCCTTTTTCATCTGCTCCTATGTCTGTTGAGAGGGGTTCATATGCTCACTCATCACTCATAGGAAACAACTTATGCTGATGGAGGGGAGAAGAAAGAGGCAGTTAAGGGAACATCCTACAGAAAGATGCGTAGGGATAGGCAGTTCCTAATATCTATTTGCCATCTGCCTATGTGGAAGAATGGGGTGGTAGACAAGGCTGTGACATAAACTACTTCCACTTTTATCCACATTTTTATATAAGACACCCTGCAAGTGGAAAGTTAGCAAAGCAGGGAATGGACCAACCTGGAACTGTCCTTGCTGTGTAAGGTTTCTTTTTTCTTCCAGAGGGTATTTTTTAAACACAAGGTAGTATTGAAAATGACATGCACCATGTGCAATATGAAGTAACCCAAAACACTCCACTTCTTCAGCATCCTGCCACCTCATTCTGTGGCTTTTGTAGACCAAACCCATTTTTCAGCATAGGTCAAGCTGGTTTATTTTAATGGCTTCTGTTCCCTCTCCCAATAAGTGTAAATGTAAGAATGGGAATGGGAATCAGTGAGGGAAGAAACAGGAATGCACAGTACTAGTCATGCTGCAACAGGAAAACAGAAGTTACCTCCTGTTGAGGCAGATTAATCGTGTAAAGAAAGTTCCATCGCACCACAGACAGGTGGGAACTGTTTTGCACTCCACCCTCCAACCAAGATGCTTATTAGAGCATATGCCATATTTAGTGAAAACCTTTCTCCAAAGAGTTTGGTGGTATGCATGGGGGTAACATTATTTCTCTTCACAACAAGCCAGTGATGTAGTTTTGCTGACTGATAGATGTCCTGGAGCAATGGTTTTCAAAGTGGAGATTGGGATTCCCTTGGGGGGTTGTGACCATTTCAGAAGCATTGTGAAATGCTGTGTGCCAACCATATTGGAATCTGGCACTAAGCTCTGCCATGTTGGAATGGGGCACTCAGGCTGCAATCCATACTTTTCTGGGAGCAAATCTCATGGAACACAATGGGACTTACTTCTGAATAAATATAGAAGATTTCTGGAATTGTAATAATGTCACTTTTTGATGCCACTTTTGACCATGACATCACTTCTGGGTTGATGACATTATTCCAGGGGATCCTGGATAGATTGTCATTCTCAGAAGGAGGTCTGAAATGCTCAAGTATCACAGTGTCTAGTGAGCTTTGCCCAGTGAGGACCTGAATTTGCTCTTCCATGTTCAAGCACAGCAAGTTAATTGCTATCCAGCCTGGCTGTCCTATGATGGAAGATTAAGAATCTGTGACCCTGGTCTCAATAAAATTTCAGATTTATATCACTAGAACTGGAATGGGTGGGTGGACAGGCTGGAAGATAGATCCATTGGTAGATGGACTCCTTGGCAAGGCTGGTAAAGGCTGCCATTTGAAAGCCCTGAGAGCTTCTAGTCAGTCTCTGAACTCTGATCTGACTCAGTAGAAGTCAATTTGCCATGTCCCTTGAACTGCATTACCGCTCTAGTATAGAAATTATGTGAGAGTAATATAGATATCCCTGCTCTCATTAAGAGCAGTAGGGCAAAATGGCTGCCTCCTTGCCTCCCTCCTCACCCCTGAAGCATTAACTCCTTTATTTAACCTCTCCTGATGGTTGCTAGTGACAAAGGTGATTAGACATTGCTATTTCATATTGTGTGACCTTGCCTAAAAGTGTTCTCAAGTTATCCCTTAGTTATCGTCTTTTTCAGAGAGTCAGGGGTAATGGCATTGTTGACAGGTGATTCTTTTCCATTTTCTCAGAAAGCTTTGAAAACATGAACTTCCTTCAGGATTTTGTTTTTTGCCCTTCCCTTGTTTACTTCAGAGTGTATATTCCTGCAGTCTCTATCACCCATGTAAAGGACAGTGCTAGAGCAAGCCTCATCTGATGAATCAGCTTTCCCACTGATCTCTCATCAGAATTTATACAAGGTGTATGATCTATCAGAATTTTGGATTTTCAAAGTGTCTCTGGAAATATTTATGAGGAATAAGAAAGCAAGGACTTTAAATGTTCAAGCAAACCTGTCTTTCTTCATGATTATGCATGTCTCTTTTCTCTCTCTCTCTCTCATCAGGATATCATCATATAGCTTCTTAATGCTTTTTAGATTTCTACAGATTAATGTATTTAAATGTTTTGGTGCTTTCTTTACACCAGTATTGGGTCTCTGCCCCTCAAAGTGCATTAAATCATCAGGGACCAAGTGTCACCATTTTGACACTTTAACGGAAAGAGGGAAGGGTTCAGATCTACATTCTGTCCCACAGTCATAAATGCCTAAGATATGTTTTGTTTAATGCAGGGTGACCAGATGCCCAAACCTCAAAAGGAGGACAAGGTCTTAGATTCCTCTCAGCCTAGCCTTTCTGGCAGACAGTGGCATGTTTGCCTACTCACAAGGAAAGCCGCGATATTGGTCACTTTCACTTTCCCATAGAGCTCAATGCATTTTTTTTTATTTTTAGTGTTTTGGCCATAACTTTTGATAGGAAGGAGATATTTCAAAATCGATTTCTGCATTGGATTCTGCTCTTCAATACGAATCCAACAACATATGGCATGCTGGGGTACAGCACACCATTGCAAAGTTCCAAAAATGAAGCCAAAATGGAGGACAATGAAGCCCTTTTGGAGGCCAGCCAGACAGGAGGCTAAAAAAGAGGACAAATCCAGAAATTTCCAGACATATGGTCACCCTTATTTAATGGTATTGGCTTTATAAAGATTACATTCAATTCAAAAAGAAAAAAGGGAAATATGAAAAAGGCCAGTTTGCAATCCCAAGCAGTGAAAAACACGGCAGTCATTTTTAGACTTGTTTTGGGTCTAAAAATTGTCTCTCAAAATTATGTGATCTCCCAACATGCAGACTGTAATTTCTTTGCACAAGTCCCTCAAACCCCATGTAGAGTTTTAAGGAGAAAATATTGATTCATGCACTTTGAACAGCAGAAGGGGGTATTTCAAGTCATGTCCTCTTTTGCCATGTTGCATCTTTTCATCAGGATAAAAATACCTCATACAGAAGCTAGCCACTAAATTGACTTGCAATTAACCTACCAATGATGAAAAATATGTATTCATAACATGCTTGTGTTGATCTGTTGTTTTGTTGTTGTCATTAACCATTTGTCATCCATTTGATGTTAACTCTGCATGCTCAAAGCATGTTTCCATTAAAGTTTATTTAGTTCTTTATTCCTTTATACCCTGTGTTGTCATCCATCGTTTGCCCATGTTTTATTTTGTTTTCTTTTTGTTGCTAAAAGCTTCTGGAGAAATAGACAGAAATGTCAAAAGAGAATTTCTCATGTATTAACAACATGTTGGCAGTGTAGTGATTTTTAGGCATCAGCACAGTCTTCTTACATATACACTCACCAGTTTTGCAAACACAATGCACCAAAGTACTGCGCAACCCAGGAGCCATGAAACTGAATTGGCTTTGATCTCCCCACCCCTTCCCAAAAGAAAATTAGGAAAGCACCAATGCAGCTCCCATGTTTGTTGTGTGGTTTTGGGAAAGTCCCAACAGCCTAATCCAACATTCTTTATGAATTTAGACCTCAGTTCACATCTATAATAGGTTTTTCATTATATAAACTACCTAATATCCCAGTTTGCATGATGCAGGCATAGAATTGTACTTGGAAATGATCCTGCAGGTGTCTCTATCTATTTACTACCTTGCACCTACACCTACCAGTGCCTGTCTCCCCTATCACTAAAAACCTCAAAGCAGGTGCAACACAGTGTACCATGGTATCTCTTTTTCTGCTGCTTAATTGCTATGATACTGCTCCTTGATATTTATCCTCTTCAAGCAAACCCCATCTTCCCATAATGACTTTCATGTATAAACACACACAACACCCATCAGTGTTACTTTAAGGAACCAGTATACACATTTATCCAAATTTTTGATTACCTACTCATCTGTGTTGTCTCTTGGGGCTTCAAGTTGTTTCACAGTGGTTAATAATGACACCTCAGTATGAGTGTCAATCTGAGTGTCAGTTTGAACCCAAATCAGGGTCAGAAAGTGGCAGTTCTAACTGTGAAGCCTAAGCCTCAACCTAGCTGAGTACATTTTTTTGACTAAGGCTGCAATCCTAAACACACTTTCCTGGGAGTAAGATCCATTAAACACAATGGGACTTAATTCTGAGTAGATATGGTTAGGATTGTGCTCTAAGGCTGCAATCCTAAAGACACTTTCCTGGGAGTAAGATCTATTGAACACAATGGAGCTTTTGAGGCTGATAGAACAGTGAAGGCCTTTAAGGAACTGACCAGCATGCCTGGGTGGGGACTTAAGGAAAAGGGGATAATCACCATTCATTAGAACCAAACAGTTTTAGGGTGCAGTCCTAACCTAGGCCAGCACAATACATCAGTCTTCCCATTCCTGAGGTGATGTAGGGAGGCAAGTGCATGTCTGTGCACTTGCCTAACCCTCCCCCAGGAGCGGTGCAGATGTGTTTTACGGCACTTCGGTGACACCCCGTGTCAGCACCATATATATGCCAGGTTTTAGGCTGGCCTAACTAGTGATTAGGATTGCACCTTAAGTATGAAAAAGTGACAGATTTAATCTTGCTGTGTAATAATTTTGCAGCTTCTGAATTGTCCCAAGCCTGGCCAGAGCAATGGAAATGTCTTTTTAATTATTGCTAAATCCTTGCTTGTCCTCTATGTACAAATGGCACAGAGTGTTTATAATCTACTACTAGAGAATTGAGCAGTGCTGGGCTTTAGTAACTTTCTAATAATCCCCACACTCCAGTTGTATAACTCTTTGTGGGCTGCTCCCAGTGGCTGTGTGGCACAGAATTAAGAGCCCAAATTTCTTGATAAATGTTGTCTACCCCAAGTGGTATCACACCACCGCTTCAAAAGATTAAAGCTTACAGGATTCCGGTTTTAAATGATTTTGGGGATGAAATGCTGCTGAAGACATCAAGAACGTGACCAGTCAAAGCTGGCCCCTCTAGGCATCTCAGTTACTGTGCAACGGGGAACGCGACCACCAAAGCGAGTGATGGCCAAGGCCTTGGTTCTGTCTTTGTTTGGGGGTAAATAGACGTGTGATGTTGAGTGGTTGTAGTGTTTTCCTATAACATCCAATCTGATCCTCCCAATTCCAAAGTCCACTGTTGGAGACTTTGAAAGAAATTGTCATTTTAACCTATGACCTTTCTCATTCCACCTTACCCCTCCTTGAAACCTGTCTATCTTTGAACCAAGCTCATAACTAGGGTGGTGGACATGATGAAATTGCATGTTCTCCTCTATTTTTCTAATTTCTGCATGTTGTCTTCTGATTATGTTGTCACTGTGGGGATGGGGTAGGCAGTAACGGAGGGGAAACTGCTTTGCAGAAACTAATCCAGGGTTCTGGGATTAATCAAGGTGTTTCTATGAATGCAACCTACTCTATTCTTTGCAGGCTCAATACCTGTAGAATTTCTGAGCAGACCCAACCACGATAATTTTATAAATGAATGGAAGATGGCTAAAATGAATAAATTCAATTTTACCTCATTGTATTGTTTCTGAACTCACAAGTGAGATTCTTACTTTGCAAGATTTAAACAACCAGAAATGCTCACAATCTAAAAATGTGACCACAATTTGGGACCCACTCATGCACCTGTTTCACACTGCCAGTTCTTGAATGGCAAAGGACTGTTATTTTTCTCTAGCCATTAATATAGAAATTTTTGTTGCAGTTTGGTAGGCTGGGGCTTGTTACAGATTTGACGAAGCAAAGTGAAGTGCGGTAAAACTCTCACAAATGGGTGATCTCCTATCTTTCCCCTTTTACTTCATCTCTGAGAGATACTAATCTATTGGTACTTTCTAATTCCTTCAGCCCTATTTCTCCAATGGGATGTGAGAGTAGTTTTACTGGACAGTCTTGCTTTGTTCACAGTGTGTAGGATGATTATTAAAAAACATGAATTGTAATGCGTTATTTCCAAAGAAAACTAATCAGGTTTCTTCCCTCTCTTGTTTCTTAGATGGAAGAAATAAGAGAAGCCAATGAAATGGTTAATGGAGCAACAGACCAGAGGACAAGTTCTAAAGAGACGAGTCCAGTTCCTTCGCCAACAGCAGATCGCAAAGTCAAGACAGGCCTCCAGGCTCAGACGGCTGCCACCCTCCCAGCTAAAACGCAAGATATGCCTTCTGCTCAGATGGAGGGCTTCTTGCATCGCAAACATGAGTGGGAGTCACACAACAAGAAAGCTTCCAACAGGTATTGTGGCTGGGTGATAGGTTCCTTTCTGAGAACATCAAATGTATTGACTTCCAAACAGTGCTTTTTTACTCATTGACGAAACAGGTACAGTTTAGAACTTGTTTAAAGTTAGATCTCTAGAATCTTTGTTTTGCAGACAATCAGCAGTTCTGGGGTTTTTAACAAAGCAATGTTGTCCATACTTATTTCACATGAACTTAAACAATACAAATACATCTTATGAGAGATGTTGACCTTTGTCTTTTTTTGTCCCACAAGGTCCTGGCATAATGTGTACTGTGTTATTAATAACCAAGAGATGGGCTTTTACAAAGATTCCAAGGCCGCTTCTTCAGGCATTCCCTACCACAGTGAGATCCCTGTGAGTCTGAAAGAGGCAGTATGTGAAGTAGCAGTTGAATACAAAAAGAAGAAGCATGTCTTCAAGTTGAGGTAAGGCTTTAATGCCTCTCTTTGCAGGAAGAGTTTCTGTGGTTTGGCTTCTCTTTTCTTGACACAGATTATAACTGACAGCTCTTAGCTCTCTCACACCAGTGTTTCTCAGAGATTTCTACCTTCAGGGAAACCTGTCCCCATCAGTTTGTCTGCCAAGAAACTCCAATACGTTTGTGATGGAACAAGTGTGCTTTGCAGGATAGATGCATCCTTCTGTTGACTCATGAAAGTGGGGTGTGTGTGCTGTCATTGGCACACTGGGCTTCAATGCTGGCACCAAGAGATGGGAGGCCTTAAAAGCTGGAAACAGTTATTTAGTCTGGTGCACTTTAAGTCTTGCAATTCTTCTGTTGACAAAAGTGTAAGAGACAAATCATACACAATCAATTTAGTACATTTTTAGCCTAATTCTTATCTGCAGTAGAGTCGGTTCAATTGTACCATAAAGCACATTTGCAACAATGTGTGAGTAGGCAGCACTGAAAGGTAGGCCTGCATCATCCCATTGCTTCTGAATCTAGCCTGACAACTGCCAGGGATGATAAGTGCTGTACCATGTGGTAGGAGAGAGATTAGGAGCCCTGGGACAAGGACAGGGGTGCAGAGGAGGATGGTTCAAGCCCAGGAGGGGAATGAGGTTGGTTGAAGAGAACCCTGCCATATCTTAACCCCCATCCTCAATCTAAAGCCCAACACAAGGCTTCTTGGATTTGCACTGGCAATTTTTTTGGCATAGATCTAAGTAGTCCCATGGGACAAGCTGGGCTTGACATGGGGTAAGGGAACAAATGAGGTCTCCAGCTCCCCAATTTCCATGCTGGCTCTGCAGGCCTGCTGCCAGCTATTTGCTAGTTCTTTTCCATACTTTTGTATTCCTCTGATAATTTTGACACATTGTTAATATTAATTATTAAAAGCTGGATCTGCTGAGTCGATCTGGTCTTCTGCCAAGAAAATCCACTGCCTTCCCACATCTGGATGACGCAGAAGGAGATAAAATAAGCACATTAATTCCTTCTAGTTTTAAACTATTAAGACCCAGTTGTGTTCTCTGCCTAAAAGCAAGAATTTCAGGTTTTTGCATATTGAGTGAGAACATCTTCATTACTCTATCCTGATACATGGCTGGAATATCTGCTGAAGCATCAGCAAGTGCAATGCAGTCTAGAGGTCTCCCATAGCTTCTTGAAATGTAAAATGTGCCAAATAAAAATGTTAACTCTCCTGTTGACCATTGGCAAATTTCTGTTGAAAGTCGTGGAGTATTTCCACAGGTAAAGCTTGTGTCTGAAGCAATAATCTGCCTTTGGTACCCAGCAATTCTGCACCAAGGAAAGCAGCATTCTCTCACCTGTAAAATGATGCAAATGGAGAATCATTTTCTTTCACATAATTTTTTTTCGCAACTTAGGGTGCAATCCAAAGTGCACATTTGGCCGGTGCATGTCCTTTGTACCATCTGAAGAGTATTGTGAAAGTGTTGTAAAGCACTGCCACACTACTTGTTGGGGAGATAGGCTGGTGAACAGATGTGCTCTGGCCTCCCCATTCTGCCACGGATCCTGGGAAGGGGTGAGCATGTGCTGTCTGAGAAGTTATGCTTGATCCTAGCCCCCTTTCCAGGCAGGCAAGGCCAGCCTTGGCTAACTGGATTTGTGCTGCTGTTTGAGGTGGCACAGATCTGAGTAGCAGCTCCATGGGGATACTGCAACGTTACCCAGCTAAGTGAAATTTTTTTCCCTTGCCTTGCCACAGGAGCAACTCAAAACTTCCACAGGGTATAGTACAGGCATACCAGCCTGCTTCTTCCCATGCAAGTTAGGATTGTGCTGAGGGCTGTTTTACACAACTTATTCTGTCTTGTATTTGAAATGGGGAGGGCAAGGTACTAATGCCCAGCACTGAAGTACCATTGTCCTGAAAGTCCTGAAAATCTTGTTCTGCCATCTTTCAGACTTCTGTGCCATATACTTTCAAGTGTACCCTTGAAGTAATAAGGTCCTGAAATATCTTTGAAGAATAAAAGTGAGATTATCAGGAAAAGTAATTTTGTCCGTAGGGTGGGTTTATTTAAAAAATAATAATTTTATTTATGATGTAGAGACTTAGGGTGCAATTCTGAATGCAACTTGAGCTGCCGCAGATCCCATCCTGCCAGTTCCCAAGTGTCAGGCACATTTACACTGACTCAGGAGTTGGCTGGCCAGTGCAGATCTCCACACTGGCTTGGGAGGGCCAAATCTGGACTTTGTGCTGGCCTAATGGGATACATTTATGCCAGATGGCACAGTAGGAGAGGATGTTCAGAGGGCATTTTGGGGTGGGGAAGGAGCATGTTTGGTCAAGGGTATAAGAGACAGATCAGAGCAGGGAAAGAGGTGGGATTAGCCTTGCCAGCACAGGCTGCATCCTAACTTTCCCCCTTGGTCCAGAGAGTGTGATGCTTAGATTTGTGCCAGCTAGATAGCTGGCATAGATGCACCAGCCAAATAAGGTAGTACAGCTCCATAAGGGTGGCTGGGGCTCAACAGAGAGTAAGGGGGAAAATATCCCTTTACCTCAAGGTGACCTCCAGAAACCTCCTAACCTGCAACAAATTCAGCACAGGTCCCTCTGGCCTATCTCTTTCCAGCACATTTGGACTATTCAACTGTAATTGGTACCTCTTGTTAGGAACCGGTTGGTCTCAAGTGAGATTATTAAGATCAGAGCTGTTTTAATCTGCTCTCAATTTCTTGTTCCACATTACAGGCTAACTGATGGCAACGAGTACCTCTTCCAAGCCAAAGATGATGTAAGTGTTCATCCTGTTCTGTACATGCATGTGTATCTTAGGCACAACCTTAACAAACTCTGAGTCCAGTGTACATAATGATATAACCAGAATTTTGCGGGGAGGAGAACAGGGCAGGGGCGGTCTGAATTTGCAGGATGGTCAGGACTTTGTGCCCCAAGCCCTGGGGCACTTCTCTTTCTAGGCAGCAACTATCTGGGCAGCAATATCTTTGCAACCAACTACCAGAACATTTGAGGAATGCCCCAACTTTGTTTGGTTTCCAGGAGGGTTTAAACACTTATTTCACTTGGGTTTGAGGGAAAAGGAGGAATCTCCTCAAGCTCTTCTGTTGCTGTGTTTTTGTCATTACTTTTATGCTGTTGCTGTTTTTTATATTTTTAACCTGATCCTGATTTGTTTAATTGTTTTTAATTTTTTATGTACAGTATATGTTTTTAATCTGTTTTTATTCTTTACTGTACACCACGTTAAACATGGGGAATCTTTTTAATAAATAAATTTACTTTCAGGATTCTTTCTAGACCCCAAGAACAAACTTTATATCATGTCTCTAGAAATAAACCATCTCCCCATTTTCCCCTTGCCTTTGACTAGAGATTCACCCAAGAAAACCTTTCTTTTTAAGAGAATTTCCCATCTGGTTTTCTTCAGTTCATTTTGTGCATGTTTTCCATCTCTTGTCAAATTTACATTTACAAAATAATAATATTAAATCAGAGTGCAGGACATCTGGACTCCTGAAGCTCCTCCACTTAACATGGATGTTTGTTTCAGGAGGAAATGAACACTTGGATTCAGGCCATCACCTCTGCGATCTCGGACAAAATTGAGCTGTCCGCAAGCACACAGAGCACCCCAGCTACGAGCCGTGCCCAGACCCTGCCAGCCAGCGTTACAATAACCAGCGAGTCCAGTCCTGGGAAGCGGGAAAAAGATAAAGAGAAAGACAAAGAGAAGAGATTCAGCCTATTTGGGAAGAAGAAGTGAACTCCCATCTATCTGTACACGCTGCACTCCTCCGACCGTTCCAGTGGAATTCCAGCATGCAAGCTCAGAACCAATACATTATTCTCCGTGCCTAATGTTCCTCAATGTGATTTAATTTTTTTATTTATAAAGCATTTAAAACAAACACACACACACACATGCACACACACACAGATTCTAAAGCTACAAATGTCTGAGGTGCATTGGGCAGCTTCTGCATAAGAGAGAACCAGATTTCGTTCTTTTCTTTTCTCTCTCTTTTTTAAAATGGAGTTAATGTAGATTAGATCTTACTATTTAAACTGTTCCTCAATTTTGTGAGGCTGTCTTGGAAAACAACCTACCCCATCCTTCCCTCCACCACTTAGTGTTACTATTATGCAAGGCAGTGGTGCTTAGTTAACATGCCCATCGGAGAAAATGTACAAAATTTTTTTCCACTTCCATCTGAGGTGCGCTGAGTCTTGACTCCTTGAGTCTCCCCACTGCGAATCTAACATTTAATGAAATGGTAGCGTAATTCTCTTCACCGTAACAGAGTGCAGCTTGGCATTAACCTTCAGACCAAAACCATTTGTATACAGGCATCCGTTTATTAACACAATCGTGACGCTTTTTTCCTGCATCCGGCAACGACAGTTAAGAATGTTGGTATGGACAAGAAGGACATAGCATACTGATAATGGTTTTAAATAATCTGTAATTTCAATTTTTTTTTTTTGCTGAAATACATTATATTGTATGTTTCAGATAATTCTAGTAAAAAGTATAATAAGACTAGATGTATAATAAAAAAACCCTTTAAAATCATTGATTAAGTGTAAAAGTGAAACTGAAGCATTTACTGGAAAAAAGTAATGTTACTCCAATGGTTACTTGCTTGTCAGCTGCAGCACTGTGTTATAATTTTGCTACATTACCTTTGCTCTTTGATACATAGTGTGCATTTCTCTGTCACTGTAACTATTGTAATGAACAATTTTCATCCTACTGCACAATCAACAACAAATTACATTTAATAGGAATGAATTTTGAGTGACTGGGCCTGTAATCAGGATAGTACTGGAACTGGCTTTCGGTTGTATGGAACTGTACCTCTAGACTTTTACCCTCTCTGTTAAATATATGCTATGTCATTAAATGCTTTTAAAACTAATCCTGATACATTCAGAATCCTTATTCCAAACTCACCTCACCCTTTTTGTGTCAATGTGTCAAGATTTGGAAAGAAAGAAAAAAAACACATTATATTTTTCATTTTCCTTGGGCTCCCCAGAGTGGAAATTACTCTAAGTAACAGAGTTTGTTTAAAGTTCTGGGTCCTGAGATTCTTAGAAAATGGGCAACATATCATACCCAGTCATAAGGTAAAGGTGTTCCCCACAGGTTGCCCTGCTAGTCATGACTGACTCTAAGGAGCAGTGCTCACCCCCATTACAGGGTCAGTGAGCCAGACTGTCCAAAGATACATCCATGTTCATGTGGTTTGCATGGCAAAACACCCAACTAACAGAATACTGTTACCTTCCCACTAAAGCAGTCCTATTTATCTGCTTGCATTTACATGTTTTCAAACTTCTAGTTTAGCAGGAGCTGGGCAAGAGATCAGAGTTCACTCCATTTTGCAGTACTCGGGCCTTAAACTATCATCATTCAGGTCAACAAGTACAGCGTCTTTAACCACTGAGCCACTGCAACCCTTTTATATCTAAGCATACTGCACTCATCACCACAACCACTGGAATGTCTTTTGTCTGGTTTCTCATTTCTTTTGCTGGGATGCCTCCAATTTATTTGTTATTGTTATATTTGTGTCCTGCATTTCTCCCCAGGTGTGGGAGTCAAGGAGGATTACAACTGTATAAATACAACAAAATTAAAAACAAGTACAATTAAACAATTGTTAAAAACAATTAAAACCTTTAACATATCAAAAATCCAAGAGGGCAAATAAAGAGCCCTCAACACACCAGCCCTCACATCAAGCTGCCAAGAAAGTCTTAACACCCCACCAAAAGCTTTGCAAAAAGGGGCCTTTCCTCAGTTCCTGAGCAAAGAAGTTGGGATGCTACCACCAAATAGGCCCTATTCCTAGCTGCCATGCCCTCACCTGTCTTGGTGGTGGCACAGTCCAAAGCTTAATGTAGCATAGGGGCCTCCAGCTTTCCTTTGACTTGAGCTGTTCCTGAGCATGTGTCAAGACGTCACTAGAAAAATCTAACCAAGACCCAATCGTCTTTCCTAACAAGGGGATCTTGGAGACTCACATACACACCACATTCATAGAGGTGTGCCTTTGCACATGTGGATTTGCTTTGTTGGAATGCATGAAAGCAGAGAAGAGTGCCTTTCAAATGACTGCCTTTCAAAACTGCTTCCAGGAGAAGGGATTCCAAGCCAATCAGGTCTAGGGGTGGGTAACTGGGTGGCCCTCTATCTGATGATGGCAGGTCTCTGTTTGGTGTGCCTTCTTTATGATGTCTTGGCATGATATACAGTGGCGCCTCACGTAACAAATTTAATTCATTCCGGAGGCCTTTTTGTTACGTGAAACATTCTTTACGTGAAGTGGATCTTCCCATAGCAAATAATGGAAACTCAGACAATTGGTTCCAGAACCCAAAAAATATTCATATAAAAATATTAACTGGATGTAAAAATGATGACAAAACACTGGAACTGAATTAAAAACATGCATTCACTGTGCAGGTTATGCACATTATTCAAAACATGCATTCAGTGTGATCCTATGAAGTCTACTTAGGCTACAATCCTAAAGACACTTTCCTGGGAGTCAGACCTATTAGACACAATGGGGCTTACATCTGAGTAGTCATGGTTAAGCTAGTGCTCTTTCACTATCACTAATGGAGTCACTGCTGTCCATTGGCTCAAAGGAATCTTTGTCTTTTTGTGCATCTTTAACATTTCCAAGCTGCTGATGGAGAGCAGCATTAGAACATTGATAAGGTACACCTTCCACGCTGCCACACACAGATCCCACATACAAACCTGGCTCAGGCTGCTCCCCTCCAGGCCCCTCATGAGTTCCCTGGCCATGGAAGCCTATTCAAAACTTTGCCCAGGGCCCCACTGTAGCTCAAGCTAGTCCCCTTGTCCCCCCTCGTCCCTTCGTCCCCCCTGTGGGTTCCCTTGCCATGGAAGCCTGTTCCAAGCATCCTCAGAAGTGTTCTTTACCCAAGACAGTGTTCTTTACGCAAGTCAACATTTCTGAGAAAATTTTGTTCTTTACCCAAAACGTCCTTTACCCAAGGTACCATTGTATTTCCATGCTGCAACATTAGCTATGGAGTCAGGTGCCAGCTGCATCTGCAGGCACTCTGGTTGCTGCCCCACAGCAGGGTCCCTCCATGCACACAGACCAATTTGGCCAAATCATGCTACCAGTTTACTACTGTAAGTGCTGCTGCTGCTGCTGCATTTTAAAAGGCATGCAATTGTGTTTTGGGACTAGCAGAGGAAATGGCCAGATGTGAAGCAGCAACTCCCAGTTCTGGAGCATGTAAGGTAGCAGAAAGGGTGATTCATGGGCGATTCAGGGCACTGCATGCAATGGACAGGTGGAATAGGATTGGGCCCTTTGACGTCATAAATATCTGTGTATATTTAAATATATGTATACTCATATCTTTGAGCACATCTTTGTCATGGTGGATATACTGAATTCTCTTCCTGAATCACAGTCCCATAAAGAAGTATGTTTTTAAGCAACACTGAGTTTACTGGACTGTATGCCAAATGTACATGTATATTCGTTTATATTGGATACATGACATCTCTTTAATCAGGTGTTGCTATTTACATCACCACTTAAATAGTGCCCTATTTGAATTGCACAACTTGTGCATTGCTATCAGCAAAGATCCATTTTGTACACCTTATAAATAAATATTCTTTGTTTAAAAAGCCATTTTATGTATATATGAGGGGAAGCATGCACACATCAACTTTTGTACTCTCATCTCTCAACACCACTAAGTCCTAAACATAAGCATATTTGTTTTGAAAGACTTTGGTGTTGTTTATGAAAAGCTCAGCCTTGGCAACAAAGAAGAAAAAAAAATCCCAACAGATCTCAACTGCCAGGAGACTTAAACTGGAAAAAGCAGTTACTTACTCCACAGCAATTGAGTTAGATATCCTCCAGATCTATAGAAATTCAGCATCTCAACAGCATCATGCCAAATATCATGGACCAAATCAGTATATCTTTAAAGATACATATGTTTTCATCTGTTATGAAATCAAATCAGACCACTAAATTGATTTAACAATGCACTATTTAAAGAAATGAGACTGCACACTTCTCAGCAATAGTAGTGCTTTCATGTAAGCATGCATAGGATGGAACTGTATATTGATTTCACAGCACAGAACAGCAGAAATGCTTCTTTTACAGTGCAATCCTAAGCATGTCCACTCAGAAGTGAGTCCCATCGAGTTCAATAGTACTTATTCCCAGGAAAGTGGGGTTAGCACTGCAGCCTTATTGCAGTCTATTGTCTCATTTTAATTACATTTACCAAATGCACAGAATATCAAATCAATATACTTACAAGAAACTCAAGATTTCTGTAAAATTAATCAATTTCGAACTTGCAGATTTGCTTGGGAAATAGTGCATAAAAACTGGGAAGCCAACAAATGGCAGTCTACACAATCCTAACCTTGTCTACTCAAGGGTAAACCCCAGTGTGTTCAATGGGTCTTACTCCTAGGAAAATGTCTTTAGGATTGCAGCCTAAGAGTGCAATCCTAAAGACACTTTCCTGGGAGTAATACTCATTGAACACAATGGGGCTTACTTTTGAGTAGACATGGTTAGGATTATGCTCTTTGTATGTTAAGGTTCAAGAAGCTGTGAGCAACATCAAAATTTCAAACACTGAATAGGCTGTCAAGCAATCTGTGCCCTTTGATGTGTTATGTTTTGCTACACCTGGAAACCAGGCAACTCATTAGAATTGGCTTCCAACCTCCAAGATTATAGCTGCTCCTAGCAATAACATCCAGGAAATTGACTTTTACCAGTAAAGGTTCAACTGTCTTCCTGGTAGACCTCATCTGGGGGCATCAGATCAGATTACAGGGAGAGGCTCTATGGGGTGTGCCAAACTGGTAGCCTGCTGAGAAACATGGATTGGGTCTGTCTTCTACAGCTTGTCTTCATCCTCTCCAGTCTCAGGTAGTTCATTGAACTTCATATTTGCCCTGGTCATGCATGCATCATGCATTTAACAGAAGATTGATGCTGTAGTTTGTTACTTGGTTAATTTAGAATTATAGAATCATATCCTAGAGTTGGAAGGGATCCTGTAGGACATCTAGTCCAACCCCCTGCCTGTAGCAGGAAATCCTAGAGCATCTCTGACAGGTGCTCGTGGAGCCTCTGCTTGAAGATCCCCAGTGAGGGAGAGTCCACCACCTCCCATGGCAATCTGTTCCTTATCCTTTATCTGAAGAGGTCCAGCAAACGAGATTAATCTGCAATAAGATTTTCTGTTTGCATGTAGCTTCAAAGCATTTTCCCATTAGGCAGTTTCCAGGTACAGACCTGTCTAGCATCAGTACCAGAATAGTGTCATGTGTTCTCCAGTCAGTTCTCCAAGGACACCACTTTCAATGTAAAGGATGCTGGGGTTAAAATTTCTGCTCCCAAATCTCTTTAAAAAAAAAGAAAAAGAAAAAAACCTTATATACAGTGTCATCCCAAAAAGTCTACTGTTAATAGTATGTGTGAGTGTTGCTGAAGCTACAGTATTTTTTGGGGATAGTATTTAGTATTTTTTTTCTTTGCTGATAACATATGTTCACCATCTCCTATAAAATGCAGGAAGGGTAACAACAGCATTATAAACACAGAATAAATAAAACAAGCAGGGGGAAAATTGTCCAAGCCTGCCAGAAACAAAATCAAGCAGGAACAAATGAAATGAAATTAAAATTCCTTGTGTGGATAAAAACAGCTTTCCCACCAGCGTAAAACTACATTGTGAGTTGGAACTGTTTTGAAAATGAGGGTTTTTAAGGAAATAAGACTTTGTAAATACCATAAAGCACAGGCAACAATCTAACCAAAGTAAACACATTGATCCAATGATTTTCACGGGCAAGGGTTAAGTTTGCACTTAACTGTCCCTTTAAAATTAATGGATCCTTAAAGTATTCAGATTTGGGTTGCATTACACCAATCAGTGATTTTTCAATAAAAAAATGAACACTGCATTACAATCTATGAAAATGGCACTTCATTTTGGAGTCTCTTCCGCTTTCATATACTATATATTGTACATGGAAGCCGATGCAGTAATATGACATAGCATACTAATAAGTATTTTATTTATTTATTTATTTATTTATTTATTTATTTATTATTTTTATTTAATTAATTAATTAATTTGTATCCCGCCTGTCCTCCCCTGCAAGAGGGAGCTCAAGGCAGCTAACATCAGGGAAATAAAACATCATTAAAATAGATCATAAATAAAGATTAAAACACCGTTAAAATATAATTAGATTGAGTAAAAACATGCAGACTAAAAACATTTGTTAAAAACAGTAAAACAGTAAAACAACTGTCCCCCCACCTCTGCCCCATTTAAAAAGCTTTTTTAAAATAAAAGGTTTTAAGGCTCCATCTGAAGCTCTGTATTGAGGGAGCTTTCCTCAGTTCTAAGGGGAGGGAGTTCCAAAGCCAGGGTGCCACCACCAAGAAGGCCCTATCTCTGGCCGCCACACCTCTCACATCTCTTAGTGGTGGTACAGTCAGTAGGGCCCCTTCAGATGACCTTAGGTGACGGATCGGATTATAGGGCAGAAGGCAGTCCCACAGATACCCTGGACCCAAGCCGTTTAGGGCTTTAAAGATCAGGACCAGCACTTTGAATTCAGCCAGGAAACAAATGGGCAGCCAGTGTAGTTGCTGAAGCAGTGGCCCGACAGGGTCAAACCGACGAGCCCCAGCAACCACACGGGCCGCCGCATTCTGGACTAGTTGAAGCTTCTGGACCGTCTTCAGAGGAAGCCCCACACAAAGCGCATTACAATAATCTAGTCTCGATGTCACTAAGTATGAGTAAACTCTCATTTCTGTGCCTCATAGCAAATTCTAGAAGTCTTATTCATCTGCATATCATCAAGTTGGCCACTGGTTATTTATTAGCTAATGATTTATTAGGTGGCCTGTACCTTAGAACACAATTCTAACCATGACTACTCAAAAGTATGTCCCATTATCTTCACTTGTCTTACTCCCAGGAAAGTGTTTTTAGGATTTCAGCTGTCTCTTACTATCATTGGCATCCTTCAGTCTCGAAAGACTATGGTATCATGCTCTGATTGGAGGTCCTAAAACAGCATCTGGTGTGGCTATATTATTAATAATATAATAGTAATTGTTACTACTAACTATATAGGTAATACAATAGTAACTGTTGCTATTAACTATATACTGTTATGTTAAAATAAAAATAAAAAAGTGAATGTGATGCCACTGCATTAAGATTGTGTACATAATGCGTACTATTCTGTATGTTATTTTACAGGATACGAATTGCATTATCATAGCCACCTTGGATCCGCACAGGGGAGAAAGGCGGGATATGAATACTTTAAATGAATTAAGATGATCATTCTCTGAGGTGAAAGCACACCTTGGCAGGGTAACCATAATTTTCTTCCACAAAATCTGCATAGGAAAAATGGGATCTGTCCAGTAGTTGCATTCAAATAGGTTCTATGTCCTAATAACCTAAATTAACAACAGGGTCTATGTCCCATTAGCAACCCCAGGCACTCATTAGCAGAAGGTTCTGTAGAACCTCTGAGAACCCCCTGAAGCCCACCACTGGAATCTGTCCCATTTCGCAGTATGTGAACACAATCCCCCAAAATTGGGACTGTCCCTGTTTTTCAGGACATATGGCAACCCTGCACCCTTGGTATGCCTGTATGGCTTACTCCTAGGAAAATGTTTATAGGATTGGAGGTGATTGCAAAGTTGAGATGCTCTGTACCCTCAGTTCCCTGCATGTTTTCACCATGCAGCCTTGAAATGGCTGCCTTGAGACTGAGGCAGTTACTCTCAAGTTAATTCTAAGTACCACTGCATTGGAGGGCTTACTCTTGAGCCAACACACTACAATCCTACGCCCTCTTTCCTGGGAGTAACCATTCAAGATCATGGTGCCTACTTCGGAGTAATTAGGCATAGGATTGTGCTCATAGGCTACAACCACCCTGCATTTTCCTGGAAGTAAGCCCCATTGACTATAATGGGATGTCCTTCTGAGTAGACCTGCCTGGGCTTGAGCTCAGAGGCCACACCCCTGCACTTTCCTGGGAGTAAGCCCCATTGACTATAATGGGATGTCCTTCTGAGTAGACCTGCCTGGGCTTGAGCTCAGAGGCTGCATCAGCCCCATACAGCAGGAGGGATAAAGGAGACAACAGAGATGCTGGTCCTCCCTTCATCCCTGCCTAGGCCGTTGCCATGGCAACGGCAGGAGCAAGAGAGTCCTAGCTGCTGGGTGTGGTCGGCTGCCGCAAGGCACTCTGGGATTTGTAGTTCCTCAGTGCACATTTGCCTAGCAGGGAAGGGAGGTCGAACTACAATTCCCGTGAGCGTCTTCGTGGGAGAGTCAGGGAGGGGGAGCCGCCTCACTGTGGCGGGGTTGCCAGGGGGATGTAGCCAGCATCTTCCCTGACTTGGAGGGGCTGGTGGGGGAGGGGCCGGAGGAGGAGGAGGGGGAGGCGGAGGCGGTGCTGAGGGGAGGTTGAGGCGCTCAGTGGCTTCCTGCAGCAGATGCTGGTGCCCCCCTTCTGCTCCTCGCTGTGGGGGGCGCTGAGGAGGCCCTGCTCTGCCTCCTCCTGGCCCCACAGCACCTGCTGCTTCCCTAGAGGAAGGAGGAGAAACTGAACAGCCTATGGAACTCCCTGCCACAAGCTGGGGGGAGCTCATTTCATCCACCTCACCTTGTGGCAGGGAGTTCCACAGGCTGCTCTTCCAGGGATAGTTTAAAGTGGTGCCTTCAGTGCACATGGAGGCCAACCCTCCTTGCGCAGCACACTCCTAATGCCTGTTTTACCCACCCACCCCCCATTGTGCTTCATAGGACTGAAAATATTTCTTGACCCAGTATGAATTTAATCTGTGGAACTCCTTGCCACTGGATGTGGTGATGGCATCTAGCCTGGAGGCCTCCAAAAGGAGATTGGACATGTTTTTGGAGGAAAAATCCATCGTGGGTGACAAACCACAAAGGGTTTGTACAACCCTCTGATTTCAGAAGTAATTGGTGTGTGGAACTCCTTGCCATAAGATGTGGTGATGGCATCTAGCCTGGATTAGGGTTGCCATAATTCTCTTCCTCAAAACCGGGACAGGGTTGTTGTTGATCATATATATCCTGTTTCCGTATATGATCCATTCAAGATTGCTAACAAAATTAATGTGGTGTGGAATATTCAAAATAAAACCAAACATGCTTTTGTTTTTATCCCACTTTTCCTCAAAGGTTCTACACTAAATCCTCCTAAGAACCCTGTCAGGTAGGTAATGTAGGTTATGGGGAGAGAGAGACTGAGGCTGCAATCCTAAGAACACTTTCCTGGGAGTAAGCCCTATTGAATTCAATGGAACTTACTTCTGAGTAGACACAAATAAGATTGCTCTGTGAGATTGACTGGGAGTCCAATCCTGTGCGTGTCTACTCAAAATCATAGAATCCTATTGTTGGAAGGTACCCAGTAGGTCATCTAGTCCAAACCCCTGCCTGTAGCAGGAAATTCTAGAGCATCTCCAACAGGTGCTCCTCAAGCCTCTGCTTGAAGATCCCCAGTGAGGGAGAGTCCACCACTTCTCTTGGCAGAAGCAAGTCCTATTGAATTCAGTGGAGCTTACTCTTAGGAAAGTGTGCATAGAATTGCAATCTTGATCCCCAAATCCCGTTTCAATCTCTCAACATAAACTACCTCACAGTGTTGTTGTGTACACAGGGTATACACCACCTTGTGCTCTTTAGAGGAAGGATGGTATAAAAATGTGAAAAATAAATACGTTGGTTTGAGGAATGAACACAACCCTGGGCTTGGGCTTACTCTCATGTATGCATGCATAGGATGCATAGGATTGTAGCTTCAGTTTCAATAGTTGTATTAAAGTTTCCACAGGAAAAGATGGGTTTTGAGGAAGGACATGAAGGAAATGTGCTGGGTGGATTTCAGAATGGAGAATTGGAATTTGGCAAAGTATCTTTTCTCTCCCACCAACCTGCTTTTACAGTTGCATGTTCTTAACCAGTCTTCTTGCAGCTCCTCCAACAACAGCTCCAATCAGAGGTGCAATCATCCCCCAAGGCAGGCCGTGATGTCATTACACCCTGTGATGCCATTATGTCATGATATGCATGCACCATGCTGCAACTCCCCTCACTGGCAATCTGTTGCTCCCAGCTGGCTGTGGACAGCACATGCACCCCTTCTCACTTTGGTACCTATGGCACCAGCCATGGTGGCCTGCAGGGACTGTATGCCACTGACTCCAATGGGCAAATGTTTAGCAAATTGATCTCAGTTATGTGCCCTGAACAAATTTCACTAGCTGAATTTCATATACAGTATCTTGTAATGCCCAAGAGGTTCATGTAACTCAGGGGTGCAATGAATATCAGATTGCCCCTTCTTCTAAGCTAGAGTTGCACACTGTGCTGGAAAGGATGCTAACTTCTACTATGAGGGAGTTTTGCTGCCTTCTGGTTCCTTCTTTTTCTCCACATGGTATTGTTGGTACTATGAAAATCATGTACATTCCTTTCAGATTTCTAGAACTCTGCTCCCCTAACGTGCTCAGCTTCTTGGAGCCCCATATATTTTGCATGGACTACAAAAAGTGACCTGTTAACTGGGCAAGAGGCACTCTTTCAAGTGGGTGTTCCTCCTTTATTTAGCAAGGGAAGAGTAACTGGCCCTCCTCACCCCAGCAATGTCTGTTCAAGTGGCATCTGCTAGTGTTCTTTTTGCATTTTAGATTGTGAGCCTTTTTGGGACAGGGACCCATTAGCTATTAATTAGCTATTAATTAGCTATTATTTTTTTCTTTTTCTTTGTAAACCACTTTGTGAATTTTTTAGTTGAAAAGGAATGTGTAAATACTGTAGATAGATCGGTTCTGTCTAAAAGGGGAATCTCAAAAGTCTTTACATACCTGTAATATTTGGCTCTTTGGGCTTTACTTTAGATTTAAAAGTTTTGCAGATTTTTTAAGCAAAATTACAGTTCAGTCCTAAGCATCTCTGATCAAAAGAACATTCCATTGCATAGAATGTGGTTTATTCTCAGTAAAATTGGTATAGAATTGCAGCTTTTGAGAAGGACATAAGCCACTACGCAGAACAGGCCACCAAAATCCAATTCCTGCTGAAGCATGTCAGCTATTTACATTTTGAAGTGTGGAGTGCAAAAGATATTTGGAGTGCTGGTTCCAAGTTGATCTGTATGTGACTCCCTACTGGCCTGCCTCGGTTATTTTTTTTTTTTGGGGGGGGGGGGGTTTGCTGGGGTAGGAGAATATGGTAGGCATACAGCAGTGAAAGCTGGCAGGTATACTGCATCAGAAGTCCTGTGGTAGGCAAGACTCTTTGCTATGTTGTTGGTCAGATGGAAAGCATAGAATGCTGTGTTATTCCACAGTGAGGAAACTGAGGCTGCAATCCTAAAGACGCTTTCCTGGAAGTAAGACCCATTAAACACAATGGAGTTTACTTTTGTGTAGACATGGTTAGGATTGTGCTCACAGTGGTCTGTCATTGATGGCCAAATTAGCAACCCTCTATTGTTTCCTACTCAGAAGGATCTTAGAGTTTTTTTAATAGGGAGTTCAACATCTCATTAATTTTCCTCTGAAGGAGTATCATTCTGGATATGTGTGCTGGAATTTTTTTTCTTGAATTTCACAATGATTCTGTAGATTAATAAAGTGTTGCTGGTTTGAAATGGTTTTACTGTTGGAATGGAAGTGGGTAAATTATAAGCAAGACCAAGACCACAATACTATCCAAACTCCTGGGAGTAAGCACCTTTAATTATAATGGGACTTCTGAGTAGACATGCATAGGATTGGGCACTAAGACTGCAAACTAATAACACTTTTCCTGGGAGTGAACACAATGAATATAATGAGACTTACTTCTGAGTAGACATGCATGAAAAAAATCATGCATTATTGCACTGAAAATAATCATAAACATATATTTTTGATTAAGGACAGGGGTGAACCAGCTGGGCCAGCTTAAGGATCCTGGATCTTTAAAAATTGTATAGAAGTGGGTTGACAAGAGGGCGCTGCTCATCATCTCAGGTAATAAGCTGCAACTGCTGAAATTTCTCTCCTGTCCAATTTTTAAAGGTGCAAGATTCCTGCCCAGCTTGCCCACCCTGATTTAAGGAAAAGAAGATTGAAAGTGCATCCTGCCTGGGGAATATTCATACTGTGTCACCTAGCAAATGTTTAACAGATTTAGCAAAGAAGGACAATTTCATTGCTGTATTATGTTCAGAAACTGTTTTATAACTGTTTGAGAAATAATTTTTCAGTAAGTAGATGGGAGTGAAGCTACTTCTGCAGTAATGATCATAATATGTATTTGTCTGGATGATTAATTTTATTACTTTTCCTCCCCAGAAATGCCCTGTCTTTGTATTGATAAGTTGCCAACATATCATGATGAAAACCTATAGAAGACTGCATGGCTTTCAAGCCGAAGCTGTCACAGAATGAACTCAAATCATCATGATATTTGAGAATCACCAACTCCTTTTGCACCTACTTTTTTACGCTACTGAAAAATCAGAAGCCTGTTAGAAGAACAAGGACTTTCCATTGGCAAGAAGGCTCCAATGATGCACTAAAGGGATGCACAGAACTGGAGTTCTGCAGCCACTGACTTTGACAGGGAGCAGCTCTACCTCCTCTGGATGGAATTGACATGTACTGATTTGCCTGGAAGTGTGGGCCTTCTCCCCTCCCTGTGAAGTTGTCTGGGTTGCAAAACAGCAGGAAAGCAGCAGCTGCTCATCTTTGGCAGTAGAAGATTATGGTGGCGGCTCAGCACTACCCAAAGCAGCAGCAGCATCAGCAGCAGAGGTAGCTGTAGCATCAGCAGCAGCAGCAGCAGAGCAGGACTCTGCCTGGATGCATTTTCCATTGAAATCAGCATCTGAAAGTGCAGCCGGAAGACTTGGCAGCTGAGCAGGAATTGACAGCATTTGTCAGGAGGGAAACTGAAAGGCAAGGACTGCTGAAGGGGTGAGGGGCAGCACCAGCTTCCCTGTGAGCTGCTGGGGAAAGGGGGTTTGATTATCATGGCGGATCGGACAGCTCCTAGATGCCAGCTTCGTCTGGAGTGGGTGTATGGGTACAGGGGTCACCAGTGCCGCAACAACCTGTACTACACGGCAGGCAAGGAAGTGGTTTACTTCGTGGCTGGAGTCGGGGTGGTTTACAACACCAGAGAGCACACTCAGAAATTTTTCCTGGGGCACAATGATGACATTATCAGGTAAGAAAGAGTGTGGGGGGATTTGCCGATGGAAGGACTGGCAAAATAATCAGCCACAACTTCTCTGTTCACAATAATCAGTTCACAAATCGCTGGCATTTTTGGAAAGCAAACATAGCCAGGGATGTAGTTGTGAATGCTAATGCACTTGAATCCTGTCTATTTTTATGTCTTCATATGTGTTTAAGATCTAGAACCTTGCTGTAAAGGATGAGATTAAGTTTAATTGTACCCCAAAGTCTTGCATCATGCTTTGAAAACTGACTGTCATGCTCCCAAATTCCTGGCTTTGATTTTATTTTTAGTTGTCAAGCCCTGTCTAACTCTAATAGCTAGTACAGTATCTAGTAGCTGATGCTGTTCATAAGGACTGGGCCCATGCTGATGTAATATTCACATCTGGTGTTGCACTCTAGATGATGTAGATGATGCTATTCATCCATCAGGACTGGCCCCATACCACTGTAATGCACATCTGGTGTTCTGTTCTAACCAATGGTTCCAATGTTCCCATCCTAAATATATTTACTGTGAAGTGTCTCTGAAACAGATGACTTTCAGCATTGTGATGGTTGTGTTTTTGTGTGGAGGGAGATTTAAGCTGCAATCCTAAAGACACCTTCCTGGAAGTAAGATCCATTGAACGTAATGGGGCTTACTTTTGTCGAGACATGGTTAGGACTGTGTTCTAAATTCATGACAGTAGAATGCCAGAAGGAAAGCACTTTTGTTTGTTTTAAAGGACAGTATGCTGAGAGTGAGCTTCTTGAAGTTGTTCAAATTGGCATGTCTTGTCTTTGAAACACCATACCTATTCATTATGATAAATGAAAATAAATATTTATTTATTTGAAACATTGGTTCAACTTTTCAGCTGGCATCTGTGTCTGTTAAAGTAATTCTGGGAAACAGCCTAGATTCTCCCTTTCCATCTGCAAGTTTTATTTTCCATAAATAGAGGCTGATCCTTCTGTTTTTTAATATTCTTTCTCTTGATACAATCTCATGATACAACACTATTAAAACTTGAACATTGCAGCTTGGATTCTACATATGGATCTTGCTAAATTCATTCAAATTTATTTCTGGAATCTACCTGTTGTTGATATCATACTTTGGGTATACCTGCTCCTCTTCCTTTTTATGCAGGTTTCTGTCCACCAGAAGTGGTTTCTCATTTTGTACGAGGGTGGAAGGGGGAGGGAGAATGATGACAAGGAAGGTGATAGCATCATGTTTCTGGATGTGTCTGGTGATTTTGTATTTTTGGAAAAGGTGTATGTATCCCCCCATGTAATATTGCTATGGTTTATGGACATGAGTTTAAGCAAGATGAATGACTTTGACTGTAATGTGCAGAGTTTGCTTATATCACTGCCTACTTTGAAGAAGGGAAATGGCAGATGGTACAGATTTTACAAAGCAATATGAAATTTTCCCTATATGTCCCTGTCCCTTCACAAAGAAATAGTAAGGGCAGATGATAAATTATAGTGAATGCATGTGCTAACATGTTCGGTTTCCTTCTCTGTGAAAAAGGGCGACACTTGAAACGGGGCAAAGCCATACAGGTAGGGTAAGGGGAATTAAACATTCCCCCATACTGTGTTTCTGTCCTAATCATGCCTGCTGCATGCTGTTTTAATTAGGAAAAATATTTCATTGTAAGCCAGTGAAAAAATGATTAAAAACTGGTTTGGAAGTCATTCTTAAAACTGGAAGATTCATGTTCAACTCCCTGCTCAGGCATGAGTGACCTTGGACCAATCTCTGTCTCTCAACCTAACCTATCTCACAGAGATGTCATGAGGACAAAAGGAACTATGTACACCACCTTGCACTCCTTGGAGGTAGGGAGATATAAAAACAAAAGTAATACGCAGCAAGCAAAAATAAGGGGAAGATAGTTCTTGAGTACAGCACTCCTGTGATAAATGGCCAGGTCAGTCCTTACGTTTTGTAAAGACTGTAAGGCTTTTTGTAAAATTGTAAAGATGTTTTGTAAGGATGTTGGTGTGAGAGGCCAAAGACAAGATGCACATGGATCTGAAACTCATTCCATCTCAGGTGGAGCACAGTACCAAAACAGGCCCGAGGCATGGTTAGGTTTGCATCATGAGTGTCCATGTGTTGCTTTAAATTACCTGGAGTTTTTATTTTCTGAAGTGTAGCTTTGTTAATCTGTTGTAGAAAAAGGAACAAAGAGCTGTGGGACACCTGTCAAAGACTAAACAATTTATTTCAACATAAACTTTCATAGCTTATTGCTAGCCTAAGTTCATTAGCAATGTTTATTATGGAGTACACATTTTGTCTTTTTTATTTCTTTATTGTGCACTGATTGTATTAGTGCTTTTGTTTTAAATTGGTCCTTAACCCGAACATACAACCTTTATGATGATTGTGCAACCTGTTCTCTTCCATGTATATTCACAACCAGTGATGGTGTATTTCACTGGGATTACACTTAGTATGCTTTGGATTGCTGGGACCAACTGTTTCTTTCTACACAAATAAGTATAAAATAAACATGAGTATCCAACTGACATGATACTGATACATGCATGATACAATAAGTATTAAAAGTTGTGTTTGGGATTTACCTCTGAGTAAACATGAGAAGTGCTGACCCTTATATCTGTGAAATCATCTTTTGAGAAATTCAGTCCAGTATTTTGCTTTTTGTTCCTGCATGGGGTTGCAGTCTTTTGGCACACTACATAGTTTTTGGGACATACTTCTGAGAATAAATACAATTGACTGGGCTGTAAGTGTAGTTTTAATTTTTGGTTGCTATTTATTTGATATTTAATTAATTATAAGCAAGAAGGGAGTTCCAGAGTGTTGGGGCCACTGCGGAGGAGGCCCTGTTTCATGCCACCACCCTTTGCACCTTCCATAAGCGGTGGCATAAAAGGGCCTTCTCTGATGATCTTGAGAGGATGAGCCAGGGAATGTGGAAGTAGATGGTTTCTTAGTTAATCTGACCCCAACCCGTATAGGGCTTTATAAGTCACGACCAGCACCTTGAATTCGGCCAGAAACAAATGTACAGCCAGTGTAGTCGCTGGAGAAGTTGCTGGAGACAAGAGTCAAACCACCTACTTTCAGCAACCTCGGGCTGCTGCATTTTGTACTAATTGCAGTTCCTGGACTGTTTTTCAAGGGCAGCCCCACATAGAGCAACATTATAATAGTCTAGCCTTGATGTCACTATGGCATGGATCACAGTGGTGAGGTCCTCATGGTTCAAGTATGGTCAAAGTTGGCACACCAACTGAAGCTGAGCCAAAGGCCCCTCTGGCCACAGCTACTACCTGGGAATCCAGAGGCAGTTATGCATCCAGATGGACCCCCAAGCTACGGACATGCTCCTTTATATCCTGCCTTTTTTCCATGGTGGAACACAAGGTAGCGTGTATGTGATTTTAGGTGGTCACCCATCCAGGAAGCAGCCAGACTGAAAATGAATTGATACTGGTTAATATTTAACTAACATACTATTTCTTCTGGTATAAACAATCGTGTTTTGGTTAAATATTAACAAGTTAAGTCATTTTTAAGCCTAATATTGCATTGTAATGATGAATAATTTGTCTTGACGGTGTGCTCTTTTTACCCCCCAATCTCTGAGTACCAAAGCTGAGAGACCACCAGGAAAGGTCTTTCAAATCCTGATGAGCAATGCACATGAACTGATGTTCTCCATCCAACTACCAGTACAGATCACTGTAGTGAAAACAAAGGATAATATTACAGTGAAATGTATTCTTTAGATCCCTCTTCATTTCTTGACTGTACATTCTAAGGGCCTGAATCTACTGGGCTCTAGTCCAGTGCTGCAGCCTGGTGCTGGCGATGGGTGTTGCAAACATGTTGGAAAGCAAGCTTACAACATATGGAGAGTAAATGGTGCTGGTGGGGAAGACTGCACTGCTCTACCAGTGCCATGGAGGAAGTGCCAAGCAGCGTGGGGGCAGGAGCAGGCATTTAGGGGTGGAAGAGAATGGGACAGAGGAGCCATCTGCCTCGGAGAGGATTGGGACTGGCAGAGCCACTGGCTAATCCTGTCTCTCATGTGAGGCTTGGAAGCCCAACACGGAACTTCTCAAAACTGCGCTAGTGATTTACTGTATTTACTCAAGTCTAATGCACCATCAAATCTAATGCACAACCAGATTTTAGAGACTGAATTCGGCTGAAAAGGGTGAGCATTAGATTCAAGTAGATACAGTAGCTGGTGCAGACTCAAGCAGCCCCGTTGCAGGGCCTGGGACTTCACTGGGACTGTCCCCTTCCATTGAAGAGATATCTGGCAGCTTCCCTGGCCCTGCAGAATTCAACAGTAGCCCTACGGCCATCAATGTGGCATGCAGTGATGGGAAACATATGATTGGGCTACAAAAATGGGAAATACAGTAAAGTTATCTTCATGTTTATTTCACAAAGTCATGGGGAACCTACTTACCAGTATATTGCTGTTTCTGCTTAAATTAATAAGAACTTTTCTTTTATAGTATTTGAACTTGTTTTCAGGGAAGTTTTGTTTAAGTGTTAGTTGAAAGATCACTCCATAAATAAATAAATTTTACACCATATTCAGTATTTTGGACAATTAGAATAAGGTGGGTGTCTGCAGTGATGTCTTTTATAAGCTTTCAGTAATATTTATATACCAGGTCTTAACTTAAGGGACATTTGCAATAAATCTAGACAGGCTTTTCATTCTTTCTTATGAACTGTGTTTTTAGTCACTCAGCCAGATGTGAAGCTTATTATTTTACTGTATAGTGCTAGGCATCCCCTGCTGTTTGTCACCAGTGTCTGATACTTGGGGGAAGGGTATATTGCCTCTGAATATAGTGTTCTGTCTTTACATATCATAACCAACAGCCATTGACAGACCTCTCTTTCCACTTAATTGGTGGAAATGGAAAGTCAGCCTGTATACAGTCAGAGCTGTTGAATCACAACTGCATATTTATAATGAGACAAGACCTGAAATTACATGATTCATTTATACGTAGACGTCTATTGCATAGGTCAACCTAGATGTTACTTCAAGCACATGATTAGGATCTTTGCCTTTTTATTCAGCAAATAGCAGTCAGATGGGGGAGACATCGACAATGACAGTTTGGGAACATGACATCTGGTCTTTGTCACAGTCCTGGTCTAGATTCCACCCTTTCTGGCAGCTGCTATTTTCCCTGAAGAAAAAGCTCATGTTGGTGCCAATAGAGCCTTTTATTTTTTCTCGGCCAATAGAGCTGTGTAGGTCCTGATCCACATCAGAGAGGAGATAGTGTATAGACTGTCCTGACCTCAGTGCAATGATCCTAATCTGTGGGGGAAACTTGAGCTCACTTGTTTGCTAGGAAATACTCAGCCCGGTACCCCAATCATGTGCCTGAAATAACTGAGTCAATCATGCTTGTCAGTTCCATATCAAAAGTACTGTTCTGATTTTTCAAGGTTTATTTGTGCTGGTGTGTTTAATTTCATAAACATTATAGCAATATGAGGAGATCAAAATGTTGATCTTTATTTTTGCAGAAGCAAATGTGTTTGACTTAAAGATGTGAATTCTTATTGCTTTTACTGTGTTGTTTGCTGTAGAAGTGTTTAAAACTTCAGCTCAGTTTGCTTATCTTTGCTAGCCAACTACGTAAGACAGGGTGAGCCATACAGGATTTGGTACACTGACCCAATCCTAAATATGCTTGTGTACATTCCAGTGCTATGACTAGTAGAAACTGAAATTTTTAACTCTGCCCCACATAGTGGGTTTTAGGGTTTTGTAAATGTAGTGAAGCTTAGTTTCAGTTGTAGTACTGTTATCTCAGTAGGCAGAAACCATATTGGTGGATGTCTGATTTTGCTCTCTTGACACATTTGTGATAAAGAAACTTCATGCTTGAAGCAATGTCATTTTGATGGGTTCATAGATTCAATTTCAAAGGAAAAGCTGCAAAGCATCAGAAAAATTGAGTTAAAACATTTTGTTGCATTGACTATACAGAAATACCTTCATTGCAGTGAGACAGTGACTAGTGAACAATACCAAAAAAACCCACTACTAAAAACATAATAAAATTTTACTGTATTTTTTATACAGTAAACTACTGTATAAACTATTCCTTATATCAGTGATTTTCAACCAGTGTGCCATGGCACACTGGTGTGCTGCAGATAGTCCTCAGGTGTGCCATGGGAATTTGGGGACTGAGATTCATTAACAGGAAAATTGGGGGATTTGAACAGTCTGTTGTGCCTTGTTGATGGAAAAAACAACTTGTGGTGTGCCTTGACAATTTCAGTGCCTTGTTAGTGTGCCGTGAGATGAAAAAGGTTGAAAACCACTGCCTTATATACAGTCAGACATGGGCTGAGACTGGTTCGGGCCGGAGTGCCCGAACTGGAAGTTCCACTCAGCCCGACGCTGGCGAACCGGTAGCTACGGTGGCTGGCCAAAACTGGCCGAACCGGTTCGGGGGGCTGAATAGACCTCGCACGGCATGTCCGCACTCTTCAGCCTCTCCTTGGGTGGCCGAGGGGAGGAGGGGCTGGAAAGACCTCGTGCAGCATGTCCTAGGCAGGTCTACTCTAAAGTAAGTCCCAGTATAGTCAATGGGACTTACTCTCAGGCCATTGTGGAGAGGACTGCAGCCTCAGAGACCCATCCTAGGCAGGTCTACTCTGAAGTAAGTCCCATGAAAGTCAATGGGACTTACTCCCAGGCCACTGTGGAAAGGACTTCAGCTTCAGAGACCCATCCTAAGCAGGTCTACTCAGAAGTAAGTCCCATGAAATTCAATGGGACTTACTTCCAGGCCAGTGTGGAGAGGACTTCAGCCTCAGAGCACCATCCTATGCAGGTCTACTCAGACGTAAGCCACATGCTTAATTTTTTTGAATTTTTTTTAATTAAAAAAAATTCTCTCTGGCCCCGCCCCCTGACCTCAGCACCCGCCCCTGACCTTGCCTGGCCCCACCCACTTCCAGAGAACCAGTTGTTGGGGCCAGGCCTGCCCACCACTGTATACAGTATACGTATTCTTTTAATGTAGCCTTCTGCAGTTTGGTCAACAATATTTTTTCTTACTCAGGTGAGTGTTACAAGAGTGTTATTCTTTGTTACACTCTTCTTCATCCAGAGTGACATCCAGTTCTATTGAACTGTTATTGCTCTTTCACAGCTAAACTACTGTATTTATTCAGTAAGATGATACGTTTTTCAGAACGGCTGTATCACTAAAACATTCCTAGGAATTTAAGAGTTGCTTCCTGAATCAGAAGATAGGACCCAACTCTATCTGCTGTCAACCACAACAAACTATATATGTCTTAGCAAGAAAATCCAATTCAGATCTGTATATCTTCTACCTCATATCTTATCAGCTCTTGTCTTCTCCTTTAGGGTGACTCTAGTCCACAGTTGAATGCCAGATTAGGATTGGCTGCCAAGTACATGGCTATAGGCTTTCTCTGTTATGGTCTCCAAATCTGGAATTCCTCCCGTGGGTGATGCATTTAACTCCATTTCTCCTGGTGTTTTGGCAGAGGATAGTATTTATTAGGTTCCCCAGTAATTAGGAGTGACTGGTTATGGGAGGAACTGGTGTTCAAAGAGTGTTTGTGCTATAATTTTAATAATTGAAAATTTTACATTTATACTATTTCCTTTATTGTTTTGGCTGGTCTTATTTTTGCTAATTTTTCTGCTGTATTTATTTGATTTACCATTTTTCTCTGAATGTTTTTCAGGGGTTTGTATGACAGATAAATAAATGCCTACAAAAGTATTGGAGACACTGCAGAGACATAGCAGAGACATTGATGGTGGGGGTACTAGGATATTTGTGTCCTGGACTCCTGGATAATTGTGCCCCAGTCCATCCATTGACATTCATGTTATTTGTGGTCTGCTAGAACTAGGCAACCAACAAACTATAACTGGGTCTCTTATCCCAGCCCCAATTAATCTTACTTGTTTTAAAAATAAAAAGCATACCTAATATAAATATACATATATCAGAACAGGAATAAAAAAATTAATTTGAAAATTTTTAAAAAGCTGCAAATGCCAAAGACTTGGAAGCATTTGCCCAGGACATAACTGTTAAGGATGCAGTGGTCCTGTCACTATGATGGCGATCTTACCTGAACAGGGATGTCAAATTTGTTTCATACAGAGGGCTGAAGTTAGCATTCATGTCTGGCTGGATGGCTGGAGTGGCATCATTAAGCTGAAGTTAGCATTTTGTTTTCACATAGAAACTCATTAGCTGCAAACGATAGAAATAAAAATGTGCAATTTTGTTTGCATTTTCAATATATGATGAAGCCCAGTTACCAACCTGGGATAGTCCAATTATAACAGGGGAATGAATAAATCGGCTTCCAAGAGCCACATATGGCCCATGGATTGATCCCCTGTCTTAGTAAACAATTCAAACATCAAGTGCCTAAGGCCATCATGGCACTGCTATTTGACTTCCTTTTTTCTATTACTGCTACTTTTGTTGTACACCAATTAGTGCTTTCCAAACATGTCCAATGTAGAGGCCTTGTTGGGAGCATCATTGTATTTGGAGGGTAGCAGTAGAGTTGTCAAGGAAACTGTGGGAGTGGCTGTCATTGCTATGTTGCCTTTCTCTGATGCTATTTTTATACATGTGGCGCTACTGCTGTGGAAACATCCATTATTATACCAGTATAAATATGGACAAACCAGACCATAACATTACCCAGTTAATGGTGCTGTGGTGTTTTATCCTTCTGCTGAACTCCTTTCCCAGGAAGCTGTATTTAGTGATTGATGAAGCAATTCTTGAATGCAGACATTTATAAAGGCTGTTACAATCTCTTTATGAAAGGTGTTATAGCATTTGATGGAACTTATTACTGAAATACACAGTTGTACAGAAAGCTGATTCCGGAGAATTGTGGTATGTGATGAAATATCTATTTTGAAAACTAAAATAGTATAGTTTAAGTCCCCAGACCTGCTTTGACCTTTGAAAAGTTACAGTTAATGTACCTGTTTTCACATAATTTTCCATACTTACATACCATATATACTTACGTATATATGTAAGTATATACTTACATACCATAATTTTACACAACATCCCGCATGACTGAAAGGAGCCTCATCTTACCATTGGACACATTTGACTACTTTAAAGATATGCTGATCCGTGATTAAATACATTATTTGTGAACAGGATCTTATCTTGTAAGTAACAAGTACTAAATCTCTATCTGTGGTACTGTAGTAATTTTTCAGAAAAGCCCAGTAAGCCAGACAGGTAGCAGGTGATGGGAAAGGCCCCCTTTCTGGGTAGTCTGACCCAGTGCAAGGCAGCATCATGGCATATCTTCCTGTTGTGTTGTGGAGAGGTCGGTATATGCCTGTCAAGTGGCTTAACCCACCCATCCACCCACGCAGCCCCCAGGAGTGGAATAGAAATCAGGGTGACCATATAGAATAGAGGACAGAGTGCCTCTACCTTTAAGCATTGTATAGAAGAGGGAATTTTGGCAGGTGCTGCTTTTTAAACCCTTCTGTGTCCAGTTAAATTTGCCTAAATCCTCTCTGATATACAATGCTTAAAGGTAGACACATTCTGTCCTCTATTCTATATGGTCACCCTGACAGAAATGCCTTACAGCACTTTCGTGACTCCTTCAGGTCAGCATAGGACTCTATGACAGGCCATAACTTATGACTTATGCTGGCCTAACTGGAGATTAGGATTGCAACCATGTTCTCTTCAACAGAAATATATGTTGCCTGTAGAATATTTTGTCATGAGTACTGATCTTTCAAATAAAAGTGCAATCAGATCAACTATTTTTGCTTCCATTTTGGTATAGTATTCACAATTCAGAAACACAATTAAGACCCTGAACCTGTCTTTTTTGGCAATCCACATAGACTGGTATGTGCACAAATAATAGTGTGTTGCATGTTAATTATAGGGTATTTCTAGATGAGCCTATGTTAAAAAGTCATAGAAGAATAATAACTCATTGTATGGATCAGCACAATGCTCAGGACATTTTTGTCTTCTTTGCCCAGGAAGATCTTTTGTGTGCATGTAACCCAGTTATACTTACAAAGAAAGAGATTAATTCTGAATTGTTCTAAGGCTCTGATACATCCAACTGCAATTAGAATGTCAGTTTCTGGCTTATACTCAAGTTGCTGGTGACCTTACATATTTTTCAAAGCATGTGTCTAACAAATTTTTGATAACAGTCATAATTATTGTGGGTTGGAGTTGGCTTTCAATTAATAATAGTGACCCTATCTTCCTATCTTGTATGTCATTCTAATTATTTTATGAGCATTGGACAGTTTCAGCTTCATGGGAATCCATTTTATTGTATTAATATTAGCAAAAATGCACACCGCACTATAAACTGAATAATTGTGGCAGGGTAATTGGGGATTCCCAAATGAAAGAAATGTCAAGTTCAACTCAGATTAATAAAAGTTTTCATTTTTGTATTGAAATATTATCACCCATGTTCATAAAATGTAACATGTCTGTTAATGGCAATATGACTACACACTACATCTATTTGGGAGTCTTTTTGAAATCAGTGGGTCTTATTTCTGAACAGCCTTTGCTTGTACTATCAGTCATGATAAGTCTGTGAAACCTCTATATAGTGTGTGTCCGTCCATCATTTTTGAAGACATCTAACATGGGCCAGTTGTAGGCCATCCATGGTGTGTCCGCAGGGTGGCTGATAAAGCCAATGCAGGTACATAATGTTTTGCCACATGTTGAGCAGACATGTATGGGCACCATGGCTTCAGCATTTGCAGCTCTGGCTTTGCAGCATGTTTGCTTTTCTTGTGCTATGATTATCCTTCTGGATTCATATGTCTGCCAGCCATGGTGGACCAGTGTGTGCCATGTCGATTGGCCTTGTGCCAGGGTTTCCCAGGAAGTGGTGTCAATATCCAGGGACTTGAGAGAGGCTTTTAGCGTGTCTTTGTATCGCTTATTTTATCCCCCATGTGAACACTTTCCTTGAGACAGCTCACCATAAAGGAGCTGTTTGGGAATGCGGTGGTCTGGCATCCTTACAAGTGTCCTGCCCAGCGTGTGTGGGCTTTCATCAGCATGGTGTAAACTGATGGTAGGTCTGTTCTGGAGAGGACTTCTGTATTTGGCATCTTATCAGATCCTCAGAAATCTGAGGAGGCAAGTGGAAGTGGTTCAATTGCCGAGCATGCCTCCTGTATACAGTCCAGGTCTCACTGGCATACATCAAGGCAGTTAGCACTACCGCCCGATAGACTTTGAGCTTTGTAACAAGGACCATACGGTCCACAGACTGCCGAATGCAGAGCTTGCCTGGGCGATTCTGCAGTTGACCTTGATGTCAATTGTCATTCTGCAAGAGTGCTGCCAAGTTATGTAAATTGGTCCACTGCTTGCAGCTTTTGTCCCTTTACTGTGATGGTGGGCTCTTGGTGTTGGGCTTTTGGAACTGACTGGTGCATCACTTTGGTTTTCTTAGTGTTGATGAGAAGGCCGAAGTTATCACATGCTGCTGTGAATCCCCGGAGTGATACCCTCAGATCAGCACAAGGCTTGTGCCATGGCTTATGCTAGTCTAACTGGAGGTTAGGATTGCAGCCTAAGTGAGAAGTTGCCTAAGTTGAAGCCTAAGTTCCCTGCCAAGCATAGAGAGCAATGGTAAGAAAAGAGCCCAATAATCACCACATGGCAGCAAGGCTCTTGATGCCTTCTAGCAAGGCCCTTGATGGCTGTCACCATCCTTACCTTGCCTTGATGGCATTAAGGCCCTTACCAGTCCCTCTCAAAAGCTAGCTAAAATAAAAATTTTAAGCCTTGCCAGAAGTGCTCCAAAGTTTGATCATAGATTATCTTTAAGCATGTAATTAGAGCAGATTGAGTTTTAAAAAATTGTCTGCTGTTGCCATATCTTGGTTGGCCTTCAGCTGAAATTGCTTTTCCAGAATAAAATATTACTACTTGCCTAATGCTGCAGCTCTACTCACTGAACTATCATGTGATATTTAAAACTTGAGTTTCTGAATCAGAGTATGTGAGTTCCACAATGACTTGAAGCCTTCTGCAGGCATGGTGACCAGAAACAATAAAGAACATTGTTCCATTCCTTGACCATTGTATAAAAGGGAATTTTGCCAAATGCAGCTTTTAAAATGTTCCATATTGTGGTGCACCCGCAAAAATTCCATCTTCTAAACAATGATTAAAGGAATAGGGCCCAGTGGTGGGCTTCAGGGGGTTCTCACAAGTTCTATAGAACCCTTTGCTAATGACTGCGTAGTTCTGAGAACTGGTTACTAATGGGACATAGAACCTGTCGTTCTATGGACATAGAACCTGTTGCTAATTTAGATTATTAGGACATAGAACCTGTTGTTAATTTATTCGAATCCCACCACTGGTACAGGCACTGTGTCCTCCATTGTATCTGGTTACACTGTGTGCAAGCAAAGTATGTGCTCAACTCACATCCTCAGTGTGAATGTTACCCCAGAATCATGGGTACAGTTCCAGATAAGTGGAGTTCTTGGCTGGAAATTAATTGCAAAAAGTGTTAGCTGAAGGTTAGAAAGGTTCTGATCAAAGAACTTCCCTTTTCTAGGGCTGTTCCCCAGTGGTTAAGATATGTATTGACATGTGGAAGGCAGTTGGAGAAAAGGGCTTTTGAGTTAGGGTAAGAAGCAGTTTTGGGCAGGGTTGGAACTGGAGGATTTGTGTATTGACTCCACAGCCCTGATTGGAGAAAGGAGTGGATGAGACTCATTTCTAGTTGTCAAAATACCAGATGCTGAAAGTTTTTAAATTGCTGGTTTCCACTTTGAGAGACAGGTGTATTTCAAGGTTATTCAAATTTGTGTAACACTGCCATTCTGCTATCATTTGGCAAGTGTATTTCTTGTTGAGTTGTCCTGCTGAAGTAAATCCAACGTAGGTTTCCCTGTGCTTTCTCCTCTCAACCAACTACAGAGTTAGAGATAAGCACATCAAAGAGAATTATCTATGTGCTCTTGTGGGATAATGTTCTCTTAAAAATAATCAGAAAAAATGCTTGGTTTTAAAGAGAGGTGTATATGTATGTGTGCTCCTACATGTCTAGGATCTCTTTTCCATTAAACATTCAGAGAGGCTACAAATTCAGTATCACTGTTTTCCAATGGAATAGATAAGTATGAGAATAAGTGTTTCATTCACGTATTGCCTTAGATGGTACCCGAGTGCCTGCCATATGGAGGAGCTGCAATATACTTTGAACCTGGCAGAAAAGGAGCCTTAGGATTTTTTTAAAATTACAGATAGAATCCTGCAATTTAAAAACTGATTTATCTGATTTTTTTCAAAGTACTTCATGAAGCTACCTTATAATGAACCAGACCCTTGTTTTATTTTGCTTCTTTAATTGACAGTAACTCTTCAAGACTTCAGGAAGAAATCTTTCCCAGCCCTGCTACCTGCAGTACTTTCAACATGAAATGTTGGCAGTTGACTTGATGGCCCTTTGGCTTAATCCAAAGGGAGACTCTTCTATGTTGTTTTGTGATGAGAAACTTCCAATTTCAGGTTGCAACATCTTACTGTTGGCAGCTTTGTTGCAACTGTGCAAACCACAGTCCAGTTCTGGATACAGCACACTGTAGTTTCTACTTAGAGTGATTAGAAGTTTCTAATCTATGTGTGCAAAAGAAGGAATGCAGGATGGAGGTGTCATGTGTGCTTCCTGAGGCATTTTGTGGGCCACTGTGTGATACAGAATGCTGGAGTTGATGGGTCTTTAGCCTGATCCAGTGGAGGCTTTTCTTATGTTGTTCTTAAGGAGCATGTCACAAGGCTAAGCTTGGTTTGGTATTATGCTTCTGCTTATATTGCCCAGCTATGACTTCATATTATACCTGAATGGACCTCCCAAGACTTTAGGAATAGGTGTTGAAATATTTTTTCTTGTGAAGTTTATTGTCCGTCATGTTTAAATTAGAACAAATATAACAGTAGCTGACATGAGGCAGTTAGTAAAAGAATACAGATTATTAAAAAAATTATGTTTGATTATTCTGCATTTGTTTTGCTGACCAAATATAATATTTTGTGTTTTCCTTCTGGTATCCTCCTGCTTTCTCTATGAAGCCATGGTACTCCAGACAGCCCCAAGGTATCTGGTCCCTTGCCCTCTTGTTTAGAGTAGCATGAATTATTTTATACAAAATGACAGTTCATAACACTAGACAGAAATGCTTTCTTGTGCTCTTATTCCCCAAATTCTACATGGCGTCCTGTAGAATGCTGTAAATAGTGGGATGTCAGGTATAGATTCAAGAATTGATTAATCTGGTCTTAAACCCAAGAATTAGTATTTCTTTTGATAACAATTCTGGACCCAATATTGGACCTTATTCCACAGGAAAGCTACTACTGGTAGCATAAATCCTATATAGGACTTGGCTGTAGGTTAGGTAATTACAATCCACAAGAGGTAATGATAATTTGCTTTTTTCAATATTATTTGATAGCTAGACATTTCATGACATAATTGACTAGAAGACACTCACAGAAGTTGGGAGACAATACTAGAAACACAATTCAGCAAATGTCATCTACTACAGGACTGTGTTTCCCAGAAGCTGAAGTTAAGTACAAGAAGGTAGCTGAAGCAGAATATAATTATTTTTTGACATTCACATTTCAACTAAAAGGTTTTTGCATCCAAATGTTGCAGTTCAACTGAACCTTTTCCATTCTGGTATTTTCAGCTTTTGACATTTCACATGTATTTTCTATAGCATGCTGTAGGTTTCTGACACTCGTGGTAGAAACAGAAGCAAATTTAGCTGCTGCATTAGTGAGCATAGGACATTCTCTTTCCCTTTTTATTCCATATTTACTTTGCATTTTGAACTCATTAATTATTCAATTACAAAGATAAAGAACATCCTCTGTCCATGTTGCTTCTCTTGACTTTTGTAAAACTGATTTGTTTTCCAGTATTTATATTCCATCATTCAATCAAATCTCCTAGGACAGTCTAAATAAAATTAATAAAATCAACAAAAACAATAAATTAGCCACAACAAAAACAGAAGCATAAAAGCACAGAGCATGCAAAACACATTACTAACCCTCAACAAACTGAAAGGTTTTTACCTGGCCCTGAGACTCAGGCCCAGGTGTGCGGTCCAGACAGGGTGTTCCACCAGTTAAGACCTGACTTCTTGAATAAGGCCCTTCTGTGAATCCCCTTGTACCACATCTGGAATGGAGTAGTGATCTATAAGGAGGGTTTCCCAAGTAAATCTCAAGGTTCAGGCAAGTTGGTATGGCAAAAGGTTCCCTGCTCCAAAATTATTTGGAAAACATCCCATGAGTTTGTAAAATGCTTTGAACTTTTTAGTTGAAAAGTGGTGTATAAATACTGTAGATAGATAGAAAGATAGATTGTCTGTCTATCTATCTAAGAATGAATATTTCTTTTGACATGATGTTTGGAGGAGCTGGGCTGTCACTGCAGATGATGTGTGATTCCTCAGTAAGTTAAAGGGGTTGGGGTGGAGTGGGAGAGAGGAAATGAAGTGGAAGCGGCTGGAAGAGATGATATGTTACCAAGAGGATATCTTCTGATCAGCAGCCCCCTTATGGTGAAATATGTACTTTGATGGCACAGCTGCATCGGGGAGGGGAGGGTAAGGGGAGGATTGGGGCGCTAATATATTTACTGAAATATACAAAGGGCATTGTTTCAGAAGAAATCAAGAATAGTATTTGGTCTTATTTGTGGTCGGTCTGAAAATCTCAGGACAGTTGGTCTGAATTTTTGTACAGGGCAGCCAGAACTGCCTGTAGGGAGTTCTCATGTTTTGTATTTCTGCTAATTATGTTAATTGTTCCCTAAAGCTTGGACAAGCAGGTCATCTGGTTATAGAAGGACACAAGCATTATGATGAGGTCACTTTGCCAAGGTAGTCAACAAATATGGCAAGGTTCTGTAAGCGATTTGCACCTGGGTTTTCTTATGGCAACAGACATATGAATAGTAATTCTCCCATTACTTTTGTTTGTGTCTTCATCCAGGTATTATGATTTTCATTGATATACTGTGAAAACAGCTGCCTAGTACTGAATCAGCCCTTTGATTAGCACAATATGCTCTGACTGGTCTCAGGGGGTTTCAAGTAGATGACTTCTCCTACCTTATCTGGAGGTTCCAGAGAGTGAGGCTGGAACCTTCCATATGGAAAACATGTGTTTGATCTTCTTTTGAGTCACTGCTCCATCACTATTATATATATATATATATATTTTAAAATCCTCAGTACTCATTTAACATGAATTTCTTTAAAGGCTTGTTCAAAGCAGTTTGTCAGTCTTCAGCATTTGTTATATGTATGAGAAGGCATGAAGTGATATAGTAGGATGATAAAAATTTTGCAGGGGTCATAACACATGCAGTGGGTTAAAAATGTCCCTGATTTTTGGAGGAACTGCAGTTTCCTACGTTTGACATTTTAAAGGCAACTAATACTGCTGTTTGTTGTTGAAAATGTGTAGCTGTATCTTGCTAGAATATAATGTGAGTGCAGGATTAGCTTGGTATAGATTAAATTCATAAACAAAATGTCATTGGATTAAGAAGCTTGTATATGATGCGCAAATACTCTCATCATGAGTTTAACATGAGTATAGGGAAAGCTTGCCTAAATTCTCATTGGGATCTAAACCAGAAGATGCAGCCAAAAGTCAGGACCTGTCAGAGATTCTGAAGCGCTAAGCATTTTGAGCATATGGAAGGCTGACAGTAAGAAGAAATAATAACTATGAAATCAAAAGGTTTTGGTTGAGGGAAAGTACAGCAACACTGTCATGGCCTGTTAATAGGCAAACTTGTGAGCATAAGCTTTTCATGCCACCTTTAAAGTACATGTACTGAACAAGCCAACAGTCACATGGGCATGGTCGTGTCATCCCCCTCCTTGTATGCATATTCTGTTGAATATTATAATAATAAATCGTAGCTGAAAATGAATAAGCCGCTGGAAGGAAACATAGTGGGTGGCTGAGCCCACTTGAGAAATGGGCCCTGAAAACCATGTTTCTCAGGGCATAGCTATACTACAACTTGTAGTAACTTGTTTAGACAAGTTGTATATCCAGACCCTTTGGGAGGGGGGATGTCTGGATTTTGGGATAATTGCATAAATATGATGAGAACTGCTTCCTCTTGCTCTTTTAACTGTTGTCCATAAGGGTATCTGCTCGACATCTTTGACAGTTTTCAGCAATGTACATCATAGAGCAGAGAACAGAACTTAAAGCCATTATCTGGGAATGAGTATGATGAGACCTTCTAGTTTACTAGTATTCAAAGTGCGGGTTGGGATCCCCTTGAGGGACTGCAACTTCATTTCAGGGGGTCATGAAAAGCTGGGTGCAGCCATCTTGGAAGCTGGCACTTGGCACCTTTAATGTCATTTCCAACCAAGACCTCACTTTGAGGGGGTCCCAGACAGATTGTCATTCTCGGAAGGAGGTCCCAGGCTAAAACGCTCGAGTAGTGCTCATAATACAAAAGGTTTGTATAAAGGTTTTGGACAAAAATGTCCTGATTTCTGAATAGGCCAGATTTTGGATATCATGACAAGGAGTAATCTACATGTCTCAATTTGTATAGAGTTTACTTATCGTTGCTCCCTCCCCGCAAGAATCCTGGGAATTGTAATTTTGTGTGAACGCTGTTCTGTTAGTGATTCCTACATATTCCAAAATAACTCCCATTTTGTGGTGAAGATGGGTTCACAGGAGTAAGAAACACAGTTTTTAATGGAATTGCTAACATTAAGTATGAATATCAAAGTCCTATGCCCAGGGCCCCTGGGACTAATTTGATTAGGGCTCAGAGTTTCTTTTGATCCAGGTCCCATAGAGGGGGGAGGAAGGGATGAAACAGATTTAGGGAGGATGGCGGTCAGGGTGGGCAGAGCAGGGATGGGGAAGGGGCAAGTGAAGAGTGATAACAACAGCTGGAAAAGTCTTTGGAGTGCCGGTCTTACTGAGCTTCCTAATGCAGTAGTGCAGGTCTACCTATCCATGCTGTATTGGCAGCTAGATACAGAAATACAGAAAACTGAACACAACCTAAGTCTTTCAAAAATCTTTTTTTTTTAAATCATTTGGAAAATTAAAATTTTATTTCAGATCACATCATACTAGAATGGAAAGTAGTCACATACTCAGCATGCCATACAGGCAACAAGTCCAGGAGAGAGGTAGGAAAATGTAAGATCCCAATAAATTTCTGGCTGCCCCCTTTGGCTCTTGGGCCCCCTTTTTGACCCTGTGACCAGGTACAAATTACCCACATTATCTCCCTCTCAACTATGCACTTAAACTTTCATTTCAGTGGGGAAATTAATCACAATCTTCCATTTTTCTTTCTCCAGAGATGGCAGGTTCAGTCTTACAAATTACTTTGCAATAGTAAGACTGACTCTGCAATGGCACCACTGAAAAGGGGAGTCTACAGTTAGGCTCAAATCTTCCTGTTTCTTACATTAAAAGTGCTTAACTGTGACTGGATTGTACCCTCTGTTCAAGGGCCATAAGTAGAATATTTTGAATATTATATTTCAAATGTTTTTGCATTTGTAGTTATAACTTGCATTTGTAGTTATTCCTTGATATATATTTATATATAACTTTGTTATATATTTTTTTAGACATGGACTATCTGAAAATGCCAGATGCAGGGGAGGGCACCTGGATGCAGGTGCCATATGTGCTCCCCGAGGCATCTGGTGGGCAGCTGTGAAGCTGAACTAGATAGGCCTTTGGCCTGATCCAGTGGAGGCTCTTCTTATATTCTCAAAGTTGGATTTCGCTGCTTAAAATGAAAATGCCTTTTAGAGCTCTTTTCTGCTCTAAATGTCAGTGGAACCAGATGAGCCTCCTGCTGAATAGTTACTAAGTTTTTGCTTTCTCCTTCTGTTTCTTTGTTATCCCAGATTGGATTCAAATTTGGGTAGTTCCGACTTGAGAGTTTTAGAGTTTTCAAATTTTTCACAACTCTAGCGTTTTCATGTGACTTGAAAAATAGAATTTTTGCAAGTTGAATCCAAGTCTTTTTACACCAGTTCCCATCTCTGATAGAAACTAATTACGTACAATCAAGAAATGTTCATAATTATTACAGGAGAAGAATGCAGCTTAGAAGGATCACATTGGTTTTGTAATGAGAGCAAATTACTGGTAAAATATTTCCTTGAGCAAAATAGCACATCCTTATTCCACACATGCAACATTTTGTACTAATAGCTGATGTAGATATTTTCTTGGTTTCTCTGGGCTATACTTGAAGTGTATTGTGCATATATATTGTGTTCTCTATTCAGTAGTTAAGGTGCAAATGCCTTTTCTGCAGCATCAAAGAGCATGAATGTGTCTTCTCATCCTGCTCCCTTTGGGACATTTAGGACTTTCTATGTACCTGTGGAATTGTATATAATAATAGAATGGAAGAGACTGCCAAGGCGTTTCCAGTCAAATATGGATTTGATTAGAAGACCAGGGTGGTCCAGCAGTCAGAACATCCTCTCTATCCTCCAACTTTTTGAGAAAGTCCTTGTAATTAACATGAAGAGGGGATCAGATAAAATAAATTTCTTAAAACAAATTTTGGGTCCAATCCTATCCATATGGTAAGTTGGCAAACTGCATGTGCAACTGTTGCATCAGCCTTTCCAAAGTCATGTGGAGAGCTGCTGCCTGTGTAAGGCCCAGAAAACTTCCATGGATAAGGTTGTGCCTTATTGTCAGCCCTAATGTGAGACTAATGTGCCTTATGGTGTGTTTCCAACACTCCAGGATCAGAAGGAAGGGACTTGATCCAGCTCAACAAGTGCCTAGGATTGTGTGCTCAAAGATACTTTGAGGTAAACAGATCCAGGTATTACTCAGTAAACGAAAAGGGTTCCATAGTTCTTTGAAACTTAGCCCCAGTACTGAACATTTGAGAAATCTCATTTGCTTTTATGCATTGTGACCCCCCAGTAATTTCTATTTTCTGTTTATTGCACCTTCATTTTCTTGTTCTCTCTATTTCTCTCTTGCTGTCTCAGAAACCAATGCCCTGCTCCCATTTATTGCTTTCCTTTCTATCATGTCTTGATTGGTTTTGCCTGGATGTGTACTGTGATCACTGATGTGTTAATTTTATGAAGAGTACAGTACAGTAAGTCCAGGGAATCCCAAAGCAATTAATTACTCACTCAGCCTAAGGGAAAAAAATTTCCCCTTGGTTGTGCTTCCAAGCACAGAACAAATTGTAGTGAAATTTGATTGACATTATCATGTTTTAGGCATTTAATTACTGCATATGTATGTATCATCACTGCCACCAGTTTAAAGCTGAATGGTTTATTTTTTTGTCTGAATTATGCTCATATAGGCAAATTTTGGAACAAACTTGTAGAGATTCAGTTTGATTTAGTTGTCGCTGTTCCAACATTTGCAGAAGCTGGGAAAAAACCCAGGCAAAATTGGATCACAGAATAAATTTTCCCTCATCTGATCATAGTTATTTGTGGTTTCCTTCAATAAAGTGAAACGAAATCTTAAGAAAGCAAGGACTATTGAAGCATTATAGGCATGATACAGCTATTGGTAAGCACTGTTAAATCCTATTGATGTCAGAGAGACATAAATATGTGCTTATGGTAAATCTCCAATTATGCTCTTACTGAACTCCTCCATGATGGGAGAAGGAGATCGCTTGGTAGCAAAGCACATTTCTGATACCTGTATTAGACTAGGCTAGAATACTAGGCCAATGGACCAACGCCTTGCTTCCATATCAGGCAGCTTCAAATACACATATTATTAGCAGAATTTATCCATCATTGTGGAAGTAAAACTTGAAGAATATTTGTGGGCCCCGAGCACAGCTGGGCACCACGCATTGGCAACAGGTGGCGGGCACTGGCAGGCACTGAGTACCGCTGGGTACCAACAGGCACCAGGGACATTGGTGGGCAGCAGTGGGCACTGGTGGTCCTCGGGGTGCACCTGGCACCCCATGGAGTAGGCAGCAGGCACCATGCATCCCTACTGGGTACCATCGGGCAGCAGGGGCCACTGGGCACCAGCAGAAACCAGCAGACAGCGGGCCCTAGTGGGCAGCAGACACCAGCAGGCAGTAAGCACCTCTGGGCATCAGTGGGCAGTGGACACTGGGCATTCCTACCACACACCGGGAATCCCTACCTGGCACCACTGTGCAGTGGGCATCAAGCACCACCGAGCACCCCATGGAGCACGTCACTGAGCACTACTGGACACAAGGCACCACTAGGCACAGGACACCAGATACTGGACCCTGGGCGCCATTGGGCATCCCTACCAGGCATCAACAGGCAGCAGCAGACACCCATTGGGCACCACCAGGCATCCCTGCCATGCACTGGGCATCCCGGTTGGGTATCATTGGGCATACTGGGCAGCAGGCACCATCAGGCACCGGGCAGCACTAGGCATCAAATTAATTCTTAGTGAGCCCATACATCACAGAAGGAATATGCTCCTCAAGCTTCATGCTTCTAGGTTCAGGGATAGGGGTTGGGCATTGAGGAGTCAGTGATTCTTCAGTGTTATTCTGTATACTGTGGCGCCTCACGTAACAAACACCTCACGTAATGTATGTTTCACGTAACAAAAGAAATTTCTTTAGGATTCTGCTTCACGTAACAAACTGTAACAAACACACTTGTTGGCAGTTGGGGTAGACGTGCTGGCCGGTAGCCCTTTTAAAAAGCATCAGGGCTATCTAGCGCATCTGTCCATAGCGAAAGCAACACTTCCGCGCTGTTCCTCCTGTGGCTGGGCATCCACTGGGCAGAGGAAGAAAGCCATGGAGAAGAGGGAAGCAGTTCAGGGCTAGCCAGAAGGGAGCAGGGGATAGAGAGGCTCAGGATGAAAAGAAGGAGAAAGTGGAGAGACACTTTGAAAGCGTGAAGGAAGTGTCATTTTGATTACAGAAGGAAGTGTCTTTGATTGCAGCCTCCTAACCATGTCTACCCAGAAGTAAACCCCATTGTGTTAAATGGGTTTTACTCCCAGGAAAATGTCTTAGTCTAAGTAGACTTCATAGGATCATGCACATTGAATGCATGTTTTGAATTCATTTCCAGTGTTTTGTCATCATTTTTACATCTAGTTAATATTTTTATTTGAATATTTTTTTGGGTTGTGGAACCAATCATTTCCTTTATTTCCTATGAGAAAATCCGCTTCACGTAAAGAATGTTTCATGTAACAAACATGCCTCCAGAACGAATTAAATTTGTTACGTGAGTCTCCACTGTATTCTGATTCTTCAGTATAGGGACAAAACCCCCTTTTCATCTGTTCTTAGTGGGTGCTCATATCATGGAAGGACTATGTTCCCCAAATTTCATGCTTCTAGGTCCTGGGGGTAGGTGGGTGGGTGGGTGAGTCAGTCAGTCATATATAGATTTATTATTTATTGAATTTGATGGAATTTTTTGCAAGCCGACAGAAACAAGGGATTATGATCTAACCCTACAATCCAGAGTAACTACGGGAGCATGTAAGAGACATTACGTGTACCTGTAGTAACTGCAACACCTAGTGAAAACCTATGGGAAATTCATATTGCAATCCTGAGCAAATTGTTCTTACACCGGAGCAAGGACTTCCCGTAGTTACTCTGGATTGCGCCCTTAGTCTTGTTGCCAAGTTTCTTTAGGAATGCACCAGTCTTCGTATCACATGTAGTTTGATTTTCAGTGAAAAACATCTAAGAAATTTTCTGTCAGTGAATCCCTGGAAAAAGGAACTTTATGAGCCATAAACCATAGTGGTTTTTTTAATTCCAGGAGATAATCTATACAGTAAAGCCTTAGATGGAGAGTAACTTGGATTGAGAGCATTTTGCAAGACAAGGAAACATTTCTAATAAATTTTAACTTGATATACAAACAATGTCTTTATAAACAAGCAAAAAAAAGCAAAACACATCCCGGTCAGGACATGACCAGTTTTGTGCTTCGCCAGCACCTGCTTATCCTCTCCTGAGAAACCAACTTATGCATGTCTAAAGTAAACCCTATTATAATCAGTAGTGCTCACTCCCGTGTAAGGGGGACAGATTGCAACCTGAGAGACTAAGTGCAGGTTAATTTGTTCTATTTTTCTTTATATTTTATATTTCTTTATTATTTTGTATTACATTACGTATTGTAATCATTTTTAATGAATAATAGCAAAATTTACCTGCCACTGTGGGAGTAAACATCCACCCCCATGCACCCTCCCCACTGTGAACCAGATGGAATTTCCAAAAACCAGTTTTTAGTGGTTGCTTCCATCAAGGAAGAATTTCACATTTCTAGGTTCAGCTGTTTTGGCTGGTCCTTGATGAGTCAGTGAGTGAGTCAGTCAATTTTATATACTGTATATAGATATCTGGGTTGTGAAACGAATTGTCTGAGTTTCCATTATTTTTTATAGGAAAATTTGCTTTGATGTACCAGCATTCTGGATTACAAGCATACTTCCAGTACAAATTATACTCGTAAACCAAGATACCACTGTATATATATAATAAAAGTGTCACTGATTGACAGTCAGTCAAACCGGAAGGGGGTGAAAAGGGGCACAATGTGTTTTCATCCCTATATTTTTTCATCCCTAAAATTTGGGGAGGGTGTTTCTTCCATGACATAAGCACCAACTGTGAACCAGTTTTTAAAAATTTAACTCCTAAGGTTGTGAAAAGCGGTGTAACATCTTTGTGTCCCTATACTTAACATTTAAAAATTGCTAACTCATCAATGCCGAGCCCAAACCCCTGGATCTAAAAGCATGAGAACTGGGGAGCATATTTCTTCTGCACTCAGTAAGAACCAATTTTTAGAAATTTTTAGATTTGGTGCCTGCTAGTAGTGCCTGGGGTTGCTAATTGGTGCCTGGTGGTGCACCTGTGTGACATTAGTCTAAATGAACAATAAGTGTGCCAGATAGTGTATTAGATACAGAGTTCATGAACATTGCTTTTTAAGACCATAAAAAACTAAAATCTCCAAATAACTTTTTTCATATTAGTGAAAAAATGGGAAAAACAATCCTATCCAACTTTCTGGTGTCAATGCAGCTGTAATTGAGAAACTCTGGAACTGCACACAGCTCACAACACAAATTAAATTACAGATTAAAATAGTGAAGTGTATGTGGAGGCTATTGAAAGCTACAGTATTTGCAGAAATCCTACAATCAATCCAAATGATAGATAGACATACAAACATACAGAGAGAGAGGGAAAAAACAACAACTGTGTTCATAACTTGGCATTCTGTTGAGCAGCAAATGCGGTATCTAACACAAACAATAGATACAATGAAACAGCGTAACACATTCAGAATGACTAGCTAGACAGCCCTATCCAAACCAAGTCCAGGGGTGCACCTGTGTGTTAAACTAGAACTAGAGCGTAAATTCAGTATACTAACTGTTACTTCTCTGTTTCCTCTGACATATTTTCCATAATTCATGACATTCCCAAATTAATCAATATGCTTTTCTCACAGAAGCAAATAAATGAAATTTTTTAATTTATCATTCCTGTCATGGCTATTATTTTCATTTGAGCTGTGGCAGTAATCTTCATTTGTCTTGCTAGTCATGTAAAATTGTCTCCATAAATTACCCCCTCAAATTAAAGTCAAAACACAACATTAAACTTTTATTAGTTTTGAATATCCAACTTCAGACATCTTCCTTCATTCCCCCTTGGGCACAAATAACTTGCACCTGACTTCAACTGGTGTTTTCAAGTTACTGTGCTTTATATTTTGATGTAAGCATCATATTGTGGCATTAGAAAAAAATGAGACATTTCTGCCCCTGGCACATGGGTGCACTAGAAGACTTCAGTCCCAAGCATGAGAAGGTGCTGTGGACGGATGCATTTGCTTAAGATATGATTTGTAACTACTGTTTACGGGCATATTGTGGCCCAGAGCTGAAAAGTTGTTGCTCTCCATCAACACAGATCTCATTATTTTTTAAAAGAAGATGTTATACATGACAGTTAGGAATCCTGCTTGGGTCTAGGAGGCTGTTTAGGCTGCCTGTGGACCCATTTCCTGTTCTTCCTTAGTACTCTCTATTTCTGGAAGGCAAGAATGTCATATCTTAGTTGTATATTCAGAATTAGACCCGGCCTTTATTTGATCTCTTAAGATATTTGTTGTTGGTTTCCTTGCTTGCTTACTGTTGTATTTGTTCAAAAAAATCCCAAGAAAAAGAAATGTGGTTTGAAATGATTGGCAATCCAATTTATTTTGGTTTGGAAGACATTGAGCTGATTGTTGTCAAACTTTGATTGCTTGATACATGTATAAAAGAAGAACACAAGCTGCCTTAAATTGAGACAGAACTTCTAGCTTGGTATCGTCCACAATGTATTGACTAGTCATGGCTTTCCAGAGTTAAAGACAAAGTGACCTGGAGATCTCAGGGATTAAATCTTCTGGACTCTTTGCATGCTATATCCGCTCTAGTGAACTCCAGTGAACTAACATGGCTTTTGCCAAAAAGAAAGCCTTGGATTGCAGTGAATGTTTGGTTGATAATCTCATGTGAGTTGAAAGCATTGATGTGTCTCTTGGATGCTATTTCACACATAATAGCTGCACCTTGGACTAATCTGAATCCTAGACTCAGGCTACAGTCCTAATATTTGTGTTTAAGCTCTTTTGAACAAAACAGAACATATTTCTAAGGGAACAAGCATTGCATAAGCAGCCCAACACTGTTTTGTGTTGAAATGCCCTTTTTCAGGATCTAATAATCTCTCTTTGGAAGAACTGAATGTCATGCTTTCCTTTCAAATGTCAAGAACCAGATGTTGTAAAGGCTTTTCTGTGGCCTTCCTAGAAGTAAGAAAATAAATTGGTCTCTCTGATATCTCCAACTATTCAAAATAAACAACCAATTTTATCTAAAATGTATTCTTTTCAAATTAGTTGCAGTTAATATGTGCCTGTGGAATTTATAGCTACTTGAGTTTCTAAATTATCATTATTATATTTTTTATATAAATAGAAAAGAGCTTGGTCAGATAACATATATTCTTTTGGGAGAGCAGGGAAATCTGATGATGGGTTAACAGCAGGGTGACCAACTAGAATGGAGGACAAAGTGCCTCTACCTTTAACCATTGCATATAATAGATAATTTAGGCAGATGCTGCTTTTCAAACCCTTTTATGTTGAGCTTCACCTGCCTAAATTTCTCCTTCTAAGTAATACTTAAAGGTAGGGGCACTCAGTCCTCCATGGTCATCCTGGTCAACAGTGGCATAGTGAATGATCATGTGCCTGATGTAAAGCTCAGAATGTTGCCCTGGAAGTGATGTCATAACCAGAACTGATGTCATCCCCAGGCATTTTTAAAAAGAAATTTGGGAAAAACCTGCCTCCTCCTGCTCAGCACTTCATCACCACCCATTTGCTCTGCTAGAGGGATAGCTAAAGCATCTATTTGCTATCTGGAATTGAAGAACATTTTGTCCCCCTCCACCCCATCTTCACCCACAACAACAAAATCAAATTTAATTAAGTAAAAAAAGAAATTTGTGTCCATTACCGGTTAGGGAAACTGCTGGGGCAAAGAGGAATGGTAATTCTTTCCCTGCTAAATATAAGAGGAGCACCACTTAGAAGTGCGGGTATACCCAGTTAGCATGGGTAACTGTATTATGATATATGTGTATAGAAATGAGAGCTGATTCTTATCAACACCTTATTAGTTCCATACAATATTGGAATTATATCTCATTGGCTTTCGGAGCAATCAGTAGCATGTGAAAGTTTTAAGAGAATCCACTTTTTGTTCCATAGGCTTTTGTGTTTTCATTTTCTGGTTAATTGGCCATAACCTTTGATAGAGTATAGATTTTCCAGTGCAGTTTCTTTCCCTATGGTCTGCATTAAATTACCTTTCCAATGTTATACAGGTGTAACCTATATGTGAATTATTTGTATGTAATTTTGTCTCAAAGAGAATGAAGTTGGCTCTTTAAATAATGTCTCTTTAGCAGTTAATGATTAGAAACAGCCTGTTTGCCTTGGTAAAGAGGCAGGCAATAAATCATTCACTCTGTGTCTGCATAAGAATCAGATTTCAAGGACCCCTAGGATGAAAGGACTAGGATGAAAGGGCGTGGTAATTCCCTCCCATTTCCATCTGAATAAAGAAGAGAACAGCCTGAACAACAGCGCATCAACCTCCCCGTGTGCATCAACCCCCCATACGCATGAACCCCATGTACATTAACCCCCAATTGCATCATTCCCGCATGTGCACCAACCTCCCTATGCGCATCATTCCCCCATGTGCAACATCCCCATGCGCAGCAACCTCCCCAGAGCAACCCCTCCCTCCAAACAACATCCTCCCAGTGCACCAGGCACTGAGCACCAAATTGGCTGGATGTTGGTCAGTCTTCCATGTTAAGTATAGGACAAAAACACATGGCACCCCTTTTTAGCCCCCTAAGGGTTAAATTTCTCCACATCGGTTCTTGGTGGGTATTCATGTGACAGAAGGAACTCCCTCCCTGAATTTCATTCTTCTAGGTCAGGGGTTGGGGCGGAATGTTGATGAGTCATCAATTCTTTAATGTAAAGTATAGGGAGGAAAACATGTTATGCCCTTTTTCACCCCCTTCCAGTTGGAATTTTCAAAAACTGGTTCTTAGTGCACCCCTTGGTCATGGAAGGAACACCCACCCCAAATTTCACACTTTTAGGCCCGGCGGTTTTGGCAGGGTGTTGATGAGTCAGTCGGTCTGTCAGTCAGTGAGTCAGTGACTTTTCTCTTATATATATATAGATTTATATAGAGAGAAGATAAACTTGTATCAGGGCCTCTGAGGTGGTGGGGGGGCTTAGCTGTTACCACATCAATTTGAGTAAATGCTTCTGTCTAACAGATCTAACACAGCAGCAACAGACTTTCCAAAATAAAAATTTTGCAAACCAACAAACAACTAAAACCACTGACAACAGCATTACAGTTAACCCTTGATTTAATGGATCTCAACTGGACAGTTCTAACCTTTAAACCTCTCCGCGATCAGAGCTCACGATTCTGAAAGACATTTGAGGAGGTTTTTCTGAGCTGCCCTTGTCCCAAGTAACGGGAATGGCAGCTTGGAGGCAAGACTTCTCTGTTGTGGCACTAAAACAGTTGAATTCCCTCCAAGAAGAACTGAGAACCATTCCTTACGGCTTTTCAGTGAAAGCTCAAAATGAAAATGTTTTGTCTGGCAATTGATAATTTGATAATGGATAATTAAATCTGTGCCTTTAAAATATTGAACTGTTTAAGAGGGGTCTTGCATCTACCCCTCAATGTGACTGTGGAGCTCCTCGACAAATATTCATCACATTGTGTCCAAGTATCCATCGGCTCAAAGTCTGATTTTTTTCCACTCTGTCCTTAAGTGAATGTGTGGTCTGGACATTATCATTTGATTTATCACAAGTCCTTGTGTTTGCCATATGCTAAATAATAAATAAATAAAATAAACTGAACTACTGTGACTGAATTACTCTCTCTGCCTTAAAATACTACTGTGACTTAACTTTTTCCCCGGTCTTACTTCATTGTTAGTTTTTTTACTCTATTTTTGACTGCGTCCCACAATGTAAATTGTGAGTATTTATGGTTGTAAATTCCTTATTCTGGTATTTCTAAGTGCTACTGTGGTTTTGTTCTTTTCATATGTTAGCCTTCATGGCATTCGCTTTGGCATGGGAAAGACAGGATATAAATTCTAAAATAAAAAAACAATTTCTAATATTTACACACAATGTTCATTCATCTTGTCTTGCACATCTCCCTTAATGGTACTGATGGATGTTGGAAGCTCCTGGGGGCAGGCTATTACTTCTCAGGCTTCCCTTGGTGCTAGAAATCTCTCTGTTTTTCCTTTGAGTAGGGCATCCTAGGAACTGAGACGTCTCTCCATTCCTGAGGCTGCTCTAGAAATGGTGAGTTCCTCTGGAAGTGAGTTTCAATGAGTTCCATTTTGTGAGCATCTCTTTATACTTACAGTGGCTTCAAGAACAGATAAACATCTCCATTTCTGAAGTTCCCTACTCAAGGACAGAAAAGAGACTATGGGCGCAATCCAGAGTAACTATGGGGAGTCCTTGCTCCGGTGTAAGAACAATTTGCTCTGGATTGCAATATGAATTTCCCATAGGTTTTCACTAAGTGGTGCCGTAACTACGGGTGCACGTAATGTCTCTTACGTGCTCCCGTAGTTACTCAGGATTGTAGGGTATGTCAGCACTGAGGGAGTCTTGGAAGTTAGGTGAACCTGACCCCAAACTCCTTCCAGATATTTAAATACCTTACAGCAGTGTTCCTCAACCACTGCTACTTTTACCATTGGTGGTACATGAAGTGGCATGTGTGGGTTCTTCAGACCACAGCTACCTGTAAATGAGACGAGGCTCAGGATGGCCTGGGAGGACTATGGGTGTAACTAAGCAGAGAGGGAAAAGCAGCAGGAATGGGGAGAATGCAAGACAGATGGATCCAGCACACTGGCTCTTATCTCCTCTGATTTAAATTTCCCTACTGCTTTTCTTTCCTTGGGTATATGTAACCAAAATAAGTGGCACATGTCTAAAGAGTCCTATGGGTGACCCCAGAGCTTGTGTGGAGGTAAGTAATGATGATTTTTTTTTACTTACGGTCTTATTTGTCCTTGAGTCACACCACCATTAAATGCAGCACACACCTTTTTGAACTATGTTATCCTTGAGCCAGCAGTGTCTGAGGATGCAAAAACTGCAAATGGTTGGCAGTGATGTTATAACCACAGGGAAGCTATAGTTTCCTGTGCAGAGCAGGAGGCTGGACTAGGTGACTTCTAATGGACCACCAAGATTGGTGGTGGGCCAGTGGCGTAGAGTGGGGGAGAGTACCATGTGTAACCAAAATGGGGGTTCAAAGCGACCGTTTGTCGCCCTCTCCCCCCACAAAACAGCAGCAGTGCAGCTTCAGAGAGCTGCTGCAACCTTCAGAATGAAGCACAGCCTCCTTGCTAGCCTAAATGAGTCGTCCTCCTGCTGGGAGGCTGCCTGGTGTACTGTGCTCCCACTTGAGGCTTGACTGTAGTCCCTGAAGACTGAAGTGCTGGTGCCAGTGCAGCTTCTCCTCCACCCTTTGCTCGCAGTCCACACTCCAGTCTTCCTAGTGGAGTGCCTGACCATGGCCTGGCTCCTTGAAGTCTCCATGGTGGCATGTGTTGCTTTTTAAACCCTTTTGCCTAAATTCCCTCTCCTATGCAGCAGTTAATAGTACAGGCACTCTGTCTTCCATTCTATATGATCACCCTGCTCAAAAGTTGAGCATATGATGATCACAAGAGTTTTAACAGAGTGATTCAGTGGTGCTTTTGATGGATGTGCCCTCACAGATATTTCAGGACCATCTTCATAGATTATAATAAATCTAAAATAACATGTTCAATAAGAAACTATGCATGATAGGGCCCTGTTGTAATTTCTGCTTGAATTGAAAATGCACATCCAAGATATCTATGAACCTCTTAGGAGGTGATCATTACTGTTCTGTGTCAAAATTGAATGAAATATAGTTTGTGCTCACAGTGATGTATGCTTCCACCTGGGGCTTTTTGTTGGAAACATAAAGATAGAGAAAAGATAGGGGATTCCAGTAGTTCTGTTAATAAGCAGTGCTTTGGCATATGAGTACTGTACTTTTCACTGCGCTTAAACAAGTACTTAAATATTGTACAGTATACAATATTTTTCAGGGCGTAATATGTAGCATTCAGCACTAATTGTAAATACAATTTTGATTCCATGAAGATAGTTGTTTTCATGGAAGCATAGAACACAGAAGAAATTCTCCATAACATACACATGTATTTAAACCATCCGTGTTTACTTTTTGTCTTTCCCACGGCATATACCAAGATATCAGGAACCATTCTAATTTAGTATATTTGTTGTTTTTTTATCCTCAATCTCCCAGACTTTGTAACTAGATTTAGAGGTGTGCATAATTGTGGAGAGCTCACCAGAGATTGTTCCCAACACAAGATTTGGTTGAATATTTGTCCAAGAAAAAGTACAGGAAAATCAGTTTGCTATTGCTGGATTTTCCCCTTCATGCAGTGGCTCCCAAACTGTGAGGCAAAGCTTGCTGGGGAGCCAAAGAAATCAGCACTGGGGAGCCACAGAATCCCCACAAGACCTCCTATGCTATACAGTATTTAGGATTGTAGCCTTAATAGGAGTTATGGCCAATGGCCCAGTAGGCTAATGGAACCACCAGTTGACAGACTTTGGTAATCACTGCCTTGTTGCAAAGTTAATTGGGAGATGGACAGCACAATCTTAAGGAGTGCTGGAGCAGGCACTTTCAGGTGTTTTCTTTGAGCTTAATAATGGGTCTACCCTTTAAAACAGACCTTCTGGATCAGACTAGGGGCTAAATCCATAGCAGTTACGGGTTCACGCAGTTATGTCACCTTCTAGTGTTATTTTATGGAAAGACATCTTAAATGCTCTGGAGCAAAGGGCTTAATTTCACTTTAGGATAGGCATGTCCAACACAGGGCCCCGAGGGCCGCATCTATGGGCTTTCTAAGCCAAATGCGGCCCTCGACCCTCTTGTTGGACATGCCTGCTTTAGGATATAGGCCCTGATGAATTTAACCCAAAGAAGATTACTTTAATTCATGGTCTGTATATATTGAGCATAGCTTCTGTTCCATTCTTCATGGGTGAGTAAGAGAACATTGGAACAAAAAAATTAGAGGTAAAATGAAATGGTTTGCAGTTGCACTCTCTGTTAAATAGAGTTTTAGAACAATGGGAGATTCTGGCCAATGGAGTGAACTACAGGAATTGAGGAGCTGGTATGAGTCTGCCATTTGGCAAAGTCCCCCATCCAGATGGATTCACTAATTATTTTTATATGGTAGTCAGTCAGACTCTGTTGGAACACATGACTGGCATATTTAATTAGTCTAAATGAACAATAAGTGTGCCAGATAGTGTATTAGATACAGAGTTCATGAACATTGCTTTTTAAGACCATAAAAAACTAGAATCTCCAAATAACTTTTTTCACGTTAGTGAAAAAATGGGAAAACACAATCCTATCCAACTTTCTGGTGTCAATGCAGCTGTAATTGAGAAACTCTGGAATAGCACACAGCTCACAACACAAATTAAATTACAGATTAAAATAGTGAAGTGTATGAAGAGGCTATTGAAAGCTACAGTATTTGCAGAAATCCTACAATCAAACCAAATGACAGACATAGATAGACAGCAAGAGAGAGAGAGAGAGAGGGGAAAAAACAACAACTGTGTTCATAACTTGGCATTCTGTTGAGCAGCAAATGCAGTATGTAAAGCTAACACAAACAGTAGATACAATGAAATAGCATAGCACATTCAGAATGACTAGCTAGACAGCCCTATCCAAACCAAGTCCAGCCCTGATGCAACGACAACACAGCCCTAAGGTGAGGGAACAAACATTCCCTTATCTTAAGGAGGTCTTTGTGATGGCCCTCCTTACTGCTGGAAGCAGTAGACACTCCATTGCCATGACTGCATGAGTGCTGGAAAGCTGGCTAGGATTGGACTATCGATATATAAGAGAAAAGTCACTCACTCATCAACGCCCAGCCAAAACTGCTGTGCCTAGAAGCATGAAATTTGGGGAGGGTATTCCTTCTGTGACCGAGGGGTGCATTAAGAACCAATTTTTGGAAATTCCAACTGGAAGGGGGTGAGAAGTGGCACAATGCATTTTCCTCCCTATACTTTGCATTGAAGAATTGTGGACTGAGGGATGTTCTGCCCCAACCCCCAGACCTAGAACCATGAAATTTGGGGAGGGTGTTTCTTCTGTGACACCAACACCCACCAAGAACCGATGTTGAGAAATTTAATCCTTAAGGGGCTGAAAAAGGGGTGCAAGGTGTTTTTGTCCTATATTTAACATGGAAGACTGACCAACATCCAGTCAATTTGGTGCTAGATGCCCACTGCAGTGGGGGGATGTTGTTTGGAGGGAGGGGTTGCACTGGGGAGGATGCTGTGCATGGTGGGTTGTTGTGCATGGGGTACTGATGCACATGGGGTGATGATGCGCTTGGGGGATGTTGCACATGGGAGGTTGATGCGCATGGGGGTTGATGTGCGTGAGAGATTAATGCGCCGTGGGGGAATGATGTATGGAGGAATTTTACTCCTGCAACACGGGTATGCTTTTTGCTAGTTAATGAATAAAATGGAAGCTCTGAGAAACACGTACTGTATAGGATTGTGCTGTAACAGGAATCATGAGCAAACAAGCTTCAAATTCTCACATATATCATTTTCTTATATCTGCTGCAATCCTAAAGACACTTTCCTGGGAGTAAGACCCATTGAACACAGTGGGGCTTACTTTGAGTAGACATGGTTAGGATTGTGCTCTTAGTCAGGGCTGTTCAAACCCCAGTCTGGGGGCCAGATGTGGCCTGCAGTGATCCTCAATGTGGCCCACTGCAAGAACCTACCATCTGGCCTTTGGGCAAGCCTTGTAATCATCCGGATCTGGCATTATACACTCTTATACGTAAATTTTTATATATTAAAATTTGAAATTGATAACATTTTTCTGGCCTGCAGGTTAGTGTCAGAGAGATGATGTGGCCTTCTTGCCAAAAACTTTGGACACCCCTGATTTAAGTTAATGCTGTAAGGTTTAATGAAAAGGGTTACCATATCCATTCCACTCATCAGTTTCTCTAAAATTAGTGTTAAATTCTGTTGTTATAAAATGAACTGAGAAAAAGATTAACATATTGGTAAAATAATCTAAAGAGCATTACTGGAAATGGATAAGACAAAATGTGAGTTCTTTTCCAAGAACTTTACAATGATTAAAATATAAACTGCCTTCTAAACTGTTTTCCAGCCTAGCTCTGCACCCAGATAAAACCCTTGTTGCTACTGGACAGGTTGGGAAGGACCCCTATGTTTGCATCTGGGATTCTTACAATGTCCAGACTGTTTCTATTCTGAAGGACGCACATACCCATGGAGTTGCCTGCTTGGCTTTTGATTCAGATGGCCAGGTGTGTATATGTTCAGTTCCATTTTTAAATCACATTTTTTCTCTCAGTCAGAATTATTTATGATATGTATGTGTCTATCACACAAGAAAATCTGATGCATATATGTAGAGAATATGTTCCACTGAAAGATTTTCCAGACAAGCCTGAATGGACAACAAATGCATATTTGTTACTTATTTGTTGCAGGAGATCTTACTGTTGAAGAAATGTTGCACCTTTTCAGTGTTCCAAAGAAATTAAAACTCCAGTACTAAAGGAATGGATAGCATACTAAACCATAGCAGAATTCTAGATAATTACTGATCCCTCTCTCCCTTTTGAAGGTTTGCGTGCTTTTGCCCATTTCATATTTTTCTCATTGAACTCAAACAACCATGCAAATGGTATGTGTATCTCACTTTGCATCATAGCTGAGCATTGAAAAGATTATTTCAACCAGCTCTGCACTCACAGGTCTGATTCAGGCATTACCCTTGTGTTGCCAGAATAACATCTGTGTGGTCTAGCAGCAAGAAAGGATTCAGTTCTTGCACGCTTCATTCTGCCCATCTTATCCTCTTCTCTGTCTGCTGGAGCGAAAAAGATTCTGTATGACCACTGCATCTTCTGTGTGTATACATATGTCATACACTGTGAGTATGGTGAAAGATGGGATAAAAGCCTCATATTTCACCATACCCCTCTCCCACTTGGGTAAATTAGAGGAATATAGACTGTAGTTAATGATCATGTAGCCCAGTGCAAAGCTCAAAATTTTACTCCAGAAGTGATGTCATCCCTTGGTATTCTTAAAAAGAAAACTAGGGAAAAAAATGGCTGCCTCCTCCTCAGCAGTTCACCACCCATTTGCTCTACTATTGGCATAGCTAAAGCATCTATTTGCTATCTGGAGTCAAAGATTTTGATCCAGTTTAATTAAGTAAAAAAAAATCTAACTTAATCAAAATCAAATTTAATTGAGCAAAAATTTTTTTGTCCCTTATTAGTTCGGGAAACCATGCTGGGACAAAGAGGAATGGTTATTCTTTCCCTGCTAAATAGAAGAGGAGCATCACTTCAAAGTGCCTGTTTACCCAGTTAGCATGGGTAACTGTATTATGATATATGTATATGGAAATGAGAGCTAATTCATATTAACACCTTATTAGTTCCATACAGTATCAGTATCTCATTGGCTCTCAGAGCAACCAGTATCATAGGAAAGTTTTGAGTTAAGACAATCCACTTTGGCTGCAATCCTAAAGACATTTTCCTGGAAGTATGACCCATAGGACACAATGGGGCTCACTTTGAGTAGAGACATAGGGCAAAATCCAGAGTAACTACAGGGAGTCCTTGCTCTGGTGTAAGAACAACTTACTCTGGATTCCAAGTAATTCCAAATATTAATTTCCGTTAGGTTTTCACTAGGTGCTGCAGTAGCTACGGGTGCACGTAAAGTCTCTTATATGCTCCTGAAGTTACTGTGGATTTGAGGGATAGTTAGGATTGTGCTCTTTGTGTTCCATAGGCTTGTGTTTTCATTTTCTGGTTAATAGGCCACAACCTTTGATAGTATATAGTTATTCCAATGCAGTTTGTTTCATTGCATTCTGCATTAAATTACCTTTTCCAAAGATTTATAACATGATGGTATTATCATTCATACCATCCGTTTCCACAATGTTAGCCACTACTGTCAAGATCAGCTTGTTGCCTCCCTAAAGCCTGTTGCCTGGTGCAACTGAACTTCATCTACCTACACCAGTGCTGTAGACTAATCCATCGGTCTTTACATTTTCCCTTCCTATGAAGTTCATTCCATTTGCATCTTTGCTTTTTTTTATTTCTTCCTCAAAGTTGCCTGCACACCTCACAAAGAGAGACAAATCTGCTTGGGTTTGTTTATTTATTTGTTTGTTTATCTAGAAGATTTATATCCTGCCTTTCCTCTGTAAACAAAAGATGACCAAGGTGGCATATATAAACCAAGGTGGTTTATAACTGTACAGGAAAAGCTCGGGAGAGGAGCAAATGAGAAACATTTGGCAATCAATAGGGTTAAATAGTTAAATAATAGTTCTTTCCTGCATTACAGTTAGCTGCCAGTTGTTTTGTCATATGTTTATTCTATAGGAAGTATTTAACAAGGAAAACTAAGGATTTTGTTCAGTTAGATATGCATGCAATCTCATAAAACATTAAATATTTTAAAAAGAAAAGCTCATTTTCTTTTAAGTACTATTAGACAACCAAGGAAATGAGGATACATGGAGAAGAGAGGTTCACTCACACATGCCATTTTGAAAACAAAAACTACCTACTTCAAAGGCAAAAAAACACATTGATTTTTGCTTTTAAAACAGTGGGGGAAGGGGGAAGAATGCATCTCTTTTTCCTGCGCCTCCCAGTTCTTTTATATATAAAGATAACACTTGAATCAGGCCAGCAAGTGCAGAGCTATGTGGTGGGTGTTCTTTAGTGATCAGCCTGCAGTAACAAAAGAAAAAGCTGATTACAAGCACTCTCAAATTGTATGTATTTGCATTCACATCTCACTAAACCACAAGAGACAGAAACAGCTGCGGTATCTTAGGGCATATCCATCATCTACTTACACGTGTTTAATAGTCGTTCACTCTCTTTGGAGACTCCTGGGGAATGTAGTTCTAGATGGAAGGGACAATCAGGATTTCCAGCAGAAGTGCTTGAGTATTTCCAGCAAGCTGTTTTCCGAGATGCCTGTTGGTAAAGTCAACAGGTTAGAAACAAGGTAACTCTTAGTGAGTGTTCTGCTGTCAGTATTAGCTATCTTCAGTAGTAAGGACTATCGAAATATAATGAAAACCAGTGGTCCCAATCCAGTGAAAGTGGGGCTCAACAAGCGGTCCAGAAGGCAGCCTCAGCTTCTCCCAAAAACAAATTAAAACAGAAGGTGATTTTTAAAATAGGAAAAAATTAATATTTAGTTAATTGCATTAATTAATACTGATAATAATTAATTAAATAATTTTGACACAAGGGATGACAAAATGTCACTCATTCTCACCCACCAAAATTTTGGTATAGACATATAACAGGAGCTGTGCCTTCCTGGAACATCCTAGTCAGTGAATAGAATACGTTGGAATGAACAGATACTTTAGCTATCTGGGCTCAAGTCATTTTGGGGTATTTAATAATAATAATTAGAATTGAACCTGAAAACTGGAAGCCATGAGTATGTGTATGATGAACACATTATGATGAAAAAAATCTGCTCTACGTTGTAATAAATATTGACTGTTCTGGAAGGCATTAAAATACTTTTAATTCCTTGCAGGGAATTGTAGGCTTTTAAGTGAACCAAATAGTTATGTTAATGTTTGATGTCTCACTTTTATAATTTTGCAGCATCTTATGTGCATTTTTTTGCTGAATTTAACAAGACTATTTGATGGATTTTTTTTTGTCTTCTAGCGTTTAGCTTCAGTGGGATTGGATGCCAAAAACACAGTTTGCATTTGGGACTGGAAGAAAGGAAAACTGCTGGCATCAGCTACTGGCCACTCAGATAGGGTAATCAGCTAAAGAGTTTGCTATTAATTTATGTTGTAATGTTCTCAAATATTTTCTGTAACTGTTTTTTTTCTGATTTAGCTGTATCTACCCCATTAAGCTAATGGTCACAAAGCAAAAAACATTGTAATTCATTTCTACAAGAATTATATGAACGTGATATTGTCTTATAGAAAAGGAAGTTTATAGTTGTGGATAGGATTGTGTCTTTGTTATAGCTTTTGTGTGGAACCATAATTTAATCATGGTTTTTGCATGAAGTTCATAAGCCTTGGGCTCACATGATCCCTCTCCTGTCACTTTTCAGGGTAAGATATTGTGGAACAAATCAGGATCTGCTATGATGTTTAAACTTGGTTCAAATCCAGAGGGAAACTGCTTGACTCTGAGACTTGTGAACATCATGTATGCCTGTGATTAAAACAAGGTTCTGTGTTATTTCCAAACCAGGCACCAATTTGTGATTTGTGAGCATTGTCTTCAGCTCCAGTGAAGAATAAGGACATGTATTTGTATTGTAGCCCAGAAATATTGGGACTTCTAGCAGCTCTGGGAAGGCTGAAAACGGCAATTTCAGTACAGATGTTCCCCACTTTCTGCCACCCCAATTTCCATTATTTTACTCTTTCATCACTCTTAAAATATACCTAGAAGTCTGCTTTACATCCCATGACTCGAGTAAAAAAAAGATGTAATTTGTGCAAACGACCACTAGCTGGCATTGTTTTGCTCCCAGCGCTCTGTTTACTTCAACTGAGAGACTCACTCAGTTCTTGTGTATGTATCCGGAACTGTGAATACTTTTGCCAAAAGTTTGCCCTTTCCTTAGACTGTGCCAGTCTATATTTATAGGGCATCTGAGAGGCTGGCAAGGCTACAAGAAGCTGCAAGTATTTTCTGGAAAAATTATACATGGTTAAATTGTTTGATTAAATTGCTTAATTGAACAGCCTAATTTGATGTTATGGAAAACCGTTTAAATTTGTGGATTCAGCACCAGATTAGGTAGAATCAAGCCACATAATTCAAATTTAACCCCTGACTTTATTCATAGAATTATGAAGGCTGAAAGATATTTATTTTCCATATTCACTGGAATCTAATGCACCATCAAATCTAATGTGCATCCTATACTTAAAACCAAAACACCATATTTTCTCAAATCTAATTAACCATCAAATCTAATGTGCATTCTGATTTTGGAGACTCAATTTGACTGAAAAAGGAGAGATTTAGATTAAAGTAAATACAGTAATTCAATTATTTTCTTATGACTTTCTTCAGTAAATCACCCTCATTCAAATACAGTTGATATTCTTGCCTTTGATTATTTTATTATAATTTGTTGTGTATTTTGGCTATGTGTTAATAAATATGTGTTGTTCAGGCTTTTGCAAGTTGTATTTATGTCTTTTAGGAGGCCATTTTGCATTTGCAAACTGAAAAAGGCTGGGTTCCATTTTTCTATCTACAGTATTTCTACAGTATTTATATACTGCTTTTCAACTAACAAGTTCACAAAGCGGTTTACAAAGAAAATGGAAAAATAATAATAGCTAATTAATAGCTAATGTGTCCCTGTTCCAAAAGGGCTCACAATCTTAAAATGCAAAAAAAGAACACCAGCAGAAGCCACTTGAACAGACATTGCTGGGATGTGTAGGGCCAGTTACACTCCCCCTGCTAAATAAAAGAGGAACACCCACTTGAAAGAGTGCCTCTTGCTCGGTTAGCAGGGGTTTTTTCCATCAGTTTTCACTTTTGGTCAGTGCCTGTAGAGGAAACAGGGCAACGTTCACCCCAGCATTGTTATGGAATGTAGCTATAATGATGTATATATTATCTGTTACCGAGAAGTGGGTTTTTTTTTCAAACCAAGAAAATGCATGTTGAATTAATGACACTTCTTATGCTTAGCAGATGTGGTTTCTAATTTATTGTAGCAGATTTCAATATTTTTTGACAGATTTTTGATATCTCATGGGATCCTTACCAACCCAACAGAGTGGCTAGCTGTGGTGTGAAACATATCAAGGTAAATTGGATTCAGTCATTTGATATAGTCAAAGGAAGAGACATTTTATAATTGCTTGCCATATTTTATTTTTACGGACAAAAGAATGTTATTCAGCCAGCTTAGGGCAGGGTGGCAGGCATCCAGTGCTTTTCAATATAGAGAAATTGCAACAAGGGATTGTTCATCAAGCTAATCAGGCACATGGTATCAAGGCCAATTCATCCATGTGGCTGACTGAGACGGTCACCTCAGGCAGCATGTTTATATCCCAGGTATCTGAAGTAGCATAAACAGCATTTCAGTATGAAAATATATCAATAAACACTATAAAAACAGCACATAGAAAATCTAACAGAATAGCATAGTCATAAAAGTAGTATTCAGTTTCTGTTATTAAATCCAGGAACAAGGAAAAAAGTAAGGCAGAATCAAAACAAAAGGCATAAAGAACAAAGCTTAATGCGGAATGGAATAAAAAAATTGTGACAAAAAGTTCTCCCAAATATGGAGATCTAATTGTGACCTAATTGTGGTGCCATGACAGAAACATCCAAGACTCTGGGCATGGCCAGCCTTGCATTTCTGTGATGTAAGCATCCTCTAAGAACCAATTTTGTGTCCAGTGGTGCCTGGTACCCTGTGGTTACCCCAGTGTCCCATTTTGCTCGGTAGTGCCTGGCAGGGATGCTCGGTGCCTGGTCATGCCCCATGGTGCCTGCTGCCTGCTGCCACTCAGTGGAGCCTGGTGGTGCCCAGTGACGCTGATCACTGCTGATGGTGCCCACTGCCAGATGGGTGCTTGGTGATGCCCACTGCTAGGTCATGCCTGGTGCTGGTAAGGATGCCCAGTGCCCAGTGATGGCTGCTGCCCATTTCTTGGTAGTGGGTGCCTGCTGCCGAGTGATGCCCACTGTTGCCCTATGCCTGCTGGTTCCTGCTACCTGGTGCTGCCCCCGGTGCCTGCTGGTGCCCTCTGACTGGTGGCCGTCAGTATCCACCCAGTGTCCCCCAGTGCCTGCTGGTGTCCACTGCCCAGTGTTGACACACCCCTGTGCCCAGTGCCTCATGCCTGGTTCCCTATGCATGGTGATCAGCAGGGATGCCTGCTGTCTAGTGGTGCCCACTTGTTCTCAGTGGTGCCTGGTGGTGTCTGCTGCCTTCTTTTGCACATTCTTCAGTGGTGTCTGCTGCACACTGCTCTGTGATCCCTGCTGCCTGCAGGTGCCTACGACCTGGTGGTACCTGTTGGTGCCTTGTGGAGCCCACTGCCTGCTGATGCCTAATGCCCATCATTTCCTCCTGGTATCCATTAGTGCCCAGTGCCTCCCGATGCCCAACAATGCCCTGTGCCCAGAAATATTCTTTAAATTTTACTCCACAATGAAATAAATTCTGCTAGTTTCAGTAGCAGTGAACAGTTTAAGGGCTACTTATTTTCTGTTTGGATTCACATTACTATATCTGCTGCCATGCTTATTTAAGTAGTTGGCATACAACTGTAAGTAAAATAAAATTTTTAAAACGCTTAAAGAAAATGTTCAGAGTTTGAATGTGAAAAAATAAAAATCAAATTAGTTGGCTAAAATTGTTGGATATCATTTTGGTCTCACTGTTCACAAGCAGGATGTCGAACAGATTGTAATTATTTCTACTTAATTAAATGGATGCAGCTATCTGAAGGAGATAATCTTTTCTGCCAAGAATCTTGTGTCCCTAACATGGCATTGTGTTCACGTCAAAGGCAAGGCACTAGCAAAATAATTGCCAATCATTGCATTCTTCAGGCAGGTGGACACCTGTTTTGGAGATCTGTAAAATTGTCTGATAAACCTTAAAAATCTTCACTCCAGCCAAATATATTGCTATGAACAAGGACTTGCCAGAAATTAATTTACTATGGTTAAGTGCTTAATACTGCTGGAAGACAATCCAGTGATCCAATCTTGAGGTGGAAAATGTAATAGTGTTTGTCATGTGGAAGAACTCTTGTTAAAATTTAGAGAAGAACAAATATTAAAACTGAAATCTATTTCCTGATTATCTTCCCGACCTCCACACACATACTTATTTCCTAGAGTTAATAGTTGTCAGATAAGGAGGGTGGGGATCTAGATCTGCCAAAGAGGAAGCGAAGAGTTAAAACTCCCATCCTGCAGTGTCAGCATCCCATTCTACAGGAGTGTCCAAATCCACATTTTATTTGCTTTTAATAAATATCAAGCATGTAACAATGTTTGATCATAAGTCCTGGTAAAAATCTCTTTTAAGATTATGTAGCAGGCATGGAAACATTCTCTGAGTTTTCCATCTTTGATATGGAGTTATATTCCATGTTCTTAAGCATAATTGCTGCAACTTTCAGATGCACACAGAAGATGTTTTCAGTATTGACTTGACATATAGTTAATAGTCAATGGCTGCAATCCTAACCTCCAGTTAGGCTGGCATAAGTCCTGTGCCGATCTGGGGGTGTCACCAAAGTGCTGTAAGACTCTTTTGTGCCACTCCTGGGGGAAGGTTTGGCCAGTGAACAGACATGTGCTTCCCTCCTTATGTCACTGCGGGAACAGGGTAGCTGTGAAACTCATACTATTCAAATTATGGTTTGTTGTTACATTGGAATCTGGCCAATTTCTGAAAAAGTTTCCTGTTTATGTAGACATTAACAGTTCTTACCTCCATCAACATCCTGACAACATTTTGAGATAGCTGAACAACAAATTGACAAGTTTGTTTCAGAACAGGGATGCAGTGACTTTTGCACTGTAATTTTTCCTCTTCACTTTATTACTCTAGCTGCCATTTTTCCATACACCTGAAAAAATTCAGAGTAATTCTGTATCAATAAAAGAAAACAAAGAAGGCAAGTGAGTAGATGGAAGTGGAATTCTTCTACTAATCTGCTGCCTGAAGGAACCCACGTAACCCTTAAGATGACCAATCAGATCCTCTGACCGGCAATTATAATTTATGCAAATTAGGCTATTTTTAGATGATCATCCAAGTTTTAATTGGGTTGTATCACCTGAGATGTGACACTAATGCCAGGGGAGTCCAAACGTTTTGGCAGGAAGGCCACATCATGTCTCTTTCACTGTGTTGGCTGGAAAAAAAGAAATTGATTTACATTTCAAATTTGAATAGATTTACATAAATGAATATATTAGATATGGAACTTAGGAATGAATTCAAACCAATTCATAAACACTTTCTAACACAAAGATGGGTGTTGATCTTCAAATCAGTTTATAAGCACTTTCATACACACACAGAGGAGGTGTGTGCAGCCTCTCCAGCCCTATACTTTCTGGAGGTGCAGCAAGTTGAGCTCTACCTCTGCGGGATTACAAGGTTTGCCTGTGGGCCAGATGTAGGGGGCTTTTTGAGAGCTGCATGGAAGTTCACTGTGGGCCACATCTGGTCCCTAGGCCAGGGTTTGACCACCCATTATAATGCAACTAAGAGCACAATCCTAACCATGTATGCGCCAAAGTAAGCCGCAAGTAAGGTCTTACTCCCAGGAAAGTGTCTTTGAGATTTCAGCCTAAGTTGAAATAAGGAAATACTATGATTTATCATAAAGTTTTCATTTCCAGGTGCTCCTAGTTTTCCTCTCATTTCCCTTTGGGATGTTCATGTTACAATTGCTTTCTTTTCTGTACTCGTTATTTTGTGGCATTTGTATACACAGTGTTCAGAATGTAAGCTTGCTCACCTTGTAACCAATATGGAGTAATATTTTATCTGTGGAATAACTTCTAGTTATAGATGCTGCAGATAGTCTCTTTAATTGTTTTTCATTCTCTAGTTCTGGACACTGTGTGGAAATGCCTTGACTGCCAAAAGAGGAATATTTGGCAAAACAGGAGACCTACAAACAATCCTGTGTTTGTCCTGTTCAAAAGATGATGTCACGTACTCCGGTGCTTTAAATGGAGACATCTATGTCTGGAAAGGGCTCATCTTAGTCCGTACAATTCAAGGAGCTCATGGTGTAAGTTACCATACCTTCTTAAGATGATGTTTTATGAAAACAAAGCATCTTTATTAACTTTCATCTGTTATGCGTCTAAAGTATTTGAATAATTGTATTTTCTGTCATGTTTGACAAGCTCTTTAAGTCTTAATAGATTTTATATTCTGATCATATGTGGAAAAAATTTATTTACTGGCAGTGCAATCTTGACTTTAGGCCAGAAAAATGGTCCAGCTAAGTTGGCATAAGCAGGCCATAGCGTAAGCTGACCTTAGGCCAAATCCACAAGGCTACGAGGTCTCCAGGATGACAGGCCAAATCCACAGGGCTATAAGGCCTCTTGTTGGCCCAACTGCTGCTGAAGAGGCAGCAGCAAAGGGCAACATGCTCACTGGGCTGGGGCAGTTGTCCCATATCCTTAGGTGGGCTGGTGTAGTGCTGTGTCTTGAGGTTGAGAGGCAGGCATTGGCATAGGTATCAGAATTTTTTACCATCACTTCCAATTTTACTCTGCCGTATCATTGACCCCTATGGGTCTACTCAGATTTATTCCTTCTCCTTAGGTGGCCTAACTCTGAGGAGCTGTGAAGGGGCATGTCTGCCCTGCCAACAGGCTCTGGATACTGTGTAACTGCACTGTTCTAGGCCATACTGAACATGTCCTCAACATGCTTGTCCTGAACTGCCTAGGCTGGCGCAGCTAGGCCAGCCCAGGTCCATCTGTCCTGTGCCAGCCTAAGTTGACTTACACCAGCCCAAGCCTTTCTGATGTAACTGGGCTGACCTATCTTGGAACTGGGGCAGCCCAGTGATAGATAGGCTAGCCCAAGTGCACTTCAGGATTGCAGCCTGCATCTTGTATTACAGTGGCTCTTTGAAGTTATGATACCAGTTTTGCTGTTTTCTATGTCATCATAACAGGTATAAAGAGAATTTCTGGGGCAGATAAGGCAATTACCTAAATGCAGATATTAATAAACTTTTTTCTAATGACTGACCTGCATTCATATTAGTAAATAGGACAACCCAAGTGCTACTCTGGATAAGGCTGCATGTTTGAGAACTGCTGCAGTCAGTATCCAGTGTCTTACCCTCTTCATCTTGCTACTGCCCTAACCTCACATGTGATGAAGAATGTGTCTTTTAAAAAATCTCATGAACAAAGTTAAAATCTACTGTGTCTTAATTAACAGGCTGGTATTTTTAGTATGTATGCTTGTGAGGAAGGCTTTGCCACTGGTGGAAGAGATGGTTGTATACGATTATGGGACACTGATTTCAAGCCAATAACTAAAATTGACCTCAGGGAGACTGAACAAGGTTACAAAGGTAATGAAATGTATTTTTCTTACTCAGATTTGCCCTTAAGTAATAATATTTAATGCATGCATGTTTCCTTTTAGAATAGACTAGCGAAAAGCATACACGCGTTGCAGGAGTAAAATTCCCCTATATGCCATCCCCCCATGCGCAACTTGTCCCGCGCGCAACTTGTCCCCGCACACAACGTTTCCCCACGCGCATCAACCCCCCCATGTGCATCAGTCCCCCATGCTCAACATCCCCCATGAGCATCAGTCCCCCATGCTCAACATCCCCCATGAGCATCAGTCCCCCATGCGCAACATCCCTCATACGCATCAACCCCCCATGCACATCTTCCTGTGTGCAACTCCCCCATGCACAACATCCTCCCCAGTGCAACCTCTTCCTCCAAACAACATCCCCCCAGTGCACCATGCCCCGAGCACGACATTGGCTGGATGTTGGTCAGTCTTCCATGTTAAGTATAGGACAAAAACATGTTGCACCCCTTTTCAACTCCTTAAGGGTTAAATTTCTCCACATTCTTCTTGGTGGGCGTTCATGTGACAGAAGGAACACCGTCCCCAAATTTCATGCTTCTAGATCTGGGTGTTGGGGCAGAATGTTGTTGAGTCATCAATTCTTCAATGCAAAGTATAGCGAGGAAAACGCGTTGAGCCCCTTTTCACCCCCTTCTGGTTGGAATCTCCAAAAACTGGTTCTTAGTGCACCCCTCTGTCATGGAAGGAACACCCACCCCAAATTTCACGCTTCTAGGCCCAGCGGTTTTGGCAGGGCGGTGATGAATGAGTCAGTGAGTGTCTTTTCTCTTTTATATATATAGATTTTACCTCTCTTTCATCTGTAGCAGCTTTAAGCACTAATTCTTCTTGTATAGGAAGGACAGGTGTAGAGAGTGGTATTTCAGTGGTTTCAGTCGTTACCAATAGTGATAGTAACTATTCATGAAAATTTCTTTCTTAAATTCAATCAATAGTGTCTTGTGGATTAACAATTTAGAGCACAGTCTACTCAGAAGTAATCTACTCAGAAGTAAGCCTCATTGTGTTCAATGAGTCTTACTCCAAGAAAAGCTGTTTAGAATTACAGCTTTATATTCAGAAACATCAATCCTTTCATGGATCCTCCATAAGATATACAGTATAAAAATCATATCAGAATTGCTCTGCACTGGTTTCAGGCTATTATGTAACAAACAGATTTTGTGTAAGGAAAATAAATTTTGACATTCATAAAGCACTCTTTCTGGTTTCAGTATTTTCAAATTACCGGTAGATACTTTATCATGAGCACGTGCAGTGTGCCAGGGTTGGGGCCCGCCCCTCGCCCTGCCCATCCGCACCCGCAGCACACTGGGGTGGATGGCATGCCCTCCCTGGCCCCGCCTCTGACCCCAGCCTGGCCCGCCCACTTCCGGTGATCCAGTTGTTGGGCCAGGCCAGGCCCACCACTGGGTAAAAGGAGTGAGTTTCCATGGGTTTATCAGATCCTATTATCAACCAGATAAGAAAGTAATTAGTGCAAGAACATGTGTATGAGAGATCTGGACCTTGAGAAGGGGGATGAAGTACAGATGCTGGTTTGTAGGATTTCAACTTTCCATTTCACATACCTGCCTGGTATCTCTGTATAAAGTTGTCTATATAGTTTACTTAACACACCATCAGAATGGTGAGGTTATCTTCAGTTGCTTACTGTTTACTGATGTCTATGGAGCAAGCTTTTGCCAAAAGAATGTGGGAAAATCAGTTCATTCCCAACTACTGTGTATGTTTCAGGTGGGAGCAAACAAGCAAATTAGGACTACATTTGTTTGAATTGGGGCCAAAATTCACTTCATAAAGGAAGAAAATACATGTTATCCTTCCACATAACTCATAATGAGCTGCTTGTAGAGATCATTGATAGTTAAGAAATATTTTTACAATTTCATTTAAGAAATCTTTTGAGTATATTGAATTGTTTTCAGTTTCTACACATTTTGGAACAGGTTAATTAATCCATTGCTGTGGATATGGAACAAAATTTTTCTTTAGAATAATAAGCAGCATTAGGCTACCATCATTTATTTATAAATGTCATTTATACCTAAGGTGCTATTTGTAAAGGTCCACCAGTTACTGTCCTACAGGGGGTCTGAAACACATTCAAGCTTTGAAAGAAGTTAAGATATTGAGCTTACAAAAATATCTCATTAGTGGCTTATCAAATCAGTGTGATTTATTAAGAGAAGACTTGGTAAGAAGCTCACAAGTTCAAAGAAAATGGCAACAGGAACATAAAATCATATACCATCACTTCTAAATGGATAATTAGGGAGAATTCCAGATAGTTATGTAGGTAAAAGTTTTGGTTCTTTCTGTAGAGGAGGGGAGAATTATAACTGGGGAAGAAGTAGGTATGCATTTCTTCAATGTCTGCATAAGGGCCTGTGCACAGTGATTCTAATTGCATAATTATAATTAAATCATAGTAGCCTAATGTTGCTGGCCTACCAGCAGCAAGAATGAAATGTTCTGCAGTGCTTATACATATGGACTTCCTTAATATAGCCCGTGCTGGTAAGATAAAAATGAATATTTGTTCCCCATCAGATTGATAAAGACCTGTCAATTACAGCTACTAAGAAAGAACGGATTGTGTCTTTGTATAAATAAATCTTTGGCTGCTACCCAAGCTGAAGGAGGAAGGAAAAAATAGTATGTTGTGAAAGCTATAAGGCAGTCAATTGGCCAAATGACAAAAAAACTGGGTGTTGGATAACATTTGATGCGGATTTTTTATTCAAGGGCCAAACCACACATCTTAAATGTATCGTTTAATCTTGGGTGATTTTTCTATTGTGAATAACATTTGCAATGTTATTCACATTGCAGTTGTGGAGGGGATCAGAAATTTGATTCCAATACATAAACAGGCAGTTTTAATCATTTTCCCTTAAGTTGAAGGTTAATTGAAAATCACACACATTCACAGGGAGAGTGAGAGCACAGTCCTGATGAGAATTAGGGGCCCTGCAACTTTTTTGGGGGGGAGGGGTTTTGAATTTAATATACTTTAGTATAAACTTCTGACTTGAAGCACATTTTTGCAAAAATTGCATTTGCTAGCATGTCTATTTTAACTTTAGGTGAAAACATCGGTTTGACATTGGCGATTAAGACTGTAATCTTTTCCACATTTTCCTTGGGAGTAAGACTCACTGAACATAGTAGGACATGCTTCTAAGAGGACATGAATTGTGCCCTAACTTCGTTTCCAAACTAGTAATTTTTAAAAAAAATTCCTTAAAATCTATTTTAAATGGTGTTTAATTTGCTGAAGAAGTTGGGTTATGCTATAGTTGTGATCCAGCCAAGATAAGAAATGTAATTCCTATGGATTTTAATGGTAGATAGTTCTGCATATATGTTTAATTCTCTCTCTTTGAAAACAATAAGATGTAAATATTTTGTATTGCATCTGCTAAAAATAGAATAATAATTTATTATTGCTTTTCTAAGACAATTCATTTCTCTCCCAGGTCTCTCCATCCGAAGTGTGTGTTGGAAAGCAGATAGACTTTTAGCAGGGACACAAGACAGTGAAATATTTGAAGTGATTGTGAGAGAAAGAGATAAGCCAATGTTAATCATGCAAGGCCACTGTGAAGGAGAACTCTGGGCTTTGGCAGTGCATCCCAAAAAACCGCTGGTTGTTACTGGCAGTGATGATCGATCTGTGCGGTAAGGCAAGAGAATTCTTATGACTGCTGTCCATGATGTTTCTCCATGGAGAGGGAGATTGCAGCAGGAGTAGAGAATGTACTTTGCAGTATAGAAAATCCCTGCTTCAATTCCGGCATTGCCAGGTTGGGCCAGGAAAAATCTATGTGTGAAACCCCAACGAATGTCTGCCAGCCAGAAGTGACAATGCCAAGATACATGGATCCAATGGTCAGACTCAGTAGAAGGCATCATCACATATACATGCAGCTATAATGGACAGACCTTGTTCTTTGCAAGCACTAATTCTGGGATTAAAATACAGTATTAAGTACTGTATTGGTGATTCGTACACTTTGAAGGTGCAGTACTAACCAATTTGGGCTGCAATCCTAAGTTCTACTCAGATAAGTAGATAAGTCTCAGATAAGTCTTGTGCTGACGTGGGGGTGTCACAAAAGTCCAATAAGATACTACTTTCTGGGGGAGGGGGGTTAGGACAATGCACAGGCATACACTGACCTCCCCACACCATCACAGAAAGATAGGCCAGGTGAGTTAGGCTGGCCTAAATTTCTTAGGGTTTTGCTCTTGGTCAGGCATAACTCGCCCACTCCCTGTTCCCATGGTGGTTTGCGGAGAACAGCACATGGTGTGGGTTTTTGTTTTGTTTTGAGTGGAGGGTGAGCTAAGAACATCTGAACAGGTCTGTAAGTATAATTTGAATACTACTTTAAAATTATGTTTAGACACTGTTTTCCCTTCCCCCACCCCAAATGACTGAGTGGAAACAGAAAGGTGAAGGGGGTGAATGTATTCAAGTACTCCTCTTTACATTTAACTAAACTGCTGTATCAGCAAACATTATTTTCTTCATCTTCTAAGGCTGACATTGTGTATTGTGGAGATAATGTGACTGTTTCCAAGAGCAACAACACCACATCTTAACTTTGGAGCTGCAGAGTGTTTGCTCTTGGAGGTTGTCAGAAATTTCCCATAATAAATTGACATAATCTTATGGAATAAAAGCTGAAAATAGATGTTTTGAAGATCTTGTGGCTGTTATCAAAAGCATCCACACCCTCCACTTCCTGTAACAATTAGTAATCTAAGGGTGCAAACCAAAGCAGCAATTGGGCCAGTGCAAGCCCAGTACTGTGGCAAATGTGCCACAATATATGTTTGTACCGACTTGGCAAACTGTAGGTTGGATCCTAATAGGTGGGTTTTGAGCCAATTTCAAGTGGTCCCCTTTTATTTCTATATTTTATTTTTAATATGTCAGACTTGATACTACCATGATAGGTTACTGAAACTGGGGAAAAGTTACACATCTATACTTTTAATAGACTACTAAGCGTATGCTTTTAACAATGATAATAAATGGGACTTTCTCTTGGGTAAGTGTGCATTGGATTGCAGCCTCAGATTGTTAAAAAATTTCCCCACTTGAGGACATCACTTCTGGTCATGATGTTACTTTCAGTAGGTCTCATTCTACAAACTCTAAAATAGGAGCATAATTCTCGTTCTAGACCAGTGGTTCTTAACCTTGTTGGAGATACTGAACCCCGCAAGTTTCATATGTGCATTCACTGAACCCTTCATTGTTGGAAAAATAACAAAATTATATGTCATAATAAAAGTACCTTATATTAATGCACCTTGCAACCCTGGAAAATGGAATGGACACACACCTCCGCCGAATCCCTGAGACTGACTCACCGAAACCCTGGAGTTCGATTGAACTCAGGTTAAGAACCACTGATCTAGACTCTAAAAAAGGGCATAATTATATTTGTCAGACTGCCATAAATTTTAATGAAATTAATTTCCTTCAAACCAGCTTATATATTAGAACTGATCTATCCAGTGGATTTAGCATGCCACTGTATTACTCCAATTTGATGTTCAGTATGTCAGTTTCATAGGGACACTAAGGAAGACAGTTTCTTGGGAGAGGAGGCTCTTTCTATCACTTGAGCAACTGATAATAGTAGTTTCTGATGGCTGAAGGGTAATCTTATGATCTTTTTGTTAAGGCCTTACTTATACTTTGTGGCATGATTTACTTACACTTAAAAAAATCCACCTTGTTATATACCATCTTTCCTCCAAGGAGCTTAGAGCAGTATGCATAGTTCCTTCCCTTTTTTTTATTCTGACAACAATCCTGTGAAGTAGGTTAGGCTCAGAGATGGTGACTGGTCCAAGGTCAGCCAGGGAACTTCATGGCTGAACAGGCATTTGAATCTGAATCTTCTGTGTCTAGGTTCAGCTCCAGAACTACCACACCATCTTGACAGATTAGCACCTTTTCTACTCCTTCTCCTAATAGCAGCCCCTTCCCTTTAAATCAGTGGTTGTCAATCTTCCTAACGCCGTGACCACTTTATAAGTTCCTCATGTTGTGGAGACCCCCAACCATAAAATTATTTTCAAAGCTACTTTATACCTGTGTTTTTTGCTACTGTTATGAATCATAATGTAAATATCCAATATGCAGGATGTATTTTCATTGTTACAAATGAAATGTGTGTTCTGTGCACACATTGAACAGAATGGGATTTATTTCAGAGTAGGCATGCATAGGATTGGGTCCTGAGGCTGCAATCCTATCCACATTTACATGGGAGTAAAGGCCCTCCTGACTATAATGGGAATTATTTCAAAGTAGGCATGCATAGGATTGGGCCCTGAGGCTGTCAGTCAGCCCCAGTGCGCGCGCAGCTACAGCTGGAGGTTTGGCAAGCCTGACCTGGCCCCCTGCATTCGGGGTCTTAGGCGATCCCCAGGAAAGCTCTAGGCAACCCCCAAAGGGGTCCCGACTCCTGACCCCCACTTTGAGAAACGCTGCTTTAAATGCTTCCAGTGGTCAGAAAACGCTTGGGAACAGGGTGGTACAAGGTTTGGGTGGCATTGGGGGAATAATCCAAAAAAATTTTGATTAGTGGAACTGTTCCCAGAAGATGTCTTTGCCCAAACTGGGGTAATTCTCCGCTCATATTTCTGATGTACCGGCATCCAGAAGAGCAGTTATTCCTGATGCTGTTGTAGGGGAGTCCATGCACATCCTCCCTCTTGCGTAGTGTTTGAGTGCAGACCATTCTGTTTTTTTTAACATGAATAGTAATTCGTTAGTTCTGATGGGTAATCAGTTCAGCCATAGACTCCGTACACTATATAGGAATTCTTCAGTGTGAGCTATTGGATAAGACATTGGCTTGGGCAGTGGATGACCTAGATTATAGTTTTTTTCTTTTTTTCACAGGCAGTGAAAACAATGATATGATAGACATAGCTGTTCATGATATGTGTACAAATCCCACTGTCATCTTTTTTCATTGACATATTACTTTAGTTTTTCTAAAGTCTGCAGAAGTTGTTTGCCCAGAAATTGCAGCAGATCAAAAGAAAACAATATATCTGCTATGAAAAGCCATGGCACTATCATGGCACCTGCAACCTTCAACTTCACACTGCTTTAGGAAGGAATATTATTGACTTTAAAACAATTGACAGTATCAAGGGAACAGTGAACTTGTGCATGCGTCCTGGTCTCGACCACGTCTGCCCTACATTGGGTTGGAGGACATCTGGATAGTCATATGGACATCTAGTTTGGCTTGTCAAGGAAAGCTATATGTAAAATCTAGACAAAATATTCCGTTGCCAAAAAAATAATGATACAGTCTGTCATGATAAATGGTCCTTTTTGGTTCCTCAATTCTTACATAGCTTATGGAGCCTGGCTGACCATGCCTTGATTGCCCGCTGCAACATGGAAGAAGCTGTGAGAAGTGTATCTTTCAGTCCCGATGGATCTCAGCTGGCACTGGGAATGAAGGATGGTTCTTTCATCGTCCTGCGAGTAAGGTAGGAGAAAAAGAAAGTGGAGCTCTAACCATAGCAAAACACTTTGTGAACAAAGACCAATTCTGATGTGATTTGCTTCAATGATGCATCACAATCATTGCTGCACCACAATCTCTTATATGTATTTATGCTGGCCCTTTGCCCTCCGCCTATCTTGGATTGTAAAGCAGGGCAGAATAGAGCTTGCTAACTAAATTATAGTGTGGTAAACATTTCACAGAGCGAAAACCAGATTTTGGCTATTTGGAAGTAGGTAATTGATTACTCCCTTTTATAAAGTTTCCCTTGAGTCCTCCACTCACATCATTGCCCCATTTTCCATATGTATCTATCCAGCAATCCCATAAGCTAAGATCATTTCATGAGACCTGACTTTGGGTGTTTTGATATTTGAGAGTTTTTTAATTTATTGTACTGTCTTGATTTTTAAATGTTTATGACGCTTTGTTTATCATATGTTGCTTTTTCATTGTCACTATTGTTATGAAACGCCCTTGAGTACTATTGGAGAAGTGTGTGTGTGATGTGAGTTTTGTAGCAAGTTTAGTGGTTAATGTATTGTTAAGACTGGATATTATGCATATTCACATGGAGATTTGGAGAATATGCATAAACTGGTAGCAAATTGCACATATTGCCCAGCTACTTTGCCTGGTGGCTAGTTGACATTAACTACACTTAAAGCCAAACCCTATCCTCAGTAGGCCCACCAGAAGCAGCAACACCCCTTTCAGCCCTTTCTGATTTGAATTTCTAAAAATCGGTTCTTAGTGGGTGCCTACATCACAGAAGGAATGCCTAAATTTCACTCCTTCTAGGTCTGGCTGTTTTGGTTGGGTGTTGATGAATCAGTGAGTTAGTGAGTCAATCAGTGCCTCTTCGATTTTATATATATAATAGCGAAAACACCTGCATTTCGGGAGTAAAATTTCCCTCATATGTCATCTCCCCATGCACACCGTCCTGCCCGTGTGCACCATCCCCCCATTGCGCACCGTCCCCTCATGTGCAACACCCCTATGCGCATCATCCCCCATGCGCAATACCCCTGTACAACATACCCCCAAATATATATGGTATAGAGAGAGATATAGATATAGATATAGATTTGGTTTTTTCCTCCTTCAAAAAAATCTTTCCCATTGTCTGCATTTCTGCATGATGCCCAAAACAGAGCTAACTTAGTGCTTGAGACAGCATACCAAATGCTGTCTTTCCTTACCTTGTGATGTATCACACCATTACTCCCACTCTTTGGACGGAAAGTAGATGTTAACAGTACCTTCCCCAGCACTCCCCTCCATGCTGTCACTCCTCCTCTTCCTTTTCCAATTCAGGGGATAGGGATGGAGAAGAAACAGTTAGGATGAATGGGCAGGTGGAAGAGACACTACGCCCCCCATCCAATCTGTTGCCTGAAATGATGGCCTCAATCAGCCTGTTTGATAAGGATAAAGCAACAGACTAAAGGTGGTGATAAAACTAAAAGTTGCAACAAATGCACTTGTAGACAGTGAGGATCATGAATGTAAAACAAGTTATGTTGGCCATTTTCCAGAAGAGAAGTTGAAAGAAGGATCAGAATTCTGCAGATTTACTAAGCTACTGGCAAAAACTTTTCAACTGTATGTTGTGTGTGTGTATATATACACACATACATACACAAACACACCGAATCATCTGCAAATAATATAATATTTTCCCACAGCCATGCTGACACAGTTCCTTATTATGGTTATTTTTGTTTTTCATTATAAACTTCATGCTATGGTTTTGAAAGTATGGTACCTTTTTCCTGAAAGTATTGGCTGCAATCCTATCCACAGATACTTTGGAGTAAGCTCAACTGATTACAATGAGACTTTACTTCTTAACACACATGCATAGGATTTGGCTCAAAGTTTCTCTATCTGTGGAAGAATAATAGACCATTAAACCCTGATCTTAATAAGTCTTGGATTCGATCTTTATATATTTGTCTTCTTTATTCCAGCATTGGTATGGAAAGGATTGGCTGCAGGTAGAATATTCTAAATATACTAAATATACTCTTTTCCGAGGGCTATAATACTATGCACGAGAGTCAAATGTTGAGTTTCGGTTAATGATGGTTACAGAAACTTTTGCATTGCAGCAGTTAAAGCAGCTCCTTAGGAATGAGATGTAAAAGAGCTACAAATAAAAATGAATGACATTCTCACATATGGAAGTCTGAATGTTGCTCACTTTGAGGAATCCAAGGAGAAAAATAATGACATTGGATCAGCTTTGCTAATTAAATTACTGTTATTTGAACTGCACAGAAAAATTTATTGGATGTGCATTCGTTGCACAATGTCAAGGTTTTTAGAAATAAAGCTACTTAAACGAAGTGAATTAGATGGGTCTCAATTGCAGTTTTCATTCATGTTACACAAAACCATCAGGATATGGTAAGATAAAGGCAATTAAAAACTAATGTCAGGCTACTGAAGCCAATTTTCAAATCACATTCTCTGGAGTGGAGACAGGGTACATTCAGCACAGTCTGGATTGTGCCCCGCCCACTCCGAGACAGGGCCGGACCGAAAGTCTTCTCCTCCCAGTGCGGGGCAAGACCTTCCCAGTCCGGCTCTGTCTCCTCAGAGAAGGGCCACGTTTTTTCGGTGCTCCTCTGAGCACCTCGTCTCCTCCTTTTTCCTTCCTTTTTCTTCACCTCTTCCTCCGGACCAGAGACCCACTGGAAAAGCCTCCCCCCACTTGGGCCTGACATCCCGAGGGGACCGGCTGGGCAGGTTTCCCCTCCCTTCCTCCTCTGGAGGCAGGGAGCAGGCTTTCCCTGAGCCACCTGCTGCCTCGGAGCACAAGCCTCGGGCCTCCTCATGAGGTGGCTCGCAGCACTTAGGAGGGACGCTCCGGAGGCTTTTGGCCCACTCAGAGCTCACCCGACTGCAGCCCCCAGCGGGCGGGAGTCGCGGAACCTCCTCCGCATCAAACGCTGGGCGTCAGGCCCAGCTGCAGCCCGGAGGGGCGGCAAGAGAAAGGCACGCTGTCGGGTGGCCTCAGAGCAGCCGCGGCCGGTCTCTTCCCGCGCAGGGACGCTGCACACGCGGCTGGCAACCGCAGCTACTCCGGCAGCTGGGAGGCACCACAGACGACCTGGAGCGTTCCTCCTGAGCACGACAGCGAGAGGGGGTGACAGGTCTGGGTGCGCGCGCCTCGGCCGGCGCCATTTTGGATCCCCAGGCTTCCCGCGCTTCCAGCGGTCGCCATTTTGGGGCCTATTTCTAGGCCATGTGCTATGGCCAGGTTGCAGTGAGTACTTGGGGGCCCCAGCCACAGTGTCAACAGTGCCTCCCCCCCCTTCTCTGCACAATTCCTTGTGAATTCCTTACTCTGAGGATGCAGTGAGTGCAGGATACTTGGTGGTCACAGTGGTCAAGATGGCTCAGAGTCACTCTGAAGTGGATATCGTGGGGGGGGGGGAGAAGGTGACCATTCCCTCTGGGATTAATTTGGCTTCTGCTTCTACTGCGACCCCTCCTACTGACAGCCTGCTGTCTCCATCCACCATTCAGCGAGCCATTGATTCGGCAATGTTCCTAAGCTTACCGGGCATTATTAAGGTGGCAGTCAAGGCTGCTTCCAAATCCCATCGCAAATCAGGCTCTCCCAAGAGGGGTAAAGCTACATCTCCCTCCTCTTGGTCGTCCCTATCTGAGGTCTCTTCGGAGTCTCCTCCACGTAAGAGAAAGAGGAAGACCAAGCATGTGGAACATCGTTTTCCGCGACGCAAGGGGCAGCGTTCCAAGGGCATAAAACCTAGGCTGTCTTCAGATTCTTCCTCTGATTCCTCCCCCTCTCACTACTCTTTCCCGGATCGGGAGGAGGGCGAGTTATCTTACCACGAGGAGCCCAAGACCAAGAAAGATCGTCTCTTTCCATCTGACTTTCCATCTTACCATGGTTGACAGCTCCTCGGAATGCCTCCATCTGAGTCATCCAGAGGAATTGGAATCTGATTCCGACCCTGATAGATCCGAGGCTTTTCCAGGGGGTTCCAACAAACAGACTGTGTTCCCCTTTCCCAAACCATTCAACAATGTGTTTGCGCAAGCATGGGCCCCACATCCCAGGGGTCTTGGTTCCAGCTTGATTGACAAATTTTACACTCTTCCTGCCAAACAGATGGCTCTCCTCAAGGTTCCCTCAGTCGACCCTCCTGTGGCGGCACTCGCCTCCTCCACAGTGCCTGTGAATGGGGACGTGTGGCCGAAGGACTCCACTGACAGGAAAATCGAGACCCCTTAAAACGTAACTTTGAACAATCTTCTTTTTCATTCAGGGCCGCGGCGGCTAACTCAGTGATGTCTAGGGCAGCCTTCCTCTGGGCTCAGAACGCAGCGTGTATGAAAGGGCTTCCCAAGTCGATCAGGACATCTTTAAGAAGATTGCCCTTGCCTCGGCCTTCGCGGCGGATGCCTCACTCGACTCCATGCATCTTTTGGCTAGGGCCATGGCTTCGGGGGTTGCTGCCAGGCGGGCGGTCTGGCTGCGCTCCTGGTCGGGAGAAGGTTCCTCGCACTCTAAGCTCATCAACCTGCCCTTTGAGGGGAATCAGCTATTTGGCAAGGCCCTTGACCCCATCTTAGTGGAGTCCAAGGACAAAAGGAAGGTGCTCCCTCCGGGAAAGAAGGATCTGTCCAGGGGTAAGCCAGCATCCTTTTGCTCCTTTCGATCCTTTCATCCCCGATACAGAGACTCTGGAAGTCAACAATTCAAATCCCAGTGGACCAACGCCAGGGTCCTTCCACGGAACAAGCCATCCTTCCCCAAGCGGCGCGACAACAGAAAGCCCGGGCACAAGGATCGGGGTAGCTTCTGACGCTGGGCTCGCTCCCAAGCCTATAGCCGTTGGGGCCCGGTTGCGTGGCTTTGCTCCATTATGGCACGAGTCTACTTCCGACACATGGGTGCTCCGTACAGTGTCCAAGGGTCTCGCCCTAGAGTTCAGACGAACACCACTGGACAGATTCTGGAGGGACCCCCTGTCACGTCACCCAGAGAAACATCTTCTGAAGCTTCAGGCCATCCATCACTTACTTTCCATAGGGGCCATAGAACCTGTTCTTCCCCGCCACCGAGGTTCGGGAGTTTACTCCATCTTCTTCCTGGTCCCCAAGAAGAATGGAGACTGGAGAACCATCCTGGACTTAAGTTGGCTGAACAGGTTTCTAGTTTTTTGGAAATTCAAGATGGAGACCTGGAGAACTATCGTGGCTGCGCTCGAACGAGGGGATTTTCTATCTTCCATCGACCTGTCGGAGGCCTACCTGCACATTCCCATCCTGCCGAGTCATTGCAGATTCCTCAGGTTTTCCTACGGGTCCGACCACTATCAATACAGGGCTCTCCCCTTCGGGCTCTCGGCGGCCCCGAGAGTCTTCACGAAGATTCTGGTCGTACTTATAGCAAACCTCAGGAAGAGAAGCATCCGGGCCTTTCCGTACCTGGATGACATCCTTGTTGCAGGTTCCTCCAGCGAGCAAGTTTCCAGGGATCTTCGGGTGACCATGGACTACCTCTTGGTTCATGGCTTCGTGATCAACCTGGCCAAGAGCACCCTGACCCCCAGTCAACAGATCACTCACTTAGGCCTGCTTATCGATACGGAACTCTTTCAGATTTTCCTTTCCATGGAGTGTCGGACGAAATTGTCTCTCCTACTTCACCAGGTCCAAACTTCTCGGTCGGTCTCCCTGCAGGTCTTGGCATCCCTTCTGGGTCTCCTGGTGTCTTGCCAGGATGTGGTGCCGTGGTCTCGGTACCATCTGAGACCCCTTCAATCCTTCCTCAGACCCTATTCACATCTCATAGAGGGAAAGACCAACCTGTCTCTCAGACTCCTGGACCCTGTTCAAGCATCTCTCTCGTGGTGGTTGACCGATCAACGTCTTCATCAAGGAACCAGCTTGGAGATCCCGGACAGGGTAATCCTGACCTCGGATGCCAGTCTCCAAGGTTGGGGACCGCATCTCCTCGATCTATGGACTCAGGGGACCTGTTCGGAGCAGGAGGCCCGATTCTCGATCAACAGACTGGAATTGAGGGTGATCCGCCTGGCCCTATGTCATTTCCAGGATCACATTCAGGGCAAACACCTCTTGATCAGGACGGACAACACGTCAGCCAAAGCCTTTGTCAACAGGCAGGGGGGCACCAAATCTCGGGGTCTAATGGACGAGGCCACCCTCCTCTTCGATTGGGCCGAACTCCATCTCGCCTCCATCAGGGCCGGGAACCTGCCTGGAGAATCCAACCTGGAGGCCGACTGGCTCAGCAGACAAAGCATAAAGGAGGGGGAATGGGCTCTTCATCCGGACATGTTCGAGCAGATTGTGGATCGCTTCGGCCTACCGGCCCTGGACCTTTTTGCAACCCGCTGAAACGCCCAAATGCCAGCCTTCCTGTCTCGGCTCCCGGACCCTCGAGCGGTGGGATCGGACGCCCTGTCCTTCCCATGGCCAAAAACACTTCTATATGCCTTTCCTCCCTTCCCTCTCCTGCAGTCAATTCTTCGGAGAGTTCGTCAGTACTCTGCAAACGTTATCCTGGTGGCTCCCGACTGGCCACGCCGTCCATGGTATCCGGCGATCGTCAACCTGGCCCGGGGCCCTCCTTTTCGTCTCCCATCCAGACCGGATCTGTTACTTCAGGGTCCAGTGTATCATCCGGATCCCGGCAGGTTTCGGCTGACAGCCTGGCTTTTGAACGGAGTAAACTAGCCAGGAAAGGGTACTCGCCAGAGGTCATTTCCACCCTTTTATCTTCCAGGAAATCTTCTACTAACAGAGTCTATTCACGCACCTGGCGCAGGTTTGTGACGTGGGCTGACAAGAGCGGGATACAGGCAGACCAGGCAAAACGTAAGCATGTTCTTCAGTTTCTTCAGGAGGGGGTTGACAAGGGTCTGTGTACTAACACCATTAAAAGGCATTTGTCAACCTTGAGTTCCATTTTGGGACCTACCAAATCAGGGACACTGGCCACGCATCCAGACTGCAAGAGATTCATTCAAGGTTTGAGGCTTATCAACCCACCAACGGTGCATCGATTCCCAAACTGGGATCTACATTTGGTTTTAAAAGCCCTGATGGGTCCTCCATTCGAACCCCTTGCCACGGTATCCATCCGATTTGTGACTCTGAAGGTCATCTTTTTAGTGGCCATTACTTCTGCCCGTAGGGTCTCAGAGATAGGGGCTCTCTCCACTCACCCAAACCTATGTCAATTTCTGGATGATAGGGTTTGGCTTAGACTGGATCCTTCATTTATTCCGAAGATTAACTCCATGTTTCATAGGTCTCAGGACATAGTGTTACCCACACTGTGTCCTAACCCTTCGTCTTCCAAGGAGCGGGCATGGCACTCCCTGGATGTCAAGAGGGGCCTCAGTTTTATCTAGACAGAACCAAGGGGTTTAGGAGATCTGAGGCGTTATTCGTCCTCTTCGGGGGCCCTTCCAGGGGCAAACGTGCTTCCCTGGCGGCCCTGGCCAGGTGGTTACGTTCAGCAATACAAGAAGCCTACAAAGCAGTTGGTAGGGAACCACCTAAGGGGATTAAGGCACACTCCACCGGGGAGGGGGGGGCGGCAGCATCTGCGGTGTTTGAGGGGGTGCCTTCGTTAGAATCAATCTGTAGAGCAGCTACCTGGGCCACTCCTGACACCTTTATCAAACACTATAAGGTTGACCGCGCTGCCTTGGCTGAGGCAGCGTTTGGCAGGAGGGTGTTGCAGGCAGCGGTTTTACCTTAAGGAGGCCTGTGTCTCTCCCACCCAGATAGTAGGGCTCTGGTACATCCCAGACTGTGCTGAATGTACCCTGTCTCCACTCCAGAGAAGGACGGAATTTCTTACCAGTAAATGTCCTTTTCTTGGAGATGGAGACAGGTACATTCAGGCCCGCCTCTGCAGAGACACAGTTCCCCTTGTTCAGTAAGCCTTATCCCGGCTGCGCAAGTTGGCTATTCTTCCAGTTGGGCCTATCTCTGGTTCTGGTTCTTTACTTACCTTTTTCAGAGACCTAGAGTTTGGGTCTCCTGTTGTCTTGCCTTGCAGTTTTTCAGTTCTGTCGGTTGCAGGACGTTCTGTTCCTCTACTTATGTTTAAAATGCGGTGGTGGACCTTCTTCTTCGGCTCGGTTACGTGGACTGGGAAGTTCTTGCCCCACACTGGGAGGAGAAGACTTTCGGTCCGGCCCTGTCTCGGAGTGGGCGGGGCACAGCCCAGACTGTGCTGAATGTACCCTGTCTCCATCTCCAAGAAAAGGACATTTACTGGCAAGAAATTCCGTCCTTTTTTAACCAGGCAAATCATAGCGATAAGGCAACATAAGTCTTCTAAAATGTGTTATTTGTAACAAATGTGTGTGACTGTTTTGAAACCATACAATGAGCCCATTTACAACCATTTCCATTCTTGGTTTTACAGAGATATGACAGAGGTAGTGCATATTAAAGACAGGAAAGAAGTGATTCATGAAATGAAATTTTCACCAGATGGCTGCTACCTAGCAGTGGGTTCAAATGATGGTCCAGTGGATATCTATGCAGTTGCTCAACGCTACAAGAAAACTGGAGAGTGCAATAAGTCTTCTAGCTTTATCACTCATATTGACTGGTCTTTGGATAGTAAATTCCTGCAAACGAATGATGGTGCAGGAGAACGCTTCTTCTACAGGATGCCATGTAAGTTCCAAACATCTCTTTCAGTGCAAAGAAATGCTCTTGAGCTACCTTGATTAACAGTGCAATCCTGTGCATGTCTATTCGGAAGTGATCTCCATTAAATTGAATGGGATTTACTCCCAGGTAAATGTACCATTGCAACCTTTTAGTATAATCAAACAGGTGTGATCAGAAATTAATGTTTTCTTTGTTTACAAAATGACATCTGTATATTTTAAAATACATTCAAAAACAGCTGTTTTCAAGCAATTGCAATTCTCACTCCTGTGCTGTATAGGACTAGGATCACAAAGTGCCACCATCCCATCCCATCAGTGGTGGGCTCCAGCAGGTTCGCACCTACTCTCTAGAACCTGTTGTTAACAAGAGATAGGACATATAAAGTTTTAAAATAGCCATTTAAAAGTGGCTGCCAGATGGACATAGAACCGGTTGTTAATTTCTTTGAATCCCATCACTGCATCCCATCCACCATTGGGCACACCTGGAGGCTGATCTGAGGCCTCTTGAAGGTTTGCACCAAAAACTGAAAGGCCCTGGAGGCCTCAGAAGGCCTTCTTGGGGTTAGGGAGGCTTCAGCCATACAGCTCAACTGCAGTTTGCAGAGTCCTCAAAAGGACTGTAAAAAACAAACTGTAAAAACACAATTGTAAAAAAACAAAGAAACAAATGAAAAATGGGAGGCAGGAGGAGGGGGTTGTAGCAGTGGCACCCCCCCTAATCCCCAGATATGCCAGTGTTTTCATGTTGTGCATGAAAACATTAGTTACATTATTTTCTGGAATACATTATTTTCTGGAATTTCTCCAAAGCTGCGGTAGTCAAACTGGTGGGTCACAACCCACTAGTTTGTGTAAAGGTCCTGCAGTCCTTTTAAGGGGCAGGGGGTAGCGATGTGATCCCCAGGATTGCATTGCTAAAGAGGATGAAGTAGGTGTTATGTCGTAGGTTCAAGCATAGCAAAGACTTAGATAAAAAGACTTAGATGTAGATGATTTATTTCTCACTCCAAAACACATGTTAAAATCACAGCAATACACTAAAAAATACCTCAAATATATACAATCCACCAATGCCTGAATCCCACCTGATTGGGCAGCCAATCAACAGATAATCAGTTGCTTCTCCCACAGGTGGTGATACATACATAACAGTTATTTTAATTACTTTCACTCACTGCAGATTGCAGCAGGCTCTAGGAGCTGTGGGGAGCCTCATACAGCCTCTACTAGGCTCCCCAAGACTTAAAATCTTCAGAACAAGCAATTGCAAAACACCTTCTGGAAAACAGAAGTGCTTTGTTTGAAGATTAGTGATCCTGCATCACTGTTCTTACCTGCCCCCCGCCCCTTCAGAGAGATTAAATGTTCCTAAAAGTAAGGGAGTATATCTTGTAAAGTTTGAAAACCACCACTCTTAAGAGATGATAAATTATTAATTCAAAATTCCAGCATCGGTGCGTTCTTAAAACAAGTTCTGCCGTTAAAGTGAAGGTTATTTCCACTCAGAACAGTTCTTTTTGGAAGAAATTGAATAATCGACAATATTCTACTCACTGAGGTGGCCACTTTATTCTTAGAATAGGCTGTTTCTGCGTCAACAAACAGTGAAAATTGAGTAGTCTGCAGATTGTAGGTGGGATGTGTTTCTATGTGAGTGTGTGATTGGTGCTGATGTCCAGATTTCAGATGGATAAGAAAATGTTTAAATATGGGATGTTGGGTGATTGAAAAGAAACAAAAGACCTGATCCTCATTATTTCTCAAGTGCAATAGTCATATTGAACAGAATGAGACATACTTGGTTTATAGTCTTATGTCCAATAATTAGTACTGTACAATTTTTTTATAGAGATGCCAAGGGATAGAGCACCACTTTGTGTCCCAGGAAAACCATAGCTAGTGACAGTTTTTAGTTTAACAGCAATGTGATTCTTGTTTTTTTTATTGTCTCCGTGGGTCCCATATGAGGGACCCACAATCTCTGACTGGCATGAGAGGTTCTCTTAATGTAGAAATTTTGGATATTCCTCAAGTGGAATATAGCCTCCCCTGAAACATAAGGCCTAAATAGCTTATTTGACCTGATTGTTTACAGCTGGAAAACATTTAACCAGCAAAGATGAGATCAAAGCAATTCACTGGGCTTCATGGACATGTGTAATGGGACTGGAAGTGAATGGTATCTGGCCAAAGTACAGTAATGTTACAGATATCAATTCTGTGGATGGAAACTACAACAATGCAGTTCTGGTGACCGGAGACGATTTTGGATTACTTAAATTATTCAGGTTTCCTTGTCTAAAAAAAGGTAAGACTACAAATGTGTACATATTAAAGGAGGATTGATGTTTCTTCAGTGGCTCAAAGATGTTTCTTGAGTGAAGTGACACATCATATACAACTGGGGGAGAAATAGAGAAAATGCTCTGTGCTGGGATGAACAGGGATAGTTATCTGGAAGACTCCAAGTGGTTGCTGCTTGCTTTGAAGGGAGCCGAGATTGCTTTACCAATCTAGCACTTTCTGGTAAAGCACTCCTCTATTCTCAGTGTGTTCACAGCAATTCACAATTCGGAGTTTGCAGACTCAGTAATTAGCCAATTTTTCTTAGAACCTAAATTGCCATGGCAAGGGGATCTTTCCTTCCTTCCTTCTGCTGGGCTGCCACAGACTGAGAGGTGATGGTGGGACTTACGTATGAGGAGACCACATCCAAAATTTGCAGTTTTTCAATTTTCGCAGGTCCTGCAAATTTTGGGGGTCTACTGTAAATATAAATAAACATATATTACAAAAATGCCATGTTTTCTTAGTCATCCTAGATGCAGCTAAATAAAAAGTACTCATCCTTGGAATGTACACTGTTTGGGGAATTAGGGAGTGTGTATCACTATATAGAGGCTCCTCTCTTTACAGTGGTAATCAATTCTGGAGACACCATTGTATTGGACGAAACATTATAATGTGAACCCTAGAATGCACTGTTTTTTGATAGTTTGTTCCTAGAAAGTTTAAATTTCTGCCACATAACTAAGCTATTTCCATTTCCAAAAGGTGAGCCAAAAGGTGCCTATGGCATTCTCTAGTGATGCCATGGCAGGGTCACTCTTACAAATGGAATCTCCTCCTCCCAGATTCCCCAGATTGGATTCCACTTTGGCTCCCCAGCTCAGCTCCAGTGGCCTCTAGAGACTCTTCTGAGGCATCTGTGTAGTCCCCACTGGCCTCTCAATTGCCTCTGGAGGTTCCAGAAAGTCACTTCAGCAAAACTGGGGAGTGCCCTTCAAGGACCTATAGAGGACTTTTGTTGCAATTAAACAATTGGAATTGTTTAATTCCAATTAAAAAAGTAGAAAACTTTTAATACAATCTGTCCCTGCTTTACATGTTGTAAATATTTACATATTGTAAACATGTAAAGCGTAAATATGTATTTTAAATATATAAAAATATTTACATATTGTAAATATTGGCTTATAATGTAATCAAATCACTTTACAACATAGTGAAACAATCTTCACTATGCAACAGGTTCTTCACTGTATTGTGGGCTTATTTTTTACTGCCAACAAAACAGCACAGCTAATAGATAAGTCAATCGGTTTTTGGGCAAAGCACAGCTAAGCTGTGTTCAGCAGACAGCAGGTGGAGAGATCCACAGATCTGATTATCCATGGACTTTGGTATCCATGGGGTTTTGGCAGATACACAGGCAATGTAACTTTTTAGAGAGGGAAATAGCTTAGTTCAATGGCAGAGGTTGAGATCTTGGTGTGAAGGATAAATAAGGGTTATGTGAATTAATATGCTTTATGTATGATGTAATGATAATAAGGACATGTGGGAAGGAACACATATAAGGGAATAATAAGAAATAGCACATACATGTAATAAAAGAAGTGTCTTTAAAGCTTGACTAGGATTGTAAAACACACCAAATGGAGAGGATGCTCTGGTATCAAGAACTCTGAGAAACATCCTAGGAGGTATGGGAACAGGTCAAAGAAGGAAATAGCATTTCAGTGTGATATACCAGTTCCAAGCATGCATGCCTAAGATCTGTTAGGATGGTATAGAATGGGGTGACTTTCTGTGTGCAAGGAATCAGCCTTACCTTATAAGGAGTTGCTGATCTTTGTGTCATCTCATGCCATCTAGGGACTGGGTAGAGCTGCAGAGTTCTGCCAGGCTGAGCTATCAAGTTAGAGTCATAGAATCATAGAGTTGGAAGGGACCTAGTAGGTCATCTAGTCCAACCACCTGCTTGCAGCAGGAAATCCCCCTAGAGCAGATGTCGGGGAACAGGGTTAAATTACCCCAATTTGGGTAATAATGGAATTCCTGGGGGTAATGGACCACCTGGGTTTGCATATGAATGACACAGCTAGGTATGTCAATTCAGAACTCAATAGCAAATATCATTATTTTCCTTGGGACTTATTCTTAGGAAAGTGTGCATTGTATTGCATTGCTCCCAAAGTTATGGACCTAAATGCTAGAAACAAGTTGATCTGCCTGATAATAACTGCTGCTGTTATTATGCTGTGTTTCAACTCCTGCTGCAAAGAGAGACCTGAGCCTGAGAGCACAGTTTTCTTCTTGCAGTCATGATCCAAACTGCTTCTAAGTCAGCAGAGAGAGAGAGAGAGAGAGAGAGAGAGAGCTACTGCTAAATCAGCAGTCAGAACAGGAGTGAGACCTGCAGCCATCTGCCCTGTGTAGCTGCACAAAATTCCCATCTTATTCAGCTGTCCAGAGCAAAGAAGCAGGTGAGCAGGGGGACCAAGCAGGATTTGGAGCCATGCAGACAGAAATTAAAAGAGAAGGCATCCTCCTTTGGGTACTGTTGAGGTCTGCCTGTATTCTAAATAGCCCCCTTCCATCCAGCTCCTTCTGGTAAGACCATTTCATTGCTCCTGTATCAGGGTGATCATATGTCATAATCATAAAAGAGAATCCCAAAATGTAGAACACTCAAGAAAAATGTAGGACATGACAAAATTAAAGCTAAAAACGCTGACCTATGTTGCTTTCATGTGAATAATTAAAACACTATGAGCATAGTCCTAACCATGACTACTCAAAAGTAAGCCCCATTGTATTAAATGGGTCTTATTCTGAGGAAAGTGTCTTTAGGATTGCAGCCTATATTTACTTATTACATTTACAACTATTACATATAATTTATTAATTACAAGAAGGCTACATGCCATCATACTTTTCTGGAAGGAAACTCCACTGACTGTAAAGGGCATTAATTCTGAGGAGAAATGCCTAGGATTGGGATCTGTGGCTGCATCTTCTCCACACTTTCCAGGAAGGAAACCCACTGACTGTAATGTTCAATATTACTGACTGTAATGCTCAAACTGACTGTAATGCTGCTCAATAGAAAGATACAGGATTGGGCTCTGAGGCTGCAATCCTATTCACATTTTCCTGGGAAGCCCAATAACTACAACGGGTCATACTTCTGAGTAAACTTGAATAGATTGGGCTCTCTTCCCCACTCCAGTTGAATCCTGCACTTGTTTCAATCATTTGCAGGATCTTGTCCTCATTTTTTATTATGGTCACCCTGACCCCTGAATTTCTCCAATATGCAGTGACCATATGTCATAACCACAAAAAGAGGACAAGCCCCCCAAAATATAAGACATTCAAGAAAAATGGAGGACATTTTTAAAAGCTAAAAACACTGATATATATTGTTTTCTTGTGGTTAACTTAAGCACCATATTAGGTATTAGTACTGTATGTTTAAAACTATTACATATTACATATAATTTATGAATTCTAAGAAAGCTACATGCTGCCTGCTCACAAGGAAAAAAAGGACAATGAAGATTTTTTTCCAGGACCTAAGGCTAAAACAGAGGAAATGGTCATCACCTGGGAAAACAGACCATATGGTCATCCTGTCCAATCCAACACTATTTTATCACCTACTTAAAACTTCTTCCATCTCCCCAGAATCTACATATTTGAATTCAAAAAATAAAGAATATATTTTTTCCTTTCTTTCAAATCAAGGGGCTAACGTCCACATACCTAAATATATTTTGGGGTAAGAGGTAAAAAAGTTCCCTAACCCCTGCCCTAGAGCATCCCCAACAGGTGCTCTTTGAGCCTCTGCTTGAAGATCTCCAGTGAAGGAGAGTCCACCACCTCCCTTGGCAATCTGTTCCACTGCCGAACCACCCTCAGGAATTTTTTCCGGATATCCAACCGGAATCTCCTCTCTTGCAGTTTGTACCCATTGGTTCTAGTCCTGCTTTCAGAAGCAGCTATGAACAAATGAGCCTCTTCCTCCCTATGACAGCCCTTCAGGTATCTAGATGCAACCAGGATAGTTGACTCTTAAGTATTGTGTATCTTAGATTTAACTACTGTAGCGTATTTGATTTAAATGTAACCTTCTATATTGACTTTTCAAATGGCTAATTCCTGTACAGCACCACTGAGGGTGGTTAACTTCTTACTTGACTAACCTTCTTAATAAAACTTTACTTGGAAATCAGTGTGCTGTGTTAAGGTGGTCTGGCATTCACAGGGAATCCATTCAGGAGCTGAGAGTGAACCTCAGTCTCCATCACACTTGAAGCAAATTACCAAAACAAAAAAATGCACTATTGAATTGACATTACAATATTTTCAAAATAAAGTTGTGTATCCAGAACATTCTGCCATTGCAAAGAAAAGATCCACTGTAGTTTCATTTCTTAGCTGCCATGTTCATAAAAAGCTGTTCAGGAAACAAGCTAGAGTAATGCAGGGTTGCTGAGTACAAGGATATTGAGCTCCCTTGGTCAGTTTGAGGTCTGTTGGCTATCAAAATGTTTTTCTATCACTGTCTTTTCAATTACTTGATAAAACAGATTTTGCTGTCATAAAGAGAAAAGCCTTCTGGCTGCAACTTACAGTAGCCTTCCACTTTGGATTTGTCTCACTGTACTGCCACATAATATTAAAAAACCTTCAGGGGTTCTACCTCAAGGAATAAACACACCAAATATAGGGAGATGTTTAGCTGAACTTCCTCATCTTGTACATGCATGGCTGTTATCCTGAGGAGGCTCATCCATGGGAGGGGGCACATACCTTAAAAAAAACTGTCTCTGAATGTCAAATGCAAGGAATGGCAATAGGAGACTTGTATCATCTTGTCTTTTGTGCTCCCAGAGGGATCTGGCAGGCCAAGAAGCTGGACTAGATGGATCATATTCCTGATCTATCAGGGCTCTCTTTTAGTTCTTATGTTCTCTTTTGTATTCTATTAGCTTAATACTTCCAACATATATTACAGTAGTTTTCTATACAGACCAAGCATCATCAATCCCCCTTTCTCTGTATCTTCATAGCCCCTCGTTGATTTTCCCACCATTCTTACATCTTTTATCTAGAAATAGTTTCAAATTTGGTTTTGTTGGTCTCTGAACGTGTATAATGTCTCCTGTAAGTGTTCTGCCTCCTGATCCTGGTATTTCTTGTTTAAAACTGTGTACAAGAAAAGATGTTTCAGCTGCGAGATCAAATTTGACAGAATCATAGTGGAGAATGAAAAATATGTAGGATCTGAAATTTATCTGTGGTCTTACTGTGTTCTGAGCTGATTATACTGAAAGGAAAATAGTGGATCTGTCTAAGTGAAAAGATAGTGATTAATATTAGATGTGCAAAGTATAGAATCACAGTGTGTGATTCTATGTGCTATGTGTATTGACTTGTACAAAAAACATTCTGGTAATCAGAAACTATCTAGAAGTAGTGTCTCACATTATCACAGCTGCACGGATATGTGGAGAGTGAAAAAAATGATTGAAGAATGGACAAAAAAACGTGAATGTGCTACACTGATAAATTGTGTAAAGACAAAGGAAAATATATAGTACCAGTGAAATGTACCCACATTGTGGGAGTAAAATTTCAAGAATATTTCTAACCTAACTCCCGTGCAACACACACACCCCTACATGCACCACTCCCCTCCCCATGCACGTCAGGCACCTGGCACTGAATTGGTTCAGTGTTGATCAGTCAGTCTTCAATGTTAAGTACTTATAGGACAAAAACACGTTGCATCCCTTTTCACCCCCTTAAGGGTTTAATTTCTCAAAATTCTTTCTTGATGGGTGCTCACATCATTGAAGGAATATGCTTCCCAAATTTTATGCTTCTATGTCCAGGACATTGATCAGTGATTCTTCAATGTAAAATATAGGGACAAAAATGCGTTGGTCCACAGTGCATTGTGCCACATTGCCCTTCCAGTTTGAATTTCCAATAGCCGGTTCTTCGTGAGTGTTTATCAAAGAAGGAAAACTCTCCCCAAATGTCATGCTTCTGGCTGGGCATTGATGAATCAGTGAGTCAGTCAGTGAATTTTCAATTTTATATTTATGGTTAATACAGTAGTACTCAAAGTGGGAGTCATGATCTTGGGGGTCACAACCATAAGTCAGGGGTGTCCATGAGAGGGTGGGATCTGACACTGGGCTTTCCTAGTAGTAAGCCTCACTGAAAACAATGGGACTTCTGAGTAAACATGGAGGGTCTCTGGCATCACTGTGATGTCATATCCTGGTAAGTTTGACAGGGTCTTGGACAGATTTTTAAGTTTAAAAGGGTATCCTAGATTGAAATACCCAAGTAATACTGGTATAATAGTTTTGGTAAAAATTGGGTATGGTATACTTGGAAAATCACCTCTTGGAAAATAAAACACATCTCTCTGTAAACGTCAATTATGTATGCAATTTATTGTAACTTAATTGTGAATATAGTGTTCATTTTAAATTTAAAAAATCTACAATTTGTTCCTACTGGATTTTAAAATGCGGTTCTATTTGCAATTTTTTTTAATTATAGGAGCTAAATTTAGAAAATATGTTGGGCACTCTGCACATGTTACTAATGTTCGTTGGTCACATGACTTTCAATGGGTAATAAGTACTGGAGGTGCAGATCACTCCGTTTTTCAGTGGCGCTTTATTCCAGAAGGTATACCAAATGGAATCCTTGAAATAACCCCTCAAGGTAATAAAAATTAAAACATTTATTCTGACAATTATTGAAAGAGATTATAAGTGGAAAGAACTTTGATGACTGCAATGGAAACTTAATTAATGTCCTCCAGAATATTTGAATCTAATGTGTTCATTAATCTGAGCCTGTGTCTTGCCTCAGGCATAGTTCACTCAAATAAATGTGAACAGGATGTATTCTGCTGTGCCTCAGGGACTACTCAAATATTAAATCCATAACTTTTGAAAATTATCTTAAATGGACAAAACTAAAAAATGCAGAAATGTATAGATAAAGCCAACAAGGAAATATATTTTCATAACTAATTGTCAGTGTAATAGCTTATGAAAAGACAACTCAGGAGTTTTAAAAAGACAGTATGCTTAGATAGTATAGTCCTACTCAGACTTTGGGATCCCTGTAAGTACAGATAGATACCTGTAAGTACAGGTAGGGCCTTTATATTATCTATTCCTTGATCTTCAAGGACCCACAATGGGCTAATTTGGCCCAACCCATACTCTCTGAAAGTGGACTGAAGCGGTGCTCTGTTGCCTCCATGGGGCTGTCTGAAGCCTGCAGAGGCCTCTTGCATTTGCCTGTGGCCTTTGCCGGCTTCAGAATAGCCATTATGGCCAAAAAAGCTACTTCTGGTTTCCATTTGGAAGTGACATTTTTATGCCTTTTAAGGAATTCTTTTAAGGAATTCTTTATGCCTTTTAAGGCATTCATCACAAAACAGTGGATTTTTTTACCCAAAAGTTTGGAACTACCAGGAGGGTTGCAGAGGAGGTCACAGGCTCCCCAGACTCTTCAGAAAGCCATAAAGACCTCCCCAAGCAATTTAAAAAAACCCTACCCACTCCAGCAGTAGCATGATCATCCTGATTGTGTTGCTGCCAATCTCTTTTCTGGTTCCCCTTGTGGGACCTACCATGACCTACCAGTTTGGGAACCACTGGATTAATTGAATTTTGGACTAGGAAGATCTAAGTTCAAAGCCCTATGTAGTTTATTCAGCTTGCTGAGTTCCCTTGGCCAATCACTCTCAATCTAACCTACCTCACAGAGTCATTATGAGAATAAGAAGTGGGAAGGAGCAATGTACACCCATCCCTTTCCTTGGATTCCTACACAAGTTATTTTCTTGAGGGAGTGAAAAAGACAACCAAGAACGATTTGGTGCCTGGTGGTACCTGTTGCCTGCTGTTGCCCACTGGTGCCAAGTGGCCGATGGGGCTTGGTGTCTGGTGTCCTGAAGGGATGCCCAGTGCTCAGTAGGAGAGGCAGTGGTGCCCACTTCTTGCTGCTGCCCAGTCCTGTCTGCTCGTGCCTGGGAAGGATGCCCAGTGCCTGGTAAATGGCTTTCAGGGCCAAGAGAGCAGTAGTCAACTGTAAATACATGTAACTACCAGTGCAGTGAGCAGATAATAACAGGCATAGTACCAATGCTATTAAATGCATGCTACTATTTTGTGATTCACAAAATTACCTAAAATTCTATTTGTGGGCAGTGGATTCTAAATTAGAGGATGTACACCTTTAGATGGAATTATAGCAAGAACAGGATGGGATATGTGAGATGATATGGAGAGCTTGTCAGAGAACATTTTGGGAAATACTATGGTCGTTTTTGTGGATATTGATCACAATCCTAGATTTAAGTACCGTTATGTACTTAAAGAAAAATCACATATAGAGTCAAGGATATCTTTGAAGCTTCTGCTGGTGTCATTCACACTGCTGAACAGGTAAGCTGAACAGGCTTTGAATAGAAAAAGAAAAGCTTTTCTAGGACTTTGGTCATTATGGAAAAGGGAGATAAAGGGAAATTAAATCCACATGGTCACTGAAATTAAGGAAGTGCTTAGTCAGTGCTATGCTTGGTTTTCATGTTTGGCTGGGGTCTGTTTTCTATTATTTTTAAGTAGTATTGGAAACGTTCACAGCAACCTAGAACTTTTGATAATTCTTTCAACTATTTAGAGAGATTTTGCACTCATTTCTGGGAGTGTGACTCACTCCCAGTGATTTTCTTTGAAAAATTAATGTCATTTGGTGTACTTCCCTTATGCAGAAGGTGGCATAGATTCACACAGTGAAGAATCAGATTCTGATCTATCTGACGTGCCAGAGTTAGATTCGGATATTGAACAAGAAGCTCAAATCAACTATATCCGACAGGTGAGCAACATGAATAAACAGTGGTATTAGATGCAGCAAGCTGAAAATCATAAAGTATTCAGCTATGAGGTTTTTGGTTTTGACAAGGGAAAACTTCAGTGAAATTAATAAGCTAAACAGCATAAAGTGAGATAAACACATTTAAGGGAAATGAGAATTTGAATGTGAATATTTTAAACTGCATTAATTTAAAACATTTTTACTCTTTCTCTCCAATACTTATAAAGCTGTGCACTGTAATATTTAAACTTACCTGTTTGGATTTGGAGGCTGTCAGCAGCTATTAGTAACAGGGTGACCATATGACCGGAAAAACTCGGATTTTTAGCCTCTTTGTCCAGGTGTCCTACATTTTGGCTTTATTGTCCTACATTTTGGCTTTGTTTTGGAACTTCGTGATAGTGCACAATACCCCATCATGCCGTATGTCATTGGATTCGTAGTGAAGAGTAGAATCCAATGCAAAAATTAGTTTTGAGATATCTCCTTCCTATCAAAAGTTATGGCCAAAAAACAGAAAAACAAAAACTATAAAAACAAAAAAATACATTTTTTTTGCAATTTTTTTAGCAGGTAGGAATTTTGGCTTGGGGGGTAGGAATTTTGCCCTGGGGGTAGGAATTTTGGCCTTCGGGTTCAGGAATTTTGCGTTTAGCATCTGGTCACCCTGATTAATAAGAAGGAGAGTTATTAAAGCAATGGTAATTGAATGGGAAAAATGAGAGGCTTTGAGGAGACACAGTTGGAGATAATAAGAAAGTATTATTACCCAAAGGTCACTTCTTGTGGAGCAGAGTTGACTGAATGTATTTTCTGTTGGTGTTTTAAGGGACAAAAAGGGAAGGAAAACTTATTCTGGAAAACTAGTACAGTATATGGAAAATGAGGTTAGTCCCTCTTTTCCTTTCTAGTGCTTCATGGGAACAATATAGCAGTATTTGCAAAAATCTCCAACATTTTAGAACCTTCTAGAAACTTGAACCTTTCCCCATCATAGCAGAGACATTTAAAAAAAAGACTATTTGCAGTGTTCTATTAGACTAAACCATTGTCACAGTATCTTTCTTCATGTAGCTTTAGCAGCTGATCCGATCTGCAACTTGATCCAATCTGCATGTATAAGATTCATGTATCTGGAGTACATGTTAGCAGTGCAAGTCTTGAGACTTTTAAAAATCACTTAAATATTTTAAGATTATTATGTATAATAATTTGGTGAAGAAATGAATTCATAATTATTGAATGATCTGTAGACACGGGGAGGGGGCATGGTATGGAGCGATCTGTGTATACACGTGGGACCTTGATCTGTTCTCAGCACCCCTGTGGATAATCAAATCTGCAATTTTCAGCTCCTTAAAGCTTCTGAAGGGGACCAAAGTTGCTCTTAGTTTCCCTCGAAAAGGCTTTCTGAAGCCCACAGAGGCCACACATGTTCACCAGCAGCTGAAGCAGGCTCCAGAATGGCTCTTAGAGCAAAAGAAAAGTGTCTTCCAATTTCCCCAGGGATACTAGAAGTGATGCTTTTATGCCTTTTATTATTAAAAACAAAAGGTGATAGAAAAATACCAGTAGTCTAAATATTAAAACCATTTCTCAGGAGATACTGTTTGATGTTGTATAACTATATGATCTCCGTAAAACATATCAATCAACTTTTTCAAAAGAGCTGGTTTTTAAGGATTTAGGCGTTTTAGGATAATCTTATGAATTCTTAGGCATGCTGGTGATATAATAAGTAATAAGTAACATGAATGACTGAATCAGGAATATACAGCTCAGTGAAGCTGTTCTTCTTTTAGGTTTACAAAGAAGATCTACCTCAGCTGAAACAGCAAAGCAAGGAGAAAAACCATTCAGTGCCCTTCCTTAAAAGAGAGCGAGCCCCTGAAGACAGTTTAAAGCTGCAGTTTATACATGGGTATTGTGACTTTTCAGAATTGACCAAGCTTGTCTTTTTACTTTCATTTACTGCATTTTACTGAAAAAGTAACCTGTTCTCAGCAAAACCAGAGAGTGTCTCTTCTCTTTGGGCCCAATCCATTACACCACTAGAACTTTTATTCTGACAGAGCAGTGCTTTGTGACTTAGAATCATAGAGTTGGAAGGGACCTAGTAGGTCATCTAGTCCAACCCCCTGCCTGCAGCAGGAATTCCCCCTAGAGCATCCCTGACAGGTGCTCGTTGAGCCTCTGCTTATAAATTGCCAGTTTGCCACACTCCATAGAATGCAGGTGGGTCTCAGCTGCAAGAAGCAAAACAGCCACATGATTGTGGCCCACCAAAAAGCCACAGTGCCAGTAAGTCAGCATGGGAGATGGGATAGGATGGAGAGGGTGGAATAGGATCGTGGAGGATGGATGAAGGCTGGAAGATAACAATAACAGCAGCAGCAGTGCCATTAATAGGCTATTCTCCATTCTTGTCTCAATGAGTCTTGTCTTCCTGAGTCCACTCACATTTATACCAGCAAAATTGCAGGCATAGACCCCTATGGGACTGCCCATTTCCATTGGCAGGGGTAGGATTAAGTCCTGTGCTGTTCTACATGCTATCTCTGGAGTTATCACAAAACTAAGAAATACATTTTTAACTTGGAAAGGATAATCAATTTTGTATTGGGATGTTTGGTCACAATGATGGCCTTACCTAACCCCTTAGTTAAACAAACCAAAGGCAATAAAACAACAATGTAAACCTATGCATATCTACTCAGGAGTAATCTCCTGTCTAGGATTGCAGCTATGAACTGTTTTGAAAGCTTTAATATATTCACAAATCCATACCTCAACTTTTCAAAAGTATATTCCAAACTGACTTATAGTTAAAAAATATAAAATGTCTGAAAATCAGTTTAAAACTATAATAAAACAGAGGTTGAGAGCAACTATTATTGTATAAGTTCTGATCAGGATTAAAGATCTTTAGAAATGAAAATATCTTCATAGGATGAGTACTAATATTGAACAAAAACTTATAGTGATCATTCTACCAGTCAGTAACTTTTAAGGCAGCAGTTCACAAGCTGTGTTGCTCCATCATCGCAGCGTACTCACAGGAGTGCTGCACATGCCACGGGATACTTTCCTGAAAGTTTCATATGCATGTCTGTAAGATAGCAACATAATTGTAAGGGCATCATGAAGGAATTACTTTTACTAGAAGAGCTCTATGTACAAAGTAAGTTTGGGAATCATTAGTCTAACATATGGTCTACAAATTATCCTTATTACACGAAAAATTTAAAAAAGCCTTCTCCTTCCTGACACACTACTGTATTGTGGCTAATTGTGTGGTTCTTATGAATGGCATGAAATGCTTTCATGCTATTGCCATTTTTGAAGTCAGATAATGCTGGTAAAGAACTATAGCTTCTTTCACGTGGTATGTTGACCAGCCACAGTAGACAAAAGATATTTGCTAACATTTGCAGTACAAAAGAAAAGTTTGCAAAAAGGCAAGAGGACTCAGACTAAAAACAACATTTTAGTATAGTATTTCCATCTTCACATTGTCACTATATATTGAGTTTCAGTGTGAAAGTGTTGTTTAGATCTGCTAGAATTTAACAAAATAGGTATTTTGTACCAGAATGAAGCCCCACAAATTTTTTGTTTATAAAAATGAAAGTTATCATCCTACTAGACAGAGCATACCAATTAAGTACTTAATATAATGTATGGAAATCAGATTATCAAGGTTAGTTGAGATTTCATACTGAAATCAGATAAAACAATATGCTGGGACAATGACTGTGCCACCATCACAAAAAAAACATAAAGACATTACCTATTAATCATTGTGAACATCAGGGAGGAGCTTGCATCCTGTGACTTTTTCCATCATTCCCATTTCACATCCGCACATGATGATGCACTGTTTCTAGTATTTCTTGAAACTGTCATTGAAATTACTTAAAGACAAGTCCCACTGGTTTCAATAAAACTTTCATCTGCATAAAGCACAGAGGAACATGAACTGAGATCCTTTACTTCCAGAATTTCCAAGAACCAAAATGCATATACTGATTTTTATAAAATTCATTTCAGTTACAGAGGCTATGACTGTCGAAACAATTTGTTTTACACACAAACTGGGGAGGTGGTTTACCATATTGCTGCTGTTGCTGTTGTGTATAATAGACAGCAACATACCCAAAGACTCTATCTTGGTCATGATGATGATATCCTCAGCTTAGCCATCCATCCAGTGAAAGACTATGTTGCTACTGGGCAGGTGAGTCATGAGGCCAAAAATCTGATGTGATAGATTTTTTCCATTTGCTGTTCACTGTAATAAATTCCTCTTTATACATGTAACTAAAATACCCACCTTCTTTGACACGCTATGATTCCAGTTGCAATTCCAGTTGCAACAGTACTTTCCTGAGACTGAATGTAATTGTAATCAGGCATTGGTAGGCTTTGTGCTGTCAGTGTCAAGCAGTATTGTTACTGTTTTTGTGTGTGTTTTCCTTATCAATTCTTGCTGTTTACTGGGAGATAATTAGGTGGTTAATACCAGTAGTGGTTAGTCTCTACATAGTTAATATCAGTATATTTTTAAAATAAATTGTACATACAAGGAAGAGGGGAAGGAATTAGGGTTATCAATGGATTTATTGAAGAAGTAAAGAGGAATAAGATATAAAACAATCTTTTATTCTCACAATTTCTTGGAGGGCTAAATCCAGGGGAGCCCATGGATGCATGCCCCCCAAATCATCTGCCAGTGGGAAAGAATGTCTGCCAGTATGGAAAGCACCAGGGCTTTACCCACTGGGCCAGCTGCTAGCAAAATTTGTTAGAATGAGAGCCTAGGTTTACCCAGTGATAGATGCTGGGCTTTGAGTACAGGTGAGGCTCCCACCTGGACAGAGCCCATGTCTACTGGTTGGGTAGTCCAGGATTTCCGTTCCATTCAAATGGCCTCAAGTCCAGACAGCTGCCCAGTTCTGCCTGATTGACCTGGGCTCTGGTGTTGATAGTGATCATACCCCCTCCCCAAAATACAACGCTGGATCCACTGATTCCCTGTACTCTGCACTTGATTTTGTACTGTGGTTGCATCTGGAGATATCTAAATATGCATCTTATAGTAATCTTTTAGTTATCACTACTCTGGCAGTCATTATCCTTTCTAAATGAGCAGCTAGCCAGACACACTGTGCTTTCTGAGCTGTGAGACAAATTACATGTTTTGTGTCTGTTTAATGTTTGTATTCACCGGCAGCAAAGAGAAACAAAATGATAGGGATAAATTTGAAATGAAATACATATGTTCGGCTTGAGGAATGTTCAGTTTTATTGATGGTTAGATTAGACATCCAACAGTAAAGCATGGAATGAATTTGATTTACTTTGGCTAAGCAGAATCAAGTAGGATTGAAGATAATGGCATATGAATCATCAGAAAGATAGTGCTGGTCAAAGGATCACCCAAAATAGAATGCAGAGACTAGAGTAAAAGTGCTTAAAGGCTCTAGAGCTCAGTGGATCAAGCGCCAAAAGCCAAAACAAGACAAGAAAAGCAAAGTACTGGAAAGACTGTAAGAGTTGCAGGAAGAAAAGCCACATTGAGGGAGTGATGAGTTGAGGATAACCTCAAGAAATGGGTTGCAACAGTCAGTGGTAACAAATGCTGTCGCTGAACCTTTCCCAGATCTGATCCTCCTAATCTGTCCTCCCCTTTGAGCCTGTTGCCAGACCTAACCACTTTTCTACCCTCCCTCCAACCCTTCAGCATGCTCTGCCACCTTACCTTCAGTTGTGGGAGGCCCCAATCTTCCTGCCACACTACTGAGTGCATGGTTGGAGTGCTTTTCATGATTGGAACTGACCACTTTAAAGTACTCGGCACCAGGGGAAGTGGTGCACTGACATCAGGTGGTCCAGATAGGATTGGACCATTTGTATAAGAAGCATCCTTGACCCTGGGGTTGCAGTAAGAGGAAGCAAAGGAGATATACTTGGAGGTTGAGGAATGAAGTGCTAGGACATCTAGAGCTGTCATTGAAGAGAGATGTAAAAGAGAACTAAGGGAATTGAGCAAAGAAGTGCCAGGATGACACCTTTAGCAAAGTTATGGGCCATAACTCAGGAATCTTGGATCACAGAATCAAAATCTCTAGGCACGCTGAGGTTGGTTACTGTGAGCAGGAAGCTTCAATCAACACCTGAGAAATCAGCTTAAACTGCACTTAGGAGATACATGGCTTAGGGGGGAAAAGGAAGTCCTTGCTTGTAAGAAGATTGTAATGATTCAGCATCAGTGCTAAAAATAATTACTGTCTGTTTTTTATGATAGCTGCTAAGATGAATACTCTTATTTAGGTTGGGAGAGATGCTGCTATTCATGTTTGGGATACACAGACACTTAAATGTTTGTCACTTCTGAAAGGCCAGCACCAAAGAGGAGTGTGTGCACTGGACTTCTCAGGTAAGAAGCCATAGTCTGAAATCAGAGGGGAAAATTAAACCAATCAGTTTTTATAGACACTTAAATTCTTTCCCTAGGATACTGTTTGCTCTGTTGGAGACTTCCACACATAATTTTCACCCCTCTCTTTTTGACTTTGGGGACTCAGTAGTAGGCCACAGGCCTGTTTTATTTTGGAATCAGTTGTTTGGTCCATCAAGCTTAAAATTGTCTGCACCAACAGCAGCTCTTCAGGAACTCAGATTGAGCCAGAGAATGACATCAGATTGACACCAGAGATTGAGCCAGGGATCTTTTGCATGCAGAGCAATGCCTCTTCCCCAATAATTTCACTGAATATGTATTTGTAGGGCAAGGGCAGGTGATTCAGCAGGCTCTTTTTTGTTGTCCATTGCATTCTTGTTGTCCAGGTTCTCAAAAAGGGTCCCAGCCATGAACCGTCAGAAGCTTTCTCCCAAGTGTCGCCCAAATTTTCTAACTCAGCCCCAGTATAGTTAAAGAACAGCTTTATTATTTTCCATACAAATGCTGTTCAGCAATAGTATCATTTCAGCTACTTACATTTGCAGGCTCACACTACATGCAGCACTGAGGCAGTCTGGACTCACAGTCACAAATAGAGTTCTCCAGTTCATGCATAGGTAGAGTTTTTCCAGTAAGACTGGAGTCTTACCAAACACGGCGTGCTTACTTTTGAGTAAAATAACACAATTTTCAAAAAACTCTATTAGGTGAAAGTGTGTGAAAATAGATTAACTTAGGGTGCAATCCAGAGTAACTACGGGGAGTCCTTGCTCTGGTGTAAGAACAATTTGCTCTGGATTGCAATATGAATTTCCCATAGGTTTTCACTAGGTGGTGCAGTAACTATGGGTGCATGTAATGTCTCTTACGTGCTTCTGTAGTTACTCTGGATTGTAGGGCATTTTGCCATTTCAGGCAGTGAATACAATAAGATGGTTAATGGCAGACTAGCTAAGAGGGAAGCAAAGATAATCTAATGTTTTTGGTTGAAATTTTCACACGGCTTCTTACAGCTCAATCCTAAATTGTGCTGTCCAGTCCTGTGCTGTTGGCACAGCAGGGCCTGTACTACATCCAATACTACATCCAATCTAATTTTTTTGGAGCAAATCCCTTTATCAGTGGCTCACTCCAGCTGGGCTGTATATTTCAGATGTTTTGTATGCTTTATGAGAGATTACACCCTGTATTCAAATCTGATCAGCAGCAGCAGATTTAATTCACAGTAGCTACTTCATAAGCCAGCACTTCTCCCTTACAAGTTCAGTAAGCTGGTGGAAAGCATAGGCACACATATCCCTGCCTGTTCCCCGTCTTTGCGTATACTCCAGCTGTTGAATATATGCATATACTCCAGCTGTTGAATACTCCAGCATATGTTAAATATATGCTTAGAATGGGACACAATATTTCATGTGGGGGTCTGTCTACAGCAAAATAAAGTGGTACCATTATCTATCTATCTACAGTATTTATATACCGCTTTTCAACTAAACAGTTCACAATTACTTCTCTCATTCTCCATAAGCACCTATACTTAACATTTTCACTAAATGTTCCATGTTAATGCAAGCTGTTACAAATTGTAATTTTTAAAAAAACTCTAATGTTGGAAATTGCTTCTGCACAGTTGATGGGAAATGCTTGGCATCAATTGGGTTAGATGATAATCATACCATTGTACTCTGGGACTGGAAAAAAGGAGAAAAGATGGCAGCAACCAGGTAAGACTCTTTTTCACCTTGACATGATAGCCTAAGTTGTTTGCTTGTACTTATACCATCAGTCAGACAATTTCTAGGGTTAAAAGCAAAATAACATATCAATTGAAACTTTTTTTTATCAATGAAGGGGACTGAAATCACTCCTCTGCCCATACACCCAGCCTCTACAAATTGGTTGAAATGTGTGCAAATGCATAGAATTAGAAATAATGTGGGATTTACATTTTATATGAGTAGATTTTCAAGCCTCTGAGGCTGTTTTTGGCTAGCCACTTGTCCCTTATCTTCACTATTCTAAACTCAAATTAACATCTTCTTAAAGATTTTTTTTCTTTCATTTGCTGCCTGGAGCTTAGCTGCTAAGCAGCGGTTAAGAAGCTTTAGTGAGAAATTTGGGCAAGTTTCTGCTTGGTGACCATTTCAACTTAAATTGAAATTAAAAAGTAAATAAAATGATAGTGTTTGGGGAAATCACAGATCTTGGTCATTTCTGTGACCACATTTAGGGTATCAAAAAGGTTTTATATACAGTATCTTATGTGGGGTCAAGATGGCATAGTAAGGGAATTGGACAGCTGGAAGGTCCAGGTTCAAATCCTTCCTTGGCAGTGAAATGTCCTGGGTGACCTTCAGCAAGTTGCTCACTCTCTGCCTCACCTACCGCACAGGGTTGTTGTGAGCTCAGAAGGAGAGAAGTCCAGACTGGGTCCAGATCCAAGTACTGTAGCTCCATTTAGGTGGCTGGTACATTACTTGGGGTAAGGGGACATATTTCATGAGTCCCCTTAAAACATAAGTCTTTTTTACTGCAAATTGCATTCCTTTGCTCCACATTAACCTGCGTGGGAGATGGTGCAGGCTAGTTTGCCTTTGTTTTACAGCATTGCTTAAGATTGGACCCTAAGGCTTCAATCCTAAAGATACTTTCCTGGGAATAAGACCACCTGAACAGTGGGGCTTTCTTTTGAGTAGATATGGTTAGGATTATTCTCTAAGGCTAAAAAATTTATTAACAGTGTGCCCTCTCCAAAAAAACAGCCACAATTTTGCTAACTTCTTAAAATCTTCTAGTCAACATTTTGCACTTATTTAAACTGACTGTGGCAAGTCCCAGAACCCAGGCAATTGATGTAACATGAATGAAGAAATAGCCAAGTCTATTTCTGTTACTCTAATTGTTCTTTGAATTATTGCTTTAATTTTCTGCCCTTCTAATTAGCCTGCTAATGGGCTTCAAATACCTATTGCAGATCTTCCAGTCCTTTGGAGACTGCTTAAATATTTAATAACTGCATGCTTATCTGCTTTAGGGTTTCTATGCTGCCCTTTATGGTTCTCTTAAGCTGCAGTCCTAAGGGAAACCAGAAGTGACATTTTTCTGCCTGAAATGGCCATTCTGAAGCCCCCAGAGGTTTCTTTTGGATGAATGTACATGACCTCTGCCAGCTTCCCTGAGATGACCAACTATGGTCCCCTTTGGAGTGTTCAGGTTTTGTTAACCCTGGCTCAACATGAGATTGGGGAATCCACATTGAGTCCAGATCTGCAGAAAGAAAATCTGCAGTTACCGAGGCCCCACCTGTATTGAATTTATATCCTAACCTTCCTCCTAGGAATTCAGAATGACTTACGTAAATCAAGTATGTATACAGTATCTAGTCTGACCTTAAAGCTAACCACAACTTTTTCTTCACAATAAATAAAAAGCCATGCAGTACCTGATCCAGATGAGAAGTGTGGCCCACCAGAGGTGGGGTTAAACATTTTCTTATAAAAATATCATGACCCCATCCCCACCGCTTGGTGCTGCAATACACATCTTTGTTATCTTACAAATAAGATAACATCTTATTTGGTTCTTCTCTCCTAACAGTTGAAAATAATTTGAATGTAGTATTTCTTTGCTAATAGTTATCACACAGAAACATCACAGTCCACCAGAATCTCCTGTAGTTCAAAAAAGATACAATCCATGCATCCTTAACCTTTTGATTTGTTGTAGGGGTCATAAAGACAAGATATTTGTAGTGAAATGCAACCCTCATCATACCAATAAACTAGTGACTGTTGGAATGAAACACATCAAATTTTGGCAACAAGCAGGTACTGTATTGCGTTTGAGTTAATTCCTCATCAAGGTCCATTTCATGCTTTTCAAAGTGCTATCCATCTCAGCTGTGCTTTACCATGCCCCCCTACATGCTATTATCATGCTTCTACCCAGGTAATAACAATAGAACTAGTGTGCTATCTTGTATCAGATTTCCGATAGTGTTTAAAAGAGCCATGCTTGTGGGAATCACTGCTGAGAATCTGCTGGTGTGATTCTAGATGTGATGGGTCCCATGTTAAGATCCTCCACATGATTCCATTTCTCAAAGCACACTGCATGAAGGCATTTTTGCTAACAAGAAGAGGCATTCTTTCAAGTGGGTGTTCCTCTTTTATTTAGCAGTGGGAGAGTAGGTGGCCCTACACACCCCGGCAATGTCTGTTCTAGTGGCTTCTGCTGGTTTGTGAGCCCTTTTGGAACATGGACCCATTAGCTATTAATTAGCTATTATTTTTCATTTTCTTTGTAAACCACTTTGTGAACTTTAGTTGAAAAGTGGTATATAAATACTGTAGATAGATTTTGGAATGTGGGGCCTACAATACCATGGTGTGTTTTTTTGCTAGGTGTTTTGCTTTATCAATTCATTTTTAAAAAATTCCCAAGGTGATAGGTTTAAACATTATTATTGGTTAAACTTCGTCTTCCTGGTTTTGAAATTTCTTCCTTCATAAAACACACTTCAAACCCTATTCATGTTTAAGTAATAGTGTTGTGCATAGGGGTCTGATTGCATGATTTAGATATGGGAGTCCCAGATTCCTTTTTCATTGTGAAGCTCACTGGGTAGTCATTAACTTTCATACTAGGCTATGTCACTGGGCTGTTATAGGGATACCTAGAAAGGAGGAGTCATCAGGTGCAATCCTAAAATCCAGTTAGGCTGGCATAAACCCCAGCATAAATCATTTGCTGACCTGGGGGTGTCGTAAAAGTGCCATAAGACACTTCTGCTCCACTCCTGGGGGTGGGTATTAGGCCAGTGCACAGACATACACTGACTTCCTCACACCATCATAGGAAGATATGCCAGGTCAGTTAGGCCAGCCTAACTTGTTTGGGATTGCATCCATATACACTTACTTGAGTTTCTTGTAGAAAGGGCAATACAGGTGTAACCTATTTATATGTGAATTATTTCTATGCAATTTTGTCTCGAAGCGAATGAGGTTGTTTCTTTAAATAATGTTGCTTTAGCAGTTAAAGGCTCAGAAAGAGCCTGCTTACCATTGTAATGTGGCAAGCAATGAATATTACACCCTCCGGCTGCTATAAGGACCTCAGCTTATAGCCTAGAAGGCAAACCCCTCCCTTCCCAGACTGATAATTGCTTTCCATTTGCATGTGAAAAAGCAAAGAACAGCCTGAAAGTTGTTTTAAACCAGGGAAAAGGAAAGTGATTCAATTTAAGTCATTGGTTCATTAGTTACTATAGTAAATAATTGCTTTTGTAGAACACAAAAATAGCTATTCATAGGGATTTTCAGAATCAAATGGGGAGTCTCAACCTGTATATCAATGCAGTGTAATAAATCAGATATGTCTTCACATTTCAGGTGGTGGCTTTACCTCCAAACGTGGAATCCTTGGAATTATTGGGAAACAGGAAACCATGATGAGTGTTTCATATGGGCGAATAGAAGACCTGGTTTTCTCTGGATCTGCAACAGGAGATATTTATATCTGGAAAGATACTTTGTTGCTTAAGACAGTGAAAGCTCATGATGGTCCTGTGTTTGCCATGCATGCCTTAGACAAGGTACATTGCACCCAATACTGTCATATCTTTGGCTTGGGAATTCCAATGCCATATCCCTTTTCACAGACCACCGATGTATACCTATTGTTTCAGTTTGTATTTTAGAGGTCCAGAAATTATTAATTTAGCTACATCAGATGCAGATGAGTAAAGAATGTGCAGTGGTAGTAGGTTTACACTTCATAAAAATGTGGGAATTCCTTGCTTTGTCAGAGAAAGGTCCAAGATGCCTGGTTTCAGCAGGACAGACTGAGTATAGATTGACTGTTTGGCATCAGCTTCTCAAACTTGCAGCACACTTGAATGCTGAGGTTGCTAACAGCTTCCATGAATTTGTCTAATCTCTCAGACAGACAAAAATATCCAAGCTGATGACCACACAACATCCACTATATGTAATACTCAGCATAGACATGTAACAATCAAGGCTTTTGTAGAGTTAATAGGCTCTGTTTTCTTATGATTAAGAACAAGCTTAAAGGCTACAATTTCAAGTTCTACCTATGACTTTTCTTCATAGAAAGAATATTGTATGCAATAGATTTTCATCCTTAAGGGGTTCTCAACCCCTGGTCTGCTGCTCACTGCCTCTCTGCTGGCCAGGCTGCAATGTTCCATGATTGGAGTCTGGGTCCAGAGCCCTCCTATCCCCAGCCTTGGAGCAAATGGGACACACACGGCACAACTGCTAGGCTGCAAATGCACAGTTTGGACCAGACTGGACCGAAGTGCACATGCGTAGCCAGCTGATCCATGGGAAATTTTTTTCCAGATGGTCCTGGGCCATGGTCCTCAAAAGGTTGAGGACTACTGCTGTAGACAGGTGGATAGATTGTCCACCATCTAAATTTTTTTTTTTGTACTGTGTTTTTCTGGATCTACATCTGTTCCACCGTAAGTTTTAAGATACAATGCAATTATTTGCTGTGGATAGAACTTTTCTCTTTGTCATGCTCTGAATTTCTGTTTACTAGGTCAAAATTTGAGAGTTATTTATTTTAGTCACCTAAATGAATGACAATCTGACGTGGACTCACTGAATAATGTCATGGCTGGAAGTGACATCAAATAGGAAGTAACATCAGTGTGGAGCCAGAACTCTCATTTCTACTTGGAAATGTCCCATTGTGTTCAATGAAACTTCCAGGAAAGCAGCCTGAGTGTCTCTTTCCAAGATGGTAACATCTAGTGCAAAACTCCAGGATGGCACCACCCACCTTTTGAAATGAACCCCCAGTTTGAGAACCCCTGAAAAATTATTTGTGAGGTTTATGGCCTTTTCACCCGCAAAATTCACCCGCAAAAAATACACTTCAGCATTATCTGGATGGCCATATAGTATACTCACCCTTTGTAGCATTACAAGAAAAACTAAAATTAACCCTTTGTAGCCTTACGAGAAAATGGAGCATGTGCATTGCAGCATCTCTAATTTTCAGGCCTGACACTTTAGAAGGGGGTGTGGCAGAAGAGCTTATTTGAAAACTGCATGGGCTTGTTGGAGGGAACTCATGGGTTATAATTACAGCATGAAGATGTGTTGTCATAGATAGGTGTTAAAGTCAGTTAAAGACAGCTGGGATGATCCCTCCTTAATACCCTCCAGTCTTGACCTTACATACTCCCTGATATTTTTTTTGGCCCAAGCTGGCCCATGATAGTATTGTTGTATTCACAAATATTCACAAATATGCCATAGCGCAGAAAAAGGCTCTCTCATACCCCAGTCCCAAGGACATATTGCTGATGCACCACCACCTCTGACCTTGCAATCCTAACCATGTCTTCTCAGAAGTAAGACCCATTGTGTTTAGTGGGACTTACTCCCGGAAAAGTGCCTGTAGGATTGCAGCCAGAGTGTTGCAAATGTACCATAAAGCACATTTACAGTTCCTAGCACTGGTCCTGCTCCAGTAGTGCATTAGCACAAGCCAGTGCTGTGCTAAAACCAGATCTGTGCTGGTGGTCAGTCACTTTGTGGTTCCTTAAACTGCTGGGCAGTGAAGGTTGGAGATTGGGGATGTGGGAAAGTTGGGAAAGATGCATTCCAGAGTGGGGGAGGCAAGAAGAGACTGGAAAGGAGGAGTAGCAGGGCCAAGTGGGAGGGTGTAAGACTGGCAGAGCTTAGCTCTGCCAGATTTAGAGCTTCTTTGTAGGGCCTTCTGACAAAAGTGGTTCGGGTACTGTTTCAGCTATATTGGCTCAGCAGTAGTCCTGGTGCCATAGACTTCATAGGACTGGGATGCCTGTAATCTTTTGAATTATGATGGAACATAAGAAAGTAGGTGAGTAGGCACTGTATAAGAGAGAAAGTTTCAGTAGATATAGCTTTTCTCATCACTACAACATAATGGCAGAAGAAGATGCATGTGGACAAAGATGCAGTAGACAAATCTGGCCAAATGAGTTGTTTTCCAATTCATCCTTGCTGTAAGAAATTCTCATAACTTTCTGTTACCTGGAACTTTCTAGATATACTAGTTTTATACCCTGTGCACTACGCACTGTTGGCTCAACATTTATTATTGTTAATCTGTTACTATAACAAAAGGCATTCATAGTCATCAGGATATAGGTTGGAGCTTACAATAGGGAACACAAATGTGTGCAAGATAGTACAGCAATGTTGTAGAACGTTGAATTGAACATTGGGAGAGTTAGGACAGACAAAAGGAAATATTTCTTTACCCAGTGTGTATTAATCTGTGGAACTCCTTGCCCCAGGATGTGGTGATGGCATCAAACTTCAATGCCTTTAAAAAGGGACTGGACAAATTCCTAGAGGAAAGGACCATCATAGATTATAAGATGTATTGCTGGCAACCTCAAAAAGCCAAATGCAGGGAAGGCACCTGGATATAGGCCCTGTGTAATTCCTGAGGCATCTGGTGGTCTGCTGTGAGATACTGGGTGTATCTTTGGCCCATGGCCTGATCCAGTCTTCCTCCAGTGGAGGTTCTTCTTATGTTCTAACGTGGATGAACAAAACGTATTCTGTAATTCAATTACTTGTGATCAGTTATTTTCTTTATGAACTAGCTCTTTAATGATGGTGTATCTTTTAAATCTGTTTTTCTGCAGGGCTTTGTGACAGGTGGGAAGGATGGCATAGTGGCACTTTGGGATGATACATTTGAGAGGTGCTTGAAGACATATGCCATTAAAAGATCAGTGCTATCACCTGGCTCTAAAGGTATTATTCCCTTGTAAGCTGGGAGAGTGAGAAAGTATGCTTCCAGTATTGCTCTTTCCCAGCACAGATAAAATACCAGAATCCTAGGAAATCCACTTAATTTTATTCTATGCTTAGCACTGGCTCTTTCATAGAATCATAGAGATGGAAGGGACACAGTGGATCATCTAGTCCAACTCCTGCCTGTAGTAGGAAATCCTCATCTTTGTTTTGCTGAAAGTAGTAGCAGTAGTATTCTGGATTTATATCAATCAAAGCAGTCCATAAAATAAAAAATATAAAATTAAAGACAATAACTTCTCTAAAAAATAACTTTAAGGCACAGCATACTGGGTAGCTTTCAAAAATCAAGCCCGGACTGAATTAAAAGCTTTTTTGAACAGAAATGTTGTTATTTGTTATCTAAAAATCAGCAAGGAAGAAGAAGCCAATCTGGTATCTCTTGTAAGGGCATAGAGGTAAGGATTGCTTACTTAATGAATTGACAGGTATAGAATAGCCAATCATTTTTATAGGTGATCTTTAAGATATCTAGTTCCAAACTGTTTATTCCATCTCAGTATGACACATTCATGGGTGTGACTTACCAGGAACCTGTCAACCTTCTCTGCATGCTCACCAACATAGGGAATAGATGAAGCAAAAGGTGACTAAGATGTGACAGAGTGCTTGATTCCAGGCTTTTCTGTTAAGGATGCTCATTCTGAAGCTGTGAGGGTGGAACCTAAGGGAAGGTAGCACTGGTCAGTACCTATAAAAGTTGTTGAGATTCAAATAAAATAGTTCCCTTTGAACTCTCTGGCCTGTTGAACCTCCAACTGCCTTGCCCTATAGGTCCTTGCATGTGTCCAAGTGTCCTGTGTCCTTCACAGGACTTTGAGGGCACAATCCTAACCATTATAGGCAAGGGCAATTTACCTGTTTCCCTGTTTCCACAGTGGCATTGGGAGGCTGCCACATGACTGTCCACTGACCTAAGTCTCCCAGGAGTGATGCAGAAGTGATTATGGCACTTTTATGAAACTTGTGCTAGTGTAGGAGTTTGGGCTAGGCATTGATCAATGAGTGAATAAGTCAGTCTTCAATATTAAGTACAGGGACAAAAACATGTTGTACCCCTTTCCCCCACCTCCTTAGGATTTGAATATCTAAAAACTGGTTTTTAGTGCATGCTTAGGTCTCAGCAGTAATACACTTCCCAAATTTCCTGCTTCTAGGTCCATGGGTTTGGGCTTGGCATTTATGAGTATTCAATGTTAAGAATAATGAAGAAAACACATTGCACCCCTTAGGGCTGAATTTCTAAAAATCGGTTTTTAGTGGGTGCCTACTTCACAGAAGGAATACTCTCTCCAAATTTCACACTTCCAGGTCTGGTGATTTTGGCTGGCTGTTGGTAGGTCAGTCAGTGAGTCAGTCAGTGATCTTTCAATTTTATGTATGTAGTCAGATGAGAAATCATTCCTCAGGCACACATGGAGCTACAGATGCTATCAAAATCAGCGAATCCACATTTCCTTCTCTCTCCTCCAACAATGTCTAATAATGAAAAAAACCTGGGGTGATATCATCACACTCCCAGGATCCTTATCTCCCTCTATTTTTTAGGCTGCCACTTCCCAGGATGAGGCAACTTGAAGCATAATGGTATCCCTTTGTGTCTTTTTTGCTATCAGATATTATTAGAAGAGAGACAGAGACAGAGAGACAAAAGACATTGGACTGCTGCTTTTGGTCATATTATTTTGTTCCAACCTTGGAGGTTAAGCCACATATAAGAATGAATGTTCATTCATTAATACTGATTGCAGTTTATTGTCTTATGCTTCAAACCTTAACAGTGTTTCAGATCCATTTCTTGAGAGAAGAATTTTTCATTTAGTCAAGATGGCTTTGCATGGACGTTTAGCCTCATCATACTCCTTTCTGCATGTTGCTCTGGAGGCTTATGTGTGAAGCCTACCACAATAAGATACTTCAACATGTTGCAGCTTTCTGCCACTTTTGCCTCCCTGTGGTAGACGGTACCATGCATAGAGGAAAACGAATGCCTGTGCCACATTAGCCTTAGGGTTACTCTATTTCTCATTTAACATTTACAGAGAATTATATTCTCTTTTCTAGAATTCTCTTTTCCAGAATTGAATATTCTCAATTCCAGAATGAATTCGGGTTCATTTTAAAAAGCTTTAAATAAGACACAAACATTTAAAAAATACAATGTCACACATAACTTCAAATGCATATGTTGGCTCTGCTGTTTTGCTTTCTTATTATTTTTCTTTTTTACTATAACCCACTCACAGGCTCATAAACTTACAGTCAGTGTAGCAGGGTTGTAGGGGGCCCTTAACACTTTGCCCCACTTACAGTACTGATTCACTTTGTGCTCCGTTGCATAATCTATGTCCCACCCCACCCCCCAAAAAGAAGGCCTGAACTACAAGGTACACACATGCATCCTAAGCATATTTTGATACCAAGTGATCATGAATCATTGTAAATTGTAGTGTGAGGGGAGGATTTTCTGTGGTTCAAAGTCACATTCAAATGAAGATGTGTGGGTTTTCCCCCCTAATCTTCCAGGGTTGCTGTTGGAAGACAACCCCTCAATCCGTGCCATCACATTAGGACATGGACATATACTGGTGGGAACAAAAAATGGAGAGATTCTTGAAATTGATAAAAGTGGCCCCATGACTCTGCTTGTGCAGGTACTATGACTTGTCTTAGCCCACCAAAATATGCATGAAATGGGTGTAGGATATCAAATATTTCTGCTTTTGCTTCTTTTTATATCACTTCAATTTCATTTGCTAATTTCCATTTGTCCATTCCTCTCTGGGATTTCTTTAGCAGAAAGATCATTTAAAGAACTGAATAATGCTTATAATAACTCTGTTTATAAAACCTACAAATCAAAGAGGAGGTTGTGTCCATCAAATACAAGGAGCACTGTAGGATACAAGGTAGAAGCTCCTCCCCACTGAATGTTTGTCTCTTCTGTTTTTCTTTGCATAGATGAGAACCATGTCTTAACACAATACCAATTGTTCTATGCAGTTATGATTCTTAAAAAAGATTTTTAAGAGAACAGGTGGGAAAAGGGGAGAATATGAATAATGGAAGCCCTATTGCAGGATATTTTGCTAAAAAGAACAGAAAGGGTAAACAAAGCTTTAGAAACACTGGAACACAGATCCTCACACTTTTGATGCCTTAACCCTCTTTTTTCTGTGTGAACAGGGACATATGGAAGGGGAGGTCTGGGGTCTGGCTGCTCATCCTCTCTTGCCTATCTGTGCAACAGTGAGTGATGATAAAACACTGAGAATCTGGGAACTTTCCTCTCAACACCGCATGCTTGCTGTGAGAAAGCTCAAGAAAGGTGATTCTCATTTTGTTTGAGTTATTAACATAATGCCTTTCTTTATTCCACTTTGACAGCAGGCCTATTACACTGTGTGAGACCCAGCAAATCAGATTATATATGTTATCAGTTATATCAGTTATATATGGCCACATGCTATTCATATGAATTAAACTGATTCTTTAAAGCCAGTAATTTGTTCATGGTTATTAAAAAATTATTTATAAAAGTGAGAATGGAGTCATTTTCCCTGTAATTCTTATCGTCTATTAACCAGTCACTCATTAACCTCTTATAGTGATAACTTCAAGGCATTGAACTGAAGTTTGCTCAGAATCAACATTTTTTTTCATTTTTTTCCTTGACCATCCAGCTGTAGGGAGTTTTCTTTGTACAGTAACTTGAACACTTGCCTACTTTTGTTATAGTATTTGCTTTAATGAATTGGCCTTATGGCATTGCATTATGCTTTATGATAAGGATTTCAGCTTTACACAGTGGAATAATCTGATATTTTTGTTTGGGAGGAATCCTTCAGCTGCATTGACAGTTGCCTTCCCTGGCAACAAGGTTCTAAACAGGAACTATCTGAATATATTTTCTAGGTGGACGATGCTGTGCCTTCTCCCCTGACGGAAAAGCCTTGGCAGTAGGATTGAACGATGGCAGTTTTCTAGTAGTGAATGCAGATACTGTTGAAGATATGCTGTCTTTCCACCACAGGAAGGAAATGATCTCCGATATCAAATTTTCTCGAGGTGCAGAAGCAATAAGAATATTTAATGAAAGACAAAAAGGAATGCCATGGAATGGATTGCTCTTGGGCAGTTATTCTTCAGGATGTGTGGATATTTGGGAGTAGTTTTACAGAAGGAATTTGTTTTCATTTAATTCTGGTGTGTTTATAAAATCCCATTACAGAAATCCTGGAATCCATCACTTGTCATGTTTCTATGACATGTAAAATCAGTTCAAGAAATTTAAATATCCTCCACTAGTGTTGCAGTTAGGATAACCATAAGCCACATTCCATTTCCATGACCTGTCTAATCATTACCTCTGCCCCCAATCACCATTCCTTGTGGTTGGTAATGGTTCACATCATTCCAGGTATTGCCAGCAGCAGCTCAATTTGACAAGTGCTAGATTGAGGATGGAGAGTGAAGGGATGTGGGTGGGTTCCACTCTGTGGTTTGAAGGGTACTATGCTGTCTGTCATGTTCTTTGCTATATTTCACTGTGAGATGCAACAATGGCTACTAGCTTAAGGGCAACTATACATTATACCAAATTTGTAAAACATTGTGTTCTTTCTCCCACTTCTCTGTTTTCAGTAGTAAGTGGGGGTTAAACAAGAGCAAACAGCAGTGTGGAACATTGCCCCCTGAGAACATGTGTGCATACTCTGCTTGCTATTTAGAGGAGAAAAAAAGTTTCAATTGTTAGCCAATGGAAGAATCTTTTTCTATATATAGTGCATGATTGGTGTGTGGAACCAGATTATGTTAGCATAGGGCCTATAGCATTTGTTATTAAGGTGTTCTTGAAATCTAATGCTGTTGGAAGATGTTTTCTGAGAGATTTATGACTGCCATTAGGTTCCTTGCCAGCAGTAAAGAACAATAAGACACAATAGGATTGTGCAGTAAAGTTAAATTTGAATAAAATTGTTTATTGATATTATTAATATTATTGATGATGTCCATAATGATTACATACTATGTAGCATGCAGCTCCCATAACATGTAAACAACAAGGTTGCAAGATTGCAAGATGCTGATGTGACCTGAGACAGATTGCAAGCGTTTCGTGTGGTGTAACAAGGTGGTTTTCCTATGGATCTGCAATACAAACAAGAAGAAAACCATGGCAAATTTTATATCATGTTTACTTAAGTTTCTTTCTTTTATAGATTCAGGAAAATACTTGGCTGTGGCATCCCATGATAATTTTGTAGATATTTATAATGTTCTTACCAGCAAAAGAGTTGGCATTTGCAAAGGAGCATCCAGTTATATCACACACATTGATTGGGATTCAAGAGGTAAAAAGCCCTATATACCCATATTATCATGGTCTTGAATCAAATAACACTTGCAAGTTCTTGAAGCACTGCAAAATATATGAACCATATTTTGGTTCATAACAACACAGGAGGCAAAAAGAACCCAGGGCCTAATTCTCTCCAACCTTCCAGTGCTGATACAGCCTTAAGGGAATTCCGTTACCTTGAGGAGGCCTCCATGACTGCCTACCATCACTATTGGATGTAGCATGCATGTTTTTGTCACAGATGCACTGGAAAGATAGTTAGGGTTGGGCCTTCATTTCCCATGGGCTACCTTAGCTCCAGAATACTTCTACCAGCTCTCCTCTGTACATAGCCTAAAAAAATCAAGGAACAGATCAAGTTCCAAATAACATCAAACAGCTCTTCTACAAGTTGAGTTCAGAACCAAAATATAAACCGATGTTCCCCATATTGCAGATTCAGCATGGGAGGGGGGTTGAGGATAAGTGGTAGTGGATTGCCTAAACTCACCTAAAATGTTCGTGGCAGAGTTGAGATTCAAACAAGGCACTGTCTGATCACTTAATATTAATGGAAGAGCTAACCCTGTACACAAACCTGAAAAATGTAGGTTAGCTTTGCATACTTAAGCTCTTTATATGCTGAAGGCTGCATATTAGATGATCATGTAATGCTTAGCAACCAATAATGTTTAGTGCCCAGTTTTGGGTAGAAAGGTGGAATATAAATTGCATTATAGACAGCCCAATTGTAACCTGCACTTGAACAGATAGGCCCATTGCTTTGTGCAGTATCCACTGCAGGGTTTGAGGCAGATCCTGCATAATTCAAAGTAAGGGGATTTATTTCCTCTTACTCTGTATTGCACAACAGTGCAATCAGTGGGGCTACTTGAATCAGCACCAGAGAAATTTGAAGACATTTAATATTTTTAAGAAATATTCCACCTTGCACAAGCCCAGCTTTGTGACTAAAACAGCAGACATTCCTGTCAGGGAATCAAACTTTGGTTCTGTCATTAGACTTGCCCCTTCCTTTTATGCTTTATTCCTGCACATTTGTTGTTCAAGCAGTTCATTATTTGAAGGCACTGCATGAGCCTTTGTGAATATTATTTTCAAGTGTAAAAGTTCTCAAAATCTGCAGAAGATGCAAGTTGGTGTCTTCTCCCAAAGGCAGCCAAGCCTTACCATGTTCTTCATCATGACAACTACTGAATTATTTAATAGAGATATTATTTAAATATTTAACCTACTGTATTATTATTTAAGAGAGAGAAAATAATTGAGGTTCTTCCTAATTAAACTCTTTCTTTATGATTAAGGGAAGCTACTGCAGGTTAATTCTGGTGCCAAAGAGCAATTCTTTTTTGAAGCGCCGAGAGGAAAGAGGCATATAATAAGGCCTACTGAGGTAGGAAGGAAACTAGTTGCATCTTAAATGGTTATATGTGTCAGTAGCTAAACCTATAACTTGTGAACAGTATACAGTAATATTATTTCCTTACTCTCTGGTAGAGGAAGAGTTTCTAATGTATAGGATGCTGTACTCAATCTCCTGTCTCTCTTTGCTAATACTTAGTATTTGTTACCCTGATCCTCTCAGTTGTCTTACCCCCAAATCCAGAGTAACTGCGGGAGCATGTGAGAGACATTATGTGCACCTTTAGTTACTGCACCCCCTAGTGAAAACCTATGGAAAATTCATATTGGAATCCAGAGTAAATTGTTCTTATACCGGAGCAAAGTCTCCCTGTAGTTACTCTGGATTTTGCCCTTAGTTTCTTGAACCTCGCTGCCACTAGCATGTTGTTTTTATGGGGATAGAACAGTGTCTCAATAGATAACTTATTCTGCCCCATGCCCCCTAATATATACTACTTTACATAAATGTTGGCAGTTTAGAGAGGGCCTAAATATTATTAAGGGGAAGAAAGAGGATATTAGGTTTAATTTTCATTTGAGATAGTGTTGCAGTCAGCACACCAAATTCTGGAAGTTTGTGGATAGTGGCTTCTGTAACACCATCTATAGTGGCATCTATAACAACTCAATACAGTTGAAGGTAGAATCCTAACCAATTTAGGCCAACAAAACTCACCCATCTCCCATTCCCATAGTGATGTGGACAGGCCAGTGCATGTCTGTGTACTGGGCTAAACTCCCTAGGAATTGAGCAGAAGTGCCTCATGGCTCTTCTGCAACACCCCAACGCCAGCATGCAACTTGTGCCAGCCTAATCAAGGGTTAGGATTGTGCTGTGAGATAATCTTTTGTGTTTTGCCCACTTCTTCCGCTTCCTTTATCAGATAATTGTTTATTTTATTAGCTAAAGGCCATCACAATCATCTGCATTCAGAGTACAAGCACAGTTAAAAGTTCATTCAGAATACAAAATACAGTTATGATTATGCTTTTCAGAATTGTAGAGGGAATTAATTTTCAAGATAATGTGTTGTGCTCTTAGATTTCTGGTTTTTACATTTTTTTCTGTCCAGATTGAGAAGATTGCATGGGATACATGGACATGTGTCCTTGGTCCTACTTGCGAAGGAATTTGGCCAATGCACAGTGATGTCACAGTTATTAATGCAGCTTCTCTGACCAAAGATGGGACTCTTTTAGCTACAGGAGATGACTTTGGTTTTGTGAAGCTCTTCAGATACCCAGTGAAGGTAATGTACTATATAACTCAAGGTCTAAAGCAGGGGTCTGCAAATGTTTTCTTTAAAGGACCAGATGTTCTGTAGTGAGGTCATCACATCACCACTGAACTTCTGTGTTACTGCACAGAAGTTGTCCATGATGAGCTTGGCTATCTGGATGAATTCACCATCTGGTGGACATGAAATGACAGAGACATGCACAGTGGCACAAGAACATCACAAAGTGGGGTGGGCGGCTGTGCTTCATGCTGCTCCAGGATGCAGCAACTTGAGAAGGAAGCTTCACCTCTCAAGCTGAGCTCCAGGCAGGCCAGACTTTAGTGGCATGCCAGATAAAAATTCATATTTTTATGAATTATGCTGGCAGATAGAGGAGTTGGGAAAACAGAAAAAATAGATAACCAATCATGTGATTAAATTGCTTTTGCTCCAGGGTCAGCATGCCAAATTCAAGAAGTATGTAGGTCACAGTGCCCATGTCACCAATGTCAGGTGGTTACATAATGATTCTGTGCTGTTGACGGTGGGTGGAGCTGACACTGCTCTGATGATCTGGACTCGAGAATTTGTGGGCACTCAAGAAAGCAAGCTGGTTGACAGTGAGGAATCAGATACAGATGCAGAAGAGGATGGAGGTAAAATATTACTGTGGCCTATATTTTGTTTATTGTACTTCTGTATTTCATGAAATCTGGCTACACTAAAGCAGATGCAGCAATTTAATTATTTGAATTCAAGGCTTAACTTTGGCTATAGTCTTCTTATGTGATCTCCGTCAGGTTTACTGAATGGAGGGAAGGGAAACAGGACTGCATCGTCCTGATGCCATCTGATGCCACTGGGCTCACCCCTACTAGTGGCCTTGTATTCTCTTTCATGAATATGAGCCCTACCAGTATACGTTACATCAGTGGAAAACCAGTTAGTGAGTACAATCCTAACCATGTCTACTCAAAAGTAAGCCCCATTGTTTTCAATGGATCTTACTCCTAGGAAAGTGTTTTTAGGATTGCCACCTATGGCTCAATCCTCCTGTCCATGCAATAAGCTAATGTGGCCTGCTGTCATAGCAGCCTCTCTGTCAGGCTACAGAGCACTGCCACTGGTGCAAAGGCTAAATGGCCAAAGGCTAAATTGGGAACAGATCAGAGAAGGTATCAGGTTTACCTCTTGACATACCTTTTTCAACTGGCCTGCTTCTGGCCTGTAGGCCAGAAGCATTATTCTTGCACTATGCAGTTCATTTTAGGGATAGGATTGGGTCATTAATTGAATCTATAGGAGACCACTAGTCTGGATCAGGACCAAAATGTGGGATGAAAGGGCTTTAACTCTGCAAAAAACCAGGGTCTCTATCTGAATTAGGGACCCCATCCCTCTTGGCAGTTGCCATTTGCACTGAAAGGATAGCTCTCACTGCCTGTAATGAGAGATTCCTTCTCAAGACAAATTGCAGCTACAGAGAGGAGACCTTTCTCATTTGGGACCATTCAAGTGATCTCTTCATTTTGTGATCTTAGCTAAATTCCACACATTTCCCTTTCATAAAATTATAGAATCCTAGAGTTGAAAGGGACCCAGTAGGTCATCTAGTCCTACCCCCCTGCTTATAGCAGGAAATCCTCCTAGAGCATCTCTGACAGGTGCTTGTTGAGCCTCTGCTTGAAGATCCCCAGTGAGGAAGAGTCCACCACCTATCTTGGCAATCTGTTCCACTGCCAAACCGCCCTCACCATCAGGAATTTTTTCCTGATACCAACAGGAATCTCATTTCTTGCAGTTTGTACCCATTGGTTCTAGTTCTACTTTCAGAGTTTCAAATGATATTGAAATAAAACACTAAACTTGTTAAGCCCAAGCACCTTACTATAACAATTAACATGTTATTTGGCACTCATTCTGAGAAGTGTCTTATAAAGATTTAAATCAGTATCATTTTTTTCATTTCACATTAAAATAAGGGTATGACAGTGATGTTGCAAGAGAAAAAGCTATTGACTACACTACAAAGATATATGCAGTGAGCATCCGTGAGATGGAGGGTACCAAGCCACACCAGCAGCTGAAAGAGGTTTCCATGGAAGAAAGGTATGTCATAGGGAGATCTTTGTTTACCTGCCACCATGTATGCAGTCCATAAAAACAAATGCATGCAAAGAAACAAATCTGCATACATCAAAACATGACATTGTTGCACACACTCACATGTACGTACATACCCCTGAATGCTGCACATGGCCTGTTCTACCCAATTTGCATCACTGGGCAAGCAAGTTCATTTCTCTTTAACAATTGTAGTACTATGCTGCTGATTTGTTTGTATATATATTAATTGTATGTATATGTAATAATAACTGATCCTTGTCTTTGGGATTGAATTTTAATTCTACCCTTTTATGTATGGTCATGAAATAATATATTCCAGATACCACCAAGCAGCAATTTTAATATTTAGTTGTAATAAATTTATGTGAAATGAGTGGCTTAAAAATATTAATATACTAACAGAATTTGTGGGAGAAAAAATTTTAAGAATATTTGTGGCCCATGGGCTTTGCTGGCATTGGGGAGCACTGCTAGGCAGTGGGCACTGGCAAGCAATGGGCACTGCTGGGCACTAACTTCCACTTGGCACTGTAGGTATCAGGGGCAATGGTGGGCAGCACCAGGCACCCCTGCTGGGCACCAGGCACCATCAGGTAGTGGGAAAACCATGCAGTGGGCACCAGTGGACACTGGGCATCCCTGCTGGGCACCAGGCACTTCCACTGGGCACCGGGCACCAGCAGGCATTCCTTCCAGGCACCACTGGTTAGCAGCGGGCAGTGGGCACCACCAGGCACCAAATTGTTCTTCGGGGGACCTTACCTCATAGAAGGAATATGTTCCCCAAATTTCATGCTTCAATGTCCAGTGGTTGGGGCTGGGTGCTAATCAGTCTTCAATGTTAAGTATAGGGGCAAAAACACATTGTACCCTTTTTACCCACTTAGGGTTAATTTTCTAAAAAACCAGTTCTTAGTGGGTGCTCACAACATGGAAAGAATATGCTTCTATTTTTTATGCTTCTAGGTCTGTCAGTCTGAGCCGGTTGTTGATGAGTCAGCGATTCTTCAATGTATAGGGATGAAAACATGTTGTGCCACTTTTCACCACATTCTGGTTTGAATTTCTGAAAACCAGTTCTTAGTAGAGTGCCTATATCACAGACGTAATAACGTTCCAAAACTTCACACTTTGTTTTGCTGTTTTGGCTGGGTGTTGATTGGTCAGTCAGTCAGTCTTCGATATATATGAGAAATGCGAGAAGCAATAAGATGAATATATCTACAGAGATATTAGGCCCAGAAAACAACACATCAAAATATACAAAATTTATTTTACCTGTAAATTTTGGCTGCTATCTCTTGCCTTAGTGCTCCTGAGCAAACCACTGTAAACCATTTTGCATGATTAAACTGGGTTTCGAGTTATTTTGTGTAGGTTAGACATCACAAAGCAGCCAGAACATTACTTTTGAAGCAGGCTTGCCATATTTTTCAGGACTGCTCCTTTTGAGTCTTCCCTGTTTTCTGCTAGAAAGAAAATAGCATTAAATCTGCAGTGGTTCTCACCATGAAAGAGCTATCAGCTAGCTCAGATGGCCCTCTGGTGTACCACGGCATTATGATGTTGATAACATGCTTCTCTTCTCAGTGAACATGATGGAAACTGATTCCTTAGCTGTGACTTTCCTCCACTCAAAACATATCACTTGGTGAAGTGGTTCCACTGGCATTTACAACCTGATCTAAAAGGCAGAATCATTTATATCTTGCAGAATTGCTTTGCTGTGTTTCCTTCCCCTTATATTTTCAGCAGACACTTCTCATTCTTCTTAGGATCTCCATGGGTTTTCTCTCCCCAACCCCTGAACATAACTACCTGTGACTTCAACTCTGTCATACTCAGGCCTCAATCCTAGTCCCCAGTTAGGCCGGCACATGTTCTGGCACAAGTTCTGTGGTGCCCTGGGATGTTGTAAAAATGCCATAAGGCACTTCTGAGCTGCATGAATCCTCCTTCTCTTAATCCTCCTTCCCAACCCAAGCCTAACAAGGCCTAGTTTTCTTGACCAGCAAATGCGGTGGTGAATTATATATTTCAACCACTGAGCAAAAATGTCTTAGAAAAGTGAATATCTTAGAGCACAGTCCTAAGATTATGCTGTGCTGGCACAAGTCCCTGGCAACAGCTCAGTATTTTCACAAATATATTGTAAGGCACATTTGTGCTGACTTGTGAGTCATCAAAGGCAAATTCTACCTCCACAACCAATTAAGAGAGATAGGTTTGCACTGGCCTCCATAGGCCAGCATAGGGATTTGGCAGGGTAGAATATGGGCATTCTGGGGTGGGGAGAGAGGCTTGTACCAGGCTTGAAATAGGCCAGGCCTGGAGTGGTTGCCAGGATCCAGCCCTTTTGGATCCAACTATTTAGGTGATGCAGTTGGGCAAAAGGAGGAGGCCTTTTAGCAGCCATTTTGGTGTCTGCTGCATGACACAGGGTTGGGGGAGCGATTTTCCATACCACAGGTTGTGCTGCTATCATCCTCAATCCTGCACATGCTGGCCTACCTGCCTATTACAGCACAAATTAGGATTGGTCTACTCTAGAGGTTTGTCTAGCCAGAATTCTTCTAACATTTAGTTTTCCATATGTGATTTGGTTGGTTAGTGACTTGTTTTGAATAAAGCAGTCCTAACTCAGATACTGGTTGGACATCTCATTTGTGAGCTCTCTCAACTCTGTATAACTGTTTATATTTATTCCCTATTACTTTTGCCTCTCCCTTTTCTCCCTTCCTGTGTGGTCTTTCCTACTACCAATGATATATATTGTAAGCTCCTGAAGGCAGGGATCACCTATCTCAATCTTATTACTCAAAAAAAGGAATGAAACAAATGACTAGAATCAGATACAAAGCCATTGTACCATGTACCATTGGTGAAGCAATACAAGACATAGCTTGTTAATGATCACAGTGAACCAGCTACACCATGCAAGTCCTTACATTATTCACAAGTGAGCAGAAAAAGAGTGTAGGGGAGGCACTGCACTTAGCAGTGGTGTAGCTAATGGTCATGTAGCCTGGTGCAAAGCTCAAACTGTACAGTCAGCCTGTACAGTACCACTTATGTAGAAGAACACATGCCTCATAAACCACACTGGTTGCCTTCAAGGACTAGAGTAGCAGTCTCTTTTAGTAGCTAGTCAGCCTGTCTTCCATGTTGTAGTCTGAAAATACTGAGCATTTAAAGACCTAGAAAGAAGTCAGCCTCTGCCTCATCTTTTAAAATCTTCATTCCTCTATGGTCAGTATTTAAGGGGGGTCTTGGATACCAAAAGCCTTGATAAAGGTTTGTTGCCTGTACAAAAGAATGTTACCAAGAACAAGCATTGACATGTAATTCACATCTGTACTTTTGGACCTACTACACTCAGAAGCTTTGTCCTTTAATAGAAAAATTTCCTTTCAGCTTTCGCACAGTATCAGTTTGCCCAGTAAAATCTTATTTATACTGTAAGACATAATATGCTTGAATTTTTCTTTGTCTCTTTACATCTAAATATTTTGTATTACCCATGTTCAGCAGAAAAATCTCCCACAGCAGGATAATGTCATGTTACACAAATGTCATGAAATATGTACTATACTGATTGCCAGAAAGATGGGGCTGTGGTTATAGTTTCAGATATATCCTGCACTTATTGTAGTAGTGCTTTCCATTAAGATAATTAATTGATATTTCTCTCTCCTCTCCCATCCTTGTTGCTTTTCTTCTTTTCCTCCTCCTTTTGCCCATGTCTTCCTCCCCTGCATCTCCTTTTTTCTCCTTTCTTCTTTTCTTGCTCCTCTGATTGGTTCTCCACGTTCTTGCTTTCTCTGTGTAACATAGGAGTGGTTTGCCTATCAGAGGGGCTGCAGGAGCAGTCTCGCGGTGTGGGAGTCCTAAGAAAAGTGCTCCCACACCACGGGGCAATATGGTCTGTGGCGGGGCTGTCCCGGACAATCCAGGAAAATTGTAAGCCATATAGTCTTCTACTTAGGAAATGTGAGCTTGGATAGTGTCTCGGTTGAGAAAAGATTTATGCACCAAATACAACTTTCATTTAACTAAGCAGGCTAGAATTTCAACAATACTCCTGTTGTCTACAAATGTCTCTTGTCACTAATAAGGGGTTTTTTGCAAGGGTCTGCATTGTGCAAGGGTCTGCATTTTGCCTTTTACTAACACCTTGTGCCTATCTTGTGTTTGCAAAATCTGCTTGACTTGCATGAATTGATGAGTCAATAACCCCTATTTTACGTAGTGCAGCAGTGATCCTTTAAAAAAATTATGTAGAAAAAGTAAATGTCTCTTGCTGTCCTTTACTGATCATACACTCTGATCATTCTAATCACACTCACATAGTATGTCCAGTCCTTTGTGTAAATGTATCTGAAGTCAAGTCCACCTTACAAATTATTGCCAGCGTTTATGTAGTTGTGACTCTGGGCTACTGTGCCAAAACAATGTATTATGGGAGAGTCAAGTGTGCAGTGGTCCTGATCCTATGGGGACTTCCTATCCAGTCCAGAAGTGCCAGAGATTCCCACTGCCTGTCGTACTTGTGGAACCCCTGCCTCACATTGGGTTCCCATGCACTAGTCTATCTCATAAAACAAGCCACGTATTCCTCTTTTGAGAAGGCATTATCTGATATTTGGAGTTGCTGTATCTCATTTGCAACCATGTTCTGATGTATTCAAAAAAAGAAGGCTGTTTTTCAGAAGTTATTTTTGCTATTGCTGAAAGTACCCACAAAAACATTAATATTAAAAGATAACACATTTTAAAAAATTATGGCCAGGAGTGAGTGGTGTCACCACCTATGCACATCATCCAGTGCATTCCTCATTCCCCAAGTGGTGCCACTACACCCATGCTTTTACAGAACAGTTCCTGACATGTTTGGTTTCAGAGATGGTTGAAGCACTTTCAAATCATTTCTTGGGTCCAAATTTACTTGAAAGTAAGATTGAGTCAATTCCAAATGATGAAAACACATTGGAGGTAGGGAAGGCCACGCAGAGACTCAAAAATCTGTGACATATCACACCAAACAGTACAGTCAATTGCTTGGTTGAAACATATGTAGAAAGAGCCAATATCAAGCAAAATGTGAATAACGTTTTGTGTATACTGGACAAAATGTGTATATTATGCATTTATGTTTTGCCTGAAATGTGTGATGCTTCTTTCCAAAATCATGGTTCACAAGGATTGGGGAAAATTATATGTTCAGTTCTACATAAACTTACCAGGCTCACACAAGATATCATTTGTGTGTTATCAGACTGTACTCACAAGGCTCCAGTCTGCATGATGTGAACCTAAGTTTTGCAGGAAAGCAAATGTGTTAGGGTCTTTCAAAATGTGTTAGGGTCAGTTGGCGTGTAACACCAAGCTACAGTTGGCATAACATGAGAACCTTGGGCTCAAATGCTCTCTTGCTCCCCACACCTTCTTCACTTACATTCCTCAATTATAGTTTGACCTTGCATCTAAGTTGGACCAACAATGTCTGGCTTAAAGCAGTTTACAAAACCACAGTTTATTCAAGGTTTCTAGTTTTGGTTTGCAGGCAAAATGTGGCTTACACAAACCCTAATGTGCTCAGTTCTATTATAATGGCAAACTGTGGCTTGCTGCAAGCTGTCAGGGAAGGAACCAAAATATGTGGTAACTGAAGGAAACATTCAACCTCAATTGTGTAACAACACAGTTGATGTCACTTTTGAGCTTCCCATAGTAAGACCTTGGTGGTGTGGGAAGTGACTGCACATTACAAATAATTTATGGTAGTTTTAACAATATCCATACCTTGAGTTAGCAATGTTTTTAGAATAGGGGTGTCCATCCAAACTTTTTTGGCAGGAGGTCACATCATCTCTCTGATGCAGGGCAAGGGTCTTGAAAAATGATTTACATTTCAAATTTGAATAAATTTACATGTAATAATGTATTAGAGTCAAATCCAGAGGATTACAAGGCTTGCCCACAGGCCAGATGGAATGGTCTTGCTGTGAGCCACATGTGGCCCCTGGGTCAGCATTTGGACACCCCTGCTTTAGAAGATCCTAACAATACACATCACTGTTTAAGTAGGAAACAATAATTTTGGCAGGCCCAATCTTATACAGGCTCCTTCATCACTAATCTACCAGGCCAGGACCTGTAGCAAAACTCTGGTAGCTTTAGACTAAAGTTCCCGTAAATCCTCTTCAGCTGTGATTATAGCTTGAATTAATCTGCTTTTCTGCTTGTTCATGTTTGTAAGCTGATGCATAGTGACGTGATTGCCATGAGTGGCCTTGATATTTAACATTGTTTAGGAGAGGCTCTGATCAGCATACTTTTATTCCAGTGTAACCTTATTTTCCTTAATTTCCTGTTAAGAGTAAGTTAGGAGTTAATGTGTGTCAGAAATGCAAAGTGAACAAGCAGAACTGGGAAAATTCTGGATATTTAATTGAATGTTGGGAAAAGATGATTTGCGTCTTCACTGGACCTCCAGGAGAGATGCAGAACTGCTTTATGGCCCCTTTGGGATATCCTCAGGCCAGCATGGGACTTGTACTGGCCTAAATGAGGGGGGATTAGGATAGTGCAATAAGAAGGCTGTAGTAAAATTTGCTTTATCATGAAGGCATAACTGTATAGAAAGTATGTTAGGAAGCTAAGGGTGCAAACCTAACCTAGGCTGGCAAAACTCATTGGTCTTCCCATTCCCATATATAGGGATTTTTCTTAATGGCAAACCAGGTCAGGACAGTGGTTTAGGCCAGCCTAACTGGAGCTTAGGATTGCCTCCTAAAAAGAGTACAGTTTCTCTAAAGTTCATACTGGACTGATCTTTAACTCTGCACATCAGACATGACAACAACAATACCAGTACAGAGTTGGTGTGTTATGAGCTGTTCTCTTTCCTGTTACTATAGTCCAGAAAGCACAGGTTAGGTGAAAATAAGCCAGAGAGTCACAAAAATAACCTACACAAAAAGTAGATCATATGACCAAACTTCCAAGACTTTACCACTTTCAGGTTGGTTATGTTCAGGCTGGCCAATTGATTGTCTCCTGTATATATAAATCTTAATATCACAAAGAAAGGTTTAAGCTTTCTCCTCACATGCTTGCGTGCATGTGTGCGTGTGTGTGAACATTCAGATATACTTTCCCCCTCCTCCTCCATACAGTTTGAAATAACTGGGAGTTTAATTCAAAAGTCCAAAACAGAATCTTCCTACAGAATCTAAACTGCAATCCTGTATTAAATCCCATTTGTAAAATACTTAAGAATGCTGATATTTTGCTTTGAAATCAATTCTTGCCATTCTTGCCAGGCACACTCTCACTTTCTTGCTACTGGAAAGAAATTGTTAATACTTGTATTATGTTTTAACTTGCTTTCCTTTGGAGGCAGGGAATTGTCAAGTAAGTATGAGCCATATTGGCAGAAAAAAGAGTATAGGTTTCTGTGAATATATAGCTCAGGTTTTTATTGGTAAATACATTCTCTCAGCAGATGTGCAAAGTTCACATCAGCATTTTCTTTTTACTGGTTTTAATTACAAATATGTTTCCTTCAAATTTACGAAGAATGTTATATGACTTTGCAGGTGGCATCTTATACATTTTTCATTAATTTAAGGTGCTGACAAACTGCAGAAGGCATATGTGTGCATACTGTAGATATCTAGATATATACATAAATATGTATATATGGATACTTAAGAATATTTGTGCATATATGTATCATGTATCTGTAGACAAGTCTAAAATATTTTTGTTTGTGCGTGTTCTGTGTTTATATTTTCAAATTATATCCTGTGCTTTTTATCCAATTTGGCCATGTCATAGTGAACAGTGTTCTCTTGGCATGACGACAACTGTAACATTCTTAACAGCAGTTGCAGTGGATTTTTGTGAACTCAAAAATTGTGTCCCTCGCTGCACAGCCTGTGCTGCACACATACATGCCTTTCACAGTGAAAACTGAATCAGCTCTCAAGCTTGTCCCTATGATTCAAGCAGGCTCACAAATGTGTTTATTTGTGTATAGACCAACCTTCCCAACCCTTCTTATATACAGGTTTATCCACAAGCATTTTAGAAACTATTGTAAAAGTGATCTCAGGATTGTGGAGGAGATGGTTGGTCACTCAAGAACAAAGTTGCAAAACAATTTTCACTTCCTGTAGTTTGCTTCAGTATGGGAAAGTGTATGTATGAGGCAGCAAGTTAAAATGTTACATTTGTCTTCACCTTTGCTTCCTTCACAAATTCTGCCTTGCTTTCTCCATTACTTTAGCAGGCATTCTTAAAAGAATTGTGAAAATGAATTCATTTACAAACAACACTAAAACAGAAAGAAGAGACTGACTAAAGCGAGTAAAACATAATTTACTAAATTACTGGTTTCAACAGCTTTGTAAAATTTCCAAGTCCAGATTTGAGTTTATTACTTTTATCTGAGGGTTTTTTTGCCATGATCCAAGTAAGCAGAGAAGAGGGCCGCACTTGATATTGTCCATTCATTTCCAATAAGTGCTTGGGGCTGAATCTCAGAAGATGCACTGAGCTGCCACAAGTTCTCAAGCAGAGTGAAAGCAGGAAGATGCTAACGCTAGTGCCCTTAATTGTGACATTTTTTTCCCCCTCCCTTGTTCTCCTACATGACGGTTTGATTTCACCATTGTGGCAGCATCCTTGAGCATCAGAACCTTGATAGGAGTGCAGCCAGCCAGATCAGGAGAACCAATGGCACAAGTCATGAATGAAGCTCTGGACCAGAGCTCCAACACTGTACCTGTGCCTAAGTCAGAGAGACCTGAGCTGGAATTTTTCTTCAAGGATTAGCTCTCTTCATACTAGGAGTCCCACACTCCTAGTATGAAGAGGATGCCAGTAGGATGGAATTGGAAGAAATGGTAATTAAACGTAGGGTTACCCCTTTTAAGTCATTCTTCCATTTAGGAAGAGGGTTGAGCTTGGCACGGGTAGGCTGGTCCAAGAGGATGGAAAACTGCTTCAGCTAAGCCCCACATTGTATTGGAGCAAGTTGCCAATTTGGTACTGTCCAGAGTGCTGACAGTCTGTGACTCCAGCCCAATCTGCCACCTTTTCAGCCACCCCCTTAGGTGCTTCCTGCTGCTCTCTGGGCTGCACCTAGTGCTCTGAATGGACATTCACAGTTAGCTGGGGATAGAGGTGGTACTGTAGTTAGAAGTGATACTGAATCCCAGTGCTCCTTGTTCCTCCTGTGCCTTGGATTGTGTCAGCCATTTGGCTTTGCAGCAGCTTGATAACTGCACTGACATTCATGAAGTTTCTCTCCATGAGCTAATAGAGCAGCTAAATGGTTTGGGTGTGAGAAACTGTACTGAAAACATGTGAATCATACCAAACAGCTATGGTGCTACTTTTAGGAAGACAAGCATGAATCTTCCCCATAGGACCCCCCTGTTGATAGTGGCTGAGCCACCCAGGGGTGAAATGGAGTGGAAAATGGATCTTACTTCAAGATTTAATGTTTTATATTCCTCTTTCACCAAGTGATCCCAATGGTTAGAGAAGCAAGTTTTATCCTCCTTCAATAGCATCCTGATGGCAAATGCCATCCACATAGGCTTGCTTTGTTTCTTGGTGATGCTAGTCACAGCAGAATATGGAGACTTCCCTGATCATTCCACATATGTTTTAATACTTTTGCACATTGTACCTTTCCTTGCATTTCCAGTCAGAGTAAAAATTTATGATGGAAATGCCATCTTCAAACTTTGGCAGCATCATACATTGATCAGCCCTGAAGCACGGTTAAAAGTTACTTGGTTTTGTGTCATTCGATTGGTTATATAGTTTAGTCTGAATTGGATCACAATGCAAAGTTGTCCTGTTGGAGAAATTGGGTTGAGTCTCATGAAGTAGCTCAGTCTTGCAGAGTTGCTTACATTACACAAGAAGATGGGCAGAGAAAAGCCTTGCAGCACTTCTATCTGGTTTTCAAAAGGCATTGCTTCCTGTTGTGGAAGAGTCTCCTTTTATCTGAGGGTTTTTTTTGCCATGATCCAAGTAAGCAGAGAAGAGGGCCGCACTTGATATTGTCCATTCATTTCCAATAAGTGCTTGGGGCTGAATCTCAGAAGATGCACTGAGCTGCCACAAGTTCTCAAGCAGAGTGAAAGCAGGAAGATGCTAACGCTAGTGCCCTTAATTGGATGTGATGGTAGCATGTTTGCAAACATACTGTAAAATTTTCTTACCTCCAGTTCCTGCCTCTAAACTGGAGCTCTAAAGTAGAGCTAGCCAGATATGTGATAAAAACGCACAAAACTGGCGCGGGGATGATGAATAGACATTTTTTCTCCTTTGTATAACTCTAAAATTTTAATTGTCAGTTGAAACGGATTGTGATTGATTTAGGACAAAGAATAGAAATCTTTATACTCAACTTTCAGAATTTCCAGCCACATGATGTGGTAACAACAGCAAATTTAGATAGTTTTGAAAGGGTATTAAAGCTGTAAGTCGGCCAGTGTCTTCTAATCATGATGACAGTATGGATCCTCCCTGTACAGAGCCAATATACCAGTATACCACTTATACTAGTATAAGGGCAAAATCCAGAGTAACTACGGGGAGTCCTTACTCTGGTATAAGAACAACTCACTCTGGATTCCAATATGAATTTTCCATAGGTTTTCACTAGGTGGTGCAGTAACTATGGCTGCACATAAAGTTTCTTACGTGCTCCTGTAGTTACTCTGGATTTGGGGGTATGTTATTGTGGAGTAGCAGTAGATTGGTTCTGTGGCCTTCTTATCCTGCTTATGGACCTATCTGAAGCATTTGGATTGCTAGCAAAGGAAGCAAAATATTTAAATGGATGAACCTTTGATTTAATCCATCAAACCTTTCGTTTAATTTTCTTGCATACTGTACAGAGAAAAATTAATGCGTCTTATCTAAGAAGCATTCCATGTCCTATGCTCTTCTTATGTCACACCATTAGATTCCAGTAAATTTTGATCTTTTGGTGCTTCATTACATTATATATTCAGGTGCATATGCCATTGTTCTCACTTTGAATATATGCCTAACAGTGGCTAGTGTGAATACAATATATGCATTCACAAACACTTGTATTTTGTAGGTACACTTCTCAGAGAGCTGTGATAGGCTGATGCTCTCTGTCGAGTGTGTACCTGGTGGCTGACCTGGGTTTGCCTTTAGTAATGTTTGAAATGAGGTTATTGTTGTACTCTATAATTTTTATTTCAGTGAAGAATACTGAAAAGGCATTTTGCAGAACTGTATGACAGACCCAGGAAGCACTGATGCAGCTTCCTTTCTTTTTTTCTTTCTGTCCTTTAGGATCTTTAGTGCAAACTTTGCCCCAAGATGTCAGGGTATGAGCTTCTGAATTTGCAGACTGGTGCATTCTTTTAATTTCTGTTTTAGTTCTTGCTGGCATGCTCCAGTAGCATGGGTGTGTATGCCGCACAGGAATGACTGGTCAGTTCAAAAGAGGCTTGTGCATGAAATGTAATGGCCTGACTCTGTTTCTCTGAACTGTACTAAGTTTCTCACTTGGCTTTGTTTGCTGCTTCCAAGGGGATCCAGGTAACTATTTCTGGACTGAGGTATTTTACTACTGCTAAAAAGGAATGTGTATCTTTGCCTGAGTTTGATTTGGTTTGTTGTTAACTGCTATACGTTTTTATAGGCTATTGTGGCTGAAAAAAATAATGGTACAGTTAATACGTTAGCTGTCATCTAATTAAACAATGGGAAAAGGATGTAGCTGAACATAGGAAGCTGCCTTCTACTTAGGACATTGGTATTGTTTGGCAAGGTTGAATCAGCATGGCTTATGTAAAGATAAATCTTACCTGACAAACCTTTTAGAATTCTTGGAATATGTCAACAGGCACTTGAATGTGAGTGAACTTTTTTATATTATACATCTGAACTTTTAGAAGGCATTTGACACAGTCCTTCACCAAAGATTCTGGAGAAAACATCACAGTTGGGGAATAAGAACATTGGTCCTCTTATCAATTAGAAACTGGTGAAAGACCAGGAGACAGAGAGTGGGTGTCAGTGGGACTTTTTCACAATGCAGAGGGGGGCGAAAGCACTGTGCCCTCTGAATCGTTCCTGGGACTGTTGCTTTTCAACTTGTTCTTAAATTATGGGACTAAGCAGCACAGTGCCCAAGTCTGCAGACAGCACTGAACTTTTGTGAGTGATGCAGACCAGTGTAGATTGCAAAGAGCTCCAAAAGGATCTCTGTAAACTGGTGGAATATAAACTCGCAGGTAGATGACAAGGCAGATGATGCTATGGGAAAAATGGTTAAAAGGATAAATGGCTTAGACTTGTTATACAGCAGCTTCATATTGTTATATACTTTAAAAACAATAATAGGGTCCAGCTACTTATGGCCTTGCAAAAGACAGTTGATCGATGTGATTCCCATGAGGCCCAATCCTATAAGTACAAAGAAGTCTCCACCACATTCAGTGGTATATACTCCCATGCAAAACATATGTAGAGTCATAGCCCATTGCCAGGATCCCAAAGGCTATACAAGTGCACAAAGGTGAGCAGGCACACCACAGCATTTTACACCTCAGAAAACCTGCTTTTAAAGAACATTAGAGCTGCAGATGAAAACTACAGCCACAGGGAATACGCTGGCTTAAATCTCTGTCCTCTGTAAGTATAGCTGTACTAGAAAACGTGTTTTGTTGTTCAGTCCCTGGTAGGCTTCGGTTTAAAGGATGTTGGATAGCAGGGCTGAGGTGAAGACCTCTGTTTAGAGATCTTGGTTACCACTTCCAGTCAGAGCAGACAACACTGAGGCAGACCAACAGTCTGACTCAATTTTGGGCAGCTTAAAATATTTGTACACATAAAATGAGCCATTTATTTCTATGATGTTACTATGGGTTTGCATTGCTGTGATTTTAAATCAACATAGAGAAGTGTACAGTAATTTATTCTCCCATCATCTTTGCTGCTGGTAGTTTTGACAACTGCACACACACCGTCCTCCAGGTTTGATCTATTCAAGCTGACATCCACTTCCCCTACAAACACAGATACATTCTTCAGTTGGCACGTAGAAGGCAGTTTGTTATTTTCCTTTCACACGTACTGATCTTGTGACCCTCTGTGCTTCTTTCAGACCACCAGTAAGCAGAGCTGCTCCTCAACCTGAGAAACTACAAAAGAATAATGTCAACAAAAAAAGGAAACTGGTTGAGGTCAGGCTTAAGACTTCATTCTAATCCTGCTAAAATTCCCCACAATCTGATGATCATAATTCATAACAAAAATAATGCATGTGCCACAAGTTTACCTTTGCCCCCACCTTAACCTCACACAACTTGTTATCTTTCCTGTAAGTCATACAGAATTACAGTATTCATTTATACAAGTTCTTGCATATTCAGTAACTGCGTATTCAGCTATTACATATTCATTTTGCATGGCACAATACATGGACAGTAGCTTGTTTCAAAAAGCAAGCATGAATGAATTTAAAAACAATTCTCTGTCTCCTCTACAAAAATATATAGGTTAGTCTCATGTGACTCTTCTTCTATTGCTTTTTCTTCTTCTTCTAGGAGTTGACTTTAGATCATGTTTTTGGATACCGTGGATTTGATTGTCGTAACAACCTCCATTACCTCAATGATGGTGCTGATATTATTTTCCATACTGCTGCAGCATGCATTGTGCAAAACCTTTCCACAGGTAATTCCAAGAGAAAGCAAAAAAGTCAAACATTTTTTAACCCTTCTATACATGAACTTCTTTTGCCAGCAGACAGAGATTGTTTATATATTATACCAGCTGAATTTACCTGTCTTTGTTGAGTAAATGTAAAGAATATTTGTGGGAACCAGACAGCAGGCACCAGATGGGTACCTACTCCACAGAAGAAATACTCTCCCCAAATTTCACACTTCTGGGTCTGGCTAGTTGGTTGTCTGTATGCTGATGAGTCAGTGAGTGAATTAATCAGTCAGTAACACTTAAATTTTATATATACAGGTGTAACCTATTATATGCAATTATTTATATGTGATTAGTCTCAAAGCAATTATATGCGATTAGTCTCAATGATATGTGATTTATTTATATGTGATTAGTCTCAAAGCAAACGAGGTTGGCTCTTAAAATTGAAAGGTAAACATCCCTTAAGTTACAGTTAATGGCTTAAAGGCAGGCTGCTTACCATGGCAAATGGCAGGCAATTAAGCTTGCCTTGGGAAAAATTCACAAAGGGATCAGTTTCAGCTGTTGAGAGAGACCCCTCCCTTTCCCCAAGTGATAATCACTTCTGAATTGTCTCTGAGCTGGAACCAGATGTCACAAATGGAGAGGTTCAACCTGTACAGCTTATATTATAATATGGCTGCAATCCTATCCTCTAGTTAGGCTGGTGTAAGCCACCGCATATGTCCTATGCTGACCTGGGGTGTCACAAAACTGCCATAAGCCACTTCTTCCCCACTCAGGGGTTAGGCCAGTGCACAAGCATAAGCCAATATCCCCACACTACCATGGGAAGATATGTCAGGTGAGTCAGGCCAACCTAAATTGGTTAGGATTCACCCTGTATCATATATAGCATTTAGTATAATTAAGGGCTCATTCAAATCATCTTTCCAGCACTGTGAGGTATGTGCTGCATCCTGCAGTTGGGGAACAGTCACAGAGGACTCCTCAAGGTAAGACAATGTTTGTTCCCTTACCTTGGAGTTTCATTTCCCTTACCTCAGTGCTAGAAAGTTGTTTAGGATTGTGTCCTAACTATACTGTATTAGCAATGCCTTTTTCTGTGGTATACAGCAGATATACTGCTATATCTACTAAAAATAAGATCTATATCTTCTCATAAATATAAGTAGTACTATTACATACTCTACTACTCTACTGTCTCTACTCATAAATATATTCTACTCACAAGTAACTGAAAAATAAATTTCATTCAGCAGAAGTTCCTGGTAACTTCAAATGCATCTTTACACAGTGGCATAGCTAATGATCATGTAGCCTGGTGCAAAGCTCAAAATGTTTTCAGTCTATCACCCCAGTTGCCTCCCTCCAACCCCCTGCATAGGCTAAGCTGCTTCAGTGGTTTTTGGTGCTAGTGTTGGGAAGACTGCCCTGGACTTGCCACCAACAGGCCCTCTGTGCTTGGCATTTTATTGATTTGTGACTGCAAAAAAGCAGCCTCAAACAGCACAACTCTAATGCTGGCAGGGAAGTGGGTTAGGGTTGAATCATAAACTGTTTGTATTTCAGATTTCAACTTTGCTTCATAAAGGTGGTTGTTTCCTTTTCCATTATTTTCTAAAACAGAGTTACTTGAATCAACAGTATCTCTCCTCAGATACTATTCTAAAACAAATGCTTGTTTCAAATTGCATAGGAAGCCAGACTTTCTACCTGGAACATACAGATGACATCCTCTGTCTGACTGTCAACCAGCACCCAAAGTACAAGAACATTGTGGCAACTAGCCAGATTGGTAGGTTCACAGTCAAGTTAAAATAAAGGGATTGTGCTTATTGTTTCTTTGTTTATTCCCCATTGATATGTCATAATATAATAATGGACAGTGTTGGTTTCTCTGAAGTTTTTCTTTCCCCTACTGTCCAGCTGACACTTTTATTCTGAACTGAAATTGAGGGGACTATCTCTCTAGGTATTGCCTCCTCCAACATCCAGCAGCTTCCTGGGACATCAGGCAGAGCCTCTGCAAGGCATTGCCTAAGAATTCTTGAGTTTACTTTCCAAAGTCAGTTATATTCTTACAATTTTATATGCTGTGCTTATTTGTTTATTTTCTTTACTATGTTTATATATCACTTTTCCAACTTAAAATCTGTGCAAAGCAGTTAACAATAAAAACATCAACATAAAATAAATAAACAACAGAGAAACCCAGTGGTGTAAAATTATCATATCACCTATAATTAATGTGCCATCTTAAGCAAGAAAGCCCACCCAGCAATAAAAGCCATATCCATAATACAACATTACCCTGGAATCATTAAAAACAGTTGTGTTTTTTTTCCTTGCTGTGCTAAACTGGTCTTTCTGAAATGTTGGTTTATTACATACTAGTAGCAGCCCACAGCTGTCGCTTGCTGAGGTACAATATAACAACATTAATCTGTAAAACCTTCCCCCTTTCCAGCATCTCAACTGCATTTTTGCCACCTCTCTCCTCAGTGGGTGTCCTCAGATGCTCCCCTAGGATCTTCTCAGCCTGTTGAGTTTACATTATTCACCCCACCTGGTGGCTGAATGTGGTAAAGCATTGGACACACTAATACACAGGTTAAGGCTTTTATGTAGAAAGATAGGGAGACATCTGTGTGGGAAATAATGCAAAACAATGACACTCTCAGCCCAATCCTATCTGGCACCAGAGTAGCCAGGTTGCATGGCCTTTTTTCATAGAAAAGGAAAAGAACTTGCCATATGCAGTTCAGGTTAGGAGGCAGCTAGAGGATATGTTTATCCTTACCCCACCTGGAGCCCATCCAGCCCTATGGAGCTTCTTGAATCTGTGCCAGCACTGTAACTAGCACAAATCCAAGAAGTCCTATGCAACACTGGGATGACCAGAAAAGGGGTTAAAATTCTGCAGGGGAGGCATCTACTGATCCTCTCTTTCTCCAGGGCATCCTTTGCCCACATTCTGTACCACTATCCCAAAACAATGCCTTCCTACACCCTCCTTGCACCACTGCTCCTGTCAGTGTAACCCTACCTACAGATCTTATGCAATGCCACGGGGGCAGACCCAAAGGAGAAGTAAAAAGACAGAGTAGTACAGATTTCCAAGTATTATCTTCTAATCACTTAACTGTAGTGAAGGTGAAGTCAGCATAATGTTGGCATGAACCCACTGGGGAATTTTCCCATATCAAGTTGTTGAATAGAACCAATGTTTGCTATTTATAAGCATCATTAAAAATAAGTTGTTCAGTATATAATTCAACTATTTTCCTGCCTCTCTTTTGTTTTGTTGTTTATTTAATCCATATTTCATGTTGAATTTTTTTGTTTTGTTTTTACTTTGGTGCTTCCTTCTGATGCTGATGTTGAGCACCAGCATTAGAAACATTGACTTATTTCAGCTATTGTTTTCCCTTGGTGCTTTCTCATTTGCCATTGCCCACATCATGCAGGTGATATGACAGAATTCCCAGGTAAGGGTTTTTTTCTCCTGTCAGTCCTAGTCCGCCAAGTCACATGAGAATCTTCCATGCTCTCTTGTTATATCTATGTCAGTTGCGGACACAAGTTGAACATTGATAGATTACATTGTTTTTATGTGTGTTTGGACTCTTATCAATAAATATTTCTTCTTCTTCATTATTATTATTATTATTATTATTATTATTATTATTATTATTATTATTATTAATTTTAGCATTTGTCTCATTCTATTGAACACAATATTTCTCCTCAAATCATCATATTTATTCCATGAGTGGATTTGACAATTCTACTTTATGTGATTCTTAATCCTGGGGAGGGATGGAGGCATTATTTATTTATCTGTTTACCTGCCTTGCTCTTGATGAGATTACCTGTCACCATTCACTGCTTTAAATAATTCTTTTTTAATCCTCTTCTTTAAACAATTCAGGTACAACACCTTCTATCCACGTATGGGATGCTATGACTAAGCAGACTCTGTCCATGCTACGTTGCTTCCATTCCAAAGGAGTGAACTACGTTAATTTCAGTGCTACTGGCAAGCTCCTTGTGTCAGTAGGAATCGATCCTGAACATACAATCACTGTCTGGAGATGGCAGGAAGGTAGGTTTGCAAATCCTAATTCTTATTGATTGGAAGAACCGTGGACACTTAGAGTGAGGGACATATTTAGAATCAGACATGGATTCATAGCCCTTGCCATGGGCTATCTGCTGAACTACCCTTTAACCCTTGGAACAAAAAACTGCTTGAACTTTGAAAAAAACAAAAATGTTTTAATCATTTCATATATTATAGCATGAGGAAACAGACTAGGCCATATTTGTAAATTATTTCCTTAAATGTCAGGTAGATCAAAGTTATGAAATAGCCTTCAAATTCATTTTACAAAATAATTAATTTGAAGAAATGGAAGGAAACATGAAGACACTCATCTCCAGGAGCACTGTCTGGCTTGGACTTGCTCTTGTAGGGGGCAACTTCATGCTATGAACTTGTGTAACTGCAGCATGATAGATCTGGTCTGAAAATCTGCATTGGAAGGTAGCAGTTGATAGCAGAGACATTTTTAGGGAACATAATCTTTTCCCTTTCTGCTCTTTAACTTCTCCATTTTACACATAATTTTTTCTTATGAGGTTTCATAACTCATAAGCTGTGTTTAACAAAGATTAAATTTTTGTTCCTGTTTTCCACAGGAGCCAAAATTGCTAGCAGAGGTGGCCACCTGGAAAGGATCTTTGTTGTTGAGTTCCGTCCAGACTCAGACACTCAGTTTGTGTCTGTCGGAGTAAAACACATGAAATTCTGGACTCTGGCTGGAAGTGCTTTACTTTATAAAAAGGGAGTCATTGGTTCAGTGGAAGATGCCAAAATGCAAACCATGCTTTCTGTGGCTTTTGGAGCGGTAAGATCTTTTAAAATTATTGTGGTGATTATAAAGAATATTCATGCACCCCTTTTCAACAAGAAAAAAATTCACAAAGCTGTTTACATAAGCAAAGAATGAAAAATAAAAAAGTGGTTCCCTTCCTTAGCCAATAAAAAGACATCATGCTAACATGAGTAGGGATAGTTACTATCCTACAGAAAAAATGGTATTTAAAGTTTAAAGGTGCCTCTTTGCCCAACTTTAAAGGTGCCTCTTTGCCCAGTGAGCATTACATTGTTCATTAAATATTTCTTCTTTTTAGATGTGCTGTTTTTTAATATTCTCAGTGGTATTACTTGAGTTAAATGTATTGTGGCTGCAATCCTAACCACAGTTTCGTGGGAGTGCTATTAAACACAATGGGACTTACTGCTGAGTAGTGTGTATTAAACACAATGGGACTTACTGCTGAGTAGACATGATTAGGATTGCACTGTTTGTTTAACTGTCTCCTCTTGAAGTTCCTTCCTTTCTTCCTCCCTCCCTCTCTCCCTCAATATATTGACAGGATTACCACATATGCATTTGCAATATGTCCCCTTTTTTATTCTTTCCAACAATGTCCATGGTGACTTTTAAGTTACCACATATTTGTTTCAGGGAGTTTGTTTCCTGAGACATTCCAAGGCAATGCTATCCACAATTTTTTATCCTTTGAAGGAAAGATCACTGGAGGCTTTGGTTTACTTACAAATATATAGGCTGAGCAACAGTTGGACAGCATACTGTCCTATTGAGTAGCAAGTCCATTGCCTCATATTCCTAGAGAGACAACCCTAGACTCTCATGTGTACTTGTCCCCTGTCTCATTATGTCTCTTCTTCAGTCTCTTTCTCACCTTGAAGCTGCAAGCTATAGTTTCTTTTCATACACAGACCAGCCCCTCTCTCAGCTAGGGAGACACCTGACAACTCTGGTATCTTTTCCAATTTCCAGAGCCATTTAGGCATATGCCCCACCCAAAGAACTTTGGGTGGCCCATCTGGATTACAAGCCAAAAAGCTGCCTTAGGAAAAAAAATTGACAGCCTCCTTAACACCATTTATATGTGCGGGTTTATGTATGCCATATCCAGGGTGATCACATGAACAGAAATTCCCGGACAAAACTGGAAATGAGGCTTGGAACTAGAAGCCCAGTTTTAGGGCCTCTTTGTCAGGAAATTTCCAACCATTTCCTGGGATTACAGCCTTTGCTGGGTAAAGGAGTAGGCAAGAGGAAGGTAAGGGAATTGTAGTCTTTCCCCTCCTCACATGCTAAAGCACCTTCCATCAGTGGAAGAACTACATCTCCCAGCATATATCGCACCAGGCTTTGCAGCATGCTTTCCTGGGGCTAAGGAGCTCCAACTAGTGAATAGCTGGCTGAGAAAATGGCAGTGGCCAACAGAGCTTCCAGTCCCTGCACTTGCCAGAGAGAGAGAGAGAAAGAGAAACTCTGTTTGCTAGGAAGGAAGAAGGGAGGGAGCTGAGCTGAGGCTGCTGGAGAGGAGAAATGAGGAAGGAGGCAGCCTTGGAAGTGGAGCTGCTCTGAAACCTTGCAGTGAGTTTGGCTTTGGAGAGAAAGGGGGGATGAATTTTTTTAAAGCATGGTTGCCAACTGACCAGAGAAACCCCAGTCTCCCCTGCTCCTATGCCTTTGTTGATGGATCCACCAATATATTATTTGCACAAAAAAGCATGTATTTCACAATAGGGGCTTGAGTTGCTCAGGTTGTGGGGCCTTTCATCCAGCTGTTGTCAAAGCAGAGGAGCAGGGGCTGGGTGTAAAGTTGGTGACTTTCTCAGGGTAGTGATGGTAGGGATAATTCCTGGCTTCTATGTTTTAAGCCTCCAAGCCCAATTGTGTCCACTCAAAAGCATTATAGTCAGTGGAGCTTATATTGTGTAAGGAGGCAAAGGAAAGGAGGCTGAAAGACCAAGCTTGTACATGCATGCCTGCATCACTCAGACATGTGCCTTTTTTGTTTGGGAAACAGGTCTCGCAGAGAGGGTGCTAACACTAAGTAATATTGTGTTGAAAGTACAGGAAAGCAATACGAGTGTTTTTAGCTTTTATTTTAACATTTCCTATGTTTATCCTACATTTTTGGGGGTGTCCTACATTTTTAACATGTCAGGAATTTTGCTTGGATGTCAGGAATTTTGGGGGTATCGTCCTCTTTTGGGGGTTCAGGCATCTGGTCACCCTGGCACTCAAGGAAATTGCTGTACAGTCTGTCCATTTAAGACTATCTTTGTCCATGCCTTTTTTTATTTAAGGAAGTAACAAGTCTGGATAATGAATAGAGTTTACAAGTCAGATAATTGCTGTTTCTTCCAGAATAATCTTACTTTCACTGGTGCAATCAACGGGGATGTGTATGTGTGGAAGGATCACTTCCTAATTAGACTGGTAGCAAAAGCTCACACTGGCCCTGTCTTTACCATGTACACAACTCTTCGCGATGGACTCATTGTCACTGGCGGAAAGGAGAGACCGTAAGAGTCTAACTTGTTTCTGTTTGCTGTTGTCATCAGACTGCTTCAGAGAGAAAGACAACACCATTATTTGGGATTGTGACAGGTGGAATGGAGCAAAATATTTTGCTCTCCACTTTCCCCAGTAGTCCAGGAATAATGCAGTAGAGTTTGTTTTCCTTTGAATGAGAGATAACTTCTCTTTATGTCTTTGTGATAGCTATCCCAGATACAAGTGAAGTATTTTGGGAGAAAATAGACTACCTTAAACTATCCATGCAACTGGGAATCCTGAATCACTTTCTTAAAAGGTTGATGGGGTGTTACATTCCAAAATCAAAACAGAGATTCCAGACTATCATGGTCAATCCGGCTCCTTTTATTAAAACATCATCCATCACATTAATCAGATAAATTATAGTACTGCTATAGTAGTAAATTATAGTAAATCATAGTACTACTAATCTATCCACCATATGCAAAAAGACAGCCAACTTCTACCAATATAAAGTATGGTATGGAGTTTAAGATGATGGCAAGAAAGGGCAATGCCATTTGTGGATTTGTAACATAATACTATTTCACAAAGCAGCCAGTCAACTGATGCAGATGTAAGACTGACTCCCTCTTAACTATGGGAACCTTGGAAACATGTACTGTTTGATCCCAAACTCTTTTTCCTTTAACCTTGAAAAGAGCCTGACTTATGGAGAATGTCCCTTGGTGGCTTCTAGTCATGGTGTCCATATGCTATGTCCATTTCTAGAGGCAATAAGCATCTGAAGACCAGTTGCATGAGAAGACTGTTTTCCTATAACTGTGTTTCTCAACGTTTGTCCTATCCCATACCCCTAAACATTGTCCATCAATTCAAAGTACCAGAAGTAAGTAGTGATGACATAATCGCCAGTTACTTCTGTGTTGGAAGACCAGATCCAACACAACAATCTCTAATAAGAGGCTTAGGGTAGGAAGGTGGGATTTTTCAAGTGTGAGAAAGCATATTTTGGATTGGACTTCCTTCTACTGTATGTTGTGCCCCATTTCTGGTCTTACTGTGAGCGGCAGTTGTCCAGGCTCCAGCAAGTACATCTGGTGGTTGAAGGACACTGGCCTATACTATATGTCGTGCTTTTGAGCTTTCCAGATGCATCTGGTTAGATGCTGGAGTAGATATACTTTGAGTTCATCCCTCAGTTCTTATGATTAAAGGAAATGCCAGTAACTGTCTAACTGCAACTGATGTAACCCTCCTTTAAAAACATCTGAACTTCTGACACCAAGTTGTACAAAATACCTTCTTTGATATCTATTGCCCAGCAATTTGGTTGGAAGATACCAAGTGCTTCACACGTTAGCATCAAAATTCATTTCCACAAAGGTCACCTGAATTTTTAGCCATGATTGATCTGCATCTTGTGCATCTGCAAACACATGATAAATGTGTGCCTCCTAGGCTTGCTTACTGTTTGTTTTCAGGGCTGGGTATGCCTCACCCGTATTATTTTAAAAGTTACATTCATCTTTGTGTCTGGAATCATGGCGAACTGGTCAAGGACAGTTCTGAGGCCTAAAGACATCCTGGATCCCTTTTCAGTACAAAAGAAGGTGGAGCTGTGAAGCTATGGGACCAAGAGATGAAGCGCTGTCGAGCATTTCAGCTTGAGACTGGACAGATAGTGGAGTGTGTACGTTCTGTATGCCGAGGGAAGGTACGTAGCATGCAAATACTAATTGCCTAGTAATTAGCTCTTGATGCTAATTCTGATTGCTGCATGAAACAGTCAAATCAGAACAAGTGATCTTCACTTAAAGAATGTACCAAATGTGTATAGGAAGAGACTTTTGGAAGGACTTATCTGTGTCTTCTGACCATCATGTGAAACTGTTTTATATAATTACATGGAACTGCCTTTTTATTAATTTTTTATGCATAAAGGGTGTGTATGTATGTAAGTATATTCTCCCTTCTCTTTATATACCTCTATAATCACACATGCAGCCCCTAACATAGCTATTTATTGGTACCTTCAGCCCAGAATTTTCTACTCATGATTAGCAGCTGTTCTCCAGAGTTACAGTTTTTCCCAGTCCGGCCCAGAGGTAACAGGAAGTGAACCCAGGAGTTGTGTGCATAATATTTACTTTTCCGTTAAGTTTGCCCCTCCCCTCTCAGGCTGACTAAAGCTGCATTCCCAAAGAAGCTTTCCTGGGAATAACACCCACTGAATACAATGGGGCTTATTTGTGAGTAGACGTGGTTAGGATTGTGTTATTGTACAGTATCAAGTCAGACATGAGACCATCTAGCAAAATATTGTCTCATTTGGCTTGCAGTAGCTCTCCAGCACAGCTCATGCCTGCTCTCTGGTAGAAGAGATATTAGTGTAGTGTCTAGATGCTCTTACATCCTGCATTCAAGAAGGAGATCTGCATTATACTGCAGATCTATCCTTTGAAAATCACCTATCAGCTCTCTACAAAATCTTCAGTACTGTAATCCTGAGAGATGGATTCAGCAGCCTCACCAAATTATACTTCCTGGAGACACTGAAGGGGAGGCATGAAAGTTGAACGGATATATAATAAATACAGATTTATAATACAAATGTCTAATACAAATGTCTAATAATATGAGTTTTTGAATAATGCTGACTTTGGAACATCAACAGGGCAAAATTTTAGTGGGAACGAAAGATGGAGAAATACTTGAAGTTGGAGAAAAAAACGGTGCTTCAAACTTGCTGATTGACAGCCACATGGAAGGCGAGATTTGGGGCTTGGCTACTCATCCCTCCAAAGATATTTTTATCTCTGCTAGTAATGATGGCACTGCAAGGATCTGGGACCTTTGTGACAAAGTAAGGTGTCCTTGAACTGAAACGCATGCTTTAAATCCTATTGGAGATGTATAGCACTTCTAGTTTTGAAACTGTGTGACATGTTTTGTCAACGGGCAAGGGTACAAAGAGTGCAGTTATCCAATTTTACAAATAAGGAATTGAAACTGGAGAAATCCAGCCAAATTAAGTTCCCCTTTACTCTCCTTTACTTTAGCTCAGTGACTCGCAGTATGACTTGGACCTAAGTACTTCAATCCTGTCAACACAGCTGCTCTCCTGAAGTTAAAACATTTTAAGTCCCTTTACCACCACCCAAAAGATATGCAGGCTGGAACAGGAAAGCTGGCTTGCCCATGCTGTATACAGTTCAAGTTTCAGGCTGTTCATGCACCAGCCCATGGCAAATGAAAATTTTCCCCTTACCCCAGAGCTACTACAGACCCAATGAGGCTACTTTGATCTGTGTCACTTGTGTCATGTGTGTCACTGTGTCAGGAGGTGGTGCAAAGCTTAGTTGGGCCAAGCTGCTCAGGAATGGGATTAGGATCCAGCACGTGTGTTCCCACCTCCCGCCATCCATGGGAACAGCAGCCACCCATCCTCCCTTCCACCCAGAACACCTCCCTCCTGCCTTCTTCTTGCCCTCTGCATGCCCCCTGTATCCTGTGCTGGCCAAGCTCAGTTCAGTGTGTCCTTTCCCAGTGCCCACAGTGCTGCAGGATTAAAGCGCACATTAAAGTGGTGCAAGAGTGCCACTTTTGTTACACTCCTGGGCCCATGTAAGTAAGCATGTGTACAAACAGATGAAATGTGCACCATTAGTCCGATCCAGTAGCTAAGCAGGGTATACTTTAGCCTAGTCACAAAATAACGCTTTTCAAATAATAACACTTTTCAACTGGTTGGGAGCAGGAGTGAAGGAATGGATTTCGCCTCCCATTTGCTCTTTTCCCTCCAAACACTTGGTTTTGGGCACTTTTGATCTAATGGAGAGTGTTCAGTGCAAAAGCATATGAGGTAAAATGTCAACCACTGTAGCAAAGTCTGCTCTGTTTGGTTCTACAGAAACTGCTGAATAAAGTGAATCTGGGCCATGCTGCTCAATGTGCTGCCTACAGCCCTGATGGTGAGATGGTTGCCATTGGCATGAAGAATGGAGAATTCATCATTTTACTTGTAAACAGCCTTAAAGTTTGGGGCAAAAAGAGAGACCGGAAGTCGGCTATCCAGGACATCAGGTACTGTGAATAGGGCAGACTTTGCGCTAGTTATATGTAATACCTGGAACATATAGGTTGCTGAGCAGGAATATACAGCTTGTTGACTAGATGTTCCTGCCCAAAAGCAAGCAACAGAGAAGACTAACTGTAGTCTTAACAAACTATTGCTCACTGTTTGTGTTTTGCTGTGTAGAATCAGCCCTGATAACCGATTTTTAGCAGTGGGTTCACAAGAACATACAGTTGACTTCTATGACCTCACCCAAGGCACAACCCTGAACCGGATTGGCTATTGTAAAGACATCCCCAGTTTTGTGATTCAGATGGATTTTTCAGCAGATAGCAAATACATTCAGGTAGGCGTGCATATTTTATCTGTTTGGGGGAAAGGGAATGACATTAGCAACACCCCCTTGTGTGGAAAGTCATACAGAGGTGATAATGTGCCAGACAAAATAAGATAAATGGGAGCTGGTGAAGAGGAAAGGCAGACAGCATAGAAACACAAATGAACTTAAATTCCGTAGATTGAAGAACAGAGTTGGATTTGTCACTCTATTTCTCCTTCCCCTCATTCTGCACTGAGGTATGTACCTCATTCTGTATCTGTACTTAATACAGATGAGATACCTCATTGAAATACCTCATTCTGTATCTGTACTTAATACAGATACTGTAATACTTACTGTACTTGCAGTATTTCTTAAAAAACAACTCCTTAGTTATTTTTCTGAGACAATAAAGTTCCATTCTAAATAATTTATTGATACTTGGTTCAAACCATCCATGAGATGGCTGTAGTGCAGGGGAGAGTCTGCTGCCCCTAAGAACCTCACTCCGCCAAGTATGGAGACTGAAGGCAGGGTTCAGTCCTTGGATGGGATAATAAATAATCAACTGAGTCATTTCTCAATTAGTAGTTCATTAGTTCTTTAAACAAATCACAACAGTTTAGTTTGTACTTCACCATGATCACTTCAGTAGACATAATTATAAATGCATGATTTTGTGAAAATTCATTAAATCACTATTTTAAATCTGAATTTGTCTGTAAGAATTCAGTGATCAAACTCAGCCTTGAAAAGTTAATCTATTTTTAAAATTAGATAACTAACTCAAAAGATTTTTTCATCAACACAAATATGAAAAGTAGGCTCTGACACTATATGTTCAAAAAAATTAGGAACTGCAATTCAGAGCTCTTCTTGCTACCTTAGCAAGAAGAAAGAGGAAGAATCAAATTCTTGACAAATTGAATTACTCACAAGCAAAGTTGCATGACTTTTCTGGAAGGCTTTCATTAATGCAGCCCTTGATGTATGTACTGGATTCAGTAAAATGTTGTTTATGAAACCAGAAGGATTTCATCTACGTCTAAATGTCGGGTTCATCTACATTTAACCCTAAAGTTTGTCTACTTCACTCCTCCCTTCCAGTAGAGGATGACTTCTTCTGGCACAGTGGTAGTTTAATGGGAATCCCTCCAACTATCCCAGGGGAGCATGTTGGAAACATCTCTCCTCCCAATGCTTCATGTAACAGTGTCACAATATATTGTTAATCTATGGAACTACTGCATCTTTTATTTGTTATTTGGTAATTAAAACTGACCTCTGATTATACTGTCTTGATTAAGTTATCTCTCAAATTCTTGGCAAAGCTGTCCCACAAGCAAAGTAGCACAACTTTCTTGACGGGTGTAGTGTTCATAAAGAGTGCCTCAGACAAAGCAAGGACTTAGTTCTTGTTTATGACTGAGAGAGCCTGCATTAGTTAACTATAGATATTCTTATTCTTGCTGGAAACCTCTGAATTTCTATTGCATTTAACTTCAATGCCAAGAAGTGCCACAAGTCTATGACTTTTCTAGTTGCAATGTCAGATTTGAGGAAGACTGAGCCAAGAGCTAAATGATCTGTTACAATATTGTTTTAGTATTACATTTTGTATTGTTGCATTGTAAAGACAAAGAGTTACTGTTGCAGCAGTATTCGTTTTCAAATATTTGTTGTCAGCTGTTCTGTGGCCCCCAAAGGGGCATGATGGTTTGGCAGTTTTTAGAACAAAGAAATGTTTTTCTGACTTTATTTATTTATTTGATATCCCACCTTTTCTTTATGCAACATTTCAGCAACATGATTGTCATTCTGTCATCCCCCCCCCCTCCCAGGTATCAACTGGTGCTTATAAACGTCAGGTCCATGAGGTGCCCTTAGGAAAGCAAGTGACAGAGATGGCACTCATTGGGAAGATCACTTGGGCCACCTGGACAAGGTAATTCAGCTCAGATGACTGATCAGAAAACTAGAAATTAATACCAATGACATGTAGACCCAATAGAGTCAAGGGCCAGGTTTTAAGAGATCACATAATGGGCAAGTATGCTGGATACAATTATCTTCCACCAGGCAGTCCCGTTCCAAAAGGCATACAAAATTCAGTTTGTAGGAGACTCTTTGGAGATCTCTTCTCCACCATGCCTTCGGCGTTTTTTATTGTTTGTAGATCTCAGTAGATTTTAAAGAATGCTTCTTGCTTTAAAGCACTTCTTGTGTACTGCATCTGAAAGTTGTTTGAGATTAATTGCTAGAAGGCATATGTTAAATGTGCGAGGGCTGAGCCAGACAAAAAAAGTGGCAGATCTGTAAATGCAAACATAGCTCTGTCTCCAACATACAGGGAGGGTCCATTTTTAACAGGGATACACAGGGCAGGGGAGAGATGTTCTCTAAGAAACATTTTGCTGCAAGCCAGACACATTTTCATTACTGAAGCTCAACTGAGGAGGACATCTGGAAGGGTCTGACCATGGAAAAGAATGCCCTTGGGTGGCTTGTCTGACTTGTATGGATTATGTATGTTCCTCAGAGCTAGACTTTTGCAGAACTCTTGCCTTTCCCTGGGCATTGATGCTGGTAAGGTGCTACTTGAAAGAACAGTGGGCTACATGAGACTCCCTTCCTTCACTCATAGGAGAGGCTTCTCATACCATACTGAATAGCTGTCTCTTGCCAGAGCTCTTTTCCTAGACATGTGAATTTGTAAAGGCTTTTCTGCTATCATTCCTGGAGGCCAGGAGAGGCAGAGGGCCTTCCTTGCTTCCTCCACTATCATTTGCCTTTTCTCTTTCCCCTTTGGAGCAGCATCCTTGGAGACGAAGTCATTGGCATTTGGCCCCGAAATGCAGACAAAGCAGATGTAAACTGTGCCTGTGTGACTCATGCTGGTTTGAACATAGTCTCAGGAGATGACTTTGGACTCGTCAAACTCTTTGACTTTCCATGCACTGAAAAATTTGTAAGTAAGCTTCTTTGCAGGTAGAGCGGGAAAGGTGGGAGCGATGTGTGTCTTGGTCAGCAATTCCATTTGGATGGGCCCAGATGACCACAGATCAGTACAGAATTGTTTTCATAGGAGGACATCAACACTGTAATAATGTTCAAATCTGTGGCAGGCTGAGGGTGAATCTCCCCAATCTGCTCTCACTTCCATTGTAAGCTACATTACCTCACCTCATGGAAGGGCTGACCCTGCCTGCAAGGGAAGAAAGAAGACCTGCCCATTCTTACCCAAAATTAAAATTGGCAGAGGGAGAGAGCTGTCGGAGGTGGGGGATAAGTCCAGGAAGAGAGGGAAGAAGCAGGGGGGAATAGACGGGGGATTTGAGACAAGAGAAAGAATTAGAGAGGAAGGAAGGAAAAGCTTTCAGTTCATCTATGGTGTTCCTGTAGACATGTTTACTTAGCTGTAAGTCCCATTTTGGTTAGTGGCATTTGCTCCCAGGTAAATGTGCAGGCTGCAGCCTGAGGTGAGAGGAGGGAAGGAGAAAAAAAAAAACAAGAAACCAGAAAGAGTAGGAGGAAGGGGGCAAGAAACAAAGGAGGGAGAGAAAAACGGTGCCAGACCTGCAAGAATACTGAAAGGAAGGGCCTGTGAGCACATTAATCCAGAAGCATTATCCACTCTAAGACCATATGAAACTGCTTTCTGCTGAGTCAAATTCAGAAGGGTTGGTCTACCGTCAGTGTGTGGGCTACATTGGGCAGCAGCAGATCTTCAGGGTTTTAGAGAGATGTGCACAGTATGTAGGCCAAAAGTTTTAAGGGAAAGGATGGTTCTCAGTGCTAGTCCCAATTGTGTAGTGAAGTAAGAGCTTTGTAGAATGTTGGTTTGCAAGTGCAATACACTTGGAAGTCAGTACCTGACAAATCTGACACATTGGAGCAGACAGTTTCCCATCATGTGTCTGTGGGATTTCATGAGCTTTTTTAGACTTTTCATTGTAATTTTGCCAGCTGTCCACTGTGCTGTATGGCAATGCCTAGTCCTGCAGAAGACCATTAGAAAGGTAGTTGTGTGTTTTATATCATTTTTTCATGGCAAGTGTTGCAACCTGATGCTTACTCTCAAAACACTTTTGTCCTTTTTTGTCACAGGCCAAACACAAGCGCTATTTTGGCCATTCTGCACATGTCACCAACATTCGCTTTTCTCATGATGACAAGTACGTTATAAGCACAGGAGGTGATGACTGCAGGTAATTGAACACAAAGTAGGTTGGGGGTCCTAGCCAGAGTGCAGTCATGAGAAAGTCCAGTTCTGATTCCCAACGAGTGGCTAGAGTGGCCTTGGACAAGTCACTCTCTGCCTAACCAGTGGCATAGTTAAGGGGGTGCAGGAGGTGGCAACTGCACAAGGCAGCAAACTTTGGGGGGAAGGAGCAACCAGCTGTGCTTGACACTAGTGTCCAAAATTGTGGAAAAATGGGTATTGAGAATAATAATTCAATCATGTTACTGTGTATATCTGGTGAGCAACCTCCAGCACAGCTGCCAAGGATGGCATTCAGCGATCTGGACTGGGTACAAGGGAGCCTATGTGGTGCCCATTCACGCCCTAGAGTGTGGAGGGGGAAGAGAAGGCTTCTTCTTTGGCCCTGCTTCACTCTCCTGAAGGTTTCCATGCTCCACTGAGGTTTCCAGGCTGCTCACCCAGATTCTGGAATGACCAGGGAAAGGGGCAGAAACAGTGCAGACAAGTCAGTGCCGCTAGTGGCTGTCAGTGCCCACTAGTGCCTGGTGCCAGTGCCCTCTGCTGCCCTGCTGTGCCCAGTGCCTAAAAACATTCTTTATGTTTTACTCCTGCAACAATTGGTAAGTTCAGCTATGTGTTTTTAATGTTGACACACAGCATGTCAGCACTTGGAATAACATTGAAACACAGGTTTGGCATGACACCACTTATTATATATCATTGGAAAGGTAATTTAATTCAGAATGCAACAGAACAAACTGCATTGGAATATCTGTAGTCATTATGGCCAATTAACCAGAAAATGAAAACACCAACAGAAAACGGAACAAAAAGTTAATTTTTTAAAACTGAAAACTGACCATGAGACTGATTGCTCTGAGAGCCAATAAGATTTGTTTGTGTCAGAAGTACATACATGGGTAAATTTTTTTACAGAGAATATTAAAGGGAAGTTCATTAAATGTCATTTTGCCAAAACCAGGCTACCTTGACATCAGTTTCCCTCGCCATCATAAGATCCTCTTCTGTGCATATAGAAGGGAACCATATGCACTGCAGTATATGTGGGGGGTGGTTTGTTCTTCTCCACATTCGCACAGCCCATCTTTCATGGTTCCCCATCATCTTTCCATCCCTATCAGGTTGTCCTTAGATCTTCCTAACCCAGCACGGTCTATTCAAGGATTTTATACAGGCCATGATTGTTCTTGGCCAGGTGGTGGGCATTCTTATGATTGGGTGCATTCACTTGGCATCTCCCTCCTCTCTTATCATAGACCCCTGGCAGTCTGTGGCCACTGACAGAGGAGCTGCAGTTCTAAGTCAATGAGATGTAATTATAAGGTGGAACTAATAAGATGTTAATATGAGTCAGTTCCCATTTTCATATATCATATAGTACAGTTACCTCTCCTAAGTGGTGCTCATCTTATATTTAGCAGAGAATAACCATCCCTCTTTGCCCCAGCACAGTGTCTCTAACCAATAAAAGGCACACTTTTTATTCACTCAAAATTTATTTTATTGGGGTGGAGGGTGAGGCTACAAAAATATTCAGCCCCAGATAGCAGATAAATGCCTTCGCTATGCCACTAGCTAGGGGAGACAGCAGAGCAAACGGGTGGCAAGCTTTTAGGGTGGAACCAGATTTTCCTCCATTTTTTTTCAAAATCCTTGTCCATGACATCACTTCTGGGGCAACGTTTTGAGCTTTGCCCTGGGCTTCTTAGTTATTAGCTCCACCACTAAACCTAACCTTCCTCATCAGGCTATTGTGAGACAAATCCTGTTTGAAGTCCATAGAGACATAAAAATGGGACAAATACCTACATCAAGTTGCTGTAGTAAATGGTGGAAAAGATCAGCAGCCGCAACGAGTATTTCTGGGTTGAAGAGGGATGTGGAAATAGAAGTACTGCTAAAAGCTACCAGGGAAAACTTGACAGCACTGGTTTTCTTCACACCAGATTATACAAATTGCTTCTTTCCTTCCCCTTTTATTTTAGTGTGTTTGTATGGCGATGCCTTTGAAGGCCAATCTCCCCACTGCATGGCTGCTGAACAGTGGATTTTTCCGAACGCCTCTGAGCCTCCCGTGACTGGTATTGTTACGTAATGCTGCATGGATTGTATACATTTGCAAAGTTGACATGCAGTTATATTGAATGCCACAATGAGCCTCAAAAAAGGAAAGAAATGATCTGATCTTTGTTCTAAGGGATATACTTATTGTTCAGTGTGTGTTCAACCTATATTGCCAACTTAAATTTGCACAACCTACCCCATTGAGGGAGCTTAATGGTCAGAATAGTCATTTATGATGCACTTAGCACTTACCTTTTATTGTTTTTTCCTGAAAAGGGAGCTGTTCAAAATTGGAGCATAAATTGGTGTGGCTAGAAAGCTTCAACACTTTGCTCTTGGTGCACTTCTCATCCAAATCAGGGCCCTTAAGGCAGAGGATGCCTCATTGAAGCAAAGGGTTAACATATCCCTACATCCACCCTCAATTCATGGGGGTTACTGCTTAACCACTGTTAAGGGCTGTTCTCATGTCATCCTGAGCCTGGCCACTCTGAAACATTGGTAGATACACAGTTCTACCTGAGTGACTGCACTTGTTTGCATGTTGCAATCCCTGCACCAGAGGCTGTGTATGGAGTTGACTGGAGTGTTAGGAGTAATGGGCCTAGTAGTTTAGTTAAAGGGCAGCCCTAGATTAATGCTGTAGATGAGCATGACCTGAAGGGTCAGTGGCCTTTTGACAAGAGATGCTTCAAATCGCATAAAACTAAAACAGGAATACTTTTCAGGAGACAAAATTTCAAAATTAAGTCATTCCAACTGAGAGAAAGGAGACCCAAGAGGTATGTTAGAGTAAAAAGATGTATTTATATTTTAAAGTACCAAATGATTTTTAAAATATATATATATATATAATATACACACTTTTTAAGTTACAAAACATTATTTTGTTTGCCAGTTTTCTATGAAGTGCCTTTTGAAAGCTTGTTCTGAATGTTACAGGAACAATTTTGTCTGCTTCCTCCTCCTGGTGCTACAATTTCTACAACTAAGGAGGGCTGACTAACTCATTTCTTCTTGCTTTATTCATTCTTTTGTTCTGTTTTTACTGATCTTGATATTTTATCTGGCTCCCATTTGATTCTTTAGTAAAGAGGGAGAAGTGGAGTTCAAGCAGGAGGAATTACCAAGCAGCTGTCTATAAATCAGTCACAAGTTGAAGCATATCCAGCAGGGATTCAAAGGGGAAGAGAGGATGGAAATGAAAATCCATTTCCTACCCCAAGATTCTCTTTGCTTTTCTCACTTGTAAATTGTTATTCTGTAATTGCAGATCAGGCCAGTTAACAGGAAAAACCACATGCTCTGGCCTGCCTCCAAGGAACATCAGCTGTCCTCCACCAAAGTGTTTTGAGGACTTGTTCCTTTTGTTTAGGGCAGTTATTCTTGAGTATGTCAGCCCAGGACCCCCTTCTGAGAATGACAATCTGTGCAGAAACCCCAGAAATGATGTCCTCAACCTAAAGCCATGTGTCATGGCTGGAACTGACTTAACTAAGTTCCGCCATATGTACTTGGAAGTAGGAATTGTGTACAATGAGACTTACTCCCAGGGAAGTATGGATTGCAGCATGAGTATCCCATTGATACTCAGTATCCCATTGATAGAAAGCCTGAGTATCCCATTCCAGGATGACAGCACCCAACTTTGTGACCCCCTGCAATGAAGTTGCAACCCCTCCCTGCAAAGGTATCCCATCCCTCATTTTAAGAATCACTGTTTCAGGGAGTTCAGTGGCAGACAGCTTGGCAGCTAGTGGCTGGATATCTCCCATTCACAAGAACCTAGTAAGAGCAGTGATGAAGGTAGAGTTCAAGGTTAAAGGCCCCAGGACTTAGTAGCTCCACTTTATAGTATGTTAGTAGTAGAAAGTCACTGCTGACTGACCATGCCAAGTCATACATCAACCACTGCTGTCAGTTGACCCTTGAAGAGAAGGGCTTCTTTATAGTCTAATCACTGGGTAAACTGCAATTCCCAGGAGGCACCACTGCATCTTCCACCGCAAGCAATACTGTGCAAACACAGATACCTCCCTACATGAGACCGATGCGAGGCATAGCCAAAGTGCAAACTCCCTTTGTTCCCAGAAGAGCATTTATGCTCAACCTTAGAAACAAAAGGAATAACAGTTTAGATTGAGATAGAGGGTAATTACGTGTATAAATGGAAAAACAGTTCAGTAAGCTCAGTGGCCTACAAGCTGCAGTCTTATTTAAACAATGGACTACTCTAATGCCTTACACTCTATTTCAGATTATAAGTCCCTATGCAGTCTTATTCCTAACTCTAATAAGGAAGACTTCTTGTATTAGATGATGTAACCATATCAAGTGGGTGATGTCAGATGGTCACCTTGTTTGCCTATGTTGTAATGTTGGCCTTTCATATTGATTGTATTTTAAAAATTGTGTCTGAATGAATTGCTATATGGTAAAATTGTGCAAAGATATGTAAGAGCAATAGTGTGTTTAAGTGCATCAGGAAGAGATTTGTATTTGTTTATGGTTTTATTTCAAGTACATTATGCTTTGACCTGATGCTGTACTATAATGTAAATTAAAATAGTAATGCATGAATTTATTTTTCAATTAAGTAAAAGATTTATGATTTGAAAACAACCACGTGTTATCATTGAGCACTGATCTTCAAGGTGTTCCTATCCCTAGCAGCAATCACTTCTTTCTATTATATTCAGAAGGTATGGGAAGGACCTGCGTTTTCACTGCATATCTAACTTGATTGCTCTTACGAGGTGTAGTAACACATGAACAAACCTCAAAGAAACTTCCAATGATAGGAGAAGTCATCATTTGTAGCACTGAGTAATACATTTTGATGAACAGGATTTGTCCAGATTTTTAGCCTTCTGTCCGGGTGTCCTACATTTTGGCTTCATAATCCTACATTTTGAAACTTCGCAATAGTGCACAGTACCCCCTCATGCCATATGTCGTTGGATTCGTATTGATGAGCAGAATCCAAAGCAAAAATCAATTTTGAGATATTTCCTTCCTATCAAAAGTTAGGAAGACTAACTATCAAACACCGAAAAATAAAAACATACACTTTTTGGCAATTTTTTAAAGCGGGTAAGAATTTTGGCCTGGGATTAGGAATTTCGGCTGTGGGGTTCAGGAATAATCTGGTCACCCTGGACTTCTGGGTATATTTTAAGACTGACAAAAGAGTGAATTGATGAAAAACAGTTTGTCAGAAAGTGGGGGACACCTATAAGAATAAGCCAGAGCCAAGACCCAACCAATGTAATCTCTTAATACTTTTCAGTGGAAATAATTCACATTCAGAATCAAGCGAAGAACATGGTAACCAGCTCCAAAACCTTCCTGTACTCAATGCAGTTCACAAGACCATTTAATTCTATAGGCTTTATTGATACTTGAGTTGTTTTTACATTTCACAATTCATTCCACAGACTTAGTTCAATACAGCTTAAACCGCAAGTGTATACATTTTCATTTTTAATTTCTTGCATTAACAAAATGTTCAAAATTTCCAAACACCATTTGCAGCATCGGGGCGCAACCCACTGATCCATGCACAGATGCCGAGGATTCCTAGCATAGTGGAGGAGAACAAGCATGCCAGGTGTTCCTTGCTCCACTTCAAGGATCTCTCAGGATCACACCTTCAAAAGTTCCTTCCACAGATTCAGAAAAAAGACTGTAAACTTGTTTCCTCAAAATAGACTATAAGAGGTTTGTGCAGCAAAGGTTATGGCAGAAGTTGTATAATGCGCAGAGTTCATTTTTTTATTATTCAGTAGATGCTAGTGTTTTCTGAAGATTTAAAAGCTTACATACCGTAGAGCTAAAAAGACCAGTTTTCTGATATTCAAGCACTGTGGAGGAGCTGGACATCCTAAGCTGCTGTGAAACACTATATATATATAATTTGTTTTATATTGGCAATTGATAAAACAGTAAAATTAAGCACAGTACAGCTACACTCAATACCAAAAAGGGCAAGACTTTTCAAGTTTGCTTTAATGGCATATACTTCTAAACATCTCATTTTAGAAAATCTGCAATCAATCTACACAGACCCAGAGACAGTGCTAGCAGAAGTGATCTCCCCGCACTCTGCCCGCAGTCGCTTCTCTCTTGGAACGCAGCGAGACTACCTTGGCCAAAGCATAATATGCACAGCTCTCCAATCTGTTGTATTAACCAGTGCTGCACATGGGGAGATGCAAAGAGGATTAGGTTTCAATCCATACATAGCAGCTTACAATACTTATGATGAACACACATGGCAGTCAAGAACATGTTTTTTCCCTCAAAACACTGCGTTGCTAAAAAATAAAGATCTGTGAAATTGCACTGCAATGTCAAGGTTTTGCTATTCCCTGACCCTCCCCACATAATCCAAATGAATATTCCTCCCCTCCCACTTAAAATATGAACGCCTATTTAATAAAAGTTGTGTCAGGTTTTTCATTCGGCTTTGCGTTTCAGTCCAGGGATTTTAGCTTGGATCCTGTCAAGAGAAACACACCGTTTTAATAAAGGCAAGACTTGGTGAAATTTAATACTTCCTTATGTTTCCAATGCCCTCCAATCCCCAACTATCAGCCCAAGCAGGTCAGTCCACAGGACAGATAAATAAGCAGGTTGTAGGAAGATGCCCACAGCAATTCAAACAAGACAAAATGTTCCCAACGCCAGGTCCTATCAACCTGGTTTGGACATAACTGCAAACATCAGTGATCCACACAGTAGAGCTCTAGGCATTACAAGGACTGCTGATGGGAAGAGCAAGTGACAGACCCTCATTTTGTACTTTCAGATAGCTGAGTTGCAAGATTTTAATGTCTTGCCCATTTCTGGGCAAGTTGCTAATACAGTCACGATACTAGAAGAACAAAAGTCTATCAGCACCTTCCTGTAGTGACTGAAGACACGGCAGGTCTTCCCAAAAAGCTTATGAGGAAGTGGTTCCAAAAGACAGTTGGCAATCCTTAAGCCAACATTATGTAAACATCATGTAAACTCAAGACTTTTTGGACCTTCCCTCCAGCTCCTTCCAGATTCTGTGACCATGGCTGCAATCCTAACCACATTTTCCTGGGAGTAAGTACTATTGCACTCCATGATCAACTTGATGACAGTTACAGGATACACAATTGTCAGGATTGGAGCCAAGGCCCATGCAGTCACACCTCTCCATATCATCATACCATTACATTATACAAGTAATGGACCATATTATCCCCAATTAGCATATTCCAAATCCAATCTGTGATATCAGAAACATTACTGCATTTTCTTTTCCTTTTGGGATATGGGTTCTTTCACAAAGGCTAAGCATTGCTTTAAATTAACTTCAAAATCTACCACACTCACTTTGCCATTGCATCTTTGACATTCTTGTTCGCAAGTCCCACGTAATGGTCAATTTGAGCCTGAAATGGAAAGGAAGAGAGAATATTCCAATTAAATGAATATTACAATGAATTTATGAATTAATATGTGTCTGTGTTTGTGATGTGTTTTATACTCTGGAAAGGCTGAGAGCAGAACTGCTTTTTTCTTAAATCAAGAGAACTCTCCCTCACTGGGGATCTTCAAGCAGAGGCTCAATGAGCACCTGTCGGAGATGCTCTAGGGGGATTTCCTGCTGCAGGCAGGGGGTTGGACTAGATGACCTACTAGGTCCCTTCCAACTCTAGGATTCTATGATTCTAAGATAATAAAATTACATTTTCTTTTTACCAGCCATAAAAAACTTCTGTGTCCACATCGGTGATTCTTGCAGAAACTGGCCCTGAAAACCATGCCATGAAGTGGATGCCTTTCCACACTCCATCAGTACTATACTTTCTTGATCTCTTCACATTTTTATACAGAACTATCCATGCACATGGCACAGGAAAGATATGTTACCAACCCAAAAGGGCTGACATGCAGGAAGTCAAAACAAAGGGGAAGGAAAACACCCAATATAGCACCTATACCTACTGCAGCTAAACAGCCTTAGAAGGCAGGGGGATTTAGTACCATCTGTATCTCAGATTCAGCAATAGGCCTTGTGCCAAAGCAACATGAAATTTAGCCATGTCCAGACAAACCAATTTCACTTTTTTTGATTCTTAATATAGAAGGAAGTGGGTGTCTCTCCCTGCAGAGTTTTGTATGTCTCCATCATGTTCTCAAGAGCCTTTTTTCTAGACTTAAGAGCCACCAACACTAGAGACTTTTCTTGAAAGGGAGGTGCCCCAGCCCAGTAATCATTGTGGACACTGCACCTTTTCAATTTCAACTATGTCATCTTTGAGATATGGCAACAAGAACTGGGATCCAGTACTTTAATTGCATTATAACATTAGCCCATTTGACACTCAAAACCTCTAATGTTTGCATGGAATTAGCCTTCTTTACCATTTCCTCACATTGGGTCAAAACTTTCATCAAGCTGTCCACCAGCACTCCAAAATGCCCCTCCTGTCAATACAGCTCAGAACTCATTGGCCTATATGTGCATTTTTGATTTTTTGCTGCATGTGCATTACTTTATATTTACTGTTTTTGATCCCAAGGAGGATAAAGCAGACCTCCATCACTCTTGGAAGACTATGGTATCGTGCTCAGCGCTGCATACGCTGCATGCGAAGCACGAAAGCCTGGGTTAGATTGTTATGGAGGATAGGCTGTTACCCAAGCAGCAAATGCCCCCTCTCCACGCCACTGAATTAGTCCAATGGAAAGGCAGAACCAATACGATTGGATCCAGCTGCATCGTAGAGCTGGGCTAAAGACAGGAGCTCACCCTGTCTTGTGGGGCCGATCCGGGTCTCAAACCCTGGCCTGCTGGTTAACAGGCACAGTGTCTTACCACTTGCGCCACCCACAGCCCACCAAGGGGAATAACTTGCTCCATATACTACATCATTCCCCAAGTCAAGTAATTGAACCCACATTTATTTAATGGGGGAAGGACCCACATTCAATCTCTCATTTGCTGGTTTCTACCTCCTTTTTAACACAGATGGCCACCCCACTTCCAACATGTGCCCCGTCCATCTTTATAGCCTGGAACTATGGTATCCTACTGGTTCTCTAGTTTCCCCCAGGTTTCCCTTACATCCACTGAATCAATGTTTTCCCTAGCCACCAAACATTCCAGTTCTCTTAACCTCCCCATCCAGATGCCCCTTGGCTCCTGTGGACTTTCTCCCAAGGGTCTTTTTAAAAGCTGCTCTGCTACCTTTTTAATGTTACACACCAGCAGTCTGGTTCAATTTTGATTCATGAAATCTGTTCCTCTTGTACAGGCCTGGCTCATCCCAAAACATTCCCTGGTGCCTAACAAATCTAAATCCCTTCTCTCAATACCATTGTCTCTTTCATGCACTTAGGCCCCTGAACTCTACCCTGCCTCGCTGACCCTGTGCATGTAACAGGTACCTCCTGCCCAATGCTATCTACCAGCTTATCTAGTCATGATGCAATATCCACAACCTTTGCATCAGGCAAGAATCCATCTACCATCCATCTACCACAGACCACCCCGCCCCCCAGGTTCATGACAAATGAATCACCAACTGAAAGAAGTCCCTAACCCTCTTCCTGCAGAGATATATCTTTAGTGCAGTTGAATATGGGCCCATCTCATGAAGAAGGGGTCACCCATAAGGGAATGTTTCCAGATATGTCCTCCAGCCCTGTAACATCCTACTCTGGCAGCTGGGGAGCTTCCTGGCTGCGGGTTGGACGATGCCTGCATATTTCTTGAAGTCTCATGGAAGTCTCTCTACCTGTCTCTGCTTCTCCAGGTCACCAACAAAATCTTCAAGGGATCAGACCCATCTTTGGAACTGCTTACACTGAGAACATACCTGAGACTTATGCTCCAGGGCATACAGTCATACCTGTGATACTCAGTGCAAAACACTGGATAGCCCACACCTTGGCTAACTGCATACTTTTGTGGTTTTGTTTTTGTTCTGGGATTCTAAAGAAAGCTTATGCTGGATTGCTGCCCCTCTTTCTCACCCTGTTACTGAGCCTGCACAGATACTTAACTTGCTCTGATATATCTTGGCAATTTCTTCTAGGAGGCACCTTGTCCCAAGATTACTTGCGCAAAGACTCTCTAGCAGTGTCTTTGGCTGCTCTCTGAAAATTCATTCTGCTATCCCTTCTCCTTAGAAATGAAGCCCTCTGTTTTGATTTCTAAGGCCAGCACATGAGGAAGGTAAAATCAAATGGGATAAATAATTTGGTCATTTGGAGCTGATCTTCTCCAAAGTAGCTTCCCAACTGAAAGCAACTGCCAAGTCAGGTTAAATGAAAGGGACTCCCTCAGGTCTTAGATAACCCCTGCTGAGTACTAGAACATCATGTGTAGCTCAGTGGATTGACAGGGAAGAGGAGCTGAGTCTTTTGCAAAACAGTTTATTCTTAATATGCCTTTAATTTCATTTGAATTATGTCAAAAATCAGACAATATGATGAACTGCACACTTACCTGGTGCTTTTCATAAATAATAGGAACACTGAAGAGTGAAATAAGAACTGCAGGGGTGAGAGAGAAAGACAGTTGTTTAAGAGCACAATCATGTCTACTCAAAAGTAAGCACTATTGTGTTCAATGGGTCTTACTCCCAGGAAAGTGTCTTTAGGATTGCAGCCTAAGTGTAAGATATACAGCAATGCTGAACTACTATTTTGCTTGAAGAAAATGTGCCTGAATCGAAGTAATGCAGATTCCTTGACAAAACCTTGCAATTGGTAGGAACATTATATTCAGCCAGAACACAATGCCCACTAAGAGAGCTGGCAAATCCGATTACACAAACAGTTGAAGAAGTGAGAGGCTTAGTGACCCTGCACAGCCCCCCTGTTGTGACAGATACAGCCCCCTGAGATGTCAACGAAGTATCCACCCAGCAACATGTTTCGAAACAGAAAAGCAGAGACATCAGGAGAAAGAAAAGGCCAGGAAAGAGACACAGAACTCTCTCATCTCCAGCTTGACAGTAAAACAGCAAAGAATTACTGCAGGGTGATCCAAGAAGGATCAGAGGAGGAGAAACTTTCCAGCTCTCCCCTTCAGCCCTTCCCATGATTCATAAGGCTTGGTGATGGTCTTACTTCAAGTAGGTGCTACAACACAAGCACCTCAAGGCCATCTAATCCTCCTGCACAATTCAACTGCCAACATGGTGCTGCATCTTCAATAAATTTGAAGCTGCTGGCTCTTTATTTAGCCTTAGAAAAAGCCAGATTTTCTCTCTCTCCTCCACCAGCCTTTTGCATCATACTTCCCCATCCCTAATTATTTGCTAAAAGGTGACCATGTTCAGTTTCTGGAATTTTTCTTCTTAAACCAAGCACTCCTTCACACTTCTATCACTGTTCTCCAATGCTTTATGTTCTACCAACTTTGTAAAGCAATGTTTCTTAAACTTGGGGGAGAGAAGCAGCGTCAGTGACATGATCCTTAGGCTCATGCCCCTGCAGAAATTTTTTGCCTATCCAAGAGGTGCAACCAGATGGAATGTTTGCCCTCCAAGAATGCCACTCCATGTGAACACACCAAGCATCCTCATGTTTGGACCACTCCAAAGAACAACATTAAAAGTGTCAACTTACCCAGGATCAGCAATGTCATACCATTGAACAAGGCACCGACATAGGTGAACACCCACATCAACACAGCAAACTGAAAGAACAAAGGAGGGCAATGAACGATAATTTAAGGAATGAAATATCCATCACAAACCATTAACACAAACCATTAACTATACACTGGATTAACATGGCGAATCTGCATGCACCTATACATACAATATTGGTTATTGTTATAGAAAATCCTATGTGATTGAACACACCAGCACAGTGAGTCACTGTAAAGCAGCAATTTTCAACCTGTCTGCTGTGGCAAACTGATGTGCTGTGATGTGAGCACAGCAGGTGAAAATTTCTGAAAAATTCTTCTGGCTTCTGCGGCTCCGCTTTTAGGACAATGATCTGTAAGTGGTCTCTCTTCCTCCTCCAGCTCCAAGGTGCTGGCAGAAGAAGGACAGACAGTTCATTATTAGAAACAGTTGCCCTCAAAACAGAATACCAAAGAGTCTCCTGAAAGCTGGAAATGATGTCACAAGAACAAAAAATTATAGGGGTCAGTGTGTCAGGAGACTTAAAAGCACTGAAAAGCTGTATATACTGTAAATCCTGTTATGATTAATAATGAGAAGAAATGTTGAAAATTGCTGTTCCAAAGTAATAGATGGGAAGTAGACATGAATCAGTGAGAATCTAATTTTAAGCATTCTTGTGTTGAATACTGTAATTCTTTTTTCCTGAATAGCCTTCATGAGCCAGACATCTTTGAAAGCAATGTGCAAACCTCAAGCAATGGAAAGGCAGCACTTCAACCTTTCATATGTCAGAGATAATTATAGCCAAAAGGGTTTGTAACAGGATCCGCACAGCCTTTAGCTTCAAGATTGCCCGTCAGCGATCAGGTCAGATCAACAATGACTCAAGCCTCTGACCGCTCCATGTCTGCACCATCCCACGTGGCTGTTTGGACCTGACCAGGTTCACAGCAGAGGAAGGCAGCACAATTTGTCCCCAATGCATCAGACCCAGGCTGCTTCAACATGGTAAAGAGCACCAAGTGCTATTCTTTCAATTTCAACACCACCCAAGGCAGTTAACTACAAAACACCCTTTACACTGCAACAGTCAATTGCTAGGACAAAGTCACCAGACATACTTTCCTACACTGTAGTAAATGCCAGTTCTAAATTAGCCTTGCTTTTAGTTATAACAGCTTTATTAAGTTTAGGTAGCAGTGAATCCAGAGTAGTCTAAACCACTCGCCTCCCTCTTACACACAGTACTCTGCCTCCCCTTTTAAGCTTCACTAAACCCCCTACATCTCCTTTTTCCCGAAGACAGAAAAAACCCAGAATCAGAAGGCAGCACATCTTAGTACTAGCCTCTTTTGACAGACATCTACTTTATGACAGATGACCTCAACACATGCAACTCCCGTCTATCAAGTCAGATCTATCATTCTTCTAATATAGGACTCTCCAAGGTATCAAGCAGAGAGGTCTTTCCTGATCCTACTGCCCGAGACGCCAGGAATTAAACCTGGTAACTCACCCATTGAAAGCTTGTGGTCTAATAGTACCTCTCCAATTCTCCCTCCCTCTCAAACAGCCTACAGTTCCAAAATTTGAAAGAAGAGACCCTCACTGGTAAGCTAACAGTACAACAGGAACACAACAGGTCTGCTGGATCAGGCCAAGAGACCAGCTAATCCTGTTTTCTATATCTCTCAGTGATCTTGTGGACTGATGCTTTGTGGTTCTGGTGTAGTGGGAGAAAGAAAATAACTTTGCACCTATTCATCCGATGCATAATATGTCTCAATCACCCCTACGCACCTTATTTCTAGGCTAAAGAACCCCAAACACTGTAGCCTCTCCTCATAAAAGAGGAGTCTCACCCTTTTGGTCACTCTCGTCTGCGTCTTTTCCAACTCTGCTATATCCTTGAGATGTGGCAACCACAACTGCACAATGCAGATGTAGACTTACCATTCATTTGTATAATGGCATGATGTTGGCCACTTTATTTTTAATCCTTTTGATAACCTTGAGCATGGAATTGGCCTTCTTCATGGCCACTGCATACTGTTTCAAAACTTTCATCAAGATAACCAACCCGGACCCCAAAATTTCTTTCCTAATCCAACACAGGTTCTCAGAACTTACTAGTATATATGTGAACCAAACCTGCATCATTTAATGCTTACAGTGAAGTAAACATGCCATTTTGCTACTTGCACACTCCCTAGATTTAGAGCAGTGGTTCTCAAAGTGGGGCTTGTGTAGGCTCACAGCACCATTAGAGGGGGTGAGCGAAAAGCAGGGTGCCACTATCTTGGAATCTGGCACTGGGTGCTGCCATCTTGAAATGAGGCACTTAGCCTACTTTCCTGGAAGTAAGTCTCATTGAACACAATGGGACTTACGAGTAGACATGGAGCTCTGCCATCACAATGATGTCACTTCCTATCTAATGTCATGTACAGCCATGATATCACTTCTGGAGGATCATGACAGACTGTCATTCTCAGAAGTGGGTCCCAGTCTTAAGCAATGGAAGAAAAAGCAATATGCTAAAATCTGTAGGGGCCTCAAGGCCTTCCAGTCAAAAGCTTATCCTCTGCTGAATCACCAATGTTGACACAGCACATCTGCTTCCCATGACTGGTGTTCGGTAGGGGAAGGGTTCTTGGAGCAAGTTTGCATAATCAAGTATTTTTGCTTTGTTTTTTTATAATGTTCAAAAGTCACTTGTAAACCTTTATGCATTTTTTAACAAAGGAAGAAGTAGAAGTGAAAGGAAACTTCACTGTGTTTCTCGAAAAGCTCAGGAGATCAAATGACAACTGTGATGCCTTTCTCTCCCTCTGACTTTCTCCCCAATGGGAACCCAAGGTGGGAACCTAACAATACTTAATACATGACAGCTGTTCTTAAAAAAATCTTACAATACCTATTTTTTTACATTTGCTTCAAAATATGGCTAGTGTAGCAAGAGGATTTTTGGTGAATTAAGGGTGGTGGGCTGAGCTTTCCACTTAAGTTTTTTATCCCTTCAAAGATGAAGGCTTATTCAGATACAATGTCAAGCTATCGCTGCTGCTAACCACAGCTGATGGCCCAAACCATGGTTTGTGAGTTTTCCAAAATACAAGAATCCAACATTTTTTATAGATGCTTTGTCTTTATCCTCTCTACACCTGCCTTTGTGATTTCATTGCCTCCCCTCTGGTGCAGCACAGCCGTGGGAACAAAAGTAATAACTACAGTTAAACTGCAATCAGTTTACGTGTCAAACCAATTGAAAGTTAAGCTTCTGTGAACACTGTAATGCCTAAACCAAGTTTTAAAAATGCACATCCTGACAAGGCTCGACAAGGAAAAGCATAACGGGCAGCAGAAAACCCACTATAGGTCTTCATGTACACAAGTGTCTCTATTTAAAGTGTTTTTTGGTATATTCCTTTTCCTCAAGAAATTTTTTTTGCCTTCTCTGACTTGCCATAATTTAATGTCTCTAACAGGGATGTCTTCAGGGATTTGTCTCCAACAGAACCATCAGTTCTTTCAACAGCTCCAAGTTATTTGTGCCAGAGTCCTAGCTCACACAGGAGCTTTACAGAGAAGAGACAAATCACATGGGTCCTGCAACAAGCAAGATACAAATTGTCCTAGTGTGTGTTCTTGTTCAGGGATGATGGAAGAAGGTGACCAGCAGAAGACTCTTCACAGTGTTATGTTTATCCCAAATACTGCAGGTTTTAAAAAGGACAAGGAGCCCTTACTCTCACCTTTGTTATGGATATCCTAATGAAATAAAGGAGGAAAGCATACACAATGACACGCTTGAGTTCATGAATATTTGATTATGATTGAGCAAATCCACAGGTCAACCAACTGGCCTGCCAAACATAGCCTATGACAAATTTGGGATCAGCATTTGCATAATATATGTCAACCAAGCGCTTTCTGAATGATTCTGAATGCTCAAAAGCTGTTTCCTGCAGCTTCTTCCTTTGCTGCCTTAATAAAAATATTCATGTGGGAGGGGGTCACTGGGACCACAGCAACAACATGCAAATCACATTTTAGTCTTACTGGTTTCATGTTAAAGAAACCATTCATGATCTCTAGATTCCATTCAAAGCAACCCCAAACAATATTCAGTAATCAAAATGGTTAATACAAAAGCCAACTCTAAGAAACCAGCCTCTAAAAGATACTAAAAAGACTAGAGATACCCAAGATACTGCAGGTGGCACTGGAAAACCTAAGATAGCATCCTAACTCCAGGAATACTCATCATTTCTGGAAGGAGCATCTGCTGCCAGAACCAATCAGGAAACTTTACTGGGTGGGACACGAACTACTCTTGCTCTGAGACACTCGACTGTGGTCTATGACAGCTTCCGCTGTAATAAATTTATTACATTCAGATGCCACAGATGCCATGTTTTTCCATCCATGGAATGAATACTGCTACCTCTTATCTCATATTATGCTGAAATCATTTCAAGACTCAAAATTCAAATTACTCTTCTGTTTTCTAAAAATGTTCCAACCTCACCTGTAGTCTGAAGTAGTATAATCCTGACAAAGGTTGACTCTTAATGGAAACTGGATTTAACATGAGAATGAACTTTACTTCCCCAAAGAGAATGAACTTTAAAAACCCCAAAGAGTTTCAGTATTTTTCTTCTCATGACACACTGACCTCTATAGCCTTCACCTCTCGTGATGTTAATTCTACCTGTGATGACATTTCTGGATTCTGCAGCTCAGTATCCAGGAAACTGTGCTATCATAGGCATGTCTACTCAGAAGTAAGTCCCATTTAGTTCAATAGTACTTACTCCCAAGAAACTGTGGTTAGGACTGCAGCCTTCACAATGAATTGTCTGCCCCCTATCTCCGCTGGCTCTAGAAACAGAGCTGCAGAACCCGAAAAAGTTTCACCTGTAGTTGCACTCTTCTTAATAACCTTCTCCAAACCTGTTATATTACTAGGTCATTAAGTAAAGATTTAACTCAATTAATGCCTTTGTTGTATACACTCCTTGCCAGACCCTTCTGGATGTGCAGGTTGCCAGAGACTGACAGTTCTTCATTGCACTTAGTGTGTATTTGTCGTGTATTTGTACAGACACACTGCTGAAGATCATAGGAGAAATAGGAGAATTGATTTGTCTCATTAGGAGTCTTTTTGTTGTTCTTTGACCACCATTGCATATGTGCTCTGTCCTCAAGGAGAAGGTTGTTATGCAGTGAGCCCTTGTATTTTCAAACACTTTTGGGTACCTGTGCCAAAACTCCCATGACACACCTGTTGAAAATTACTGAACAGAAGTTATTGCACAAATGTGAGGCAAGAGTGAAGCTTATCAAATTTTATCCTTGACATATTTTTGCCATGCTGCTTCTCATCCTCAGTATCTGTGAAAACTTCCCATGTCCGAAACATCCCATATTTAATCACACTACACTTTTAGTGTAGCTGCTCCTCATTCCACATGATTCTTCAGCTACTGCTGGCATGTACCACTTCAGATTCAATCATCAACAAACATGGACAGAAGTGTGCAACTTGCTACTTCAAATATCTCTGCCCAGATATTTGGTGACTGCCAAAAGTCTCTGGCTATCACCACTGACTGGGCAATTTGCCATATATTCTGTTAAAAGGCAACTGAAAATCAAAACATGACAAACATTCCTGATGGTCCCCTCATAACCATCAAAGCAGCACAACCATGATCCTGTGCACATCACACATTCATTTCACAATTATCAGATGGCCCCTCTGCCCACCACAAGCCATACTACTAATGCCAGTACATAAATAAGTACAGTGGTACCTCACGTAACAATTGCCATGTGTAACAACTGATCCATGTAACAAACAAAAATTTCTCTAGGATTCTGTTTTGAATTGTACTTCACATAACAAGCACACTCATTGGCAGTTGGGGCAGACGCGCTGGCCGGCAGCCCTTTTAAAAAGCGTCTTGTCTGCCTAGTGTGCCTGCCCATAGCGAAAGCAACACTTCTGTGCTGCTCCTCCAGTGGCCGGGTGTCCACTAGGCAGAGGTCAAGAACAGCAGTGGAGAAGAGGGAAGCAGCTCAGGGCTAGCCAGAAGGGAGCAGGGGACAGACACACTCAGGATGAAGAGAAGGAGATAATGGGGAGACACTTTGAAAGTGTCTTTGATTACAGAAGAAAGTGTCTTTGATTGCAACCTCCTAACTTCCAGGAAACTGTCTTTGATTGCAGCCTCCTAACCATGTCTCCCCAGAAGTAAGCCCCATTGTGTTAAATGGGGCTTACTCCCAAGAAAGTGTCTTTAGGATTGCAGCCTAAGTAGAATTCATAGGACTATTCACATTGAATGCATGTTTTGAATTCAATTCCAGTGTTTTGTCATCATTTTTAATATGTTAATATTTTTATATAAATATATTTTGGGTTGTGGAATCAATCACCTGAGTTTTCATTATTTCCTATGGGAAAATCCACTTCACATAAAGAACGTTTCATGTAACAACCATGGCTCTGGAACGAACTTAATTTGTTACGTGAGACGCCACTGTACATACTACTTATTTAAAACAATTTTTTAAATGCCAAAAACCTTCAAAGGAAATATCTTACCTTCAGAGAATCCACCAAATCATCCACTAAGAAGAGGCGCCTGAGCTCCTTAACTGTGCTGTTGAAATGGCCAAGCACAACATGGCTGTATTTTTTGACAAGCTCTTCAGACACAGCAACATCTTTATCCAAGTAAGCCCTGGATGAGAAAAAGTGCCATTCATGAAACACTTGGCAGTCACAGCTCTCCAATTAATTTCTCAGTAGGAGCACAGTAGAAATCAAGAATCAAAGACTACAGACATGTCTGAAGCACTGGGTTTCTCATGGATATTTAGAGCTGCAAAGCTATAAGCACTCAGCATTTAATGTTACTCTTTCCAAGAACAAGAGTAATTAGTTAAGTGAACAGCAAGAAACAAAGCATTACCATTTGAAGCAGACTGAAAAAGTGAATCAGACCCCCTTTGGCACCTTCTAGGAAGATTTGGCAACTGCAAGTGTCTTGCCTAGATACCACTGGACATGCCATTTCATTGACCAAAGAACGTTCTACTGGAACTCAATATCTGACTGGCAATCAGTTCTTTCATATGTCACCTCCAACCTCAAGAGGCTCAAGCAACTCCATTTTATATATTAACCAAAGCACTACTGTATTTACTCAATTATAACACTCACCTTTTTCAGCCAAATTCAGTCTCCAAAATCAGGGTGTGCGTTAGATTCAATGTTAATCAGAACTGAGTAAATACAGTGTTTGATTATAAATGCAAGGTGCGCGTTAGATTCGATGGCACATTATGTTCAAATAAATGTGGAAATCTGCCCTCCCTCCAAGTCTTCCGCAAATGCAGTGCAGTTCCAGTTTCAATAAACTAAAGGAAAACAATTCTCTATATACTTTAAGTATGCTTAAGTATTGCTGCACTCATGTTCTACAGCCAAAACATCAAAAAGGCAGAAATGCTGTTTTATGTGCCATCCATTAAGAACTATTGTACTGCAGGAGGCTGGATGAGAAGAATGTGGACAGGGATGTAAGGCTCTTGCCAGAATTCCTGCCACACCAACGTATCAGTTACTGGTATATTGAATATATTTTTTATATATATGAACTTCAAATTCTTTTCACAGCTAATTCATTTATAATAAACATGTAAATGAATACAATTTTAAATTTCAAAATTAGAAATCCAGTTCAGTACCGGAAGGGATAGATAAGGGCCTATCAAGACTTGCCTTGAAAAAGAAAAAGTTATGCACATGTCAATTTAGCAACTTGCCCACTTGAGTGGTTTAGGCAACTCAGTATCTTGAAAATGAAATTATAAAGGCCTGCCACAAAGGGCTGTTATAAGTATTACTGAAAATATTTTAACGTTTAGGAAGAAATATTCAGTATTGTTAGACTATAGATGTAGTTTAAGGTGTACTGTATTGAGGTTTATTTCTGAGTAAACCATTACAGACATTTTGGCTCTTTCAGAAGATATTGTTTAGGGATTCAAAGTCTGGCAGTTCTGAATTTTCACAAGCTCCATGTGATTGTGCCTCTCCCCCGCCCCCCCCCCCCCCCCCATCGCGCAAATCTGAGCAACTTTATTTTGATATCAACTTTGCAGTGGCAATAGCTGTAGCTGTTAGTGATATTATATAACTTCATGCCATTTTGTAAATATTTTCCAAAATCACCATCCCTTAGACTCAAGATAGTTTGGACACCTAAGTCATCCAAGTACAACTACTATTCCCCTCCCCTACAGATCTATCCCAAGAGTAGGAAAAATCCACTTACCTAAATGGATGGCCTTCATCAGACTTTTGGATTGCCTGAATAACTCCCTTGTATATCCTAAAACTGATGGTCCCTGACAGGAGGAGCAAGGCAATGTAAGCGACCACACTTACAATACTGAACACCGTTAAAGAAAGCAGCAGGAACAAGCTAGTTCCAAACACCACGCCTGTCTTCTTAACGTCTCGCCAGTAAAGGAGGTCAACAACTAGAGATTAAAAAAGGAAAGCAGATTAGCACACAGGTTTCTAATATTCCCACAGTCAAACACCTCCTGTCTTGTTCAATCAGAAATACAGGTGTCATCCTATATAAACAGCATGAGTTGCAAAATTGGTATACATGCAGTCCACCACATTGACTACTGATATGCAATAATGGGGTTTTGTTTCCTATACTGTAGTCAAATGGAGTAGTCATCTCTGATGCTTTCAGGAGAGAAACTCATCACTTCTTGAGGACTGGCAAAACTTATTCCACTTGGGCCAGCCAGCAAGGAACACACACATGACAGAGTTTCACTGCTGTGCAAAGGTGTCTTTCCTAGTTTTCAAACTGTGCAGAGGAGCACAAGTGTCTCCATTCTTTAGGCCGGGGTGTTTTGTTTTTTCTTTTGGGCAACTGGAATGAGAGGAGAACTGCAAGAGAGGAGATTCTAGTTGGACATTAGAAGGAAATTCTCAAAAATTAGGGGGTTTGGTAGTGGAATCAATTCCAAAAGGAAGTGGTGGGTTGTCTTTCATTGGAGATCTTCAAGCAGAAGCCTGACTGGCACTTGCTAGAAACGCTCTATGATTTCCTGCTATGAGCAGGTAATGGACTTAAGTCCCTTCCAAGTGCTATTTACCAACTAGTGAGAGTTTTCAGAGTCAGCATGGCTACTCCCCCTTCCCATACACACATCGATACAACAGATTTCTAACACCAGGTATCATGGGGATAGTTACATGTGCCAAAATGGATCCCATTTCCAACAAGTTTGACTTGGATCAAATAGCTAAAAATGAAGCTCTTAAAGCTCAAACCATCTTCTCTGGCTAATTTACGTCACAGCTGGATTGTTATGAGGCTACTACAAAGTTATGAAAGTAAAAGGGCAAACAGCTTTTAGGGGCTGTATTCTAACCTTTTAATTGCACTATTCTGATGATTTTACAATTATTGCAATTGATATTTCATTCTTATTTTGGCATTTAACACTATCTACATTGTTTGCTTGAACGGACCATTTATTCAGAGGAGAAAAGAGGGATAAAAACATTTAAATAAATAGATAAAAATTTATATTCCACCTTCTCACCTAGAACCCACCACTCCTCCCCAGCCCATCTCATTCAGATACCACTACTATTAAACGTGAACATACTAAAAATAACCAACGTCACCATAAAAAACATAACAGCAAACAAATGCAGGAATATCATAACAAGTTATCAGTTGCATTGACCTCAAAGGCAGTTTGAAACAGCCATGTTTTGACAGTTCATAGAAAAGCCAGCAACAATAATCAGGGCCAAGAGAAACACAGATGCACCCACGACCATATGGAAGATGCACCCCCTATACAGCATGCCAGCATTCTGAACACAGAAAATGACAAGCAACCTTTAAACTAAGGATGGATTGTAAACACATCTTGTTTACAAATTAGCCTAGATTTTTGGCCCCCATCCCTAAAACCTAATTGTGAGACACTCTGAAATACAGATACTTGAATGTAATACTGATGAAACAGCCTTTGGAGGATAGTGATTTAAAATATTGAGGCAATATTTAATGCCTTCCAGTCCAGTGCAATATACAGCCCAGTGCTATATACAAAGTTTCATTTTAATGCAGAAATATTATTTCATCTTCCTTCCATGTATGGGTACATGCAATACACACAAATATACTGCATGTAGGTGCATAAATAAAGCAAAAAGTTTTTTTAATGCACCAATTAAGAGATTTTTTTTCCCCATCCACAGGTAATAAGCTTATTCATAACATTTAAATGATTTGCAAGGTAAAAGCTTTTTAGTACAATCCTAAGCATGTCTACTCAGAAGTAAGTTCCACTGTGTTCAATAGTATTTTCTACCAGGAAAGTGTGGTTAGGATTGCAGCCTTTTATGTGCTTTTAAATGCAAGCAAAATGCATCTAAGGAGGAGCACTCTCAGTCTCTCCCCAAAGGCACATTTATTTTAAATCTGAAAAAAACAGAATACTACAATTCTTGTCCTTCAAACATAATAAATTTCAAGGCCTTCTCTAAAGCAAATGTCCCCGACTACATTTGGCAAGCAAAAACCGTCACTTGGTATATCTAAAAATAGCACTGCCAACATAGAGCTTTTCTTACACAGCTCATCCCATTACTGTTTTTCCTCTGCTTTGCTTTTAAGCAAGTGCGTTGATAAGGCATGCTGCAAAGTCTTCCTCAGATTGGTTTTTTAAAAAACGATTTTACAGCCACAGCTGTTCCACCAAAATATTTTTCCTTCTATCTCAGGAATGCTCTTTCCCCACAACACAGCCAAAGAAAAATGTCTCCTCCTTCATATTTAACTCAACTAATGCCTCACTGTTCAAGAGATCACACTCAGCATGTAGCATGCACAAAATTCTCACTCACCGTTTCTGGCATCCATGTTGTGGGAGTTTTGCCTGCATGCACTCGGCTTTTACACAGCCGACTTGCAGGGCTTTCTACTTCCTGCTAGGGCACGGAGAGGTCATCTGATACATGCAACTGCCTACTATCTCACCACTACACATTTGAAATCCTGGTATCTCTACTCCACTTTTAGGCTTTGGGGAGAGACAGCCAGCCATGGATTTACGTGGCACCTAGTATTCCTCTATACGAAGTGACTGCATCAAAGCATACTTGATAATATTCTCAATACTATCCTCAAGCAACAATTTAGAGTGGTGATTACAACATTTTGCAGGATTTGTTCAATTTTGGGTGTACAGAACAATGAGAAACCTGCAGGAAATAATGAATATCCTGCAGCATTTGAACAAGCATCTATAACTCTGGAACATACAGAAACATTAATTCAATTCTCCCAAATTAGGAAAATCCCTTTCAACCAGCATGAAAACCTAATGTTTTTCTCCTTTGAAGATTTAGAGAAGGCAAAATAAAAACAACATATTTGTACACATTTGAAGACTGAGAACAACTAATGCATGCACTTAAATCACTGCTTAACCTGGGCTGTGATTCCTTTTTTTTTTTAAATGACAAGTCACCATACCCCAAACTGGAAAAGAACAGGAGAAAAAACATTCAGTTAATCTACACCTCCTTCCATTTTTATAGATTGAAGATTAGATTTGCTATTAATGGGCTCCTAAGAACAAAGCCTACATATTATAGAAATCTCCTCTACACAGAAATAGAACAGGGGCGGAATCCAAAGTAACTATGGGGAGTCTTTGCTCCGGTGTAAGAACAATTTTCTCTGGATTGCAATATGAATTTCCCATAGGTTTTCACTAGCTGGTGCAGTAACTACGGGTGCATGTAAAGTCTCTTACGTGCTCCTGTAGTTACTCTGGATTGTAGGGCATGTCAGGTATTCCTTCTACTGCCAAGGCTAGTAGAAAATGTTGAAAATGCTTTTTGTATCAGGGAGTATTCTATCCCTTATCCCTATTCCATATGCTATACATAACACAAGTTTGGAAGAGTATCCACTGCCCAGTGCCCCATGTTGCTCAATGGTTCTCACTACCCGGCAGAGAAGCCAGCTGCCCAGCAGGAATGTCCACTACCTGGTAGTACGTGGTGCCCAGTGCCTAGTATGGAAACATGGTACTCAGTGCCTGATAGAGATGCCTGGTAGGGATGCCCAGTGTCCAGTAGTGCCCACTGCATATTGGTGCCCTCTTCCCCTGGTGAATGTTGGCGCCCGCTGACTGTCAGTACCCAGCACCGGCCAGTGTCGATTGCCTGGTGTCAGTGGACTGTGGTGTCCCATGCCTGGTGCCCAGCAGGGAAGCCCACTTCTCAGTGGTGCCTGCTGATGCAGTGTTGTCTAGTAGGGAGGACCAGTGCACAGTGGTGCCCACAGCCCACTGGTGCCTGGTGGTGCCCACTGCCTATTGATGGTGCCCTGCAGTGCTTGCCAGTGCCCACAAATATTTATACTTTACTCCCAAAACAATGGGTAAATTCAGCTAGTATGATATAAGGCAATCGTGTCCAATCTTTTCGGCAAGAGGGTTTCATTGTTGCATTGTGTAAGGGGCTGGAAGAAAAAAGTTTATTTACATTTTGAATTTGAATAAATTTGCATATATTTACACAATATATGTAGATGTTTGGATGGATGGGCATTACTATTGGTAGGCAAGTGGGAAACGGGAGATGGCCTCAGAGCTGGTAGTTATTCCAGTTCCAAGTCCCATTCTCCTAGCAGCCAGGATCTCTTCTGCTCAGATTTGTGCTGCGTCCAGAGGTGATGTATATACAAGTAGAAAAATTGGGGCTGCAGCAACCCTACCCCAGAAAATCCATGCACAATCTAAGAGGCACGAGACACAAATGACAGTAGAAAAGAACATTGTGAAAGCACAGTGGATCCACCACCACCAGATTTGAGTTGAGAAATAAGTAGTCCAACCTTGGTTTTGTCACAATATTTTTCACATTCCCTTTGGTACCTGTAAAGTGGTTAGTCTAATACACTCCTGCATACTATCCTCTGAGCAAACCAACACCATGGTTCTTGGACATTCCCCTACAGTAGGAAAACACATGGCATTGCAACAGAAAATATAGTGAATCTCTTCTCATAAGAGTAAGTGCTCTGCTGATCAGGCCAACGGTCCATTTAGTCAAATTTCCGGTACCGCACTGTGGTCAACAAGATGCCTCTGGTAGCACACAAAACAAGATACTATCCTATTGCTGTTCTCTTGCATCTGGCATTCAGAAACAAGCTACCTTTCTAAGATTCGGAAGTATAGGTCAAGCCTTCTTACCCATGGATTTTTTATCTATGGATCTGACTCACAGATTCTCCTGACCCACACTGAGCAGAACCCTGCTCTAATTATGTCTGGAGGGTTGTGGGCCAAGAAATGCAGGTTTGTGCACACATTTCAGGATCCTTTCAGGGAAATATTACTGCCAAGGATGCCAAGCATGACTACATATATAAAATTAAGTTGTCATGACTTGTAACTTGTGATAGAATTTACCTTCATAAATCTGATCTCAATCCCTCGCAAAAAGGCCCTAAGAACATAAGAACAGCCTCCACTGGAAAAGGCTACAGGCCCATCTAGTCGAGATTCCTGTATCACACAACGGCCCACCAGATGCCTCAGAGAGCACACAAGATCCCTACATTTGGGTGCCCCCCCCCCATGCATCTGGCATTTTGAGGTCATCCACCTCTACCTATACCTATATACACCCCTCATGGCTTGAAATCTTTGATGGTCCTTTCCTCTAGGAATTTGTTCAAATGCTTCTTAAAGCCATTGAGGCTAGATGCCATTACCACATCCTGTGACAGGGAGTTCCACAGACCATCCACAACCTGGGTAAAGAAATATTTTCTCTTGTCTGTGCTAACCCTCCCAACATTCAATTTTAGTGCATGTTCCAAAATTCTGGGAAAAGAGCATCCCTCTATCCAACCTGTCCATCCCCTGCATAATTCTTCAAGTGAGGTCATCACATTCTGAGACATACCCTACAATCCAGAGTAACTACGGGAAGACGTAAAAGGCACTTATTCTAGATTGCTTTATGCATTTCCCATAGGTGGCACCATAACTACATCGGTGTAAAAGGTCCCGTAGTTACTCCGGATTGTAGCCAAAGAGTTGCACAGATTTATTACACACTGGGTAAAGAAATTTCCTTTTGCTTAACTCATCCATCAGTCCGTTAGTGAATGGACGCTGGCTCTGAGGTTGTGTGAGTAAGAAAATTATATATCCCATGCATAATTTTATGCCTAATGTCCCTCTTAGGCAGCTTCTTTCTAAAGTGAAATACCCAAATACTTTCACTTTCAAGGGAAGTGCCCTAGCCCAGTAATGATTTGGTCATTCTTTTATATTTTTTTCTATGTTCCACTCCAACCTTTTTAGGGTGTTGTGACTAGGATTGGTCACAATATTCCAAATGTGGTCTTGCCATTGATTCATGCAATGGCATAATGGCAGTTTTATTACCAGTTCTTTTTTAGTTACCCTAACCATGGAATTGCCTTCACAGTCACCACACACCACATTTGCAATTACATCCCTTAGAGCAGCAGGCCTCAGTGAGTCTTGAAAGACTATGGTATCGTGCTTGGCGCTGCATACGCTGCATGCAAAGCACGAAAGCCTGGGTAGTTTGTTACGGAGGATAGGCTGTTACCCAAGCAGCAAATCCCCCCTCTCCACGCCACTGAATTAGTCCAATGGAAAGGCAGAGCCAATACAATTGGATCCAGCTGGCATCGCAGAGCTGGGCTAAGGACAGGAGCTCACCCTGTCTTGTGGGGCCAACCCGGGTAGAGCACTTTCCCTCATTTCAGGATACAGTTGTTGCTACCAAATCCCAGGAATGAATCAAGGGACAGAACTGTTTCAAACTCACCCTGAGGCAGTTGGATGGTTAGTAGAGAGCCTCTCCCAAGCTTGATGGGCCCCTGTTCTTATCCAATGTGACATTTCAAATTGCATAGTAAGAGTTTGTGTCAGAAAATCCTTTTTAAAAATCCCAAAGTCCTTGCATAACACAAGAACCATAATGGTTTAGAGCTGCAATCCTAAACAGATGTTCCTGGGAATAGGTCCCACTGAATACAATAGGGCTTACTTCTGTGTAGACATGCTTAGGACTGCATGGTTAGTACAGCAACAGAAAAATCTAGCCAACTCCAACATCAAGCATGTTCTTCCCACCATTGTTAGCCTAACTGATCAGAGGAATCATAAAGCAAGAAAAAGCTCTCCAGGAAACATTTTGTTAAAAATAATGGAGACATTTTTTTCCAGTGCAACTACAGGAAATTTATTAATGTCCATATATCCATCTTCATATGCTTCCTGGCTCAATCAGCTTATTAGTTCTCATGTCCTTATTTAAATGCACACCCTTATATGAACAATCAACGCATCAAGCATCAGTAACTTTTTGAAACAGCAACCATTATACAAGCCACCTTATTCATCCTGCTCCATTCCAAAATTGTCTGCCTCCATCTCCCAGATATGTTTCTCAGGGATCTATCCTATCTACAGATACCAGCTGGGGGGAGAGGAGTATAAGAGGTTCAGGCAACACCCAACTAGTACTACCAAAACAACCAGGCCTCAAACCCTATATATAAAATACAAGATAGGAAATTCTGAAATGCTTTCATTTGTGTTGGTTTAGCATAAGGTGGGAATTGGGCTGGGAGATGGAGACACACTATAGCCTGAAATTGTTGAGAATATTGGGTTAACAAGGATCTTGCCAAATTCAGAGGTGCAATTCTTTTTATGCATGCAACAGGAAATGCTCCTGCATGAATTTATCCAGCATTTCCCATCAGATAAGAATGGAAAACTAATGCCTGCATATCACACTGGCCTGCTTCATGCAGGTGTAGTTAAATACTTGCCGATCAGTAAGCCCCCAAACCAATCAAAATTGCTAGTGAATTAGACCCAGGACAAGCTGCCCTTTTTTAAAAAAAAAACTGCATACAGTATATTGGATTCGAAGTGTAGAACCTCTAGCCCAGTGATTTTCAACCTTTTTCACCTCACAGCACTGAAATTGTCAAGGCAAACCACATCAATTGTTTTTACCATTGGCAAGGCACACCAGACTGTTCAAATCCCCCAATTTTCCGATTATTGAATGTTATTCCCCAAATTCCCCCAAAATTCAACCAGCACACTGGTTGAAAATCAATGCTCTAGCCCATCAGGGGTGTCAATGCAACGTGCGTTCAGATGCAAGATCACTGGGAAATCTATTCCCAAAATGGGAAATGCTCCAGCAAAACAGGTGTACCTCCCTTCATGCAACTTCCACCCTTGCAGCCTGTTTCACAGTTGTGCGTCAGTAGGTTCTAGAAGCAAAGATTCATCTGCACCAAACTCATCTTGGAAACTGCAGTTGTGCCATTTTTCAAGCTCCCTACCTGTCACCAGGTCACACACACTTTTTGTTTCTGTTTATAACTTGGGAGGGGAGAAAAACAAAAATCCTGATAAAGTGGTACCTTGCTTAACAAGCGTTTCACATAAAGAGCAAAAATTTCCAAGAAATCTTGCTTCACATGACAAGTTCCGCTTCACTTAACAAGCAAGCACGCTATGTGCATGCGTGCTATGTAGCCCTGACGCTTCATGCAGAGGCTCTTTAAAAGGGCTACTGGCCAGTGCTGCTGTCCCTAACTGCCCCCAACTTGGGGGCAGCTGCCCTTAACTGCCCCCAAGTGCTCCCACCGACCACCCTGAACCTCCAGCAGCAGCCCAGGTAAGACTCCCAGGAAACTGTCTTTGCAGTCTCCTAATTATGTCTACTCAGAAGTAATGTTGTGAAGGACTGCAGCCTTTGTTTCTTGTTTGTATTACTCCCAGGAAAGTGTCTTTAGGATTGCAGCCTGAGTAGACTTCTTAGGATCATGCACACTGAATGCATGTTTTGAATTCAATTCCTGTGTTTTGTCATCATTTTTACATCCAGTTAATATTTTTATATGAATATTTTTGGGTTGTGGAACCAATTGTCTGAGTTTCCATTATTTCCTATGGAAAAATCTGCTTCACTTAAAGAGCTTTTCACTTAAAGAGCATGCCTCCGGAACAAATTAAGCTCTTTATGTGAGGCACCACTGTATGTCAAAGAACCAATTCTCACTGCCATCTTGCACATACAGCTCATGAGTAAATCCCGTTAATCCCCAGGAGGCTTTCTTGCAAGGAAGTATGTTGTGAAGGACTGCAGCCTTTGTTTCTTGTTTGTATTAGGACATGCACTAATCTGTTTGTGGACTTTGCCCCCTTCTTGTGCTTAAAAGCAAGCTGCCTGCTTATTTCTTTGACAAGGCCTTTGCAGCCAAACCTTCCAGAAGAAATTTTCTAAGGTCTCATTTGGTTTTGGCACAAAATGGCAGCTACAGGATGGGCAGCAAATTTTACATATAAAGCAAAAAAAAACATTAATGTGATTCAGAGTGTTTATAAATTGCATCCTAACAACAGTACAAAAGTTGTGCACAGGATTTTGCGCAACAATCCTGTAACAGACCCACATTTGGCCTATGCCATTCCTATGAAACTGCCTTCTACCCTGTCTTCTAGATGGGCTGGTGGTGTAATTTTTTGTTTTTCCAGTGGTTCTCAAACTTTTTACTGTTGTGTTCTTAAAGGAGCTTTGGAAACCCTAAACCACCAGTGCACATGTGGAACAATGCAGTGCCAAGCCCAGTGTTGAATACTGGTTAACAGCCAGAACACTGGAAGAATGAGGGGGAGGAAGGGATGAGCAAATCATGCAAGGGGCAGATTGTGACTACTTATGGTGTGTATGTGGAGTCCCTACACTTGCAGACACTGCTCTATAACGACTGGCACCAGATCTCAAAGGTTTTAGGTTAGAGTTTTATCTAACTCTGAAAATGCCAGGGTCTGCACCAAGACCTTCCACGTACAAAGCCTTTGCTGCACTGAGCTATGGCCCCCACTACCAATGTCCCTTCTGCTGACCCTACTAATCCTGCTTCTGCCATTTGGACTAAAGGGGATAAGTACAATCCCCCCCATGTGGCTTGAGGGTATATCAGATGCTCCGGATCTCTATGCCCCAATACTAAAGAAATCCTCTATCAGGAGAAGCCTTTAGACACTTCACTCTCTATAATGAGGTTATTTTGTTTTCTTATCAGCCTGATGCAACTTAATTCACTATCTAAAAGTAACCTGTTTATTTACCAAAAATGGGATTTCCCACCACTAGAGAGAAATCACAACGGTAGTGTTCATACTACTTTCCTTCTCTCCCCAATACCAAATCCCATTGTTTTGCACATCCAGTTTAGTGATTCTCATAAATTCAACATGTTGGTAAAATGGAAACATTTCAAGCAGCAGAGGGGAAAAAATCACTAGGACCTATTTCAAAGTGGCTGAGTTATTGTCATTTTTGTATGTTTTTGAAATGCTAGACTGAGACCTTTAGGCCCTGAATCAGCCCAGCCAGATTCTCAAACATCCACACACCTCAACCCCTGTAGGAAAGTATTACTTTAGCCAAGTAGATTAAAATCTGGGGGGGGGAACCTACTTTGTTCTCCTGATGCAATCCAAAGCTTCAAAGTTCAGGACAGATTTAAATTCTTATACTTTCACAACACAGAGAGAACCAAGGCCGATGGGACAAAGGTCAGCAATTTAACCCAAGCTGCTTATTTGGCCCATTTCAGTTCATCCAGCTTTCATAGGAATCTGCTCCACCAAACAGTTCTGCACTGATTCAAAACAGTTTTTTAAATCAAATCATTAAAAATGACAATCTAAAAACAGCCTGGTAGAGGCAGAGAAAGCGACAATTAATGAAAACTTGAATTTTGACTTTGCAGTGTAGTTCTTCGGTCCTCTTAACCAAGCAAAGAGGCTCAGTGGCTAAAGCACATTTGTTTTACAATTACTGTACACTGAATTAACCACAATTGTGTTCTCTCACTCACAGTTATGCACACATGTCCACACTAAGCAGAACTACATAGAGACTGGCCCTGACATTTGTCCAGCCAGGGCATACCAAAGGCAAGCTGTTCTGTGCCATCAGGTGACAGGACTTAATCCACTAAAACATTTGCAGTGTCAGGACAGATCCCTTCCCAACCCTTGCTCCCCATATTTAAAATTAGATATTCCTCATCACTGATCTCCTAACAGTTGCTTCCCCTCCCCTTTTAGCTCTCATGTCTTTTACAGTTTATCCCTCCAGAACATGCAAGCTATTAAGCCTCTTTTGTTTGGAAGACAACACACAGCATCCTTAAAAGCTTAAAAAACAAAGCAATAAAACTGCAAATACCTTTATCCTTCCAATTGCTTGGCTGACTGTCCATCTCTTCAAAATGGATCTGCCCTTCCAGCTGGGATTATCAATTATGCATACCAATGGAAAGGCTGCCTTTGGAGAAATAATGTACTTGGGAGATGAAACATCAGGCTTCCTCCAGCAGAGGTCTGCAGTCTCTCGCTTGCTGCACAACTGCAGCAGGACTTAAGTCACCTGACCGTCTTCTGGGTGTGGAGCAGACTGACGCAGTGCAATCTGTAACTAGGCTACTGATACCTCCAGCACTAATTCCTCAATTCAATCTGCTTACCTTAGCAACTGTTTGCTTGTTACTGGTACCAACATTCACGCAGGGGCAGGGGGTGCAGGAAGAGAGCCTGCAATTCCTCCCCCCTTCATACAGCTTTTCCAGGCTGTATGCAGCTGAATGCTTTCAGGTTGCGAGAGCGTTATGGAGGATTGTGTAAGACAGATCATGCATTTGTTATGATATAGTGAGCCCTTATGAAATGTGTCTCCCAGAGAAAAATGCAAAACAAGAACAAAGCAGCCATGAGATGGGAGAAAAATTAAAAATTCAGCACTTGTATTCTGGCAAATATATTTATGGAAAACATTTGAAGACTACGAAGAGTTTCACACATGCCATGCCCTACAATCCAGAGTAACTACGGGAGCAGGTAAGAAACATTACGTGTACCCGTAGTTACTGCACTACGTAGTGAAAACCTATGGGAAATTCATACTGCAATCCAGAGCAAATTGTTCTTACACCAGAGCAAGGACTCCCTGTAGTTACTCTGGATTGTGCCCTTATACTCACTAGTTGTTACAACCACCTTATAGGGTGGGCCAGTATTATCTACATGTTGCAGTGAGGAAAAGAAAAGGTTGCTAAAATAGAGCTTCACTGAAAACCAACCAAGTTGAAGACCAATGTGAGATCCTAATCTTTGGACATAGAACTCATCTCTTAGCTGGAACTCATCTCTCACCTTTCACAGCTCTTTCTCAAATGCTCCAGAGTTATATTATTATGTGTGGCTTGGGATGCTCATTGATTAGTCAGTCTTCAATGTAAAATATAGGGACAAAAACATGCTGCACCCCTTTTACTCCCTTCTGGTTTGATTTGCTAAAAGATCTTAATGGGTGCCTACATCATGGAAGGAATATCCTTCCCAAATTTCACACTTTTAGGTCCAGCAGTTTTGACTGGGTGGGTGGGCCAGTCAGGCAATTTTATATCTATATACGAGGGTGATTCAATAAATAAGGTGAATTTTTCTGTATAAGGACTTCTAATACAGATAGAAGCTTTTTTTTATTTTTCAATGTAGTCTCCCAGCACTGTCACACATTTTCCCCATCTGTGGACAAGCTTCCGTATTCCCTCAGCGTATAAATCTTTAGATTGATGTCTCGGCCAGTTGCTCACAACACTTTTGACTTCATTGTACCTCTCGTGAACGCTTTCAAGGGACCAAACAGGTGAAAGTCTGAAGGGGCAAGGTCTGGGCTATAAGGGGGATGAGGGAGCAGTTCCCAGCCCAGCTCGTTGATGGTCTGCACCATTTGGGCTGCTGTGTGAGGCCTTGCGTTGTCATGATGCAAGATGACTCCTTTTGACTGATGACCTCTGCGTTTGTTCTTTATAGCCCAGACCTTGCCCCTTCAGACTTTCACCTGTTTGGTCCCTTGAAAGCGTTCACGAGAGGTACGAAGTTTGAAAGTGACGATGAAGTCAAAAGTGTTGTGAGCGACTGGCTGAGACATCAGTCTAAAGATTTTTACGCTGAGGGAATACGGAAGCTTGTGCACAGATGGGAAAAGTGTGTGACAGTGCTGGGAGACTACGTTGAAAAATAAAAAAATAAAGCTTCTACCTGTATTAGAAGTCCTTATACAGAAAAATTCACCTTATTTATTGAATCACCCTCGTATATAAACCCAGAATGATGAATGAATAGATTGCAGAGTGCTAATTCCAATTTTACAACTGCACCTTTTTGTTATACAAGTGTTCAACTCTTCTTTCACTACAATTGTCCTGACTATAAATTTTCAATTTGCATCACTTTTATATGCCTTTATTTTTAAGTACAGGTACATTGATGGAAATTTGAGTTTATATCTCAGAATTGTTCTTTCAAATTGGCCAAATGCATGCAAGAGGCAAGCATTTTACATTTCACATCATATTTATCAAGCCTGTTTTCTTTGAAGCCTCACAACCATTCGGACCTAGTTAGGATCAATTGATATGACCATCACAAATAAACTTTAGAGTCATGCATACCCATTTCCCTTTGCATACTCTCATTTCATAGTTTGTGACAGCTGTAATATACCATGAGATACAAAACATACATTAAAATGAGCAAATTATCCAAGAAAGAAAACCGATGCAATGTTCTGAACAAAAATGCCTGACTTATCATTTAAAGAATTCTTTAATACTTGAATTCCTTCAAGTATTGCATCTCCAACAAAAATTGAAGTTTAGCTGTAACAAAATTTAATGACTCCAGAAATTGAAGCCTTAAGAGCCAAACTACATGTCACACTAAGCTGACATTTTGGTACTGCATGTATATTTAACTTGGGGGGGAACAGAAGCGGGAGTAGAGAGGAACATAATGTTAATTCCTTTAAAGGGGCTATAGATCACACATGTTAAATTGGCGGCCTGAGAGCTGCATGTGGCCCTTTGCAGGCACACGTCTGGCTCTTGAGTGATCACCCCACCCTCAGAAGCAGCTCAGTAGTGGTGGCAGCACACTTGATTTTGAGCCAGAGAAAGAGCCCAGGAGGAAGGAGGGCTCATGTACAGAAGCAGCAGCTTCCCAGGATCGGAGAAAGAGCCCAGGAGAAAAGAGGGCACTTCTGAACAGACATGCAAAAAATAGGATTACAGCCCTCGGGAGATACCATTAATGCTATTGCGGCCCTCTGAAGACACCATTAAAGCTAATGTGGCCCTCTGTATGAAATGAGTTTGACACCCCTGCTATAGATGGACACAGCATTTTACAAGAATCAGCAACGAAGATTACGTTTCAGCTAATAAGCACTAGATGGCACCAAATCCTCTGCCAACATTCACATGTATTGAGCTGTACAGAGGCAATAGATAGGAATAATTTTCATAGAAGAATACTTAAGACAGGATGAGTGTTTTATCAGGGCCAAAGAATTAAGCCACCTATCCCTCTCCTAGCCAATCACTCACTGGAGACTTCAACTGCTTTCTTAGCATGGATTTTTGGAGATTCCTTGCTTCAGTTCTGTTGTTAACTCCGAACATTTTTGGCTTATTTATATCATGCTGGTTTCATTTTATTTTGGTTTTTTCCTTTTTTAGTGCTATTGATAGGTTGCCTGACCTGTCCCGTCCCATTGTAGGGACCATTTTAAATTAGTTTTGTATGCCCTTTCAGTCTGCTAGTAAAACAAAACATTTATAAAATAAAAAGGCTTATGAACAGTGACAAGAAAAATTACCTCCATGAAATCACACAGGGAAGCTGTACAGGAAAGCTGGTTCATTCTATTTTACAGGCCGATATTTAACAACAAAAATATATGCAGATTGGTAAAATGAACTAAATTCACAGAAGCAGCAGCTAAACTGAAGTCAATAGAGTTTTTACAAAAATTCTAACAACTGAATCCTTCTGCTCAAAACATCTACAAACACAAAGCATCTGCAAACAAAAGATACATGAGCCAATTGAGGGAAGAGTTTTGAAAACCACTGATAAATGAAACAATGGATGGGAGAAAAACTTTAGAAAAGGGACAATGGAGTTGCAGGCAGATTTTCAGTGAAAGGGAATGCCAGAGTTTTAATGCCACATCAAAAGGCCCATCTTTCCAAGTGTTATTAAGACTTATTAATAATTCATTTAGAGCTATGTCTAAAAGAGTGACAAGCACACAAAAGACTGGACAAGAACACTATGAGGAGCTCTGAACAAAGATTACTGGGCAAGTGAGCAGTAGCAGCACTAAGCAGCAGAAGAGTGTGAGGGCAGGGACACAAACTCTTTCGAAGAAGATATGGAGGAAGCATGGGTGTCTGACTGAACTGCAGCGGAAGAAGAGTAACTACAATAGATATAACCATCACTAAATGAAAATATAAGGCTGGTTCCTCTTCACTTATGAATATGAATTCACCTATAAAAAGACCAGAGCTAATTCTACAGTTCCCATATAGTTTGTTTCCAAGGCACTGGGAGTTCCAACTAGGGTTACCAAAGTCATCTGAATTTAAGGTAAAGTACTACACGAGAAAATGAACCTTAGCGATGGATGTAACTGAAGATTTATTCTTCCTCTTTGTAACATATTTTTAAAAATGGACATGAGCATGAAAATATTCAATTATGCTTGGCTCTGAATTCTGAAACAGTGAAAAAATAGCATTTTGCTATATACATCATATATTAAAATTATAAATATACCCTTCACAACTCATTACATGGAGACAACAACCTGGAAGATAATTTTAGACTCATTTCAAACAGATATAAAAAAATGATAGTTTGTACAATTCAACTTAAAATCCACTGGATACCAAAACTACCAACGTAAGTTCAACCTCCTATATCACTCAATCATTACAATTGATTGATTGATATGCATTAAGAACCATCCAATTGCATAAGTCTTTGTGACCCAAAGTTTAAGACCATGGCAGACCAGTCTGCAGAGCAATATATCACAGAAGGCAGCATGCAACAACCTGCAGCAACATTAAAGACACACAGCTCAGAATGTCAGGTGCAGCACCAGGATGCAGGCATCTTGTGTGCTACCCAAGACACCTGGTAGGGCACTGGATGCTGGGTTAGATAGACATATGGTCTTAGTCCAGTGGGGCTCTTCTTGTGTTCTTAACAGTCATGTTTCCTATAGAGCTACAACTCTACTGCACTTACAGCACAATCCTAACCATGTCTATTCAAAAGTAAACTCCATTCTGTTCAATGGGTCTCACTCCCAGGAAAGTGTCTTTAGGATTGCAGTCTTAGCAAAGAAATTCCCATATCCCATAACACCGTTCTGCCCAATGAAAATGACTCATTCATAAGCAGCATGCAAAGTTCATGCTGTCTATTTACATAAAACTGGGCTACCTGGGGACAAAAATAACCACTTTTATATAAAACAACCATCCTAATGCATATATTAATGTTTTTCTTCCAAGAATCAACTTGATGCACCTTTAAATATTAATTAACTAGGGTCTAAATTATATATGGGGATTAAAACATGTGTGACTTGATGACATTTTTGGTGTGTGGAAGAAAAGACAACTCACCAAAGCTTTCAAATTATTCTACTTCAATGTGTTTTCTTTTTCCCTGTGTTTGAAAAGGTCAGAAAGGTAATTATGCAATGCTTTAATACTAAATGCCATGGCTGGATAAAGAATTTGACTGTTTTAAGTTTTAACTAAGCAGTCAATTTATTAACAGTATTTGCCAGTAAATCTAACAGTATTTACTAGTAAAATATAAAATGACCCTTTCCTGTTCTGATGGCCATGGAAAACAAGAGTTTGAGCACATTCCTAATCTACTCAAAAGTAAGCCACATTGTTTTCAATGAGTTTTACTCCCAGGAAAGCGTGTTCAGGATTGTGACTCAGATCTAACAAGGATACCAGCTATAATATATAAATCAACTTGCATATATCAAGTGATATGTTCCCATTTACCCATTTCTGAGGGATAAACAATGATAAGGTTTGCCACATTCATGTCCTATTTTGCAGGCAGCCAAAAACTTTAGCTGATAGTCTTCTCTCATTTTATTGCTTTAAAAATGTTCTTAGGCACCTGATGGTCCTTTAGGTAAGCTATAAATATTTAAGATAAGTAACAAGGATGCTCATCAAGACAGGGCCTTCATCTAATCCAGGAAGTATCTTAATATGTTTTCATTATTATAACAGTCAATTTGAATATTAGCTAACTTGCAACAAATTTTCCCCCTTGGGAAGTAATTCCCCAATAGTGCGCCACGACCAACATGGCACCACGATGCACTCATGGGGGCACACTGCATAGTCTCATCCCAGCTCACAGGACCAAAATCATCGAATGAAAATATGCAGCTGACTTATATAGTAACACCGCTGTTTTGACCGAACTTAGCGCTGTCCACACTTCTTGGCATTAATTTCCTGACTATAACCTGAATATGTAAGAGAATGAACTGGAATCTCCTGCATTAAAAGAAGATCCTAAAGCCTTCTAGTTGTTTGAGCAATATCCTGATGTGTTTTAAATCATGACAAAGAAACACTGGCAAAGTGGAGAACACAGCATCAACATCAGTTTTCAGAAAATCAATAGCTAACCTCACAGCCAAGCAGAACAAAACACTGTCCACTTTACAAATCTGATGGGAATACAGATTAAACATATGTCCAAAAGAGCAGTTTTTGCTCCACTCAGCATGGTTAGGGATGCAAAATGGGTTGCTTACTTTCACATTCAGTAGAGGGAGAGCAACTGGCCCTCCTCCTCAACCCAGCAGTACCTTTTCTAGGAGCTGTCTGCTGGTGTTCTTTTGCATCTTTCTAAACTGTAAGCCCTTCTGGAACAGGAAACCATTAGTTACTTGATTTTATCTGTAAAACACTTTGTGAACTTTTTATTGAGAAGTGGTATACAAGTACTATTAAAAATAATCCCTTAGACGTGCTATACAAATAATCATTCAGCTTAATAAAGATTAATTTCTCCCATGTTGGTCCAATTACAATCTTCTATAAAGAAAATTCTAGATTTTCTTGATTAAACAAAAACTTTATGGGCAGTAAAGGAGAGACTGAACACAATGGCATGAGATAAGCCCAAAAACAGTATTTTCATTTTGACCCCCAGTCTATGAAACACTTCCACACAAATTGTGGAACTGCAACCTTGGATTATTTTTCATTTTAATCACAAAGAAACCAGAAAAAGATTAACAGCACAGAATGCAACTCAGAGGTATCTCACATCAAGCTAAAGAAGCCCTGTTCCAGAAGTAGCTTTCCACTGAGTCAGAGGCTTATGTATAATTCACAGGAATCTTTCAACAAAGGCCATAGTGTTCTGGAGTGGAAAGTCAGAAACAACTGGAATGCAACAATTCAATGCAACAAGAAGAGGTAAAGGACCCTGCCCAAAAGGGAGGCAGAGAAGGAAAACCTAGTTTCAGCTGGCAAGATTCTTTCAAGAGTTTCTATAGCAAGCCATAAACAATAGTGGTGGAGCTAGTTTCAAAGTTTCCAGAGTTTTCATTTTGTCTTATCACGCAGATGCTGAAAACTGCAACAGTAAGCTTCCTTTCTCTGTATCAGTTCCTAATTTGCATTTTTTTTTCCTGACTGCCACTCATTGTTCTGAGAGGCTAAGAAGTAGTCAACACTAGTAAGTAGTAGAAGTAGTAAGTGTCAAGACTAACTTCTTTATCCCCTCTTTTTTAAATTCCCATCAGGCTTCCCTGGAAAACAATTCCGGATGCACTGAACCCAGTCTCTTCTTTAATTGTGTCCATTCACTAGTTTAGCTCAGATTTGTTGTAGTAAAGGTTTTGCTTGTTGTGATATCAACATATATATGACATTTACTAAGGAAGTGATAACCCCCTTTCCTTGCAAAGTTCACAAGCTACACTTAGGCCTTAGAAGAAAACACCAAAGGGAGGAGAGAGTGAAGTATGGCCAGGGGTCTTTTTGAGGTGGTGCTCACCAATATTGAGCACCTCTGTGCCCCCCCCCCCCCAGTAGACATGCCTATGACTACAAATAACATTTTCATGGTGAGTCCATCCACATTTTTAACATCATTACTGTGAGTACCCCCACCTTGATTTCTAGGAGGGGAAAAAAGCATGGGAGACGAACATGCATCAACATGGTTAGGCCCACATTTGGGCTACATTTTAACTGGGAAAAGAGAAGGGATTCAGCTGGAGGCTCTACAGAGGTAGAGGGCTGAGAACATTTGAAAGACTTGAGAGAAGCAGCATCACACTGATATTCTGGAAGGAGGACCAGGCACAAGGTGTAGTACAGAACAGAACAAGTTGTTTACAGAAACAAAAGATCTGAACAGTTGGTGGTGGTAAGCTGGAAAGGCAACACCATGTGTAAACAGAGAAGGGGGCTGGATTTTGTGCTAACTGAGAGAGGGAAGAGAAAGGTGAGAGAGGAAGCTGAGGAAGGGCACTGCATAAAACACAGAGATAAAAGATTCTGGCAGCCAAACTCTCGCTAGGGTGCAACTACTGTATTTTTTTCAAATCTAACACTCACCTTTTTCAGCTGAATTCAGTCACCAAAATCAGGGTAAACATTAGATTTGATGGTTAATTAGATTTGATTAAATGAGGTGTTTTGATTATAAGTATAGAGTGTGCATTAGATTTGATGGCACACACGATTTGAGTAAATGTGGTATTTTTCTGAATTACCAGACAAGCAATCACCAAATTGCTATATCACAAAAAATCCTCCTTGTGGTGTTTACAATTCTTCTACAGTGCTGCATTTCTTTTAGGATGATCTGGGCACAGGGATGGACAATATGTACCACTCACATGAGGGATGCTTTTCTCTAACCACCAGATTCACCTTCAGACAGGAATTTGGAGAGTCCATTAGTATGAGCCAAGGCCCTTCTAACCCAGCTTTCTGTATTTTACAGAATACTATTTTAGCCAGATGCCTCAGGAAGCAAACAAGACAAGGCACCAGCATCTTGGTGCTTTCCCCCTGGAGGTAGTGCCAGATAAATTGATTTCCTAGTTTACAATCCCGTATAAGTTTCATGATACCAAGTACAGTGAGGTTATTCTACCTAAGCTAGCACTGTCTTAACATTCCACAGTCACAACCTCTTCAATTAGCCAGTCCTGTCACTCATCCTCCAGCATCCTGTTTCAATAGTCAGTCAAATGCCTTTACAAAGGGACAAACAAGAGAAGCAGCCACCCCTGCTGTTTGTCCCAGCCAATTGGTATGCAGAGTTACAAGCTATCTAAACTAGTGGTCATGATCAGATTGTGAATTAGCAAAACCCATATATTAAGTGTACATTCTAATACTAGGAGACAAATATTTCTCTTTTTAACCACTTTCTCATAAGTCCTCCATAGACTTCCCACCCAGGTATATGCTGCAACTTTTTTTATCATTTTCCATTTTCTAATGTCAAGAATGCATCATCTCAAAATTCTAAATACAGCCACAACACCAATGTCATGTGTTTGTAATTTTCAAATGCTTTTCTGATAATTAACATGAAATTCCACTGCTCATTGGCTAGCATTTCTGGTGAACAATCTATCATCATCCAAAAAAATCAATGGGCTTAAAGCACACTTAGATTTTTTTAAAAAAATGTCAATGTTTAATTCTTAAAGTTACAGCTTTAATAAATTTTTTTTAAATAGCCTCATTTAAAACCTCATGTTAGTCTAGGCATAATGCAAAAATAGCCTCATTTAAAACTTCATGTTAGTCTAAGCATAATGCAAACATCTCTTACAATTCAATTTGTGACCCTCTTAGGAAAGGCTGTCTTTGTAAAACTGTGGGAAAATATTTGCCTATCATAATACAATGGAGTCATGTTCTCATATTACAGCTTGATACAAGGAGCCAGGGACTTTCAAGTCACAACAGATGTTCTGCACTAATCCAGTGGTATTCAAAATCAGGATTGGGACCCCCTTGGGGTCCCAAACTCAGGTCAGGAGGGTCATGAAATGGTGGGATCTGACATCTAGGATTTCCATTGAACATAATGGGACTTACTTCCAAGTTGGCATGGAGAAGCTCTAATATCACAGTAATGTCACATCTCAGTAAGTTTGACAGTGGGTCCTGGTCAGATTAAGTTTGAAAGGGTGTTCTGGGCTGAAATGCCAGAATACCACTATACTAATCCATCTGGATGATACTACATTCTTCCTTTGGATCTATTTCCTACCAAATCTCTGAAAGTGGCTCAGAGTAAATACTTAAACAAAAGGCATCAGTATCTTAACCATTACTGGCCTCAGAGAGCACGCCAACATAACATCTATCCCTTCCAAACAAAGACCAACAAATGACAGTTTAGAAACAAGCATAATCACATCATTCATGAACAGGAAAACATTTCATCTAATAGTCACTTAAACTGGGAAGGTGCTTTGGATAACAAGGAAAGAGGAGGACAATTAAAATCACCTCATTCTGAGCTGAAGTAGCCACAGAGGTGTACAGCTAGATAATGAGACATACACTTTGGAAAGACACAAGCCATGGCATGCTAAACATGCTGATTAGTGAAATGCAAAGGAAGTGAAAGCAGATTACCTGAAGGTTTATTCAGCTTTCTTGAAAACATAGGGGATAATTTCTCCTTTTCTTTAACTCCTCTCTCAGCTTCCTTTGCTATACTGACTTCCTTTCCTATACTCTCTGCAGGCAAAGGAGGCACCTTAGCTGTTTCAAGAACTTCTCTGTCCAATTTTTCAGAGGACTTTTCCAAGGGAAGATCTTGCTCTTCAATTCTGACATGTATATTTTTCAAAGACAGGTCCTCGGCTACCTCTTGGTAAGGCAACTGCCTCAGCTCAGTTTTGATTGCATCAAGAATTTCACTACTTTCATCTTTCTTTAGTGCACCCTTTTCTGTTGCTCCTGTCACCAACTCAGTATCCTGATAAGAGATTCTGGGAAAATCATCTGTCTCTGGAGAGGATTCTTCAGTCAGCACATTTTTATGCCATGTTTGATGTTCCTTAGAAATATTGAAATCATCTGAATAAGTGTTGAATTCTTCCTTATATGTGTGAGCGCTCTTTTGCTTCTTGGCAAGGTCTGTAGCCTCCATCTCTGCAGACCAGCCTGCAGGCACATCTTTGAGAGGTTCTAGCTGGGGCTGGAAGGATTCCAGGTAGGGCTTGCTAATAGGATGCTGCAGCTCCTCAGGTTTCTCCTTCTGACCTTCTTCTGGCACAAGCTTAGAGGCAATTTCAAGTGGTTTCTCTTTCACAGCTTCTCTCTCTTTCTGAACAAGGTGAAGTTCTGGCTGAGAAACAAACAAGTCACTTTTTCCAGATAATGTTGGTGGTGACACTTTCTCAGGACGCTCCGGATATTCAGGCACAGGTTGTGAAGAACATTCTGTCAAGACTGTTTTGGAATAATCTGTAAAGGCTGGAGAAGCAGATTCATTGGAGACCTTGGTTTCTTTAACTAAATCACATGCAATGGAGATATAAGAATTCTCCAAGTCTTCTTGAGTTGTACCATTCAGAGAGTCAGGTTCCTTAGCAGCAATTTCAACCTTTGGTTCCTGCACCTGGGTTGCTAGTACATTCATAGTCTCCTGGTAGGATGGAGGCTTCTCAGTCTTTTCCATTACATTCTCATAGTCATTAGAAGCAGCAGCAGCAGTAAAACTTTCTGATGAAGAGACTTCAGGTGGCACAGCAGGGGCACCTACTCCTACTACAGTGCTTGCATTCAGTGGTGCTTCCATAACAATATCTGGCAAAACTGGGGATGGAGCTGTTTCTGTTCCTTCTTCAAAGGAGGGACAAAGCTGTACAGCAGCATTCAAATGCTCTTGCAACAATTCAGATGTTTGGACCAAATCAATCTGCGGTTCATAAGCAAGTTTGGGGCTGACAGCATCATGCAGTTCACTCTCATACGCTTCTTGAACCAAATCAGGAGTGAGACCTTCAGGCATATTAGCCACAGCATCAGAAGATGTCATCAGCAGACTTTCTGCTTTATCAAAATCAGCTTTCTGGGCCCTGCCAGTTGCCAACTCAACCGGGGGACCACCACTCTGCTCTGTGCCAAAATGAGCCTTCATTTCTGCTATCTTTTTCTCATCTGTTTTATTTACAGAAGCCTGTTCCTCTACCAGAGGTAGAGATTTAATCACATTGTTCTCAACTGTCTCAGCTGACTCAAATTTGTCACAAGTAATATAAGTTTGCAATGATTCTTTTGTAGCTTCTGGAGTGCTTGGAAAAGAAATATCTTCATTGCTGCTTTCACTATCTTTTTCAAAATCTTTCTGAACTGGTGGGGTCTTAACCTTCTCTGAATCATATTTATCTATGCCACTTTCTAGCTTGCCATCTGCCTGATTCTTCACTGAATCTTTCAAACCAGTATTTTCATTACTAGCCCATGTCGATTCAAAAGGCTTGAAGTCTGCATATTCATTACGGTTATCTGAAAGAGCCACTTTATCACTAAAATCATCAACATACTTTGTATCATCAAAAAAAAAGTCTTTATCCCGCTTTGAAAACAATTCAACAGGTGAGTCTGGGGAAGAGTCCTGCTGATACACAGGAAATTTTTCTGTATAAGAACTGACTTTAGTGTCTACTGCTGCCTCAGGCTGTGATAGAGAAAAAAGTTCTGCTCCACTAAATGGGGGTGCACTTCCTGAATACTGCAGTTTTGAAGCATCACCATCATCTTCTACAAGGAATGGGTTTCTTGCATTTTTAGGAGCTGCTTTAAATGCCTCAATTTCAACGTGATCATAACTGCCTTTTGAAGAAAGTCCATCTGATATTGTATTATGGGCTGCATGTTCTTTAAAAGGATTGACTGAGAGAGGAGAGAGGGAAGGAAGAGAAGCAGTAGCATCAAGCAGGACAGCGGCAGAATCTTCTTGGCTGGCCAAGTGTGCACGACTCAGCTGTTCTTGCCAGTCCATACCTTTGTCTGTGGCCGTGGACAGAAAGGAAAGTTAGCAAGAGTGCAAGTGCTCTGAAAGTTAAGGCAAGTTTTAATGACAGCTTCCAAAACAGTGGCTAGTTCAACCCTTATATCTGGGAAGATTAGCGGAGGAGCATGCATTATTATTAAATTAGCCAAAGAAGGTAAATGTTAATGAAGCAGCAAATTCTGAGCAATCCACTTAAGGTTAGAGAAAAGTTCAGAACCATGCCAAGTTCCCACAATTTATAAAATCACCCAAGTGGTGTGTCTCATTTCTTCTCCTCCCCACTGCCCCAGCTCTTTAAAAAAAATCTTGTATATACATAATATCCACAGACTTTTAACCGCAGTTAATAGTTTATGGACTGGTAGACTTCCTCTCCTGCTCTTCTGAACCCCTTAAGCTTTTGTGGATCTCCCATTGCTATTTAAATACTGGATTTCCCCTTATCCAGTGCCTAAAAGAGCTTGATTACAATGGGAATCTTGTTTAGTATAAAATGTAGATAATAAGTACAAACAAAAAACTCTGGGTAAGACTGGAAGAGAGAATTCATAATAAAAGAGAATAAAGTGCTAAGCCTGCAGCCCCTTTTTTCATCATGGTTAACAGAATGGCGGCACTGTTCAGACATCATGCTGAACAACCATTTGATCATGATTTTAGCAAGATGATCAAATCTCAGGATCACAAATAAGGGAAGTATGCTTGCTAGTTCTGTAGTCTGTGGTGTCCAAATCCAAGGTTAATCTAATCAAAATTTGTGAACAGTCTCATTTGCCAACTGCTATTAAAAATTGGAATATGAAAAGTTCAGACATGATAAACCATTTAAATTAACAAAATGAGAAAACCTCCTTCCATGAGCAGAAGCCCAAGGCTTATAACCTCTGTGCTACATGATGATTAATATTGTGGCATTTGGACTAGGTTACAGTGTTAACATCAGCACTGGTCCATATTATCTGAAAGAAGAAAAGATCTCAAAAGGTAACTGCAATGACTACAGAATGCTATTAGCACTAGAACTACATTAACTCATTACAGTTAAAGCTGACTCTCACCGGCAAAAGCAACTCTACTGTGAGTAGATAAGCTGTAAATAGTGGCTACAAGATGGTCCAAGAATTTACAAACAGCTGTGGTTTAAGTTTAAAACTGACAGTGTCAGAGTATGAATTTTGAGCCAATAAAAAACTATGTTTTCTAAATTTAGCAAACCTGGTATTCTTGGAGCCATGCCAGCTTTTAGTATACATCTAGAGATTATTAGTGGGGAGAGGAAATACTCAAAAGACATAGCACATACTCTAATACAAAGGGCTAGCTGAAATAACTTGCCTGAAGGAGAGTGCATCAAAGGTTCAGATGCAACAGGAAGAGCAAAAAGAGTTTCATCTGAAAAACAAATATAGTATGACCTCAGCAGAAATATGGACAAAAACGTTTTTTGAGAAGGGAAGAGAAAGAATGGCTTACCACCTTTAAAAAATCATTTCACACCCAAATATTTTTTTTAAAAAGAATGTGCATTCTGTGCAAGCATCGCTCATCAAGCCATCAGAATTATGATCAAATTTTATTGTTTGCATTATGAGAAGAAAACCCAGCATTGGCCTAGGAGCACTGATCTAATCAGTTAAAATTCCAGGGCATTTCAGCCACCACACCCATGCTTACTGTCCCAGGTCATTCACAGGACACCCAATATTCCATCTCCAGCTTACCAGATACAGTAGTTCAAATAGAAACTATTGTTCAAATAGAAACTTTCCAAAACAACTCCTATGTAAAGAGCTTCTATTTTTACCACTTTTCCCCATCAATCCTTTGACTGACACGTGTTTTTTGCCGATTCTGAATTGACACAAAACTGAAGCAAGTATTCTCAATTCTTCAACCTCAAAAGAAGTTTAAGAAATGTACTATCGAATGCAGTAGGACAGATCAGTTAGAAAGGTGGGCAAAATTCAGTGACCTTGCTTAAAATTTCATGCTCAAATGTTCTCTTAATACTGAGAAATGTTTGTGTGCCTAGGTAAATCACCACCATACCTGAACATTAATGTTAAACTATAGTATTTTGGTGAAGCTAAAAGAAAAGCAATTTTGGTTCAACCATTAACTCTCAATCTTCTCCCCAGGAGTAGGCAAGATGGGCTGCAAGTTTCAGGATCCTGGAGCTTTCAACAAATTGTAAACAGCCTGTCACAGATGACAAGCGACATGTGAGAACATTTTCTCTTTACAATTGTCAGATGTCCAGGATCCATAAAGAGGCAGCCAGCTTGCAAATCTGAAAAGCCACTATCTAAAGGAGTGCACTAGTGACCAGAAAATAACTATGGCCCAATCTATTCCCTGAAGCTCCATAGAGTTGGCAGACATCATATACCCAACAAGAAAAAACTTTCTCCAGCCTCTGAAGCTCTCAGTGCTCTCCCCCTCCCTGCCCCAAACCATCTATGGCCTACCCATCCTGACACCATCTTTAACTGGTGAAAGCCTGGTGGCATACATGCAAAACTGCCAGCTCTCTGGCTCCAATATGCTCAGCACCAGCACACTATTTGCAGCTCCAACATGGCTGCAATCCTAACCGCACTTTCTAGGGAGTAAGTACTACTGAACACAATGGAACTTAGTTCCAAGTAGACATGCTCAGGATTGCACTGTTATGCCCTTTAAAATGATGGACCATGAGTTTACCACTGTAAAGCCTTGATAGAACTGGGCCAAAAAAAATCTTCCTGATTGATCCAAGAAAAGAAAGTGTTATGAGAAAGACCTCTATGCACCCTACAGAAGCTATCTGAGAACCACTTTACTGAACTTCGTAAAAATATCTAGAAGTACAGGTTGAGCATCTCGAGTAATTCCAAAACATGGAACTTTTTATCATTTACATTTACCAGCCAATGAGTCGTTTTTTACTTTTTTGCCTAAAGAAATAAAATCACAAATTGTGTTTCATGCACAAATCTTGTTTCAGGCACAAAATTATTTAAAAAAACTAGCTGAATTTACCCATCATTGTGGAAGTAAAATTTAAAGAATATTTGTGGGCACAGGTAGGCTCTACTGGCCACCAGGAGGTACTAGGTTTTGGTACCAGCATCTTCAACACCAGGCAGCAGGCACTGGCAGGCACTGGGTAGCAGCAAGCACTGGGGGTATCCCTGACAGGCACTGGACACCAGTCAGAAGCCACCACGGGGCACCCCTACTGGCACAATGCACCAGGCACTACTGGGTGCCACTGGGCTGCAGCCAGACATGGGGTGTCCCTTCTGGGCAGTGGGCAATATCAAGCATCCCTGCAGGACACCTGGCACCATCGAGGAACACAGGTCACCAAATTGCTTCTTAGAGGGTTGTTGTATTACAGAAGGAATTTGCTCCCAAAATTCATACTTCTTGATCCAGGGGTTGAGCTGGGCATTGAGAACTCACTGATTTTTCAATGTTAATTATAGTGACAAAAACACATTATGCCCCTTTTCACATTCTTAAGAGTTTGAATTTCTAAAAATTGGTTCTTAGTGGGTACCTACATCATGGAAGGAATACCCTACCCAAATTTCTCAATTCTAGATCTGGCAGTTTTGATTAATGAGTCAGTGAGTTCTAGATCTGGGCACTGATGAATGAATCAGTAACGCTTCCATTATATATACTAGCAGAATTAACCCGTTGTTGCAGGAGTAAAATTTCAAGAATCTCTGTGGGCTCAAGGGATGGCTGAGCAGTGGTGGGCACTGGCACCAGGAGGCAGGCACCAGCGGGCAACGAGCACCATTGGGAAACAGGAAAAGGGCACCAAAGTGTACTGGGGCAGTGATGAGCAGCAGCAGGCACCAGCGCGCATCACTACCAGGCAATGGGCATCCCTACTGGGCACCATCGGGCAACACTGTGAGGTAGGCGCTAGAAGGCAATGGCAGCAGCAGGCATTATGCATCCCTACTGGGCACTACTGGGCACAATCTGGCAGTGGGCACCAGGCATCCTTACTGGGCACGGGGTACCACTACACAGTGGATAGCATGCACCATCCGGGCACCCCAACTGGGGACTACCAGAAACCGGACAACATCAAACACTGTGCATCTCCACCAGGTACCACCAAGAATCCCTACTGGGCACAAGCAGCACCAGGGACCAGCACGCAACACCAGTCACCATTGGGCACTGGCCATCACTGAGCACCAAATCAGAGGGTCCTTGTGGAATGCACTCCTCAAATTTCATGCTTCTAGGTCCAATGGTTGGGTGTTGATGAGTCTTCAATATTAAGTATAGGGAATAAAACATGTTGCACTTCTTTTCAACCCCTTAGGGGCTAAATTTCTATAGACTGGTTGTTATTGGTTGCTCATGCCATGGAAGGAATTCGTTCTCCAAATTTTATGCTTCTAGGTCCAGGGGTTTGGGCTGGGATTCTTCAATGTTAAGTATAGGGACAAAACCACACTGGATCCTAAGTCCAACCACGAGTCCACATTCAAAAGGTTTATGCATTTCCATTGTCATGTTTACAATCCACAAAAGTGTTTTTCAGTAGTATAACCATCCAACTGTATGTTGCATACAGAAATATATCCTGGGATGGGTGCTGTGGTGGTGCAAGTGGTTAAGACACTGTCCCAGTTAACCAGCAGGCCAGTGTTCAAGACCTGGGTCCTATAAGATGGTGTGAGCTCCGACCCTTAGCTTAGCTCCTGCTAACCTACCAGTTCAAAAGCATGGAAATGCAAGTATCTAAATAGGGACCACTTCAATGAAAAAGTAAAAAACTGTTCCAGGCACCTTCAGCAGTCATGCTGGCCCCATGACCACGGAAGTGTCTTTCAACATGCTGGCTCTAAAGCAGTGGTTCTCAATCTTCCTAATGCCATGAACCCTTTATAAGTTCCTCATGTTGTGGGGACCCCCAACCATAAAATTATTTTTGTTGCTACTTTATAACTGTAATTTTGCTACCGTTATGAATCATAATGTAAATAACTGATTTGCAGGAAGGATTTTCATTGTTACAAATGAAATGTGTGTTCTATGCACACATTGAACACAATAGGATTTATTTCAGAGAAGGCATGCATAGGATTGGGCCCTGAGGCTGTCAGTCAGCCCCAGTGTGCGCGCAACTACAGCCAGAGGTCTGGCAAGCCTGATCTGGCCCCCTGCACTAGGGGTCTTTAGGCAACCCCAAGGAAAGCTCTAGGCAACCCCCAAAGGGGTCCCAATCCTCACTTTGAGATATGCTGCTCTAAAGGCTTAGAAACAAGGATGAGCACTGCACCCTACAGTGGGTCACGAATAGTAGTATAAACTGCGGGGGACACCTATACCATTACTTTATCCTTGGATGCAGGTCTGTTCAGAAGTCAGAAACCTCAACTAATTTTGAAACCTCAGCAGCCAGATTACACCATGTGTAATCTCAAGCCTGAAAGAGTACCCCTCTGCATGAAGTTAAGATTGAAAAACTCCTCTCTGGATACCGGCTCTAAAAAATAAAAGATACATCATGATTGGGGTAAGAGCTTTATCATTAGTGATGTTACAACTCTAGCAAGCCATCCTCCAAAAGATCAGGGAGCACCAACAGGGGAGCACCAGTAATAAGGCTTGTCATTTTTACTCTGGCTTTTTATTGGTGGTGTTTTTTGGCACTGCCAACTGCTTCATTTATCTCATTCACTATTAAATTCTTATCATAAAGTTATTTTAATCATCTTCACTTTTTGTATACATTACTGGTCTATCTTGTAAATTATTTTGATTAATACCAAAGCAACCTATAAATGTTTTAAATGAAACAAAAATAAACTCTTATTTAAACTCTTCTCAACTTTATTAGGGATGTGTAAACTTACATGACACACAATTTTCTTTAGAGAACTATTTGACTATTAATTCATTCAAGAGAGAGGCTTTGAAATGTATGCTTCAGTAGCATCCGGATTTTTTAAACAGAGATCTTTGCTGTATTTCTAAAACATCCAACACAAAATGGATCCAATCTTTAATTGGTCTTTTGATTTCCAGAAGTATCAAGCTACACAAAAGGATCAAATAACGATGCTCATGCTGCCAAGTTGAGCATCTGAGAATTGAGGAACGCTAGGAGATAGTTCGCCTCTGCATGCTCAGAGTACAGTCAGCACAAGGGAGAACGCATCAAGTTTTTATTGCCCAGTCTCTTCATTCATATACATGAATGAGAAAAGCCTTGCTTTGTAAAATTATGTAACTGCCTTTTACATTTTTAAAGCAGAAAAATTACAAACAATTGCAAATGGGTGACATAACATATTGCCCACCTAAATGTCACATCGGCTGCAATCCTAAAGTGCATCTAGGCCAGCCTAGCTGGCACTTGGGCCAGCCTAATGCCACATAGGCCAGCCTAGCAGCACCAGAAAAGGCCTGGGCCGGCATAAGTCAATTTAGGCTGGTCCAAAACAAATGGACCTGCAATGGCATAGCAGTGCTAGCCAAGGCAGCTCTGTAGGGGCATGTTGAGGGCATGTACGGCATGGCCTAGAATGGTGAAGTTAAGCCGTATCCAGAAGCTATCTAGAGATTCCATCCCTCCCAGCTCCTATGATGTAGGCCACCTCAGGAGCAGGGGATAAATCTGGGTGGACATATTGAGCCCATAAGCCAGAGTAAAAATGGAAGCAAAAAAACAGTGGTGCCTCACATAACAAGTTTAATTTGTTCTGGAAGCATGCTTGCTATGTGAAACGCTCTTTATGTGAAGCGTATTTTTCCATAAGAAATAATGGAAACTCAGACAATTGGTTCCAGAACCCCCAAAATATTCATATAAAAATATTAACTGAATGTAAAAATGGTGACAAAACACTGGGATTGAATTCAAAACATGCATTAAATGTGCATGATCCTATGAAGTCTACTTAGGCTGCAATCCTAAAGATACTTTCCTGGGAGTAAGACCCATTTAACACAATAGTTAGGAGGCTGCAATCCAAGACACTTTCAAAGCTCCCCACTTTCTCCTTCTCTTAATCCTGAGCCTCTCTCTCCCCTGCTCCCTTCTGGCTAGCCCTGAGCTGCTTCCCTCTTCTCAACTGCTGTTCTCTCCCTCTATCCAGTGGACACCCAGCCACAGGAACAGCGCAGAAGTGTTGCTTTCACTATGCCATTCCCCTTGCACTCAGCCTACACTACAGGTACTGTTGTACTGCAGCATCATGCTGCAGCTGTTACTGGTTGCCAGAAACTCATTGGCTTCCTTATGTGGCAGGCACTACAGCTGTGTTCAGTGTGATCTGAGGCAGGTCTCCTCCAGAGCAAATGCTCCCCAGGTACCACTTACTAGGTCCTCAGCAGCAGTTAGGCCAGACTTATAGGCCTTCTAGCCCTGTGGATTTGGCATTTCAGCTCAGGATATTGCCTACTTAGACCAGCTTTGCTGGACCATTCTCTCTGGCCTAAAAGTCAGGATTGCACCCATCATTTGTTACTTTATGCAGAGTCAACAATTGTTCTTACACCTAGAAGTAACAAGATAGACAGGCAGGTGGGCAAACTTAAGACTGCGCTAGATTTCCAAGTGAAATTTTAACATAATGTTTGTGTTTTATGTTAAAATTTTGCTGGATATCTAAGTAAACGTACTAATTATACCAGGGAAATTTGTTCTATGGAGAAAGGAAGACTCAGTGGATTTGACCCACAGCAGGTTGTAAACAGACAAGTGAAGGGAGCCAAAGAGGACTTTCAGAAATTATCATTTTGCAAGAAACTGAAGTGCCTCTCAGAAAGCATACTCCTAACTATGTCGACTCAAAAGTAATCCCCATAGTGTACAGCGGGTCTTCCTCCCAGGAAAGTGTCTTTAGGATTGCAGCCAGAGTTCTTTTGAGACCTGGGAATAACATGCACAGCCTCCCCACAGCTTGGAATACCTTCAGATGAAGAAGGCACATGCCACTGCATCCAGAGGTTCTCTGTAAGCCCAGCCATAGATCTCAGAATTTGAGATTTAGTATCTACAAGGGTTCCAGGAACAGATCCCCATGAATACCTGTTACAACATACTGTACAACATAACATACAACCTGTACAACGTATTGAAAATCTTTGTATGAATGCTGTATGTAGGACTTCCAAAACAGATGAACAGAGCTTATCAAATCTGCAAATAACAGAACAGAGAAGAAGGGAAGATAGCAAATATCCTGAAAGATGAAGCAGGATTCAAAATTATCTTTATTGGCTCTGGCAATGGTGTCATGCAAACAAGATAAAGTTCAATGGAGATAAAAGATCCTCCATGCAGGAATGAAAAAGTGAGGCACAAGTACAGGATAGGAGAAATCTTGCTTGGCAGCAGCATAAATAGATGCTAGATGACTTTGTAGACCATATAGATCTAGATGACTTTGTAGACCATAAGCTGAATGTGTATTATGTGGGTACAAAAATATATGCATTCCTGAGCTACATTAACAAAGGAATAGAATCCAAATCACAAATGACTCCATTCTATACCATGCAATGCGCAACCTCACTGTGCCCTTCACATTTTAAGAATAACATTTATAAACTACCATGGGTTCAAAGAAAAGCAACCAGGATGGGGATGGATCTGAAACCAAGTCTTGTGAGGAGTTGTTAAAAGTACTCAATGCATTTAATCTTCTGTAGGGTTTGGGGTGGGAGGGCAAATACAATTGCTGTTTTCAGATATTTGAAGGGCTGTCAGAAGGGCTAAATGTAATAGCTGCCTGGTACTGAAAAAACAGCCTCATGCAGTTGTGAGCTCTCCCTCACTGGAAGTTTTCAACAGAGGCTGAATGGCCAATTATGAGGGATGCTGTAGTTATCCATGCTAAGCAATTGCCTGGTCTAAATCACCTCCAAGATCCCTTCCACTCTAGTATTCTGTAATTCTAGAAAGTTTCCTGGTTCAGGGAAAGATGACATTGGGAGCTTACATGGTGCATGACTCCCGTTCTGTACCCACAAACCTAAAACAATATATTCCAGAAGACTGACTTAGAGCACATTGCTTTTGGGGAGGATACTGCTGGGGATTGCAAAAAGTAATTATTCACTTATAGACGTCAATAATGACAACTCCTAGATTTCAAAATTAACAGGAAACCTGATCAGTGCATTTTCAGAAGAGCAAGAGAAAATTATCTGACATTACTGTAACGCATATGAGTGGTATTTGACTTCATATAGCCGAATACCATCTGCTCCCAACAAGTAGCGGCTCCTTTATCTTAGGAAGTTTTTGCTGACATTGAGTAAGCCGAAATTCTTAAGTAAGTAAATTGTTGAGTAAGCCAGGTGCTGAAAATGGAACCCGGAACTTTTCGCATCAAACTATTTGCTATACCTCTGAGATATGGGCTCTTTCAAATTAAGAATTAGATTCAACATAGATTAAGAGTAACTTCTAAGGCAATGACAGTGAGGAAGCAGGAACTTTTGAAGTACAACAGTAACAAGACGTCCAGAATAATGAAGTGGATGCCACAAATTCCAGGAACTGCACTGTATCAACTGCAGTGCAGGTTCAGAGGACGTGGAGGGGTTATAGAATCATAGAATCATAGAATCATAGAGTTGGAAGGGACCTAGTAGGTCATCCAGTCCAATCCCCTGCCTGCAGCAGGAGTTTCCCCTAGAGCATCTCCAACAGGTGCTCATCAAGCCTCTGCTTGAAGATCCCCAGTGAGGGAGAGTCCACCACCTCCCTTGGCAATCTGTTCCACTGCCGAACCGCCCTCACCGTCAGGAATCTTTTCCGGATTTCCAGCCGGAATCTCCTTTCTTGCAGTTTGTACCCATTGGTTCTAGTTCTGCTTTCAGAAGCAGCTATGAACAAATTGGCCCCTTCCTCCATATGACAGCCCTTCAGGTATCTGAAGAGGGCAATCATGTCTCCCCTCAGCCTTCTCTTCTCCAGGCTGAACATCCCAAGTTCCCCCAACCTTTCCTCGTAGGGTTTCCCTTCCATCCCACTGATCATTCTTGTCGCTCTCCTCTGGACTTGCTCCAGTTTGGCTGCATCTTTCTTAAAGTGAGGTGCCCAGAACTGAACACAGTACTCAAGGTGAGGTCTGACCAATGCAGAATAAAGAGGAACTAGAACTTCTTGTGACTTGGAAGCTACAGTCCTCTTAATGCAACCTAAAATGGCATTTGCCTTCTTTGCAGACACATCACACTGCTGACTCATGTTCAACTCCAAGATCCCGCTCACATGTTGTGCTGCCAAGCCAAGTATCCCCCATTTTATACCTGTGTTTTTGGTTTTTATTGCCTAAGTGCAGAACCTTGCACTTCTCCCTGTTGAAATTCATTCTGTTTGTTACAGCCCAGGATTCCAGTTTATCCAGATCCTCCTGGAGGTTTCTCCTGTCTTCTGATGTGTTTGCTACTCCTCCCAGTTTGGTGTCATCTGCAAATTTGATCAGGCTCCCCCGTATCCCTTCCTCCAAGTCATTGATGAAAATGTTAAAGAGAACCGGTCCCAAGACAGAGCCTTGGGGGACCCCACTAGAAACTGACCTCCAGGTTGACACAGAACCATTTACTAAAACCCTTTGAGTGCGGCCATCGAGCCAGTTGCAGATCCACCTACCAATTGCCCTGTCTAGCCCATATTTTTCCAACTTCCCAATTAAAATGTCATGTGGGACTTTGTCAAATGCTTTGCTGAAGTCAAGATAAATGACATCCACAGCATTGCCACTGTCCAGTAAGCTCGTAACCTGATCAAAAAAGGAGATCAGATTTGTCTGGCAAAATTTATTCTTGGTAAATCCATGCTGGGTTGTTTTGATCACCGAGTACTTGTCTAGATGTGCACAAATTGTGTGTTTTATGATTTGCTCTAATATCTTGCCCGGGATTGAAGTCAAACTGACTAGTCTATAATTTCCCGGGTCTTCTTTTTTCCCCTTCTTAAAAATTGGGACTACATTCACCCTCTTCCAGTCCAGTGGCACTTCTCCACTCCTCAAGGATTTCTCAAAGATGATCGACAGAGGCTCTGCAAGGACATCTGCGAGTTCCTTCAGAACTCTAGGATGCAGCTCATCCGGTCCAAATGACTTGAATTCATTTAGGCCAGTTAAGTGGTTTTGAACCAGTTCTCTGTCAATCTTAATCTGCTGTTCTGCACCATCCATGTTTTCATTACCTCTTAGGGGATGTAAACACATCCCCGAATCAGTCAATGATCCCGCACCCCCATTTGCACAGCCCTCCTTCTGTGAATAGACGGATGCAAAGTAGGAGTTGAGCAGCTCCGCCTTCTGCTGGTTTCCAGACACCTGTTGTCCATCCTTGTCCAAGAGCAGCCCCACCCCCTCGTCTCTCCTCCTGTTCCTTTGGGCATATCTAAAGAAGCTCTTTTTGTTATCTTTGACTCCCCTGGCCAGCCTCAGCTCATACTGAGCTTTAGCATCCCTGACCCCCTCCCTACAGGACCGGGCTACCTGCCTGTACTCCTCTCTGGTGATCTTTCCAGTCTTCCACTCCCTATACTTCTCTTTCTTTAACTTCAGCTGATCCCCAAGTTGCCTGTGGAGCCAACCTGGTTTTTTCAGCATTTCCCCCCCTTTCTTTTTTATTGGAATTGTTTCTGACTGTGCTTGTAGAAGCTGCCTCTTAAGGAGCTCCCACCCATCTTGGGCCCCTTTCCCCATTAGATCATCAACCCATGGGATCCCACCTATGACTCCTCTAAGCCTGTTGAAACCAGCTTTCCTGAAATCCAACATATAAGTTTCACTCTGCACTCTTTTTATTTCCCACATTATTCTAAATTCCAGCAGCTCATGATCGCTTTCCCCTAAAGTTCCTGCCACGTTGACCTGATCAACCAGTTCTTCACGATTTGTTAAGATCAGGTCAAGGATGGCCCCTCCCCTTGTCGTTTCCTCCACCTTCTGGACCATGAAGTTATCTTCCAGGCCCATCAGGAATCTACTGGAGCTTCCATGTTTGGCTGAGTTTGTCTCCCAGCAAATGTCTGGGTAGTTAAAGTCCCCCATTACTACTACCTCATATTTCCTTGCAATGCCTGCCAGTTGCTCCAAGAAGACATCGTCTACTCCTTCACCTTGGCCTGGCGGTCTATAGTAGACGCCCACCACAATGTTTTGTTTCTTATTTTCCCCCCTTACTTTTACCCAAACACACTCCACAGGGATATCCGGACCACTCTCCTGGATTTCAGAGCAAGTATATATGTTCTTGACATATAATGCTACTCCACCTCCCCTTTTGCCACTTCTGTTCCTCCGGAACAGCTGATAGCCTTCCAATTGTGTGTTCCAGTCATGGGAGTCATCCCACCAAGTTTCAGTTATTCCTATCAAATCAAATTTCCCTTCACTTGCTAAAAGCTCCAGCTCATCTTGTTTATTTCCCAGGCTCTGTGCATTTGTGTAAATGCAACTTAAGCCCTGGAGGTTGCAACTCAATGCATTTCCCTCCTTTTTTGTAAGGCCAGGCCCCTCTAAAGATTTTTGAGTTACAGCTGTGCCCTGGCAATTTCCATCCAGAGCATTTTCCTTATTCCTAGGTTCCCTTTGGACGTAACCCACCCCCTTCTTATTTAGTTTAAAGCCCTCCTGATAAGGCTGGCCATCTCCCGTCTGAAGACACTCTTCCCCCAACCCGTAAGATGTAGTCCATCCTTTGCTAGGAGTCCTTCCTCAAGGAAGTTCATCCTGTGATCCCAGAATCCAAATCCTTCCCGATGACACCATTTTCGAAGCCAGCTATTGACCTGAAAAATCTTGCTATCTCTCTGAGGACCTTTGCCAATTACTGGGAGGATGGATGAGAATACCACCTGAGTATCCCCCAGGTCCTTAATCTTCCTCCCCAGGGCTTCATAATCCCCAACTATCTTTTGGAAAGTTTCCCAAGCAGTATCGTTTGTTCCTACGTGGATGAGTAAGAACGGGTGACGATCCTCGGTAGCCTCTCCGTGATATCCCATATCCTAGCACCAGGGAGGCAGCGCACCTCACGGGAAAATGGGTCTGGTCGGCATACAGCTTCCATGCCCCTCAGGAGAGAATCTCCAATCACCACCATCCTCCTCCGTGTTCTCCTTCTGTGTCTAGCTTCCCCCACACTAACTGGTTGTGGCTGCTGTCTATGAGGGGGATCTGTAGGCATGCCAGTATGGGCAATGCCAGGATCTGGTGTAGGTGTGCTAGCAAGAGGAACTTCTGCCAGCATGGTGGAATCTGAGAGACTCTGGAAACGGTTGTATAGCTCCAGTGGTTCTCGACTACTCCTGCCCCTTTTTCTCCTGACTGTCACATGTCTCCATGAAGAGACATCATTGCTGGGGTCCCCACTGGTGTCATCCCTCTGGAGAAGTTCCATGTGTGTTGTATCAAGGAACTCCTCAGATGCCTTAATTTGACGAAGGGTGGAAACTTCACCCTCCAATGCTGCCACCTTCTCCTCCATCAGTGCAACCAGTTTGCACTTGCAGTATCGATAATCCCCACGGTCCTTGGGCAAGAAGACAAACATGGCACACGTGGTGCATGTCACGACAACTGCGCCCTTCCCTTCCATCTCCTGTCAACTTCACAAGTCCTCCTTGCTCACAGGCTCCGGTCCACAGGATCGCGCCTCAGGCCCTAATAAAGCCCTTGAAAGCTCCTCCCACCAGGCAACCAGCCAATGAACAGCTAGCAGCAATTAAGCACTCAGCTAAGCAGCCCCCCTCCTCCACTCACCTGGGACTCTGTGTTCCTTCTCACCTCTCCTCTGAAAAAGAACAAGACTAATGGAAACAAGATTGGTCTGCCATTAACCAAAACTCCCTTGTCCTTTACTTCAGGCACAACAGACCGCTATCAATTAGGAAACTGTTTCAAGGTTCAAGCTATTCTAGGATTTATCACCTATAGAGGCCAGACAGTCAAGACCTAGAAAGCAAGTGAATTGCAACATAGGACAGAAGAAGATAGAGATCAGAAAGAGGTTTCCCACCCTTGCTATTCAGTACTGGCAGCCATATACAAAGCTGGCCCTTGTTGTAAAATCACAACTGCGAAGTGGTCAGGGGTGAGGGGCAAAGCTGATCAACCCTATCTACTTCTTTTCTACCTTAATCTATACTTCTAGAGCTCAACTCCAAGGAAACCATCTCTATAAGCTCATACAGAGCATTACTTCTGGAAACAGCAGCATTGTGCATATGGGTCCCAGAACTCTGAATTCCTAATGAGAGAGGCAAAGTCTTCTCGCATGCCATGATGCACCACTAGACAAGTGGGATTTTCCTTTGCCCTCAGTTTATGAAATTGCACCTAAGTTAATAATACTAGTCCAGAAGACCACAATAAGTGCTTAGAATTTAGTAGGACTGAGAGAATAAAAAAGATCAGAGTGTTTATTTACTTGCATTTATACTAATTACATGCCTATTACAAGCTCCTGGCTAGTATAAAATGCAAATCCAATATTTAAATGAAAAGACCTCAAAAGAAGTCTGTTCAGTAGTTGTATCTATTCACTTCCCAGATGTTTCATTCATTGCTACCATAAACAATTAAGTGTTTACAGCTACTGATTTTTACCCTCTGTAATGACTAAATATTCCGTAAATCAAGCTTATTATAGCTGAGAACAGAAGCTAATGATTTAATATCTGTTCCCAGTATATTCCTACTAACATTCTGAATTGATATCACAACCTGTAAAAACACAGTTGCTTCATCATGCTTATTTACATTTCAAAACAAGCAATCATATTATAGCAAAGGGCATTGGTTGGAGATACTTAACAGAAGCCTTCCAAGAAAATCTTAGCAATGACCCAATTTTCCAGTGCTATCAAAACATGGATGAACACATGGGTGAATACATGGTATGTTAATATTCATGTTCTGAAGGCATGCACAACTGAACCTGCAGCATCCTCACTATTTGCAGTGCCTTAGAAGATACCCATTGTTTACTTCTTTTCAACTTATCTGGTGGAACAACTACAGAGAACCAAACTCATCATAGCAGAACATCTGCATTTCTCCATCTCCATTGCCCTTCCTACCTCTGGATTCATAGATCCATGGTTACATTTTTCTAGGATATTGCAGTCAGGCAACTCACAGTGCACAGTCACCTCCACCTGAGATTTCCATAACGTGTGAACAGCAGTGCCTTTTGCATTACAAGCTATATATGCTGTTGCCAAATAACTCAGTGAATAACAGAGATAAAAAAGAAGGCAGTAAATAAGGAAGAAACAGAAACATGGCTTGAACAGAGACTAAAGGAGGTGAGTACAAACAAAAGATGGGTACAAACAAAAGAAAAAGGGAGAGAAGCTGAAGAGATCTAGGAACAAACATATGTATTGGAAATACACACAGGATAGTATAAGAAGAGTGCACTAAGGGGTTCTTAAAGGAATGGAAAACTGCACATTAAAAGAAAGAAGAGTTCCCAACCTACCTTTTCATTTGTACTGCAAATGTCAGAGGATCATTTGCAGTGAGGCTTACACTGAAAACCTTTACTGAACCTCCAGAAGACACTGGCTGTTAGATAATCATCCCATTGAAGAGGAACCCCTAAATGATCACTTCAATCATGTACTTTCCTTGTCCCATGATTATCTGGCGTACTGCACCCCACGCTCGAGGAATGAGCCTTCCTCCTGAAAACAAATGTGTGAATCGTGTCCTGTGGACCAAATGGAACCAAGGCACCAAAAATATCACTCTGGGCAAGCCAAGTACAAACCAGCGCAATGTATAATGGGAAAGAAAATCAGTTATCTTGCCTGCATGTCTGAATGTTACTAATGCCACAGTATCTTAAGGAACCTTAAAAATATTGCGGTATGTATTGTATTTCCATAGGCAATGGCTTCTTTTACTGTATGCACAAAAACTTTCCTGTTAAGTTAATTTGATACATTCAATACAGTAAGCTCTCTTTACTAAAGTTTCTTTGAGGAATTCACAATAGATTTGGAATCTCAGTTGTGCTACTGCTACAGACTAATCGAATAGCTAGTTTTGCTCAACTGTATGCCTGAAGTTAAGTTGCTTATTTAAGGGCCAATTCAGCTTTGCTATAAGTTCAAAAGTCCTGCCTTTGGGGAAGGTTAATATCAGTCTGTCTTTCAAGAGAGCTGCAAGAATTTCTGAGTGAATTACTGCAAGAATTAATTATGTGTACCTGAGTGAAACCCAGAGAATTAATGACAATACTGACACACAAACAACAATTCTCCACATCACAGCTGCCCACACATCGCTCTCTTCCTCGCTCTCTCCTTCTCTCTATCTCCTTTACTGGCACTTACAGTTTTCACCAAAGAATTCCTGGTATGTGCAGTATAACAAGTACTGGCTAACCATATGAATTTCCAACTTGGTTATAAAAACAGAAGATCCACTACTGCTAACTTCACACCATATTAGCTTCTCAGAACAAACCAAGAAGTTATTTTTCAAACTTATAGAAGTTTAAAAAAGCAAAACCCACATAGTTAAATCTAGTTTTTGTTAAATTTTTTGTTAAATCTAGTTTTGAAGTCTCCATGACAGGATGACCTATGCTATAAACCTGGTTATAAAGAAAACAAACAGGCTGCAATCCTATCCACTTTCCTGGGAGTAAGCCTCATTGATTATAATAGGACTTACTTCTGTGTAGACATGCATAGGACTGGGCTCTTAGCAAGGAATGTATACGTGCTTCTTACTTCACTATATTTTCCACTCAGATCTAAAGGTTCAGAGCCAATACTTGAGAAATAATCAAAACACAAATTTTGAAATTGTGAATTTAAAACTCATTTTAAAATCTAACATATTGAGGGGTAGACTCTAATTAAATGAAGGCCAAATATTTCATCATTACCATTACCACATCTACAACTATCGCTTGCTAAGATGCCCTTTGGACACAAGGCCCATATCCCTGTTCCAAGCCAGAAAGAGCAGAAATACTTATATTGTCACAAATTACTTCTAGATGATCTTATTTAAGGGTGGCTGAATTTTAGAAGCTCATGTTCTGTAGCTCCAACTTACGGTACCTGGTAAAGGTATCAGGCTACAGTATCTCTTACTCAAGCAGCACATAACAGTAAACTTTTGAGGATCTACTTAGCAGGAGAGGGGAGATCAATGGACTGATTTACTTGACTGCTCACTCGCAGAGGCCAAGAGTTCAAAAGCTTTCATTACATCCATATTTAGTGCCTTGCAATTCATTCCAATTCTGCTTTATTCAAACAAAACTAGGATCAAACCTTGCTAACTGGGCAAAGAAGCACTTTATAAATTGGTGTTCCTCTTATATTTAGCAGGAGGAAAGTAAGTGTCCCTTTTCATCCAGTACAGTGTCTTTTCTACTTGCAGTCTGTGGGTGTTCTGCATCTTTTTTCCAAGATGGTTAGCTCTTTCGGAATAGGAAGACATTTAGTTATTTGATGTTCTCTGTAAACCACTATGGGAACTTTAGTTGAAAAGCAGTATATGAAGAATAATCTATGTAATCTAAATGGGTCCTCCATATGCCCAGATCCTGCATCCACAGACTTACTGAACTGTGGCTGTGAGAGGATCTCCTGTACCCAACCCTGCCCGCTGAGGATGAAGAGAACTGCTATTCTCTCACTTCCAAAAGGTATTCTGAGCCCCACAGATGCAGTGTATGAATTCCTGCAACTTCTGTGGCCTTGAGAGTGAGAGTTTATAGGAAAAACATGATTTCCAGTTTTCCATCAAAACCAAAAGTGATGTTTTCATGTCTGGGAAAGGAATTGGAAGGTCAGGGAAACTATTTTTTATTTTGTCAAAACCAGAAGTTGCTTAATTCCCTTTGTCATTCTGAGCCCCACAGAGACTGCAGCCTCCAAACACAAAACCTCCACAGGACTAAAAAGATCCTCCAGAGGAGAGGAAAGGAGAGCTCAGCTCTCCTTCCTATGGAGGTCAGGGATGAACAACCCAGGTATCTGCAGTTTAAAGAAACCATGGCAGTTCCAGAAAAGAACCCCCATGGATACTGAGTCTTGCCTATACAAAAATAAGCCAAGACTGTATGCACTTGACTTATTAATTTGACTGCAATAAAATTAAGAATCCCAGTATCTGGCACAGGAGAACAGCTCTTGTTTTCTAAATTATTGAATTTCTTGTCCTCATGTAGTCACAGACCAAGAATTTCTGATGAAGTGTCCAAAATGACTAGGCAGAAGGGGGTTGTGGGGTTGTCCCTTCCATCATTGTCATTAAGGACTAATGCTTAGTATCTAATCTACCTTCCTTTTTCCTACTGTTGATAGAAAATTGCTGATATCGCACATTTTCTGCAAACTATTGATTGTGAAATTTTTAACACAGTTAAGGACATGAATGGATGCACTGTCTTCAAAGTAAGAGTTTGGTTACTTATCAGGAAATGATCAGTCAAGGTCAAAAGAATGCTAGAGGCCTAAAGCATTCAATTAGAAACATAAAAATGCACAGATCAGAGTTTACCCATAGCAAGCTAGAATGTAACAGAATTTATCCTTAACTTTCTGCCTCCTAGTATTACTGGTATGCAAGCCAGACATAAGACTGAAGGCACTCATTCTAAAAATGCATATTTATACTTTACTAAAATGCCATTAACAATACTCTACAAGGGAGCAAACTGCTAGGTCATGCACAAAATCAGAGTTAAAAAAGCAGGCCTCCGTCAGTCTTGGAAGACTATGGTATCGTGCTCGGCACTGCATACACTGCATGCAAAGCACGAAAGCCTGGGTTGGATTGTTATGGAGGAGAGGCTGTTACCCAAGCAGCAAATCCCCCCTCTCCACACCACTGAATTAGTCCAATGGAAAGGCAGAGCCAATACGATTGGATCCAGCTGGCGTCGCAGAGCTGGGCTAAGGACAGGAGCTCACCCTGTCCTGTGGGGCCGACCCGGGTCTCGAACCCTATTAACTCTACAAAGCAGCCATTTTCAACCACTGTGCTGTGGGACCCAAGTGCACCAAAGGAGTTTGGGTGAGGATCATTTGTTAGTTAGGGCTACTTGGGATATAAGCCCCTGCGGACAATGCAGTGTGCCTTATCTATCTATCTATCCACGGTAGTTATATCAGTGTTCAAAGCCTGCTGTGTGCCTTGACAATTTTAGTGCCTTGTCAGTGTGCAATGAGATGAAAGAGGTTGAAAATTTCTGCTATGAAGTGTTTCAAGTCTGAATTCCTAGAGTCTGAAAGAGAACTAATAAGCTATTTACTGGGACACAGCCAATCCCGAACCAGTTTTTAGCATAGACTTTCTAGTAGAAAGCAATTTAAAGGTACAGGGTGGTCCACATGAACTCATCAATTCTGGCTGCTGCTAAAAATCCCTAGAATACACAGGAAAAGATGCAAGGAGAGAAACCTTTAAATTACAGCACTTTCCTCTGGTACTACTACAACTACAAGCAGCCATAGATACCTTATATACACACCACATGTCTGACTCAGATGCCAAGGACAGGAATTCATTTCATATATGTTGAATGCCAAGAGTTTTTTAGAAGGAACCACAGCCAGGCAAATATATTAGGACTAGATCAAACAGATACACGCAATACTTTAATGCAGTGTGATACTGAACAAACCATACTGTTTATCATGTAATTACTGACTCTTCCTCATCACTTTTGGCAGGACCACTATATTACTTATTCTGTAGCATAATTTGGTATTCAATAAAGCAAATCTATACATGTTTACCCAGAAATAATTCCACTTTTTCCAATGATTCACATTTCCTAGTCTGATCTGCATTTCTTCACTGGTCTGCAATTAATCTTGACCAAAGTTACTAGTTCAGTTGCTTACACAAACTCATGTTACTGGAAAATTACTGTGTAACTATACAGGGTAGTAGAAATGAGACAGCAGAATTTTAAGTTGTACAGGGGGTAATTTAAAAAAATTAAAATTCTTATGCCTTTCTATACAATTCTTATAACTTTCTTCAGTGATTGCAAGAACAAACATCTTACAAATGCTGAAAATAGATACTTCCTATCCAGATGTACCATCTAAAGAGGAACAATACAAAAGGGAAAGCCCAAGAAAATATAAGGGAATGATGGAAAAGGCCTCAGTAGAAACAGAAGCCTTTAATCCATCTGTTCCCAAACTGTATTCCATGGCACCCAAGGGCACTGCAGCAAACTGACGGAGGTGCTGTGGGATGTCCCCTTTTCAGCTCTCCCAGGCACCACTATCTTGGATCATGCAAGATCTTGCACAATTTTTGTATTAGCCATTCACAGAGGCATTGAGCACAATCCTAACCATGTCTACTCAAAAGTAAAACCCATTGTGTTCTTTATATGGGTCTTACGCCCAGGAAAGTGTCTTTAGGATTGCAGCCTTAATTTCTAGAGGAACTGCTTTCATTGAAAAGCCGAATTATTAGTTAAATAGGTATATACACATAAACTCAATTACCCAGCTACTTTTATACTACCACATTCCTATACATGCATTCTTAAAAGGCACTGCAAATATAGAAGAATGAACAGAAAAATACTGTTAAAGCCTCCAGCTGCTTCTTTTTTAGTACTGAAGATAACATGAAACCTGGTGGAAATTCAGTGCTATTACCACCACATAGCTACCACTTTTCTCCATTTTTCCCACCTTTTTGCTCTATTTCTACCAAAAATAATGTTTAGTTGTTGTCTTGTGATCAATGTTCTGTTAATTTATAATAGTATTCTGTTTAAAAAAAAACTTTCCCATTGTCTTGGAATTCCTGAATTAAGGCACAGAAACCATAAGAGTAAAAAAAGGGAGGGATTCTGCATAATAGTCCAATGTTGAAGCTGGGTAGTGGCAGGAGGCTGGGCAAGTGAACTTGCTCATAGTATGGGAAGGGAGGTGCTTGCTCCAAATACAGCTTGCTGTAGGAGGCTCAGAGCCATCACTCATCTAGTTGTGGATCAGTGTGTGCAAAGAGAAGGCGGGCTTTATGTGACAATAGACTGGTGTGGCTCGCAGCTCACAACTGCCTGCAGACAAAAAGGCAGCCACAGCTCCGGTCTACAAGTTTGGCACCGCCATGCACTACCTCCTTTATCTGAAATCTCTTTCTGTTGATACTGAACAAGAAGATAATCCTAAATCAGAAGATCAATGTTTTGGAAAACAAAGAGTGAAACAGAATTAAAGGCAGAAAAAGCAGACAAGAGGAAGAAAATGGGAAGTCACAAGAAAAAGGTGGTGACTAATAGATGACACCGGCGAAAGCATCTGTTTTTTGCATTCATGGCTGCTGAAAAGTGATAGCATCCAGAAGTCGAAGGGAAAAAAATGGCAGTTACCCCACCCATCCTCAGCCCAGAAATTCCTCCCAGCTCTGCTGCACTACAGTATTGCAGCACGGAGAGGAACTACTCCTGAAACACACCCCTGGCATGTGAAATGCTACACATGCCAAACTGCTTAACACCAGCAGGCTCTAGACACAAAGGAAGAGCTCCCTCTCCCTCCGTGCAAGAGGAGCAAAATCTATCATGGCCTACAAATGCTTTACAGGGAGAAGAGTGTGTAACACACCCCTACCAAACCCGCCCTCCTACATCCTTCTAGCCTGGCACACGTGTACCCATGAAGCTTCTGCCACTCCCATCTTCTCCATTGCACAGGTCTCTTCCACACACATCTCTAGCAAACTGCTTCACAGTGTTGTACGTGTGTAACCACCACCACCCCCCTCCGTCTGTCTCAAATCTAGTTTAGTAAGTACAATTTTCAATGCCCACCATACCACACACACAAATAAAGAACTGGCTGAAGCCTGGCACTCCCTTTACAAGGGCTAGGCATGATCTCAGCCTAGCATCCTGCCAGCTCCAGACAGGACTCAAGCCCATTCCTGTTGCAACTCCACCTTCACCCCTCTTCCCATCACTTCACCCCCCATAACTGCTTTAACTTTGCACACGCAGCCTTGCAGGGTCTCTGAAGCCCCCTCACCTGTCACATCTCACCCCCAGTCCACCCTACAACCAGCCTTTTTCCCCCTACATCCTGTCTGGAGACCGATTTCTGCCACTTCCAGCCCCTCTTGACTCTTGTCTGTCCACCTTTCCACCACCATAGGGAACCACCTTTCCCCTCCCCCATCCACCCTACAGCCAGCTTTCCTCCCCTCCAGATCCTAGGAGACCCCTATCTTCCACCTGCAGCCCTTCTCTCTTCCCCCCCAAAGATCTAACCACTTTTCCACCAGCATATGCCCCCAACCCACCCTACAGCCAGCCTTTAGGTCTTGAGGAGACCCATGTCTGCCACCTCCAGCACCCCATAGGTCTGTCCACGCTTCCACCACCATAGGGACCCACCCTATAGCCTGCATTAGGTCTTGAGGAGACCCCCTCCAGCTCCCCATAGGTCTGTCCGCTTTTCCCCCACCACAGCCCCCCAACTACCCTATAGGTCCTGAGGAGACCCATGTCTGCCACACCTACCTCCCCCATAGATCAGCCCACTTTTCCTCCACCACCACAGTGACCCCTCTGAAGACCCTCGCCCAGTTTTCTCCCCACAGCTGCCCCCTCCCCAAGGCTCCCTCAACTACCTCTCCCCCTCCCCACAGAGCCCGTTTCCCCACAAAGCCGTCCACACCCACCTCCCCCGGCTCCAGCCGCCCCCCAACTCACCCGGAGAGCCCGAGGCAGAGACCTTCTTGGGGGGCTCCTCTCCCTTGGGGGGCGGCGGTGGGGCGCTGCGGGGAGGCACGGCGGGGGCCGGGGGCTCCTCTCGGGGCGGGGGGGCGGTGCGAGGGGGCTGCTCTGGGGCGGAGGGGGGCGCGGGGAGGCTGCTCCAGGCAGGGTGGGGGGCGGAGGGGGAGCGCTCCCCAGAGGCGCCCAGGTCCAGCAGAGGCGGGGAAGGGGCTGCAAAAGTGGTGGGGGCCTCGACGGGCTTCCTCTCCCTCACTTCCAGCCGCTCATCATCCTCCTCCTCCTCTTCCTCGTCCTCCTCATCCTCCTCTTCCTCCTCCTCAGGCTCCTTCACGAACTGGTACTGGAAGCGGGGCTGCTGGGGCTGCCACCTCTCCTGCCCCCCCGCAGAGGGGGAGGAAGAGGAGACCAGGGGGGACTGGTCGGGGTCGTCCATCCTGGCTGGGCTGGGCTGGGCTGGCTGGGCTGGCTGCAGGAAAGGGCGCTGGAGAGAGAGAGAGAGACCCCGGAGGAGGCTGATGGCTGGAGAGAGAGAGAGGGAGGGAGGGAAGAGAAGGAGGAGTGCTGGCGGCGGCTGCGCAGCTCCCTCAGTCTCTCTCCTCTGGAGCAGCCCTGATGATGATGATGATGCTGGAGGCGCCACGCCCTGTTGAGTCACAGTGGACACCACTGCCTGCCCCTCTTGCCCCACAGCACCTCTGGCAGCACAAGCCTCCTTCCCACCCTCTGTCCTGGAACAAACTTCAGCACCCTCCTTTTCCTTGTCAGTAGGCAGCATGTCAGTAGGCTACAGGGGACCACATGTCCTCTTTTCCAGGACACGTCCTCCTTTCCAGCCTTGTGTCCTGGAAAAAAACTTCAGCACCCTCCTTTTCCTTGTCAGTAGGCAACACATAGCCTTCTTGTAATAAATAAATTAGATGTAATAAATTACATAGTTTATATGTAAATGGTATGTGTCCTCTTTTTCAGGACATGTCCTCCTTTTTAGCCTTGTGTCCTGGAAAAAACTTTTATTGTCCTCCTTTTCCTTCCCAGCAGGCAGCATATACACTGCAGGGGGGCCACATGTCCTCTTTTCCAGGACACATCCTTCTTTCCACCATATGTCCTGGGGAAAAATCTTCAGCATCCTCCTTTTTCGTGTAAGGATGCAGCATGTACCCTTCTTTTAATTAATAAATTAAGGGCACAATCCTAACCTAGTCCATGGTCCTCTTTTTTGTTTAAGGCATATTGAGCATGTGGCCTTGGAATTAATCAATCACTGTGTTTACTCAAATCAAATGCACCATCACAACTAACATGCACCCCAGTTTTATAAGGCTTGAGATTTAAAAAATGTTTACTGGCGTTTGTAATTCACAACTGCAAAACAGGTGTAAAGTTTAATTTTACTGCATACGAGTTATATGACAATAATAATAATATGACAATGGGTTTGTGTTGTGATTTTTACCTATCTGCACTACTGCATACAACAATGGGTTTATGTTACATTTTATTACAATTCAGTATAGTAAACCTATACTTATAATCAAAATCTTGTATTTACTCAAATCTCACAAACCTTCAAATCTAATATCCACCCCGATTTTGGAGACTTTGGGTGCAATCCTGACTTAGGCCAGAGAGAATGGCCCAGCTAAGCTGGCCTAAGTAGGCCATATCCTCAGCTGACAGGCCAAATCCACAGGGCTTGGAGGCTTCTAGACTGGCCTAACTGCTGCTGAAGAGGCAGCAGCACAAGGGCACTGTGCCCTCAGGTCTGTGGGAGTTGTGCCATATTCTGAAGTGGGCAGGTGTAGTTGTGCCATATCATGAGGTTGAGAGGCAGGAGTGGTGCTTAGGCTGACCTAAGAACTTTGTTGTTTTCTTCCATTTTTACTCAGGCTTATCTTGACCCCAAAGGATCTAGTCAGGTTTATGCCAAATCCCACTGAATGTGGGTTGTCTGGAGAAGGAAAACTCCCACTTCAAACCTCCACTGCCTTGTGGTTATACCCATCTATGGGAAATGCTTCAGGAGTCAACCTTGAGACAAAATCCGGAGCCGGAGTCCCAGAAGCAGTTTGTGACTGTGTACAATCACGTTCTGGTAACTTCTGTGATGCAGCTGGAACCAATCGTATCGGCTCTGCCGTTCCATTAGACTATTTCAGTGATGTGGAGAGGGGGGATTTGCTGCTTGGGTAACAGCCTATCCTCCATATTAATCTACCCAGGCCATCGTGCTCTGGAGAGGACACTTAAAGCACGATACCATAGTCTTTCAATACTGAAGGATGCCAATGCAATGAGGTGGCCTAAGTAAGAGGAGATGTGAGGGCACATGTTGGTCCTGGAAACAGGCTCTGGATACAATCTAACCTCACTGTTATAGGCCATGCTCAGCATGCCTTCAACACACCCCTCATGAGCTGTCTAGGCTAGCACTGCTAGGCCAGTGCAAGTCCATCTATCTTGGGCCAGCCTAAGTGGACTTATGCTGCCCCAGTCCTTGTCTGGTGCAGCTAGGCTGGCCTAACCTTTTTGAGTTTCAAATCCCAACCATGTCTATTCAAAAGTAAGCCCCATTGTGTTCAATGGATCTTACTCTTACAAAAGTGTCTTTAGGATTGCAGCCTTAATTGATTTAACTATGAATACAGAAAAACTGGATTAAGTTTTCTGTTGGAATGTTGGATAGAATTGGATCCCAGATGAGTTTGAAAGCATGCCTTGGTCAGAAGGCATATCCTGTATTCTGGGTGGTGTCAGAATAGTTAGGACATACCATTGTGGGTTTGTCCTATACAAGAGTTGTGGCAATGCCCAAGTTTTAGAGATTTGTTTGCCATTTGCTTTTGCAATGAAGGCTTTCACAAACAGAGGTGGATAAAAGATTTAAAAATTATAGTGCTGGTAATTACAGAGAGATAAATATCAGCAACAAATGCGTAAGGTACAATTATTATAATGGATAAAAATTATTCATTTCAAATTCATTACAAATTCATATATAATTTCTACTTTGATTTTATATAATCCACCTTTGGGATCCTTCTAGTATGAAAGGCAAGACAGAAATGAAGAACACAATGAAACTGTCCAAAACAATGAGAGCCGAATCCTATGCTTGTCTATTCAGAAGTTCCATTATAGTCAATATAATGACTATATTTGAAATCCTGGAAAATGAGGATAGGATTGCAGCCAGAGAGAGAGAGAGAAAGATCCTGAATTATCTTATTTTCTTCTATTTTTCTATCATTTTCTATCATGTGTCTTTGGCTGTTAGCTTGCAGGTCAGGCCGGTACTGTTTGTGTTTTTAATCTGAGTACTATATTTCATCTCACCAATATTAGCTGTTATATAAATGCATAACAACAACACATGCCTGTCTTTCACAAAAGAGTGCCTTGAATCAGAACTCTCTATAATCATTAATGTATTCTCCCCTCACTCCTCAGATGCTCACTATATTTTTGCAACTGCCCACTTATGGACAATCACTGTTAGCAACTACCTCCTTATACACTTCTAAAAACTAATTAAGCAATCCTGACCATATCTACTCAAATGTAAACCTCACTGAGTTCAATGGGTCTTACTCCCAAGAAAGTGTTTTTAGGACTGCAGCCGAAGAGTAACATAGGGTGCAATCCAGAGTAACTACGGGGAGTCCTTGCTTTGGTGTAAGAACAATTTACTTTGGATTGCAAAATGAATTCCCTATAGGTTTTCACTAGGTGGTGCAGTAACTATGGGTGCACATAATGTCTCTTACATACTCCCATAGTTACTCTGGATTGTAGGATTAGTCTACAGTACCACTTTCCTATAGTTCTGCTTTCTTAAATTGCAATTCTATATATACTTTCCTCAGAAAAAGTGAGCGCATAATAGAACTTCTGGCATCTGTAGGATTGTTCTGTTAGAAGGGTCCTCTCCCCTGTGTTTGCACGCAACCATCATTTGGACCTCCGTCAGTCTTGGAAGACTATGGTATCGTGCTTGATGCTGCATACGCTGCATGCGAACCACAAAAGCCTGGGTTGGACTGTTATGGAGGATAGGCTGTTATCCAAGCAGCAAATCCCCCCTCTCCACGCCACTGAATTAGTCCAATGGAAAGGCAGAGCCAATACAATTGGATCCAGCTGGTGTCGCAGAGCTGGGCTAAGGACAGGAGCTCACCCTGTCTTGTGGGGCCAACCTGGGTCTCAAACCCTGGCCTGCTGGTTAACAAGCACAGTGTCTTAGCCACTTGCGCCACCCAATATATTATATATATTATTATGGGGTTATCCCTTCAATCCAGCTTTGGGGATACAGCTAGTCATTCTCCAGCCAATAACAGACAGTAGTATGCCATTTGATTTCATCCTCTTTCACCCAAACCCTATTTCATATTACACAGAGAGGGATCATTATTTTATGTATTACATTTTTATTTAACCCCCTCTTACTTCATGAAGCAGCATACATAATTCCTTCCCTACCCTCAGTTTTGCTGCTGCAACAATCCTGTGAAGTTGTCTTGGCTGAAACAGTGTGACTGGCCCAACATCACCCAATTAGCTTCATGGCTAAGTAGAGATTTTAAAATAAGTTGCTCCATTCCTAATGTGACAAACCAGTTACTACACCAAACTGGCTCACCATTGTCCCCTTCATTCCACCTTACTTTCCTAAGTGATGGTAGCTGAACCACTTAGGAGAGTAAGGGTACAATCCTAAACTATTCAGAAGATATGTGTACTTTGGGACTTAGGGTGCAATCCAGAGCAACTATGGGGAGTCCTTGCTCCGGTGTAAGAACAATTTGCTCTGGATTGCAATATGAATTTCCCATAGGGTTTCATTAGGTGGTGCAGTAACTACGGGTGCACATAATGTCTCTTACGTGCTCCCGTAGTAACTCTGGATTGTAGGGTTAGTGTGAAGTCCTAATTTAGGCCAGTACAACTCTTTGGTCTTCCCATTCCTGTGGTGATTTAGGGAGGTGAGTACATGTCTGCGTGCTGGCCTAACCCTCCTCAAAGAGGCACACAAGCAGTGATGGGCTCAAAATAAATTAACAACCGGTTCTCTGCCCATCTGGAAGCCACTTTTAAATGGATATTTTTAAACTTTATATGTCCTCTCTCTCATTAACATCCGGTTCTATAGAGTAGGTGCGAACCTGCTGGAGCCCACCACTGCACACAAGTGTCTTATGGGACTTTTGTGAAACCTCCAGGCCAGCACAGGATTTGTGCTGGTGCTTAGGCTGGCCTAACTGGGGTTTAGAATTGAACCTTACTCTCAGGAAACTGTCAATAAGATTGAAGCCTAAAATGGGATGTGGCCAGATTTCCAGTCCTGACTTCCTAATCCCCAGGACTGCCTGTCCTTTTCACAGAAAAGGGGCAGAGAGGAATAAGACAACAAAGTTTTTCTTATCTCCAGTGCTATTCAAATGAGTATGACTCATATCACTGTTTCTTTGTCTTATTGTATGTGGGATGGGGAGGGAATTACCATAAGTTTCTTTTTTATGTGATAGCAGTTCTCTTCTCACAGCTGAAAAGCAGCAGTTCAGCCCCGCCTTGCTTTAAGGAAATATAAAGAGCAAAATACTTTCAGAATAGTTGCCTAATTTAGGTTCAGAGTTCTCTGGACTGAATGGGGCCTGGCCCAGCATGGGACTGCCTGCATGTGATTGTGACAGTTCAGGCAAAAAAAGGACTGTGATATACCCAGAATATGATTCAATATGCAGTGTCAGTGTTACATTTTTGCATTGTCAGGAGGTATTGAATTTCTCTATGACCAGAGATTATGGGATTTTAAAAAATGATTTTATTTAACATCACACTGTTTTGTTGTATAATAGTAAAAACTTTAATTTCAAAAAAATAAAAATTATAATCTACTAATTAATTTTTTTAGCTTTATCATTCATTGGATTGAGTCATTTCACTGTTTATAAAAACATGTACAGGCCCAAGAACAGAGAGATGCAGATTCTGTCATTCCTTTATCCACAGCAATAGAAAAAAAACTACCAGCTTGTCAGTTTTTGGCACAGAATTATTGCCAGGAGCTCCTCTTGGCTGTGTTTGTTTGATCCTTCCACTTCCCTTGCAAAATAATTAATTTCCTCCAGGGAACTGGCACACACTTGAAAATAGGTTCTGGAGCAACTGGTAGTTTTTCTGCACCTTTTAAAACAGATTTTAAAAAGATCTCTCTCTCTCTCTCTCTCTCTCTCTCTCTCTCTCTCTCTCTCTCTCTCTCTCTCTCTGTGTGTGTGTGTGCATTTGTGTGTGTGAGTGAGTGAGTGTGTGAGCATCTGTGTGTGTTCGTTTTTGTAGATATGATACTGATATCAGCAAGTATAATCCTGTATTTAACCAGCTTGACTGTAAAGATCAGTCTTGGCTAGAAGGTGATGTTTGTTAGATTGAACAAATGTTGTTGCACATGGGGGTTGATGAGCATGGATATAATTTTATATCCTGACTAGTGAAATGTACCCGTGTTGCAGGAGTAAAATACCCCCTGTGTGCCATCCCCCCATTACACATCAACCCATCACACTTATCCACCCCCATGCGCATCAACCCCCATTCTCATCAAACCCCAATGTGCATCAAACCCCCATGTGCAACAACCCCCAAGCTCATCAACTCCCATGCACAACTTCCCCCATGTTCAGCCATCCCATGCACATCAACCTCCCCATGAGCATCAACCTCCCCATGAGCATCAACACCCCATGCGCATCGAAGTCCCATGTGCAACATTTTCCCATGCACATTGTTCCCCATGCATATTGTCCCCCATGCGAATCATCCTCCATGTGCATCAAAATCCCATGTACAACATTCCCCATGTGCATCAAAATCCGATGTGTAACATCCCACATGTGCATTAACCTCCCATGCACATCCACCCACCATGTGCATCATACCCTCATGCGCAACATCCCCTCATGCACATCATTCCCTATGAGCATCAATCTCCCATGCTCAAAATCCCCCCATGTGCATCAGGCACCAAATTGGCTGGATGTTGATCAGTATGTCTTCAGCGTTAAGTATATGACAGAAACACATTGCACCTCTTTTCAGCCCCTTAAGGCTTAAATTTCTCAACATTGGTTCTTGGTATGTGTTGATGTCACAGAAGGAACACCCTCCCCAAATTTCACACTTCTTTCACCCAAATTTCACCCAACGTCCAGGGGTTGGGGTACGGCAGTGATTAGTCACCAGTTCTTCAATTTAAAGTATAGGGAGGAATATGCATTGTGCCCCTTTTCACCCCCTTTCAATTGGAATGTCCAAAAACCTCTTCTTAGTGGGTGCCTCCATCATGGAAGGAACTGCCTTCCCAAATTTAGATGTGTCTAGGTCCATTGGTTTTGGCAGGGCGTTGATGAGTCAATCAGTGAGTTATTCAGTCAGTGATTTTTCAGTTTTATATACAGTATATACATAGATTTTCCCAGCTGAAGCAAAAGTCCAAGGCGGCCAACAGAGCTTGTAAAACAGACACCAATATAACAACAAGTACAAACATCAAAATAAGACACTGGAAGCAATTAATTTTTTGACATTACAAAGTGGAAATGCAGCCAAAAAGGGTAAAAACTAGCAATAAAATAAGTCTGGGAAGGGAATCAAGTCACGGTCATACAGACAGGGGGCTTTTATCCATTCAGCAGTCAAATGTCAGGTTTTGAACCCTCACCAGAAAACCATGAGAAAGGGGATAGTTCTCAATTTGCCTTGGGAGAGAATTCCATGGTTGTGATGCCACTACCGAGAAATGTAGTGTAGTTGTCCCCAAGCTGCCACCCCTCTCACTTGGGACAAAGATGGCACTTGTAGGAAGGCCCCCCAAATTACCTAAGAAGGTGGACAGACAGGTATATAAGGAAGGAGGCAGTCTTTCAGGTAGCTTAGATACAGATAATGGAGGACCTTAAAGATCAGAACTAGTTTCTTGAACTGGGTTTAGAAGCAAATGGGCAGCCAGTGCAGCTGTTGTAGCAGTGGAGTAGCTGAGTCATTTTGAGCACAATCCTAACCATGTCTACTCAAAAGTAAGTCCCATTGTGTTCAATGGGTTTTACTCCCAGGAAAATGTATTTAGGATTTCAGCTGCATAGGATAGTCAATGCTCTGTAACTACTAGAGCTACCACACAATGCACTAATTGCAATTTTTGAATTGGTTTAGAGGGTAGCTCCACATAGCGCACAATCCAGAGTAACTACAGAAGCTCTTAAGAGACATTTATGGGTGCAATCCAGAGTAACTACGGGGAGTCCTTGCTCCAGTGTAAGAACAATTTGTTCTGGATTGCAATATGAATTTCCCATAGGTTTTCACTAGGTGGTGCAGTAACTACGGGTGCACGTAACATCTCTTACGCGCTCCCGTAGTTACTCTGGATTGTAGGGTAAGTCAGTGTAGTTACAGCGCCACCTAGTGGAAACTTGTGGGAAATTCATAGAGCAATCCAGAGTAAATTTTTCTTACATTGTCATAAGGGCTCCCGTAGTTACTCTGGATTGTGCTGATAAGAGTGTACCGCAGTAGTACAGCCTTGAAGTTACTAAAGCATTGGTTACTGTAGCAAGTTCCAGACAGCTCAAGTATGGGTTCAGTTGGTGTACCAGTCTAAACTGCCTGAATGAACCTCTAGCAAACCTCTAGCTGAGGTTTTCCAGGGAGATGTGAGAGTCCAGGAGAAATCCAAAGCTCAAATACAAGCCACTTAAAAGAGTAGGTTTTTTTGTATCTGCATTGAAGGTGTTTTTTAAAACCAGGAGAACCTCTATCTTTTCAGGATTTAGTTTCAGCTTATTCTATCCAGTTCCTCATAGCATCCAGATAGCAACCCAGGATGTCCACTGCTTCCCTGGAGAGGGAAGTTACAGAGAGATAAGAGTTGGCATATTAGTGGCACACCACTTCAAATCCCCAAATGATCTGCCACTGTGGTTTCCTATAAATATTAAAAAGCATAAGGGACAGAATAGATACTGAGGTACCCTATGCTGTAATGGCCAGGGTGTCAAACCAATGTCTTGGAGTATCTCTGTCTGGGACCTGTTAGATTAAAAAGGAGTGGAATTATTGAAGGACAATGAACCCAAGCCCCATTTTGGCAGTTGGTCAAGAATACTGTATTTGATGTTGAAGGCCACCGAAAGGTTAGCAGTACCATGAGAGATGCATTGCCCCACTTGGTCCATCTAGCAACCATGGCTGTCCCAACACCTGGTCTGAAACTAGTCTGTACCTAGATAGTCTTAGGAATCCCCCAGATACTACCACTCATTCAATCACCTTCTCAAGAAAAGAAGTTTGGAAACCGGTCAATAATTGTTTAAATTGTTGGGGTTCAAAAAAGGATTTTAATGAGGGGGTGTAAAATTACAGTCTTCAGGAAGTTGGAAAACATTGTTTCCCATAAGGATGAGTTTATAATAGGTTCTGTCCAATCAGCTAGCCCTATCCATGCGTCTTGTATTAACCGGGCAGGAAGATGGTCTCAAGCACTTGAGGAGGCAATCCACATCATCAAAATTTATAAGGATTCCCTAGTGGTAAGGGACAGGGATGGCATGAGTACCGGGAGTGCTACCTGAGTACTTGTGTCAGAGTCCAATTTGTGATGAATATGACTTATTTTATCTGCAAACTGCTTTGCAAACTCATTGCACTCCATTTCCTTTGCTGCTGGGGCTGATGCAATGGAAGTAAAGAATTATATCTTCTTCACATACTTCAGTGGCACAGAATAGACCTTAAAATGGATGATCACTCATGTTTTCAGTCAGACTCATCTTTAGTTTTCCTCCAGCAGTGTTCTAGGTATCTGCCAAGTTTTGGTTTTTTTGTCATTTCCTGTCGCTCCTTGAATAACCAAGGGGCTGTCTTGGCTCTGCGATGAAGCTGGGACCATCCAGGTGCTATCTGATCTCTAGCAGTCCCATCATACTAACTAGAGGGTGACAAGAGCCTCAGGTGAGTCATCAGTCCAGGAGACAAGAAATCTCCCCAGATTGAAATAACAGAGGCTCTAACTTTTTCAGTTTACTACAATCCCTGTTTTCACATTCTGTACTTATCCATCATAGTCATTCCTCTTTTGTCCATATTTTGCTTTTAGAAAAGATTATGAGAAGACCTTTTTAAAATGTAACACCGCAAACATGTGCATTTCAAATTCTTCATAAGAATTCAGACACAATTGCAAACCACTAGGAACCAATAGCAAGACAGGGGCAAAATGTACTTCATGGGAGCAAGTAACTTTGCTCCAAATGCTTGTTTTCTGTAAGAAATTTTATGTAAGAAATTTTTTTCACATTAATCCTTATCTAGCTATCTATATATAACTGAAAGTTCACTCACTCCCTCACTCACTCATTCACTCACTCGCTCGCTCACACACTCACCAATGCCCAGCCAAAACCACTGAGCCTAAAAGCATGAAATTTGGAGTGGGTATTCCTTCTGTGATGGAGGTACCCACTAAGAGCTGGTTTTTGGAAATTCCAACCAGGGTGAAAAGGGGTGCGTGTTTTCCTCTCTATACTTTGCATTGAAGAATCCCTGACTGAGGGAAGCTCTGCCCCAACCCCTGGACTGAGAAGCATGAGATTCAGGAGGGTGTTCCTTATGTCACATGAACACACACCAACGACCGATGTTGAGAAATTTAAGCCTTAAGGGGCTAAAAGGAGTGCAATGTGTTTTTGCCCTACTTAACATGGAAGTCATACTGATCAACATCCAGCCAGTTTGGTGCCCAATGCCTGAAGCACTGAGAGGGAAGAGACACATGGTACATGGTGGATGTTGCACATAGGGGACAATGTGCATGGGGGTTTAATGTGCATGGGCGGATGTTACAGATGGTGGTTGATGCACATGGTGGGGTTGAAGCACATAGGGGGACGATGCACATGGGATTTTGGTGCACATGGGGGACGATGTGCATTGGATGTTGATGCAAATTGGATGTTGATGTGGATGGGGGATGTTGCATATGGGATGTTGAGGCACATCGGGGATGTTGCTCATGGGGTATTGATGTGCATGGTGGATATTGATGCACATTGGGATTGATGCTCATGGGGGGACAATGCACATGGAGGATGATGTGCATGAGGTGGTGATGCACATGGGTGTGATGCGCACGGGGGTTGATGCGCATGGGGGTGTTGCGCATGGCGGTTGATATGCATGGGGGTTGATGCACATGGGGTATGATGTGCATGGGGTGGATGATGCACATGGGGTGGATAATGCGCATGGGGATGGCACACACAAGGAAGTTTACTCCTGCAACGCAGGTACGTTTTTCCCTAGTCTTAAATAAATGCATGTAAGCCTATAGGGAACTGCTTGTTATATACTGTTATTGGCATCCTTCAGTCTCGAAAGACTATGGTATCGTGCTCTGATTGGAGGTCCTGAAACAACATCTAGTGTGGCTAAAAAGGCCAATTCGAGAGTGGCAGCCCCTTCCACACTGAGGACAAATAAATTCCGTCCCCTGCCCAGGTCCCAGGTTTCACTGCTTTCGGGTCTGTCTCTTTGCTTCAGCCTGCCGAACAAGTGTCTCTTCCAGTTGGAGAAGGCCATGCTGGGTCTTTTGCCTCCACACTGAACGGTCAGACGTCAAGGTTTCCCAGCTGTTGATGTCCATTCCCAAGGCCTTTAGATCCCTCTTGCAGATGTCCTTGTATCGCAGCTGTGGTCTCCTTCTTGGGCGCTTTCCCTGCACTAATTCTCCATATAAGAGATCTTTTGGAATCCGACCATCAGCCATTCTCACGACATGCCCAAGCCAGCGTAGACGCCGCTGTTTCAGAAGTGTGAACATGCTAGAGATTCCAGCACGTTCCAATACTGTGTCATTTGAGACTTTGTCATGCCAGGTGATTCCAAGAATACGTCGGAGACAGCGCATATGGAAGGTGTTCAGCTTCCTCTCCTGCCATGCATAAAGGGTCCAAGACTCACTGCAGTACAAGAGTGTGCTCAGGACGCAAGCTCTATAGACCTGGATCTTTGTATGTTCCGTCAGCTTCTTATTAAGCCATACTCTCTTTGTAAGCCTGGAGAATGTAGTAGCCGCTTTACCAATGCGTTTATTCAGCTCAGAGTCTAAGGAGAGAGTGTCAGAGATAGTTGAGCCAAGGTACACAAAGTTATGGACAACCTCCAGTTCATGTTCAGAGATTGTGATACAGGGAGGTGAATCCACACCCTGACCCATGACTTGTGTTTTCTTCAGGCTGATTGTTAGTCCAATCATATATACTGTATGCCGGTGATAATAAAGGCACTCTAAATTCATATGCAAAATGTCCTTACTTTATTGGTCCAGTTGAAGTTTGCAGAGATGAGTTTCTTGTCTTGGGCCGCCTGTCCCACATTGCCCCCATCACTGATGCTAACAATGCTTAACACTAACCATATTTTAGACTCCAACCATGGTTTGTGTTCCAATAGTATAGGCAAACCATGGGTTGTGGGACTTTCTTGCCTTTCTTCAAGTCAATGCCTGTGAGTTGAATCAATATCCCAGACATTGGTTTGTCAGTTCAGATGTTCTGTTAAAGTACATTTAAAAAACTGAAACAGTAATGTCAGGTGTTTGTTTGATAGTCACTCATTAGAAACCGTGTTTTGTGAAATACAGTAGTTGGTTCAGACATTACCAAAAAGGGGCCACTTTTCTCAGCAACTTTTTTTTAGGAGACATAGAATGAATATGAATTATGTACAGGAACTGTTATATGTGATACAACAATGCTATCTGATAAGAAATAGAAAAGTTCTAGACATGTTAAAAATACTTTGGAACACTTACTGGTATATTCTTGAAATGTATATACAATACAAATATTTTTAACTACATTATTGACAACAAAATAGCATCAAAACCTGCTGTGCTATTCAACCCACACATTTATTTGATTTAAAAAACACTCTAAAAAGGTAATACACAACAATATTTTAAGTAACCATATACACTAGAAGCACAGAAATTCATAACTAAAAGAAATTTTGTGAAATAGCTATGAGTAACCTGCTAACCCCCTGCTAACTGAGCAAGAGACACTCTTTCAAGTGGGTGCTCCTCTATTTAGCAGGGGGAGAGTAACTGGCCCTACACACCCCAGCAATGTCTGTTCAAGTGGTTTCTGCTGGTGTTCTTTTTGCATTTTAGATTGTGAGTCCTTTTGGGACAGGGACCCATTAGCTTTTAATTAGCTATTATTATTTTTCCATTTTCTTTGTAAACCGCTTTGTGAACTTTTTAGTTGAAAAGCAGTATGTAAATACTGTAGATAGATATCCAATATAATTACATAGTGTTTGAGTGATGGCATGACATTCATGATGGCAGTAGCCAACAATAATGATTGGCAGCTATAAGGATTTTTTATTCTGTCTGGTTGGATTAAAATAATTCAAAATTGAATTATGAGAGACAAGTTAGCATTTGAAGACATCTAAGGAGAAACTAATTATTGATCCAGAAACTGAAGATTAGAAGAAGAGAGTTGAAACGGAAATTATACCTGCTATCAGTGGTTATTTTAGGGCATATCTGTTCATCACCTAATTTTCTTATTCTTGTCAGAAGCACATACACAGGTATAACTTTTACAAAGAATATTAGAAAGAAGTTAATTACATGATATTTGCCCAAAACTGGGCTATCTCAACAGCATTTTCCCTTGCCAACATAAGATCTTTCTCTATGCATATGAGGTGTGATCAATAAATATCAGTACTGGTGCCATAGTAAAGGAGCTAAAATACACAGAGTGAAGTCACTTAGCACAGATTGACCTTGACCCCAACCATGCATGCACACTAAGTTTTAACATCCTAGCTCACTTCCTCTCTTTACAGCAGTGCTTGGAAGGAACATGTGTAGCATGCGATTGTCGCATTGATCATGACAAAGTTGAGCAGAGAATCTGCATCGAATTTTGCCAAAAGCTTGGTGATACCTGCACAGAGACCTATGCAAAGTTGCAGAAAGTGTATTCAGAGGAGTGTATAAGCCGCACATGAATGCACAAGTGGTTCAGACGTTTCCAAGATGGCCAACAAAATGTTGACAGTGACAAATATTCTGGGAGACCCGCAACCAGCAGAACTGAGAAAAACTTTGCAGATGTGCATGCAGCTGTGAGGGGAAATCACCAAATCATCATCCATGAGTTATCGGAGGATGTGGATATTTTAAGTAACCATATACACTAGATGCACAGAAATTCATAACTAACATAACGAACTAACATAACTATTATAACCATAATTAGTTATGGTTCAGTTCAGTCCATTCTCACTGAAGATTTGGGTATGAGACACGTGCCTGCCAAAACTGCTTTCAGCTGACCAAAAATAAACTTGGGTTTCAGTTGTGCAAGATCTCCGTGATTGTGTTGAGAAGAATGAAAACTTTTTGAAAATGGTCATAATGGGTGATGAAGGGGTCTATGGCCATGACCCCAAAACCAAGGCTCAGTCTTCGCAGTGGAAGATCCCAACCTCTCAGGGACTGAAGAAAGCACAAATGAGCTGAAGCAATGTGAAGACATGGTTGACTGCTTTCTTCAACTACAAGGGGATTGTTCATCATGAGTATGCTCCACGTGGTAGGACAGTAAACAAGGAGTACTACTGTCAGCCAAATCCAGAGTGACTACGTGAGCACATAAGAGACATTATGTGTACCCGTAGTTACTGCACCACCTTGTGAAAACCAATGGAAAATTTATATTGCAATCCAGAGTAAATTGTTCTTACACCGGAGCAAGGATTCCCCATAGTTACTCTGGATTTTGCCTTGACATGTTGCAGTGTTTGCAGGATGCTATTTGTCAGAAAAGGCCTGAATTGCATGCATCCAGCAATTGCATGAGTGGCAATGGCACCATGACAATACAACTCCTCCCCACTCAGTGCAGCTTGTGCAGCAGTTTTTGGCCAAGCACAACATCCCCCAGGTCTGACCGCCACCATATTGCCACTTCATTTCAGGCGGGTTGTGAAAAGCTGGATGCTACCAATCTGGAATCTGGCACTGGGCACCTTTAATGTCACTTCCAGTCATGACAACACTTCCGGGGGCGGGGGGTCCTAGACAGATTGTCATTTTCAGAAGGGGTCCCAGGCTGAAATGCTTGAATTCCACAGCATTAGATAAAACCAGGGGAACACTTGCTCAGAATATGCCCAAGTTTCACACACAGAAAGGATAGCTCATACACATGAATTGCAAATCCACATGGGATAAGTGTAGGACGCAGCTGCCAAGTGCATTTGGCTTGTGCTATTACTTGCTTGTGTTCCAGATGTAGATAGCATAGATTGATTTGCAGAATGTCGATCAATACTACTAGCAGGCTGGCTGTTCAGAATAAAAATGATCAGCCTTTGCAACAAAATTCACGCTATAGGACATCTATGTAATGAGAATTTTCTTAATGAACATGTGCAGAAAGTGAAACTGAAGCGAATATACCAGTGATTCTCGAGCATTTCAGCCTGGGAATCCTTCTGAGAATGACAATCTATCCCAAAAGCGATATCACAGCCAGAACAAGAAGTGCTATCACTGCGATGTCAGATTTCCTCCTTCCTTCTTGGAAGTAAGTCGCGTTGTGTTCAATGAGAATGGAATGAGTACTTGACAGCCACCCTGTCCCCACCAAAAGCTCTCACCTGATCTGCTTTGCAAGGTTTGACTCCTTGGTGGCTTTGACAAGGCTTTAAAAAGCTTTGCAAGGTTCAATACTCAAACAACTTCACTGTAAGCTCTATCCTCACAACAACCCTGCAAGGTAGGTACCGTAATTGATCTACAGGCAGCTTGTAAAACTCTTCTCTTTCAAGTGGAATCCTTCATGGCATGGTCATCACATCTGGCATCACGGAATGCCTTCCAAGCTTCCAGGAGGAACAGTTTCAGGTTGGTTAAGCTGTAAACATCAACTCCTTCTGAATTTGTTGTCTCATGATAGCTTTGTCAGCTTTAGGGTCACCTACCAAAATTCAACTATGTGCATCCCTGCTTAGCAATGTTCTGGCAGCCCTTTGATCAACCACAAAATAGATATCTGAACACATGCCTCACATGATGTTTTTACCAATGTGAAGAAATATGGGTTTAAAACCCATATTTTTTTAAAGACAACTTTAAAAGGCTGAAGTCCAACAAGACTACCAAAAGAACTCAGGCATTCTCTGCCAACTGTAAAACAGTTTGCCATCATAGTTTTTTTTGTCATTCACAGACAGATAAACTATAACCTGTAGCTGCAGTCCTAACCCCCAGTGATGCCTGCATCACATCAGGGGCATTAGGCCAATGCACAGACATGTACTGGCCTCCCACACCACCATGGAAATGGGGAGATGGGTGAGCTGTGCTGGCCTAAAGACTGCACCCTGAGATTATTGTTTCTATTGTAGTAATTTTACTGTAATTTATTATTTTACTACTGTTGTGTTGTTTTTAATTGGTGGATTTTATGTGACAATGATATTTTAATATTGATTTTATGTGAGCTGTGCTGGGTCTTTTTAAAAGGCGATGGATGGATGGATGGATGGATGGATGGCAGGCAGGCACGATCAGTTATTCTTCTTTTTCAAGAAAACCATGCTCTTGTTCCTCCAAACGCTTACTAGAATCTCTCAAGCCTGCTCAGGGCTCAGTATGGTACCAAAAATGATGTTGTCCAATGTTTCACAAACAGGGTTTCAGTGCTATGTAAAGTTCATTACTATTCCTCACACTAGCAGCAGCAAATAAATGTATGCTAAAGAAACAGTTGTTTAATTCACATAATTTATATGTATTATAGCACATATAATTGTTGGATTATATTCAGCCATAATTGTTGGGAAATTGGGGTTGCACCTATCTTCCCCCACAAAGTGAAGGTGGCCCTACCTAACAGTTCCACAAATGAAGAACTTGGGGTTTAATGACTGAAGACACTAATTATAATAAGGGTGCATCTGATTACTTTAAATATACTTTATTTAAATCACCAGGATAAGATGAATTACATTTCAAAAAAGTTGCTGATGGATGTGGTTTGAAAACTGCTGTTCATAATGGGTGCGTGCAGATTGGGGATGAGTAATTTTTATCTTTAGGGATGAGTCCCTCTCTTTAAATGGGGGCAAGAGGAAGATCTGGGAATACAGATTGGTCAGTCGGGCTTTAACTTCTTGAAAGATACTGAAATAATTAAGGAGATTGGCAGTGATCACATGGCGGTGATCTCTGGAATCTAGGACTGCCAAGATCAAATTATGATCAAAGATCAAATGGAGATACCCATCCATTCATCCATCTCCATTCATTCATTCATTCATTCATTCATTCATTCATTCATTCATTCATTCATTCATTTGGCAGTCTATCATCATCTCATCCAAGTTATACATACTGAGATAAAAATAATTTTGGGCACATATATGGGGAAAGGATATTCTCCAAAATGTGGCCTATGACAGCTTTTGACCTAACTGAAAGCCAAACCACATGTTAGGTTTAAACATGTAATATGTATTTGTTTTGTGCAATAAATAAAAGGTGGGGGAGAGGACTAATCGAGATCTAGGAAAGGCAATTTAACCCTTGTCAACTGCCATTCCAATTTGGATTTGGGGCATCTGCAGCTGCTATTGAATTTTTTAAATTTATGGATGCTTAAGGGAAAATATGCAGCTCATTTAAAAGCCAACCTTCTTCTAGCTTCTAGTGTTCCTTATAAAAGCAAACCCACTTCCACCCTCACTACCGTTCTCTGCAAAAGCATTGCAGAGCATAATAACAGACAACCACACAAGCCCATTGCACTACTTTTCAAGTTTAGAAATATGTAGTGATTTTAATTAAATGGATTACATTAAATGGGCTTATATATTAAATAATTAAAATTTAGAAGTCTTCTATGTACATAATTGTTTATCTGCAAAATATCGTACAGTGCCCAACTCTCCCTCCAGTTCTGTTCTTCTCCACAACCCACACATGCATTTCTGGCGACAGGCCTGATTCCATCATTTTTAATTTTTTTGCCACCTTTCCTATATACAGTATTTTTTACAGACATCACTTCTGCTTAATCTCAAATCTGATATCAGAGCCTGTCACTTTAAAAAAAGTAATTGGAAAATCATAAAGTCTGCAACATAATTTCACAGTAGGATCAGATCTCTTTCAGAAAGGAGAGGTAATAACCTGATTTGAAACAGGATTTAAGTGTACTAGCTATCAAGCAAAAACAAGGAGTGTGTGTTTTTCTGCCATGTTCCCAAGGCTGTGGAGGTGCACATCAGTTTGCTGTGATGCTACAATGTTCAATCCTGAAAATCAAGAACAAATGTAAATGTTTACTTACTATTTCATTGCAGGTGTTCACGCAAGCTTGTATGGTCCCAATGACATGTTTCCCCAGTTAAACAGGACTAATACATGGCAAAGGAATCCAACCACTCTTTAAGTCACATTCACAGTTTAAAGATGCATACAAAAAAGCGGTGAGTACTGTATATGAGGTGCCTTATGTTTCATCCACACTTTCTTGTACCAGTGGCTCAGTACTGTCAACATCCCCTGCCAACCTAGCAGTTTGAAAGTATGCAAATGCAGGTATTTAAATAGGTACCATCTTGGTGGGAAGGTAACAGCATTCCATGTTGGCCACATGACCACGGAAGCATCTTTTGACAACGCTAGCTCTTCATCTTAGAGATGGGGATGAGCACCATACCCTAGAGGTGGTCATGACTAGCAGGGCAACCTGCAGGGGGTCCCTTTCTGTCAACAAGCTAATGGGCAGGGGTTCAGACTATATTCTTCCTCAACCCTGCACAGAAGTGCCAGGGATTGGTCCTGGGACTTTCTATATGCAAAAGTGCGCCCTACCACTGAGCTATGACTAGCGTTGCCATAATTTTCTTCCATAAAATCAGGACAGGACTCTGTCCCATTTGCCAGTATGCAAACACACTCCCCCCCACAACTGGGATTGTCCCTGTTTATCAGGACATGTGGAAACCCTGGCTATGACCCATTCTCCTAAAAATGTGATTTGTGGCTTATAGCAATAGATCTATAAAGAAGTCAGATAGAGAATGTAGGATATGGATTAAAAATAAAACAGCAAGCAGCATTTGCTGTTTTGTAGGAAGAGGAGAATTTACCCACCCACTGTGTTTCTGCTGTCAATTAACTTCTGGAGCTGTTTTTTCTTGGGAAAACCACCATCACCACCTCCACATGGCTGGTTTGTCTAGGTTTACTCCATGCATTTGCCTTTAGAGAACAGAACTGGACAGGACTTAAAATAAATAAGCACATGCTGGAAAGAATGCAGATGGTCTAGCAAAGATTGGATGAGCTATTTCTGATTTATATCTCTTGTCCCAAAAGAAAAAAAATAGCAGCTCTCCTATCACAGAATACAGCCTGTAATCCAAGCTTCTACGGTCAGGTACTTTTTCAGATCAGGTTTCCCTGACTATTAACGTGATATCATTTATCTTGCATTGGCTATATATTTTTTATCATTTTTATATTTTATCTTCATAACACTGCTCTGTTGTCACATGATACTTCTTTGACAATCTGAAACACTTGGCATCCAGTCTTCGAAGCGCCTATGTTTTTAAAGGAAGCTCAGTATGACAAGGATCTGGAAGCATTATTGTGGCACACATTGCGCAAGCAAGAATAGAATGAAACATGCTGTTAAGAGCCATATGTTGCCTTTTTAAGAGATGAGCCACTAACAAGGAATGCTAATCAATAAACTATCAAATCAGCGGAGAATGCAGGTTACACCTGCCTGTTTAGATAGTTGAACCTGAGACTGGTGTTCGGCCTCTGAGGTGTGTGCCAAGAAAGGGGAAAACAACAGAGAAGGTTGGAATTTGGCAACTAAAACACAAACAGACTGTGTTTCTAGAACAGACTAGCAAGTTCCTTAGCCTCAAGGAACTGCCAGTATATCCTGTTTGCTCTAGAGGAAATTACATGATTTTGAAACCATTATTACCCCTTTGGGTACCTACTTATTCCTCTTTTCTATCTTTATAACTATACTGAGGATACAACAAATTTGATATGTTCTTTCCTTCAAGAGGAACAAGTTCTGGGAAAGGCTGCAGTGAAAATTCTTACTAATCTGAGAAGTAGTACCAACCAACACTGAGTATCAACACTGACCAACACATTGGCATAAAATGAAACAAACAGTGCAGTTGGGATTAGAATGTGCTGTGTAGATCTGGTGGATCCAAGCTTTTGGTAACTCTTTAGAATACGTGATTTCATTTGCAGCCTACAAGTCTGGATATGGTGAGCATTTGACCGTGCAGTCCAAATTTGCGCTGGAACAGGCAGGCTGGCCCAGTCTGCACTGTAACCAGCAGAAGGATTAGGACGGCTGCCATGCTACCATGAGGAAGAGACGGCTTGTTCCCTTGGTATTACCTCTTCACCTAACTTTTGGACTCTCCTAATCAGGAAGAGTAATAGTTTGTATGACATACGAGACATACATGCAGGTATGGGACAAGCCAGCCACCAAGAAGGTGAAGTCTTCAGCTCCGCTTCCTGCTATCACCTCTGTCAGCAAATGTTCTCTGTCCTTCCCGAAAGTTATGGACTTTGTTACAACTTGGCTCATGGGATGATGGTGGTCATATATGGGTAGTAAATGTAACTGGGAGACAAAATACTTTGTGTTATTTTTTTCAAGAGGACTATGGATTGGCTGCAACACTGAGTATCTCTTCTTACCAACTGTTCCTCCCCTGAAAATGCCAAGGCTCCAATCATATACATGGGTACCTGGGAAAAATTCCAGTAAGTAAAGTGAGGCTTACTCATGAATAGATATGCATTGGCTTGTGTTGCAACTCTGTTTCAATCCTCTCTGCAGAGTCTAAGTACAAATTATTCTCTTTACAGCATACCAATCAAACCAGATCGTTCACATGGTATTTGGAAATTTGTTTTTTTCCCTCCTACAGTATATTTGTGACTGTGTAGAACATAATTAGTGAAACACACAATTATTTAATTCTTAGTGGGACCACATAAGGCTTACTTTTGATTACACCACAATCCCTGCAAGCCTACAAAGAAAACAAGTTGCAGATAATGCTGTGATCTGAATTCCATGTCAATTAGCTCTACATATCTGTGACCCAGCATCCAGCACTACCACTTTTGAACCAGGGACTGTGTACCCTGGCGCAAGCTTAGCAAAAACAGATTGAGATGAAGCAGACCAGGATGAATCCCCAAGCCAGGATTTTCAACTAACATGGTTTCATTGCATGTGTGTGTGTTGCAGTCAACTGATATCTACAATGTCAAGTGATGGTTTGCAGAATGAGCCATCACATCTAGGGTTGCCATAATTATCTTCCACAAAACCAGCACAGTCCCCCTGTCAAACTTTCCTGTATGTGAATGCAATCCCTGAAAACTGGGACAGTCCCAGTTTTCGGGGATGTACAGCAACCCAAATCACAGCAGTGATCAAAACTTCCATATCCTCCCAGGCAATTCAGCTGCCCATCAGCAGGGCAAGTGATGAAAAATCTGGAGATGGCTGAAGTAGACATCTTCAAACATGTCTGAAGCAGAATGCAGAGCAAATATCCTTTCCATGTACTGTATAGAGACTGGCATTGTTCAAACTTTATAAATCTCATATTGGCATTGTTCCAAAGAGATATGCTTGCAGATTATGCATGCCTTTGCATTTTACGATATGGTGTCCATATTTAAAAATGCAGGGTTCAATCCTACGAGGACCTTGCAAGTAGGAATTCCTGAGGCTGGATCTTGGCAGCACCAGCATGTGCCACTATCCTATCCCCTCTTTTTAACTTCCCCCACACCTTTTTTCCTTTTGGAATTAAACCAGCTATATCGCTGGCATGGGTCAAATGATACTAATAGGCCACCAGGAGGCCTACAGAGAAATAAATAGAAGGTATACAAAAAATGCATAGGTAAGTTTTTATCTGCCTCTGGCAGGCCCCGTGATCGTCCCCTCCCATTGGATGCAGTGTGCACTCTGTCAGTGTAACTACATCATCTGTAATAGTGGGGGATAGCATCAGCAGTAAGTAAATTGCAGTTCATAAGCATATAATTAGTGCTTTGGTGGATCAGACCTACAGTACATCTAGTCCTGAATCCTCTTTCCTACAGTGATCAACCAGGTATACAAGGTATACACCTATAAAGGTATAAATAGGCCACAAAACAGTGGTACCTTGGGTTATGAGCATAATTTGTACTGGAAGCATGCTTTTAATAAAAAAAATGCTTGTACTGTATATCAAAGCAAAAGGAGGAGGGAGGCAGTCTGGGGAGGAGGCATTCCCAGTTATCAAAGCTGTGCCTTTTTTTGCTTGTTTTACAAGACATTTCTTGCATTGCAAGTCAAAATTTATTAGAAATGTTTGCTTGTCTTGCAAAATGCTCTCATTCCAAGTTACTCTCAATCCTTTTACTGTACTTCTTTTACTGTTGCTCCACTGCAATTGAGTCTCAGAGGTATACTTCCTCTGGATCCAGAGGTTCAGTTTATCCCTCATTGTAACCTGACACATTTTTGGACATGTTTGTCTATACCTGTACATGATGCTGGTTGCATGCTATTTAATCATTTTATGCACATTGCAAAGGACCCATTATCAAGGGGACAGGAGAGAATTCCATTTATTCATACCCCAATTTCATCTCCTGTTTGCAATTGGGGCCATCGGGGAGTGGGGATTGTTGTCGTACATCAGAGTGTTACCTGGGGTTAGGGAAAAGATGTCCCCTTGCCTTGGGCTGGCAACCCAAAATCTGTGCTGGATACAGAGCAGGCAATCTAGCATGCCTGTTCCAGGACAAGTTAGGATTGAGCTGCCTTTGCTTTAATCCTGCACATGATTGCTGGCTATGCAGCAGCAGCAGTGCCAAGAAGGAGAGGGTAAAGATGTTAGCAGTGGTTCACAAAGCAAGTATGAGTCAGCAGTATCAACAGAACTAAAAGGAGGCAGATTGCTATTTTGGGACGCATCAGCAGAAGAATTAGATCCAAGCAACTACAGAGAAACATTGCTACTGGCAGAAAAGAAATGTTGGGTGGAAGTGATGTCCAGCTTTGGATAATACATTCTGTGGCAGATATAAACTAGAATTGATCAGAAAATTCTACATTAAACTTTCATTTATTATGAAAAAGTAACATTGGACTGCACAACTTTAGATTGCAAGAACATTGCACAACTGCAATGTTCTTGTTTTCTTTGAATTTCTACATATAGACAGATAGATATTCTATCCTAACCCTACCCGTTACAGAATAAGTTATATTCTTTTAGGTTTTTTTTCTCCCTTTGTGGAGTAGTATTTAAAATATTGAACTTATCCCTACCTACAACTCTGAAACAGTGTACTGTATCTAGAAATAATTTTAACACAAGCTCTTTATGTCAGTCTGTTGTGCTAAACTTCTATGTGGGTGATCTCTTTAGAGTTTCCTGCTTAGCCTTAGGCTTCTTAACTTGATTCTGACAAAGACATTTCTTGACCTAATTTCATTGTCTGTAAAATGTAAATATGGACTTCAGTAGCTTAGTGGTTAAAAATGATGTGTTTGTCAACCTTAAGGTTGGTAGGTTGGCAGTTCAAGACTCAAGTACTGCAAGACAGATTGAGCTCCTATCACTTGCCCAGCTCCTGCCAACCTAGCAGTTCAAAAGCATGTAAATACAAGTACCACCTGGGTGGGAAAGTATGAGGGGGTTGCTGATAAGTATTGAGCCTTATCCGAAAAAATTGAGCTAGGAAGCTGTAAATTCCAGGATGTTCTAGTCAATTTGTCTATATGAAATGGTGCAAAAATCAACTACCTGTTATTTTACTTACCTTTCTTTTTCAGAATCAAAGTGGACATGGCAACACCTCCAGAAAAGTTCGCTGGGGAAGAGCATAGAACCATAACCAAGTTCCTCTTTCTCCAAGCCAGGGAAAGGTACGAAGCAGATCCATGATGAAATGTCACAAACATAAGATTTCTTTACTTCAGCAATTTTCAAGTAGTGTGTGCTGCAAGTGCTACACAAGAGTGCTGTGAGAGTTTGGCATATTTATAACTTTACAATACAGAGTAACTACGGGAAGACATAAGGGGCACTAACTCTGGATTGAAATATGCATTTCCATAGGTTTCCCATGGGTGGCACCTTAACTATGTCAGTGTAAAAGGTACCATAGTTACTCTGGATTGTAGCCTAAGGGCTATTAAGACTTGTGAAATCCACCACCACCACCAGCATGGTGTGTTTTGACAATTGTCAAAAACTGATGGTGTGCCTTGACAATTTTAGTGTCTTGTCAATGTGCCTTGAGATGACAAAGGTTCAAAATCACAGCTCTGGTGTTTCATAAGCATGGATCTAAAACATCTTTATGAGTATAGGAGCCACAGCAAGTAATACCATTCTGGTGAATTGACCGAATTGGACTTGCAGCAACCAAATGGCTGGAAAGCAATAGAAGTACATAAGATCTGTGGAAGATCATGTTTACTGTTCCTCATTCTGCAGGGTTCACTGGTTTGCGTCATCTGGACCGTTTAAAAAATCTTAGAAAAGTGTACTGTCATGAATCTCTTACCTGGATGAGCCTAGGGGTCAGCCAGGCTGAACAGCAGAAGTCAGCAAAGGGGGCTAGGCAAGCAGAAAAATGGGGAAGATCTAGCATGTGAGACTGCCTGAATATTTACCCCTTCATCCCCATCATGCCTCTAGTTTCTTCCTTAAAACAACATTATATCCACTCCATCTCCAAGGGTTTGCATTTGGTTGCTAACTATTCATGCTGTAGGCTATTTTGCGTGTGGCGATGCTGCATCTGCCATGCCAACAGAGAGCGCCTTCCACTGATGTAATGGTAGTTCTGTCAGCAGAAGAAACCCACAGGATTAAGGTTAAATCTATGTCTGCCCGAGGCTGCTTATATGTATTGGGGCCAAACATATACATCTATGGACCAAGCAAAGATGGTTAAGAGAGGCTGCAATTTTGTCCACTTTTATCTGGGAGTAAGCCCACTTGACTACAATAGGATTTACTTTTGAGTAGATATGGCTAGACCTGGGCTCTGAGTTACACATTAGGAAGTCCCTTTTGCTCTGTTGTACTCAGGCAAGCTTTTTCCAAGCTCTTCTGCAATAAGGGGATCATGAGGCTCACCTTACAAACCTCTTATACAAAGTTCAAAGGGTTTCTTTTTGAGCACTTCCTTTTCCAATCCACTGAATGGGAGGAGGAGGAGGGACGGGGGGGGGGCAATAAAATAGACAAATGTAAGTGTCTCCCTCCACTCTGCTGCCTGAAGCAAATGTTTCAGTTGGCCTCATGTACAGGCTGGCCTTGATTACACATGTACTAAATCAAACGTCTATAATTTCACAGATATTATATCTAATGCTCAGAACTCAAAATACAAGATATAGGTCAGCAAACATACTAACAAAATGCTCGTCATGCTGCTTATTGGATAGATTTGGGCCGTCAACTCTCCTTATTCCTCTATCATAGAGGGGGTAAGAGGCTTTCCTTTTCTATCAGCAAGTAACATGCAAACTACCACTGCTGTGTACTACTCTTTGTGTCTCAGTAGTTTCCAGTGCTTAATATCAAGTTTAATTTTGAGTGTAACATATTTGCTCTGAGCTGAATTCTGTCACCTTCCACTGTCAGGAGAGCTTTCTTTAACTCCATAGTACCTCTGCTCAGTATACATGCCCTTTATCATCCCATTGCTTTGTTCCACACATAGCACCTCTTTTGCTTTCTGTCTCCAAATCCAGTTCGATCCAACTCTGTAAGGGTAGGATTTAAGGAGCATCAGAGCTTCTGCAACTTTTGCTGCAGAGGAAGGGTTGCTGCCAGGATTCCTGTTGGCACCAGCTGCAATGAGCACATAATCCTCTTCTTGTTTCAGTTACCTCTGGGCTGCCAAACAGTTTATATGATTATTAAGGTGCTTCCTCTTTCCCCATTAAGCCCTGTGGAATCTTGAGCTGAACTTGCCACTGAAATACTGCAACCCCATGTATCAAAAATGCTTCTCTGATTGCTAAATGTTATCCAATAAATATGCCATGATAGATGGCTAGAGCCTGGATCAAACAGCCTGGCATGGCATCTTCATGTCTAGACAGAGCCTTTATTGCTTGGCAGCTGAAGGCTGTCCTTTTGTCCTTTGCCCTTTGTTTTTCATGGTCAGCATGACATTACAGATTGCATTTTGATTAACCTCACAGCTCTGGAAAATGTTTGTCATGCCACACCACCTTCCTGTCAAGACCAGCCCGTGTCCAGAATCAGAATTGGATGAAATCTTAAGAGGAGGATTCCAAATAATGTTGTTTTCTATTGTGTGAGTCACTTTATATAGTCTACAGTATACCAGTGTTCTTTAGTCTTAGGTTCGGAACCCCATTGAGATCATGAAAGCTTCAGTTGTGGGTGATGGCAACTTACAGGAACAAAAGACTAATGGAGGACTACTGGACTTGAGCACCACCAGGTAAAGGGGAAGGCATTCACACTATAGGTATCCCCTTCAGGAGATTGTGCCCCAGTCCTGCTCAGGTTCTTAGCAATTGTGTCAAAATATGATTTACTAGGCTTTATGTTAACGTTTTTGTCCTCTTTAATAAGAATAATTGGTTACAGTACTGGGAGGTAACAGGAATAGAAGTGGGTCTATAGTGTCTTGAGAGAAGGGTGGAATTGACAGTGGGTGCCATGGAATGACACAAAAAAGTTGAAGACTATTGGTCAACACTAAATGGCAGTAATTCTTTCTAGTTTCAGTCATAGGTCTCTCTGGGATTGAGCCAGGATTTAATCTGGGACCTCCTGCATGCAAATACTATATGCTCTACCAGTGAGCGATAGCCCCATCATCAGAAGTAATGCATACTGTATAATGCATAATTTAATACAAAGAGTGTCACTCTGGAAGATGTCCCACATGAGGAGGCTGTAGAGCTGGGAACATTACGTATCTTGATTGGCCATAGATCCCCATGTCAGCTCCAGACACCATAACCCCATCTGTACTGCAGATTCAGGATCAACAATATCCCTGGTCTGAAGACAACACAGAAAAGCACAGAGCACATCTGGCATCACAAGACCTACCATCTCCTACTCAGGATGAAAAGTCACAAACTAAAGCATGCTCTGGAAAAGTCACAAACTAAAGGGCTTTGCTGATGTTCCATAAAGGGATCGTGCAGCCAGGCCTTGTCAGTAAGTCAAGGGATCCAAGTCACACAGTATTCATGACAGAAGATAGTCCTGGAGTACCTCAGGATGATCAAATAAGATGTATTTTCTTAAAATCATGGAAGGAACCTAATACGACTTCTATTCCAACCCCCTGCCTGAAGCAGGAAATCTCCTAGAGCATCTCCAACAAATGCTTGTCAAGCCTCTGCTTAAAGACTCTAAGTAAGGAAGAGTCCACCACTTGTGTGAATTGGTGATATGACTCAGTTTAGCCAAAATCTCTAATTCATTCCATGTCATACCACAATAGGCAGGATCCTAATGTTTCCTTCTTTCAACATTAAATCCTCATATCAAAGAGAATGTGTGGTCACATAACCCACATGGGTTGAAATTCAGTCAGGGATGTAGTGAGGGATGTGGTCAGGGATGTAATTTCCCATAGAATAACTGCACATCTAGTGCAGGTGTGAGTGACAGAATCTCCTAGGAATAGGAATATTAATAGTAATAGGCTCCTAGGAATAGTGTAACTTAACAGTGTGACCTAATCAATTTTCCAGCACTACCATAGCTGTGTGTGGGCTGTGGTGGTGCAAGTGATTAAGGCACTGTGACTGTTAACAAGCCAGGCCAGGGTTTGAGACTCAGGTCCTACAAGATGAGGTGAGCTCCTATCCTTAGCCCAGCTCCTGCCAACCTAGCAGTTAGAAAGCATGCAAATAGATTAATAGGTACCACCTCGTAGCATTGGCATCCATCAGTCTTGAAAGACTATGATATCATGCTCGACGCTGTAGGCAAAGCACAAAGGCCTGGGTGGATTAATATGGAGGATAGGCTGTTACCCAAGCATCAAATCCCCCCTCTCCACGCCACTGAAATTGTCCAATGGAACGGCAGAGCCGATACAATTAGTTCCAGATGTGTTGCAGAGCTGGGTTAAGGACAGGAGCTCACCCTGTCCTGTGGGGACTTAGGTCTCAAACCCTGGCCTACTGGTTAACAGGCACAGTGTCTTAACCACTTGCGCCATCCACAGGTCATGGACTACCCCGGTGAGAAGGTAAAAGCGTTCTGTGCACCTTCAGCCATCATGCCAGCCCCATAACTATGCAAGTGTCTTTGGATAACACTGGCTCTTAGAAATGGGAATAAGCACCGCACCCTACAGTTCGTCACAACTAGCAGTATAACCTGCAAGGGACACCTTTACCTTTACCGTAGCTGCGCCAGAGGGACATGTGCTGCATTCTGCTGTTGGGGAGAGGGCAGTCACAGAGTCAGTGTTTGTTCTCTTAGAGTTGCATTTCCCTTAATGCAGAGCTAGATAATTGGTTAGGATTGTGTCATCAATTAAATTAATGGTTTGACTTAGTACAGCTTCACATGTTGAATTATCCTTTGTAAAACTATGCAGAAAAATTCATCAAGCAGCAGTAAAAAAAGAGCAACTTATCCAAGTAATTCTGCAGTTCTATTCACAACATGTAGAATAAAATTTATCCATAGGATTGCCAACCTTTTAAGATCAGCCTGAAGTTGCCAGAAATCAGCATTAATTTCCAGGTTTCTGCTGAAAAAGTTCTGAAGATTTAAACAAGGGCTTATATGAATTTTCAAAGAACTTCCAACAATTCATTGTGTAAAGAGAAAAACTTCGGTAAGGCTGCAATCCTAAACATTCCTTCCTTCTTGGGGGTAAGATGCATTGAATACAATGGGGCTTACTTTTGAGTAGACATGGTTAGGCTTGTGCTCTAAGAGCTAGCAACCAACTCTGGCCATGGCAGAGTCAGATCAAAAAAGAGTTTAGGATATTGTATCTAAAAGAAAGATGGCTTGGAGGGAGAGAATGTGGAAACAATAAATGGAAAAGAATACACAGCCTCAGAAAACATAATAAAATAGAAACAAAATGCTCATTTTCAAAGGTGATGAAATTTTATGAGCAGAAATCCAACAGGTGTAATCTTCCCCACTAAGGAAATGTAATGCTGCATTGTTAAATATTACATGTTGAATATCTACCGGTGTGCAGCTATTAAAGACTAGAAACTCTCTGTCCTTCTCAAAGGTGAAACACCTTGTCTATATATATAAACTTTTTACAAAACAGCCTATTTTTTGAGGACTTATTATTGTTTTAAGTTTCTGTTTAAAAGATCATGGCTTTTAAAACAAAAGTCAGCACAAAGGAAGAGCCAGGTATTATCTCTGTTTTTCACTACTGCCCTTCCATTATCTTTCCAAAATATTTGGCTCCACTACAACCGTCCCTAAAGTTAGCTATTATAATTAGCAACCAGATCATCTCCCTGAAATATCTCACCAATTAGCTGAGAAAAAGTAATTATTCTTGTTCTCCATCATGCCTATTGGGCGCTCTCCTTCTCTTATGCATTGCTTTTGAGCAGAGGTTTTCATCAGCATAGTATGGTTATTAGGAAGTTAATGTCAGAAGTTAATAGGAAATTAATGTCAGAACAGAAGCCATCAGACTTCTATATAATTTCTGCTACATACAGCACGATGCAGCTGTGACATGCACCAGTTGTTTAAGGGCTGTGAAGACTGATTGTGTTGATTTATTTTGTTGCTCCTGACAGAGGTTCCAGCAGAAGCACTGGACACCCTGTAGAAAAGTGGAAACGTTATTTAGGGACCTCATTATTTCAGGGTCCTCCTGAAGTGCAAATATTTCTAGAATGAAGTCACATGTTCAAACTGGTCAGTTACAAAAGCGTTCAAAGCTTATCTGTCAGGCTCAGCACTGATAAGAACTGCAGTAGGCCAGCATTCTTGTTGGCAGCCACACTTATTTAATATGTGCAAACTGCAATTGTGTGAATTGTGTTTGTTAGTCAGAAGTTCTATTTTAAAAGCCAAGCTACTGGCGAGATATTCAGCAGAGACTTTGAGGCAGGCAACCTATGATTTTAAAAGCATACTGGCATCAAGAAAACAATGCTAACACGTTTAGGCTAGAGGTCAGAGAAAGTATCTAAAAATAAAATAAAAACTCATTTGTGGAGCATAATTTGATATGGGGCCCGACCAGAGTCTGCCATCTTATTGCTTGAAGTGAAAAGTAAGAATTATGGATTCACTTTTGTGAATAATACATACATGCCAGGAATCAATCTTTTCTTTCTTTCTTTCTTTCTTTCTTTCTTTCTTTCTTTCTTTCTTTCTTTCTTACGTACATATGTACATAAGTTCGTGCTCATTCATTCATTCACTGCATTTGTATCCCTCCCTTTCCCCAAGAAGCTCAGAGCAACATGCATGGCTCTTCCCTCCCCCATTTTAAGGAGTGTAGGCACAAATATAGTGATTGGTCAGTAAGGAATTAAAAACACAGAAAACTGTGTGCCAAAAAATCCTGTTTGGTAATAATGTACGTAATCTTGATTCTCCATAAAAAGTTAGCAAAAGATTGTGATTTTATGTTCCAATGCTGGGTGAGTTCAGTGGCAATGGGAGCTGTCAAATCCTAAACGCCTTCCTGGATTAATAATTTATACAAACACCAGCATACAAACATGCTGAACACACAAAGATCCAGGTCTATAGAGCTTGCGTCCTGAGCACACTCTTGTACTGCAGTGAGTCTTGGACCCTTTTGTGCATGGCAGGAGAGAAAGCTGAACACCTTTTGTGCATGGCAGGAGAGAAAGCTGAACACCTTCCATATGCACTGTCTCCGACATATTCTTGGCATCACCTGGCGTGACAAAGTCTCAAATGACGCAGTCTTGGAACGTGCTGGAATCTCTAGCATGTTCACACTTCTGAAACAGCAACGTCTACGCTGGCTTGGGCATGTCGTGAGAATGGCTGATGGTCGGATTCCAAAAGATCTCCTATATGGAGAATTAGTGCAGGGAAAGCGCCCTAGAGGGAGATCACAGCTGCGATACAAAGACATCTGCAGGAGGGATCTAAAGGCCTTGGGAATGGACATCAACAGCTGGGAAACCTTGACCTCTGACCGTTCAGCGTGGAGGCAAAAGACCCAGCATGGCCTTCTCCAACTGGAAAAGACACTTGTTCAGCAGGCTGAAGCAAAGAGACAGACCTGAAAGCAGCGAAACCTGGGGCCTGGGCAGGGGACAGAATTTATTTGTTCTCAGTGTGGAAGGGATGGCCACTCTCAAATTGGCCTTTTTAGCCATACTAGATGCTGTTTCAGGACCTCCAGTCAGAGCACGATACCATAGTCTCTCGAGACTGAAGGATGCCAACGATAAGCATAATGAATCCACTGTTGCGGAATAAAATTTCCATAATTTTTGTGGGCTCCAGGCATGCCTGGGTATCGGTGGGCACATGTGGGTAATAGGCACTGGCAGTGGGCGGCAGGCACCAGGCAGTGGGCAGTAGCAGGCACTGGGCACCAAAAGGCACCAGAGGGTACCAGGGGGTCGTGGGGGACAGCAGCGGGCACCTGAGGGGACTGGACATCCCTACTGGGCACCATTGGCCAGTAGGTATTAGTGGCCACCAAGCAATGGACACCAGTGGGCACCAGACATCCATAATGGACACCACCAGGCAGCAGACACAACCGTGCAGTGGGCAGCTGGCACCAGCGGGCAGCAAACACCACTAGGCACCAGTGTGCAGTGGGCATCCTTACAGGGCACCACTGAGCATGGGGTACCATTGCACAATGGGCACCTCTACCAAGCACCAGGCAACCCTACTGGGCACCACTGAGAACCACCAGGCCACAACCTGGCACCAGTACTGAGCACTGGGCATCCCTTCCAGGCACCACCAGTCACCCAGCACCAATCGGCACCACTGGGCACCAAATTAGTTCTTAGTGGGTCCTTAAATCACAGAAGGAATATGCTTCGTAAATTTCATGTTTCTAGGTGCAGGGGGTTGGAGCATGGTATTGCTTGGTCAGTTTTCAATATTAAGTATAGGACAAATACACGTTGCATCCCTTTCCAACCTCTTAGGACTTAAGTTTATAACATACAGTTCTTAGTGGGAGCTCACATCATGTAAGGAATACCCTTCCCAAATTACATGCATCTAGCATGGCGCAGGGCATTGATCAGTGCAGGGCATTGGTCAGTCAGTTGATGCAGGGCATTGATCAGTCAGCAATTCTTCACTGTTTGGGGTGTGATGCTAGTTCACCTCCTTGTGGTGCACCTCAGTTAGCAAAAAAGTGTGAACTAAACAACTAGCAACAATTGGGGGACAGACTACATTGAAGAATTGGCAGTTGGTGACAGTTGGCAGCCAGACGTCAATGTGGAATCCTGGCTCTCGAAATACATGGCAATGGAAAATTAACATCTGATTTACCATAAGTCCATGTATTTGCCATACACAAAATAAATCAATCTTCACTTAAGTATAGGAATGAAAACACATTGCATCCCTTTTCACCCCTTACTGAGTGCCTCTATCACGGAAGGAATGCCCTCCCCAAATTTCACACTACTAGGTCCAGCAAAGTTGGATGGGTGTTGATGAGTGACTCTTCGATTTTTATATATATATATATATATATATATATATATATATATATATATATATATATATATATATATATATGTATGTATGTATGTATGTATAATGCTCTCAATGCAGATTCTCAGAAGTAAATCCCACTCTGTTCAAGTAATTTTTTAAAAAGATTGCTGCCTAAGAGTTCTTCATTCAAACGATATCCCTCAAATTAAAATGAAAAGGCTCTGAATGGTCAGGAAGCTGTGTGGCTTGAGCAAGGCCCATGTGGTTCTGCCATGTTACCCATGGAAGAACGTCCCTGGCCAAAGAGTATCATAGAATCTGAATTGCCTAGTATTAAAACAAGGGAAACAAAAATCTGGAATGTCTCCATCTCAGAGAGCTATTTATAGTAGTTTGCCTCTGGTGTTCCCTTTCTCTTAGAGAGCCATGGGACACAAATGATGTCAGGTTTTGACAGCAACTCTCCAAATGCTGCTGGGTAGGAGGAATGATTCAGCAGTGCCCTGAAACTATGCTGTGTAATTTTAACTCCCCTCTGCCTACATTCCAAGTTCTGTCTCCAACTGCGTTCCCAGGGAATAACGCATCCTTTGCAGGAACTCAATTTCTTCCTGTAAATCAACTGAGTAGGCATCCCTTACTTTGGGGTGTGTGAAAATGGTCTCTTTTTTACATTTTCATTATTTGAAAGGCAAAAAGCAGCGTTGTGTTTTTGTCCCAAGTTCTCATTCCATATTTTTAAAAACTGTATTAGGCAAGTGATATAGGTGTTATAGTATCAGATCATGCAGCTACAGTATTATTTCTATCTGGAAAAGTAATCTATTTGAATGTCAGAAAATACTTTAAACACCCAAGTGCTTTGATTTGTGTTTTCAACAAATACACATACATGCATGTGCACATTCACACCTCTAACCATCACTCAGCTCAGTTCCTGTGGAAATAGCAAATATTACATCTAGGACAGAGCCTGGAACTCACTGGCACATGCCTGCACGCATGCACACACACACAAATGAGCAAGCAGTTGAAGTTGTTACAACTTCAACTTCAATGTTTCCAGTTTGTTTCGGAACCACCAATCAAGGATATTCACCTTTTATCACTGAAGCTACCAGGGAACAAAGAAATGTTAAGTACTTCAGGTTTTGAGGTTTGCTACATACATATTCCTCCAGGGAGGCTTTGACTGATGTTCAGAGAGTGCTTAAGCAATCAGGTGTGCTTGTATTCCAGCAGAAGACACACCTTCATTTCACAAGGCCATCAGATCTCTCTGGTTCATCGAACTCTGCATTCATCTGGGCTGTTCCTTCTCCAGCTCCAGCTATCAGTCTGTAACATCTCCCTCCTCCATTTCTCCTTGATCAACAAAATGTAGGTAACATCCATGTCTTGCACCTTGAGGACCTCATTGAATCACCAATATATGGAGGCAAGAAGATTTTTGATTTTCCAAAAATTGGAGACTCATCACTCCCAGTGGTGGGCCCAGGCCAGTTCAGGCAGGTTGGCCCAAACCTGTTCTTCTTTTTGGCCTGCCGCTAGCGATCCGGTTGCTCGCGGCGGGCCAAAAACCCGGGTGGACCGGTTTGCCTGAGCAAGCCCACCACTGCACTTGTATCAAGTAGTATGCCAGGGTTTGGGCCCACCCCTCGCCCCGCCCACCCGCAGCTGGAGAGGAGCACAGAGCAGCGCAGCGTCTCCGGCCCTGCCCCTGGCCCTCCCGGCCGTAACCCCAGCACTGTCTCCTGACCCCGTCCCCGGCCCACCCACTTCCGGCAAACCGGTTGTTGGGCCAGGCTGGGCCCACCTCTGCCCTGAACCACCAAAACATCTTTCCCAAAGATGTCCAAAATGTCTTTTCAATGTACATTATAAAATATTGACTGTCACACTAAACAAATATCAATTCAGATCTGTTATGGATATGGTCAGTGGTAGGCTTCAGGGGTTCTCACTGGTTCTATAGAACCCTTTGCTAATGAGCGCCTGGTTCTGAGAAGGTTACTGATGGGACATAGAACCTGTTGCTCTATGGACATAGAATTTGTTGTTAATTTAGGTTATTAGGACATTGAACCTGTTGTTAATTTATTTGAATCCCACCACTGGATTTGGTAGTAGGATTTCCAAGCCATAGGTGGGGGGTGAGCGCACGCAGCTGCTAGGTTAAAGAAGCAAGTCAGTGTCTAAACCATGGCTTCTACGCCACATGCAGCTCTTAGACATATAATGAAAAGATACTGGCTGAGTTCCTTTTTTGCATCACCATTACTGCAAAAGATTAATTTAAAAACGATCAAACATTATAATTTACCATGTATAAACTGAGGATCCACTGGATTAAAACATAAGTTTAATGTTCATGGTGAGTAAATATATTTGAGAATTTTAATGCTAATTTTAATGCTCAATTTGAGTGAGGGATTAAAGAAATAAGATTTGCTCATCTCTTACAGCTCTCAAACATCTAATCTTTAGCATATGTGGCTCTTATGCAGGTTGTCCAACGGGGTATATACCATTAACAGTCTCTAGGCAGAGCAGTCCCTGTTTGAGACAGCTGCCTTTTGGCAGACTTCACAACTGCCCTAAGAAGTAGTATCAGCTCACAGCATAGTGGATTAAAAAACAACCATTCTCACAAATTAATGGTGTCTACCAGGGTCTGCTTTAGCCAACTTAATGCAAAAGTATAAAGATATGCATAAGCATAAGGATATGTCAGCATGGCCTTGAGAGGTCTGCCACAGGGTGACCATATAGAATGGAGGACAGTGCCTCTACCTTTAACCATTGCATAGAAGAAGGAATTGAGGCAAGAGCTGCTTTTTAAACCCTTCTATGATAAGTTCAACCTGCCTCAATTCCCTCTACGCAATGTTTAAAGGTAGAGGCACTGTCCTCCATTCTTTATGGTCACCCTGGTTTGCCATTGATGGGTTCCTCTACTGAGTTGTTTTACTGGTTTCTGGCATACCGTCCTAGGGCAAACATGGCACAAGCTCTGGGAACCAGATGGAGGGGGAGCCAGGCAGTATGTGGTCAAATTGCAATAACTTCTCAGCAGCCACGCATGTGCCTTTTCGTACTCCTCTGGGCAGTATTTTTCAGAATACTGACAGGAGAAGCACTGTCATACTGCTTGGCATGGGAGGTTGTTTCCCACAAACACAAGGCCTGGGAATACTGATTGGGATCACAATAAAAGAGGCTTCAGTTTTGCAACAGAATGTCTTTGTTTGCATTGCATGCAGATGATTCAACATTGCAAGAGGAGTTTTAGCTTTTGTTTGGTAACAGACCTATGTGGCATCTCTGGACTGATGCATGCCCTGTTGGTCAATGGCACTGTGGTCTAATCTCAGTGCTGCTTATTGACACCAAACCACATGCTATTCCTAATTGCTTTTTTATTCCCCTTAATATTTTGGGGGTTTTTTTTAGTGAAAAGCAACCATCCCTCCCTAAGTAGAGATTCCAGGTGTCTGTACTGTAGTTAAAACATTATTTATGCAGATTAACAAAAAATGCATACAACTTTTTTTAGTAGTTGAAAAATAGTATACAAAAATTTATTTCTATAAATAATTACTTATTTATAGAATAAGGGTGCAATCCTAAACTAGTCTGGCACAACCCATTGGTCTTCCTTCCCCATGGTGGATGTAAGGAGGCAAGCACATGTTTATGCACTGGCTTAACCCCTCCCCCAGGAGTGGCGCAGAAGTTTCTTAAAGCACTCTATAGGCAACTTCTTCAGTATTTGTCAGGTGGCAGGGGTCAGCTTGTTCTGGATTAGAGTTATCCAAACCATGTTTGACGAGACATTGGGTATACCTTATTCTATAAATAAGTAATATTAAAATTTTAGTGTAATTCTGTTAGTACAGAATAAGAAATAAGTATAAAATAGATACAGTAATAATTCACTTCCTGGTGTACTACCACTCTGTATGGTAATCCTGCTTTTTTCATTGTGTAATGCAATTGCAGATGTCAAATTAACCTGATTTTGGGATTTAGATCAGTTTAGATGGGGGTAATGGACTGGCTGTCTGCCCTAGTGCTTCATTGTCAAGAGCATTCCCAAAAACAAGGAGATGGTTTGATTGTCCAGCTGGCCAAGGAAGTTTTGGAGCAGACATATTAAGCATTAAAGCTATTTCCAGAGTTTACTAAGGCCTTAACAGAACTGTTCACCATAGTGTCAGGAAAATTCCTTTCCCCCCCCCCCCCAAAAAAAATACCCACCAGGAAATCTCTGGGGCGGATCTTCCCCCTCCCACCGCTATGGAGATTGGATGATGAAGTTTAAACTATATCAGTAGTGATTTGTCTTATGACACTTCAGTACAAAGCACGTGCCAAGGGATCTTCTGTTGTCCTTGCACCACATAACTGGAAAAAGTATGAAACAGCTTCCTCTTAGCAGGAAAGGAAGAAAGACTTGGCATTTGCATGCAGGATAATGTAGATGAAGTCATAGGCTGGCATAGTTACAGCCAATGTTGACAGTTTTGAATAGCCATCTGTGAGCAGCCGACTTTAGCTACTGCCCTAAAAAGATAGAAGCAAATGGAGTGAGCTGGTGCATTTACTTCAGCCTGGCATTCAAAGAAGTGAGGCTTATTCCTTGAATGGAAAAGAAGAAACAAGGAAGGAATTCTCTGAAAATATTAAAAATAATGTTTTTAAAAGCTGATTGAATTACATTAAGTTATTATGGAAAGCAATGAGAACCTGCAGGTTCAATATCAATGGTTACACCATTCAATACTAAATTGTACTAAATGGTTACACCATTTAACCATTTAACATTTAAAGAACAGCCAACTAAATTCAATGCAAGAATTTTATTTCGCATAGAATTTTGTATCTTAGCAATATTTTGCATCTTAGTAATATTGTCATGTCATCTTATATTGAATGGGAGAAGAGCAGCTGTTCCTCTTCACCCAAGCATGTTGCTGGTACTAGTTATTTCATTTTTTGTTGAAAAAGCGGTATATAAATACTGGAGATACGCAGTGCAAACCTAACAACTTGGTTAGGCCAGCACAAATCCCAACAGAAGTCTCGTGATAGTCCGGGGGTGACATAAAGCACATCTGCCCCAATCCAGGAGGGGGGGTTATGCCTCTCCATGCAACCACAGGAATGGGGAGATGGGGGTTGCACTGGCCAAAATTAGTTAAGATTGTGCCCTGATTTATCTATTTTGCATCTTTTCCAATAGTGAGCTATTTGGGGACAGGGAATCATTTATTGATTTACTTTGCTATGTACCACCTTTGTGAGCTACTTTTTACTGAAAGTAATGTATTTAGATATTATTATGACATTTTCAAACCATTAAAAAACTATCCAGTTTCCACTCCTTTTTATATTAGAGGACTAATTATTAAGAATATTAATTGCAGTAAACTGTCTCCATGCCCTTACCTCCTCCCTCCTTTCCTTGAACAAAATTTACACAAAACAGGAATATTAAAAGAACATATATGTAGCGGCGCTGTGGGTGGCGCAAGTGGCTAAGACACTGTGCCTGTTAACCAGCAGGCCAGGGTTTGAGACCCAGGTCGGCCCCACAAGACAGGGTGAGCTCCTGTCCTTAGCCCAGCTCTGTGACGCCAGCTGGATCCAATCGTATTGGCTCTGCCTTTCCATTGGACTAATTCAGTGGCGTGGAGAGGGGGGATTTGCTGCTTGGGTAACAGCCTATCCTCCATAACAATCCAACCCAGGCTTTCGTGCTTTGCATGCAGCGTATGCAGTGCTGAGCACAATACCATAGTCTTTCAAGACTGACGGAGGCCTGCTTTTTTTATATGTAGCAAAAAGCAATTTTAAATTACCAGTATACACAATTCAAGTAATATATTTTTCCCAACCATTAAAAAGTTTGTGATTGTTCCAATTTCACATTCCAAGTGAAAGCAGATAAATATAGCTTTGCTTAAGCCTACCCAGCATACTAATGGCAGGGAGGGGTAGCGTGGACCACATTCTCTCAAATTCAAAGGTGTTCATCACTGTCAAGAGATATTGACAGGCATTTGTGCTTTGCTCTACGTGGTAAAGACAACAACTCTTGAAGCCAACGACTAATCTGTTAGTATAGGTCAAATAAGGGGGCAGAGAAAAGGACAATGAAAGCTAGGAAAAAAATCATTCTTGGGATCCGTGCCTGGTACTGATGCTAATGAAAAGAGAAGAAAAAACTATGCAAAGCATTAACACAATCAGTTCATTCATAACTCCTTCATTAGCAGCTCTTTTTTTTGGTCACCGACAGAAACAGCTTCCCCTTTCTGAAACCCAGAGAGGATTGGAAACAACAACAAACTTTTAATTGATGAATACAGTGGACGCCCTGTGTACAGGCCGCCTCTGCCTTCTTTCAATGAAACGGGGCCGCCAACATAGCAGTTAACAACACCTTCGCTACATGACAGCTCAAACTTGGGAAAATGTTATAGCTCATCACAGCACTACACAATGTTGTATAAATGGGTCCAAGGGCTCAGTCTGGCTTACATGGAAACAGTTCTGCTGGAGAAGTGAAATATAAAATAGCAACAACAGCATCTGTACCATAAGTGTGGATAATGGTTGATAAAAAATAAGGGCACAATCCTAACCAGTTTAAGGCAGAACAACTCCCTGTTCCTGTGGTGGAGTGGGAGGCCGACACATCCGTGCAATGGCCTAACCCATCACTACCCCCATCCCTTCAGAGTGACACAGAAGTGCCTTACAGCACTACTGCAACTGCGAATTTGCAGGGGGGCACAGAGTGCACTGCAGAGACTGCGGAGCCCCAAGACAAGCCACAGCAGAGAATAAGTGGCGGGGGAGGCAGTGGTTGCACAGAGGTGGCCACTATAGCCTGCAGGAGAGCCTGCCATGCCTCACTGTGCAGCCAAGGTGCACACAAGGCGAAGGAGGCCACTCCTCCTGCTGCCTCATCTCGACCAGGCAGGGAAACTGGTCTGATTTCACAAGTATTTTAATATAACAATAAAATGATAAAATATTTATTTTATTACAATAAAATGATATCCCGATGATATCATTCAGAGAGTCGGAAGTTTAATTCTTTCTACTAAAGAGACCCTGCTTGAGACCTTGGAATCCCCAGTGCTCCGACTCCAAAAAAGGGCACTTTGTGTGTTCAAAATAGCTGCCGGAAAGGAACACGCCAGTCCAATATTTTCCACAACAAGCACGTCAAGCATTAACAGTACTCATGAGTCTTTAAACACCTGTGTAGACATTCTTGGGAGCCCGAACTGAGTTGTGGCTCCCTGCTGTGGGTGAACAAAGCAGGCATTCAAAGTTGTGTGCATGTCATTCATACTTTATGGTTTGTTGTGGGTAACGTACGGTAAAACTGGTGTACCCACAGCAATCACGTTTGTGGCATAAAGCATGGCCATTAAAACACATGAAAATTGATAGACAAAACCAACAGCATTTTTAAAGGGACAAAACCCACATTTATAACTGGTATATAAATACCACCCTGCTAACTGGGCAAGAGGTACTCTTTCAAGTGGGTGTTCCTCTTTTATTTAGCAGGGGGTGAGTAACTGGCCCTACACACCCCAACAATGTTTCTTCTAGTGGCTTCCGCTGGTGTTCTTTTTTGCATTTTAGGTTGTGAGCTCTTAGGGGACATGTACCCATCAGCTATTAATTAGCTATTAATTTTTACATTTTCTTTGTAAACCGCTTTGTGAACGTTTTAGTTGTAAAGCGGTATATAAGTAAATAGCACAGATGTTTTTGGGAGAATTGTTTGAAATAAACTGATAGAACCAGAAAACAGGAGAAGGGTTTTGTTGTTCCTCTGATCCATATGCTGAATGCAGACTATTTTAAGTGTAATGATCCACTGGTAATTACCATCTGCCATGTCTGTGTTTCACAATTGAATGCCTTCCCAGAACATTAATCCTACTTGTTACATCTTGGCAACAGGGCTGCCCCCATCACTGAGGCTGGGCGATGACTCAGGAATGCATGTTCCCATTGGGATTACTGCTTATGCCTTATTTTAACCAAAAGGTTATGGCTGAAGAACTTCACAATGGAATTTAACTGGCTTAAAAACAACAGATTACTTCATGCAACCACCATTGTCCAATAAGGGCATCTGGACAGGAGTTCATGCACAATGTGATGTATGCAAAAGATGATCATGATTCAGCAAAGGATTCACACGGCAATCCCCAGTTGCCTTTAGATCAGTATAAGTCCCTAGCACTATCTCCATCTGCGCCACCCTGAGGGTGATTCTACAGGGATGGTCCGAAACTTACTGGTCTTTCCACAGAGCCTGGGGAAAGGGAAGGAGGAGATGGCAGGAAGGAGATGTTGTGGTGAGGGGAATGGCAGCCCTTGGGGATGGAAGGGAAAAGAGTGGGAGCAGTGGTGGGCTGCAGCAGGTTCGCACCTACTCTATAGAACCGGTTGTTAAAGAGAGACAGGACATATAAAGTTTAAAAATAGCCATTTAAAAGTGGCTGCCAGATGGGCAGAGAACCGGTTGTTAATTTCTTTGAATCCCATCACTGAGTGGGAGGCAGGACTTGGACTGGCAGTTTTGTCTGGTTTTCTGTCACACGTGCCTCCATCATAGAAGGAACACCCCAAATTTCACACTTCTAGGCTCCGCAGTTTTGGCTGGGCATTGATGAGTCTGTCAGTGAGTGACTTTTCAATTTTATATATATATAGATTCTTCTGGAAATAAAATCTTCATTGTCCTCCTTTTCCTTGTGAGCAGGCAACATATAGCTTTCTTTAAATTAATAAATTATATGAAACAGTTTTTAAATTTAATAATAAGTAATATAGTGCCCTGCTAACTGGACCAGAGACACTCTTTCAAGTGGGTGTTTCTCCTTTATTTAGCAGGGGGAGAGTAACTGGCCCTACACATACCAGCAATGTCTGTTCCAGTGGCTTCTGCTGGTGTTCGTTTGCATTTCAGATTGTGAACCTTTTTGTGGCAGGGACCCATTAGCTATTAATTAGCTATTAATTTTTTCATTTTCTTGTAAACCGCTCTGTAAACTTTTAAGTTGAAATGCGGTAACCAATACTGTACTTAGATAGTGTTTAAATTAACCACATGAAATCAATATATAGGAGTGTTTATAGCTTTTATTTTGTTTTTAATTTTTATATAAAATATTTTGTATTTTTACATTTTTCTTGGGTGTCCTACATTATGGGGAGACCTTTTCCTCTTTGTGGTTATGGCGCCACAAAGGCTCCAGCCTCCATCACTCAGGCTCCAGCTTAGTAATGTTTATCACCACAATGACTTTTTTAGTCTTCAAGGGGGCACATGCCTCCCTGTTTTTGCAGTAACTCTACAGAGCAACACAATAGCAAAATAGAATTTGTGTGTTCAGAGAATGGTTAAAAATGTCATGCTGTTTTCAGGAGCTTTCAGAGACAGATTCTGGAAGCAGGTTGATCTGATTCAACAAGTCATATTATTTGTATGGTAATACTTCAGTAAAAATGAGAGTTAATGAAGTCCCTGCAGGCATAGCTGTCCTACACTTGCCTGGCAACATGGTCTGCGGTAACAGCTAGATCTGGCACAGCTCTGTGGTGAATTAACTTGCTTTCAGGTAAACAGTTACTAGTATATTGTCATGATGATGAATGGCTTTTGGTGTGGCAGTTTCCACTTAGTCATGCTTTGCAAGCTCTTTGGTGAAATGCATGGTACTTGCCCTTTTTGGAATGATCTGAACAAGGTTCTTTGTTAACAAAGTTATTTGATTTATAGCCCATTACCTAGGTCAAGTGTACTTTCAGATCAAGAAGACTGAAAACAAATTCTTCAGGATGCAGCACATTTGATGAAATAATACCCTAATCTGATGCTGTGACATGCTGTCGTTAAACTGGGAGTGGATACAAGAATGAGCAAATGTTTATGATGGTGTGTGAAAATACCTGTACAGTATTTTTTAAAATGTTTTCTTTTAGTAGACTTGAACTTGCTGCCTGATTTAGGCTGCAATCCTATGCATGTCTACTCTGAAGTAAGCCTCACTGAGTTCAATGGGGCTAACTCCCAGCAATGTTTTCTTAGGATTCCAGCCTTAGGGAAGAATCCAGAGTTAGGGCAGAGAGGAATGCCCTAGCTGGGCTTCCCCAGCTATTCTGAATCCAGAACAGAAAGTTATGCTGGATCCAGAGAGTCAGGGAGCCTGGGCTGCCCTAGATGCTCCAGAGCATGCTTAGTAGGCATCAAGTGACACCTAGGGAGGGCTTGCTCCTGAGGAGACCCCCCTCAGATTATACTGAACAAGGAACAGCTGTGGTGCTTGAATTATAAGGAAGCCCAGAAGTTACTGACAACTAGTAACAGCTGCAGCAGGAGAATGCAATACAGCAGAACCTCTAGTGGAGGGTGGATACTTGGAATGGCCTGCTGTATCTCCAGGTTATTGGGCTGCCATAGTTGTTCCATAGCCTGAGATTGAGAGGCAGGGATTGTACCTGGGCTGGCCAAGATCTCAGATTTTTGTTCAACACTGCCATTCTGACTCTGCCTTATCATGGATCCCTATGGGCCTACTCATTACTATACTTGCTCTTGCGGTGGTGTAACTCTGAGGAGCTGGAAGAGGGAATTTCTGCCCTGGAAACAGGCTCTGGATATAGCATAACTGCTCTGTTCTAGGCAATGCTGAACATGCCCTCAACATGCCTCTCCTGAACTGCCTAGACTGGCCCAGCTAGGAAAGCCCAGGTCCACATCTCTTGGGGCAGCCTATGTTGCCTTAGGCTGCCCCAAGCCTTCTCTAGCATAACTGGGCTGTCCCATCTTGGACTTAGGCCACCCCAGTGATAGATAGGGCAACCCAACTGCACTTCTGGATTGCAGCCTTAGGGCAAAATCCAGAGTAACTACGGGGAGTCCTTGCTCTGGTGTAAAAACAATTTACTCTGGATTGCAATATGAATTACCCATAGGTTTTCACTAGGTGGTGCAGTAACTACGGGTGCTCACGTATTTACTCTGGAGGGCTGTGGGTGGCGCAAGTGGCTAAGACACTGTGCCTGTTAACCAGCAGGCCAGGGTTCGAGACCCGGATCGGCCCCACAAGACAGGGTGAGCTCCTGTCCTTAGCCCAGCTCTGCGACGCCAGCTGGATCCAATCGTATTGGCTCTGCCTTTCCACTGGACTAATTCAGTGGTGTGGAGAGGGGGGATTTGCTGCTTGGGTAACAGCCTATCCTCCATAACAATCTAACCCATGCTTTCGTGCTTTGCATGCAGCGTATGCAGCGCAGAGCACGATACCGTAGTCTCTGAAGACTGATGGAGGCCTGCTTTAGTTTCTCTGGATTTGGCTGTCTGACAATGAATTGTGTTAGATCCTCTCATTTTCTCACAAACTTCTTTTCTACTTTTTTGCCTCTCTCCCACAGCTGAAACTTAGATGTGAGCTTCTTAATGTAAAGACCTGCATTTGTGTTTGTTAACTGACAGCTATATAGCATAATCAACATTAAAATAGGATTATTAATGATAGTTTTGAAATAACATTGGAAAGCAACAAATTCCGAAAGTTCATTGACCTTCAGGGTTTCTCCATACTTTGCTGGTTCAAGCTGCATTCCTCATCAGCTGTGTGGGTTTGGTGTGAATAATCAGCAACATGCTTGAGACTAGGTTTGACTATATTACCTGCTTTGTATACTGCCTAAAAGCCTAGCTCAGATTGCCTTCTTCAGGAACAAATTCAGTTTTGCAGCTGTCTAAATGGTTGGGCCTGCCTTATGCTCAAATGAACTAGAAACTATATTTGAGGGGAAAAAAGAGAAATCCCACAGATAAGTTGTCCTTTAACAATTTTTGTTCCAAATCACCAATCTAATATTTATACACTGGGCTTTTTTTAGCGAGTTAAGTGATTACAAGACATCTGCTGTATTGGTTGGTATCACATATTCTACAAACATCAGAAGCCACAGTTTTCTCTCTGTCCACTCTTGATGAACCTTAAAGTCTGCTCCTATCCAAATAAATCAGGCATGCCAAATTTATGACCAACCATGCTAAAAACAGGCCACCAATTCAGCCCCTCTGTTTCTGCAGTTCCAGGCAGGCAGCAATTGTGACAGATGCATTTGTCTCCCTGCTGAGCTGCCTTTTCTAGGCTCCCTTTTGCTTGGCGTGTCTGAAATTGTGCAGACCTGACCTAATATCAGCGAGACTTTTCAGGACCACACCTAAACAAACCTATTTTCTCAGCAATTTGCATGTCACCATGAATGCACTTTTGGGATCTTTTGCAACTGTAACCAAAAAGCCTTATTTAGCAGTTATGCAGAACAGCTCACAGGCAAATTCTCTGCTTGTAATAGGTGCAAATCAACCGGTTTTTCTAACCCACCGTGCAGATTTTATGTTGATGAAGAGAACCTGTGTGTGGTGGGGAAGTGTGATCACATCTGACCAGGTTGATCATATAACCATAAATTTCTAGATTTGTCTTTTTAGCCTCCTGTCCAGATGTACTCCAAAAGGACTTCACTGTCCTCCATTTTGGCTTCATTTTGGAACTTTGTAATGGTGTGCAGTACCACATCATGTTTAAAGAGGGTCTGGGTGGGGGGTGTTGTGGGGGGGGGGTTGTTGGGGCTGGTCTCTGGATGTCTTATGAATTTCGTTGTATGTCTATACAATGACAATAAATTATTATTATTATTATTATTATTATTATTATTATTATTATTATTATTATTATTATTATTATTACGTCATTGGATTTGTATTGAAGATCAGAATCCAGGCAAAAATCAGTTTTGAAATATCTCTTTCCTATCAAAAGAAATGGCCAAAAAAACTAAAAATAAAAAATATGCATCGAGCTCAATGAGAAAGTGAAAGTGCCCAATATCACGGCTTTACTCATGAGTAGGCAAAAGTCCCATTGTTCACCAGAAAGGCCAGGCTGTTCACCAGAAAGGCCTTTTCCTCCTTTTGAGGTTTGGGAATCTGGTTACCCTTGCATCTGACTTCACTAAGACATATATTCTGAATTTGCTCCCACCCAACTTTGAGCCAGTTGCAGTGTAATTGAAAGAAGTTGTTTCAGAAAATAGCTCCTAATAACAACCAAAAGAGGAAAGATGAGGAAACCATTCTGACAAAACTTAAGAGTTCCCTGAATCAGTTGGTATACAGAATTTGTGACACTACCTTCTTCTATGTGATGTTTGTGTAGGGGTGCCTAGGTACACAAAGTCCAAAGCATTAGAATCCTAGATGCACCATCTCAATTTCATTGCAGATGTACTGCACGAATCAGGCCTCAGGGCAATGACTCTGCACAAACATGAAAACAAATAAATATAGGCTCATCTAATTCCGCATATGATTTTTCACAGGGGCCTGACAGATGTCTCTGAAAGGCTCCCAACGAAGGCATTGGACAACACCCCAATGGTTTCCAGTTGGAGGGGCCCAGGCCAACCTCAAATGGGTCACAAACAGAGAAGTGCTTCCTCCCACATTCTGGTCAGAGGATGTCGCTTGCACAATTTGAACCATGGCTTGTGGGCCTGTATGTAGCAAGTTCCTCCAGGGACCTTGACCAGTACCATATTTACGTATAAGCTAAACAAGCTATAGCTTAAGGTTTCACTCTCTTGGGGACCCCAAAAAAATTTAAAGCAAAAAACTCAATGTACATTTCCAAAATATAAGATAAAAATAAAATAAAACCTGTTGTGTAGGCTCCTATGATGTACGTAATGAGCTCTATGGGCTACCATATAGCATATATTCAACACAAAAAAATGAAAATTTGTTGTTGACAAAGGACAGCTGGACATATGAAGGGCCCCATTACCTTCAACAGCTTAGGGCCTCATCAAACCTAAATGCTTGCTGACCTTGACTTTGCTTTTGTCCAGCCCATCAAACTTCAGTAGCCTCCTCAGTCTCTCACCTGATCTCTCCTGCCACAGCGCTCTCTCTGCTCTTTGCCTTGCTTTCCTTCCTTCTCACTCACCCACAAGGTGTTAAAATTGTCAAGGTGCACCATTAGTTTTTTTACCATTGACAAGGCACACCATGCTGCCAGTAGGGAGCTCAAATCCTCCAATAAATGATTCTCCACAAAATTCCGCGGCATACATGCAGACAACAGCGGCGCACTAGTGTGCCACGGCACAGTGGCTGAAAATCACTGAAAATCACAGGTTACTTACATAGCTTTTATCCTTCTGTCCTCACAACCTCGTGAGGTAGGTAATTGTTCTACCTCTCTTCTTCCAGACAGAATCCTTCACTGTGTGGGAATCGTATCTGGTCTTCCAAGGAAATGCCTTCCAAGCTTCCAGCAGGAGAGTTTCAAGTTTCAGCAGTTCATTACACAAGTCCCAGTTCTTGCCAGGATGGGGACCACTGAAATAGCCTTTTCCTGCTACTTCTGCCTAGCAAATAAAATTCTCTAGTATACTAGAGCATCTAGAGCAGCATCTCCGGCTCTCAGAATATGCACCTGAAGTGAGGGGGCAGAACTCCCCTTCACTTTTAGAGGATTACAGGGTCAGATTTGCCACTGGCTGTATGGAGGCTCACTATGGGCCACATCTGGTTCCCAGACTGCGACTTGGACACCCCTCGTCTAAACTGAGAGCGATAACCGCATCATAAAATAAATGTACATCTTTTGTCTGCTCTTACTCTTAAGGTCCTTCCAATTAGTTTCATTGGATGACCCCAAATTCTGGAATGATAAGAAAACCCCATGCATTGCACCCCATGCATTGCAGCCATGCAAAATCCAACAAAATCCAACAAGCATGATCACACCAGGACACGGGACTTGTGCCAGGATTGTGCCAGCCTGAGGGTTAGGAAGCCTCATTGTACTATCTGCAGTACTTTAGAGAAAGACAGGAGCTCCATGCTCTAGGTGCATGGACTGTAAAGGCCATATGTATTCTTCTATAAGGGCAAATACCATGTCAATATCAATTTACATGATTTATGTGTCATGGATTTAACAGATGGAATCTATTTTAGTGAGGCAGCTGCTTTGGTTCTCAATAAGTCTTTGACAGTTTAAGGTATAAGAGAGGTATGCATGCATCTTCTTATTAATATGACCTCTCAAAATCCTCCCGTTTTATCCCTACAACAACCATTTTAAATACTTTAAGACAGGGATCCTCAAATCCCTGTCTGCAGCCCAGTGCCAGTCCACAGTGCATTGGCCACCAGGACACGTCAGCACTAGGCCCTGGACCAGAGACAAGAGCCCGACCCATCCCAGTTTCTCCCCAGCTGCGAGGCAGGCCAGGTTGTGCCCAGGTTCCCTAGCAGCCAGGGAGAAGCCCCCATGCTTATCTTCCCATGTATATCAATCCCGCATTCGCAACATCCCCCATGCGCAACAACCACCCATGAGCATCAACCCCCCATGAACATCAAACCCCATGTGCATCAACCCTGAATCCGCAACATCCCTCATGCGCATCAACCTCCATGCATATCAACCCTCATGCGCAACATGCTCCAATGTGCAACATCCCCCATGCGCATCAGCCCCCTCATGCACATCAAATCCCCCCATGCGCATCAACCCTGATGCACAACATCCCCAAACACACCAACCTCCACGTACATCAATCCCCCACTTGCATCAACCCCCCCATGCGCATCAACCCCCATGCACTGCAACCCCCTACGTGCATCAACCATCCATGAGCATCAATCCCCATTGATGTGCAACATCTCCCCATGAGCAACATCCTTCCATGCGAAACCTCCCAGTACCAGTGCATCAGGTACTGGCCGTCAAATTGGCTGATTGTTGATCAGTCAGTCTTCAGTGTTAAGTATAGAACAGAAACATGTTGCACCCCTTTTCAGTCCCTTAAGGCTTTTAATTTCTCAACATAGGTTCTTGGTGGGTGTTCATGTCACAGAAGGAACACCCTCCCCAAATTTCATGCTTCTAGGCCTGGTGGTTTTGGCGTGGCATTGATGAGTCAGTCAGTTAGTCAGTGACTTTTCAATTTTATTTATATATATATATATAGCTAAGGCTCTCATTTTGTAAACTATCTGATGACTTCCATCAGGAGTCACTTTAGTCAAAATCCATCATGATAGATCCATTCAGACTCATCAGGCAGGGCAAACAAATCACAGTCTAAACGTCTCTTTCTGTGTACTGTGTACAGAGCAGTACACAGATCAGCACATTTTCAAGAATTCACAGGAAAAACATTTTCAAGAATTCACAGGGGAAAAAATAATTTTTTTGTTATTAACAAAAAAATGCAGAATCAGGGCAAATCAAAGAGATGGACTTTAAAAACCAGTGATGAAGAATGTGGAAAAGGAAAGCAAGCAAAGGCATCTTTAAAGGAGACTGGGTGAAAAGTAGTCCTTTCTTGCTTGTCTGGATTCTGGCAGTCCTGCTGTGCAAAGACTCCTGCTGGGTGGATGAGAGAACAAAGAAACAACCCGTACTTTACCCACATGGCTAAATAAAGCAGCCTTTTTTAAAGGGCCTGCACAATTACTGCGCTCTTTCGGCAATGCTTTTGACTACAGTTAGTCATCATACCCTCTAGTTCCCTGTGTGCCAGGTACAAAAATGCTGGGAGTCTAGAGGGAAACCTGTGATATTTAGATATTTCACTTAAGAAGAGCTCTGTTGGCCAGACCACAGGATTCCCTCGATTTTTTTACCATTTCCTGCAAAAAATGCATGCTGGATGGTTCCCCCCTCCCATGCCACTGTTTCTCAATGACTGACTGTGAACCTGGATGTGACTGTGAACCAGGATGACTGGTTGCTTCTGATAAACAGGATCTTGATGAACCAGTGAATCCCTCTTTAAAGCTTTATTTATAACTATACGGAATCAGTGGAGAAAGAAGTTTGTATTGGTTGGTTGGTTCGTTGGTTGGTTGGCTGGATGATTGATTGATTGTGTGCACCTAAAAGGCAAAGCTCCATTACCGTGCTGGAGATAAGACACACTTGAACCACAGGCAGCCTTCAGCTAATATTTGCTTCCATGCTCTACTCCTGGCCCCATCTGTCTCTTTTCCCAAAATGGGATTTTTCACATATACACATGACCTCATCAGTCTCTTCGCTCAGCTAAGGAGTGCTTCTGCCTCCGTGCTCAGCTGGCTAACAAGAAATCTCTGGAGGTCTCCCTGCCATTAGTTCCCATTAAGGAAACTGGGGTCACCCCTCTTGGGACATTTACAAGCAATCTGCTTGGCAAAAAGAATGACAATCAGATAGTAACACCCACCTGTCACCTGTCAAAGCTTTTGGAGATATGAATTCCTGGTCCCAAAGCCAGATTCTGTTTAAAACCTAGACATCTACTCTCTGTGCTGAAGACGGGGATCGGGGGTGAGGAGCTCCATTCACAAGATGGAATGAAGATGTTGGGGGATAGTGGGGCTTTACTGTATTTACTCAAATATAACCATCTTTTTTAGCTGAATTCAGTCTCCAAAATCAGGGTGCGCGTTAGAGTCTATGGGCGCAATCCAGAGTAACTGTGGGAGCACGTAAGAGACATTACGTGCATCCGTAGTTACTGCACCGCCTAGTGAAAATCTATGGGAAATTCATATTGCAATCCAGAGTAAGTTGTTCTTACACCGAAGCAAGGACTCCCTGTAGATTCAGAATTGAATAAATACAGAATTTTGATTATACTGTAGGGTGCGCATTATATTGGATGGTTCATTATGTTCAAGTAAATACAGTATTTATTCCTTTATTGTCAACATATGCATCCCATTTTATCCTATGAAAAAGATAACAAAGAAGCTAACAGGAGCTTATTAAAATCCATTTAAGTTACAGCAATACCAAAAGAAACAGCATTAATTGTCCTTAAATTACAGGAAGCTTTCCTGTTTGGTTGCAGAGGAAGGGAGATCCAACTGGAAGCTGCGTAGACAATATTTACTGCAACTGAGCACACAATACCCAGTTCAGTCTTGACCAAGACCCCGAGCGAGAGAGTCCAACACACTCAGGCCTGCCTGTGTTGCCATGGCATTATTTTGCTCAATGGTTTCATTTCGAGCCCGAGCCCAGAGACATTGACTAGCACTTAAATCTAGCCAGTGGCAAAGTCAGAATAAAGATCAGGCCAGCCAGTGCAACCGTCCAGACAAAAGCTTCATTAATAGAGCTTTTTCAGATTGCAAAACTGATCAGAAAAACACTTTGTCAGCATCATTGTATTTATCTGAAGGTTCTGGCCAATTTAACGTGGCTCTGCACTTTGCAGCCACCTAGCTGGATGCACTTAACCCCAACATTTAAATTTCATTGAGGTTGTTTTATCATTGAATTCCTGAAATCACTTGCACTGAAATGCATTCAGTTCTTGTATTGTAAGTTTCTGCTGGTTTGTTTGCATTGACATCTTAGTGTTGGTTATTGCAGACCCATAGAGAAGATGCCTGAGTGGGTTCACCTCTTCCATGCTGAAGTCACAGTTGCCCATTTACAGTTGCTTTTTTCAGGCGCTAACTGCAGAGCACATTTACCGTGGGTATTTTCAATTTCAGGCAGTACAGAAGTACCTGTTCCCCCCAGATCTCTGTTCTTATGAGGTCCGTATATCAGAGATATTAAAACTCTGGGACTGTACAGAACACTGTACAGAAAAAGCAAATAAACTCCTCATATGAACTTCCTTGTAACAAGGTGTGTTTTGTGGAGCCATTTCATATCTGTAGAGGACACCTCCCTCAGTTCTCCATTTAAACACTGCATGTTCAGAGAGCCAGATTATGTGAGCGGTAAAAGTAGTGGCCACTTGAGATGTATGAAGATCCATGCCCAGGATACACACTTTTGTAATTCAGTAGCAAAGATATTTAGAGAGACAATTTTGTTGCAGATACATGTACAATGGGATCTGTTGAGCTGAATTGAGACAGTCATGTCTAATTTTCAGCTTTATTTGGTGACCCAGCAGGGAGTTGATATTGCTCTTTCTGCCTGCCAAAGACTTCAAATATTATATCTATCATCTATCGTATCTTTCTACAGTATTTATATGCCACTTTTCAACTAAAAAGTTCACAAAGTGGTTTACAAAGAAAATGAAAAAATTAGCGGGAGGGAGAGGAGGTTGTAAAAAATATAAGAATGCAAGAAGAGCCCTGTTGGGGCAGATGTCAGACCAAAAATCATTTTAAATCTTCTGTTTCTACTGTGGCCAACCAGAATGTCTTTGGCAAGATCCTTCTTTGGTTTTTTGCTCCTCAGCAATTAGTATTCAATTTTAAAGATGTTCACTGCCTCTGAAGATGGAACAAATAGCCCTTGGTAGACAATGAGTCTGTGGATTCCCCTTCTGAGCCCATCAGCATGTTTTGTGACATAGAGAGCACAATCCAAACTGGACACTTGGACTGATGCAAGAGTATTGCAAACATGACGTAAAGCATATCTGCAATACCTGGACAAGAGGGAAGGCTGTGTCAGGGGGTTGCAATGATCTCCTTCTAAGCCCCCTAAAGTGGTAATTGGTGCAGGCTGATCTTGGCCAGCACAGGGGTGTGGGAGGGCTGGAGAAGTGGCAAGTAGGAGGGTGGCCAGTGGGTGTTGCCAGGATGGGCGATTGTGTTGTGAATTCTGATATTCATTTTGTGTTGTGAATTTTTTATCAGCTCATTTCACTGGATATCCTGATGTTCTAGAAAGAGACAGCAAAAGGGGGGGCACAGTATCTCACACAAAACACAACCCGGAGAGCTGCATGTCCTCACAAGATGTATGGATCTGTTTAAATATTTCCTGTTATCTGATTGTATTGGATTGAATGTGAAATTACTGAATGTGTATTGGATTGATTGAAATTACTTTGAACCCTAAGGCTGGGAAGATTAATGAATAAATTAAGGGATTCCAGATGACCAGAGACTGTCATTAAGTAAAGTATGTGCATGTAAACTGACATTGATAAGAGGCTACATATGGAGGGAGTATCTAAGTTTAAATTGATGAACTAGAATCTATCATGAAGTTAGATTTTATTAGTTCAGGACCCAATAGATACTATTTTACTTACCAGAACAGATGTTAAATTAATGTATCGCATAAAACTAAGAAGGTTACCTAATTACTGCTTTGGAATAGTCAGTGTGCTTGTCTTGAATACATCTGAATTTTGCATTCAAATATCACAGATGACCTTTTAACCTGATTTTTGAACTCTCTATTTACAGTTTCTCTCTGTGCATTTAGCTATGCAGAGATGCCATAATACAATGATATTCAAACCTTTAGCACTGGATCCACTTAGAAAGAGAATCTGTCAGGACACACTGGAAATGATGTCATGACCGGAAGTGACATCATCATGCCGGGAAATTTTTTAAAAGAAGAGTTGTAAAAAGCATATATATAGAAGCCTATTCTATTTATTCTATTCGATCCTATTCTGTTTATTCTATTCTATTCTAAATGGATGAATTCTATTCTAAATGGATAAATTCATGTCTAAATGACATGAATGGGGACCTTTCTGAAATTGGCTTGTGACCCACCTATTGGATTCCAATCCACACTTTAGTAAATACTGCCATAATAAATCAGTTTATGGTACAGTTTAAATCAATTTAAGGAAGATTAGCTCTTATAAGCTTGGTAACAGCAGCCATAAAAATAAATACAGTCCAACCTTGTTATACACTGTGGATGCAATCCATATCAATTTAGGACATAACCAGGTTGACCATATGTAATAGAAACATAGAGTTGGAAGGGACCTAGTAGGTCATCTAGTCCAACCCCTGCCTGCAGCAGGAATTCCCCCTAGAGCATCCCCAACAGGTGCTCATTGAGCCTCTGCTTGAAGATCCCCAGTGAGGGAGAGTCCACCACCTCCCTTGGCAATCTGTTCCACTGCCGAACCGCCCTCACCATCAGGAATTTTTTCCAGATATCCAACCGGAATCTCCTTTCTTGCAGTTTGTACCCATTGGTTCTAGTTCTGCTTTCAGAAGCAGCTATGAACAGATGAGCCCCTTCCTCCCTATGACAGCCCTTCAGGTATCTGAAGAGGGCAATCATGTCTCCCCTCAGCCTCCTCTTCTCCAGGCTGAATATCCCAAGTTCCCCCAACCTTTCCTCGTAGGGTTTCCCTTCCATCCCACTGATCATTCTTGTCACTCTCCTCTGGACTTGCTCCAGTTTGGCTGCATCTTTCTTAAAGTGAGGTGCCCAGAACTGAACACAGTACTCAAGGTGAGGTCTCACCAATGCTGATAAAGAAGAACTAGAACTTCTTGTGACTTGGAAGCTACAGTCCTCTTAATGCAGCCTAAAATGGCATTTGCCTTCTTTGCAGACTCATCACACTACTGACTCATGTTCAGCTTGTGATCCACGGCGACTCCAAGATCCCGCTCACATGTTGTGCTGCCAAGCCAAGTTTTCTTCGGCATAATATCCTGCAGGCAGGTGACAAATACAGTACACTCAAAAAATAGCTTATGTATAGTCTTTTGAACGTAGTGGATCAGCTATATGAAGTGGCATTTCCTGTTCAGGTTAGCATTGCAGTCTCCATGCTCTCACACCCTCTCATTTGCACAGTTCTGCGTTAGGCATGCCCAAATTTGTCTGATGCCCAGGGCTATCTTTAAGCACTTTCTTGTTCCCAGGGTTGCAGCGCTTTGTGTGTAAACCAGCAGCACAGGCCAAGTAACACTCCTTCAGTTGCTTCACAAGCTGAAATTCCTCATTCAGATTTCCACAGGCAACTCCTGGGGGAGTGTGTGGGAGCTATGTGGGTATATAGTATCTCAAGGCAGAACTAAGCCCTTAGGAAACAACTGTCATATCTTTTGGCAAAGTGTCAGTTATTTTTCCAGTCTGACTCCTTTAGGAATCTATAAATATTAAATATATTTATTTGAGTCTGTTTTTAAAAACACCAGGAAAAGCCCTTATTCACAAATAAAGGAGCCTAGCTATACGTTCTTTCCACCAACAACACCCCACTAAGAAATTAATGAAGGTCCTTGTCTACTGAATTTAGGTTCCATATATGTATAGGTAACTAAAATGACAATCCAAAGCATGTTTACCCTTCTGATCTGAACAGTACTTGCATTCAAGTAAACATGCCCAGTAATGCATGATACAACATACACATTTTAAGTTGCTCTATTTGTTGCTCTTAACAGTTGTTTTAATTTATAGGTAGTGGAGTCACCAGACTGGTGCAGGCCACACTGGGTGACACACCACTGGGGGAGTCATGCACCGGAGGAGTTTGACACACCTCTGGCTAGCCCACGTGTCAGCGCCCCCATTCCGGCCAGCTCCAAGGTGGAGCAGAAACCAGAAGCATCTGCTCTGCCTCGGAGCTGGCCGGAATGGCCGGCTGAGGTACAGCACGCAGAGATACACTGCGCATGTCCATGCCTGTGCGCAGCCTAGCTCCACCTTTGGAGCAAGGACCAATGGCTGTGCACTGGACATGCCTGTTGACATGCACAGTGCGTCTCTGCCCAGCCATTCTGACTTGGTCAGGAGGAAGAGGGCAGCAAGGAGCTGCCGGTCCACCTTCCGACCAAGGTGGAATGACCAGGCAGAGGCGTGGACTTCCTCCTCTCTAAGGAGGAGCAAGCTGCAAGAGGAGACTGTGCAGGTTTGGAGTTGGTGCCTGCGCATGTGCAGTCCTGTCCTGGTGGAGATGTGCTGCGACCCACACCAGGTGACACGCAGTGTCAGGTAGTGCCTGTTAATATGTATTTTTATCCCAACACAAATATTTAAGGCTGCTTGAAAAGCTTTAGTTCCCACACTTCTGCTGTCCTCACAAAAACCCTGTGAGGAAGGTGAGGTAGCTGAGAGTGAGTAATTGGCCCATTTTCACCCAAGAAGCTTCATGGCCATGTAGGGATTTGAATCAGGATTCAAATTCCAGATCTTCCAGGTCTCAGTCCCTTAATTCCTACGCCATCCTGATTCTCAGCTGTTTCTGGATTCATGGTTATATTTCCCCTTTGTAATCCACCTTGAAATTTGATTGAAGCATGGTACTAAATACACATCCAGTTTAAAGGATGTATAAATATTAATAAAGGTCATCTATGGAACTCCTGGCAAGGCTTTTAAAACAGAACTACTAATGTAGTAGTAATGTAGACCACTAATGTAGACTACTACAGAACCACTGCAGAACTAATGTACATTAACAGTACTTTAACAGATAAATGATCTCTTGATTATATTTTTGCATTCATGTAGGACCTATACTAGCTCCTTACTATCATCATTTGGGCTTAAATGCTGTAGCATAGAGGACAAAACTATGGGCAAGAACTATGAAGCAGGAAGTCTCTAATTCAAAATCTCAGCTCAAGAATGTACTAGTTAGCAGCCTTGGGCAAGTTGTTATCACAAATTAACCCATCCTCTCTCCCCCCTCCCGCACCTGCAGTACTACCTGCAGTGCTGATCATCCTGTTCTAAAGATTGAAATAATACACACCATAATATGGAGATAAGAGTTAAATGAGGGTAAGTGTTGAAAATGTTAATTAATTTTCAATCAGATGACAACAGTTCATGACAAGAGCTAAGAAGAGCAAAGAAAATTGCCCATTTCATGATTGCTCATAGAATGTAAAAATTGGCCAAAACTCACCAAATAAGAACATTGTCTGGCTGGCCAACATCAAACTCTTGGGGGAAAAATGATTTTTATGGCTCAGCTATGAAAAAATATACAGGTCCAACCTTGTTATATACTTATTTCTTTAAACATGGATTTGACTCAACACAAATGGCCACTGCAAATCAGTTTTAAAAACTGCTCTTCTGCTGTTGTAGAGAGGCAGTCATGCAAGCAATCATTCCATTCCACTTCAGAGCCAAACAAATGGTGATAGTTCATTGCATTTCTAATTGTTGAAATGCAACAGTAAGAAAAGCTGTTTTAAAAGGAATGCACTTATTAATTTTTTAACTACTTTTATATATTTTTTGGTATCAGCACAGAATCCCAGAATCAAACCCCTGCAGATACTTATTTGGAGTATCAATTGAGGAGGAAGAAACCTGAGAGCGGGTCTTTAAATCTATTTTTCCCACTTTTTATCCACAGATATTTTTTTTAATTCTCAGGAGGTTCCAGAACTGAACCCTAGTGTTTAATGAGGGACACTGGTATTGCCACCAACTTCCAATCTTTATAAAGAATTTGAATCAAGGAATTTGCTACATTTACTTCAGGCTGCTGCAACAATCTTCACTAAGCTGTGTAAAAGATAGGAGATGGGAAGGAGCATATGCGAAGGAAACGTTTGAAGGATTGGGTGTGTGATGATTCAATGTAACCAACCACTATGAAAAGAAAGGCAAACAACAAGTGATATGAAAGACACGTATCAGTATATGGCATGATGAACACACTGTGCCATTATGAGCATATTCCCCAGTTTAAAAAGACACATATGTATTCTATACAGTATACATATATAGATTTTTTTCTCGTTTCAAAGAGAGTGTTCATAGATCATCTTCTGGCTCATTTAACCAGCTGAAGCAACTCCTAGGTCATAGAGCTCCCCTCTGTGCTTTACAGGCAAATTACAAGAAAACGTGACTCATTAACTCAGCATCCTCATCCTCTTCAGGAATTTCAAACACTCCTTCCTGCGCAGAAAGGATCGAGATGACGGCCTTCGACACTTTCTCTCGCCTGGTGTTTAAGCACATATTTGCTACCTGCTTCCATGCCTCCACGGAACTCCCCGCATCATTTATAATCTTTTTTTCCAACACACCTGAGTACATTTGGGGGGAAAAAGACACACACAAACATGTTACTACAACTCATTTCATGAAAGGGCAAAAATTCATTCATTCAGGCAGTGTCAGGATACTGACTTAATTCATCTTTTTCCCATCTGGAAAATATGAATGTATTGTCCATCCAGATAGGAAACTCAGAAACGTTTTGTGACTTTCCAAGTCTGTTGAATTTCAATCCATTAAACCAAAAATTTATTATATCAATGTTACTGGCATCCAAAGGAGTACCAGCTGACCCCAATGGTAGCTTTCTTCCTGTGGCAAATAGCAGCATGGGAACTGATGAGTTCGATGTTGATCAGGACTGTAGCATAAGGAGAAACAGAACCTGATGTGGGTCTCCGCACAATTGCTATTAGACACATGCACCCAGAAGAGGGAATGATATTTTTAAAGTCACTTCTGCTTTATACTGAAGATGTTGGGGCCTAAACATGACATTTGCATGCAAAGCATGTGGTCTGAAAGAGAGAATTAGGCCATCGAAAACTCTGTAAAGTCTTAGCCATAATACAATTATATAATTTTCATGATTATTTGCATTTAGCTGTCAATGAATAGTATACTTTAGAGAAAAAAGCCAATAATAAATAGGAAGTAGGAAGGAAGGGGTCAATCAGAAACAGTTGGCAAATGGACCCCAATCTCTTCTGTCCTTTTACTGAGAGACTGGGACTGATTGGGAAACTGGTTGCCACCACCCCATAAAGGGAAACCCATACAGAAAGAATGTGCCTTGGGAATGCCTCTCTTGCAGATTACTGAAGATCCTCCAAGATCCAGTAGCAGAATGTGATGGTCTAAGACATGGCAAATCTATTCCCTTTTAATTGAAGTTATGCCAGGTTGAAAACATTAATTTAAAAAATCACAAAAAAAATTTAGTCAAAAGGCAGAGGGACAAAAACAATAGATGGAGATAGGGAGGGGATAAAACAAAGCATTGACCTAAGAGCAAAGGTTGGCAAAGGTTGGCAGGGAGATTAAAGGATAATCTGAACATAAGACAAATCCCTTACATGGCTAACCATATACTTACTTTTCCTGCCCTAGTTATTCACAAAATTCCAAGCTCTTGGATCCTACATTCATTTGGTGAGGGGAACACATCTTTCACAACTACTTTCAGTGATAAACTGGACCACAAACCAACCTGAGCATCCTCTGTGGCTTCAAAAAACCTAGAACTGGTGTCAAAAGTTCATCCAATAAGGTTTATAGCAACTACCTGTGGACTCCCACCCGACTTCTGACCTAGTCAAGTGAATGGGGATTTCCCAATCAGCTGGGATGTTCCAGTTCCAGCAGATGGGATGGCTGGAATCTACTTTCCTGGGAAAGCCAGAAGGAAAAAAAAAAAAACCAGTCAACTTGACTATGTGCGTTTTGGCTATATTTCAGGATATTTCTGAAATATTTCAGGATATTTCTGAAAGTATTTCAGGATATCATCCTAGGACAATGACTACAATGTAGCTGAATGGTTCAACAGCTTTTTTTAGGATGCTCAGGCATCTTGGAAGCCTCTGTGGGAATTGAAAGGGTCCAAAATAGAGAAAACAGGACAAAAAAGGAGAAAGGGGAACAGAGATTTTAACGTCACTTCCTCAGGTAGTTCACAATCGCAATTTTAACAGGGAAACAACATCTCTGCTGAAGTGAGTGCAAAGTTAGGCTGAACTCACCTGGTTCTTTGATCAATTCCTCCAACAATCGTATGCCAAAGATTTTCTGTTCAGTATTAAGAAGAGCAAGTAGCGTCATCCCAAGGGACAAGGCGGGTGGTCTCCCATTCCATTCCTCTGTCAGATAGCGGAGGAGTTCTATACTAGGACACTGTCTCAATACGGAAATATAATCCTCTGGAAGCAAGCAAAAAGCTTGAGACTGTGTCCACATATTATACAATATACAAGCCTGAAAAAATGTTAACAGTGTTCCCAATGGAGGGCAAAGGCAGTTTCATTCTCCTGGTCTTAATTGATAGCATTAGCTAAACATGGAAAGTTAAGTTAAGTTTGGAAAGTTAAGTGCCGGTTTTGGCTATTGTGGTTAGCAGCTAATGTAACACAGACATCTAAAATTTGTTTTAAAATTATTAATGATGTAAAAAGAAGGAACAGAGATAATTTTTTTTTCTTTTAAAACATTGCAACTTTGAATCAACATGTGAAATTGACACAAGGCAACAAGTATTTACTTACGAGTATACTGATCGAGCACAAGGAGAGTGACATCTGTGTAATCATGTATAGGATAATACCATTTCTTATGGACTTCACTGCCATTAGATTAGTTCATTTTAAATGAAGATCAAATAAACTCACAGGATGACAGATTCACCAATGGGATGAATGGGATAATGAAAAATGGATACATATGCAAGATACATTTTTTACCAGCTATTTTTCTGAAACCATTGCACAAGTCCTGATTAATGCCCCAATTCTGGGCTTGAATGCAGGAAAGCAAGTTCCTGTTTCAAGAGGAATTTCATTTCCCAATCATGGGAACAGTGAATCTGAAGCTTGGGAAGAGTTCCTTGTTAGTGGAGCTATTTGTAAGTAGGGCATTTTTGTGTTGCATGGCAGGCACAATGGATCCACAAGATTGCTGGCTGTTTTGCATTAGAGCTGCACAAACCACAGCAAGGAGGCCAGACTGGGTGTTTGAGCAGATCTGATCACCTGGTAAGTGGATTTTTCAGTTCCACTCAGTCGCCATATCGTCTCCATTTAGAGGACAGGGACAGTCTAAGCCAGTGGTGTCCAACTTTTTAACTTCATGGCTCCTGGACCTTTAACAAGCTTGTAAAAGAGGGAATTTCAGCGGGTGTAGCTTGTGATCTGTGGGATGAAAAGCTGTACCTGCTGAAATTTCCTTCTCTGCATACTTGTTAAAGGTCCTGCAGCTCTGAAGTTGAAACTTTGGACACCCCTGGTCTAAGCAGTCAAGTGTACCCCGATGTCCTTTTCTGAAGCCTTCTGGAGTGCCTGGTGGACAACACAATTGCCCAGAGCACTCCTGTCCTCCAAATGGGGAGGACATTGCCTGGCAGAACGCTCAGATGCAGTCTAAATTCCAGGTGTACAGTGCTTGAATGCTTGAGCAGATATCTAGTGCAAGGCCAGCTTTCAAGGTATATGAAAAGCATAGATTTAAGCTTGAAGAAACATCCATTCTGATCTATTTCTCTGTGAACTCCAAGTTCATCGAGGAAGTCCTTCCCTAGGTGCCCAGTCTTTTGAGGTCAGGGGGATAGTGAGACGGGATGAGAGGGATGGGCTAGTGAGAAGGGATGAGGCCAGCCCAACCAGCCTTCTCCTTGTGGACTAACTTATTGAAGAATGCCCTCTAGATTACGTGCACCTCCCAGACATTATGTTATGTGAACAAAAGTCCTCTCTCTTGACCTCATAGTATCAGCTTTTATTGTTAGTTTCTTTTGATTCAAAGTTACAAGTGTTTTATTTATGTTTTGTACTGTTGTTTATGCCAATAAAGGTCTCACAACCCACACCCATATGCACCTCTGAACAATTTTACTGCCATCCTGGTTTCACTTAAGCTAGCTACTGCTCTGTCGTTTGATTGATTTGTGAAACCTTTATTGGCAAATACATCAATGATAAAATATAAATACATTGAGAACAGTAAATATAAATCAGAACAACTGGAATTGTGTAGACAGAACTAGTTAGTCACAATACAAAAGGTCTGAGAGGTTAAAAAAAAGTTAGAGTTAAGTAGGTGAATTTAGAGAATTGCAGAATTTACTAGAGCAAGTTTGGCTTGTTTTAAAGCAGGGGTTTTTGTTAACACGTGAGCCAAAAAGGAGGCAACAGCATATGTCAAGGCTTCAGTAGTATCTTCCATTAGCATTGAGAGAGATGCTGTAGAGGTGGGAGGATAAAGTAAGAGCCAAGTGGCTAAATATTGATTACGGAGGGAAGAGTGAGATGGACAGAAAAATAATACATGAAAGAGAGTATCAGGAGCTTCTTTACAAAATAAACAGAGGCGTTTACTGCGAGGAATACGCAGATAGCGACCATAGTGAATAGCGGATGGAAATATGTTAAATCGGGCTAGCAGAAAAGCCCTTTTCAATTTTGGATTAACAAGGGTGTAGAAGTAATTTAAAGTAGAAGCATGTTGAGGCAATAAGCCTAAAGAAAGAGGAGAGCAGGTTGGGTTAAGGGAATTTCTAAGAAAATTAAATTCAGCCAAAAAAAGATGCTCCTTGATAGTATTATAAGTTTGGGAAAGATTTAAGTCAGCTAGGGCTTTAATTGAGAGGTTGAGAGAAAAAAGTTTGGCTTCCACTAATCGAAACCAGGAAGAAGTATAATAGTCTTTTAATAAAAAGGAAATAAGGGAATAGGGGGACAGGGATAAATGAATTTTTAGCCAAAATTTGAATGTTAGTAGCCATGCATAAGTGGAGGGGAGATGGAGACCAAGTTTGATCAGTATTGTAGCCAATCAAATAAGATTTGGGATTCCAAGAGTTCTTCAAAAAAAGGAAGCTGCCAACTGGTCTATTTCCTTAGTGACGGCGCTAATCCATATTGGAACCCCATAAAATAAATGAGAAATGATCTTAGATTTAAAAATTTGAATTACAACTGGGATGAACTGGTTTCCAGAATTGAAGTGGAAACTAACTATAGCGGATAGGTGGGTGGTAGTGGAGGAGATGATTGCCTTTTTGTAACAAGACAAAAATAATTTGTGGTGAAACATAAGGCCTAAATATTTGAAAGATTTAACCTGTAAATAAGTGTGAGAATTAATTGACCAAGAAGAAGGAGACCAATATTGTGAAAAGACTAAGATTTGGGGGTTTTTTGAGTTGATTTTAAGGTTGTTATTTTTGCAGTAAGAGTGAAACTTAGTCATAAGATCACGCAGCCCAGATTTCATTAGGGTGAGTAGAACAGCGTCATCCGCGCAAAGCAATAAAGGAACCGGTAGCGAATTGATTACAGGAAAAGAAAAGAAATTTGAGGCTAAATGCTGAGGAAGATCAGCCAGGAATAAATTAAAAAGGAGTGGGGCAAGGATACATCCTTGCCTCACACCCTTGTTAATAGGAAAACTTGAAGAAAGAATATTTGAAGTAGGAATACAGACCTGACATTGGTTTTGTGAGTGGAGTTGGCGGAATAAAAAAAGAAGTTGGGGGTCAATTCCCCAATTACTAAGTTTATTCCATAAAAGATCTCTATTTACTGAATCAAAGGCCCCTTGAAGGTCAACGAAGGCAACAAACAAACTGGCTTTGTGATAGAGTATTTCTCTGCAAGAAAAGATAAAAGAAAAGCATGATCAAGGGTAGAAACACCAGGACGAAAACCTGATTGTTCTATCCCTGGTAAATTGTTTGAGCGTGCCCAAGATGAGAGTTTAGAGAGTAGATATTTAGCATAAAGCTTCCCGATTCTGGACAGGAGACTAATTGGGTGTTAATTGGAAGGAAGGGTGGGATTATCGTTTTAAAACTGTTTTCACAAAATTGTATTTTTATACTTATATGCACTTTGAATCGTTTTGAAAGCAGTCTCCAGATTCTGGCAAAGGAACTGGGTGAATATTAAACATATACATAAAAGATGTGAAACATATAAATAAAGGAAGCTTTGAACTCTACCTGGGGGAAGGGGCTTGACCTGATGGAGGTAGTCAATGGCTCCAAGGAGCTGGCCCTGTTTGCACATGCACAAAATGGCTTTTTTGTGTATCTTGCTTTGGATGTAGGCAATCTGAGCCAAAGCATAGCATTGGGACCTGTGATCCTTATCCACGTCTGCATGTTGGTAAATGTAATCACCAGCTAATTCAGAGAGGGTCACCCTGGGAGAAACAAGATAACAAAACTCATTTCATTAATGCGTAGGGTCAGTGCAAAAAATTTAGAGTCAAATGGTATCACCTTTATGATGCAACATATCTGTCTGTCTAATCTAATCTATCTGAAACGTTCAAATTTTGTCCCTAGAAATCCTTAGATTTCGAAACCTATCATTCTCAACCAGTGGTATGGGTACCACCAGTGTTTTCTGAAGTGGTTTCAGGTGATATTTGTGGGACCCTGGTCATTTGCCACCTGAAAACGAGACCTGTGATGAGATAAATATCAGTAGGAGGCTTGGTTCAATGGGCAGAGCATGCTTTTCATGTGCTGTAAAAAGCCCTCCATTCATCATCATAGCCAATTACGTCTGGTGATACTTCCAAACGGTGGACAATGCAAAATGTTACAGCATGGGACAACCATTGAGAAACTCTGCTCCAAACAGTTGCATCAATAGGGTTTGCATCACCTGCTGCAGAAGACGCACATGACCCCCATGATGGAACTCCTCCCATAAAGTTAGCAGAGAGACACCCTGTGTGGAGGCCAGTGCCCCACTCCATTATAACACCACTATAAGGTTTATTGGCTATATTTTGACTATGAATGGTGTCACCCCGCTGTATGCAATGCCCTGTTTGGCCCACACTCACTAGTGACTCCACTGCCACTAAAGCAGCAGTCTCCAAACTTTTCAGTATAAGAGCAACATTGTATAATACATTTTTGCTGGCTGAAAAAATATCAGTTTTAGAAATGAATAAATGAAATTTAAATGAATAAGTCTGCAATCATAACCCCAGTTAGGCTGGCACAAGACCCATGTTTGCCTGGGGTGTTGCAGAAGTGCTGTAAGGCACTTCTGCGCCATTTCTGGGGGTGGGTGGGCCAGTACACAGTCATGTACTGGCCTCCCCACACCACCACAGAATAGGAAAAAGGATGAGTTATTCTGGTCTGAATTGATTAGGATTTCATCCTTAGCTTCATTTGGATCTTTTCTGTATTCATGATTTGAGTCAAAACAAAAGAGAAAATTTTACCATTATAGGGAAACAACGACATGCTTTAACTGTAAAATGATATATAAGAAATAAATGTCAAACATTAGCAAATGCTCTGATTAAAAATTGCTCTAGACTGGATAAAATCTTGAGGAGGGCCAGATGTGGCCCCTGAGCCATATAGTTTGAAGACTCCTGCTCTAAAGCTAACTTGGGGCTCCCAAGAAGTTAGGTAATGATGGAGAAGCACCCCTCCAAGACAGCTTGACCACTATTATAGTCTCCTGCAGTGCATACTGGAGTACAAGTTTATCTCGAGCAAGGAGATTGCAAAGCCTGAAGGGAGTGGCTAGGACCTTGTATGGGTTGAATTTTATAAGTTGGAACACTTCCACATTCCTTCTCAATAGGCTGAAATTACATGGTAAAAAAAAGATTGATGTGGACAAAGTTCCCGATGGCAGAATCTACCACCAACTTTGGCAAGCTATTCCCCTGCTGAATCACCTGTACAAATATATGAGTCGGCTTCCCACACCACCGTGGGAACAGAGAGATGGGTGAGTTACAATGGTATAAATTGGTTAGGATCCCAGGAAGGAGTCAATGCGGCCGATCCTGCCTCTTGAGGACAGGGCCTCCCACTGGCAGGAATGCCACCCTTCCTCTCTGAGAGAATGCCAAGCTGCACATGACAGTTAAAGTGGTATAAGGGTCAATGAGCATGTCTTCTTCTTTAGTTAATGCTGCCATAGCATGAACTCTGATCAGAGCAGAGGAGAGAGGGCTTTAGCAGGAAGCTTTTTCCACGGTAGAGTAGCTGGAACATGTGATATGCTACAGCTAAGAATTATAACTACTTTTCCCCACCACAGTCCTGATCCAACTGCTAAAAGCAGGCCTCCGTCAGTCTTGAGAGACTATGGTATCGTGCTCGGCGCTGCATACGCTGCATGCGAAGCACGAAAGCCTGGGTTGGATTGTTATGGAGGATAGGCTGTTACCCAAGCAGCAAATCCTCTCTCCACACCACTGAATTAGTCCAATGGAAAGGCAGAGCCAATACGATTGGATCCAGCTGGCGTCGCAGAGCTGGGCTAAGGACAGGAGCTCACCCTGTCTTGTGGAGCCAACCCGGGTCTCGAACCCTGGCCTGCTGGTTAACAGGCACAGCACCTTAACCGCTTGCGCCACCCACAGCCCATCCAACTGCTACTAACTAAAGAAAAACTAAGTTCCTCAGGCATAGTGTAAAGTGGCTTTGAGAATCATTGCTTGAGGACAGTGGCATAGCTAGAGAGGGTGGAGGAGTCAGGTATGGCTCCGTTAGGCTCCCCAAGCCTGGAATGGCTCTGAAGGGGAGGGACCCCTGGCTTGCCTCCCCCCCTCCACCCTCTGACTCCTCCACCCTTCAACCTCCTCCACCCTCTCTAGCTATGCCACTGTTTGAGGAAGTGCAATCAAAACTAAGACTTTGGAAGGGGAGCCGTGAATGGTTGGAAAAGCCCACTTACTGTTTAAGGGTGATCCAGTGCATCACCAGATCTAACCGGTCCTCAGCCAAAGCGCATTTGATGGCCTCTGCAGCCAAAAGTTCAGGAAGAGAATAACGACTGGCCGCACTGCTGTTTACAAGAGCTTCACAGTACATCAACAGAGGGAGGATTTTCCCTTTAACACGGCCAACAGCTGGAGAGAAAATTTGGCTATTACAAGAAGATCAAAGAGTTTTTTGTGCTTGTTATTGCTTCTTCTTTGCACCAAACTCTGTCACACTTCCCAGATCAGTTCTGCATTGAGAGAGCCCATTTTGAAGCACAGGGTAAGGACATGGGGATCTATTTGCTTAATCAACCTTTTTCAGCTGAAAAGGCTCAAATAATTTAGAAATAATTTGGAAATAATTTCATTAAAAAGGATTATGGATTCAAGGTAAACTGAGGATGGAATGGATGATTGTAAGCTGAAAATAATGAGCAGCAGCAAGAAATATTCAAATTTTTGAGTTAGTCCAATCACAGAGCATGCAAGTAGTAATGGTGTAGTACAATTACCGTATTTGCTCGAATATAATGTGCACACTATTCTTATAATCAAAATACTGTATTTACTCAATTCTAACTAACATCAAATATAATGTGCATCCTGATTTTGGAGACAGAATTCAGCTGAAAAAGGTGAGTGTTGTATTTGAGTAAATACAGTATTTTCAGCTACTGTGCCATGGCACACTGCATATGGCTTGCAGGTGTGTTGCTGGAATTTGAGGAGGGCCATTTATTATAGGGCAGTTGGGGGATTTGAGCTCCTTTCCTGTAGCATGGTGTGCCTTGTCAATGGTAAAAAAAAATAGTGTGCCTTGATAATTTTAGTGCCTTGTCAATGTGCAGTAAGCTGAAAAAGACTGATAATCACTGGTGTAACAGAATACAAAGAAAACAGATTAATAAAATAATAATTAACTTGATAAATGCATCCAAAAACCATCAAGCTGTGGTGACTTTCAAGTGTACAAGAACCCCAGAATGAAGGGAAAGCTGCTGAAAACATCTCTTTGCACATGTGACATACTAACTTGGTGCACTCCTAGCTTTGTCCATCGGGGCACCTGCAACGTAGAACTCCCAGGATTCTTGTTTGGTTTCTTCAGATTCTTGTGGCATTTTGTTCCCTCTCAAAAGCACTTTGGTGCTTTCTAATAGACCCTTCTGACTGCACATTGGCAAGGGATGCTAATTCTTTCCATGTTTTATTATGCTTCTGATGCAATCTTCTCAGAGAAGAGAGCTCCACGTTATCACCCCATCTCATGAAGAGGCAGAATCAGAACTGGGATGGTCTCTCTTCCCTAAAGACTCTTCCAAGTTTGCTCATTTTTGCATTAGCCTTGCCTTGAGAATGAATGGAGAGAGACAAATAAGCCCTTAACATCCTTCTACAAAAAACTGAAAGCCTCCATAGGCTGCAATCCTAAAAACACTGGGAGTTTGGCCCATTGAGCAGAATGGGGCTTACTTCTGAGTAGACATGGTTAGGATTATGTTCTTAATTTATCTTAAAAATTACATGTGGGGGAGGGTGTCTCCATACCTCTGAATTTATCCATGGTTTCTTCATTTCGGAGGATGCCTCTTGGACAGTTTGCTGCATATATCGCTGCAGCCTCATACTGCCCACGGGAAAATAATTCATTAAACCTAAAACAGATTTTAAAGGAATTAAAGATTTTACAGTTTTAAAGGAAAAATGAATTCAGGAACAATTCAAGTGGCTAGTGGAATGAACTAGGCCTGGGGCCAGCGGCTTGGTAACTGGTGCAAACAGTTACTGGTGCAAACAGTAACTGAAAGCAAACAGATTACTTTCTTACTTTCCATGCTGCAGTATTTGCTAGGATAGTTGCTGAGCCACTGTGGCTCTGTAGTTCTTCCTGTGGCTTTTTCCTGATGACAGTGAGCTATGTCTCATAATCGAAAAAAAAGACGAGGCCCCCCCCCCCATGTAGGATCCCCAAGAGAAATGTAGGACATGACAAAATAAAAGCTAAAAACATTCATGTATATTGCTTTCATGTGCTTAATTTAAACACTATATTACTTATTATTAAATTTAAAACTGTTATATATAATTAATTAAATCTAACTGATTAATTCCAAAAAGGCTACATGCTGACTGCTCACAAGGGAAAGGAGGACAGTGAACGTTTTTTCCAGGACACAAGGCTAAAAAAGAGGACATGTCTATGGAGAAGTATGGAGGTAATGAGACAATAACCTGACTTCCTCTTCTGTGCATTTGATTGCCAAAATGATGCATTGGGGAGAAGACTATCCATATGTCTCTAGTTTTGTATGCTATGTTAGGATCTTTAATTCCCCTTTCAGTTTCATATATCACATTTTGGATAACTGAACTCCAATACACAAAAAACTACCCAGCAGTCTGTACTCCTATGATTAATGGCAAAAGCTAAAGTGACCTTCATCCCACTTCTGCAGGCGAGGGAAATCTGCAATCGGAGTTGAGTTCTTCCAGGCAGAGGATGAGGGAGCACGTTCCCAGCAGCTCCTTTTTTGTGGAGCTTGAGAAGAACATCTCAAGGGTCCCTGAGCCCCTGATAAAAGAGGCACTGAACACCTCTAGGCCTAACAGAAGGGGCTGGGTTGGTATTCCCCTTAAGATGTTCTTCAGAGGAACAGAGGAGAAGCAGAGTACTGTAAGGTTATCCTCATAATCTGTTGTTTTCTGCATTCTTCATATCTAACATAAGAACATAAGTAGAGCCTCCACTGGATCAGGACAAAGGCCCATCTAGACCAACTTCCTGTGTCACACAGCTGCCCACTACTTGACCCTTCTACTGCCTTGGTATACCCTATCTGCTTACATCAATTGTTGACCTCTTCCTTCATCTAACATGAGCCACAAGATCTCTGGGGCAGCAGATTGGTGATGTGCAATGACAAATGCTACATTTGGACCCCAGATTGCTTCTGGCAAATAGTAATTGCAGTTCTGATTGTTCTTAGCAGTTCAGCAGTTCTTAACCAAACAGAAAGGAAACTAGTAGATGTGTTTTGATCCCTGCCACATCTCCCCAATTCCTTTCACTATGGACAGGGAATCCTAGCAAAAGTATTCTGGGTGTACACACACCCTGGTTTTGTCTACTCTGAGGTCCACTGAAATGCTATGCTTGGCACCTTGGTAGAACTAAGTGAGGAAATGGGGAGATAGTGACAGCAGTAGGATACAATCTATCACAGACTGCACACATCTCACAGTTTTTCATTGCACTACAGCTCTGTCCTTTTAGAGTCCAGTACATAAATCTAGTGGGCTGGAGGAAAGTAGTCTAGGAGAGGACGTATGTGCTTGATGTGTTATGATCTTTCTTGCAATAAATATTTTTTTAATCTGCAAATAAATCTGCCTAGCAAAGGAAAAGGGTGGGGGAGAGACTGGAGAATCCATGGAGTACCTGGTGAACTTACCTTTCAATGTATTCAAGCAGATCTTCAGCCTCTTTGCTTTTGGCTGGGTCACTTTCAAATACACTTGAGATGCTGGAGACAGTTACATCTGAGAAGTTTTTATCCAGGAAATATACTTTCAGATTATTTTTATTAGAAATTATGAATAAGATTGATAATTTTATATTAGGCCGGGAGTGGGAGAAAACCCCAAGTTGTGGCAACCCTAACATTAGGAAGCCTGGAAAATGATGTCCAGTTCTGGACACCTGACTTTAAGAAAGATGCAGACAAACGAACACTGCAATCCTAAAGACACTTTCCTGGGAGTAAGACCCATTGAACACAATGGGGCTTACTTTTGAGTAGACATGGTTAGGATTGTGCTCTAAGAGCAAATTCAGAGGAGAACAACAAGGATGATCAGTGGGCTGGAAGACAATCCTTACAAAGGCAGGTTGAGAGAACTTGATCTGTTCAGACTAGAGAAGGCTGAGAGGAGATATAAAGCACTCTTCAAATACCTGAATAAATGTCTAGAAAACTCAGAAAGGAATGCACAACAGCGGATTATAGCTGGCCAGAAAAATCTCAGATCTTACATCAATGTTCTTATGTTTTACTTTTATGTCCGCTCATATAAATTTTGCATATGTTCACATGTATTATGTAGTTATTTTCTTTTTTATCCCTGGCCAAAATAAATCTGCAAGCTAAATAAGGCTATGCTCAGGCATGCATCCATTTTGCCCATGCTCTGGTCCCTAGCCAGATGAAAATGCAAGATTTTGCTGTACTGGCAAAGCAAGAAAGAAACACCCTGCTTATGTATATACACAGCGGACCGAACACATTGAACTCCTTTGTTTGACTGCTTGCCACTTATCCATATGCACCATAAACCAGTTCTGGTTTTGCTTGGATGGAGGGTGACTTGGTTTAATGGTTGCTGTAGACTGGTGAAGGCTGAAATCATCCCTACCTTTTGTAAGTTTCTCTATTTCCATCATTTGGGTGACGAGGCCCTGCAAGGTTTCAAGGGTCTTGTCTGAATTCTCCCAGATTCCCACCACGTTGGCAACTTGTGTGAGTCGGTAATAGCTATAAAAACAGAGAATGTGGGATAAGTGAAGCTGTTTCAGGAAATTCCAATGAGTTTTTTGAGATCTGGGTTCCCTATTTCAACTTCAATCTTATTGTGTTCCTGGCAGCAGGCATAGTTTGCTGGTTGAGAGAAGGTTTGCTGAAAAATGAAAGCTGAGAAAAAACTGTGTAGCAGCATTTGGATTGGGGACTGAAGGCTGATAAAGCTGTCATGAGACAACTAAGAGGTGTAGCAGTTTGGAACTTGGGCAACCTGAAAACAGCTCCTGCTGGAAACCTGGAAGACATTCCCTGATACAAGATGTGATGACCCACACCATGAAACCACTCCATCCAGAAGAGTTATACAAGCCGGCTGTGGAACAATGTAGAATAGCCTCCTTGTGTTGCACCTGGACATAAATAGTCTACATATATTGACTGTTGGAGGATCTCCCAGCAAGAAGAAACAGCATGAACATCAGAACTGCCAAACAAAAAAATACAAATCCTATTTCTTTTTTCAGTCCTCCTGCTTCACTTGTCATAACCTCAGTGTCCAGCAACTCTTGACACACAAGCAAAAGAACCAGCGTCAAACAAAAGCCTCTGACACACAAACAAAACCAGCCTCTGACACACAAACAAAAGAACCAGAGCCTCACTGGAAAAGGATAGCCCATGCATGTGATGGAATGGGGCAAGGAGAATGAGGAAGTGGTAGAATGGGATAGGAGTGCAGAAGAGGTTGGACCAGAACAAGGGGGTAGGCTTAGTAGCACATACTGAATCCTGACCACCCCTTTCCTGGACTTCATCTATCCCAGGTTAGTGTAGACTTCTGCAAGTAGTCAAGCTGGTGCAGGTCTGAGTTGACCCATACTGGCCACTACACCTTATTCCAGGGTAGGGGAACTACTGTCTCCATACCCCAAGGAGACCTCAAACAGCCAAAACTCCCTTATGGGGTGCAGAAGAAGCCATGCCAGTGTTAGATACAATTAGGCTGAGACTCACAAAAAGTGCTGATGCTACACAATCTTAAAAGAGGCATTCCTCTTCACACAAACAAATGTTTACTACGACATAAACATGAACTTATAAAAAGGTTGCTTCAGAACTACAGATGTTACTCATTTGCAAACTGAATTAGTTGACTGATTGCCTAAAGTGATGCATGACAGATATCTTTTATCAACTTTTATTTATTGCCTCCCCTTTAACAGGTTCCCTCCTCAAGGCTCACCTTTCTCCTCCATTCTTTGGCCCAATATCTGACTGGAATTGTGATTACTTTATATTAATGGTTAACATCTTGGTTTGGGAATTTTTTCCAAAAAATTGAAAAGGTAATGTATAATCTGAAACATATACATCATCTGCACCTGATGAACAGCATGGCTGGATGCTGCTACCGTTGAATAATAGAATACTTTACTTACAGAGCCCTTAAAAAAAAAGAGAGAGAGGCCACTATACCAAAACTTCAGCTTATCATTCTCTCTTTCGGTCTCATCTCGCAAGCTCAAGGCCCATTCCAGGTCCTTATCAATGTTGGCTGCATTCTCCACAGGAATATATTTTGTCAACATGTCTTCTTTCAGTTCCTTCGCTTTCTTTTGGAGATAAGCCAAGTGATTTGTAAGGGCATCAATGTCAAGGGAGTCTTTCTGGCTGAGACCTGTTGAGAATTGGAAGAGCAACACTTCCTGTGAATTTATGGCTTTCATTAGCAAACCGACCAGCTGAAAATTCAGACTGAGAATAACTTCAAATAAAATCAAAGTTGTGACAACGACAAGAGCTGAAAGACAAACATACATTCTGTAGCTTCTTAAAGTTAAGAGTTGGACCAAGGAGACAGCACAACCTGGAACACCATCTCAGGCTGTCATGGGTCTGCCACTTACTGCACCACCTAGTGAAAACCTATGGAAAATTCATATTGGAATCCAGAGTAATTGTTCTTACACTGGAGCAAAGATTCCCCGTACTTACTCTGGATTTTGCCCTATATTCCATGAATGCTGATGTTAAACCAGAAGTGTGGGACTTCCAGTTTCATTTACAGGGACAGTACATTTCCACTCTTCTAAACACATTCCCACCTTCATGGCAGCATGTGATGAGCATGGTAAGGGGGAGGAAATTTTTGCAGATCCTATAGACAGCAAGTTGGAGTGCAACAGTGGCGGTAGCAGGCTATACTCTGAATCCGCCACCTTTCAAACTTGTCACAATCTGCTGCTGATGCAATCCTCATCAATGGTTTCATGGATGAAGTGGCATTGGATAGTGTCACAGTTAAAAAAAATGGATGCTGTGTGTGTAGGAGGATACAATCCTACCATCTTCAGTTACTGGACTGGGAGGACTTCTCTCTGCATGAGATCTTGGATTGATGCTTCTTCCCAGAGTAGACAGGATTAGCTTTAGCAGATGGCAACTTTGTGGCAACTTAGTATGTTCATGTTTAATCTAATTTACAAGACAACTATACATCACCTGGTATTTTTTTAGCATGATCTAATTTCTTGCATTGAGATGTAGATGTTTTTGATGGTGTCTTCCTTAACTTTCTTGTTTTCTCTATCAAGGACTCAATTTTTTTAGAATTTTTCTCAATTGTGCTAACCCTAGAAGACAACAACCAGCATATTAGAGATATCACTTACTTTGTAAGGAACTTTGAGGGTCTTAGATTCAGGTAGCACTTGCTTTAATTTTTTGTGCTTTATGGGTTTAGGTTTTATAGAATTGGGCCCTATGGATGCAAACGTAGCACTGCCCTGGGCCAGTGCAAGTCCCTTGTCCTAGTCTGGAAAGGTTGTGAAAGTGTTGTAACATGTACCACTTTGAGGCACTGGCACATAGATATGTGTAGGCCTTCTTGTGCTGCCATGGGCCCCAGACTCACCCCTGCTGGGGTCCACAGCAGCACAGGAAGACCTACACACACCTATGATTGCTGCATTGCTGACTTTTCTTTCCATCAGGTTTCTGATATTCTGGAGAGCTGCTGTTCATAGTACTTTTGAAAAACCAGTCCATGTATGATTCCCTCAGACAACAAGACATTTGAAAGATTGCTTTTTCCCATACGATCCTGTCCTTGAGGTAGACCCTTGTTGTCTCACAGCCATTTTATATATTTTTTCTGGTGCACATCACATTTAATATGTATGCAGCATCAGAAGGGCACGACCCAAATCAGTAATACATCTTTAAATTTAGAATTATGGCAAGTGGCCTCCAATCCTGCCAGTCACAAAAGGCTTCCTTTTAACTTGTCAGGGCAGTCAGTCACACAAGCATCTATCTTGGGAGAAGCTTTGTCTGGTTTTAGAACATTCCATGTGTGATTGCATCTTATTAGCATAGCTCTGCTAAAGCTGTGACTAAGCCTCCAATCCTAACTGCCAGTTAGGTCAGCATAAGTCCTGTGTGAGGTAGGGGTGCCACCAAAGTGCCACACGGTACTTCTGCCCCACTCCTTGGGGAGTTAGGCCAGTGCACAGGCATACACCGACCTTTTCACCTTTTCACCTGGATAAGATGCCAGGTGAGGGAGGCCAGCCTAAATTGGTTAGCGCCCTAAAAGCCATATCTTGGGAGCTTCCTGTCCTAAACAATGATAGCAACACAAAAGGCCTCCAATCTTAGTTGCTTAATTCAAACATCAATATGAATTAAGCTATGAATTCAAAACAAAGCTATTAATTCAATCAAGGCGTTAATTTTAATTGAACCACTGACCTCTACAGCTAGCTGTTGCATCTTTGGTAGGGTGCCATCCAAAAGATGCACTCATTTAGAGCCAGGAATGGCCATCTTGTTCCAAGGGCATTTGGAATTGGACAACCCTTAAAACTGATTTTGTGCTAGGCTGTTCACATTTTCTAATCCCTGTGCCATATTTTGTATTTTTTTCAGGGAAAATATTAGAAGCCATTTGCAGTGTTCTTTGCTACAAGTATCCCTAAGAATACTCAATCAAAACAGCTGAAGGAGTCCTTACTTATCAGTCAATTGAGAAATTCTTTTCATATAATACTTGAGAGTTGTAGGTTCACAAGCTAAAACTTTTAATTTCCCATGGAGATAAAAGGCAGTCTGTTGACCCTTCTTGAGAGCTTCTATAAAGGCATCATATTCCTGCTTGATCGTAGTTAAGGTGGTCTTATATGTATTGACATGCTCAATTATCTGCATTTGAATCAGAGAGAGGAATTATTGGCCTTCACCACTTTCTAACAATACAAAAGAAATGTTCCACTCTAAAATCTCTGAACAGGTACTGAGCCCTTAAAAGGACATAGAAAGATTCCTACATCTCACCCCAACAAGAGCTTTCTCATAATAAGCATTTTTTCACAAGTACGGTAAGTCTCACTGATTTCAACCAGATTTTTCTAAGTAAATGTGAACAGAATAGCAGACACAGGCTAGGCCTCTGAATACACAACTCTGACTGGATTAACCACAATCCTATCTATATTTTCTCAAAAGCTAGTTTCAGCTATGTTCACTCGAATGTAGAAAGTTCAGGATTGTACTAAGAACTTGATCCTATCCAACTTTCCAGCCTTGAGATAAGGATAATGCAGTTTTGAGGTAAGGAAACACCACTGCCTATACCTTCAGAGGTCTTTGTGACTGCCTCCAACTTCAGGATACAGCACATACCCTGCTTGCACAGCTACGCGTGTGCTGAAATGTTGATTAGGATTGTGCCCGGAGTGGAAGATTACATGCACTGACCTGGTCATTACACTCTCTGTCCTAACTCACCCCCATCCCTAACACACACACTGTACATTCTTTCTCAAAGTTGTCCTTCAGCAACACCCATTCCAGACTGCAAACCTATACAGTGAAAATGACTGCACTGCAAAGAGATGCTGGCAGTAATGACTCAGAGAAAATTCTGCAGCAAATGGGTTGCTCTTATGGGCTAGCTCTGGGCAACCCAATCCAAACATGGACCTGCACCAGTGCAGACCATCTATGCTTGCTTTTAAGTATTGGCTCTCATGCTCAACTGAATTTAAATTCATTTTTCTCCACACTGTCACAACAGGAACATGGATCTAAACTACACCAAAGTGCTTTTAGTAATGGTAAATTATATGCTGGTCCTAGTGCTTAAGTCCTTCCTCTTACTCAGTACACAGTATTTGAGTTCCCAATTATACAGTAGTAGAGAGCTGATCTTTTGCATTTGTTTCTCATCTTCTTAGGACTCAAATTTTAGATGGGGTTGCATAGTGGCCAGATGGAAGCTGTGATCAGGACCCACCTCTGCTACATGCTAACTAGGTGATTTTTGCCAGCCACTTTGTTTCAGCCACAGTTCCCTTACTACATAGTGGGGAAATAGGAATACCTTTTTGCCTTATAGGCTTGTTGTAAGGTAAGTCAATTGAAAGGCTTATTGTAAGGGTTAAGTCAATTGAAAGGCTTATTGTAAGGTGAAACATCAAGCTAATACATGTTGTACATGTCAAGTGTTTTGCACAACCAAGATACAGAACAAAAGTATTGTGTTCAAAAGATCACTCTCATCTCTGATGCAAGAGCCCCAGGAGGCAAAGGCTCTAACTGCAGTTTGTCAATTATCTGAATCAGAGATTTTCAACCTTTTTTATCTCACAGCACACTAACAAGGCACTGAAATTGTCAAGGCACACCATCAATTGCTTTTACCATTGACAAGGTACACCATGCTGTTCAAATACCTCAATTTTCCTATTAATAAAATGAGCCTTCCCAAATTCCTATGATACGCCTGAGGACTATCCATGACATGCCACAGCACACTGGTTGAAAATCACTGACCCAAATTAATATATAACAGGAAATCAATTAGGACAAGCTATGGTTTGCAAACCAGTTTTAAAATGCCATTTCAGATCCTATTTTTTTTTTAGCAAACACATACAATTTTGGGGCAGAATGGGATTTTCAGGTGCAATGCAAACCAACGTCTAGTGAAACAAACTGTAGTTTCATGTTATGTCTGAGCCCAAATAACACACATGTTCACTGTTTTTCCAATGTGATACTTTTGGCAGTGCTTACTTACCATTTCAAACACATTTTTATATATGATATAATATTGTTCAGCTGGTCCCTGCTCGGTACAACCTACATTCCCAATTTCTGAAATAATATATTTCTGGATGGTCTCCAGAAATTCCTTCTCAGTCTCAGGGATGATGGGAGGCAGGACAGAAGGTCTTGGTGTTCTCACACCGCTGGATGCACTCATGGTAGAGAAGCAGCTAAGCTCCCGTTGCAGCCAGAAGAGACAGTCTCACTTGCTTCCTTCTCTTGGAAGAATCACCTCCATCAAAACCTTTTTCTTTAAAAAAGGTGACATATATTTTAACAATACATGACTAACAAAACTAGACTAACAATATATGACTAACAAAACTAGACTAACATTTCCAGACTAAGGGCACGATCCAGAGTAACTACGGGGAGTCCTTGCTCTGGTGTAAGAACAATTTACTTTGGATTGCAATATGAATTTCCCATAGGTTTTCACTAGGTGGAACTATGGGCAAAATCCATAGCAGTTACGGGTCCACGCAGTTATGTCACCCTCTAGTGTTATCTTATGGAAAGTCATCTTAACTGCTCTGGAGCAGGGGGCTTACTTTCACTTTAGGATATAGGCCAATGTCAACCTAAATGTTCCTTACACGCTCCCGTAGTTACTCTGGATTGTAGAAAGGTATCTAAATAGTGATATTTCCCAAGAATTGCTTCCCTAGGTTTGACAATCAGAGCAAGTTACCACTAAAGCTACAAGATTTGCCTGTGAATCTGAATGGCTCAAGTTTAAAAGTTGCCTTTGCCATGAACCACTAGGAAAGTCAGCCTCAGCAATTCATCGTATAATGTGGATTATACTCTGATGACATAGTCTGATCCATGTCTACTCAAAAGTAACCCCCATAGTGTTCAATGGGTCTTACTCCCAGGAGTATTTAGGATTTCAGCCTGAAGGAGGCGTTTCTCAACATTTGTCATCCACTATACGGCTTCACATGGTCCGCCAATGTAAGTTCCAACAGACGTAACAGGTGATGTCATATTTGCCAGTTACTGCTGGGCTGGAAGCTGGATGCAGTAATCAAGCACCAGTAAGAATCTCAGGGTGGATGGGAGGACTGTTTGACTGTTGAAAACCATGGTTTGAAGCTCTGCCCTCTGAGCTGAACTTCCACTACTCTGTTGAGCTGCTTTGCAGGTGTTGCTGCCAGAGAGGAGTATCATTGGACACTACCAGACACCACAATAAGTAACACTTTGGTCCCTGTACTGCTGGTTGAGAAACACCTACGGGGTGGGGAGTTGGTGGCTGTAAGGATTACCAAGGCAGTGTGTGTGTGTGAAATGCTCTCCACACTTCCCAGCTACAGTCATTTCCACCTCATTTTTTTTTGTCACCCAACAACACTAACCACATTTTGAAATTATTTTATATAGTGCCACCAAAGGACATGCAGTGGTTGGAAAGGCAGGTGAGGCAGAGCCTCCCCACCAGAGTCCTTCAAAAAGTGCCGTTGCTGTGTGAGGCACCCATTGGTGGTGGGTTCAGAGATGGGCTCCTTGTGTGGGTTTGGAGTGCTTGTGTGCTTCTCACACCAGCGTGCATGTGAGAGAGTGACTCATGAGTCACTCATGCCACACATGCACAGCACACTCATGAGTCACACACGCACCCATGCATTTGTGTCACACGTGTACACTCATGAGTCACAGACACACACATTTACTTGTGTCACACGTGTACTCATGAGTCAGACGCACACATGCACTTGTGTCACACGTGTACTCATGAGTCATAGACGCACACATGCACTTGTGTCACACGTGTACAACAGACGCACACATGCACTTGTGTCACACGTGTACACTCATGAGTCACAGACGCACACATGCACTTGTGTCACACGTGTACACTCATGAGTCACAGACGCACACATGCACTTGTGTCACACGTGTACACTCATGAGTCACAGACGCACACATGCACTTGTGTCACACGTGTACACTCATGAGTCACAGACGCACACATGCACTTGTGTCACACGTGTACACTCATGAGTCAGACGCACACATGAGTCATACATGTACATGAGTCATACATGTCACACATACACACACTCGTGTGTGACGTGTTCACTGTTAGAAGAGCAGATTGATTGAGCCATGAAGGGTGAGTGAGTGAGTGGGCAGGAGGGAGCCACTGAGGACTGTGAGGTCTCCTGAAGGGCCCTGAGGCGGCTACGAGAGGCGTGGCGTGGCGGGGGCGGAGTCTCACCGGCCGTCCAGCGTCTTTCCTGGGGCGTCCATGGGGGAGATCAGAGGGAGAGCTGCTCAGAGGCGGAGGGGGCGTCCAGGTGCATTGTGGGAATTGTAGTTTTCCGTCCCTCAACCGCCTCTTCCGCCTACAACTCCCGGCAACGACTGGAAAGCGGGAGCGCCGCCACGCGCCTCTCCCGGGGAGAACTCGCGCTCCCATCAGGCCCCCCGTAGGCTGTGCGGGGCGGTGCACGCCGGGAAATGTAGTTTCCCCGGAAAGGCAGGCCCCGCCTCCAGCCTTGGAAACCCCGTGCCAGGAGGAGCAAAGCCCTCTTTCCGGCGCCGCCATTCCGCGAGCAGGTTGCGGGTGAGTCTGCTGGGCTCAGGCCCTCTCGCCTCTCCTGGGCCGGGGCTGGGCTTCTCCCTCGCTCTCGCTCGCTCGCTGACCCTTCTGCCTCCCTCCTCCCTCTCTCCGCAGGTGGAGCCGCCGCCATGCAGATCTTCGTCAAGACCCTGACGGGGAAGACCATCACCCTCGAGGTCAGGAGTCCCCACATCCCCCTCACAGACGCCCCCAGAGGGGCCCCGGGGGCAGGAGGGCCAGCAACACCCCACGGCCCCTCCCCCACACAGCTCCCTCCCCTCACAGACACCCCACAGCCCCTCCCCACACAGCCTCCCCAAAGCCCTTCCCCCAGACACCCCACAGCTCCCTCCCCCCACAGCCCCCTCACAGACACCCCACAGCCTCCCCAAAGCCCTTCCCCTCCCAGACACCCCACAGCCCCTCCCCCACACAGCTCCCTCCCCCCACAGCCCCCTCACAGACACCCCACAGCCTCTCCCCCCTCAGCTCCCCAAAGCCCTTCCCCTCACAGACTCCCCACAGCCCCTCCCCCACACTGCTCCCTCCCCCACAGACACCCCACAGCTTGCCCCCCTGCCCCCTCACAGACACCCCACAGCCCCCCCCCCACAGCCTCCTCACAGACACCCCACAGCTCCCTCCCCCACAGCCTCCCCAAAGCCCTTCCCCCCACAGCCCCCTCACAGACAAACCACGTCCCCAAGGCAGAAAAAAATGCTACTATATTAGAAAAAAGCTTTCTTCACAAAGACATGGTGGCATCATACATGTTCTATCATATCTGCATGTGCTCTGGGTGGGGAGCAGGAATTCATAGTTAATTCCACCTTGGGTCCATTGCGGAGAAAGGCAGGATAGAAATCTCTGAAATAAATTTTTGAGTCTATTAAAGATTTTCACTACAGGCTTCTGATTTTTATAACAGGTTGAACCATCTGATACTATAGAAAATGTTAAAGCCAAAATTCAGGATAAGGAAGGTAGGTGTCACTGCAGTTCTAAAATTTATGCTATTATTATGCCCGTCAAATTGTCTTTTGGAAAGAAATCCCATTGTGCTCAATGGGGTAAACTCTCATAAAAAGTGGGTCCTCTCATAAAAGTAGGGTATGATTAAGAAGCTAGGTTTGTAGCATTCCTTAACTAGAGTCTGAACCAGGGGTTCCCAAGTGGTGTGCTACAACATTTATTGTTTAGCATGTGGCAAATCAAATGTTATGTCCAGTCGATGCAGCCATTCAAGAACAGAGTGGTCTGTATCAGTGGCATAGCTGGGTGAGTGTGTGCAGGGAGAGCATTTTGACCAGGCTACAAGCTTTAGGAGGGCAACAAGCAGAGCTTGACATTAGTGTTTAAAATTGTGAAAAACAGGGTAGGTATGAATGATAATTAAGAAAGCAGGCCTCCGTCAGTCTTGAAAGACTATGGTATCATGCTTGGCGCTGCATACCCTGCATGCGAAGCATGAAAGTCTGGCTTGGATTGTTATGGGGTATATGGTTACCCAAGCAGCAAATCCCCCCTCTCCACAACACTGAATTAGTCCAATGGAAAGGCAGGGCCAATACAATTGGATCCAGCTGGCATCGCAGAGCTTGGCTAAGGACTGGAGCTCACCCTGTCTTGTGGGGCCGACCTGGGTCTCGAACCCTGGCCTGCTGGTTAACAGGCACAGTGACTTAACCACATGCACCACCCATAGCCCTATGAATGATAATACCATCATGTTATGTATTGTTGGAAAGGTAATTTAATGCAGAATGCAATGAAACAAACTGTGTTGGGATATTTATATTATATCAGACATTATGGCCAGTGAACCAGAAAATGAAAACACAAAAGCCTATGGAACAAAAAGTGGAACTTGGACTTTCTCATTTTTAAATGGTGCTCCTTGTTCCCCAACATGGTTTCCCTATCCAAAAAGGGACACAATTTTCATTTTTTTACTTAATTAAATTTGATTTTGTTGTTTGGGGGGAAACAAAATTTTCTTTTACTCCAGATAGTGAATAGGTGCTTCAACTATGACACCAGCAGAGCAAATGAGTAGTGAACTGCTGAAGAGGAGAAGGCAAGTTTTCCCCCATTTTCTTTTTAAAAATACAATGGGATGACATCACTCCTGGTTGTGATATTACTTACAGGACAACTTTGAGCTTTGCACAAGGCTACATGATCACTGGTCTATATTGAAAAAATCAGACAGTAGGCCAGTGCACGCTCTTAATGGACACTCAGACACAATGTGATGAATATTTTGTCAAAGAGCACCACAGTCACACAGAGGGGTGGATGCAAGACATCACTAAAACAGTGAGTCCTGGCAGACACCGTTCTGGGTATGGATCCTGGTCAGAGTAGACAGTTGCTGGTCAAAACCTGTAACCTTTCATGTAAGGCCATCTATGTAATTTGCTGGTATCTGGACATGCAGCAGCCTTTGTGCTGCAACAAGTACACTGACTCTGTTCGGGCTCTTGTGAACTAAAGTTGTTTTCATTGTTGCAGCAGTTAATCTTGGTATTTTAAAAATATAGTACTCATGGATTTATGAACCCTATAATTTTTTTCTTCTAGGAATTCCTCCTGATCAACAGCGACTGATTTTTGCTGGCAAACAGTTGGAAGATGGTCGCACTCTGTCTGATTATAATATTCAAAAGGTATCTCCTAAGTATCTTCATATAATCTTATCCGGGTAGGATGTACCTTGTTAGTTTCTGGTGGTGGGAGCAATGAGTCTTTACTATAATGCAGTGTTTCTCAAAGTGGGGGTCGGGACCCCATTGGGGGTCGCCTAAAGACCCTGGTGCAGGGGGCCAGGTCAGGCTTGCCTGTAGCTGCACGCACACTGGGGCTGACTGGCAGCCTTAGGGCCCAATCCTATGCATGCCTACTCTGAAATAAATCCCATTATAGTCAGGGGGGTCCTTTACTCCCAAGCAAATGTGGATAGGACTGCAGCCTTGGGGCCCAATCCTATGAATGCCTACTCTGAAATAAATCCAATTGTGTTCAGTATGTGCATAGAGCACACATTTCATTTGTAACAGTGAAAATACATCCTGCATATCAGATATTTACATTACGATTCATAACAGTAGCAAAATTACAGTTATAAACTCGCAACAGAAATAATTTTATGGTTGGGGGTCCCCACAACATGAGGAACTTATAAAGGGGTCATGGCGTTAGGAAGATTGAGAACCTCTGCTCTAATGCATTCTTGTTAAAAATATATATTTATGAAATATTAAAACAAAATGAAAGCAAGATTGTCTACTGCCAAATAATATTGTTTTAATTAAGACTGGTGATGAACAAACAGTAGGTATATAATTAGGAAAATGTTCTTAATATGTCTTTCCCACACACTTCTTGAGCTAAAAATGTATTACTTCACTTTACTCAACCTATATTCAACTGTATTTAAACTTAACTTTTCTTAGATTTTTATGAGGGTTGCAACACTGAAGTGTATCCAAAGAGAATTTCAATATATCAGAATAGAGTTGCACTGTTCTGGATAGTCTATTTATACCTGTTCTTCTGGAGCTTATTGCAATAGGTCTTTGTATACAATGGTCATCCTGTACCAAGCCATTTTTCCTTTATCTGCTTTGACCAATTGGTCACCTTGCAGCAGGGATGATAAAGTGTGTTTACCATTTTTTTAGTTACTTGTAGAAGAATTTAGCTTGTTCCAGGAGTGAAGACTTGAGATCTATTGGCAATTTCACTTCTGTTATGCAAAAAGACCCAATTTCCACCACTCTGTCTGCCCCAGGGTTTATGCAACAAAAGATTCATTTTGTTAAAAATCTTTTAAAAGTTTTACAAAAATTTTTTTTCCTTTGATAACACATTAAATTGAAGAGTTAACTGTTACATAACGAACATTTTATTCTGATATGGCTAACCCCCTAATCTCAAAAATTGTCTCCCTGAAATTTGAAGTTAGTATAACAATTACAATATTTGAAACACAGACTAATAATTTAATTGTTTTACCATTTTAATGGATTTGTTTCCAATAGGAAATATTAGTATTAGGTACTAGTTGTATGTTGTTAGTGCTTAAGTAATCATGCTATTCTTTATGCTTTCTTTCAAAGAGCCCATGGTATTCAGTTTAGTGTTAAAACACAGGAGTTCCCTGATTTATGGACATTTGGAATTACTGATGTGGTTGGTTGGGACTCTGAAACAGGTGTAGCAGTGAACATACAAAAAAACCCAAAGCATCTTTTAGCAACTTTGAAAATAGCAACCTCTTTCTGTAGCAGTGGAGACAAACAGCAGTAATACTGTAATACTTTTCAGTAATACTGAAAAGTAATGTATGAATGCAACTGAAAATCTGGAGGTTTCTGGGGGTAGAAGTGGGGAGAGGATGAAGTCAGATTGTTTGCTACCAGTAATTGTGTGGGTCAAATGACTGTCTTCCCAAAGGTGTCCCAGAGAACTATACCTTAGTTTCTCATGTCCCGTGCAGTACAAGTTGCTGCAACTCACTTGCCAAGAAGTGTCTATCTGTCTGTCTGTCCCTATTTCCCCTTATGAACTCTGCTTTTTAAAACAGGAGTCTACCCTTCACCTTGTGCTGAGGCTTCGTGGTGGTGCAAAGAAGAGAAAGAAGAAGTCTTACACCACTCCCAAGAAGAACAAGCATAAGAGAAAGAAGGTGAAGCTTGCTGTCCTTAAATACTACAAGGTAAGAGCAACTTTGATATCAGAGTTAAAGCACAATCCTAACCAAGTCTACTCAAAAATAAGTCCCATTGTGTTCAATGGGTCTCACTCACAGGAAAGTGCCTTTAGGATTGTGTCCAGTTTTGTTTGGTTGACACCTGTAACTGTCTTTTCGGCTATGGTTTTGGGGGGAAGAAAGGTTAAATTAATGTATGAATGCAACAAATACTATTTAGGGTTTCTAATCCTACTAATTGTTGCTCAATTTTTTTTAAAAAAAACTTGCTAAAACGAAAATCTCAAGTGTAGTTTAAATGTCTTTGGCTTCTCCAAAAATTGCTGCCGGAGGTGGTAGCGATCTTCTAAGTCAAGACTCCAAAGCATGGAAAAAACAGTGTTGCATTAACTTAATGACTTAATTTTTCCTCCTACAGGTGGATGAGAATGGCAAAATCAGCCGCCTGCGCCGAGAGTGTCCCTCTGAGGAGTGTGGAGCTGGCGTGTTCATGGCCAGTCACTTTGACAGACATTACTGTGGCAAGTGCTGCTTGACTTACTGTTTCAACAAACCAGAAGACAAGTAAATGTGGCAATTGTAATAAAAACTTTTCAACATTATTGAGTGTTTCTGTGGTTGCAAAAAGTGAATAACTTTGCAGAAATGAGAACCAGGGAGGAAAGAATGGCAATACTTTGTAAAAGGTTACTGTGACTTGAATGCTCAACCACTAGATACTGGAATCTCAAATATTTTGCTGCCCTCATGAAAAGGGAGGATGCTCATGTCAGAAAAAAACTGAGGCAGATGATGAGATAGTTAGATAGTGTCACTAACCTACCCTACACTGACAAAGGGCAAAATCCAAAGTAACTATGGGGAGTCCTTGCTCCGGTATAAGAACAACTTACTCTGGATTCCAATATGAATTTCCCATAGATTTCCACAAGGTGGTGCAGTAACTACAGGTGCACGTAAAGTCTCTTACGTGTTCCTGTAGTTACTCTGGATTTGGGGGAAAGCAAACTACCCTGCCAAGGCCTGCAATGATAGAATGTATGATACATATACTTGTGAGCTTCTCAGCTGTGCAATGGGATCCTCATTCCAGGAGCCTGCTATAGCAGGAAATGTAGTTAAATCTGAGCAGTTAAATTTTTTTGTTACAGAACAAAAAATAGCTGTTCTGTAATGTTTACCTCATGCCTCAAAAAGGGGAACAGCAACACTATTTGAATCAGATATCAGAATTAATCATACCATTTGAAGAGGCCATTTTATATCAAAAGTTGACCACAACTGATTCTTGGATAATTATTGAACTTGGACCTTTACGTAGGCCTGATAATTCCCTAAGAGATTGTGTGTACATTGCAAACAACATACGCTTACAATTTAAGAATCAAAATGCAAATTTTTCTGGACCCCACTACATAGTTTTATAATATAATTGGAATACAACTACACTCAGTTTTTGTGCCTGCTTGTGTAAGGTGCCTGGAAAATGTAGTGAGTGAATCATTAAGCCTTTGTGAAAACAGGGTTAGGTTCCAGGGGACTCATACACGCCATGAACCTTAGGAACTCGAATCTTAAGTTAGTCTATTGGACTGGGTGATATCAAGGGCACATGGTAATGATTTGTCCATATATGCTGTGAATGGTAGTTGCTGGCCTTGGAGTTCAGCAGTAGAAGGAGTTTGCTTTATCCTTCCTCCACTTGTCCTTTGCCTCCTTGGCACAACCTGAGAGTAGTTCTCAGTAATTCTAGAGGCTTTCCTAAGATTATGAAGGTTCAGCAGGGGAGCTGGAGGTGGTGCCCAAGATGGCTAAGCAAGTCTGGAAGCTGTCACAACACACATGTCAGTTCTGCCCAAGCAAGTTCCAGTGAGTGCCTGCTTGATGCACAACGCTGACCCAATCAAGATAACTTTCCAAAAGTATATAATTGGCTGAATGTTATTACCACAGTTATTACCTCCCTCAGCCATATATTGTACATACAGATGCCTTCCCACTGCCTGGCACCAGTACTGCTCATGAGGAAGCCTGCTTGTTAACTGCATGGAACCCCCTGCTCTGTCTATCAGCACAGTTTCAGCAAATAAGAATAGAGTTTGAAGATTGAGGTAGGTTACAATTACCACCTCACAGATAAGTAAAATTAAAAATAGAATTCACATATAAAGAGAACTGACTGTAACTGCTTAAGATTGCACATGAAGAATCTCCAATCATTTTGTAAAAAGGTTAATTTTTAAGTGATGGGCTTCCAAGTCTGTCTCCAAGAGCAGTAGTGCCTGGTCTTGCTTCTCACTTTCAGGAGCAACAGTAAAGCAATTCTAGAAGCCCCACGGTTGTGGAACATAAACAAGTTCTGTCAATGCTTATTGCCATACCAATAAATAAGCTGTTAATGCAGGCCTCCCTTCAGTCTTGAAAGACTATGGTATTGTGCTTGGCACTGCATTCACTGCATGCGAAGCACGAAAGCCTGGGTTGGATTGTTATGGAGGATAGGCTGTTATCCAAGCAGCAAATCCCCCCTCCACAACACTGAATTAGTCCAATGGAAAGGCAGAGCTGATACAAATGGATCCAGCTGGTGTCACAGAGCTGGGCGAAGGACTGGAGCTCACCCGGTCTTCTGGGGCCGACCCGGGTCTCGAAACCTGGCCTGTTGGTTAACAGGCATAGTGTCTTAACCACTTGCGCCACTCACAGCCACAAATAAGCTGTTGAACAGAGAGTTTTAGGCACATCACATATAGAGAATAAGATGGTGTAAAGCGGGATTTGAAACAAAATGAAAGAACTCTTCAGCATCCAGAATACAGTAAAACAAAGTGCCACCATAAAACTAATGCCACAAAATGCACTATTTAAAACAGTTGGACTATTTCAGGTTTATGTGAAAAACGTGAATGATCTTATTAACAGTACCGTATATTGCTTTTCAAGTTCATAAAGCAGTTTATAGAAATGGAATATTTTGTCTTGGAAATAGGACACCATAAGGCCAAGAACCATCCCACCACCCCTTGGTCTTCTGTGCTTTTAGAAAGCACAGCAGTAAATGAGAAAGAACAGGTCTTTTTCCTTATGTGGACATTTTCTGAGAAAATCTAGAAATGGCTCATTCAGATAATACAAGTATAGACAGTATCCCATGGAGGTATGCTCTATCTTTTGAAAACAAAAAATTAACTCAATATGTACCTCGTACATACAGTGTTGATCAGTGTTCTTGAAATGCAGCACTTCTGATTGCTACACGTAAAATACATTCAAAGTTCAGATGTATCAGGCTTGTAGAACACCATAGTTTGTTTTAACAGCTAGTTGAGCACTCCGAGATGCTCAGCAAAATGAATTTTTTTTAGCTCAGCCTAAACAGAGCATGATTTGTCATTTGGCATACCTGCTGCAATACATTAAATTATGAATCCAAGTAGCTCTTCTAATGTCCTGTTATCTTACAAAGTGGCAGTTGTCCCAGCTGTATTTTTAATTGATGTCAAAAAGCAACGACAGCACAACCACGTAGAAACACCAACTCCCGCCTTCTTTTCCATGTCAGCACCTATGCTTTTTTAGAACAAATGCTGCTTTCCAGAAGGTTCTGCAACACATCACCCTGTGAAGACTAGCCATAATTGAAGGTTCTCAGTCCATCACTTTAAAATCCTGGATCCCAAGAAATTTTCTGTGCAACTTCCTTTTCACTGAAGCAAATTATCTCATCTCCAACTTCAAATTCGATGTTTTTCTCCAAACTTAGACCACAATCCATGCCAGTCTTGACAACAGGGACATCATCCTTATGGTGCTTCAGGGATGATAAGTATCCTAGGCAGAAAAGAGATGAGTAAGGAAACATTCCATAGCAAAGCACTTTAAATACTGGGTTTTAAAACAGCTCAATGAACATTTTGTAGAGCAATTTGTACCTCACTTCCTAATTCCTTGAGTTACTTATGCATGTAGTATTATAAAACTGTCCTTGTGCACAGTATTTGACATAAAAGTCATGTTCCTGCTCTGAGGACCAAACTCCTAAATACTGACACAAGGAAGCTAAAAGGGAAAGAGGAGAAAGGAAGTTGAACAAAAGAAGATGAACCTGTTCTGCCCACTATACGTATCATTCTGCGATTAGCTGGAAATATCTGACTGTTTCAACCAAAACTCAGTTAACAGCAGGGAATAAAGACATTGGTGCCAAAGCCTTCACAGATAAACTGGTTAATAAAAAAATCAAAGATTCTGGGAGATTTCAGCAACATGGCATGGGTTCAATCTTTATTCTGGGTGCAGAATTTATTAACTGTAATCCTATGCATTAGGTTGTGGTGGCTCAGTGGTGAAAGACACTGTGCTTGTCAACCTGCAGGTTGGCAGTTCAAGACCTGAGTACTACATGGCAGTGTGAACTTCCATTACGTGCCCAGCTCCTGCCAACCTAGCAGTTTGAAAGCATGTAAATGCAGGTACGTAAATTGCTACCATTTTGGTGAGAAGGTTACAGCATTCCACGTGCCATTGGTGTTTAGTCATACCAGCCACATGACCACAGAGGTATCTTTGGACAATTCTGGCTCTTTGCTCTTGTAACGAGGATGACCACCACCCTGGAGGGGACACCTTTACCTTTAATATTATGCATTACTACTCAGAAGCAAGACCCACTATATTCAGTGGGGCTTATTTTATTTAGTACATGCATTTAGTATTCTGAAGGCCCAATCCCACCCAATTTTCCAGTGCTAGTGCAGCTGTGCCAATGGGGTGTGCAGCATCTTTTGATTGTGAGGCATCACAGATGCCCCTCTAAGGAGGAGGCCTTTTCTCCCTTACTTTTGGGCTGCACTGTAGCTCCACCAATGTTGAAGAGTTTGATATGGTTGGGCCTTTAGTCTTTGTTTTTTACTTGGGTTTGTATACACTTCTGAATTTAACAACAAATTTGTAACCAAATCTCAGACTTGCAATAAGACGGGCATAAAATAACAGTCAGGAGACTTCCTCTAGCTAGCTTCATAGTGCAGAAATGTGACATCTTCCCAGATTGGATGCTGAGCCACCAAATGCTGAGCCAGGGACACATTTATGCACCTGTCCAAATAACATCTCCATTCCGCATCAACTTAAACTTCATCTTCCTGTCCAGCAGTCCCTTCTGCACCCTGCAGCCAGCCACTGGAACTTTATGTTTTCCTTCTGTGACTTCAAAGGTAGCTAAAACAGCAGCTTCACCTATGGAAAATCAAAGGGTATGAGTATGCTTCAGAGATCCAAGCTTAAATACAAGATCAATCAAATCAATAATTATCAGGACAGGTGCTATTAAAAAAAACTATAACACATAAGATTTTTGTGATTTTGCATGATGAAATTTTGTAGTACTCTGCAAGTTTTATTTTTCACAATTTGCTTGTCTTTGCTAGTTACAAAGGACAGCAAAGAGTACTGATGCTTCACTACTTCCAACCCTTGGAAATTTTATTCTGCTGTCCGTTGGCCTCTGAGATTTCAGTTTGTATGATGACATGCCTTCAACCATCTCTACAAACATGAGGTTTAGAAACTTTTCAAAAAAAAGAATCTCAAGAAGTGGAATTCTGTTCCTAATAAGGTACAGTGGTACCTCGCATAATGAGTGCCCCACACAATGAGTGATCCAGACAACAAGAAAAAATTCCTCTGGAATTCTGTCTCTCACAATGAGTGTGCTTCCCATAAGGAGCACACTTGTTGGCTTAGGAGGCTGCAATCCTAAACATTTACTGTAGCTGGGCTGTGGCTGGAGGCTGGGCGGTCACGCTGGTCGGCTTGGGGGGCTAGGTTCTCTTGGCCAATGCGCAGGTTGGGTCCTCTTGGCCAATCAGAGGCCACGATGAGTGCTCTGCCTCTGATTGGCTGGGAAGTGTGTCCCAGCCAATCAGAGGCAGAATGCTCATAGTAGCCTCTGATTGGCCAAGAGGATCCAACCTGTGCGTGCAATTCAAATAGCAGGCTGGGTTCCCCCACTTCCTCCCCCCATGGCCTCCGGAAGTCCTCCCACACCCCCACCCAAGTTGGCTAGCACAACTGACCCCTCCAGCTTCCAGCCGCAGCCCAGGTAAGTATCTTTAGGATTGCAGCCTCCTAAGCATGTCTACTCAGAAGTAAGCCCCATTGTGTTAAATAGGGCTTACTCCCGGGAAAGTGTCTTTAGGATCGCAGCCTAAGTAGACTTCAATTACAGTGTTTTGTCATCATTTTTACATACAGTTTTCATATGAATATTTTTTTGGTTGTAGAACCAATCATCAGAGTTTCCATTATTTCCTATGGGAAAATCTGCTTCACATAAAGAGTGTTTCACATAATAAGCATGCTTCCAGAACGAATTAAACTTGTTATGTGAGGTACCACTGTATTTTGTGTTTATTCTATATCGGAGTTGCAGCAAACACTGAGCCATCATAACTTCATGACTACAATGACGCCTCACGTAACAAACGCCTCACGTAAAGTATGTTTCACATAACAAACAAAAATTTCTCCAAGATTCTGCTTCACATAACAAACTGCTTCATGTAAAGAACACATTCGTTGGCAGTTGGGGCAGATGCGCTGGCCGGCAGCCCTTTTAAAAAGCATCAGGGCTGCATAGCGTGCCTGTCCATAGCGAAAGCAAAACTTCCGTGCTGTTCCTCCTGGGCTGGGCGTCCACTGGACAGAGGGAGAGAACAGCAGTGAAGAGGGAAGCAGCTCTGGGCTAGCCAGAAGGGAGAAGGGGAGAGAGGGGCTCAGGAAGAAGAGAAGGAGAAAGTGATGAGACACTTTGAAAGTGTCATGGATTGCAGCCTCCTAACCATGTCTACCCAGAAGTAAGACCCATTGTGTTCAATGGGTCTTATTCCCAGGAAAGAGTCTTTAGGATTGCAGCCTAAGTAGACTTAATAGGATCATGCACATTGATACATGTTTTGAATTCAATTCCAGTGTTTTATAATCATTTTTATAAATAGTTAATATTTTTCTATGAATATTTTTGGGGTGTGGAACCAATTGTCTGAGTTTCCATTATTTCCTATGGGAAAATCCGCTTCACGTAAAGAATGTTTCACGTAACAAACATGCCTCCGGAACGAATTAAATTTGTTACGCGAGGCGCCACTGTATTTATATTCTCAAAACAATCATTTTGTAGCCAGAACACAATGGTCACCGTCCCTCCAAAGCTAAAAAAGGCTTGAATCACAGTGAGGGGTTATCTAGTCCAGCTTCTTGTTTCCAACCAGATGTATCCCAAGGAAATGCACAATAAAGGCAATACCACCTGGCTTGTTCCCAGGAATTCAGAGGCATACCTAAAATGTGCTCCTCCATAGCAAAGGGCAACGTGCTGCTCAGTTCTTCTTGCAAATCGTCAATAAGCCGGTAGATGATATTGTGAATTTTCACTTTTATTCTCTTCTTATCAGCCAGCTGCTGAATAGTTTTATTTGCATTCACATTGAATCCATATATAACACCTGATAATTCAACCCCAAAAGAGAAGATATACATTATTCAAATAGAAAACCCAACACCTATTAACTTTTAGTATGAGAGCTCAAGCACTGAAGCAAGGGTGAAAGAAAATTATGAAAGGAGGAACAATTCTAACCCTACAATCGAGAGTAAATATGGGAAGACGTAAGAGGCATTTATTCTGGATTGCTCTATGCATTTCCCATAGGTTTCCCATAAGTGGCACCGTAACTACATCAGTGTAAAAGGTCTCGTAGTTACTCTGGATCGTAGCCTTAGTAAAGTAATTATTACAACTTGATTACGGCTACAATCCAGAGTAACTATGGGACCTTTTACACCGATGTAGTTACGGTGCTACCTATGTCCCACCCTATGGGAAATGCATAGAACAATGCAGAGTAAGTGCCTCTTATGTCTTCCCATAGTTACTCTGGATTGTAGGGTACTTGAAACAAATTTACACATTCCTGTACTTGCTTAACTTTGCACAATTTATTCTGATTATGTCCAGCATGGGGGAGGGCATAGATCTATGGAAGGCATTGCCTGTTGATAATCCTATTAAACTGATCTCATCAAGTAATATGGTTGACATAAATCTATCTTTGCAATCAGGAAGTCTAACATCTTTTTAAATAAAGAAAGCAGACATTCTCATGGTGACAAATTCTATGCCTAGAATTCTGAAATTATTTCCTCAAATTCTGCACTACATATCTGCAAAAGATGTCATCCTGACCACATTCTAAATGATACCCCACAGGTTTGTGCTGCAAGGGTGAGGATATCTTGCAATTTATCTTGCAATGTGGATGGAAATGGGCACCCATTCCAATAGGAGGCTAATGACTTCAGTTATTGTGACACACACAGTACTAGTCACATGCAAAATTTTACCATACATAAGTGTCTCTGCATTAGAGGTTTATTTCATCCTACACTTCATGTATTGGGCAGTTAACTAGTCTATCTGAAAAGTAAAGTGCCCCAGCTGTTTGACAAACTGAGAGTCCAATAATTTCATTCTAATTGTAACATAAACTCTTTACCTTTAAATGTTTCTGCAAGATTTACATCATTTTCAGAAATATCCCCAACACCACAATGGATCACTTCCAATTCACACTCTTCATGGGCTTCATAAGTGTCCAAGATATTCAAAATGGCTTCCACAGAGCCATCAACATCCCCTGAAATAAGAGAGATCTACTTAGTTGCAATACAGAGAATGGAACAGCATCTACGTATAACCGTTTTTCAATAATTACTGAAATTATTTAATTATTTGATTTATTAAAAATAAAAAAATTAATTTTTGAACTTTTTTGTTCAAAAGTGATATATAAAGTCGTTATTATTATTGACTATCATCATCACCAACGAATTATCTTGTGTCAGACTCAATTCTAAGCTGAGCTAAGCCGTGAATATAGAAAGGGTCCTAATGGATTTTGTTCTATTTCTGAAAAAAAGAATTATCGGCGTTTATCAGCTATTTTGTTTTACCTGCAACTTTATCTCAACACGAATGAGGTTGGCCAGCTTCAGTTTCATTTCAGCTGGAAGGTATGGCATGAATACAAAATGATAATCTCTTCCCAATTACTTTGTATTCAGATCCAGGGGGGAAGAAAGATGCATCTGCCTCTTAATTGAAAAGCTGAAACAAAGCTTTTAAGCACGAGAAAGGGAAATGGATTCATTGCCTGCCTTTTTACTATAGTAAATAACTACTTTTTTAAACATAAAAACAGGATGACCATATAGAATGGAGGACAGAGTGCCTCTACCATTAAACATTGGATAGAAGAGGGAATTTAGGCATGTGTAGCACAACATAGAAAAGCAGTACCTGTCCAAATTCCCTATTTTATGCAATGGTTAAAGGTAGAGGTACTCCGTCCTCCATTCTATATGGTCACCCTTGAAGGAAACCTCACTGATACAGAGATTCAGTATTACCAATTATTTCCAGTGGCTGGTTTGAATTCTGTAGTGCAGCTGGGTTTCAGGATTCAGTTCCAATTGTTCCAACTGTTTACAGCTATTTACAATTCTTGTTTAAGTCTTCACTATTCCAGTTTAAGTCTTCACTATTCTTGATATGATACAGAGATAAATATTTGGTCCATCTTGGTTCCCTGGGGCTTGGGATTATGTCAGCCTCAATCAAAGGAGGAATAAAAAGCCCAACATTTCCTTACTGGAAAGTCTTTGGCCTCTTCCTTTCTCCTTCCCTGAGGACTACTTTTTCTACTTCCACATCCCAGCTGTCTGGAGTCCTGGTTAAGAACTCAATCCCTCAGGTTCTCCACAGCACCAAATTTTTCCCTCTCCAATCTATTGTTTAGTCTGTTGCATAGAAAAGCTCATTGTTATCAGGCCTGGCTCACCCTGCGCTTTTTCTACCTCAGAGAAACTAGCCCAGAGCCCCAATCCAGTGCTATGCTTGGATGAAAGATATGACAGTTGAGATTTGGGTGTAAAAGCTCCAATGCACAATACAGCTTTGAATACCAGGACAAAGCAAGCAGTTAAAAAAATTCACCTTTGATAATGACAGGCAAAGAGTTTTTGTCACTTTCCTCTCTTTCTTTAGGTCGTGTAGCCATGAGGTGCCTTTTGGCTTTGTACAAAGCTGCCCTTCTTTGTCTCCAGGTCAGGTTGGTCAATCCCTCTCTCTCTTTCTTGTAAGCATCCCTGTGCTCCTTTTCCTTTGCTTCTATAACCTCCAGATCCGTCTGCACTTTGTTTTGTTGCTCAGCATAGATTCTCCACTCGACAACTTCACGAGCCCTTTGCTTGGCAGAAGAACAAGACAATTGCTTGCTTGAGCAGACCAAAAGCTCACCTGGCCTCATATATCTCCATGATTGGTTAGGGGGATATCTCCAAGTCTGGAACAATGAAGGCATGATGGCAAGCACCACTGCCTTTGATATATTACATAGTTTGAGCAAGGCAGTTCCATTTAATTATCTTATATACACAAGAATCCACTCTTGCCTTCCTCACTTCCATTTCTGACATATTTTAACTGGAACCAGACAGAACAGATACAATTTTATGGATGGAATGCATATGGCCACATTGGCTTCTGCAGGGGCTTTTCTTCACTGGCTCAGAGTGAGGGATATGAGAAAAGAAATGAGGATCTGCCCGCTGCTGGAGCAACTTACCAAAGCATCAAATATAATAGTGATAAGTAAAGGGAGAAAGGAAAGAGGTCTCACCAGAACACAGCCAAGCCAGTTTTACTTCACTTCCTGCCATCTTAATAATTTCTTACAAAGCCAATCCATGCAACGAGAGTCCACCCTTTCCCTCTCATCTCATATTTACAATTGGTCCTCTAACACACCCTAGACCCTTTATAAGTTCCTCATGTTGTGGAGACCCCCAACCATAAAATTATTTTTATTGCTACTTTATAACTGTAATTTTGCTACTATTATGAATCGTAATGTAAATATCTGATATGCAGGATGTATTTTCATTGTTACAAATGAAATGTGTGTTCTATGCACACATGCTACACAATGGGATTTATTTCAGAGTAGGCATGCATAGGATTGGGCCCTGAGGCTGCAAACCTATCCACATTTAAATGGGAGTAAAGGCCCCCCTGACTATAATGGGATTTATTTCAGAGTAGGCATGCATAGGATTAGGCCCTGATGGTGTTAGTCAGCCCCAGTGCACACAGCTACAGCCGGAGGTCTGGCAAGCCTGACCTGGTCCCCTGCACCAGGGGCCTTTAGGCGACCCCCAGGAAAGCTTCAGGCCCCTAAGGGGTCCCGACCCCCACTTTGAGAAACGCTGCCCTAGAGGTCTAACGGCTGGGGTGTGTTCCTTTTTTTCTGGTAGCATTGCCAGCCCTGAGGACATGAGGCTCAGTTCCTAAGGCAGAAAATCTGGGATACCTCAGACTCTACTTCAAGGATTTCCTCTCCTGCTGAAGGGACTTCTTTCCACCCGATGATCTCCACTGGCATGCTTGGAGAGGCCGTGTCCATGATCTTTCCATTCTCATCAAACATCAGGCGTACTTTTGCCCAGCTTTTCCCTGCAACCAGAATACAGCCTTTTTTCAGACTGCCTCTTTGAATAATTGCCGTAGTTACTGGGCTAGATAAATTAAAAGGACAGAAAACATGAGATTATTTCACATGCAGAGAAGCTGAAAGATTTATCAGTTGCATGACAGAACCAAAGGGAAAAGAACAAATACTAACAAATGCCACATGAGACTTTCTTTTAAAGACTCATCACTGCACTGAGAAGACGTGAAAGACACAAAAGAGACAGTTTTAATTGTTTTAGGGTGCAATCCTGACATAGGCCAGAGAGAATGGCCAGCTAAGCTGTCCTAAGTAGGCCATATCCTGAGCTGACAGGCCAAATCCACAGGGCTAAGAGGCCTCTAGGCTGGCCTAACTGCTACTGAAGAGGCAGCAGCACAAGGGTAGCATGCTCACTGGGCTGGTGTAGTTGTGCCATATCATGAGGTTGAGAGGCAGGTGTGGTAATTAGGCTAGCCTAAAACTTAGAACTTTTTCTTTTGCTTCCATTTTTATTTTGGCGTATCATGGGTCCATCTGAGTCTACTCATATTTATGCCTGCCTTGAGGTGGCCTAACTCTGAGAAGCTGGAAGGAGGCATATCTGGCCTGGAAAGAGGTTGTAGATACAGCTTAACTGCATTGTTCCAAGCCATGCCCCACATGCCCTCAACACAGTCCTGCTGAACTGCCTAGGCTAGCCCTGCTAGACTAGCCCAGATCCATCTGTCTTGGGCCAGCCTTACATCGGCCCAAGCCTTCTCTGGTATAGCTAGGCTGGCCCATCTTGGAATTTAGGCCAGTTCAATAAAGATAGGCTAGCCTAAATGAACTTCAGGATTGCAGCCTCATTTACTTATTTTTAAAAAATGTATATCCTGCTTTTCTGATATATACAATCTAAAAAGACTTTTAAGCAGAAAAAACAATTTTAACAGCACTGAAAATAAAGCTTGTAGCACCAGCAAATATTAAAAAGTCATCATAAAACTTAGCAAAAAGCAATTTCACACAAGAAAACTACAGAATCCAAAAAGACCAAAAAAATCTCCTGGTTTTTATTTAAAAGCACACTGTTCTGTTTAAAAGCATAGTTATTAAATAATAAATCAGCAAAGATTAAATTAAAGATTATATAAAGAGAACATGTGCCTGAGCCTCATATACACAACAACATACTTTTCTGAAAAATCCAGCACAATATTATTCAAAGGACTGTAAGTGATTGCACAGAATCAAAAGATGGAACAAGAATAGAACTCACCCTTTCCCTTTGTCTGTTCGAGACTCGATTACAGTACCTTCTACTAGACCGGTGCAGTCTGCTTTCAGTTCCAACATCTCAGCAAGAGTGACAGTTGCCTCAGCTAATGCCATCAGGTTGTCACCCTGCACCAAATAATGCAGTTCAGAAAAATAGTTACGGTAAGTATCAGTGGCATCAATACAACGCAATTCAGTTCAGGGAGGTGGGGCTTGGGGATTGGCTGGCCAGCAGGTCTGAGTTAGAGTTCCTGATCGGGACGTGTCCCCTTACCCTGAGGTGACCTTCAGCCTGTTCCCTCATAGGACACAGCACAGACCATGTGCAAAATACATTTTCCAGGAGAGGTCTACCATGAACTGTCACAGGAAGATCAAACAGACTGTGGAATTTTGCAACTTCGGTGTGCAATTCTTCTATCACAACACTAATTAGTTCCTTTACACAACCTATTTCAACACAGACATCCACCACATGGACATCTTTGGAATATCAGCTTGCAGTGTGAACAGTGGTCCACCTGCATCCACCCTGAACGTATGTACATATGTAACACACTTTTAGCATGAGGAATCTGCTATTGGTTTACATTACCTTTAACGCTGAAATATGGATAGTCTGAACATCTCCTCCGTACTCTTCACAAACTATATCATGAGCCAGCAATTGTTTCTTAATTCTATCAGGGTCAGCTTCGGGCTTGTCACATTTGTTGATGGCAACAATCATAGGAACTGAGGGAGACCAAGAAGGAAAAAGGAGGAGGAGGAGGAGGAAGAGAGTAAGATCCAAGCATAACTAAAACAATTTTTGAAACCTGTTTCCATCAGGTGAAATGATGAAGATATTTTCATAGGGAAAATTTTGCTGTTATGATTCTAGAGACAAAAAAGGAACAGTATGAAAGAAAGTACACAATCAACGTCCATCTCAGATCAAACAAAATCCAATCCAATATACCTTTGGCATTCTTAGCATGTTGAATAGATTCCACAGTCTGTTTCATTACTCCATCTTCTGCAGCTATCACCAGTATAACTATATCAGTGATGTGTGTTCCTCTTGCTCTCATGGCTGAAAATGCAGCATGGCCAGGTGTATCTAAAAAAGTGATCTTTTCCCCAGAAGGTAAATGCACTATGGAAAAAATTGAGAAAGAAATTGTCTTTGAAATCTGGCACTTTTTGATCAAAATGTCTTCATTACTATGTTGAAGAACAGAGAGCAGAGATGCTGCTGAATCACTAGATCAAGAGCTTCTGAAACTAGATTCAGTCTTGCTTCCAAACCATGAACATACCCCACTGGAGGCTGATTGTGTTGAGATGCAGTGACTTGCTCTAGTGCTTCATGGATGAGCCAACATCTCAACCAAGACCTCCAGAATAGTCTAGCATTTGTCCATGCAAATGACCAGAAAATTTTCCTGCAACTTCCACTGTAACCAATAGCAGATATGCAAGAACCCAAAACATGCACAGAAGAACGTCTAATATTATTAAGAATTCATAAGTTGCTCAAGAGAGGTCTCATGCATTACCTTGCAAAATATTTGCCATTTTGTTTTACAACTATTCTGTTAGGTGGGCCAATGTTATTATTCCCATATTCCTTAAAAAAAAAAAAAGCAGGCCTCTGTCAGTCTTGGAAGACTACGGTATCGTGCTTGGCATTGCATACGCTGCATGCGAAGCACGAAAGCCTGGGTTGGATTATTATGGATAGGCTGTTACCCAAGCAGCAAATCCCCCTCTCCACACCACTGAATTAGTCCAATGGAAAGGCAGAGCCAATATGATTGGATCCAGCTGGCGTCGCAGAGCTGGGCTAAGGACAGGAGCTTACCCTGTCTTGTGGGGCCGACCCGGGTCTTGAACGCTGGCCTGCTGGTTAACAGGCACAGCATCTTAGCCACTTGCGCCACCCACAGCCCATATTCCTTAGGGCATAACTATTTGGAAGTTCTACAGCAAAAGAAACATTTTAAATGGTATGTTCCGATAAGTAGCCCCATTTCTTAGCCACTACACTACATCCACTCCATTTGTCTTGAATAGCACCTAGCACAATGTAACATGCTTTATAGTTATCCATTAACCATAACAGAATCAATTAATTGTCAGCTAGCAGAATCAATCCAAACAGGAGTGTTATAATTTGCCAGTTTAAAAAATAAATTGTACCAAGAAATGCCCCAATGTGCTGGGTGATGCCTCCTGCCTCTGTTGCTGCAACTTGAGATTTTCGCAGGCTGTCAAGTAGTGTTGTTTTCCCATGGTCAACATGGCCCAGTATGGTGACAACTGGAGGTCTTGCGGTTAACAAAGCAGGATCTGCAGGAGGTCTGCAAGGAACAGAAATACATTTTGTTTGCAAATTTGAGTTTCTCCTTCACATTTTATTCTACTTAACAAGACTGTTGTGGGAGGGAGGGAATATGGAAAAAAACCTTTCAGCCATGTTATATAAGGAATTATGTGACCTCCTTGGAGTGAGAATGAGGCTATGAGTGTGAATCTCATGTTAACCACTTTTGTTAACTCCTATGTAACTCACCCTCATTCAGCCTTAGCCTTCTGCAAGGCCCATTTCTCAACCCCACTTTTCAATGCAGGGCTCCAAAGTGGCTTATGTAAACTAATACAAGTCTACAGTATTCCTTTTCTTGATTTATTTCCAGCACATGGAAATACTCTGGCACTGGCAGTATAGTGAGTGGCTCAGTGGTTAGAACACTGGAGTTAGAACACTGTTTGACCAGAATTCCGCTCAGCAGACCAGCAGTTCAAGACCTGAGTACTGCCAGATGGGGTGAGCTCCTTAGCCCAGCTCCTGCCAACCTAGCAGTTCGAAAGCATGCAAATACAAGCAGATAAATAGGTACTATTTCAGTGGGAATGGCAACATCCTGGCGACAGGCCGGCCAGGTTTCCCCATGCTGTGTCCAAACAAGTAGACACCATCTCACAAGGTACAAATGATGAAGAAGTTGGATTTTGCCCCTTTTGGGCAGTATAGTGAATATTCTCCCCAAGAGTGTGGAATGTCTTTTTATTGACCAGAGGGAAGATGTGGTTACAGTTGGTGTGCCTTGTCTGAGCTGCTGAAAAACAACACCTGGCTCTTCTGTTGCTTTGATAATACACTGTGGCCTTTCTCATAAAATTTTCTAATAGTTTGCTATGTGCTCCTCACTCCCTTCTACCTAAGACCGGAAGTCTTTGTACTACCCAAAAGGAGAGTAAGGACATTACCTGGACCAGATGACTTACCAAAAGATGCCAGTTGGCTCCTGAATGAGTGTATAATGTCTAGGCCAATCTGCAAAAGGTGTTTTGCGTGCTGAATGCACTTTATGCATGCTATGTACAGTATTATTGATTTTCTTTCACACCATACAAGTGCCACAGATGTCAAACACACATCAATGTTAGGGATGTTTGTGGTTCAGCAAGACAGTAAAGATGTTTGTAGAGCACAGATGTTTGTTTTGTGTATTTCTTTCAAGAATCAAATAGGAACTGTTGAAAAATAGAGTTCTTAGAACCTGAGAACACTACACTGAGTATCATGACTGTATAACGTATGCAATAACCAGAAAGTTACAGAAATAAAATGGGATATTCACAAACCCAGCATCCAACACCAGATGTTACCTCTTTACAGCATCTTTGTTTTCTTTGACTTTTTCTTCTTTCAACTTGGCCCATTTGTGCTTCATACCAGATTTTTTAATAACATCCTTAATCCAGACTTCAGTTAAGACTGAATCTGGTTCTAGTGAGTCCAAGTTAATGTTTGTGTTAAGCAAGGCTTCATATATATGATCTGATGATTGAAACAAGCAAAAAAAAACTCTTATTTTCTCAGGAGTAATGCCCCTTAGGCAGATACTTTATCACACTGAAGTCCACCGAAATTTTTTCTACCCTCTTCTCTCTGGAGTGAAGACAGGGATAAACACTTTTCAGGTGCAGAGTGTTCTCTGTGCTTACCCAGCGTCTCTAATTGTACTATACCTTTCTGTGGATTCAGAGTGTAAGCCACTTTGTGACATAATCTTGGCTAAAATGTAGAGGAAGACCACTATGATAACACACTGCAAATTTTGGAGAGTGCCTCACTAACCATCTAGAGTTCTTTGGGAGTGTCAAGAAGTATCCAGATAGAAGCAATTTAACTTGACATCATACAACTGGACTTTCCAAAAATTTTCCGATAAATACCTTCACCAAAGTCCTCTTTGAATAAACGAAGCAATTGTGAAATAAAAGGACAAGTGTTTCTATGGAGTGATAACTGGATAAAGAACAGAAAGTAAAGAGTAGGAATAATTGGGCAATTTACATATGAACAGAATATATTAGGCCTGTAATATATAAGGATCTGTACTAGGACCTGTGTTAAATCACATTTTAAAAAACCTATTTTGAACATGCCCACTCCCACAGAGGCTTCTGTGATGGCCCAACATATAAAATTATGCAACATATGAAGTTTTTCTCCTTTTCTCACAATACTAAAATGAGGAGACACTCAATAAAACTGATTGGTAGGAGAGCCACTGGTTTGGATGTCTTTAAAAAGGATTGGCCAAATTCATGTAGGACAATTGTATCAATGATTACCAGGCATGATGGCCAAATATTACCATTTAGTCAAGGGGCAAGAGTGAAGGGGGACAATGGTAAGAGAGAAATATGCCGTTCTCTCCTGCTGCTGAGCTCCCCAGAAGTGGCTGGTGGACCACTAAGAGAAACAGGATAGTGGACTAGACGGGGCTTAGCCCTGATCTGGCTAAGCCCTGATCTGGCAGGACTTTTCTTGAAAGACAGTCTCCTTCACTGTCTGTGCACTACAGCAAAAGCTTGTAGCAATGACCACCACAGAAATTACAGGATTCAGGCCATGCTACTTTGCCAGAGTCATGTATTTCATTGCTATTCTTATTATGTTCTTACTTTTGCTGTTCTTATTCTTATGCTGTTATTATTGTTAAATATATTACATGTGGTGAAGAAATCCTAATGAAGCCAGCTAAAGAATTACAACAAAGGATTTTTTCCCCAAAGAAAACTTTCCAACTGGGGCCAATTTTACAGCAAACTCCTTTAATTCAAACTTTTCTCAGATGAAAGCAGTTCTAGTTCATCGGAAACAGATGGCTGAGGAATGCCTCAGAGGATGAAAGACATCTTGTACAAATCTCCTTCACAAGCCTTTGTGAGATGGGAAAGGCAGGAAACATTGAAACAATTAAAAGGGCTAATGAACAACATTAGCTCTGCAACAGAGCTCTCAAGTCAGCAGAAATCAGGCACAGATTATCTTCCCCTGCAATGAAAAACAGCTTCAAGACTGAGCAACTCAGAAAAATGCAATGAAGCTTGTTCTAACTTCAAGCAAGAGCCAACAAACATTTAAGAAGATGTGGGAGTCATGTCAGCACCCCTTTTTCTCTTCTGCTACATCAAGTCTGACAGGGCTATGGTGGCACAAGTGGTTAAGACACTGAGCCTGTTAACCAGCAGGCCAGGGTTCGAGACCTAGGTCCTACAAGATGGGATGGGCTCCCATTCTTAGCCCAGCTCTTGCCAACCTAGCAGTTTGAAAGCAAGTAGATAAATAGGTACCTCAGTGAGAAGGAAAACAGTGTTCTATGGGCCTTTGGCAGTCATGCTGGCCTTATGACCACAGAGATGTCTTTGGACAACACTGGCTCTAAAAGCTTAGAAACGCTGCACCCTATAGTTGGTCACAACTAGCAGTAAAACCTGTGGGGGACACCTTTACATCAAGCCTGAAGTTCATAAGTTCATAAGCCTGTAGTTCATAAATGAGCTACATTATTTTGGCAGACCACTGGTCTACTGGGCCCAATGCAGAGCCATTTAATAAAATTCATAAGCCCAGCTCCACCTCTGCTAATCTAGCCATATTGTACCTTGCACAGCCCTTTAAAAGCAGTAGTTACAGACACAGGCAGCATCGAAAGTCAGCCAAATTGAGTACAGGCCAAGATCCCACACCTACCAGGTGGCCAAACTGCCTACCCCAAATCTAGAATCTTCAATCCCACAGGCAGGGATAGCATCCAATATACCAGATAGAGAAGGTAGAAAATTAGGGACGTGTATAGAAGCTGGATAGGCATGGAACACACATCCATCAAATACAATTAGACTTACTTCTGAGTAGACATGCACATGTTTAGTCTCAATCAAAGAAACAGGCTTACCTATGTCTTTATGCATGGCTTCCGCAAGTTCTTCCACAGTCATCCTGGTCCTTATCTCAACCTCCTGCTTCTCTGGTTTTTGTTTTACAGGTCGTAATTTCTCCTTGCCTGATTTTTTTTTCTACGAAGGAGTTCAAAGTTTGTCCAGAGGTTAATAGAAAAGGCTTAAGAGAAAGCATCACTTCAAGAGAAGCTGTAAATCTTTTAGCTTTTTGCACCTCAGGGCTTTGGGTTTTTTTTTGCTCGCACTATATTCAACACGCATTCTTTTGTTTTTTTAATTTTTTGTCAAGTCTGAAAGGGTGTTTTGAGCAGAGCACTAACCTGTTCCCTTCCAACCAGAATCACAAAGACATTGTGCATATTCCACCCTTGTGCTAATAGGCATTTCCAAGAGCCAATGTTGAAATAAATTTATCTTTCTGCATCTTTCCATTGACTCTAAGGCTGCAATCCTTTCCTGGGTGTAAGACCTATTCCTTTCCTTTCCTGCAAAACTTTCCTGGGTGTAAGACCTATTGAACACAAAGGGGATTTATTTTTGAATAGACATGGTTAGGATTGTGTTCTCAGTCTCTCTCTCATTTAAGAATGATTGACAAATTGTCACAAGACAGCTTTTTAAAGGAGGCACTTCTGTAAGTGCCTTTTTGTACAGGAGGCATTTATAAGGAAATCCTTATAAATTAATGAAAGCTAAAAATGGTTGATGAATTAAACTCAAATCTAGAACCTCAAACAATGTGGTAGACTGCAATACACATATGAGAGGGAACATGAGTCACCTGTGCAGGGACAAGGAGCTGAACAATTGAGAAGTGCCAGATTTCCTCAGCACTAATGTTGGGGTAATTCAGGCACCCCAGGCAAATGGGCAGCGCCAATTCTTACTGTAGCAACAATTCCCTAATCACTGATCCTCTCCCAAAACTGGATGGGATTGAAGTTAAGCAAGATTTCTAGCTCCTGCTACAACATGTTGATATTCCTTTAGTCTACCCACCAGAGTCCCAGAAGCAGCTGCACAAATGGATCTCTCAGCTCCTTTCTCCCAATAGATGGTTAAGACTTGATACATGAGGAATTTGGTGGGGGAGCATCACAAAAAAAGGAAATATAAAACCTCTCCCCAAGTTCAAAAAGCTTGAGAGACAATTACAAATTCTTCTGTACCAAATTATGCCAGCTGACAAACTGTGGAGCAGCAGGAGTGAGAAACCCACCACTGACAATAGGTAGTAAACATCACCAGCCCCCCCCCCCCCAATTAGTATTTGAACTACAACTGAGCCACAACTGTCTAGCTACAACTATCTCTGGAAAGCCTTTGACTCAACTCCCAAGAACCCAGACTGTACTGTAATTAAGACAAAGTGCATTAACTGTATGGTGTATTATAATCTTGTTATTTTTCCTTTCATGTCCCTTCCTTTTCTCTGTTGCCAATTTTAAACAATGAGCCCTTAATGTACAAAAATATAAATTGTTAGTGTGCTAATAAAACTATTCTTTTTTATTCTTTTTCTACTGTTTCTCCAATAGCTTTGTCATATCAAAATGAGCTAAACACTTTGACTGGGCAAGACACAAATGAATTTGCTCAGAAAACGTCAAGTTCTTGCATACAACGGCTCCTTTGCTTTGATTGTCATTTTAGAGAGAATCACCCAAAATACATCTACAGAAAGAGCTGGTTTTCATTTCACAAACAAAATTGCCATTAATTACCTCCTTGGTAGATAAAAGCCGGAATTGTGAGTTAGTGCTTGGCTGCCAGAACAGAGGATGCAGCTGAACAGGGCACATGGTGTAGGCAGATGACAGAACAGGCCTCCCCTGTGTTCTGTGGCCTTTCCTGCAAGCCAGGGAGTGCAGCTGTCTGCAAGCACGATGGAACTGGGCCAAGTTGGTCAGGGTCAGCATCACCTTCCAGCTCATTTCTGCTCTTCAGGTAAGGAAAGGTGTTGCCTTTCAGGTATGCAAGCGATCAGCAGTGACACATAACCACAACACGAGGTACCAGAGGCAAATGAAGGGAGGGCTGTTGTTTCCAATCCATGCACAGTTGTTTAGACAACAAAATACTAACAGACTGAGCTTAACATGAAGGCAAGAAAATATATTGCGCTCTCTGAATTCCTCCTGGTTGCCCTAAACAGAAAAAAAGAAGAACAGGGAGAATGTAATTTTTTCTCATTATAGCATTGATGTTTCTCTAAAATGTGTTCTTCACTGTACTTTGTGTGGACCACAGATTTGAAGTACCTCTGGTAGGAACTGGGTATGACAGCACGGCCAGTTGCTTGTGGGCTGGGAGTCCCTAAGTGTTGTCAGACACAACAATAAGGGGCTCAGGGTGGTCAGGAAGGCTTTTTCGCAGATGGAAAAGCACACTTTGGAGCTCTGCCTACCGAACCAAGCTTCCTACCACCATTTGTTGTGTCATGCCACCTGTCTCTCATTGCAAGGCGCCTTGGTGGTTGAGTACCATCAAGCACCACTGGTGATATCACTGATTGAGGAATGCTGCATTAATGTGTTCAGTGCTCCAAGATGCGCTTGAGGCAAAAACTTAGGTGTGCATAGTCTGAGGCACCAGAGAGACAGCGTGATTCCTGTAAAGGCGGATGTCCACCCACTGTGCCACCCATGCCAACTTGCAACCTGTTGTGGCAAGATGTGGCACCTTGAACTATCCCACCTCAGAAGGATACACAACAAGCTCTGGGTTCAAGCATTCTCTCACACACTGGACTATGTGGCTTCTCCATCCTAGTCTACCATGCAGGGCTGTTGTGTGTGACAGGGGATTAACAGGCACAATGACAATGCAGCCCACAGGCACATGAGACACTGTGCCAGGCTGAGGGGGGGGGAGGCAGGTGGATGGGAGACCACCCTAGTGAGGGAGGAAGGGAGGCAGGGTGGATGGAACAGCCCCTCTCCCTCAGCCTGCCTCCTACACAGGGAGGTTCCATCAGTGCAGCCAGCCTTGGCCACGCCCACCGCCTCACGCGGTCCTCAGGCTGAACCATCGCCCTGCTTTACCAGCGCCCTGGCTGTAGGTGGCGCGCGCGCGCTCCTCGCCCACCAACACCCCTCCCACGTCGCGCGCTCGCCTCCCCCCCCCCCCATTACGTGCTTCTCCTCAAGAGTTCGTTGCAGCCGTTAAACGGTTTCCTGGGCCGAGCGTACCACTGCGCATGCTCGGCAGTTAGCCTCGCGCATGCGCAGTAAAAGCAGATGAAGCCTCCCTTGCCCTTACTTCGTTGCCCTTTATTGACTGGCTCAGGAGTGCAGAAGGTCCCTGGTTGGATCAGTGGAAGCCCCAGTCAGGGTGACCAGGTGCTCTGACAAAAAGAGGACAAAATGTAGGACACCCAAAAAATATGTAGGACATGACACAATAAAAGCTAAAAACACACAAATGGCTTTTATGTATTTAAACACTGAATTAATTTTTTAACTCTTTCACTATCTTAAATTTTAAATTTAAAATTTAATATCTTAAATTTTATTCAATTTTACTATTCAATTTATTTACTATTTAAAAATATTTTGTTACTATTTAATTATACTATTTAATTTATTTACTACTTGCAAAATTTATGCACCGTTGCTGGAGTCAAATACCCCTATCCAACATCCCCCAACGTGCACCACTACCCCTGTGCAACACCTCCCGTGCAACATCCCCCTGTGCACCACTAGCCCCTTGCAACATCCCTCGTGCACCACCACCTCCATTCAGCATACCCCTGTGCACCACCCTCCTGCGCACCACCACCCCCGTGCAATGTCCCCCTGTGCAACATCTCCCTCTGTGGAACATGCCCCTCATGCAACATGCCCTGTGCACCTTTCCCCCGTGCACACTCACACAAACACCCCGTACACCACCCCTTGTGCAACATCTTAACCAGTGATGGGCTTCAAAGAAATTAAGAACCGGTTCTCTGTCCATCTGGCAGCCACTTTTAAATGGCTATTTTTAAACTTTATATGTACTATCTCTTGTTAAGAACCGGTTCTATAGAGTAGGTGCGAACCTGCTGGTGCCCACCACTGATCTTAACGTGTTGTTGAAAGCAACACAGTGAGGTCTAAATTTTTTTTATTTTCCTTGCAAAAGACTATTTTGCAGAAACCTGCTCCTGGTTGTCCTCAATTTAGAATCATAGACTCATAGATTGGAAGGGATCTAGTAGGTCATCCAGTCCAACCAGAGAATTAACCCCCAGAATTAACCCCAGAATTTAGATGACCATCTAAAAATAGCCTAATTTGCATAAATTATAACTGCGGGCCTAATGGACCCGGTTGGTCACCTAAGGGTTACCACCTCCCAATAGAATTCATCCCCCTTTATTAAAAACAGGACTTTGCTTGCATGGTGTCCGTTGAGATTATCTCTGGGGTTTCTAGGCAGCATTAATGTGAGGGGGGAAAGAGATTAAGGGTTTTCGAAGGCTATTAAAAGACTATTCTTTCCGCCTATAATTTCTTCTAATCTATGCTACTGATGTCATATGTGTGCTGTGGAGAATTTCATTGACAAGACCCAGCCATCTGCAATAAGGTTGCAGCTTATAAAAGTGTTGGGGGGGGGGCGGGGAGAGAGAAATAGGGACAATCAGCAAGCGCAGCAAACATACACTGACTCCTGACTTGCAGCTTAAAGCTGCTTTTGACAAATGCCCTCCTTAACAGACATGCAGCATTATGTGATTTTCCTTCTGCAAAGATTAATAGTGTACATTGAAACTGTATGTAGCCCTGAGCACGTACATTTTACTTACCCAAGTCTAAATTTGCTATGCCAGCTGCCATGATTTTGTAAGCCAAGCATTGCTGAGCAACTCATATTAACACTAACATTTTTAAGGAGTCATATGCATGGAGAGACTCATAGGGATGTAAACTAATCTTATCAATTCACTGAAAAACCTACTCAACAACAATGGTATCTCCAGTTAAAAAAATATTTCATCACTATCTACAGAAGAGCCTTGACTTGTGCAAAGGGTGTCCGCACATCTCATGTCAGTGAAACAGGCTGAGGGTTCTATTCTGGGGCAGAGAAGGCGGAGGAGAAGAACTGACTACATTCCATTTGCATTTCAACTGTCATTTCTAACTGTCTCTGGGGCAGAAAGTAGGCCAGGCTGAGAACACTCCAGAGAGTAGTTGAGGAGAGCTACTGAAGAGAGAGGATGGAAAAGGACAGTTGTTTTTTAAACTGAATTGATAAGATCAGGGGGGGAAAAGTTCACTAGCCTTCTTTGTAGCTTCCTTGTAATTAATAAATTACAGCTACAATCCTAAAAACATTTTCCTGGGAGTAAGACTCTTTGAACACAACGGGGCTCACTTTTGAGTAGACATGGTTAGGATTGTGTTCTACGTGTAATAAATTATATGCAATAGTTTAAATTTAATAATAAGCAATATACTGTTTAACCACCTGAAAGCTGTGTGTGTATGTGTGTGTGTGTGGCTCTAATATTGCAATATCCTACATTTTTCTTGGGTGTCCTACTTTTTTTGGGGAGTGCCTTGTCCTCCTTTTTGTGGTCAGCCTGGGTTAAAGTTAGGGGGATCCATTCTATCCTATGTCACAGCAGGACATGAGTTTTGGGGGACTTTGTCCTCTTTTTGGGGTTTGGGTCACCCTGAGGGTGGGGAAAGACGGTGCTTCCTCCTCCTCCCTCCCAGTGCTGGAGGATCAGCTGACAGCCTTGGCCATGGCTGGTCCAGAGCTTCGTGGGGAGCTGGAGACCCTCCTGCAGAGCCTGGACATCCAAGCGCTGAGCGTGCAGCACCCTGAAGTGAGTGTCCCCCCCTCCAGCTATGCCACCGGCTGCAGCAGCTGCCACGTGGATACTGCAGTGGGAAGACCTCGCCCTGCTGTGCTTCCTCCTTCCCAACATAAATCTCCCTAGAGAAGCACTGCTTGCAAGGCTGACCAGTGGCATAGCTAGAGAGGGGGCAAAGCAGCAAATCTTGCATGGAGCCTCCCCTAGCATGCAAGCCACCCCCTCCCCTTACACCCAGGGTGACCATATGTCCTCTTTTTCCAGGACATGCTCTCTTTTTTCAACTTGTTCTGGAAATAAATCTTCATTGTCCTCCTTTTCCTTGTGAGCAGGCAGCAAGTAGTCTTGTAATTACTAAATTAAGGGTGCATTTCTACTCAGAAGTAAGTCCCATTATATTGAATAGGGCTTACTCCCAGGAAAATGTGTTTAGGATTGCAGCATATCCCTACAATCCAGAGTAGCTATGGGAAGACGTAAGAGGCTCTTACTCTGGATTGATCTATGTATTTCCCATAGGTGGCACCGTAACTATGTTGGTGTAAAAGGTCCCATAGTTACTCTGGATTGTAGCCTAAATATAATGTTAGACAAACATGTTTCTATGTCTACCTTTCTTCCTCAAGGCAGTTCACATGGAGTTTCCAGATACAGTAGTCACCTATCAGACACAAGCCCCAGGCTTCTTAAGGCTCTAGTAAGATGTCTGCAGATCACATTCCAGGACTTCACAATGATTTTTTTTCCTAATCATATTTTCTAGGTGTTCACAGTTGAAGAAATGATGCCCCATGTACAGCATCTGAAAGGCGCTCACAGCAAAAACCTTTTCCTTAAAGATAAAAAGAAAAAGGAATTCTGGTTGGTGTCCGTTATGCATGACCGGCAAATCAATTTAAATAACCTGGCGAAGAAACTGGGTGTCGGAAGTGGGAATCTGCGTTTTGCTGATGAGGCAGCCATGTTGGAGAAGCTGAAAGTTGGCCAGGGTTGTGTCACCCCCTTAGCTCTTTTCTGTGACAAGGGAGATGTGAAGTTTGTGTTGGATGCTGAATTTCTTGAAGGAGGTCATGATAAGTTATATTTTCACCCAATGACAAACTCAGCAACCATGGGATTACATCCAGAAGACTTCATAAAGTTTCTAAAGTCCACAGGACATGATCCTATAATTGTGCATTTTGATGAAAGCAAGGAATAGTAATGCAACACTTTTTTTTGTCTGTTGGGCATAGCAGTTGTTTTGAAAATGTTACAAGTGATCCAATTAAAATAACTGCCTTGGTATACTGTGTCAAAATGTAGTTTATTTTTAGTTTAATAACATAATACTGGCTTTGGGGCATGTTTAACTGCTGTCCCAACTACCAATCTACAAGGCATTTATGCAGGAACCCACTGTGAACTGATTTTTAGAAATTCAAACTGGAAGGTGGTGAAAAGGGCACAACGTATTTTTGTTCCTATACTTTACATTGAAGAATCACTGACTCATCAACACCCAGTCCAAATCCCTGGACCTGGAAGCATGAAATTCAGGGAGCACTCTGACATGAGCACCACTAAAAACCCATTTTTAGAAATTCGAACTGGAAAGGGTGAAAAGGGCACAATGTATTTTTGTTCCTATGCTTTATATTGAAGGATCACTGACTCATCAATGCCTAGCCCCGACCCCTGGATGTGGAAGCATGAAATTTGAGGAGCGTATTCCTTCTTGGATGTGGAAGCATGAAATTTGAGGAGTGTATTCCTTCTATGATGTAAGGACCCAATAAACACTATTTTGGTGCCTGGTGCTCACTGTCTGCTGGTGGCCTGATAGGAATGCCCAGTGTTTGCTGGTGCCTGCTGCCCACTGGTGTCTATTGCCCATTGCTCACAGCTGCCTAGTAGGGATGCGTGGTGCCACTGGTGCCTGATCTTGCCTGCCACTGTCCATTGATATCCTCTGCTGCCTGTTGGCGCCCAGCCACGCCCAGGGCCCACAAGTATTCTTGAAATTTTACTCCCATGATAGGTCAATTCCACTAGTAACTAATATAATAACAAAAATTGACGCATGGTGTGTATTCAGTGGGAAGACTTACTGTATATAGAAGTGGGTCCCTATCAAGGAGGACTGGTATACTACTGACTACCAGGGCTGGAGGAGACTACATTAGAGTTTCCTCAGTTACAGCAATTTAGTTTCTCCCACTGGAGTGAACAGTAACATTGGATGAAATGAGAGTACACTGAAGCATTTTCAGTCATACCAACCTATGTGAGGCAGTCATAGCTCAGCGATGAGTTCAGGGTTGGCCTATTCATATTGCAATAGTGGGCAGATTTTGGGGGTCTGAAGTGACAGCGGTGCCTGTCATCCAAGTGTACCTCCACCTCCCTCCAACCACTGCTGCCTCAATCCAAGAACAGTTGGTTTTGTGAACACGACACAGATTCTGCTTTGTGTTTCAGCACCAAGTCATTCATTCTCCAATTCATTAGGTTCCTTGTATGCTGCACTTCTAGGTTTCTATATGGCATGCAAAAAGCACAATAAGAGGTTTTTTTGTTTCATGGTGGCAAAACCATGCCTACATCAGGCAGTATTTCAGGTTGCACAGCCCATGTAGTGTATGTTTTGCTTACCAGTGATGGGATTCAAAGAAATTAACAACTGGTTCTATGCCCATCTGGCAGCCACTTTTAAATGGCTATTTTTAAACTTTATATGTCCTATCACTCATTAACTACCGGTTCTATAGAGTAGATGTGAACCTGCTGGAGCCCACCACTGCAGCAGCCCCATTGGTAGTGGGGCTAAACCTCCATTTCTGGTGACCATAACCATTAAAATTTGGACCATAATTTCATCCACATAGTTCACAACTTAAAATAGCAAGAGGAAATGACCTGAAGCGGTAGGCAGAGGTATGTGTCTTAAAACATGCAATGGACTAATCCTTCCAATAGCATCTAAAATGCAAAAAATTGTTTTCATCTTTGTAGTGTGAAGTGTTGTGATCTGTTGTTATTTTGCTGCTTGTTTAGATACAAGTGACCTGAGCTTATGACCATTGCTGCGTTTGGAGGGAGGATAGTCCATAAATTTAATATACATTATGTGAATGAATACTGTCTTATCTGTTCTGAATCTTCTGCCCACAACTTTAATTAGGTGATCCCCTAACATGAGAAGAAAATTTTATCAATGTTTTTCAAATAACAAATTGTTCTGTAAACCTCTGTCCAGTTCCCTGTGTTTTTTTAACTGAATAGCTGGTTTTTTTTCTGCAGGGAAGACACTCACATTTTGATAACATCTGATTCAGTATTCTGCATCTTTTCCTGCTCTGCACTATGTTTTTTTGAGATGCAATGGGTACAGCTCTGCATGTGGATAAATTTGTCCTTATTATGTTGCAGCACAAGTGGCTGAAGATTTTAAGTACAGTGCGCCTCACGTAAAGAACGCCTCACATAAAGTATGTTTCACGTAAAAAACAAAAATTTCTCTAGGATTCTGCTTCACGTAACAAACTGTGCTTCATGTAACAAACACATTTGTTGGCAGTTGGGGCAGACGTGCTGGCCGGCAGCCTGCTTAAAAAACGTCAGGGCTGCCTAGCGCACCTGCCCATAGTGAAAGCAACACTTCCATGCTATTCCTCCTGTGGCCGGGTGTCCGCTGGGCAGAGGGAGAGAAGAGCAGTGGAGAAGCGGGAAGCAGCTCAGGGCTAGCCAGAAGGGAGCAGGGAAGAGAGGGGCTCAGGATGGAGTGAAGGAGAAAGTGGGGAGACACTTTGAAGGTGTCTTGGATTGCAGCCTCCTAACCATGTCTACCCAGAAGTAAGCCCCATTGTGTTAAATGGGGCTTCCTCCCAGAAAAGTGTCTTTAGGACTGCAGCCTAAGTAGACTTCATAAGATCATGCACATTGAATGCATGTTTTGAATTAAATCCCAGTGTTCTGTCATTATTTTTACATCCATTTAATATTTTTATATGAATATTTTTGTGGTTGTGGAACCAATTGTCTGAGTTTCCATTATTTCCTATGGGAAAAACCGCTTCACGTAAAGACCGTTTCACGTAACAAACATGCCTCTGGAATGAGTTAAAAATTTGTTACGTGAGGCATCACTGTATATTTGATCTCCATCTTCCAGATATGGATCCTTAAGAAATCATGTTTAATATCCCAACATACAGTTTTACTCAACTGGTTGTAGATTTCTTGGAAAGTAAACAAATACTGCTTTTGAAGAAAAAAGGAAAACAGAAGAGTTATTTGGCTTGAAATTTTAATAACATAATTAGTGTACAATGGTAAACATTACAAAACTCTTTAGTAGGGATAAGAAAGGGAAAACTATAGCTTTAAACAATAGCTTCTGTAAAAGTGTTTAAACAGTTTGTGTCACACCCAGGCTCTCCCTTTTTAAGGCAGTTCCATTCTTAACAATGTTTGAGCTACACAGAATACAGTTTATACTGAAGAAGATTTATTGGCTCCATTGTTAGAGATGCACTCTCTCTTGAAACACAAAACATTTCAAGAAATAATGCAGCGATTGTAATGGTAGCAACAGCAGCAGAGTGAAAATTAAAACACTTCATTGTAACAGATTTCCAGTTTCTGTTTTGTAGCACTTCAATACTGTCATGTTCAGTGAAAAAGCCCTTGTGTTTAATTCCAAAGTTAGGTGCTTGAATTTCAGAGGATGGTATAAGTGACACACTTCCTGAAGCTGTTGTATATTTTATAAACAATTCTAAAAAATTGTTAATATTTTATAAACTGTGTAAACTGTAAGAAAAATGGGATGTAAGGGATGACAAATTTCAGTTTTCTTCATGGCTTCAGAAGGAGTTAAGTCTAGAGATGATAGGTAAACCAGGTTATACACCTCAATATGCTCTGGAAGAGGAAGCTAAAACTACTATGGGGCCTTAGGTTCTTCCAACAAAATGTTTTCAATTAAGTTGCTAGCAAAACAGCAAATTGGCTTTACACAGAACAAATGACTAGATTTGTTGAAAAAGAGCTATAGAAAGAAATTACTTACAGCCTGTAAGCCTCTTCCTTCTGTACAGATCAATGGAAAGGGAAAATTTCATTTTTAACACTTAATTGTGCTAAGAAAAACCCTGTTACATGTAGTGCTAAATCCAGCGAGGGATATTGCAAAACCCAACGTCAAATCTAGGTCTAGGATACCAAATTTATTTCAAACACAGGGCTGAAGTTAACATTCATAGTTTGTGGAAGGCTGGAAATGACATCATTTGTTGATGATGGCCAGAAACAAGCACTTTGTTTTCACATAGAAACTCATTAGCTGCAAATGACAGAAGAGAAAATGTTCAAATCCTGTTCATATTTTCAAGTTATGAGAGAGCCCAATTTTAATGGGAGCTGGATACATTGCTTCCCGGGGGCACATTTGGCCTGCTGGCCTTGTTTGACACTCCTGGTCTAGGTGATACTTTCCTGTAAAAACACAACATGCCTATGAAACGAAATATTAGGTCACATATACAGGTATATAACAAGTGCAAAGCTCAAAAGGTGCAAATCTTAAGAAAACAGGAATGGTCAATCAGAGGACTGGCAAATGCACAATTGTTCTCAAAAGTTCTAACAAAGCAACAGAACCTGAAACATGCAGTGTCTTGGGGGGTTCCATTCATACTGAAAAGAGGTTCTTTGTGGCTAATTTAACCATCCCCCATATATACCTATGTTTAGAAAGGTTTGTGGTAGTGTGAAACTAATCAAAGGCTCTGTCTGGAAATTGATACATTTATTTAGCAAATTTAGATTTAGAAATATGAGGGTGCAATTCTAACCAATTTTAGGCTAGTGTGACTAACCTGTCTCCCTTTTCCCATGGTGGTGTGGGGAGGCTGGCACATGTCTAAGCCCTCCAGGTGTGGTGCAGATGTACCTTATAGGACTTTTATGACACCCCCAGGCCAGCACGGGACTTATGTCTAACTGTACAATCTGGGGGCTAGGATTAAAGCCCCACCCAATTCCAGCTCTGTGGCAAAATAATTTCTATTAAAATGCAGTATATAAGTGCTGAGTGAGTGGAATTCTACTGCTTCTGGATACATTTATTCAAATAACTAGGGCTGCTTACTCATACCATAGTTCATAATTCTATAAGGGCTTGGTGACCTATTTCAAGAGCAATATTAGGAAATGGGGATCCTCTGAAGAACACAAAACATGTTCCCTAGCTAGTTTCTCTGTGTTCAGCCTTCCTTCCACAAGTGCTGTCATGTCAGGTGTGATTCAAATCCATCTGATCATGCTACCTTCCTCTAGTCCAGTGAACCCTTTCAGCACAGAAAGCTGACAGATGGCACCAGTGCCCAGCGTACGTGCTGGTTCCCACTACGCAGGACTGGAACTCCAGGCATGTGCAGTGGGCCAGGAACACACTGAGTTCTGGGCATGCGCGGTGGGCACTAGTCCTCCCTCAATTTGGCAGAAGTTTCTTCTCTTTGGAGTTGAGCCAAACTGAGTGGGCCGGTGCATTCAAGCTGAGGCCGTGTGGCAATGTTATGGCCACATGCTAGTCGGGAGTGGTCTAAGTATCCTCTCTGGCACAGGTGCCATAGATCTGGAAATCAAATTGGCTGATGCATCTGGAAGCAATGTTCATATGGATCCTAACCGTGTGGTGGCTTGAGCTATCTAGACCCAGTAGGGGGAGAGGTAAATTACACAGCAGTACAAACATAATAGAAATTGTTCTCTGTGAACTTAATAGGCCTAATAACTGTCTCCTATTCTCTCCATATTAAAACTGCTTATTCCGATGCAAGTTTCATATGCTTAAAAACTTAAGTTTAGAAAAGGTTTAAACATAATCAAAGCATACACATGTAATCCTGTAAAGATAGTAGACACAGAAATCATGGCCAGAATCTTCTCCTGCTTTGTAAAGGGTAAGAAGTAGCTACTTTGAAGCTGAACAGACCTTTAAGGACTCCACATCAGGTAGTTGTGGGTAACCTACCCATAGGTCGACAATCTGGATATGAAGGTGGATATTGAGACTAATGCATCACAGAGCTATGGATGGGTCAGCATTTCACCTGCATGTTGTTCCTAAAAGATGGATTTATGTAGCAACTAGCTTCATTCACAGGTTTACTTAATGTGAGATGTGGCATTGCCTTTTGCAGACATTATTCTAACTTGTCAGAAATAACATTATTAATGGTAAGCAAAACACTTGATATTATAATAAAACACTTTACAAGTGAAATGTGCTAAGCAAGAGTAAAGGCAGTGGCTCCAATAAGAATTTAGATATACATATACTGTAACTGCAACTCATGAGAAAAAAATGGGCTACGATAAGTGAAAGGTGATTGTGGGGTTAAATGTGCATAGGTGCTAGAGCAGGGTAATACCCTATGAGGTTAAATGGTAAATGTAACATGTCATGGAAATATTGATAAATTTATTAACTTGTAAGAAAATAAAACTTTGAAATTTAATATAAACCAGGACAATTTAATGTACATTTTCCAGGATTAACCAAATCTATTTTCTAGTGCTCTTTGCAAGAGTTTTGAAGACAACAAATACATACAAATATTTTTAAAGTACCAACACTACTCAATTTTAATGCAAACAAAACTCTAAAGAAGAAAATAAGGATAACTTATTAGTAAGGACCGTACATGAAAAGTATGGTTTGGAAAATGCAGATCAGATCACGAGCATAGTTACATTGGTCTTTTACCAAAAAGCATCTTTCTAAGTCATAATCATATCATAGCAAAATCACAAATTAAAAAAGTCAACAAGTAAAAATACAAAATACATAAATGTAAAATGTTTTACACTGAAAATGGTATGTTCAAAACAAAATAATTTCATTGGAAAAAGAAACTTCCAGAAACTTCAGTTACTTTGCTGCAAAAACATTATAATTTTGTTGTGTTGTGAAGTTTGCATATAGAAAACTCATATGAAAAAGATGAATTAATGGTATGTGGATTAAGGTGTTATGTTTTCAGGTCCACTTTCAGTTTCTTTTTACCATATGCATAAAAATAAATCATTGGAGTCCTATTTTATGAAGAGCAACTTCATGCAAATTATGCAAACCCAAAAGGGCGTGAAGTGCCAATCAGCTTGTGGGGCTCTTTTTTGTACCTGTATTTACAACAAGTTCCACAATATACTACAGCCTTTTCCCCTTTCAGATTTACAGAACTAAATATTGCTAATTATTAGCAGAAGCATTAAGCAAATGATGGCTAAATTCATTAAGGAACAAAGGAAGAAGTAATTGGGTTCCTGAAGTAATTGCAACTGAATTACCCTTGGTCCTTAGAGATGAAAATTGTCCTTTTTCAGTAGATCTTAACAGTGCAATGTGCAATAAATTCCATCTTTTAGAAAAATCAGCAGGAGACACCAGTACAGTTCCTTGATTCAAGGAAAGATTTGTATTTCTTGACTGCTGTATTCATGTAGGTCTGTAAAACCTTTCCTTAACATATTTGTTTGGTTTTTAAAAACATGATTCTTATAGCTGGATGCCTTGTTACTTCAGAAATAAATAGGCTTCATACTGAGATATTGAAGGACACTTTTCTCTCTGTGTTCAGTTGAAAAGCAGAAAGAGAAGAAAGAAAATATAAGAACAGTTTAGAAGATATCAAAAATAAGAACCAGAGTAAAAATAAAAACCAGAGTAAGTAAAAACTAAAAGGGCTAGCAGGACACAGCAGAAATGATTTAAATAATGATAAGAAAGAGAGACAAAATGCCAGCACAATGTCAGCCAGAGGGTCACCATAGAGCAGTTGTGAAATAATCTTACCTAATAGAGTGATATTTTTGTGTTACATATGCAAGGTTATGCATATGCTACAATTCTATGGGACTGCAAAAAAGTGGAGGATGTAATGGTGATGGTGGAATTCAGGATATTGAGAATGCTGGCTATCATTAAAAAAGGATACTTTATGCAAATTAGTAAAATGGAAGTCATATAAAGTAAAAAGCACATTCAGTTCATAGAAACTAGCTTTTCTATGTACAGTTCACAGAACCCATTACTGTATGTCTTGGCACTCTTTTTTGCTTTAGTATATAGCTGTGATCATTGTAAGCTAATATTTCTGATGATTCTTATATTTAAATCATATCCTAACAAAGGGATATGGTGTACAGTACAATCTTAGGAGCACTCGAAACATCTGGTTGTTTGGATGCTGGGATTAACAAAAGCACTATTTATATAAGGTTACAGAGAAAACACAAAATGAATATGGGTAGCAGGTATGGGAGAAGGAAGGCGCGATCAAGAAACTGGATACTCCTTGTCTGGTTAAATAAAACAAAATGTCAGACAATAGTTTGGCTTTAGCATGAAGCGCGGTAAGAGAGCAACTTAATGCAAGCACAATTTACAACTGTTAATGCAATGTGCACTTGTCTTATTTATAAAAAGTTAGTTTTTTCCTCTGTAAATGAAAAAGATCTCATTTACATACTGGGCAGAAAACTCACCACTTGGCCCACATGTCATGTGGTGGGGCAATAGAATTAGGAGCTTTGTTGCTCCCTAGACCTGCTTTTTGAATTTCTGTTGTCTGGTTTAGCTTCCATATCTGCAGAAGAAAAGCATTTCATGTTATTTGTTTAGAAGGGGAGAACAAAATATTCTCGCATTGCAACATATAATGTTAAACACTGGTGGAAGGATTACAAAAAATGAAGAAAAGGAGTAAGAAGGGAAGGTAGGAACACAACTGACTTTTACAACTTTATAACAGTAATAAACAAATTTATTCTGTTAATACTCACTTCATTTATTATTTAACATCATCGTCATTGTATTCCACATGTGAATAAAAACTCAATTCTATGGATACTAGACTTTGCTTTTTAAAAGACTAGGTAATTTAAGGAAGTGTGACTAATTACATTAGCAGAGAATATGCAACTTTTTTATTCACCCTAGCAATCAAATCTGCAATGCAGAAAATTATCATTACATGCAACAAAAAGGAACATGCAAAGCAATCTTAAATTATATATTGGCTTATAAGAGCAAAGCTTCAAGCAAGCCCTTGCAAGCAAACCACTTAACACCAAATCACAACATACTAATTAATTCAGTTCCTCATATGTCTCTTGGGATAGAGGCCCACTATTTCATTATTTGTTTTCAGGGTCATTTCATACAAGCCCATGAGCAGAATCAAGTGTATGATTACTTTTCCACCTACCTACCTGTTTGTAATGTACCCCAGAATTACTGCATTATTTATCAACCCTTCTTTTGAGATCTCTGAAGCGGAATGGTAAATGTAGGAATGGATGATTTATGAAACAAAATTGCAGTGAAGCCATCACTAGATATGTTTGTTTCCAGTACATAAGATTGTACAGCATTATATCCTAAGTATTACTGAACACAATAGGCTTATTTATGAGTTAAGTAAAACTAATACCTTTAGCAGTCACAGTTTCCTTGGGGCATGGTAACACTGACATTTTTGAGTCACAGCTGATAAAATGAGCTGTCTTTTACATGATCATTTATTGCCAAGGTCAAAATAGCCTGAAGCTGTAGTTGAGGTACAGCAAAATATTAGTTTTCTGTACTAAGTGTTGAAAAGAGCTGTAGTGGCTCCGTGGCTAAGACAACATGCCTGTTGAATGGCAGGCTGGGGTTCGAGACCCAGTTGCTAGAGTGAGCTCTTGCCCAGCTCCTGCCAATCTCGCAGTTTGAAAGCATGGAAATGCAAGTAGATAAATGAGGTACCACTTAAGTGGGAAGAAAACAGTGTTCTGTGTGGTTTCACATTTAGTCATGACCACGTAACCATGGAGGCTTTATGGCTTAGCAAATGGGGATGGAGCACTGCCCCTTTGAGTTGGTAATGACTGGCAGGGTAACCTGCAGGGGGACACCTTTATCTTTTTACAATGTGGATGGAGGATACCCAGATGCTCAGAGAGTCTGCCTACTTTGGGGGTGGGGGAAGAACTGGCCCAGGAGGGATGGGACCAGCAGAGGCTTCTTCTAGCAGATCCTATCCTCCATGTCGAGCTAAAAAGCCCGATATGGAGGTTCTCAACTTTACACTGACTATTTTGCCAGTGCAGACTTGAGAAGCCCTACCGTGGAGCCGGCCTGTCCACAGGCTCACAGGATACAACAATCACTATTTTGGAACTCTTGTTCCACCATGCACAAGAAGTTTGGGGGAGGGCTGTAAGTTCCATTAAGCTCAGCATTATTTTTCAATAGAGCAATGGAGATCACTGAAGTTTTCTTTATGCAGGAAACAATGGTAGGAACTCACTTTTGCTAACATAGAGTCAAGATTGTATAAGTTATCGCTAGTTATGGACACTGTTTTTTAGATTGTTATTTTTCTATAAGAAGTGGTCAGCAGAATATAAGCATGGTACAAACTGAATACATAATAGTATGACTTTAATAGTACATCCACTCTGCGTTATACTTTCTCTCAGTGAATGCTTTTCCCGAATTTATTACTTCTAACTGTTCCAACTTCCACTGAAATGATTGGGCTAATATAAAGGAAGTGAGAGCATTAATAGAACAAAAATTTTGTAACAAAACAAGACATGGGATAAAGGGAGAATTATCTTGTCAGAGACTTAAGTACTGTACTATACATTTGTGCAGCAACATTCTATATGGTAAGTTCGAAAGCTGCAAATGTTCTCTTTAGAAAATGTTTTTAAAATGCAATAATTATAATAAAGTTTATCAAGTTGTGTTTTTAATGCTGAATATATTTTCTTCAAAACAATTCCAGTATAATCATAATAAAAACTGGATTATGTGTGCAAGCCAAAGATGGCAGTGGTGCTGATTAAGATATGTACCCCAATTGAAGAAAATGGGGTTAGGGTGGTTTACATAAATATTTCTGTTTAACAATGATATTGATTCATATTGCTTATGTCCCCTTTTAATTTTAGGTGGGTAAAAGAAAATTATCTTTTACTTAATGTTGGTTCTTTGTCAGCTACAGGCAGTTTTTGGCAGTTAGAAACAAAAAAAAAACTACCTAAGGAAAAAACAGTGAAGTACACTGTTCCTACAGCATTTTGATTTTGCTGCTTCTAGATATAAAGAAGCAATCTTCAGTTCCGTTTGGAGAAGGCTACTACACAATCAAGAAGACTATTGTGTGGATTTAACTTTTAATTTTGGGTTACATTATTTTAATTTTAATTTTGTTTGATGCCTTATTTTTGTAGGAAGACAGAATACAAAATTTGAAATAAATAAAACTGAAACTTTGGGTGCAATCCTGAGTAACTACGGGGAGTCCTTGCTCCGGTGTAAGAACAATTTGCTTTGGATTGCCATATGAATTTCCCATAGGTTTTCACTAGGTGGTGCAGTAACTACGGGTGCACATAAAGTCTCTTACGTGCACCCGTAGTTATTGTGGATTGTAGGGTACAGCATTCCTTTCTTCCAGAAGTGTCATTTATGTAGGTTTTTATATAATGATTTATACCAATTGATTGTAATGATTGATACCAATTAGTATTAATCAATCAAATGACTGATACCAATTCTTTCTCTTAAAAAAATTAGCATGTCCAGAATCATTAGTTTTCTGTGACTTCTCAAATGTGAGGACACATTTACCATACAGCAAACCGTGAATGAAGAAAAGTGGACTTTGAAAAATATACTGTGGTATGGCATGAATGGGATTCTGATGTTCAAAGAAAGAATTCCAATTAAACATTCCTAACACAGTGCTTTTGGATCCTGACCCTTTTTGTCTACCAATCATATACAGTATAGCAAAGATCTTTTGAAATTTAAATTTAGAATACCTATGAGAATAGAATATAGAATACCTAAATATAGAATACCTATAAATGAACTATTTTCTATTTCTTTATCATTTTCTATCTTAAAGAACTAAAGTTCTTCAGAAGATTTCTTTCTGTTAGTATTAGCCGCCTTTGCCTTCAGCTAAGAAAGGCAGGATATAAATCCATTAAATAAATAATTAAATAAAATCCCAAAGGACCCTTGAGCTTGTGTTTCTTGAATAGCAGTCACTAATGCACATGGCATGCCTGTTTAGAATATGAGGGAATTTTCAAAACAAGACTGTAATACTATGGGATCCTGCTCTTCAAATAAAAATATGCTAGCCCAAGCCCCTCTGTATCTTAAAAATAGCTTTCCTTTGAGTCTTAACCAAATTTAAAAACATATTGTGTATCATTTTCCAATACATTCTCTATTCCTGAACAGAAACAAGAATACCACCATACCATTTTATTTTTTATTTTAATACATAGTAAAAATTCAGATAAAGTTATATAATAAAAATTCAGATAAAGCTCTAGACAAGACAATACATCACAGAAGTACATCAAACACAGGGTGGAAAAGCACATGAATGGGAATAAGATGGAGTGGGTCAGTTTTTTTCAATGCAACTGCTACAAAGGGACACTGTTTAGGTTTCTGAACCATTACATATTTAGTGTGCAAAACAGGAACACTGTATTGATTTGTAGGAGCACTGAATTTGTACTAGAACTTTTTTCTAGAGAAGCATAAATAAAATCTGGAAGCGCAGAATCCGTTCTATATTCTTTTCACTAAGAGGAGGAATTTTTTACTGAAAGCCTTCAATCCAGTTTAATGCAGTGCAATCCTATACACATAATCGGAAGTAAGCCTCTCTGAGCAAAATGGGAAGTACTTCCAAGTAAAAATGCATTGGATTAGATAATGTTCATTAAGCAATGAAAATAAGTTACTGATAGCTAAGTTGTTCCACAGATTCAAATCAGACCTCTTTACAACTAACTTTAGTTTGGGCTCAAATGTAAAATCCACATGATACTGGTGCATCTGAAAGGAAAGGAAACTGAAGAAATTACTGTTGCTAAAAGTTACCTGGTTTTTTAATGCCATTTCTGGCACAGCAGCATGCAACTGGGTTAGCATGCATCCAGCAATGTACAGAAACAAAATATTTGTAACAAATAGAAAATAAAAATACAGTTAGCTTGTATTATTAAGGCATTTAAAAGACATGCAGAAAATACACAGTGCAGTTAATGTCTCATGCAAACTTTGGCATGGTTACAATTTTTACATTCACCCACATGCTAAAGGGAGAAAAATGGTGAATCCTCCATCATTTAAAAAATAAAATTACATCAGTATAAACCTAAATACTATCCTACCTAGTAAACAATTTAACATTGTCTAAGCTGTTCATGATTAACATGAACAAGAATATCTACATTGTATACAGGAAAGTACTCCATGTTATTTGTATGTATCATACACAACCATACTCATACCAAAGAGTTTGATTATCTTCACAACCTGGTAATGATGTTTCACTCTCACTAGCACTTGCATGTGCAGGGACAGTACATTCACTATTATTTTGAGTATCCTCAATGTTTCTGTCATCAGATTTCTGATTCTCAGAAATTGGTTTGTGAATGTTTTGTGATGATTTCACTGAAGAGCCAAATGTTTTACCAGGTGTTTTTGATACAGGCCATTGGGGTAGTCCACTTACATTGCTTACTAATTCAGTGTTAATTGACAAAAATGGCCTGGTGAAACAAACTGCAGAACATTTCCCAACAACTCTTGTTGATGTGCCCACCTTATCACTACCAGAAAATGTTTGAGCAGTCAAATTTGTCTTCCCTGTCCTTGAAATCTTAGGCTTTCCTGATATATATGTAGAATGGCCTAGTGTAGTTATATCACAGTCATTTTCTGACAAGGTAACTGCAGCATAAGGTGTACAATGAAAAACAGAAGACTGTTGATGAGGACTGTACTCACTAGAAGCTGATGGTACACTTCTGCCAGCTGTAGGTGGACTCGGGTCAACTGATACAGGCTGCCTAGTGTCCTTAGATAAAAAATCATGGATGCTTGTTCTTCGAGTAGTTCCTTCAGCAGTTGAAATCACACTGCTTGCACGAGGTAATGTAGCATAAGGGTTATTATCTTTTGATTGTCGTTGTGATAGGTCTCTGTATATATTTTCCTTAACAGGCTTGGCCCTTCCTTTAGTGCCTGCTGTAAGTGTTTTTGAAGAGTTTGAGAAGTTAGGATCTTCCATTCTACGCAAATTGGGCCTTGTAAAGTATTCTTCTTTACCTAGCTTTCCATCAGAGAACTCACTTGTTGTTTTCACACTCTGTGATCTTGCAATACCACTGCTGCCTGATGATGGTTTGCGTAGTTTCTCTCTTCCTGCTAATTCAGCATTTTCAGAAAAAATTTTCATTACTTCATCCAAAAGATTATCTTGACTTGATGACTTGATCTGCAAAAGATATCAAAAAAGTTTATTTTGCTTCTAATTTTATTTTTGAGAATGTAAGAAAGAGTTTTGATTTAGCACAATCAAGTAAAGCCATTTCAGTTTCACCTCATGGAAACTGCTGTTATTCTGACCATAATATAATAGTCATATCCATATGCAGTACTGAATAGTCTAGGTAATGTATTCATGAGAAATATTTTTTTTCTCTTTAAATGTACACCTCTATAGACTGACATAGAAACATAAGAAACAAGAAACGCAGCTGCCTCAATACTCTGATTTCTGTGTATAGCTGGACCTATTTCTAAATTGATGCAAGTATCATTTTTTCTCCAGTATCAAGATGTTCGATTTGACATTACCATTTCACTTTCCATTCTCTCCCAAATCCTCCTCACTAACTGATTAAAAGTTTCCTAAGCAACCTGAACATATTGTACAGAACTTAAGCCCGAAATCATTGTATAGGTTTCCGGATTTGCAATTCCCATTGGGAGTCCTTGGAAAAAATCCAAATTTCAAGAACAAGGCTGCCCTTCCTTTTCAAATGAATTCTCCAAAGCAAGGCTTATTTAGGAACCAGTCATCAGCATACAAATACATCTCTAAATCTGGATTCAAAGAAGCTATCGCATTTACTGAAAGACTGTACTGTCCATCAGTAATTTAAGAAAACTGCTGTGCTTTGTTCTTCAGAAAGTTGGTAAGATTACCATCCAGCCTATCTGGTTTCATAGGAAAGGTTTATATCAGAGAAGATAACAGAAATTAAGCTCTTTGGTTGAATTCAGTTTATTCAACCATTATAATGAGCACCCTTTTTCTTATTAAAATATTACAAAGAAATCTATTGAAAATGTTGACAACCACTTCGTTCCTATTTTCAACAATTATGTGAAGAGATAACTGTTATAAAATTGCAGATGTTTAAATGGCAAATCCCTAACCACGCTGAAAACACAATCTCGTACATATTTCCTCATAAGTCCCATTAAATTCCATGGTGTTTGCTGCCAAATAAGTGAGAACAGAATTGCAGCCTTCATCATTTTGAAAAGGATCTCCCAAATCAAGTAGGATATTTTAATGCTTGAGAATATGGTATTAACATGCACTCACACCCACCCTTTTCCTTTATATAAAAACAGAAGTTCCAGCTTAGTTTAATCATGATGGGAAGTACAGAAGCAAAATATTCATTGAAAATTTTAGTGAGAGAAAAGGAACGAATCGAGCAGGGAGAAGAGTGGAAACAAACCCCACAGTCAGCTCTCTCTGAGACCAGTCAAAGTTATTTTAGCATACTAGTGGGGAGTCTTTATTTGCAGCTCTCTCCAGATTCCAAACCAGCAGATTGCTCCGCTGAAGACCCCACAGATGTGAACAGTTCATCTTTCAGGTGGCATCTCGGAGGTTTGAGCCTGGGGAACTGGCCAACAAGCAGCTCTGATCTAGAACTCCTTACCAGGAGTTCTGATTAGGGACGAACCAGAAGAAATTTTTAGAAATACACCCAGAGCCTTTTTCCAGTAATTTCTGGTTTTTTCATGGAGAGACTGCACATGGCCTCTCCATGGCTCAGAGTGACTCTGTACATGACTGAAGCAACACTCCTAATGTCATTCCACTTTTATTTATGGAGGAAAGAACCAGATTTGTAAAATCTCAACATAAATTATATGGTGAGCAAAAAAAAATAACACTAATGCAATGCTATATCTGCTGATACATATCAAGCAAAACCAGACATGAGTTTAATATTATTTATTTATATCCCACCTCTCCTCTGCTGGAACAGATGCCCAAGGTGGCTGACAATTTCAGACTTTTACAAAAACAAATACAAACAAACACCATAATATAAACAAAAAAGACATACAGAACTAAACAGAAATCCTTTTTAAAAAGCCATGAGTTTGCTCAGCAGGGAATTCCATCAATGTTATGCCACTACAGAAAAGGATTGCTCCCCCCTCTGCAGCCATCCCTCTAATTTTTTTCATTTTATTGTTATATGTAAATCTTATTAACTGCTCTGAGGATCCCTGACATATAAAAAGTCTTTTATAAACAAATGCACTATGAAGGCCTTACAAACACTTTTCATGTTTATAAACTCCCCTTCCTCCAAGGTAGACAGGGACATGAAAACGACTCCTTCCCCTCTCTTTTAGCCTCATGACCATCCTGTGACATAGACCAGGCTGGGAGAACATGACAAGCCTATGGTTACCCACTAAACTGCATGGGTTGCTCATGAATGTGAATCCAATAGCAATTTGGACTGTGTACTAAAGCAGTTCCAAGGGAGATTTGTAGAGTTTTGTTTTCAAATTCCTCCTATATTTCTGTATTCACAGAAAGATCACCCCACACCACTGAAACATTTCAGTTCCTATAGCCAAATTAGCTCATACATAGTGGCCATAATGTTCTTTTACAGAAGATGCTTTGAATAGTTTTCATGTTTGTAGTGTGTTTAATTTTGTTTTTGAAGAAAGTAACTGATTGTTTTTTATTGTGTTTGTAAGCCACCAGGAGCTTCCTTTTCAGGGACTGGAAAGTTAGGGAAGTAAATCTTTGGTTTTTTAAAACTATATTTGGTAGTAAAAACAAACCAAAAGATTTGAGAAACTCAGAATATACTTGTTTTTAAAACAGCTAAATTAAGCTGCCTTTCAAATTGCTAAACTTCCAAAATGCTAGTTATTTTTTTCCTAATTTTTTTACCAATTTGAATTTGGGACTTAAATTCAAAATTGTCAAACTGACTTTTGGATTTTAAAACCCACTGTTCTGAAATCTGGTGTAACACAAAACATACTAAAGCTCAGCAACGTTAATGCTCAGCTTCCTAAACATAAGTAGCTTTTCAACTTACCTCAGTTGAAGTAACCTTATTACTTTCTTCTAAAAACTGCTGCAAAGTAACTACTTCACTTCCAGGGGAATTGGTCATAATTCTCCGTGTGCCTCGTCTATCCAGTGATTCTGATACTTTATGATGAAGTACAGGGCTAGACCTGGTATGGCTTTTCAAATACTGGATAGGACTGCTGCTGCTGCTGGACCATGTTTCATGATCATGAAGCAGGCTAAATTCTCCACTGCTGTGGCTTTGTGGTCTGCTTTGATTATTTACTGCACCTGCTTTGGAGGCAAATAGTATTGACAAATAAACCACGATATAGGTTAGGCAAATACATTCTGAATGAGACCTAGTGTATCAGTAATATCTGTTGAATGATTTTCTTTTACACTGAAATATCTACTGTATTAAAGGTATTTAAACTCCTCCTTGAAAGCCATCGAAGATACACTTTCATATTTTAACCTGTTAATGACTCTTTATCCCTTTTCTTATCATCTTTTCAGGAAAAAACATTACTGTATTAATATCGAGTACTAGATTACAATATTTTTAATGAAATACCATTTTATCTTGTATTTTAGGGTTTCTTAAAGAAATCATAAAAATATAAATTATAGAATTATTATATATGGAAGAAAAAAAATGAGACAAGCACAATGTATATAAAATACTATTGAACCACACTGTCTATACCGTATGCTGAATATAACATTACTTCAAAAAGAGATCCATTAGGAAATTACAAATAAAGTAATAATATACAGTACTGTACACCGGTATTTTTCATTGTGTAGATACAGTATTGAAAGATTATTAAATAACTTAAATAACATTTCAACAATTTGTTACCCAAATAATATATTGGGGCAAACATATACTGGTTGTTATTTGTCCTGTCTTGCATACTGTTGTGTGTCACCTGTTTTGTTAGTGAAGAACAGATTGCATATCCCCAGAAGGATTATCTGAAGGCCTAGAACTGTAAGATAAGAATATCATCTAACCTTCTGATCCTACTTCTTGTGCAACACTGGCAGCACTGAAATACCCGGCTTGTGCTATGTATTGTGTCTATCTTTTATCTTCTGAGCTTTCCCCCACCTTATAGTGCTGTTCTTATTTTCATACTTAATATTATTCTCTTCCCTGTTCTTGCTGCTCTTACACCTTTCATCCTACATTATTGATTTTATTCATTCACTTAAAGCACAATGCTAACCCTGTTTACTCAAAAGAAAGCCACATTGTGTTCACTAGGTCTTATTCCCGGGAAAGGTCTAAGCCCCAGCATAAGTCCTGTGCTGACTTGGGAGTGTCACAAAAGTGCTGTAAGACACTCCTGCCTCACTCCTTGGGAAGGGTTAGGCCAGTGCACTGACATGCACAGGCCTCCCTACATCACCATGGGAATGGGAAGAGCAAACCTATCAGCCTAGGTTGACTTTTGCTCCCTTATATCATAATCACTTTTTCACAAACCCTTTCTTTGTCCTTCATCCTCCTTTTTCATGAACCTTTCCATTTGGCTTGTAAAAATTACTTTTGTAATCACTTCTCTCTCTTTTTTAACAATTTAACTCGTATGATAAATTCTTTTTACTTCTTTGTGATGTAAATTCCTTCTTTTGATTTATCTCTTCTCCAAACTTTCTAATCCTCATTCATTTTAACTGACTTTTTTAGTATGCCTCAAAAAACAGCTTATTGCTCTTATCTTTAGCAGCTGCATTCAAATCTGTTGCTGAGCGCTTTTTGAAGAAAACCAAAGATTAATCTGTTTCATTAGAAGATAACTGGTTCAAATTGCTAATATTTTGGAATTATATTGATCCACAATAATCAATGAAGCAATTTGCAGAAACTGACATACAAATCCAGTAAAAAATGGAGGTCCAAATCCTAGCCAAAATACTCCTTGCTGATGCACACTCTACAAAAATGCATGTATTACAACACAACTTGGGGGAGGGGTATTGGAAAGTCTGCAGAAGGTAAGTACTTTTTGCACTTACCTCCTGGTAGGCTCCCTGATTTCTAATGAGAGTCCATGGACACCATCTATTTTATTCATCAGTGATGTATGTCCAAAGAGGAGAAAGGAGTAGGGAGATTTGAAAAGGAGGAGATCCAGTGTGCACCGTTTCATCCAGAACCACCCCTCCCACCTCCTCACTTCAACCAGTTCTTTCCCGTTCCTATCACTATATATCTACCTATATCTCCACCAACTCACCTGCAGCTCAAAATGGTGGATGGTGCTGTTGCCACCAGCAAGCACATACAGCTGCCAGTGATGAGGGGCTTTGTTGCATTCATTGATGGCATTGGTGAACATGACAGGATCCAAGCACTTCAGCTTGTACCAGTAGATATGATTGGGTTGTAAAACTCTTAAAATAATAAACAGTACTACAGCTGAACCTCTATCTGAAGGAAATCTGTTCCCAGAACCCTCAGTTACTAGAACCTGTATAAAGAAATATGAAGGTCAGGTCTAATAAGACCTCCAGACATGACTAGAAATGTTCTCTGGTCCTGTACAGAGGACTTTCTGAAGTCCAAAGAGGCCTGTCAAATCTATCAATATCCTCTACAGCCTCCAAAAGCCTCCCAGACATTACAGGGCAATCCTTTGGCCATATCCAGGACCTCAGTTTGGGCCCTGCACTGCTGGTTTGTTTCCCAAACTAAATCTGTGGGTTCTGAACTTGTGTTAAACAGAGTGGATTTGTACAATGGTTACAATTTGAAAGATGGCACTAGTGAAAATATATACAGTGGCACCTTACATAACAAATTTGTTCCGGAGGCATGTTTGTTACATGGAACATTCTTTACATGAAGCAGATTTTCCCAAAGGAAGTAATGGAAACTCAGTTAATTGGTTCCAGAACCCAAAAATATTCATATAAAAATATTAACTGTGTGTAAAAATGATGATAAAACTCTGGAATTGAATTCAAAACATGCATTCAATGTACATGATCCTATGAAGTCTACTTAGGCTGAAATCCTAAAGACACAAAGGAGGCTGAAATCCTAAAGACACATAGGAGGCTGCAGTCCTAAAGACAGGAGGCTGCAATCCTAAAGACATTTTCCTGGTAATAAGTCCCACTGAACACTATGGGGCTTACTTCTAAGTAGGCTGCATCTTGGGGGTATCCCCATCACCACAGAGGCTTTCCCCGTCTCTGGAAGGTTTCCCCCATCTCACCAGCAGCCGTGTGAGGGGATTCCTTGTGCATGCCCCTCCTATTCCCAGCATCAGCAGGCACTTCCTGGTTGGCGCACATGGACTATGGACTCTATGCACTCTATAGTCTATGTGCATGCCAACCAGAAAGTGTCTGCTGATGCTGGCAATAGGAGAGGCACACACACAGGGAATCCCCTCACCCTGCCACTGGAGAGATAGGGGAAACCACCCCCCCCCCGGAGGTGGGGAGAAAGCAGGTTTGCTGAGGGCCCCCGCTCTGAGTGCTAGTAATGAGTGCTGACTGGCAACCATTTAAAATTTAAAAGGCTGCCAGCCAGCATTTGTTACATGAATCAAGCCTCATTACACGAGGTGGGACCCCCTGTAAATAAATGTTCAGAACCTGGAACATTCGTTACATTGGGCATCCACTATACAAGAACCACCAAATACACCATGAAATACACCATGACACTAAATATTTTTATTACTCGATGTAACTGGTATGCGAGATTAACATCCTTGCAGCTCTGCTCTAACATCAGTTAGTGATGCTGTACTGGCTGTAATGGCCTGAAAGCTTAATCCTCTCCCCCAGCGTTAGCACCGATACACACATGCCAAAATGGCAAATGCTGCATCCTATGGTGGTGTTGGGATGGGGGAACAGAACATGAAGGCAAACAGGAAGTAACTGGACATAGAAAACATTTATACTTACCTGCAAGTAAATCCTTAGGCTGCCTATGAGTTTCCTTGGACATATATATGAAAAAGATCCAGTGTGTGCCACTGCTGCTGGATCCACCATTTCTCTTCACTTACTTCCTATTTCTCCCTCTCCCCCTAAACCCTAGAAATACCCCAATTCCTCTCGCCTCCTTTCTAATAACCATGCCCACTGCTGCCTTACCAGGCACCAGTGAATTATGTTCATACAGTCCCTAGGTGCTATGCCAGAGGTCTCAAAAGTGAGGGTGACAATGTCATGCTCTGGATTAATGTACGTCCATCTGGATTCTACTTCTGCTGGCAGAATGTTCTGCCAGCCGCCATGATGCCACGCATTAGTCTGCTGCTTCATCAAATGTTACTGCACTTTTGATTTTCTGTTTTAAGATGAGATTTGTGAAAGGATCTAAAATTGTTTAGAGATATTTTTACACACACACACCCACATTTGATTTCTATTTAAACTTTCCAAATACAACAAACTGCAATAGTAAGGGACAAATACAGACTACATGATAGAGAGAACAGACTAATTTATGAAGAACTACATATTCCTGATTTATTCAGATTTGGAAACCCATCCTATTCCAAAGTTTAATTTAAAAGGAAAGCAGTGCATAAAATGATCAAAAGAAAAATAAAGAATGTATTGCCCACCACCACCACCACATACCAAATGAGATGAAGCATTTGTGTCAGTTTGCCTAGAAGCATACCTTTGACTTCATGGAGTGAGGCATTATTATTGCTATTGCTAGTGGATGTTCTGCCACTATCAAGGCTGGCTGGTCTGGAAGCTAAATGAAAAAAATCAGTAGATAGCATGAAGCACATACCCATAGCAGATGACACTATGCCTGGTACATTCTGATTACTGAATGTTCCAAGGCAGAAAATCATGCACTACTGGTATTGCACAAGCTGAGCATGCTGACTGTGTGGTTTCTTATAGGTAGGAAAAGAGTGTTTCCAAGCAGCCTAAGAAAGCGCTTTAGAAAAATACGCTATAGGAGCAGGAATGTACAAAGGAAGAAACATAAAAACAGAATGCATATTTAGAATTTGAGCTCGTTTATTGTTGGGGAAAACCAGAATTTCAAAAGGAGCAGCATACCAACATGCAGAAAGCTAATTGTGATTATGGCACTTACAACATATTTGATATGGTATTCTGCACACCGCAGAAATGCCACCAACTGGAGGAGAAAGAGCATCTGCACAGTTAATGCCCTGCACTCTTATCCATCAGAAGCACAGAGACAGTATTAAAAGGTCTTTCAATAACATACACAATTCTGATTCAAATTGGTTTATATTTATTCATTTGTATATTTTATTAACTCTGATTTCAATTTAAGTATTTTTACAAGTATGCCAAAAATTTGATGCAGAAAAAAAATCTATTTATAAAAGGTTAAAAATTTTGAAAAACAGATTTGTTAAAGCTAAAATTTTTACAACCAAACTGCAAGATTGGAAAAAAAAGGAATTTGCTTCCTGTTCAGGTGCACTTTATACTCAGTTTGTTGTGTTTAAGAAAGTCATTAGGGTGACAAAGATGAAACAGATACTGCACAATTAGATAAGATGCGAGAGAGAACATGCACACTTGCACGCTGGCCATTTCCTATTCTTTGAAAAACTTCATCGGTACTCCATTAAGAGGTCTGCTGTTCCACGCTCCTTTAAAACACACATCTTACCATGAATTCTTGATCCTGTACTAGAATCATCACTAACGCCTTGTGGACTTACATCGTCGAAAGATGTAGCATCTGGATAGGAAATCAAGGATGATTTTGTTACAAACACATGATATTTGACTATTTAAGTCCATAAAAAGATAATGCATTTTGTCATATTGACTCTTATTTCAGTAGACAGTCTCATTCTTCCCCCAGAGAACTTTATAAATACAGCAGCTTTTTCCAACCAATTGCTCCACTGGTCTGCAATCCAATTATTCTAGTTATTTGCTGGAAAAGAATGTGAAAAGTGGAGCACAAACAGATTCGAACAATTACCACCAACACAACCACATCACACTGTGAAAAGGTTCTACCTATACCTTTATTATTAAGCAACTGCTTGGATCTCAAGCCTGCAGCAGAGTTGACAGTTGCAAAGTTGATGGATGTAGTAGAGAAGGCCATAGATCCCAATTCTTTTCTCCTTTTACCAGTAGATATATCATCGGGACCCTCCAGATGCTCAGAACTACCTGTCCATTGCCCTCCTGATAGGACTATGGACTGCACCAGGTCATTCATGGCTGGGATGTAAATGAAAGCAAATGAATCAGCATGGTTCAATGTTTGTTTGTTTTACTGACTTTTTGCATTGTAAAATGGTTCACGTTTTTCTAAACATAAAAGAACACTGAAAGCTAGAGTCACAAGTTCATACTGGTTACAACATGCAATTGGCTAAATGAATGAAAAGTGTTAAAAAGCCAAAGCCTTCTTGTACAGATGATTGTAATTGCTTTTTATTAGCTAAACCGCCATGCTTGAGCTAGGAATGCTATACAATAGATAAGTATATGTTAGAAGCTCTGATATGTTTTGCAATGACAACATGGAATGAACAGGGTAAGATGAGCAGAAATGCTAATACAAAGTCAATGTTGGCAATGATTAGGGTTCTATGTTCAGTGTAGTTTTCTGCGGAATACTCTACATTGCATGACACTATAGAAGGATCTGAAATAAAATGCGTCCTATAATAAGCTACTTTTATGACGTTACACACATTGCCAGCTCCCTCCCCCAACTTTTAAATGAGCATATCATTGAGAAAGTAGTGACAAAAATATGTCCCCTCCCCATCTGAAATGATAGAACATTTGTAAAGGATAGTATGGCTACCATTTATCTCTGCTCTGGCTTTTACCCAAAGGTTTTATAGATTCATCCTTTAAAGTTTTTGTAGGACATAAGACTAAGGGTTATTTTCAAAATTTGCAAATGTATTAAGTGCACTGTATCTTTAGACGTACACATAATTATGGATTTTTGTTGAAATATGTACAATTTCCCATAAAGTACATTCATTTTGTGTGTGTAAATAATAGGCATATAAATACCTATACACCTCAAGGGTTATGTGTACTAAGGTGTTTAAGAAACATTGCTTCAGCTCCTTGTATTATAGCAGGACTTGCACTTTAAAATAGGTAAAAAGCACAGTCCTAGGAAAAGATTAGTGAAATTAGTAATAGAAGCCAGTGTAGCCATTCAAAAAGAAGCTGAACTGTCATAAAGTCTTACACATGGAGCGACGGTAGAAGGCCTTCATTTTGTCTTTTTCCTTCGGTCTGTTCCTCAAAAAGGGCAGTCTTTTCAGTGCAACCACTTTTATGTCATAGCATAAGGAAAAAAGGAAACGGGAAGATGAAAGAAAAAGGGGAGAAGAACAGATGGAAGTTAAATGTTGGAACTAAGGAGAGAAATGAATGTTTGAGTTTCCACTAGGTTTCCACTAAATGCTATTAACCTCATGCTTCTGAATGACAATGGAATATGAAGCCTTATTGGTACATGAAACTTTAAATATAACCCAAGAAACATTGGGAACCACGTATGAGGAATGTAAGAAATTTTCACAGTTCAGAGTCGCTGCTAAGTCGCTGGGGAAAAAAGGCGTAATTTTTGTGGAAAGGGAATCAAAACTCAGCCAGCAGAGTTTCTGATGGAAAACTATCTTGGGAAAAAAGTTGGCTTGTTGAATAAAAAGTAATTTAATAATGTTATCTGAAAAGTCTTCCAGTCAAGCAATTGCTTCTTCCCCACCACGCACACATTAATAGCATATTCTAGTCATGGCTAATTTGAGCCCATATTATTGAATTCAACTACCCTGAGTGCAACAGCAGCAAAACCTCCTGTTTTTGCACATTATTGCTACATGTATATATCATATTTTCAGAATAAAGTTAGGAAAGCTGTAAAAATATGAAAGAAATCCACTTTAAATATGGTTAACATAATACTGCCATGGGGAAAATTGGAAAAATGATTGAACAAAAAAATGAACAGAGGAACATCTGCAACAGTGCAGGAATGTGTGCAGGAAACATTAAAATTAAATATGCAATGCTAATACCTGTAGAGAGAATTTAAAATTTCATGTTACATAAAGTTTTCCCAAGTTTTTACTGCAGTAATTTTCAACCTTTTTCATCTCATGGCACACCAACAGTTGTTTTTACCATTGACAAGGCACGCCTAAGGCATGTTCAAATCCCCAAGGTTTCCTTTGAATGTATGTCCCTCCCCAAATTTCCGTGGCACACCTGAGGACTATCCATGCATGGCACAGTGGTTGAAAATCATTGTTTTATTGAATTGCCACAGATGCAATCCTGTGCAACAAAACTTGGAAAGTATTACATTGCGGCATTATTACCAAGCTTAATATAAAGGATGTAAATAAATCAAGGGTGTGTACAATGCTTTAGAACATTGATTCTCAATGTTTCCCCTCTCCAGCACTTTCCATGGCCAGATGCAATGCAACAAATACTGCTACAAAGCTCAGAGCTGATGGGAGTTCTTTTTGAGTTCTACACAATAAGTGTAGAAAGCACTTATTGAAGCTATGCATGCTAAGCCTCTTACTATTGGCTTGTCATGTGGCATTGCTGGTCTCGCTGTCAGGCAGTGCGAATCTGGGTGTCTCGTGTGTGCCACAAGACACCACCTCAAGCACCACCAGTGGTGTGAGTACCATTGACTGAGGTACACTGTCTTAGAAGACACTGATGTTCACTTGTATATGAATAAGCCTTATACCTGTGAAAAAAGTATTTTTTCACTCAATATCCAAATCCACATCCACATTACCTTTCTACCATATTTCATACAAGCTAGAAATTTGTTTCTGTTCCTTAATTAAACCAATATAATAACTTAAGTAGCACCTAAAAGAGGATACACATTATTTAATTAATTCCCATGCTAATGAATGCCTCCTTCCTTTACCAAACAACTAGTATAACTGTAGCATTACTAAGCGAGTGTATCTGGATGTGGTCAATACAAATGCAGCCACATTCTTGCTAAAGTTTCTAGGCAGTCCTCAAAGATAGGTCTATCTATCTACAGTATTTATATACCGTTTTTCAACGAACAAGTTCACAAAGCGGTTTACAAAGAAAATGGAAAAATAATAATAGCTAATGGGTCCCTGTCCCAAAAGGGCTCACAATCTAAAATGCAAAAAAGAACACCAGCAGAAGCCACTTGAACAGACACTGCTGGGGTGTGTAGGGCCAGTTATTCTCCCACTGCTAAATAAAAGAGGAACACCCACTTGAAAGACTGCCTCTTGCTTGATAAGCAGGGTCCACATCAACTATATTACAGTAATCCATGGGTGGCCATCTGTGGTACACATGACACGCAGGCTGCAATCATAACCTCTTGTTAGGCCAGCAAAAGTCCCAGCACAAGTCTCAGACTGCAAGGCACTTCTGCACCATTCCCTGGTAAGGGTTAGGCCAGTGCATGGACATGAACTTGCTTCCCTACATCACCATGGCAATGGGAAGACCAATGAGTTGTGCTGGCCTAGGTTAGGATTACACCCATAGTGGCACATGGACACTTCCTAAAGTGGTACATTCAAAGTTGTCCATCACAACCATGCTAGCCAATGTTAAGACTCCATAGGTACAAGCACAAGGCACTTCACCTGACAAAAAGCCCAGAAAGGGAGTGCAAAGGCCTGAGTTGTGGTGAAATAGCCAAGCCTCCACCTAGCAGATCATGCGGGCCAGTTAAATCACCTGAGCAGATCCAGAGAAAGCAGAAAGAAGTTGAAGTGATATACGGGGTAACCATACACAATGGAAGATAGAATGCCCATACCTCTAACCATTGCATAGAAGACAGAATTTAGGCAGGTTCAGCTCGTCAAAACACCTTCTTCTATGCAATGCTTAAAGGTAGAGGAACTCCGTCCTCATATGGTCACCTTGAGTGGTACATATAAAATTCTGTATATAAAATTCTGTATGTCATTCTATGGGTTGACATATCCAGTCCTGACATAAAATGCAACTGAAAAATACATTTGGAGCAACCCACCAACTGAATAAGGTCTCTTGGGCAACAGTGCCTGTTTTATCTGGATTTAATTTCAACTTGTTCACCTTCACATATCCTATCACTGATCCCAGACAGTAATTTACTATTTCTGCAGTATCTCCTATGTTGGATGAAACAGAATTACAAAAGTAGGTACCATTCTGCATATGAGTGATATTCAACCCAAATGTTTTGATGACTTCACCCAGCACCTTGGACTGTCTCCCTGAAGTGATCAAACCCACTTCTGATATTTACACATATTTAAGATCAACATTCCACTCTTCTATCATTATATTCAGAGTGGCTTGGATGCAACGTGTTTTTGTCCTATACTTAACATGGAAGACTGACCAACCTCCAGCTGATTTGATGCTCGGTGCCCGGTGCAGTGGAGTGGGGGATATTGTTCGGAGGGAGGGGTTGCACTGGGGAGGAAGCTCGCACAGGGAGATGACGTGCATGGGGATTGATGCACATTGCGGGGTTGATGTGCACGGGGGAGATGATGTGCCCGGAGGAGATGATGTGCATGGGGGGTTGTGGCGCATGGGGGGTTGTTGCACATGGGGAAATGATGCGCACAGGGGGATGATGCGCCAGGGAGGATGGCGTATGGGGGAACTTTACTCCCGCAACGTGGGTAAGCTTTTTGCTAGTTGGGAATATGTTTGGAAAGTTGGACCCCACTATTTATTTAAATAGGAATTCTTAGATTTTACTTTTGCGTGCAACCAAGTACAATACTTACTTTCCCTCTTTTTTCAGCCATTCCACCTGACAAAATTGAGTGTTTATAAATGGACTAGTTTAAAAGCCACACTCGGTGCCCAATGTACTCTTTGCAACAGTTTACCATAAGGCTAATGCTGCTGGGAGATAAGCAATCTACCACTCAGCGTTTGCCTGTTCTACAGGGTGGCAAGTGAGCAGGGGCATGGGGGTAGGCAGAATTCTGGAGTGGGGTGAGATAGGAGAAGAAGCAGGGTTGGGGGGACCAGCTGAGCTCCACTGGAATCCTGAGCTTCATGTTAGGCCTCACAGCCCAACACAGTGCAATCTGATTCTGCACCAGCTCAAGGGCTGCCACCGATTCAAGTAGACCCACTGCAGGGCTACTTACCTTACTTAAGAGAAGGGGACAAAAGTCTCCTTTTGCCAAGAAGTGATGGCTCATCAAATCATTTCCACTAATGCAGAAGTCACAGTGACATGTTATTAGACTTGGATGTAATCTCATAGATATAATCCTCTACTGCTCTACTGCAATTTCTTACACCACTCTATACTCCAGAGACGTCAAATATAAGGCCCATGGGACAAATCCACCATTGGGAAGCAATTTATCTGCTCTTTTAGCAATGCTGCTTCTGCAGAGATGTCATCTGCAGCTCAGCAGCAGATAAATTATAAAATGACATCTTGGCAGAAGCAGCACTGCTGGAAGAATATTCTGTCTGACGATTGAGCTCTTTCAGTGCATAAGCATAATTTCATTTCTCCATCCCTCATAATTTGTGCTTTCCCATGTATCCTGTTCCTCTCCTTCTATCTCTTCTCCCCAGCACACTCAGGTGTTGCCATTTACAGCTTAGCTGATCTGAAAATTCCTACTGGAAGTTTGGAAGACATTATGTTGATATCTGATGTGATGACTATGCTGTGAAGAAAGATGTATACGAGCTATGAGCTGCTCACAGTGTTGTTGTGAGGATAAAAAAGGGATACATGGAAGAAGCCTCAAAGACTACTGTGGAAATGACATTCTCAGCAGTCAGGCATACACCAGGCAACTACACCAGTGTCTAAATCCACCATCAGAAAAACTCGGGACTCTATAAATAAATAGCACCTCAGCAGAAGCTGTGCTGCTGAAAGGGTGGTACTGGGAGATCCCTATTATTACAAGTTCCAGATAAAGATCTTCTGTCAGCCATATCCAGCCCATAGCCTTATTATTTGACATGCCTACTCTAAAGCAGCTAACAAGGACAATGAAAGTCTTGGCAGTTACATTTATTTCTAATAGTGTCAAACAACTTTGCAAGAAGGTTGGCAAACATGAAGGCCCATCTGAAGGAAAAAAGCCACTCTTGCCCTCGTCAAAGCAAAAGCAAAAATGACAGGGAAAAATGTAGATGGATGATGTTTCCCCAGTATCTGTAAAATGATCTTGCCAATTTCACTGGAGGTAAAAGAAAGGAGATGATAAAAAAGAAAGGCGGTAAAGAAGATGTCCCTCAAGGACAAGGTTTCTGTATAGTGAGGAGAAGGTAAAGAAAATCAAAAGTCAAACAAGTGCAATTCTCTAGAAAAGTGATGGATGGAGGACTTTAAAAATGTTTCAGACAGAACAACACTGTTCATAATTAACATAACAATGCCAAATGACTGAATGTGATTTTAACTCTCTCAGTCTGCATGGCCATCTTTTTAAAAGCCTATCACAGCAGGTCTGTTTTGGTTCTTCACATATGGAGGTCACATGGATACCAGCAGTGAGAAAAAAGCACTTTAAGAAGCACATATGAAATTTGTTATTTCTTTTACAAAAGGAGAAAAATGCAACATGTCTGAAATGTGTGGCAGCAGCACACACTATATACTAACCCTCCTCTGGCTGGCCTAGCATTAGTTACACTGGGTTTCACAGATGCATACCAGCTTAATAGCTGATGCAGATCTAAGTAGCACCCAGATAAGTCAGACTGGGATGTTTGGGTAAGAGAAATAAAATATCACCTTACCCCAAGGCTACCTCCAGTCTGCATAGGATCTAATTTGCATAGGATACAGTGCAAACCAGGTAGCCTGGCTGTATTGGCACAGATTAGGATTGCACTGTAAGTATCATAAACCTTTTGAACATGTTTTTACTTTTAAGCTATGGTCCAGATGGATTGTTCTATTCACTAAAGGTAATAAAGTTTTAAAATAATATTTTAAAAAAACCAGCCTCATCTATATTCACTCTCCCAACTCTCTCTTATATTGGCTGTTCCAATGTTTCAAGACAGAGTTACAATTACAGGTGAAAGAGTTTATGAACAAATGTGACTTGCTATAGACTTCCTAATGGAAAGCCACCTATCAAAACATTTTGATAAACACTGAATTAGATGGATGATCGATCACCAGTGAATCCAAAATGTTAAAAGCAATTGTTGAAAAATCAGTTAAACATTTAATAAATCAAAAATAAAATACTAAAATTTGAATTGAAATGCATTTTAAATATACACATGTAAAATTTACATGTGTGTTGCTGCTCTGTTGTACTACCATAACAGATCTTACTAATGCCATAAATTATTTGTTTCAATTGCTGATTTCTAATAAATCAATGAACAGACAATATGCACAATACAAAATCAAGATAAACATTCGTTTCATGAAGAGATAAAAATGGCTGGGCTTAGCTCTTAAAACAATATTTACCTCATTAAAACTACCATGTAATGCCATTTCTATACAACAACCATCATAAATCAAACTGTGTCATAAATTGGGTAATCCTATATAAACTCAATACCTGTCAAATGTAATACATCTCATCTAACTAGTATCCAACTTTGCAAGTATGAAGGACCTTCACAGATTCTATAATTAATTTTTTTCTGAGATGGTAGTCAAAAATCAAGTGACAGTTCAATGTTTTGTTTTGTACTATGCCAATGCAATGAAATGTGAGAATAGATTCAATTTCACAATACTTTGTCAACATAGCTTGGCATAACAGTGCAGTTGTGATAGAGCATGATGAAAGGTGCGAATTAAAAGAAGCAGAAGAGATATCATAATGATGGATCACTGGCTTCCAATGAGTAGGAATAGTGAGTATAGAAGGTGCATTTCCTTATTGGGGTTACTCCTTGTCAGATGATCCAGCACAATGTTCTCCCATGCAAAGCTTGAGGTCGTGTTACCTTATGACAACTCCATTAGAGATCTAGGCTACATCCTATGAACATGCAGAAATACATGATCAATTCAGGAGCAGTAAAAGAATGTTAATAAGGATGTCATAGGGTGACCAACATGCACAAAGGCAGAAATGTTATGAGTGTATAAAAGATAAAGTACAGAAAAGAGGAATTGTTAAAAGAGATGCGTCAATTTTCATCTACTTAGCTTGATAAAAAAATTTCCCCACCATATATTAAGTACTGCGGTCTTCAGAAATATTTAAGGAGCATTTGTCTGCTGAAGGGCTTGATTCTCCACTCTTGACCCCAAATGCTAAACCAGAATTTTCCTTTAAATTTTCAGAGTTTTTTAAAGTCATCTAGAATTAATACATCAGACTTGACTCCTTTTAAAGTGAAGCAATTTACTCACTGCTGCTTTTTTTTGTTCCCACTGTTTGACCATCTTCAAGTGAATTTGAGCCCACGGAGGAACTGTCTTGACTATCCTGCTGGGGCAATTGGAGAAATCCTTCACTAGATTCTGAGCGAGTTGGTGTCAGAGTCAAGGACTTGAGCCGTTCTCGATTAACATCCTTCTTAGATTTTATTAATTTTCTCATTTTTAGAGTAATCCAGTTGCCTCTCCTTCCAAAGAAATGAAGAAAAATATTAAATTTAGTATTGAACACATGGATCCTCTGGTAATATGCATCTTTTAAAATGTTTTAATTAATATTCCAAATAATATCCTAGAAGCATAAATGGGCAGCCCAATCTGATGGTCCAGTGCCACCATGAGACAGCAGTGCCAGAATGGCTATTGATTTTTCCTGTATGGCCATAAAGCTGTTGGAGCTTCCTCAGGGTAATGGGAAGCTGTTTCCTTACACCTTATTGAACGCTTGTGGTGGAAATGAGTCTTCTTGGATGTGCACCCACTGAACTAAAGAAGCCATGCTGAGCGAAGCAGGTCAGAAAGAAGCACTGGATTCAGCAGCAGTCCCTGCCTCCCCCTTTGGGTCCTATCATTCCTCCCACCATCCCTGCATTTGCCCAGTTCAGTTCTCACCCTCCCCCCCCTTTTGAAAAAGTCTTCCCTGCCATTCAGTGGGGATTCTTTGCTCGGCGCTCCTTAGAGGCATCTTCCCACTGTTGAAGCCCAGCACTGACTGAGGCCTAGCACTTACTGCTAGCTCAGCATTCTTGCTGTCTTATGGCACCTGTACAATGGTTGCTGCAATGGCAGCATGTGGGCCACCAGCATTGCTCTGGCTTAGGATTGAGTGCTAAATCACTTGCAGAAACAGAAAACAGCAGAAGGCATGCATTACCTTCTTGGAGGAGATGGTTCATAAAACTTATACTGATCCATAATCTTTTCTTCTAGTTTTTCTTTTTGTCTTCTTAATTCATTTAGCTTGTCACTGCAAAGAAAAATTAATACACATTTCAAAATATAAGTACATTTTAAAACAAAATTATATTTTCTTCAGCCTCTTCAGATCCTTTGCATTATTCCTGTTCCTCATTCTTTGCATGAGACTGATACATGAGATTTGCCTCATAGTAGTTGAGTAGAAAATTGCCTCATGAAAATTTCTCAGGGACTTACTGGCATTGTATTGGTCTTGTGACATTGGTCTTCTAAGCATGGCTACTCAGAAGTAAGTCCCACTGTGTTCAATAGTATTTACTCCCAGAAATGTGTGGTTAGGATTGCAGTCATAAATGGTAAGCAACACAACATTTTCACATTCCTTATTTGGAAATACAATTACTAACAGAAATACACCCCCAAAGCAAAGCAATATCCATAATATGGATAGTAGATTATCATGCTACTATCACTGGAATGAGTTAGTAAGAGTTCCTTTATGATAATTTGGAATGGCTCTTAAGCATAAGTGGCTGGGTACTTATGGCTGTGCCCAGAGGAAAGAGCATGTATGTCTCACTGAAGAAAGCATTTGTTTAATTGTTTGGTCTTCAACCAATCCATTCATACTATGGTCTACTAAAAGGACATATTTTAAAGATCTTCAGTGATTGTTTATAACTTATGACGAGTTCTAATCAGTCTGCTTCTCAATAATATGGCAGTTTGAGGAGTCTCGAATTCTAAGATCAATGCTGAACATGTTTTCTGTGGTAACAGCACAGATTGTACTAGCTGAGTACAGGCTGAACAAAGCTGAGCTGGGCAATCCACTGCCCATCTTATGACAAGTATAAGCCAACCCAAGTATAAGACGGGAGGGTGCTTTTTCAGCATAAAAAATGGCATATACTCGATTATATATGGTACTATACCAGGACCTATTTAGGCTCACCAGACTGAAAAAATAAATCTAAAAACAAATATATTTATTTATAAGTAAAAATAACCAGAAAGACCCAGAAACATTTATCTCCCTATCATAGCTAGTTGTATCTGATTTCTGAATAACTTCAGGGCTTGGGAAAATTATCTGATCTTTCCATCAATCTTGGTGACCCACCAAAACTCAGATTGTGAACTATCAGTGGATCCCAATCCAGTTTGGGAACCACTACAATAGCAATTATACTTTGATACCTACATATACTGCCTTTGTTCAACGTGGAAGAGATCTTTGCTTTCCATATTCTGCTCTAATAACGTTCGGTTTTGTAGCATTAATGTCTGTATTTGATCCAGTAGGTGTCTGTTTTCTTCCTCCAAGTTTCCTTTTAGTTGGCTAAGTAACTGTTAAAAATGTACAATGCAGTATTTTAATTTGGCAACGAGCTGACTTAATATATAAAATGTTGAAAACCTGATCAAGTAATAACATAAGAAGAGCCTCCACTGGATGCAGCCAAAACCCATCCACCTCCAGCTTCCTATAAAATACAGCGGCCCACCAGATGCTGAGGAGCACATATAACACCTGCATCCAGGTAACCCCCCTGAATCTGGCATTTTGAGGTTGTCCAACTCTACACGCACCCCTCATTGCTTGTAACATGTGATCCTTTAAGAATTTGTCCAATCCCTTCTTAAAGGCATTGAGGCTAGATGCCATTACCACACCCTGTGGCTGGGAGTTCCACAGACCAACTACATGCTGGATAAAGAAATATTTTCTCTTGTTTGTCCTAACCCTCCCAACATTCAATTTTAGTGGATGTCTCCTAGTTCTGGTGTTATGTGAAAGGGAAAAGAGCTATCTACTCTTTCTAGCCCTTGCATGATTTTGTATTTCTCAATCATGTCTCCGCTCAAGGACCTCTTTGGCTCTTCTAGACTGAAGAGCCCCAAACGCTGTAGCCTTTCCTCTTACGGAAGGTGTCCCAGATCATTAATCATTTTAGTCGCTCTCCTATAAACCTTCCCCATTTCCTCTATATTCTTTTTTGAGTTGTAGCAACCAGAACTGGACACAGTATTCCAAATGTGGTCTCATCATTGCTTTGTACAATGGCAATGTAATTTTTGCTGTTTTATTTTCGATCCCTTTTCTAATGACCCCAAGCATGGAATTTGCCTTTTCCACTGCTGCCGCACATTGAGTCAAAGCTTTCATCGTGCTATCCACTAGCATCCCTAGATCTCTCTCCTGCTCTGTCACTAGAAGGAGGCATTTGAAAAATATAACTACTAATAAATTTTCTTCTTCCCACATTAAGGAGAGTGAGATCTGTAGTTTCCATAAAGACTGTTACAATGGCCATTGTGCTTGAGGACAGTTAATGTCATGCCAATCTCTAAAAAAGAAAGGGGACCCAGGAAATAACATCTATAATTTGGATAGATGTTTGGATTGATAAGCCAAACATGTATTACCAATAAGATAGTGCATTAATTCACAAACTTGCAATATAACATTACTGCAGTTACTTGGACAAATTAAAACTTGGCATCCATCAGTCTTGGAAGGCTATGGTATCATGCTCGATACATGTGAAGCACGAAGGCCTGGATAGATTAATGTGGAGGATAGGCTGTTACCCAAGCAGCAAATCCCCCATCTCCATGCCACTGAAATAGTCCAATGCATCAGCAGAGCCGATATGATTGTTTTCAGCTGCGTTGCAGAGCTGGGATAAGGACAGGAGCTCACCCTGTCTTGTGGGAACCCAGGTCATGAACCCTGGCCTACTGGTTAACAGGCACAGTGTCTTAACCACTTGCACCGCCCACAGCCATATGGACAAATTACCTCACACTGATTATTGAGTTTTGTATACGTGATGTCCAGTTGTTGGTACTGTTCTTTGAGTTTGGAAAATTCAGCTTCTAATCGTGTTTGTTCTAGTTTAGAATTGTTCAGTTGTGTTTTCAAATTCTTATGATCCATTTGTAGAGCTTCATTGTCTTTCAAAAGCTGAACGTATGTATGATTTAGTCTGTAATTTAAATTATTCAGAAAACAGGATAAAACAATTAATGTAGATCTATATAGAATTCATAGTGGTGCACTTAATAACAATTATGAAAACAGGAGGGCAGGCATTTGTAGATATCAGGGCAGGGCAGGCATTTGTAGATATCAAAAAGAGATATACAGTGGTGTCTTGATTTACGAGCATAATTAGCTCTGGAAGTATGCATGTAATTCAAAACGCTTGTAATAAAAAGTGCATTTTTCCTTATGTTGGAAATAATGGAAACTCAGATAACTGGTTCCAAAATAATAATACAAAAATATTTATATAAAAATATTGGGAAATACTGTAGTTCTGAACTGTATTGTACCTTTGAAAACGTTCATGGCTGATGTGAGGAAGAGAAAAGAGAGGAGGGATTTTGTCGGATGACTTTCACTATCACTAACAGAGTCACAGCTTTCCAATGGCTCAACTGAATCTTTGTTTTTTTGTGCAACTTTAATATTCCCATGTTGCTGATGTGGAACAGCATTGTAACACTGATAAGGGCATAAGGCACACCTTCCACACTGTCACAATACATCTGGCTCAGGCTGCTCCCCCCACTCCCCAGTGAGTTCCCTGGCCATGGAAATCTGTTCCAAACATTGACCAGGCTCCCAACCCAGCTTAAGCTACTCCCCCAGTCCCTGCTATGAGTTCCCTAACCATGGAACTTTGTTCCGAACTTCATCAAAAGTGCTCTTATTACAAAACAGAGCTCTTAAATAAGTCAAAATTTCTGAGAAAATTTTGCTCTTAATACAAAATGCTCTTAATTCAAGTCGCTCTTCAATCAAGGTACCATAGTACATCACAAAATTTACAGGTATCCCCCGCTTTCTGAAGATTCATTTTTTGATGATCCACTTCTCAACACCTTTAAATTATACCCAGAACTCATTCATTCAATGCATGTTCTTCTCTTTCATCCTCTCTCTGTTGATATAAAGGCTAAAAATGCCCTCACCATATTTTAACTTCTGGTTTAATTCCATTCCCAAAGGAGTTAATGAGAATCCATTTTCAGAAATCTTTGTGTGACAGCAGGAATTTGCAAGATAAAAAGGGCATCTGCAATTTGCTATCTAAAAAAGCATTGGAAGCAACATTTATAAACTAAAAAAGACTGGGCTCCACTTTCAACCACAGCTCTGGTCTCTAACCTGTCAGATAAGTGGAGGATGCCCGTGTTTGGCTACAAACATATACACATTAACCTAGGAGTGAGTCAATTAACCTAGGAAAAACTCAATGAAGTTTCATCGAATCATAGAATCCTAGAGTTGGAAGGGACCTAGTAGGTAATCTAGTCCAACTCCCTGCCTGTAGCAGGAAATCCTCCTAGAGCATCCCCGACAGGAGCTCGTTGAGCCACTGCTTGAAGATCCCCAGTGAGAGAGAGTCCACCACCTCCCTTGGCAATCTGTTCCATTGCGAAACCGCCTTCATCATCAGGAATTTTTTTCCTGATATCCAACCAGAATCTCCTTTCTTGCAGTTTGTACCCATTGGTTCTAGTTCTGCTTTCAGAGGCAGCTATGAATAAATGAGCTCCTTCCTCCATATGACAGCCCTTCAGGTATCTGAAGAGGGCAATCATGTCTCCCCTCAGCCTTCTCTTCTCCAGGCTGAACATCCCAAGTTCCCCCAACTTTTCCTTGTAGGGCTTCCTTTCCATCCCACTGATCATTCTTGTCGCTCTCCTCTGGACTTGCTCCAGCTTGGCTGCATCTTTCTTAAAGTGAGGTGCCCAGAACTGAACACAGTAGTCAAGCTGAGGTCTAACCAATGCAGAATGAAGAGGAACGAAAACTTCTCATGACTTGGAAGTTACAGTATTCTTAATGCAGTCTAAAATGGCATTTGCCTTCTTTGCAGACAATCACACAGCTGACTCACGTTCAGCGTGTAATCCACGGTGACTCCAAGATCCCGGCAAGCTAAGTATCTCCCATTTTATACCTGTGTCTTTGGTTTTTATTTCCTAAGTGCAGAACCTTGCACCTCTCCCTGTTGAAATTCATTCTATTTGTTACAGCCCAGTATTCCAGTTTATCCAGATCCCCCTGGAGGTTTCTCTTGTCATCTGTTGTGTTTGCTACTCCTCACAGCTTGGTGTTGTCCACAAATTTGATCGGGCTCCCCCGTATCCCTTTCTCCAAGTCATTCATGAAGATTAGTGGTGGCCTCCAGCAGGTTTGCATCTACTCTATAGAACCAGTTGTTAACGAGAGATAGGACATATAAAGTTTAAAAATAGCCATTTAAAAGGGGCTTCCAGATGGGCATAGAACCAGTTGTTAATTTCTTTGAATCCCATCACTGATGAAGCTATTAAAGAGAACCAAGCCCAAGAAGATTTTTTATGCAGAAGATAATGCTGTTAGGATAATCTATATATGTTTTGTTAGAAGTCCCTCTGAATTCAACAAGAAATCAACATAAGCTTACATATCCAGTAAAATCTTCGATTACGAGTAACTTGGACTATGAGTATTCCACAAGACGAGGAAACATTTCTAATACACTTTAACTTTATAAACAAGTGATGCCTTGCAATACAAGTAGTTCATGTTCACAACTGAGTCAATAGTTCTTCTCTCTCTCTCTCGCTGCAAGATTGTGAGTGATCGTCTCCCTTGCTTGGATGAGGTCCCAGCCAGGATGCTTGGAGGGGAACTTTCCCAGCAGCACACACATGCAGCCAGCCAGTGAGCACTCTTGGATGAGAACATACAGCTTAGCTACCATTCTGAAGTGCTCTGCTCTCCCCACCCACATCCCCATTCCAAGGTCCTGTGGCTGCAGTTTGAGCAAGGGGGACAGAGGCTGCAGCCTCAGAGAACAAGTCTTGCATGTCAACTGTGAAGTAAGCCGTCAGAGTCAGTCGTTGCTCCTATGTAAGGGGGGCGATGTAAAGGAGCCTCAGAGACCAAGGGTGCAATCCTAATCTAGGCTGGCACAACTCATGGGTCTTCCTGTTCCCATGGTGATGTAGGGAGGCAAGCGCATGTGTGTGCACTGACCTAACTGTCCCCCAGGAGTGGCACAGAAGGGTCTTATGGCATTTCTGTAACACTTCCAGGTTAGCACAGGATTTATGCAAGGGCTTGGGCAAGCCTAACTGTAGCTTAGGATTGCAGCCCAAGATTTGCATGTCTACTTCTATTTTGTATTATATTATTGTAATAATAATTTTATATGAATATTTTTGGGTTGTGGAATGAATCATCTGAGTTTCCATTATTTCTTACAGAGAAATTCGATTCAATACACAAGTGTTTTGGATTACAAGCCTGTTCCCAGAATGAATTGTGCTTTCTAACCAAGGTTTTATTGTAATGTTTCAGGTATCTGATTCGTTAAGAAGACAGCATCATCAACATAGGCCCTTAGTCAAATTTCTCTGTTCACCTGTTTCAAAAGCAACACATGAGCACTGCTGCTGATATCACAACTCCAGCTGCAGGAAAAGTTTCAGGGTTCTGCTTCTCTTCACTTCCAATCAACTACACCCAAATTTAAACATGGAGAAATATACATTTGTTATGCTTTCTCACCTATCATTTTCCTCACAAAGCTTTTTGTATTCTGCTGTTACAGTTTCATGCTGTTTACTTTGCTGTAGCATCTTTTCTTGCTCTGCTTTGAGTACTTTTTCCAGTTCTTCTAATTGCACTTTTTGTTTCAGCAGCTGATTGTATCTGTAATGATATAAAACGTTGAATTATATTTTCAAAAATTAACCACAGAGATCACAGATAGTTTAAGTGACATAGGGCGCAATCCAGAGCAAGTTCAGCCTGCTCTGCCCTAACTGCTCTCTCCTAACTATTCTGTATCCAGAACATAAGGTTATGCTGCATCCAGAGAGTCAGGAAGCCTGGGCTGCCCTAACTGCTCCAGAGCATGCTAAGTAATTGACACATGAGACCCACCTCAGATCACACTGAACAAGGAACAGCTGTGGTGTCTGCCTTATAAGAAAGCCCAGAAGTTCCTGACAACCAGTTACAGCTGCAGTTCCTCTAGCGGAGGGTGAATGTTTGGAGTGGCCTGCTGTATCCTGAGGTTTGTGGGCTGCTGTAGTTGTTCCATATCCTGAGGTTGAGAGGCAGGGGTTGCAGCTAGGCTGGCCAAGGACTCAGATTTTTGGTCAGCACTGCCATTCTTACTCAGACCTTATCATGGACCCCTATGGGTCTACTCATTACTATACCTGCTCCTGAGGTAGTATAACTCTGAGGGCTGGAAGAGGGCATTTCTGCCTTGAAAACTGGCTCTGGATACAGAGTAACTGCTCTGCCCTAGGCAATGCTAAACATGCCCTCAACATGCCTCTCCTGAACTGCTTAGGGCAGAGCAGTTAGGGCAGAGCAGGTCCACATCTCTTAGGGCACCCTATGTTGCCTTGCTCTGCCCTAAGCCTCTTCCAGAGTAACTGGGCTGGAGCATCTTGCAGTTGCTCCAGCCTAGTGATAGATATGGCAACCCAAGGGCTCTTATGTGGACAGATTAGTTGCTCTGGATTGTGCTGATAGAGCACAATCCTAAACATGTTTACTCAAAAGTAAGCCCCACTGTGTTCTATGGGTCTTACTCCCAGGAAAGTAGCTTTAGGATTGCAGCCAGTATTTCAGATTTAAAAACCTTTTAAGAAGATTTTATTTCACAATAATTAAAATATTGGAACAGTTACATTTCAAATGTAGAACAGTCAGAAAACTGAAACGAAATTGTAATCACCTATCTTCCAAGTCCTTATGTTCCATCTCAAGGTTCTTATGTGCTGATTTAAGGCTTCCATGTTTGGAAATTAGAGATTCATATTCAGTAGCTTGTCGTTCATGAAGTTGTTCCAATTTTTCATGATCTTTGATTAATGAATCGTACAATGATCTCAAATCCTCCCGTTCTTTGATAATAGATTCATTTTCATTTTCCAAAGCAGACTGCTGAATCAGCAGCTGTGCATTCTGATTCATAAGAGATGTACTTTGCGAATTAATAGCAGAGTTTTCTACCTACAATTGTTAACAGTTGCATAAACACGTAAATAATAAAGTTCCTTTTCAAGTTTTACACCATAATACTTACATAATTTAAAGTTTTACACCATAATAAGTCTTAGATATAGATCAATGAAGGGTGTCCAAACATTTTGGCAGGAGGTCCACATCATCTCTCTGAAATTTTGCCAGGGACCAGAAAAAGATTTACATCTCAAATTTGAAGAAATTTACATATTAGAGACAGATCTGGAGGATTATAAAACTTGCCAGTGGGCCGGATTGAAGGGTCTTGCCATGGGCCGCATTGAGACTTGCCATGGGCCTCATCTGGCCCCCAGGCTGGGATTTGGATACTCCTGAAGTGGTCACGATCATGACCTTGAGTACCTCTGCTGCAAAGGGAGAGCTGCAGAGGCTGGCTCTAGACTATCTGAATCCCTGCTGCAGACTCTGCTATGTCTAAGCAAGCCTGTGCACCCTGCATAGCAGCTTGATCATGGGGATCACCTCACAGCATTCGTCACTCCCCTGCAAAAACAGCAGTAATCAAACTTCTGGGGAATTTAAGAGAACCACTAAATTGTAGGCTAACACAATTTTAAAGCTGGTTTCAAATCCAGCTTAACAACCTCTCAAGCAGAACTCTTTACTTATAGTAATCAAGATTTTTAAAGCTGAAATACTGGGAATTAAATTCAGGCATTTTATATGCAAAACCTGTAATCCATGCATTACAGGTCCTCTCCAGCAATTAAATGGAGACTGACACAAATATGTAAGCCAATATTATTCATTTAAACCTATTTTCAACCTTTTAAATCTCATGGCACACTGACAAACTGCTAAAATTGACAAGGCACAGCATTAGTTTTTTGATCACTGACAAGGCACAGCATGCTGCTGGTGAAGGACTTAAATACCCCAACTGCCCTACAAATAAAATGATCCTCCCCAGACTCTCACAGTACACCAGCGGACTATCTGTGGCACAATCGCTGATTTAAACACTTAACTGTTTCCTTCATCAAATGTGGTAAGGCTGGACCATCCATCAGTTCCTAAATCGTGCTCTAAATTTCACTCAAAGAATCACCTAATCCTCAAAAACTTAGACAATTGTTCAAGGACACAGAGGAAATGATACAGTTTTTACTTTGCTCTATTACTACAAGCAAGAGGAGAAGGGGAAATTTTTTGCAAGGGTGGGAATTGGTTGCCTGAGGGAGGTGAGTTATCGCTGAGGAACATTCCAAGGTGAAAGCAAATATCAACACATTAGGACTTGGACAGGCATCTCCAAAGAATGGGAAAATAAAGTCCAAAACATCTCCACATGAAGTAAGGGAGCCCAATTATTTTACTGCCTTGTTTTCAGAGGCAAGATCAATCTGGGAAAATGTGTCCTGAACAAGAATTTGCCTAGAAAGACATTTTTTCAGGTATACTGCTTAGGAGAAATATATTCCACATCCCCACAGACTTTCCATGTACTCCAGACTAATAAAATTACTAATGCTATTATTGCCAAGCAATGAACAATTAAGCTTTCACTTGAAAACTGTATGTGCAGATTGGGAGAAAAGTATACAGAACCTGAAGCTTTGCATTCTGAGTTTGCAGCGTTGTATTTTGCTCTTGTAAGGAGACAGTCTGTCTCTGAAGTGCCAAAATTTGAGCTTGCAAATTATTGTTCTGTGTCTCAAGCTGCTTTAGTTGTGTTTTCAGGGCTTGCTTCTCTGCCTGCAGAGTTGCATTCTTGATTTAAAAAAAACACAAATGCATTAAATACATATACCACTGAGGTGATCACAATATTGATTACTCTTGGGCTGTATTTCAAATCAAACATTCCAAAACCTGACATTCAAATTTTACACTGGGGAAAAATTACGAGTAAAAAAGCCTATTACCTGGGTCCAAACTACACCCTAGTTTCACTTCACAATACTGTACTTCAGGCCTTAGTTTCATTCATGTGTAGCATCCTCATGGGTTCATGAATGACATTTCCATGTCATTTTCACCACTGAATTAGGCTGCCATGTTGTAGATGTTCCATGTAGTTTTGCTATCTATTTTGAGTATCAATATTTTGAGGATGATACATGCATTTTTTTGCAAAACTGGGAAAAGGCACTAGGAAGAATAATCTTACGCTAATGCTACTTCACCACATTCTTGCTATTAGTTTCTGACCATGTACATTATCTCATGGTGACCATATGTCATCTATTTTGAGAATGTGTCTTCTTTTTTAGGCTTTATTTTGAGACCCCGGGAAGAAGTGGGGCTAGCAAAGCCCAACTTTACCAGGCATGATGGAGATCTGGAGAGGCTTGCAGGTATGGGCGGGTCCACCTTACAGAGACCCAGCCCAGAGTCAGGAACCCTACAGCTGCAATCCTAAACACATTTTCCTGAAAGTAAGACCCACTGAACACAATGGGGCTTACTTCTGAGTAGACATGGTTAGGATTATGCCATATGTGTAATAAATTATATGTAATAATTTTAAATTTTAAAATATGTAATATCGTGTTTAAATTGACCACATGAAAGCAATATACATTGGTGTTTTTAGCTTTTATTTTGTCATGTCCTACATTTTTGGGGAGTGTCCCAAATTTTGGAAGGCCTTGTCCTCTTTTGTGGTTGTGACATATGGTCACCCTGACATTATCAGCATCATCAGTAGTATCACAGAAGTTTGGACAGTGTGCAAGTGGTTATGCCATTGTGCCTGTTAACCAGTAGGCCAGGGTTCAAGACCCAGGTCCTACAAGATGAGCTCCTGTCCCTAGCCCAACTCTTGCCAACCTAGCAGTTCGAAAGCATACAAATATATAAATAGAGAACACCTGAGTGGGAAGGTAAAACAGCGTTCCATGTGCCTTTGGCAGTCATGCCCATGAAAGTGTCTTTGGGCAATGCTGTCTATAAGGCTTAGAAACAGGAATAAGCACCGCACCTTACATTCGGTCATGACTGGCAGTATAACCTGAAGCTGACACCTTTACCTTTTTATTAATTAAAATTAATAAAGTGTAAGAATGTGATAATATCACCCTATAATAGCCAATGTTCCTAGCAGTGCAGCTCGTTGCAATTATTCAACTGTCATCTTACCAATGCCTACATTGGCCAGATAATTCTTAAGTGATTGCGCTTAGTGCACTAATAGAGGGGTGATGGTGATTTTCTTTCCCCAAAATCATTGCATAGGCATGCCCCAGCATCCACAGATTCCACAGGGTTCCGTCCCATGGTTACTTGAAACCAGAGATATGGGCAAACGCCTCTCCCAACTATCCAGAGTCAAGGGGACAACTGCTCCCCACAGCCATCTGTGGCTCAGTCAGTTGAAATAATGGAACTTCTGGTTTCATGGAGAAACTAGAAGTGACTTTTTAAAGTCTTAAAGCATTAAAGTCTTTAAAGCATTAAAGCATTAAAGTCCGGTTTCTCCATTAAACTGGAAGTTCCATCACTTAAACTGACAAGCTCAACCTGAGACCAATAGAGGCTGTGGATACATATCTGAAGCCTTCACTGGGTTCAGATGATTCTCTTGCCATTTTTGGATAGCATTAGGTCATATTACTAAGCTGTTTATTCTCTTTTATGATTTTGCAGGATTTTTAGGCAGAGCAGCATATGGCTGAATATATACAATATGGCTGAATATATGCAATAATATTTACTTGAAAATTGTTCAAAATGGTGACAAATATTACTCACATTTCTCTCAACTTCAATTAATCTATCTTTGACCTTCAACAGTTCTCTAGTAGTCTCTTGGCTCTCTCTTTCCCATTTAATAACAGGCTGACTTTCTTCTCCAGCTCTTGAAGAACAATTCTGTACCATTTTTTCCTCTTCTTGTCTTTGCTTGAGGGCTTCATAATTCTTTTTCACCTAAACATAAAATTTTTTCGACATGCAAAATATTTATTTATTTAAGCGATTTATATCCAACATTTCCCATGTCAATGCAAACACCCAAGGTGGATTACTAAGCTTTAGTTCCTTCAATCCTGCTGTCAAAAAAGAAAACTTCTGTGAAGTAGATGAGGCTGAGAGTGAATTACTTACTGGCCTATGGTCACCTAGGGAACTTGATGGCCAAAGAGGGACTTGAACCTGAATTTCAATCTTTTTCAGCTTACATTTTTTTTATTTCTTTGTATGACAAAATGCAGCAGCATATGAAATTCACATGCATTAAGTATAGTAAATGAATAGTTAGTAGGTGTCTGGGCTTATGACAAAGTTAGTAATTCCTGCGGCATGATCTTCCCTGAAACTTCCACAGCACACTACAGACCATATGCCATGGCATACTGGTTATAAATTGCTGCTCTACACTATCCTGGCTCTCAGAATATTTAGAAAACACAGTTCTAACAGGGATGAAATATCTCACAAGATTTTTGTGTCTTCGTTTTATTGATAGTATTTGTGCGCTGTATAGATAATAAAACCTAAAAAAATTGTATCAGCATAATTCCAAAATTCTCTCTATCTTAACATTATAGAAATGTTGAGGATGAGAAAATACCAAAAGCATTAGTATTAACTTCACAAGATGCAGTATGGGGGTTTGGGGGGGGGGGTATTTTACTCCTGCAACACAGGTACATTTTGCTAGTATTAAATATTTTGGAATGGTATACCAACATATGTTATAACCAAAAAAACTGAGCAGTAATATTCTGTTGCTTTGCAAATTAACACATGTTGCTTTGCAAATTAACTTTTCAACATACAGTATCAGAGTTTAATTTTTTTAAAATTAAAGGTTACTGATTTCAAAGTTTTGTGAGGATTATTGAAGTAATGTACCTGAAGTGCCTCAAGTGTTCAGGGAAAATGTTCCACCAGTCGCTCAGATCTGGCCACGGTGACCCATCCCCTAGTGACAGCAAGACTAGATTATTGTAACATGCTCTACGTGGGGCTGCCTCTGAAGATGGTTCGGAAGCTTTAACTAGTCTAGAATGTGGCGGCCCATGTGGTTGCTGGGGCTCGTCGGTTTGACTCTGTCGGGCCACTGCTTCAGCGACTACACTGGCTGCCCATTCTTTTCCAGGCTGAATTCAAAGTGCTGGTCCTGACCTTTAAAGCCCTAAATGGCTCGGATACAGGGTATCTGAGGGACCGCCTTCCTCTGTACAATCTGACCCATTACCTAAGGTAATCTGTGGGGGCCCTACTGACTGAGCTGCCACTAAGAGATGTGAGAGGTGTGGCGGCCAGAAATAGGGCCTTCTCGGTGGTGGCACCCTGGCTGTGGAACTCCCTCCCCTTAGAACTGAGGAAAGCTCCCTCATTGCAGAGCTTCAGGCAGAGCCTTAAAACCTTTTATTTTAAAAAAGCGTTTTAAACGGGGCAGAGGCTGGGGGCAGTTGTTTTACTGTTTTATTTTATTGTTTTAACAAATGTCTTTTAGCTTGTTTTTAATCGTTCTTAGTCTTTTTATTCATTCTAATTGTATTTTAATTGTATTTTAATTATGTTTTAACCTGTATTTATTAGTGATTTTAATGGTGCTTTATTCTTCTCCAATGTTAGCCGCCTTGGGCTCCCTCTTGTAGGGGAGGAAAGGCATGGTATAAATTAGGAAAATAAATAAATAAAAATAAATAAATTACCAGTACATAAATGTTTAGTGTTATCACATTCCAATGAATGGTCCTCTAATTAATTCAGTAGCTCAGGTATCAATAATGAGAACAAACTGGTGCAAAAATTAATACCACAAACTTTCCTTGCTAATATCTGAGACAAAAACATTTTATAGCCTAGTTATTTTCAGATTAAAATTAAGTTTTAAATATAAACAAATTATATCCATGAAAAACAGAAGCTTCAGTTTTAAGCAAATGAGATATCTCAGAATGGAAGATACACAATTTTGATTTCTCTCTAATACACTTTCTTGTTTTTAAAAGTATCTCTGTAGTTTTTTACCTGTCAACAGAGGCATGATGTATGCTTTCCCTGGCATAAACTAAATGCCTTATTGAATGCATTATATTAAATGCATTATATTGTATTAAATGCCTTGTATTATATGCTTTATATTAAATGCATTGTTTTCTCCTCACAAAAAAGGACTATCAACTTACACTAGGTAGGAAGGTTGGGGCAGACGTCTGCACTTCAAGAGATCAACATGCTTAATGGCAGTGGGCCTGGGCTCTCCCCACACTTCCTGATCGTGAGTAAGGGAGAAACATGGTGATTGATCAAGGGATTGGCCCAAACAGGAGGGACCTAAATAAGTGTGCAATTTGGCCCACTATTCATGCCAACCCAGACAACTAGAAAGACTGTAGTAAGGCCAAACTTAATATGATGATAGCTGTGTGATGACAATGTTATCTTACACCAAGGAAACTTGGGGAACTGTCCAATTTCAGTGCCAGATATGGCATGGGCTGTGTGGCCTCGCCGTATCAGTGCTGAATAGTACTGTCCAACATACAAAATATGTGATTTTGTATTTTAAACCATATAGCATTGATATGTGCTGTTAATTGATCATAGAATCATAGAGTTGGAAGGGATCTAGTAGGTCATCTAGTCCAACCCCCTGCCTGCAGCAGGAAATCCCCCTAGAGCATCCCCGACAGGTGCTCATCGAGCCTCTGCTTGAAGATCCCCAGTGAGGGAGAGTCCACCACCTCCCTTGGCAATCTGTTCCACTGCCGAACCGCACTCACCGTCAGGAATTTTTTCTGGATATCCAACCGGAATCTCCTCTCTTGCAGTTTGTACCCATTGGTTCTAGTTTTGCTTTCAGAAGCAGCTATGAACAAATGAGCCCCTTCCTCCCTATGACAGCCCTTCAAGTATCTGAAGAGGGCAATCATGTCTCCTCTCAGCCTCCTCTTCTCCAGGCTGAACATCCCAAGTTCCCCCAACCTTTCCTTGTAGGGCTTCCCTTCCATCCCACTGATCATTCTTGTTGCTCTCCTCTGGACTTGTTCCAGCTTGGCTGCATCTTTCTTAAAGTGAGGTGCCCAGAACTGAACTGATATTACTTTATGTTAATTATTTTATATTATTATGTTATTATTTTATGTTAATTGATATGTTAATTGATATTGGGCTGTGGGTGGCGCAAGTGGTTAAGACACTGTGCCTATTAATCAGCAGGCCAGGGTTCGAGACCCGGGTCGGCACCACAAGACAGGGTCCTCAGCCCAGCTCTGCGATGCCAGCTGGATCCAATTGTATTGGCGCTGCCTTTCCATTGGAGTAATTCAGTGGTGTGGAGAGGGGGGATTTGCTGCTTGGGTAACAGCCTATCTCCCATAACAATCCAACCCAGGTTTTCATGCTTCGCATGCAGCTTATGCAGTGCCGAGCATGATACCATAGTCTTTCAAGACTGACGAAGGCCTGCTTTATAGCATTGAGAAAAAGCCATTTAGTTTAAGGCATTTTATTTCAGTTATGTGCCTTCTTTTTCTTCAGCATTTATCCCACACAGTGACGGGTCTCCTACTTTGGATCTCTGGTGCCATTTCTGTTAAACACCACTTGAAAATTCAAATTCCAATTTTATGTAAAACAAAACTGCATAAGAACATAGTATGAACAATAAACCTCTTTTTCTTACAGTTTTAAGCTCCTGGCGCAGCTGTTGATTTAGATTTGTTGATTCTTCCAACCGAGCTTCCAGAGCAGCAATTTTTTCTTCTTTTATTTCAAGTGATTTTTTAAGCGTTGATTCTAGCCTTGACTCCAGTAGTTTATATTTGCTGTTGAGTGAAATAATAAAAATGTTTTCATCACTGAATATAACAAAAAATCAGGTTAACTAAAATACGTGAATGTACCTTGTTCTCAGTGTATCACATTCAAAGGGTCAGCATGCATTCAATTTAGAGCTTTTTCAAGTAATCAGTTTAAGGGGAGTATGGTTACTACCAAATTCTAATATCTTCATTTTAACTTCCCATCTGCCAACATTGCTTCCACTGTAGCACATGCACACACCCCTCATGCGTGTACATCCACACCCAAAGGTCCATACCATGGTTGGTTCCTTACCTTGCGCCTTTCTCTCTTGGTCGTTGTTGTCCCCCGCTCTCCCCCCCCCCCCCCCGCCAAGACTTTTGCTTTATTTGTAGGGTCTGGGACCACATGAGGAAGGACAAGGTGGATGGATAAGGAAGTGAATTGTTGTAGACACACTTTTTGTCAGGTGCAGACAATCCATTTCCCTATTCACTCATCCCACTCCTTGCTCAGATGGGTTCCTTTAAATAATACAGGAAGTCAGACACTATGTGAGGAAGGAAAAGAGCAAGGAAATGGATCAATGCAGTTCTGTCTGTGGCAGGCTGGAATAAGGTGTCATCAGACTCAGAGCGAAGAGTGAAACCTGCATCATACACCATAGTTAGGCCCAAGAGTGTCACTGGGGGAGCGTGAGGGTGCAGCCCATACCAGGTGACATGACTGGTGGGGGGTTACTCGATTGAAGGCCCCAAAAATAGTGTGAAAAATCCCATCATGTCACATACGTATTGAAGAGCAGAATCCAATGCAAAAATCCATTTTGAAATAGCCCTTCCTATCAAAAAACTAGTTTTGGCCAAAACACTAAAAAAATGCACTGAACTCTCTGGAAAGTGATCCATATCGCAGGTAGGCAAAAGCGCCATAGCCCATTGGAAAGGGCAGGCTGAGAGGAATACAATGATACCAGAATTACCCTATAACAATCAAAACAGCCTCCACAGTTCACCCCAGAAGTAGGACTATGATGATTGCATTGAAATGCATTGAAAATGGATGTGAACTGCCTTCCCTGTATTTAACAGCCTTCTCTGCCCCATACACATGGGAATAGAACCCTCAGTCTTCTCTGCCTCAGAGGACCATGGTAAAACAACCTTCAGCCTGCTTGATTGACAGTGAGCAAGCAGAAAAACTAACACTATGATCAAGAATCATATGTAGATAGATAAAACATATAGTGAAAGCTTGACTCATCATTTTCTAGTGTATTCTGTACTGGTACCTCTAATAGGGACAATTCTCTTGTTAAGAAATTAAAACAAAAGGGAATAGATCTTGACTTAATTGTTTTGCTAAGTGAAGAGCAAGCCTTCTAGGTGATCAAAAAGTATCTTAGATATAGAATTCCAGGAGTTGCCTAGAATTCCAGGAGTTGCCAGGAGTCAGACTTGTTCCTCACTGTATTCTCACATTTTGATTATCGTAAGTCAGGACAAATGACAAATATTAGCAGACGAATCTGCTATTGCAGGAGTAAAATTTCAAGAATATTTGTGGACTCTGGGCATTGGCAGGAAATGGGCATTGAGGATTAGCAGGCAGCAGGCACCAGCGGGGACTGCATTGCTGGGCACCAAGAGGCACCAAGTACAGGAGAGTACCAGTGGGCAGTGGCAGACAGCAGCAGGCACTGGCAGGAAATGGGCACTATTGGGCAGTGGGTACCAGTGGGCAAAATCAGTTCTTAGTGAGTACTTGCATCTCAGAAAGAATACACTCCCCAAATTTCATGCTTCTAGAATCTAGATCCGGGGCAGGGGGTTGATCAGTCAGTCTTCAATTTTATGTTTAGGACAAAAATACATTGTACCCCTATTTACCTTCTTATGGGTTAAATTTCTAAAAATTGGTTCTTAGTGGTTGCTCACGTCATGGAAGAAATATGCTCCCCAAATTTAATTCTTCTAGGTCCAGGTTTGGGCACTGATCATCAATTCTTCAATGTAAAGTATATGTGACAAAAACACACCCCTTTTCACCCTCTTCCAGTTTGAATTTCGAAAAATTGGTTCTTAGTGGGTGCCTATATCATGGAAGGAAGATCCTTCCCAAATTTCTTACTTTTATATCTAGTGTTTTTGGCTGGGCTTTGGTGAATAAGTGACCTTTCAAGTACAGATTTACATTAAATTTATAGATTTATATTATTATGCCAATAAAGCTTTTTTGTAATTTGTAACTTTTTGAAAAATATGTCCACACAAGAGGTAACTGTTGGGAGAGACAGAAAGCATGGCTGGCCGGAGAATGAAATCATGCAAGGCGACCTTTGCTGGCAGCCAGGAAGGGAGGAACAATCTTGAAAATAAGGGGAATTTAAAAAAAATTTCTTGTTGCACTGTTTTTGTAGCTGGCAGGTTTCAAGCCACTGCAGCCTTCCTTTCTAACTGCCATGTTAGTTGCAAAGTATCTCCATATTGTGGAGATACACATATTGTGGAGACAAGTGGAGTCTCCACAAGTAATCGTGGTGGGCCAGTAGCACTGTGAGTCTGTGGGGAGGAGCAAAGTATACCACACATACCGGAAATGTGGGGTGAAAAGCTGCCCTTGGCTCTCTGAATCCCCCATCACTGCAGCCATGTGGCTTTGGAGAGCTGCTGGGTAAAGAAGTCTCCACCAGTGTGAAGAAGCGCGCCACCTCCTTGCTAGTCCAGACAAGTCCACCTGCTGCTGGAAGGTTGCCTGGGTTGTGTGGATGCACTTGAGGCTTAGCTGTAGTCCCTGAAGACTGAAGGTGACAATACAGCTTCTTCTCCACCCTTTGCTTGCAGTAGACACGTCACTCTGCCTGGGACCTACTGTATGCCTGTCCATGGCTCAGCTCCATGAAGGATGAAGTTACAGCAGGCAGAGGTTGAAGCCGTGCTTAAATCTTCAGAAAGTTGAACCATGAGCACGAACACCAGGAGTACCCAGGCACTTGAGCACTGTGTGGAGTGTGCACCTTGCGTCCTGTGGCTGCCTGCCCATGTCCTGATAGCCGGTTCCTAAAAGGCTGCAGACCAATACTGCTACTGGAGCCTGGCCTGGGGGTTGAGGACCCCTGACTACCATGAAGTCATGAGTTGTGGGAGAGGCAGGGGAAAAAAAAACATGGCCTGGAAGAGCCTTAAATTGCAGAGTGAGCTTTGACAGGGAGAAGGATGTGAAAGGGTTTTTTTAAAAATAATATAGCATTCAAGCTTTGGTGATTCATAACCATGAATTAAAAATCTATAGGTGATGAGTCCCAACCTGTGAGATAGGTTCCTCACAATGTCTGCACAAACAGCAGAGTTTAATGAGATACTGATTTCTTGTCAACAAATCTGGAATTAGAGCCAGATTGTTCAGGATTTAGAAACAGCTGGTGCAGAAATACCAAGAGGAACTGCTTACAGTATATTCTAAAAAAATCTGGCACACTCACCTGTCATCTGTACTCTGTTCATCTTGCAAGAGGCGCTCCTTATTTAATCCTATCTTTTCAAGTTCATGAGTAAGCTTTTCCAAGTCATTATTCATTTGTTGTGTTTTCAGTTTTTCGTTCACCAAATCCTTTTCCAAAAAAAGAAAAAAATGTTTTACAAAATTAAATACATGGAGCAAATAACACAACACTGGGTTCTAGAGATGGCAGCTTGAGAGAGACAATAGTTTAAAGAAGAGTTTAAATCAGTTTGCAGCACCACCATCAATGGAAAACACACACATTTCTTGCCTTAGTCACCTCCCTTCAAGCACATTTTGAAATAATACAAAGTCATCCAAATGTGTTCACTAGAGATGACAGTAAGACGCATGAGCATACTACAAATATTTATTCCTTTACAAACCACCTTTAGCTCTCTGAAGCAATTACTGAACTTCTGCCCTATATCTCTATGACGATATCTGGGCAAATATTTATGAATGTTATATTAATTTTATAAATAAGGCAAGATAGTTAATTCCAAAAATAATGCAGTCAAAGACAGTTTTATCTTCTATATATATAAAATCAAAGAATAGCTGAGTGATTTATCAACGTCCAACCCAAACCCACAGACCTAGAAACATGAAATTTGGGGACCACATTCCTTCCATGATTTAGGCACCCGTTAAGAGCCAATTTTTAGAAATTCAAACCTTAGGGGGTGGAAAAGGGGTGCAATGTGTTCTTGTTCCTATACTTAACAATGAAGACTGACTGACACATCAATGTCCAGCCAAAAGCCTGAACCCAGAAGCATGACATTTGGGGAGTGTACTTCTTCTGTGATGAAAGACCCACTAAGAACCAATTTAGTCCCTGGTGGTGCCCACGGTTTCCTTGTGGTGTCCAGTTTGCCTGATAGTGTTCGGTGTGGATGCTTGGTGGTACCTGCTGCCAAATGGAGCCCGGTGCTGCCAGGTGATGTGTGGTGCCCAGTGCCATTCAGAGGGGTGTGGTGCCTAGTGGTGTGTTTCTGCCTGGTGGTGCACAGTGCCTAATGGTGCCCTCTGCCACCGAGTAGTGCCCAGTGCCTGGTGCCGAGTGCCATGCACGGTGCATGGCAGCTGATGCCCAAAGGTATCCCCATTGCCCATGCCTAGTGTCCAGCAGGGATGTCCAGTGCCTGGTGGTGCCTGGAGCCCAGTAGGGATAATAACGTAAGAATATAAGAAAAGCTTTCATTGGCTCAGGCCAAAGGCCCATCTATATCACATAGCAGCCCACCAGATGCCTCAGGGAGCACATATTTCAGCTGCATCCAGGTGCCCTCCCCTGCATCTGGCATTTTGAGGTTGTCGAACTCTAAACACTGCCCTCATGGCTTGTAGTCTGTGATGGTCCTTTCCTCTAGGACAGGGGTCTCCAAACGTTTTGGCAGGAGGGCCACATCATCTCTCTGACAGTGTCAGCGCCAAAAAACTATTTTACATTTCAAATATGAATAAATTTACATATAAGAATGTATTGTAGTGGATTACAGGGCTTGCCCAGGTGCTGGATAGAGGGATCTTGAGGCATGCTGAGGGCCACATCTGGCCCCAAGGCCGGGGTTTGGAGACCCGTGCTAGGACATTGTCCAATTCCTTCTTAAAGGCATTAAGACTAGATGCCATAAGAACATCTTGTGGCATTGAGTTCCATAAACCAACTACACACACTATGTAAATAAATATTCTCTTTTGTCTGTCCTAACCCTTCCAACATTCAATTTTAGTGGATGTCCCCTAAATGGATGACCACTGTCCACTGGTGACCAGTGGTGTGTGCTGCCCAGTATGGGTGCCCAATGCCTGGTAGTGGCTGGTGACAATTGCTGCCCAGTGCCCAGTGCCTGCTGCTGCCGCCCATGAATGCCTGCAGGTGTCTACCAGTACCTTGTGCCTGCCAGTGCCCAGCTGTTCCTGATGCCCACAAATATTCTTTAAATTTTACTTCTGCAAAACAGTTAGTTCATTATAAAAAATGGCAAGTGTTCTGTGTCCAGAGCTGCAGAAACCCATGAACCTTACACATCTTAATGTGAGAGGAAAAGTTTCTGCTTTGCATGTTGCACAGAAAGTGTGTGAAGACTCTCGTATCCATTGTCAATACATTGTAACATGGGGGCCAAACTTCAGTTCAGAAATGAGAATTAACACTATTAAGTGTTAGCATTATACAAATAAATGTACTCACAATAAACTAAACTACCAGAATGATATTGATTTGTATTAGCTGTATGTTAACAACTGCATTTCCCTTCATAGTGATTGCATTACAAACAGAAAGAAACATTACCTCTCGCAATGTAACAAGTGTTTTCTTGTCAATGGTGGCTCTTTTTACCAGCTCTTTATTTTCTTTTTCAATCTCTTTAAGCCGAATGGAAGCCTCTTTACAAACGCAGATTTCCTTACTGAGTGATTTGTTCTCTTTTTCCAAGTTAGATATTTTTATATTATTTTCTTCCAACGTGCTGTCCTTTATATCTGCTTGCTGTCTAAGCCTCTTGTTCTCTTTTTCTAGCTGCTTTTTGTCTTTCTCTAGCTGAGAAGTTTCTTGCTCTAAAAGCTTATTATCTTTCTCTAATTTTTCTAGACGCTTACTAGAGATTTTGAGCTCTTCTAAGTTTTTTTGTAGGGCTTGGTTTTCAGTTTCTAGATCCTGTAATTCACTCTCCAAGTGCTGTATCTTTTTGTTGCTGTTTTCTAGAGCTTTCTGCAGCCTTTGGTTTTCAGTATCCAAACCTTGGTAACTGACTTCTAAACGTTCAGTCTTCCTAAAGGATGTTTTCATGAGCTCTATGCTCCTCTGAAGCTGTTCTTTCTCACTTTCCAGTTCTTTATTTTCTAGCTGTAACTGAGCCATTTTGATGTTTGCACTCTTCAAAGATTCAACTGTTCTTCTGAGCTCTAAATTCTCTTCATCAAGCTGTGCATTTTCTTTTTCTAAGGACTCCAGCTGAAAGCTGAGATTTTTGAGGCTATCTAAAGTTTTTTTTAGCTTTCTGTTTTCAACATCTAGACTGGAATTTTCTTGTTCTAAAGCATCTATTTTCTCACATATTATCTTCAAGTTGGTGATCTTTTTCTGTAGTATTTCATTTTCCTTTTCAAGGTGATTAACTTCCTTCTCTAGCTCATCTGCTCTTTCTCCCTTCTCTTTGTAATGTTCCAACTCTTTTTTAATTTGCTTCTTTTCAAATTCTATCTTATTTAATTTACTGCTCGTCTCTTTAATGGACTCATGGAGAATTTTATTTTCCTTCTCAATATCTTTGACTCTTGCTTCAGCACTGATTTGTGAGCGCTGTCTAAGGGAAGCTACTGTTGTGTTCAAATGGTCGTTCTCTTGTTCCAGAATTTTAATCTAATTAATTGAAATAATAGATGAAATTTTCAGTGACCACTAGGCAATAATATTTTATATCAATACATAAACATGAAAAAATGCTATCAAAATTGTTTTAAGACTTAGATAAAAATATAGTAGTAAGAGGTCAATTTGAATTGTAAAATTAAGTATTAGTTTGTGTGATGAAACTGCCAGACTACTTCACTTCACTGTGTTCTCCTCTCAACCAAAATTTCAGGTCACATTCAGGATTATAGAAAGGCAGATACATCAGTACCTAAAAGTATTCATTAAAGCTTGGGCAGTTGTAAAGTAAATTAGGGCTCCCCCTGACAGGAGAGATCTTGAGCCTAAAATTAGAATTGCTACCTCTCACCCTCCCCACCCAAAAATAAAAAGAAAGCTGAAGAGGAAAAAAATAATTAAGTGACTTGTTAGAGTTATTCAAAACCAGCCTGGATTTACAAAGAAGACAATTTTTACACAGCTAGGGAAAAGACCCAGGAAACTGAAACAGCATTCCTTAGAAGGATGTTTACAGAGCAGTTTTAGCCTATTATTCCTCCTGTAGTATCTACTCAATTTTCCAGCCAATCAGTACAAAAAGAGGGTACTGCTGTATGCTCATACACAGTCTGAAAGAAGAATTATGGAAGAAGTACAGGAGGTCTGACCCAACTACATGGTAAGCTGACAATCTGAAAATTTTGAAAGGAAGTACAGTGGTGCCTCACGTAACAAATTTAATTCGTTCCAGAGGCATGTTTGTTATATGAAATGTTCTTTACGTGAAGCGGATTTTCCCATAGGAAATAATGGAAACTCAGACAATTGGTTCCACAACCCAAAAAATATTCATATAAAAATATTAACTGGATGTAAAAATGATGACAAAACACTGGAACTGAATTCAAAACATGCATTCAATGTGCAAGTTCCTATGAAGTTTACTTAGGCTGCAATCCTAAAAACACTTTCCTGGGAGTAAGACCCATTTAACACAATGGGGCTTACTTCTGGGTAGACATGGTTAGGAGGATGCAATCAAAGACACTTTCTGGGAGTCCTGACCTGCTTCCCTCTTCTCCACCGTTGTTCTCTCCCTCTGCCCAGTGGATGCCCGGCCACAGAAGGAACAGCACGGAAGTGTCACTTTCGCTATGGGCAGGCGTGCTAGGGAGACCTGACGCTTTTTAAAAGGGCTGTCGGACAGTGTGTCCGCCCCAACTGCCAACAAGTGTGTTTGTTACATGAAGCAGAATCCTAGAGAAATTTTTGTTACGTGGAACATACTTCACGTGAGGCGTTTGTTACGTGAAGGTGCCACTGTACTTGTATAGTACTTGTTCTCTTTTACTCAAAATGGGAGGAAAAATTAAGCCATGAGACCATGTTTTCTAACTGTGGCCTCTGTTTAAGACAATCTAAATAATGTTAGGCTAACAAGTGTAATGGTCTTAAATTCATTACCTGTCTCTCTGAGTTTTCTCTCAGAGTCTCAATTGTCTTTTCAAGCTGTGCTTTTTCTTTCATTAAATCTTTGCTCAGATTCTGACTATTCTGAAGACTTTGCTTCTCTTCAGTAAGTTCATTTTCAAGTCTTTCCAGCTAAGAAGAAACACAAAATTCAAATATTCCATACAATCCAGCCCATTTTCTGAGTTAATCAGAGGCAAAAATATTAGTTGTACCACCAATAAAAGGTATGGGAATGGCAGTCAGAAACAGGGCCTTCTGTCATAGCACGCATATTATACTATGGAATTTCTTCCCCTTCGAGAACAGCTTCCTTGTTATTAATCCTCCAGCAGGACCTGAAGACTTTTTTATTAAAAGAAAAACTGAGGCTTCAACAATGGCTGCCTTTTGAATTATGTCGCCTATCAAACACATATGGCAAGTGAAATGTCAAAAAAGCATTAAATTTCAATCTCAGAAGAGAATTTGCTTGTGTCCTTGACTTCCAATCATGTCTAACATACATTCTGAGGTATGAAGAGGTCAATCCAGTGAGGTGGCTTCCTCAAAGTCAACGTGGCTTTCTCAGAGCCCAACTCAGCCCTAAAATAAGTTCTTGCAGCACTGCGTTCTGCATTCTTGCAGATTCCAGAATCGGTAGATTCTGGAATTAGTAGAGGGTCCTGGTATGGATCCGCTGTGGATACCAAACGCACAGGGTATTACAGGTGGACCCTCAATTATGGGCGTTCTGTTCCTAGAAATCTTGTGGATACCAAGTTCCACATAAAACCAAATCATATAGAGTTCGGGGTTCCAAAAGGAATTGACGCCTTCCAATCATGTCTGTACACAGCCTCCAGTGGCCACATAAAAGACCTTCAAAAGTCCTAGAGAGGCACTTCATTTTCTGGGGTTCTGAGGACTCGTACTGAACCAAACCTGTGGATGCAAAGTCCACTGATAAGCAGGTTCATTCTGAATTTATCCTGTTCCAATTCCTGGTAGATCTCTCATAAAACATTTGATAAACACTTATCAGTTTATCTTTTTAAAAGAGTCTCTGAGAGAGAAGAGTCTAAAAGAGACAAGGACACTAAACACTGGAGCTTTACCGAACACAATACCAGAAATAAACATGTAAAATTATTCCTAAATAAAGAGAAACTGCAAAACAGCAACATACTGATATATTTAAAAAAATCAAGCACCTTTATTTCTGCAAATTTATGTGGGTGCTAATTAAAAGGCTGTGGTACAACAAGAACCAATGAGGTTTATTTTAAGAACAATAGCACTGATTATGATCACCATGTTTTAATGTAACATTCCTAGCAATCAGGTGTACTCCAGGCAACACATTTGAAACTACACCAGTGGCTAAATCCTTCCACCGCTAGACGATAAAAAAAGAATTTGATAAATATATTTCAGTGTTATATATATGGACATATAACACAAGAAACTAATATATTTTTAAATACTGTTTAAAACATTTATAAAAGTTAAAAACAAAACTTAACTGTTTATTTGCACAACAATTAAATCAATAAAACTTTTGCTCAAGTTAGTCCCAAACAGGTCCTCCACCTGCTCCACTGCCAAGTATAAAACAAAAAAGACTCTGTGGGTAAGAAACAGGGAAAGAAATATACAATGAAATGTATTTATTTGCAACTGTTGCTGTGCCAGTTTTTTATATATTCAGAAATTTTGGTTTGTGAATTAAAATGGAAACATAAGGCTGTTCCAGGATTTAACATCTTATTTTAAAATATATCAAGAAAATTAGTACCTTTTTACTTAGTCTTTGGTTTTCCTTTTCCATTTTCAGAATTTTTGAATTATTTCCTTCCACAGATCCCACAGTGTTTTGCAGCTCTTCTACAGTCTTTACCAAACTTTGGTTTTCCATTTCCAGTTTCAGTAACCTACTTGATGTCAGTTCATTCACTTCATGGCCAAGGGACTTCCGTGGAACTATGTGATTAAAAAAAAATTCCCACTTATTTCTAGAATATTTGTTATTTGGAATTAATTTGCACATTGTGAACCAAATGGTCACTCTAATCTATATCACTATGCTCCTACCATATACTTTTCCAGACAAACAGGACACATGACAATAACAGCGTCTGCCTCTTTCAGGGCAAAAGTTTAGGAAAATTGATGATACACTTGGTAGGTTGGATAAGGCTGGCGGCTGCATCTTGGAAGATAGTAAGGCTGCAATCCAGAGCAAATTCAGCCTGCTCTGACCTAACTGCACTCTCCTAACTATTCTGTATCCAGAGCAGAAAGTTATGCTGTATCCAGAGAGTCAGGAAGCCTGGGCTGCCCTAACTGCTCCAGAGCATGCTAAGTAATTGACACAAGGGGAAGACTTGCTCCTGAGGAGACACCCCTCAGATCACACTGAACAAGGAACAGCTGTGGTGCCTACAGTGGTGACATGACTCTGCACGTCACCTGTTGCGGAAGTCTGTGCGTCATCCCTGGGATGCGTGCCCCCCCCCCACCTGGACTGCACAGTCACCAAAGTTGGCACCTGCGCAGTTGTTTCTGAAGCCAACTGGCTTCAGAAAGAGTACTGCGCAGGCACCATCTCTGACACCTTCGCAGTACTTTTCTGAAGCCTTTTGGCTTCGGGGGAGACTGTGCAGGTGTCAGAGTTGGTGCCTGTGCAGTACTCTTTCTGAAGCCATTCGGCTGCCGCTCCGCCTCCTGAGTGACGCCGAATGGCTGTGCAGAGGCGCGGACTTTCTCTGCTCTAAGGAAGTCTCCTCTGAAGCTGTTCGGCATGCTCAGTGTGTTTCTGCGCAGTGCATCTCAGATGGCCGTTCAGGCCAGCTCCTCAGACAAGTGGCAGCTTCTGGCTGATTCTCCGCCTTGGAGCAGGCCTGAATGGGTGTGCTGACGCCCGGGGCCTGCCAAAGGACAGTCAAACTTCTCCGGCACATCACCCCATACGGAGCGCATCCCCAATGCAGCCCACACCAGCCGCACCAGTCTGGTGACGCCACTGGGTGCCTGCCTTATAAGGAGTCTCTGATGAGATGCCAGTACATTCTACAGTGAATACAAGGGGCTTCTTGGAGTGGCCTGCTGTATCCTGAGGTTTGTGGGCAGCCGTAGTTTGTTCCATATCCTGAGGTTGAGAGGAAGGGGTTGCAGCTAGGCTGGCCAAGAACTCAGATTTTTGGTCAGCACTGCCATTCTTACTCGGGCCTTATCATGGACCCCTATGGGTCTACTCATTACTATACCTGCTCCTGAGGTGGTATAACTCTGAGGGCTGGAAGAGGGCATTTCTGCCTTGGAAACAGGCTTTGGATACAGAGTAACTGCTCTGCCCTAGGCAATGCTAAACATGCCCTCAACTTGCCTCTCCTGAGCTGCTTAGGCTGCCCCAGTTAGGGCAGAGCAGGTCCACCTCTCTTAGGGCACCCTATCTTGCCTTGCTCTGCCCTAAGCCTCCTTCAGAGTAACTGGGCTGGAGCATCTTGCAGTTGCTCCAACCTAGTGTTAGATAGGGCAACCTAAGGGCTCTTATGTGGACAGATTAGTTGCTCTGGATTGGGCTGTAAATCAGATAGGCAGCACCATTATAGAAGCTGGCAAACTTCAGGACTGCTACTGGGGTTAATAAGTTACGTAACCAAGCTGTAGCATGCCACTTTTTTGGATCTGTAATCAACAAACCATTTATACCTAATAAAGGTTTATAAATGTAAATTAAGCAAAGTGGTGATGTAGATTAGTATGTGAAGTGGGCCAGGAGAATTGAGGTGAGTGATTAACTATTCTGATAATTTAAACAAAGTTGATGAGCTGCAGGAAATTGTGAAATGGGCTGAAAGGCTTGCAGTGATGGCAATGGTGAAATAGTTATCCTTGTAGCTATCCTTTTAAAAAATACACACATAGACAACATGCCTCTTTGGGCAATGAGGATGTTACACTCTCTCTCTCTCTCTCTCCTTGGAGAGTTTTTTGAGGAAAATTTCTTCTACTTTCCCCCAGTTCTTCTCTTTTTTCCCTTCCCCCTCATTCCAAATCCCATTTCCCTAAACCAAGTCCCTTGGAGTAGATTTCTGATTTCCTAACCTGCTCCTCCTTGTTTACATAAAATTAAACACCTCAATTTCTTTGAATAGTGGAGGAGGAAAGCTTTCCTTGGACCAAAAAACCACCTGAAATTGTTTAGAGCTAGATGTGGGAAGGTCCATCTGTTGGTCTAATGCAAGAAATTGTCTCTGAAATGCAAGGCAGAAATCTGTCCATGGACTTTCTTTTGCAGCCTTGTTCATTTGTGCACAAGATAGTTTTGTAAGCCCGACTTGTGAATGGTCAGTAGGAAGCTCTTTCTTGGTAGTGTGGCTCTGATCAGCTGTTCATATTTGCTAATTTTTCTGGATTTTTAGCTCATGAAATTGTGGCTTACTATGTCTCTGGGAAGCTGAGATGCTGACATTCTTCCAAACCGATGGTGGTATAATATCTGCTCTGGCAACCCTCTAATCCAGGATATAATTTTTTGTGTGTAAATAGGTTGTAAATATGCTTTCTTTTCTTTCCCATTTGCTATTGGAAAGTGGCTGAGAAATAACCCAAGAGCAAATAAAATGCCATGAGATTCTCTCTTTTGAATACAGTCAGTGCTTGTGCCTCCACTGAGTGGTGTAGACTGTATTAATGGGAAATGTCTTTTCCTGCTTGATGACATTACTTCCTGCTTGATCCTGGACAAATTGTTATTCTCAAAAGTGGATCTCATGCTAAAAGGTTTGAGAACCACTGGTACTGCATTTTTAAATGTTCAAAGCACTTCACATGTATTATCTTCATGTAATCCCTAAGGTCAATATAGCTGGACCCTTGTTATCACAGATACGAAATTCAAATCATGTGGAGTTTGGGGTCCACTAATCTCCAAACACAACCACAGCCTTGCTGCACACAATCTCTACTGACCACAAAAAGGTCTGCAGAGATTTTAAGCAAACTGGAAATACCTCTCTAGAACCTCCAAAGGCCCTTCTGAGGTCACTTCTCACAGACCACTTCTCCAGAAGCAACTGGTGCACAGTTCCAGTGACCTCTGGAGGTTTCAGCTTGGGCCAAATCTGGCTCAATGTGGGTCCAGAGGATCCATGTTGAGCCAAAACCAGGGATGTAAAATCTTAGACAAAGTCTGAGAGCGTACCTAAGGTCCATTACTTGATAAGTTCATGGAAAAGGTTAAATTTTAACAGGGAATTCCTGATTTGTAAAAAAGGCACATTTTATATTTAGCAGAGGAAAAGCAAATGTTCCTCTTTAGGGGTCATTCAGTGTTGAGATCAGGACCTGTAAGTTTGGTAGTGATGCAGTAACTAGTGATGTGATAACAGGTTACCAAGTTTTAGCTGCAAGAGGGTGGTGAAGTATTCAATGTACAGCGGGTGCAGTCTGCATTTGGTTGCATGCTGGCTTCAGCCACAGCAAGCATCGCTTCCTCTCCTGCCCACTGCCTCTTTGCAAAAACCAAGGCTTCAGCCAGCCAGGCTGCAGCATGTCTGAACCTGGAAAGGACAGGGCGGAAGTGATACTGGCATCTCCTTATTCTCTTATGGCTGATACCTGGGCAGATGCCCCAACAGTTACTATGCTAATATATCCCTCTTCACCTCCACCATAGCAACTTTTCCTGTGTGGCATTGCTGGTGTCCATTCTGTATTTTTTAAGATTGTGAGACCTTTAGGGTCAGGGAACTTTTTATTGATTTATTTTACTACATAAATCACTATGTGAATTACTCTTGTTGAAAAGCAGGATACAGGTTGACCCTCCCCTTCTGCAACTTTTTGTTTTCGTGTTATATAAAAGCAATTATTTACCATGGTAACTAATTAATCAATTAGTTAGGATTCATTAATCAGGGAGGCAATGAACCAGTTTCCTTTTTCCTGGTTTAAAACAAGTCAATTTCAGTCTCTTCACTTCAATTGCAAATAGGAAGTGATTATCACTTCCCAATCCCTGGGAAGGTAGGGGCCTCCTATAAGTAACCTGATCCTTACTGCAGCCTCAGAATGGAAGATTTATTGCCTGCCACTTTACCATGGCAAGCAATGGTTTCTAAGCCATTATCTATTTATTGACATTTATCTTTCAACCTAAAGAGCCAACCTCATTCGCTTTGAAACAAAATCGCATATGGTCAGCATATAATTGTACACATGTACAAGTATTCTTAATAATAATGCAAAAAAGATATGAAACAAATCAAAGCAGTGTGTCTTCAAGAGGCTTGTTAAGAGTTACTTCACATGTCTGTAAATTTATCTATGTGGAGTAGCCATAAATATGTGAAAACCACCTTGTCATAGCTCTGTCAGATCTACAGATACCATTTCCCAGCAGCAATTAATAAAAATTCAGTATGTCAATAATGTCTAATAACCACTGTTGTCAATATCCACTAACTGCTAATGTCAATAACCACTGGAAGGGGGCAGCTTTATTGATGAGTGAGAGCTAGGCTATATGATTTGCCTCCACATGCTTACATCCTTGGAAACCTCCTGAACTGAACTGTTTAAAAATATCAAAACCAGTCTATAATGTGTCTGAAATGTACTATTTGACCATTTCCCATCTGTGCAGCAAGTAAATAAAGGTTTATATACCTTCACAAAGTTCAGTGGTTCTGTTTAACTGTTCAAGTTCCCAACCAAGATGCAGTGACTCATCCATACTCTGCTTCTGAGCCATTTCTAGAGTCATGTTTTCCTCCATAAGTTCCTCCATTTTCTTCCGATCCATATCACGTTCCTTAAATATTATTGACAAATAACTTTGCAAATACTTCTTCACAAAATAGACACAGAATCACAGAATGTAAGTTTAAACAGATCTTGGAGCTCATTTAGTCATCAGTGCAGCCAACTATGAGTACAACATTCAAGAGAGGTGGTCATTTTCACTGAAAATCTCCAATGAGGGATAGCACACTACTGCACAAGGTAGATTGCTCTCTGTGTCAAAGCACTATTACAGTTAGAGAGTTCTTTGTAATGTGTAACCTAAATACACTTCTCTGTAATTTTACCCCATTCATTCTTATCCTGCCCACAGGAGCAACAGAGAGAATGCTAACTACATGAATTTTTTAATCTGCTGTTAGTTACAGGAGTACAGAATGATCTACTTAAACTGCACACAAACACACATGCACAGATCTTTCTGTGCATACCTACATGGATAATATTGGGGCTTTGGTCCAATGTTGTAGAAGCTGTTGTACTGGAAACAGCACCAGTTAGGATCTTATGTAATCTGTTTAAGACAGTGACTCTTCTGAGCCAGCTTTTTTAGAATTTTTATCACAGCAGTAAGCTAATTAACAAGCTTGTGAACAGAGCAAAATCACATGGATGACTGCGGGTGAACCCAAAAAATGTTGCAAGTATATCCGTAGCTCTAAGAAACATGAGCAAATGGAGGATGATGATTCAACTGCTCTGTGTTGGTTTCCGGGTTTACTACCGATAAACATGATCTTCAAAGGCTAATCTTTCTCCATTCATTTTTGATGACATTTTTCAAAGGCAAAAAAGATAAAGAAGGGAAATTTTTACCAATTGCTAGTAAAGTAGAAACCAACTTACAGCTTATTATTATAGCTGACCAGAAGAATTTTAGATCTTACAGAATGATGACTAAAGCCTTATGAGCCATATTTACTTTCATGCCTGCAGAAGATGTGGGCTGTGGGTGGCACAAGTGATTAAGACACTGTGCCTGTTAACCAGCAGGCCAGGGTTCGAGACCCAAGTTGGTGCCCACAAGTCAGGGTGACCTCCTGTCCTTAGCCTAGCTCTGCGACGCAGCTAGAAACAATTGTATCGGCTCTGCCTTTCCATGGGACTATTTCTGTGGCGTGGAGAAGGGGGATTTGCTGCTTGGGTAACAGCCAATCCTCCATACCAATCTAACCCAGGCCTTTGTTCTTCACATGCAGCGTAAGCAGCGCCGAGCACAATACCATAGTCTTTCAAGACTGATGGATGTCTGCAGAAGATATAAACTAAATGTTTCAAATAGAAGCTAGTCTCCTGCTTAAGGAGAGGACAATTGCACTTTAGGCATTATGATTACAAGGCTTTTCTTTCTCTCTTTTACTATTTTGTCATTTTTCTTTTAAAATTATCCAGTGTTGCTTATACTAAAAGTAACCCAATTCAGACAACAAACATAAAGCAGGCAAAACAGCAGCAACAAGAAACAGCAGATTCATTGTGCCCGCAATCCTAACCGCACTTTCCTGGAAGTTAATACTGTTGAACACAATGGGATTCACTTTTGAGTGTACATGCTTAGGCTTCCTTTGTGTGTCTTTAAATTAACACATTTGAGGTCTCATCTTGTAGACTCACCATCTCCATATCGTGTAGCTTAGCCTTTAACTGTAGATTCTCTTTTTCCAATTCATGCAGTTTATCAGAACGGGCTCGAGTCCCTTCCAACTGATCTTCCAACATTGTCTTTGTTTCTAACAATACTTGATTATCTTCTTTTAGCTCCTGTATGAATTAGGAAGAATATTATGTACGAATTAGGAAGCTGAAGTTCAATATGTGTAAGCATATAACATATGTACACACACACACACACACACACACACACACATATATATATGACTGAAAACCTGATCAAAAATGCTTCTAAGAGCAGCTGCTAGGAGAGGAGGGGAGCAGGCTAAGCAGGTAAAAGCCAAGAGCTACAAGGATTCGGCTATCCCGGTAAGCCTCCCCAGCTGCTGCTGTTTGTGACACTCCTCCTCCCTGCCATTTCCTTCCCCTCTCTTTCAGTTCCTTCCCTGTTTACAGATCAAGAGTGTTCAGAGCTCTGACATACAATCAGCCCGGCAGCATTTTTTCAACAGTGAGCTTAAAAGTGAGCTACAGTGAGCTTTTCTACAGCATTTTTTCTACCGTGGGGAGGCTCAACTCAAGTACTGTAGAGTTGCAAAAGGGTTACCCAAGTACAGTACTTGAAAACTGTCGTTATGGCTTGTTTACAAGTCAAGATGAAGTGATTCTAAATTCAACTTGAGTCGAGCCCCCCTCCCAAATTTTCCCATCACTGCTAAATGCAAAAGCAATACACAAAATTGAAAATTAACATGACATCTGGATGCAAGAAGGTGGTAGGATCTGGTGATAATTTCAATAAGGAAGCAAAGTGCCTCTTGGCAAAATACTGGGACTCCATACTCTGCTACCAATGTCCTGTGAGCTTAAAATATCATTTTTAACTTGAAACTCTCAACAGAGTTTATACCATCTCTAGATGCAGTCTCTGTTGTAAAGTCCTTGCAGTAGGTAGTCCAGCACACTGGAACATCTCCTTATCAATTTAAGACAGCAAACTCACCTGTCTTCCCTTACTCATCGTGGCATGATGAGACCAGTACATGTTTGTGCACTGGCCTAACCCCCACCCCCAAGGGACAAAGAAGTACCTTAAGGCACTTTTGCAGCACCCCCAGGCCAGCACAGAACTTGTGCTGGGACTTATGCCTGCCTAACTAGGGGTTAAGATTGTAACCTTAATCATTGAAAAACTAAAACCAGTGAAAACTAATGGGTTACGATCTGCTTGTTGGTGGATCATGAAACTGACAGTCTGATGACAAAAAATATATTGAGCATCAAAGAAAGAGAAACTGAGCCATATTTGTGGATTTATTCATGAGCCAGCCGAATTTACCATCATTGAGGGTATAAAATATTTGTGGGCACTAGATATGGCTGGGCACTACTGGCTAACAGGCACCAGTGAAAACTGGGCACTGGCACTGGTACCAGGCACTGTCAGCAATGGTAGGCTCTGAGTATCGCTGGAGAAAGACGGGCACCATGCACTACTAGACACCAGTGGGAAGCAGACACCAGTAGAAAGTGAAACTGAGCTGCATTTGCAAGTTTACTTATGAGTAGGCTAATGTACCAGGCAAAGGTTAATGCAAGAACTCCTGAATAGTCTTGATCTGGTGTATCTGGAGTTCAAATGCTCCAAAAGGTGCTCTTTCCCTCTCTCCAAATAACATAAAGGATTAAAAACAGAGGCTTGAGTAGCTGGTAAAAATGAAACCCCCTCCCCCAAGTTTGTGGACCTTGATAAAATGCCAGGTAGATTTTGGAGCTAAGCCATTTGAATACCACTGCACTAAGATAAATTTCAATGAACTGATGCAGATAGGGTTGCCAAAGCTAGCAACCACTGAACTGGGTGGGCCAAGGGGATGCTCTGCCCATAGGTAGTCCCTTTTCTCAGCACTGACATGACACTGAGGGGAAGCATCATCCCCTGCATGTGCCAACTGGCGCAGGCACAGAGGGCAGTCTTATGACAGGGAACACTCTCTGGCCACTTGCTGGCCAGCCGGCACAGGGAGTGGTCGCTCCCCTTATCCTCTAGGAAGGCTGGGAAGTTGGGGAACTGTGGGGCAGCACTTGTCACTGCCCCAGGGTTGCCAGTTTCTGGGTTCCAGCTTGCTCATAAGCCTGGAATCCGGGGGCCACCTGGAAAAACCAAGGAAATGGCAACCCTAGATGCAGATAATTTACCAATTGCAAGGGTCATGATGAGGGACACAAAGAGACAACATAGTTGAACATCAAGAAATCTCCAACGTTTGCATTTAGATGGCAGATTCAAAATAAAGAACAGTAAAAGCTTTTCTATTGACTATCCACAGGGAATAGGAATGGCCAATTCAGTAATATACTGGTTAACAATGCTTTACAAATCTCAAAGCGACCCCAAATCATACACTTATCAGAAAACCTCATCTTTGAAGTGTCACTTTGCCTTCTTTTATTCCTTTTGAGGGTCCACTAGGAAAGGACTGGTGTAATGAAAGAAATGGATAATCTCCATTCCTAGAGAGACCTTCCGAGGAAAGGTGGTTGGGGTGGCATCACTGATTAGAGTCCTATCCAATAATTCTAAGAGTGGACTGGCAGGAGGGAAGCAGCTTTTTAACTGACACTTTCTTAAGCTGTAAGTCTTAGGCAGGTGGAGATGCTAGCTAACTGAAAACACAAGATAAAGTGCTGCTTAATTAAGTTTTATTATTTATAGTCAAACCTTGTTAACCATGCACTCAGTTTCCATGTTAGAGCAGCAGTTTTTCAGTGTTTGAGCCGCTGTATGTTGAGGGGCAGGGGAGAGCAGTGACATGATAGACATGATCATGTTGATATTGCTATATGCAGGAGCTTCCCTAGACTCACCTATAACAATTTTCACTTTCTACACAACATGGGGAGCCCTGAAGATGCTAACACCAGGCTCACTGCTCCCCTTGGAGGCTGTTGTATGCTATGGTGAATCCAGGAAAATCCCTGCAAGCCTCAAAAGTGATATGATCCTAGTGATCGCATTGCTGCCTTCCCTGTCCTTTAAGAACCCAGGGATCTCTGGCTGGAGCATTGCAATGCTCTACATCAGGGGGGTCCAACACGCGGCCCAGGACGAGAGTGGATGCGGCCGTCCTGCAAAGCTGGCCACCCACCACTGGAAAAACTGGCTTTGTGGCAGCAGCCATTTTCAGATTTCACGTGCTTCTCTGTGCACTGCCCTGGGCAGCCACCACAAAGCTGGTCTGGGCTGCCTGGCTCCTCCCCCTAGCTGCCTCCTGGCACTCAGAGCGCTTCAGGCCCCTGCAGACCTTGCAGCACTGCCCACCCGCATCTCCCCAAAGCAGCCTCAGCCTCTATCCCAGCTGTTGCCTGCTGCAATTAATGGGGCTTGAGACCTACTCAGAAGTAAGGCCCTTTAAAGTCAATGAGGCTTACTCTCAAGTTGCAGTCTGAGAGCCCAATGATGCATAGGGTGGGCTGTGATCCTCTCCAAGATTAACCTTGGAGATGTGCTGCAACCCTAACCATGTCTACTCAGAAGTAAGGCCCATTGTAACCAGTGGGTCTTACTCCCAGGAAAGTGTCTTCAGGATTGCAGCATATCTCCAAGGTTAAGCTTGGAGAGGATCACAGCCCATCCAATGCATCATGCCTCCTCAGAAGTAAGCCCCACTAAAGTCAATGAGGCTTACTCCCAAGTTGAAGTCTGAGAGCCCAATCCTATGCATGGCTACTCAGCAGAAAACCCCATGATAATCAATGAGACTTACTCCAAGGTTAAGCTTGGAGAAGACTGCTGCCCATCCTTTGCATCATGCCTACTCAGAAGCACCATTAAAATCAATGAGACTTAGTCCAAGGTTTAAAAATGTAGGACAGAATATAGGACATCCTACATTTTGTCTTACATTTGTTTAAAAAAAGTTGTTAGTGTCTATGTACAGCCCAAACCAACTCATCTTCTTCCAATGCGGCCCAGGGAAGCTAAAAGGTTGGACACCCCTGCTCTACATTGAGAACCACTGTCTTAGAAAGAAGTATACTTCTGCCCTAGCACTGATTTATCTGAAATTCCCTTCCTCTGAGTTATCCCCTTTATTCCCTTTATCTGATTTATCTGAAATGTTCAGTAAAATGTTAATTAATAAGAATCATTTTAAAACTTCAAGTCACCTCTACTCTAGCCTTGTAGAACTCAATATCATGTAGCCTCTCTTTGTATCGGCTGACTTCACTTTCAAGCTTGTCTACTCGGATTGCTTTTTCTCTGAGAGCATCAAGTTCATCTCGGTACACTCTGGCAGAACGGGCATCCGAAAGCAAATTCATATTCTAGCAAGAAAACAAAAGTTATATTTTATATTTTTGTACAAACAAAAGTTATATTTTATATATTTCGTGATCTTGCAGATCACAATTCTTACTTGTGAATCTCCTGTTCTGGCGATACATACTCATTCACAAACATGCACACATGCACCCATTAAGCCTAGTCTAATTAAGCACATGCATCCTTGTGCTTCTGGTTTTTGCTCTTATATGGAGAAACTTCCAATTGTTCTACTGAATTTCATCATATTGGTTTTGGCCACTGGTAGACTGTAAATATAATTTTGAATCCAGCTTTTATCTTTCATAATGTTGCTAACTATCTCCCCAGATTCCGTCATCTGTAAATTTTATAAGCATCTCCTCTAGATCATTTATGAAAATTCTCAACAACACAGGGCCCAAAAGAAGAGTCCCATGGCACTCCACTGAATATATCTCTTTCCAGACTGGCAGATAGCAACTTAATAGTGCTCACTGAAAATGGTTTTCCAGCCCAGCTTTGAATGAACTTGATAAGAGCAAGTAGCTACATTTGATCTGAACAAAGGTTCCAAACATGATCTTGTGTTTCCAAACCTCTTGTTGGAGTCTCTTCAATTCAGCTTCGATTTGTTCCAATTCTTGTTTACAATCCAGCAACTGTTCAGTCTTTTCCTCACTTAATGAAAAAAAATAAATTTAAACATAAAACTAACCTCTTATTTTGCATCACAAGAAAAAGACACAGAACTAAATGAATAAACATTATCTCTATATCTTACATAGAGGTCAAGTCTTTTGTGCTGACCTAAGGGTGTCATAAAAATGCCATAAGGCACTATTAGGCCTCCCTAAAAGCAGATAGTAGTTAAAAGTACTAGTACACCACTCTAAAAGTAGTAGTAGTATGCCTGGGCTGTATTAGCTCAGCAGTTAAGATGTCATGGCTGTCAGCTCACAAGCTGGAGTTCAAGACCTGGGTGCTGTAAGATGGAGTGCCCAAATCCATTACCCAGCTCCTGCTGACCTAGCAATTCAAAAGCAGGGAAATGCAAGTAGATAAACAGGTACCACCTTGGTGGGAAGATAACAGTATTCCATGTGCCTTGGTGTATAGTCATGCCAGACACATGACTACTGAAGCATCTTTGGACAATGTTGACTCTTTGGCTTAGAAACAGGGATGAGCACCTAACCCTACAGTTGATCACAACCTGGTACAACCTGCAGAGGACACTTTATCTTTAGATAGGTCGGTGCACTGAGGTTTGCTGGTCTAAACGCACCACCTCGCACCTCTGCAGGAATGGTGCAGAAGGACAGATATGCTGGCCTTTGCAAAGCAGTGCAGGATCTCTGGAGGGTAGGGAGAAGGCGGGAGGGAGACGTTCCATGGCAAAGGTCCGGTCCTAGGGGTGAGAGGACAGGGTACTGATCCAGCAGTTATCTTAGCCTCTACCATGATCTACACCACCTCTAGAGGTGGCGTTAAGTATATCCAGTAGGGGTACTGTTGCCTCCCATTCCCTGTGGTAGCTTAAGCCTCCCCTTCCCTGTGGTAGCCCAGTGACAATCTTAATGCTTACTCTGGATACAGCGCAAGTATACCTGCTTGCTCTTTGTATTGCACTGTCTATGACTAAAGTATGTTTTTATATATACACTGTTATTGATGTTGTTAGCCACCTTGGGTTGGCTTGCCAAGAAAATGCAGGTTAAAAATTCCAAAAATAAATAAATATGCCTTTTTCCTCCACAACCATCCCAATTCATATAACTGGAGGAGGCCAATCACAGAGGGTGGAAACTGAAGATGAGAAATTGTACAGGTTAAGCATTACCCCAGTTTTTGTGCTTTTAGCCTTCTTCTCACTCACCCTTCTTCTCACTCACCCCTCTTTAAACCAATGTTCTTTTAAAAAAAATTCTATATCAGAGATGCTAAATCTCATTCATAATTTAGAAGGTGGGAGAATCATATGAAATTAAATGCTTGCATACGAGTGCTTGATTATCTTATTTATATCATTCAAAAACATGGAAAAATACAATCAACATTATTGAGGATTAATTTTCAAGCAGGCCTCCATCAGTCTTGAAAGACTATGGTATCGTGCTCGGTGCTGCATGCAAAGCACGAAAGCCTGGGATAGATTGTTATGGAGGATAGGCTGTTACCCAAGCAGCAAATCCCCCTCTCCATACCACTGAATTAGTCCAATGGAAAGGCAGAGCCGATATGATTGGATCCAGCTGACGTTGCAGAGCTGGGCTAAGGACAGGAGCTCACCCTGTCTTGTGGGGCCGACCCGGGTCTCAAACTCTGGCCTGCTGGTTAACAGGCACACCCTACAATCCAGAGTAACTACGGGTGCACGTAAGAGACATTACGTGTACCCGTAGTTACTGCACCACCTAGTGAAAACCTATGGGAAATTCATTTTGCAATCCAGAGCAAATTGTTCTTACACCGGAGCAAGGACTTCCCATAGTTACTCTGGATTGCACCCACAGTGTCTTAACCACTTGACCACCCACAGCCCATCTAATTTTCAAGCAGCATAAAATAATGTCAGAAATCATGAATGGAATACTATGGAATACTGTTACATGAAAAGCTCCTTTTGCCTTTAATGTTGATTTTACTTTTGATTCTTCTCATAACCTATTTATGGATTCTATTGTGGACTCTAATGTTGCTAATATGCCAGCATGTAAACTAAACAGTTCTCTCAGAATCTCTTTGCAAAGGATGAACTCTGATGTGCAGGCCTGGTTTCCACTTTGGTCAGGCCTTGAACTTTTGGGTTTTTTTTTACATCCCCCCTACCCTAACTCCACAGCCACACATTCTGAAAGAATACAGGTATAACCTAATTAGAAGTGTTTTATTTAACAGTAATTTTGTCTGACACAAATGAGGTTAGCTCTTTAAATTAAAAGATAAACAGTCCTTAAGACAGTGGTACTCAAAGTGGGGGTCGGGATCTTCTTGGGTGTCATAACCTCGGATCAGGGGGGTTGTGAAAAGGTGGGACAACAATACTACAAGCATCCATTAATTAAAATAAGCACACCAGTCATCTTAACAGATAGGCATACCCCTAAATCCAGAGTAACTACGGGAGCACATAAGAGACTTTACATGCACCCGTAGTTACTGCACCACCTAGTGAAAACCTATGGGAAATTCATATTTCCAATAAACCTTTCATATTTCCCATAAACCATATCATATTTCCCATAAACCTTAAAAACTTTTATTTTAAAAAAGCTTTTTAAGGGGGCAGAGGTTGGGGGGCTCTTGTTTTATCATTTTTACTCAATATGTTTTTAGCTTGTATGTTTTAATTTTTTTTATTGAATTGATCTATTTATGTTTTAAATTATGTTTTATGTTAGCCGCCTTGAGTGGGCTAATGGCCCGAGAAAGGTGGGATATAAATTTTTAAAATAATAATAATAATAATAATAATAATAATAATAATAATAATAATAATAATAATAATAATATTGGAATCCAGAGTAAGGTGTTCTTACACTGGAGCAAGGACTCCCCATAGTTACTCTGGATTTTGCCCATAATCTCCCAGTTCTTTATAAGGGAGGTCCTCCTCAAAGAACCTCTTGCTCTCTCTCCCCTTCATTTTCCCCATGACAGGTAAATTATTATGCAATGGATGGATAGAATGGATAGAGAAATGCTCTTTTCTATTTCACAGAACACCAGAAATAGTTAGGGCTAGGGAGGGTTAGGACATACAAGAGAAAATATTTCTTTATCCAGCATGTAGTTGGTCTGTGGAACTCCCAGCCACAGGATGTGGTGATGTCATATAGCCTCAATGCTTTTAAGAAGGAATTGGACAAACTTCTAGAAGAAAGGAACATCACAAACCCTGAGGGGTTACAAACCCTGAGGGATATGTGTAGAGATAGAGAACCTTAAAATGCCGGATATAGAGGGGATACCTGGATGCAGGTGTCATATGTGCTCCCTGAAGCAAGTGGTGGGCTGCTGTGTGGTACAGGAAACTGAACTAGATGGGCCTTTGGCCTGATCCAGTCCAAAGGCTCTTCTTATGTTCTTATGGGAGTAAGTACTATTGAACACAATGGGGCTAACTTCTGAGTAGACATGCTTAGGATTATATTGGAAAGCCGTTAAAACAAAATAATGGCATCTTCCATATATTTGCATATTTTGTGTATATTTGTTAAGTGCAATTTAACTTATGATGCACAATACTAACTGCTACTAATAACATAATATTTAAAATTTATTTAGCATTTTATGTCTAGAAAGATATGTGTTTACAAATAAAATTCTAAAACACTGCAAATACAAATGATCTGAGTCATGCCTATACTTCCAACTGAGTGCTTCAAACAAGATGAAAAAGGAATAGTCTTTAATTATACAGAATACGCATACACCATTTTTCATTGTTTAGGCTATTAACTGCCAGTCAAATTAATAACAGCAATTTGCATTAATTTTCCTAGTGCAGCTGTTTACAGAATATCTTGGGCAGGCTCATTTCAATAGACATGTAATAATCCACTCATCAGTAAATGAGATCTGTTTCTTTTATTGTATATCAGAGCTCAAGATGACATATTACTTTGTGTGCAGTGTTGGGGCGGAGATGGAATGGAATAGAGATAATAATTAACTCAGCTGATCTGAGATAATCTAGTCAAAACTCTCTTGTAAAAAAGAGTATTGTTCTTTATAGATAGAGGTTGTACTAATAAACTCACAGCCTATTCCTATGGGTATTTTACAATGGTGGATTTTCAGACAGAGGTACTCTTTCTAGCGGATGTTCCTCTTTTATTTAGCGGGGGAAGGGTAAATGGCCCTCCTCACCCAGCAATGTCTGTTATAGTGGCTTCTGCTGGTGTCCTTTTGCATTTTAGATTGTGAGCCCTTTTGGTACAGGGACCCATTAGCCATTAATTTTTTTCATTTTCTTTGTAAACCGCTTTGTGAACTTTTTAGTTGAAGAGTAGTATACAGACAGACAGATCTGCTAGCACAAAAGGCCTAGAAATTGCAGAAATGCTGTGCTGCCATCATTCACAGAATTGGCCAAAGGCTCTGCACATTCTCCAGAATTACCCAGATTTATTGGATTTACAATATACTGCATCTTTCCAGTGCTAATGCAAATGCCCAAGGTAGCTTACAAAGCTTTTATCTTCCCAACAACCCTGTGATGCAGCTGAGACGAGTGAGTGAATGTGCCCGAGATCACCCAGGAAGCTTCATGGCCAAAGAGGGATATAAGCCTGGATCTTCCAAGTCTCAGTCCAACTCCCTAACCATGGCACATCTTAGGATCTCTAGATTTCTGAGACGCTGTGCTATGGCACACAGAGGGTGTGGTTCATAGAGATATGGCAGTGGCAAAGATGGACCTGTAGGGGGAAAGTCTCCACTACAAAACTGCATGCTGGATCCTATTCCCTATTTTCCAGTCTTCCCCACACTTTCCTCACATCGGACTTAAGCCAGCTACCAGTGACTTTAACCAACATGGATAGGCAGCCAGAAGGCCTACACAGAGGTAGGTTTTTAAAAGTACATAACCTTTGTCTGACCTTATGGTTGTCCAACTCTCCCACCACTAGATGCATTATGCACTCTTGTCAGCACAGCCTCATCGCATACAATAAGCAGAGAGTAGGCTTAGACTGTTAAAGCCCTATTATCTTGTTCATTCTCTTACTCAATATGTGAGGATCATGAAAAGCTCATCTCTCCCAGACTATCATAGCTGCTGTCCAATTAGTCAATATGAAGCCACTGAATTTGAATGTATAACTGGTTATAAACTTGGAGTATGTGCATTACGTTTGCTTTCATGAAAGAGTTAAGCATCTGCTTAATTCTTTAACTTGAACTATGTACACTCTTATTTTGCTTATGTTTGGCAGCACTGGGTTCATTACATACAAGTAGAATGCAAATCATAAATGGTTCCTATAAGTTTAATTCAAATACAGTGGCACCTTGTAAGACGTACATAATTCATTCCGGAAGCATGTTTGTCTTTCAAAGCGTTCTTTATACAAAGTGGATTTTCCCATAGGAAATAATGGGAACTCAGACAATTGGTTCCACAACCCAAAAATATTCATATAAAAATATTAACTTTATGTAAAAATGATGACAAAACACCATAATCAAATTCAAAATACCGTAATAAAAACAGAGAACACAATTACTGTAATACTAATTAAAAACATTGTAACAGTGTTTACTGTAACAGTGTTTACTGAACAGTAAAACAGAAAAGAAACCCTTTATGGCCAAGTATGACTAATTTTCACTAAAAGAATCCCTGGTGTCTTTTTGAGCAACTTTAACAAGGAAGCTTCTAATGACACTTGCTTTTGTCTCCTTTTGATGATTTCATGGAAATGTGACATTGCATTGTCATTCAACAGATTCATCGCTTTACTGCTACAAGCCTTATTTGGGTGGTGATTTTCTACAAAGTTTTACACAATTTCCCAATGTTTACAAATGTCCTTAATCTCATTTGATGTGAGGAGGAAATGCCTCCTTATTCTATTCCTCCTCTGCAGATGAGATCTCCTCCATAACCTCTTGCTTTTGCTCACAATGCAGATCCATCAATTTGTTCATTTTTGTTGTAAAACTGTCTTACTAGGCAGAATTCCTTAGAAATTTTAGTTTGTCTTACAAAGTGCTCTTCTTACAAAGTACCACTGTAGTTGACTATGTAAGAACATAAGAAAAGCCTCCACTGGATCAGGCCAAAGGCCCATCTAGTCCAGCTTCCTATATCACACAGCTGGCCACAGATGCCTCAGGGAGTACATATGATACCTGCATCCAGGTGTCCCCCCTGCATCTGGCATTTTGAGGTTGTCTACCTCTACATACCCTTCATGGCTTAATGGCTTCATGACACCCATGATGGTCCTTTTCTATAGGACTTTGTCAAATCCCTTCTTACAGACACTGAGGCTAGATGTCATCACCGCATTCTGTGGAGGGAGTTCCACAGAGCAACTACATACTGGGTGAAGGAACATTTCCTTTTGTCTGACCTAATCCTCCCAACATTCAGTTTTAATGAACGTCCCCTAGTTCTGGTGTTCTGTGAAAGGGAAAAGAGCATTTCTCTTTCCACTCTATCCATCCCTTGCATAATTTTGTATGTCTCAATCATGTCCCCCCTCAAGCACCTCTTTTCTAGAATGAAAAGCCCTAAACACTGTAGCCTTTTCTCATATGGAAAGTGTCCCAAACTATCAATCATTTTAGTTGATCTCCTCTGAACCTTTTCCATGTCCTATATATCCTTTTTGAGATGTGGCAACCAGAACTGGACAAAGTTGTCCAAATATGGCCTCACCATTGATTTGTACAATGGCATCATAATTTTTGACTCTCTTCATGTGTGTGCACACATGTGGGTATGTGTGTGAGAGAGAGGGGGGTGTTTTATTCCTGCTGAGCGCCACAGGCATAAAATCATGTTTATTACCTATATGAAAGCGATTACACTTGATAAAAATACTTTAAAATAGACCTAAATATTAACTGGGAATTTAAGAACCATAACACCTTTATAGCACTTCTTTCACCTCTCCTTTATTAGGATAACATCATCATCCATGAAAAAATAAAACTGTTTTAGTCTGCCTTAATATATTTTATAAAATGTGTTTTATCTCTTTGAGGGAATTGTTGCTCATGCAAAGTATTAAATCCTTTCTTCTGTCAGTCTCCCATTGATGTCTCTGCACACAAAAAGAATCTTGGCCCTTCTGGCAATACAAATACTATCATTAATATGCACACACAAAACCACATGCATTATCATGAATAAATACAATATTTGAATAAATACAAGAATAAATACAAGCCCTCCAGTTTGAAGGGCTTTTAATTGGAAATAGGTTCTACTGAAATAACTGAGTGGCTTGCTGTAGCATTCCAAGATTTCTTTGAAAGTATTCTTTGGATCAGTGTTCAAATTTTACATAGATTAAAGCATTTTTAAAACTAAGTGATTAAGGGAGCAATCCAGATACTCTCTTTGTGTCACTGTGAGGACCTAAGTCAGTTGGCCTTTGCCGGCTGAGCAAGGGTTGGTGCATTGGCTTTCCTTAGCTTCTGCAGCGATCCTTCTGCAATGATCCTTGACGGTGGGAGGAGGGGGGAGAAAGGACAGGGAGGCAAGAGGGGGATATTCTGGGATGGGGCAGGCAGAGTGTGAGAGAGAGGAGAGCATGGGGATGGGGCCAGGATCAGACTTGGGCCATATCGCTGCTCTTGTCCTCCTTGGGCTACCTCCAGAAGTACCTCAGCAGAATCTGAGGAGACCCATAGAGGTTGCTGCAGCCGTACCTTGGGGTAGGAGAGAAACCTCCACTCCCCAGAGTAAGGCAGTGGCAGCGGCCTCTCAACTTGAGATGGATGCACTGCAAGCTCCAGTGCAAGTCTGAATTGCGTAGAAATGCATGTTCCATTCCATCTTCTCAACTGTACAAAATTGACCATAATAGCACAGAATTCTTTTATAATTTATTCAGTCAGTAATACAAACTTGACAGAAGAGTAGTAATGAAAACTTATGCAGGTTGACTCAGATGTGCAGTCCACTTAATTTATGGGACTTACACCAGGAATGGGCCCGGCCTGGCCCAAGATCCGGTTCGCCAGAAGTGGGAGGGGCCAGGCCGGGTCAGGGGGCGGGGCCTGGGTCAGAGGGCAGGGAGGGTCAGGGGCGGGGCTGTGGGTGTTGATGGGCGGGGCAAGGGGCGGGCCAAGATTGGCGCTTCCGCAGTGCCTGCCCTGAAGCTGGCTGACCAGCTTCAGAGCAGGCACTGCACTTGCGCCAATTTCCACAGCTTCAGAACAGGCAGCTTCAGAACAGGCAGGCTGGCAGCTTCAGAACAGGCACTGTGCAAACGTCAGCGTTGACGCTTCCGCAGTGCCTGCCCTGAAGCTGGCGGGCAGCTTCAGACCAGGTACTGCGCAAGCGTCAGCGTTGACGCTTCCGCAGTGCACCGAAAACAAAGATGGCGGCCGGCCCGAACCGGTCTGCCCTGTTTTTGGCTTTCCCTGCCACTGGCGGTTCGCCAGTGGCAGGGAATTGGGAAGATCCGGTTTGGGCGAGTAGGCCAAAACCGGCATCTGCCCACCACTGACTTACACCTAGATAAATGCATATAATATTGCAGCCTATAGCATTGTATTTAAGACAATAGAAGTGGCAGAAAACATGTTTCTAAAAATGTCAGCCATTCTGTGATGACAGTACTGCTCTCAGTAATTTCTCAGACAGTTCACAGCTGTTAACTGTATACTTACAGTTCTTGTCTAAGCCTTCTGATTTTTGCTTTGGCATCTGCTAGTTCCACTGACAAGTGCTGCCTGCTTTCAGTGCGTTTCATGCCTGGGGAGCCACAAGGTGATTGTGCTGCTGATGCATGAGGTAGAAAATGAAGAGAATCTCGTTCTTCAGAGAGTTCTACAATAGTCTAGGATATAATATAAAATCTTTCAAACACATGCATATGAGTAGGAAAATACTAGTTTTTATAAGTAATAACATAAAGCCATTAAGAAGAAAATTGTTTTCCAGCACACTGTGTTCAGTAAGCCTATCTTTTGCACCAGAAACAGCACATTTCTCCCCTACCAAAGTAGCAATGTCCTACTTGTCACCACTAGCATCCTGCTTGGGGGATTGTGGAAGTTTCCTTTGAGAGAGAAAACACTCATTTTCTTATCTAGTGGTAAGATTCTGCAGAATAGGACAGGTCTATTTGGATTTATGTTAGCACCAGCTACTGTAACCAAACATACCCCCTTCCTAGAGCAGATCCACCCCATGTCCCACACTATCACTTGTTGCGCCCTCTCTGTGCCCTCTATGTCTGCATCAATTTTCCTGCCTTGGAAGATCCCAAAGGGACCATGGGTGCAATGTGGCGCAGGAAGCTGCAACCTTCCCAATGGTACTCCAGTGGCATGCATCTCTGTGTGCTGTAGGGGTTCCATTTGCAACTGCTGTAAAGTGGTTAATTGAGCTATCAATATTTATACATCCCTTTTCAACTAAAAAGTTCAACTAAAAAGTTCACAAAGCAGTTTATAAAGAAAATAAAAAATTAATGCTGGAACACACTTTCCATCAGTGTTAGAGTGCTGTAATATAGACTCAAAAAAGTAATAGAATCCTAGCAGTTAAGAATAATTCAGCCAAAAGTTTGTGTATGTGCTTATGTGTGTGCGCACGCACATGATCCCATCATTTTCAAGTGTGCTCTTTATAACTTCTAAAGGTCACTTAGCAGAAAAGATTTTCAAAATAGAGCTATATAGCTAAGGTTCTAAATCTATTTTAATCATCTTAAACAATGATCAGTTAATACCAGCTTTGTCAAACCCTTCAATTGATGGTAGTGAGAAGTGCACAATGGGTTATTGAAATTAGTTTAGCTGGATAGCAAGCATAAATAATTTTAGTAGTTTATAATATCCAATAGTGTTTTCAGTACCTTATAATATGAACATAGTAAGCACAGCTCTTGATGAAAAAGGGGTTATGTCAGGAAAATGATGTCGTGAGAAGGTTAAACACTCCTCATCAGGCTTTCATGATCAGAGTTCAGTTGTTTATAACTAGAAGATTTTGAGGTTCTAGACTATGTTCCATACAAATCTGATCACCATGACATTCCTTTCAAAATGTAGTGGTGGGAGAGAAATTGCAAAGTTTTTTCCAATTTAGGAGGAGGTGGACTACAGCAAAGGCCTGGAGGATATATCAATGGGCTGAAAAAACATTATTAATAGAAAGCTTGCAAGAAATCAGAAAGAATTAGCAAAGTTGGATCGTTATCATTGTTTAAATGTTACATTTTAACCTCAGCAATAAGATGAATAAGGAGTACTGGGATAAAACAAATGCTCTAGTTACAGTTATTAATGAAAAGAGGGAAGAATGCAATAAAACTAGGCAAAAGAATAAGTTTGAGGAAATTTGGAAAGGAAGATAGTGCTCTCAGTGGAACCACTGGTGGTTATTAATCTATTGGAACATGTAATAATGGAGAATCAACAACATTTTAGAAAAAGGAGGAAATTTTGCTGTTATTGCCTTCTGAATGCCATTGGAAGATATCCTGGCCAGAATAGAGAGGCCAATTTGTACATTACCCAAGGAAACAGCAGAAGAGATTTGTAGGAAGTCAGAATATTAAGAAAAGCTCACACCCCGAGAACCATGGTGGGCTCCAGCAGGTTCGCACCTACTCTATAGAACCGGTTGTTAACGAGAGATAGGACATATAAAGCTTAAAAATAGCCATTTAAAAGTGGCTGCCAGATGGGCTTAGAGGAGGGAACTCGTTCAAGAGTGGTACAGTGGTACCACAGATGGCTATAGAGGAGGGAACTTGTTTAAGAGTGGTACAGAGGTACCTTAGTTTAACCTGGATTGCAAGTGTTTTGCAAGATGAGCAAAAATTTGCAAGATAAATAAAAACTTTAACTTGTTTAATGAGTGATGTCTTGCAATACAATTAGGGTAGTATTCCTGCATGCCTCAGCTCACTCTCCAGAAAGCACCAAGACTGCCCTGCCTTCTCTGCCCTTTTGCCTCAGAGTCTGCACCTTACATCCACTTTCAACTGTTCCCGAGACCCACTAGCAACCAGTGCCAGAGATCAGTATCACCTGCTCCACATGCCTCTCAAGGGAGCCGGCTGGGGGCACATGTTCACCTGGAGCAACTGCAGGGCAGGCAGCTTCAGGACCTGGGAGAGTGTTCTGCAAGACATGCAGGGTTCTTGGGCAGCCACCTCCGCTGCCTGGAGAGATTGCAGGGCAGGCAGCTTGGTCGGGAGGCCTGGTGGGGAGCACCCTGCGAACCACACAGGGCTCTTGGGCAGCCACCTCTGTTGCCCAGAGACTGCAGGGCAGGTGGCTTGGCGGAGGGATCTGGGGGTATGGAAGGTGTGGGGGGCAGTATGTTTGAGATCTGTGTGTGAGAGAGTGGAAGTTTTCTATGTGTGGGGTGTGTGTGCTTTGTGTGAGATCTGTGTGTGATAGTGCGAAAGTTGTCTGTTGTGTGAGTAGTGAGAATGTGGAAGGTGTATTTATATTTTTATATAAATAAAAGCTGGGTTGTGAAATGAAGTTTCCATTATTTCTTATGGGAAATGAATTTCCAAATGAATTATGCTTGTAAACCAAGGTACCACTGTACAATACAGTCTACAAAAATATGCAAATTCATCAATTTCCAAAATTCAGGGTTTTAAATAGTTTACTCTCTTGAGCTCTTGCCCCTCTTGCGCTCTCAAACCTCATTTTGTTACTTATTAAATAATCTCATACAACAGAACTGAGAAACTGATGACATGCATATACCTCAGAATGCTCATCTCGCTCATCTATAAGTCTTTTTAAATGTGATGCCATGTTTTTAAGGAGAGGCTCAATATATTCTTGTGACAAAGCACTGTCATCCATCCATTGGAGATCAAATACATTTTCCTGATTGTGAGTTACCTACAAAAAATAAAATAAGAGTGAAGTGAAATTCTGTGATTTAATTAATAAATTTTAACCCACCTTTCTTTTACATTAGTGAATGCCCAAGGTGGCCAACATCATTCACAAAAACAGAACCACACATAATAAATTATTTCACAATAAAAAACCAACGACATAAGACCACATGCATCAGCAATAAAACAGCATTGAGTAACAATTTAAAAAACACCAACATAAAACAATTAATCCTTGAAAATACTGGTAGAACCCCTAAGGTAATACAGTATTAAAGATTAATAGTACAGATTAAAAGATATAATAAAGTCCAGTGCAAAAACTGCTTAAGAACCAAGGGGCATAAAATAACAGTAAACAACATTCTTCCCACCCAGCCTACATATCCAAAAGCTAACCAAGACAAAAAAGTTTCCAATTCTCATCAGAACACATCAAAGAAGAAAGCAATTCCCAGATCCTCAAAGAGAAAATTCCACAACTGCTTTGCCCCTTACAAGAAGGCCTTCTTGTTGCTGACTCAACCCCTGCAAACTTCTATCAGGGTAGTATTTGAAGAATAGTCCCCTCATTTGAGCAAGGAAATACCCCCTTCCTCTGGTGGACGTCCGACTACGGGAGAAAGGCTTCCTCACCAAGTAGCTTTCAGTGCTTTTCTATCACTACTTTTGCTGATGTACTGCTACATCTTCAGTCCTTTTTTATTCTCACCTCCCACTATGCCAAATCACAAGGGGAGGCAGTGATGCTGTTGACTGAAGTGATTCTGTTGGTGTTGATGGCATTTTGGAAGGCAGCATACTCAGGGAAATACCCCCTTCTCCAGTAACATGTCAAAATAATTAAATACACAAGTGACTAGCGGAATTTACCTGCCATTGTAGGAGTGGAATTTCAAGAATTGTACACCTCATGCATGGCTGGGCACCAACAGGCACTGGTGGGCACCAGCAGACACCAGAAAGAATCAGGGGCCAGTGGAAGGCACCAGCAGGGACTGGATGTATTGGTGAGTGAGTCAGTCTGTCTTCAATTTTATATATGCATTATTTATTTATAAGATACAAAAAGTACTAACCGAGTGTGATCTATGCATAACTAGGTTATGTATCTAAATTTATCTATATTAGATGATGTCCACTTTAAGTGAGATCCTTTATTATCTTCCATATTTCAAATTTCATATATTTCACCTGCAAGATCAGAGGTCTCCAAACCCAGGCCTGGGGCCGAATTCACATTCCAAATTTGAACCAATTTACACAAATTTACATATAAGAATGTATTGGAGTGGATTACAAGGCTTGCTTAAGGGCCAGATACAGGGGTTTTCCTGGGGGCCACACTGAGGCTCACCAAGGGCCATTTCTGGCCCCCGGGACAGGGTTTGGAGACCCCTGTTCTAAACAAAGGATGTTCAAAATGTTTAGCTGCTATCAGAGTTCTTTGAAGAAGATTTTATCATAATATAGAATACATACCTCTTGTATATGGGCAGCAACTGCTGCTCTTGTATCAAAGTCTAAACTTTGGATTCTTTCAATAAGTTCTTCTTTCTTCTGACACTAAAAAGGACAATATTAACCAAAAATTACACAAGAGTTGGTTTAACTGAATAGATCCAATATCCTTCAGATTTTCTCAACCATGTATTGCAATATAGTTAAGGTTTCCAGAAACAAATACAGTAACAGAATGTGAAAGGCAACCTGCCAGTTGTGTCACATACTTGATAATTATTGGTAATTGTACTTTTTTGTTTTGATATAAAAGCAGCAAGCACGACAGTTCCACCTACCACAGCATTGGCATCCATCAGTCTCAAAAGACTATGATATTGTGCTCGACGCTGTATGCGAAGCACGAAGGCCTGGGTAGATTGATATGGAGGACGGGCTGTTACCCAAGCAGCAAATCCCCCCTCCACGCCACTGGGTACCATTGTAGTCCAATGGAATGGCAGAGCCGATACAATTGGTTCCAGCTGCGTTGCAGAGCTGGGCTAAGGAGAGGAGCTCACCCTGTCTTGTGGGGACCCAGATCTCGAAACCTGGCCTTCTGGTTAACAGGCACAGTGTCTTAACCATTTGCGCCACCCACAGCCCATTCTACCTACACACCTTAGACATGACTAAGAAATTTCAAGATCCTGCCAAACATAATCCTCTGCTAATCTGAGATAGTGGCATATAGGTGAGAGACATCATTCGTATGGTAAAGGGATATGGTACAAGGGTGGAACTAAATGGAGAGACAATAAGACTTTTTTAAAATTTTGATAAATTTTTTCCAACCCCTATCCTGGCAGCATTATATGACTTGTCAGGCAGGGACCACATTAAGACTTGGAAAATCCTGTGAGATTTGGCATTGAGACCAAACTGAAGGAGATGACTGGATGCAGGAAAGGTGGGATATAAATCTTTTTAATTAAGCAAGCAAGCAAATAAATAGGCAGTAAAGGCATGGCATAGAGTTGGGGGCCTGCCTCTTGGGCGGCATGGTTTTTTCAAACTCCATAGGTTGAAGCACAGAGCTTTTTTCTTGGGCTACTCAGTACCAACACCTTTCCCCCGCCACCCAATAATTAGCATGAATCCCCATATGACTAATAAATAGTTATATGAGGATGAGTAGTTACACTACTATGGTAAATACTGGAACCTTTTTCCCCAGGAAAAAAATGTGTGGGAAGGACAATTGAGAACTGGTAAAGAGGTTGGTTTGTCTTTTTTTTCCTCATCATTGATTGGTTTGTGAGGAATGAGGTAGGAGATTCTTGGTGCCAGCACTCCTTGTCTGCCCTTTTCGGGGTGGGGAACACAAGGGGCCCTTCACTCTCAAAAAAGGCTGCTTCTCCTTCTCTCCTTATTTAGCAAGTGCGGCAATGGGCTTCTTGTCAGCCACGCTACCTCTCTCCCGTCCAAAAATTTTTATCAAGAACAAGATCTTTACATAAGCACCCCAGGCACACTTGTAAAAGCCTGGCAAAAGTGACCTATGGCCTTGCAACTGAACTATAATCCCTCCCCTAAGAAAATCTTCTGCTTATATATTAACTGGGATGTAAACTTACATAACAGACTGTGTTTAGACCATATACATCAAATATAGATAACTAGCAAAATGTACAGCATTGTGGGAATAAAATTCCCCGTGCACCATCAGCCCTGAGTGCCATCCCTCCAGTGCTAAGGTTTGTGAGGCCTGAAAGCCTGAACCAAAGAAATTTAGTTAGCTGCAGATTACTGAGCGCTAAATGCAGCCACCTGGACATGCAGTAGTCATAGGACTAAGTCATATGACAAGGCAGCTGAACTGAGTCAGCAATTAGCATTCTGATTGGTGTAAAAACTGTATATAAACAATTAATGCTGACCAGGCTGTGTGGGTTGTTGTAGTGGAAGGAGTTGTGGTGTGTGTTTTGGTGCTGGTGTGGAAGAAGATAATAAATCTGTGCTAGACTGAACTTTTGTCTCACGGCTTCTTATCTTGGCTGGACACAAGACAGGTAAGAAAAGCTTCTGGAAGGCGCTATACAAAAAAGGCTCTCCACGTTCCTTTTTGGTGGAGAACACAACACATCCCCCCAGTGGAACAAGTCCCCCATGGGGACTACCCCCCCCATGTGCGATATCCCCCCACATGCCCCATCCCCCCAGCGCACAAGTCACCAAAGTGGCTGGATGTTGTCGGTCTTCTATGTTAAGTATAGGACAAAAACACATTGCATCCCTTTTACCCCCTTAAGAGTTAAATTTCTCAAAATTATTTCTTGGTCGGTGCTCATATTATAGAAGGAACACCCTCCTGAACTTTCATGCTTCTAAGTCCAGGGGTTGAAACAGGGCACTGATCAGTCAGCAATTCTTCAATGTAAAGTATAAGGATGAAAATGCACTGTGTCCCTTTTCATTCCCTACCAGTTGGAATTTCCAAAAATCAGTTCTTAATGGGTACAGAAGGAACACCCCAATTTTCACACTTCTAGGTCCAGCGTTTTTGGTTGGGCATTGATGAGTGAGTGAGTTTTCAGTTTTATACATATACTATTGAAAAGCATTGATGAGTGAGTGAGTTTTCAGTTTTATACCTGTGTTGTGGGAGAAAAATTCGCCCATATCCCCCGGTGATGCGGGTAAGGGGGTGTGATGTGCGTAGACCCTGCAGAATTCTCCCCAAGGATGGCATCCTCAACGAAATTACGCCAAGGCGACACTGGAGGAATGACTAATACAACGCTTTTACTTTCTTCCCCATGGGAGGCTCCATCCATAGTTATAAAATAGTTATCTTCCAAACAATACCGCAAATAGTCCTCAATCCTCACCCGGGCAAGGTAAGTATTTCCCTTCTCCAGCGAAACTCTCTAACTCCCAGGTAACATCCCAGGTAAGTATAACAGTAACACCAAGCATTCGACAACTTGCTAACGTCCAACCACCCACCCCCTCTTCCCGCTCTTTTCCCTTTTTATATCATTTCCAAGGTCCCTGCATTTCCACCCCCTTGGCAGCTTCCACCCCTCCTGCCTTGGCGGGGGTGGGACCTTGCTCCACCAAGCACGGCCATGTTCAAGTCCAGGCCTCCTTAGGCTGAACCCTCCCAGACTTCTTCAGGGGTGAGTGTCTCCGCATACACCACCTCCACCTCCCGCTCTCTCCATTCTCGCTCCTGTGGGGGAGTGCGAGGGGTCAAATACCGAGTGGCTGCCCCACAGTGGCACTCTGGATCCCCCTCCTCTCTGGAGAAGTCCAGCCACATCATGTCCTCCTCTAGTTCTACTTGGGGGGTCAGCTTCCTCGCACCACACCCCCCTCTGCGCGACAACCCCCTCTGCGCGACAACCCCCATGTGCAACCACCACCCATGCACAACCACCACCCACGCGCAACATCTCCCCATGCGCATCATCCCCCCATGCGTAACAATCCCCCAATATGCATCAACCCCCATGTGCATCATCTCCCCATGCACAACATCCACCATGCACAGCATCCTCCTTCGTGCAACCCATCCCTCCAAACAACATCCCCCACACTGCACCGGGCACCAAGCACCAAACTGGCTCGATGTTGGTCAGTCTTCCATGTTACGTATAGGACAAAAATACGTTGCACCCCTTTTCAGCCCCTTAAGGGTTAAATTTCTCCACATTGGTTCTTGGTGGGTGTTCATGTCACAGAAAGAACTCCCTCCCCGAATTTAATGGTTCTAGGTCCAGGGGTTGGGGCAGAGCATCCCTCAGTCATCGATTCATCAATGCAAAGTATAGGGAGGAAAACGCATTGTGCCGCTTCTCACCCCCTTCTAGTTGGAATTTCCAAAAACCGATACTTAGTGCACCCCTCCGTCACGGAAGGAACACCCACCCCAAATTTCATGCTTCTAGGTCCAGCAGTTTTGGCAGGGCATTGATGAGTGAGTGAGTGAGTCAGTCAGTGACTTTTTTCTTTTATATATATAGAAGAATATATAGAAAAGATGAACAGCTAATTATGAACAGCTAATAATTAACATCCAATTAATACAGGCCATTAATGGCAGCAGATATATCAATCCACTGCTGTAAATGGGCTTGCAACAGTTCAAGCTGTCACAAAAAGCCACTGATGGAAATTACTAGTGGTGCCACATGCATCATGGATTCACCCAAATGCTCATCAACAGGTGCTTGAAGTTCAGAATATCAAGAGAAATATGAGTACACTTACCTGAACTGCACAGCCAAGCAAGAGCAGAAGTAGCTTTTTTATTTCTTCAGTGCCTTGTTCTGAAAATATTTTAAAATATTTTTAAAACACTGTGTTTGCATACTTTTAAGAGTATTTAACATATTTTGATCTTCCATGTATTTTATAAGTTCCTGTTACCAATTACCAGATCATGCTGGGTTTTATAAATGGTAATTACTAGAGGCTACAGGATGCTGCACAAAGAACTGTAACCTTGCTTCCAGAGAACAGTAATGCATGTGGTCTTGTGTTGCACTCAGCTCCTTTTCCAAAGAATTATGAATTAATAGAATCTAATTCACACCGTTTCCAGCCTATTTTGGTCTCCAAAGTTGGCCTGAACATTAGGTTTGCTAGCATTTTACAGTCATATAAAAAAAAAAGCAGGCCTCCATCAGTCTTGAAAGACTATGGTATCGTGCTTTGCGCTGCATATGCTGCATGCGAAGCACGAAAGCCTGGGTTAGATTATGGAGGATAGGCTGTTACCCAAGCAGCAAATCCCCCCTCTCCATGCCACTGAATTAGTCCAATGGCAAGGCAGAGCCGATACGATTGGATCCAGCTGGCGTCACAGAGCTGGGCTAAGGACAGGAACTCTCCCTGTCTTGTGGGGCCGACCCGGGTCTCGAACCCTGGCCTGCTGGTTAACAGGCACAGCGTCTTAACTGCTTGCACCACCCTAAATACAATCATAAATACAATCTTGGGCTGGCCGGGCAGGAGTGTAGCCTGCCTCCCATGAAAGTGCAAAGGTATTGTAGTCTTACTAGGTGAGAGGAGAAGTACAAGGCAGCAGCAACAGCTTCCTCAGGACCGGGGAGGGAGGCAAGGGCAGAGCAGGGCAGCACTGTGGCCAGATCCCCTGGCCTTATGGAGGTTGGATGGGGAGGCTGGGAGGGACCGAAGGCAGGGTGCCTAGGTCCTCTTGTAGGGCATCTCTAGGGGTGCCTCCATACACTGCACTCCCCTCCATGTCTAGCAGCAGCCCTGAATGAAGCTGGGCTGTGGCTGTGGTGCCTCCTTGCCTCTCCTCTCCTCTCCTCAGCCAAAAGCATGAGAGGAGACACTGCAGCCCAGCTGATCACAGAGGAGTGCCTGCCTTCAGGGCTTTCACCAGAGCTACTGCCCCATGCCTCCCTCCCTGGTTCTAAGGGAGCTGCTGCTGCCACTGCCTTGTTCCCCTCCTCCCAAGGAGACCCACTTCTTGCCGTGTAAAGCTACAATCCCTCTGTATTTCCATGGGAGGCAGCCTGGACTCCTGCCCTGCCAGGCCAAGATTACCATATTTACTATCCATCAATGCACAGGCCTTTTTCAGTCTATTTAGGTCTCCAAAACTGGCCTGTGCATTTGCTTCGCTGGCACGTTACAATTGCGTACATATGGTAGTTTCTTCTTCCTCCAATATAGAGAAACTGGTATGTGAACCAGGTATGTGAACTAGTATTTGGGTAACCTCTGAACCCAGCTGCTTCCTTCACAAACGCCCACCATGCAAAATGAAAGGACAAGTCTCTTTGGCTTCTGGCTTTTTCATTGTGGAGGGCTCTTCTACAACTCCTAATTGGAGGCATTTGGCTTCCATCAAAGGTTCTAATCCACCACTATGAACTGAAGTCCAATGGTGTATGCCAACTTTAGCAGCAGGAGTCCCTTTATGTGAATGCATGTGCCTGCAGCTAACTACTTCCCTTCACCAAATCTGAACAGAAGACAAACAAGAGTACCAACATGCCACCATTACAGCAACAGCAAAGTAATCATGTCTGCTGTAACACTGCTTCCTCTACAAGTGTTTTCTGATTTGAGAAGCAGTTAGCAGCAGCACTTCTTCTGTCTTTTATCAGTACAATTTGAAATTTCCAAATGATCCTCCACCCAACACTAAAAAGGTGGACATCATCTAGGAAATTTAAAATTCAGCTAGAAAGATAAAGGAAAGGCCACTACTACAGTATCTTCCTACTCCTTCCCCAAACTGCCTGGTAACTAATGAGGACGTTTACCAAGTGATGGAGAAGGGACAGAGTAGCAGAAGTCATCCAAGTCACTACACCAGGATTGAGCAGTGACCTCAACTTATACCTGACCTAGCCCTATCTATAATGCTCTCTCATCAGGTGCTCTCAAGTGCTACCAGAGATTGATTCCCTGTACCATTTGAACTGCTTGCTAGGGAGGAAATTCAAGACAGTTCCTAAATCCAGCTCATAATCCTGATCTAGGAAGCCAAGTGCCACCAGAATCAATTTAATTTTGTGGCTGATTTAAAGCTACCAAATCTGCTGTTTTCCCACAGTACCGGCAATTTTGTCACTAAGGTAGGCTACAACGTTTCCCCCCTAAAAATCTGCTTCTAGTGTACCCAAATCTACCTTTAACATACTACTTTTAGATTACTCCACATGTCTGGAAGGGATATGCATCATCGTACTGCACAGTGAGTAAAATTACTATACTTGGGCTGCAATCCTAAAGACACTTTCCTGAGAGTAAGGCCCATTGAAAACAATGGGGTTTACTTTTAAGTAGACATGGATAGGATTGTGCTCTTAGTTAACAAACACTGCTGGTCTATTAATATTGTTGGTCTATTTATTGTTGTGTATTATGTAGTTATTTATAAATAAAAAATGTTTAAAAAATACTGTTTGTTTATCTATACTTTAAGGAAGTTTTCTAACTTGGGATCAATGGGAAATTCTCCTTCACCAATGTGCCATACTTGTCAGGAACTAACTACCAGATGTATAACACCTGCACAACCACTTTCTACAAAGCACTACACTACCTAACTGGAATTAGAACTGAGAATAATATTTTACCGCTTGGAGAGACGCACTTTTTTCCCCAAAACAATGGGAAGAAATGTTGGTGCGTCTCTTAAAGTGATTGTCCTTTTAACACTCAATTATCCACTCTGCAGGATGCCTGCAGTTTGAAGAGAAATGTTTGCCTGGTTGCTATAGAAGTTAATCCCTGCCTGCATAGAAGTTAAATAGCCTTTTAACCCTATTAGTTCAGAATTTTAACCCTCTTAGTTCAGGTTTCTCTGGCTCTGAACAACCTTGAAAGCCCTTTAAAGTGTAGAAATTAAGTACAGGAAAAAAAGAGTATTTTTCCTTTATTTTAATGTGTCTCCCCTTCCCAGCCACCCACTGCACCCACTTGTCCCAGCCACCCCCACCAGTCACCCCTAAATGCTCCCCCCCAGAAACCCTCCACTTACTAGTTTCCCCTCCCTCCAATAATCCCCAGCAGCCATCCCCACATGCACACACTCCCCCTTCCCCAAGACAATGAAAATATATACATATATAATATGAAATATATATAATACACACACTCACACACACATATATGTGAGTATGTATTTTTATATGTATTATATATATATTATATACAATTTGTGTGTGTGTGTGTGTGTGTGTGTGTGTATCTCATAGAATCAAGATTGGCAGGCACCCAGGCTTAAGCCAATCCAGGATTGACTCGGCCTGCACAGTATCCATCTGTCCCCCTTTTCCAGGACATGTGCTCTTGTTCAGCCTTTGGGCACAATCCTTTCCAGGTCTACTCAGAAGTAAGTGGTATTTAATTCAGAGAAGCCACCAGGGAATCTATTCTTTTTTCAACCCCTATGTTTCAACCCTGGAGTTCATGACAGTGATGATGGCTCTAAATACAGTACATGGTACATTTATGGTACATGGTTAATTGTATTTCTATGGTTGAATGTTTACATCGTTGAATGTATTATTATTAAAGAATGTTAAAGAAGGTTCTTAATACCACTGTTGACTTTACATGGTTGAAATATTAATTCTGATACATTTTATTAAATATATTAGTACACCATTTGGTTCAGGATTTTTTTTTTGTTTTTCTCCTCTAAATTTTGGTGCGTCTCATGGTCTGGTGCGTCTCATGGCCGGGAAATACGGTAGTTTGCATACTGTCCATGTCTATCTGAAACTCTGAGGAGCTGCTATCACCCAGTATTGACAATAAACAAACAATAAAACAGGCTTCCGTCAGTCTTGGAAGACTATGGTATCGTGCTCAGCGCTGCATGCGAAGCACGAAAGCCTGGGTTAGATTGTTATGGAGGATAGGCTGTTACCCAAGCAGCAAATCCCCCTTCTCCACGCCACTGAATTAGTCCAATGGAAAGGCAGAGCCAATACGATTGGATCCAGCTGGCGTTGCAGAGCTGGGCTAAGGACAGGAGTTCACCCCGTCTTGTGGGGCCGACCCGGGTCTCGAACCCCGGCCTGCTAGTTAACAGGAATGGACCCATGGTAATGACACAGCAGAAATCAGCTTCATATAGTCTTGGAATCGGTATCACATTTGGGTTCAGGTGCTCAGCAAACCTTGCATTCATTATTTTTCTGGGGCTAACAGATTTTGGCTGCAATCCTAACCACACTTTCCTGGGAGTAAGTACTATTGAACACAATGGGTCTTACTTCTGAGTAGACATGCTTGGGATTGCAGTGTTAATCTCTTTCTGGTCTTTGCTTTAAATCTTCCCTCAGCCCTTAAATTTGTAGATCCTTTCTGAGTAACTGCAGATCTCTGAAGCATCCCGCAATTATTCTTTCTGTATAACAGTTATTTATAAATTTCTTTTACAAATTTTACTAAGTTTCTATTTTGGCAATAAACTCATCTTTGCATTGTCCTCTTTTGTTTCCTTTCTTTTTTGTATGTGCCAAAAATGAAACAATCAATACATAACCGATGTTTTAAAAAAGTATAGAATAGATTAAAAATCCATTACATGTAACAAAAACTAGGACAGCAGTAAAATTAATTATTTTAGAGGATTTATCTGACTCCAATTTTATCTGGCCCTTTACTGAATGGTTAATTCTTGTCTGAATTAACTCCCTATGAAACATTCAGGAATTTTTAAATTTGCCTGCTATATATTGAATAAGATACTTACCAGAAAAAGGGTTTTTACCAATTATTAAGACATTTGGCAAAGGCATCATAATCAACTGTTGCAAAGTCTCCTATAAAAACAAATAACATTTAAAAGAGGCATAGGAACATCTTCCATAAGTAACTAAAAAAGCAAATTTTGTAGACTTAATATATTCATTTACACTTACTTCTAACATCAAATATACTATAGTTCAAATCCAATACTATTAGAGGCCAAAATACTTGACTTAGGTTTTATACTTTTTTATACATACTTCTGAAGATTTAAAAATGCATAATGGGTAGTAATGCAACAAACATTTCTGATGTCAGTTGTTTTGGCTTGTGCAAATATCCCACAGGCAAGCAAAATGCTTCTTTCCATTCATTGAGGGATGGAACTTCAAGAAACAGAAATGCAACTTGGGATGCTGTCCTATGTTTTAAAAAATTTTTGTTTTTTTAAATTACAAATTATGCATGAACTCTAAGGCCCATATCCTAAAGTCAAAATAAGCCCTTTGCGTTGGAGCAGTTAAGGTGACTTTCCATAAGATAACGCTAGAGGGTGCCATAACTGCGTGGACCGGTAACTGCTCTGGATTTTGCCTTACGTCAGTTCTCTCTAATAACAGCTGAGCTACAATGGCTCATCGGCAAGGCAGAGAAATCCTTGGTACAGTTAGTGCAGTGGCTTTTTACATTTCACAGATTAAAAAATGAAAACAAAATAATCTTGGTTGAAAAAACTGCATTATTTTTTCAACTTACCCACAGTCAATTTTCACTACTCATACACTCCGTCCCCACAGATTTGCTTATCTGTAGGAATAAGAGTATAAATGCATGCCACCCTTTGCCTTTTCTAAGCTATAAATGGCATCCACAGTAGGCAGCAATCACTACCGGGCACCACCCAACAGTGTGTAGCAAGCACCTCCAAGCACCAGGAATCCCTACCAGGCACCACTGGGCAGCAAACACTACCAGGCACCAGTGGGCACTGGGTACCACCAGCAGCAGGCACCACCAGACAGCAGACATCCCTGCCAGGTTCCAGGCACTGGCAACAGTAGTCACCAGGAGGTGGTCACTGGCAGGCACTGGGTGACTGGCAGGCACCAGCAGCTAATGGCAGCCAGCGAGCACTGGGCATTAATGCGCACTGGGTGCAGCAGGACTGACAAGCACCGGGCACCACAAGGCACCACACATCCCTACTGGGCACTGAGCACCAGGCACAAGCAGGTGGCAGCAGGCACCAGGCATCACTGAGCACCAGGAATTGGGCACCACGAGACAGTGGGCTTCCCAGCAGAGCACCAGTCACCACCAAGCCCCAGTGGGCAGCAGGTACCACTATGCACTGGGCATCAGGCACCAAATTGGTCCTCAGTTGGTCCTTATATCACAGAAGAAAAATGCTCCGCAAATTTCATGCTTCTAGGTCCAAGGATTGGGGCTGGGTATTGATGAGTCAGCAATTCTTCACTGTTAAGTATGTTGATGTTACACATTGCACCCTTTTTCATCCCCTTCTGTTTGGAATTTCTAAAAGTTGGTTCTTAATGGGTGCCTACATCACGGAAGGAATACCCTCCCCAAATTTCACACTACTAAGTGGTGGTTTTGGATGGGTGTTGACGAGTTGGTCAGTGAGTCAGTTAATCAGTCCGTGACTCATCAATTTTATATAGATAAAAATTATAGATTTACCACAGTGAGCTGTATACAGTTGATCCATGCTTTCAGCATCAATTTTAAGGCATAATTTTTTGAGATATACACAAGTTTATATACAGTAATCCACTTGCACCAAGTATCTCTCCAAGTTGTTCAGGTGGTTTTAATTACAGCAACAATATACACACAGAAAACTGCTTTGCTGACCTGATAAAATCTGTGAAATAATATCCAAAGTCACCTTATCATACCAATGGCTTCCCATATTCTTAGGATTCCACCTAATTTTCTGTTTTGGTATCAGTCATGAAGGTACTACATTAACAAAGTGAAGCAGAGTTTCCTACCATGATCTCTGATCTTAATTCTTTAATTTTACAAAAGACATTTTAGATACTTCGAGACCAAATTCCCAGCACTGTACAGTAGTGCCTTGTAAGAGGAACATAATTTGTCCTAGAAGCATGTTTGTCTTACAAAGTGTTCTTCTTACAAAGCAAATTTTTCCATAGGAAATAATGGGAACTCAGACAATTGGTTCCACAACCCAAAAATATTCGTATAAAAATATTAAATGGATGTAAAAATTATGGCAAAACACTGTAATATAATTCAGACCACAATTACTGTATTATTAATTTAAAAAAACCACTGTAATAGTAAAACAGTAAACAGTAAACAGTAAAACAGTAAAATTGTATAGTAAAACAGAAACGAAAAACCTTTATGGTCAAGAGTCACTGATGTCTTCTTGAGCCATTTTATCAAGGAACCTTCTAATGACATTTGCTTTTGTCTCCTTTTGAGGATTTTACAGAAATTAATGACATTGGGTTGTCATTAAACATATACACCACTCACACAGCTACAGCCTTATTTAGATGGTGCTTTTCTACAAAATTTTGCACAATTTCCCAATGTTTGTAAATATCTTTAATCTCATTTGATGTGAGGGACTCCTCATCCTCCTCCTTCTCTGAAGATGAGATTCCTCCATAACCTCTTGCTCTTGTTCACAATGCAGATCCAACAATTTGTTTTACAAAAAATTTTCTTTGTAAAACTCTTTGCCAAACTCTGCCAAAACTGTTTGTCTTACAAGGCACAACTGTATATGGAAAACACAATTCTGTACTGAAAACAATAGAGCACTGGGAGCAAAACAGCACTATCTAGTGGTCATTCAAATTACATGTTTTTGTCAAAACTGACCAATCAGTGAGCCTCCCTATTGAAAAACAGACTTCTGGGTACATTTTATACCGATGAAAGAATGAAATGACAAAAAACAGGGTGGCAGAAAATGGGGGACACCTTTACTCCAATCACTCGTTCATCTATGTCAGGGGTATTTAAACATTTTGACTAAAGGGTCATATCAAATACCTAGCACAGTGTTGAGGGCTAAAAAAATATATAAAATTTAAGTAAATAGACAAGAGTTGGAATTTTCGAGGTTAATGAATAGATTAATGAATTAAATTAATTCATAGATTAATGAATAAATTGGATCATATTTCCAGGATGACTCAAGCACCAACACACAGCACAGAAATAAAGAACACATGATGAACCTAATTGAACCCCCACTGAACCCTCAATCATCACAGCTCCAATTGTGTTTGGTTGGTTAACTGGGTCAGAGACTCTTAGTGGTGCCCAAAGCTGACCATGGGCCTGTTAGAGGCTCACCACGGGCCACATATGGTCGCTGGACTGAGTGTTTGGAGACCCTTGATCTATGTATATAAAAATCTAACAAGCAACATAACCTATTCTTTTAACTGACACCTCTGATAGCTGTAGAGATACCAGTTGTATGAATTTTCCAGTTTTTTAAGTACCATGTTACACTTTTTAAAGTGTCATGTTTTAATTATATAAGATTTTATTCAGGACTCAGAATATGTTTTTTAAGAAAAATGTAAGCTATACCAGTTTACATATTCTATGATTAGTCTCACAGAAGATGCTCTATACTAACTATAATACTGACAGCTGTAATCAGAGAAAATCCTCAGTCTAGACAGCACCTAATTCTCTAAAGTTGGTGAATATTACCATAGAAACATCTGGAAACCTATCTCAACAGCTGCTATAAATGCTTTGGTAGCACTGAACTTTTTTTTCCTATAAAACAGGGATTTTGCAATATCCTCAGTACAAGTGTAAAATTTTATTCATGCAATGAATGATTAAAAAGAAAATAAAGGTTGTCCTATATATTCTGGGTTACACAGCCAAGGTTTTTAAGAGGATTAAACAAAACCTTAAATTATATAAATAATAAAATGAAATAACCTAGACTGGTACCTCATGTTTCTGAGGAAAGTGCATATTTTCTGTATTTGTAAGTTCACCTTTTCAGGTGTTTCTTTTAAAGTACCAAATCCAAGGTGTGATGTTTTTATAAATAGAGCTCCATCTGAAAAGCTTCGAAGTTCAACACAAAGGCTCTCTAGACTGCACTGGCGAACACTATACTATAATGTTGACTCAGAAAAAGACACGTCTACAGTCATACAGGCAGCATTTCCAGGGCATAATATCCAAATTGTAAACAATGGTGCCTTGGTTCATGAGGATAATTTGTTCTGAAAGCAGTCTTGTAATCAAAATGCTTGTAATCCAAAGCAGATTTTCTCATAGGAAATAATGGAAACTCAGACTATTGGTTCCACAATGCAAAAATACAGTGCTATCTTGCTTAACAAGTGTTTCACATAACAAGCAAAAATTTCCAAGAAATCTTGCTTCACATAACAAGTTCCACTTCACTTAACAAGCAAGTGCGCTATGGGCATGTGTGCTATGCAGCCCTGATGCTCCGCATGGAGGCTCTTTAAAAGGGCTGCTGGCAAGCCCTGCTGCCTCTAAATGCCCCCACTTGGGGGCAGTTGCCTGGAGGTGCCAGAGGCAGCTGCTCCTAACTGCCCCCAAGTGCCCCCACCGACCATCTTGAACCTCCAGCAGCAGCCCAGGTAAGCCTCCCAGGAAAGTGTCTTTGATTGCAGTCTCCTAACTATGTCTACTCAGAGGTAAGCCTCACTGTGTTAAATGGGGCTTACTCCCAGGAAAGTGTCTTTAGGACTGCAGCCTAAATAGACTTCATAGGATCATGCACATTGAATGCAATGTTTTGAATTCAGTTCCAGTATTTTGTCATCATTTTTACATCATATCTTTATATGAATATTTTGGGGGTTGTGGAACCAATCATATGAGTTTCCATTATTTTCTATGGAAAATCTGCTTCACTTAAAGAGCGTTTCACTTAAAGAGCATGCCTCCGGAACAAATTAAGCTCTTTATGTGAGGCACCACTGTATATAAAAATATTTACTGTATATAAAAATGATTACAAAACACTAATTGTTTAGAGCAGCATTGTAACACTGATAAGGCACACTTCCACACTGCCACACACAGATCCCACACACAAAACAACCCCCCCCCCACACACACACACACCTTTCACACTGCCAACACATACCTGGCTTGGGTTACTCCCCTCCCTCCATAAGCTTACTGGCCATGGAAGTCTGTCCCAAACTTTGCCCAAGGCCCCACTCTACCCAAGCTACCTTCCTCTGAGTTCCCTGGCCATGGAAGCCTGTTCCAAACTTCATCAGAAGTGCCCGTCTTCCAAGACAGTGCTCTTAAACCAAGTCAAATTTCTGAGAAAATTTTGCTCTTAATCCACGACACTCTTAATCCAAGACACTCTTAAACCAAGGTACCACTGGAGTACCACTGCAACACAAAAGAATGTACAAATGCCACACAGATGAAATTGTCAAACTAGGTCCAACCCACTGACTCCATAGTCGCAACATTCCTGACACGGAATTCAACAGAGCTTTCTTCCGCTTAATGATCTTGACTTTACAGGATGAGAAACTCACAGAAACTAAAAACACCCATCTGAGAAGCTGTAGCCCCTAAAACAATGCTACACAAGGTTTAAGCCAGTGGTTCTCAAGCATTTCAGCATGGATCCTCTTTTGAGAATAATAATTTTTCTGGGACACCCCCTCCAACCTTGGGACGAGTATAAGACTGGCCTCAGCATCTTAAATCAGTTCTAACCATTGATCCCAGCCTGGTGTTTTGTCTGCTGGTGTTACACCAGACTGTTCAGATATGCATCAACAATTTTGCTTGTGCAGATCTGAACATGGTTTGGGGCACAATGTTGGGAGGTTTAAGTCCTGTGCCCTAAGGAAAAGAGAGTTCACTTTGGACATGAAGGAGGGGTCAGGTCGAAGTTCCACCTTCTCTGAGTGGAAGACGCAGAGGTTGGGGTTAATGGAGAAGTATCCCAACTCAGAGACTTTCCTGGCTGAGGTGACTGCCACCAGGAAGAGAATCTTGAGGATTAGTTTCTTATCATAGAATCATAGAGTTGGAAGGGACCTAGTAGGTCATCTAGTCCAACCCCCTGCCTGCAGCAGGAAATCCCCCTAGCGCATCCCCGACAGGTGCTCGTCAAGCCTCTGCTTAAAGATCCCTAGTGAGGGAGAGTCCACCACCTCCCTTGGCAATCTGTTCCACTGCCAAACCGTCCTCACCATCAGGAATTTTTTCCGGATATCCAACTGGAATCTCCTCTCTTGCAGTTTGTACCCATTGGTTCTAGTTCTGCTTTCAGAAGCAACTATGAACAAATGAGCCCCTTCCTCCATATGACAGCCCTTCAGGTATCTGAAGAAGGCAATCATGTCTCCTCTCAGCCTCCTTTTCTCCAGGCTGAATATCCCAAGTTCCCCCAACCTTTCCTCGTAGGGCTTCCCTTCCATCCCACTGATCATTCTTGTTGATCTCCTCTGGACTTGCTCCAGTTTGGCTGCATCTTTCTTAAAGTGAGGTGCCCAGAACTGAACACAGTACTCAAGGTGAGGTCTCACCAATGCTGATAAAGAGGAACTAGAACTTCTCGTGACTTGGAAGCTATAAGTCCTCTTAATGCAGCCTAAAATGGCATTTGCTTTCTTTGCATACACATCACACTACTGGCTCATGTTCAGCTTGTGATCCACGGCTACTCCAAGATCCCGCTCACATGTTGTGCTGTCAAGCCAAGTATCCCCCATTTTATACCTGTATTTTTGGTTATTATTGTCAAGTGCAGAACTTTGCACTTCTCCCTGTTGAAATTCATTCTATTTGTTACAGCCCAGGATTCCAGTTTATCCAGATCCTCCTGGAGGTTTCTCCTGTCTTCTGTTGTGTTTGCTACTCCTCCCAGCTTGGTGTCATCTGCAAATTTGATCAGGCTCCCCCGTATCCCTTCCTCTAAGTCATTAATGAAAATGTTAAAGAGGACTGGGCCCAAGACAGAGCCTTGGGGTACCCCACTTGAAACCGACCTCCAGGTTGACACAGAACCATTTACTAAAACCCTTTGAGTGCGGCCATCAAGCCAGTTGCAGATCCACCTAACAATTGCCTCTTCAAGCCCATATTTTTCCAACTTCCCAATTAAAATGTCATGTGGGACCTTGTCAAATGCTTTGCTGAAGTCAAGATAAATGACATCCACAGCATTGCCATTGTCCAGTAAGCTTGTAACCCAATAAAAAAAGGAGATCAGATTTGTCTGGCAAGATTTATTCTTGGTAAATCCATGCTGGGTTGTTTTGATCACCGAGCACTTGTCTAGATGTGCACAAATTGTGTGTTTTATGATTTGCTCTAATATCTTGCCCGGGATTGAAGTCAAACTGACTGGTCTATAATTTCCTGGGACTTCTTTTTTCCCTTTCTTAAAGATTGGGACTACATTCGCCCTCTTCCACTCCAGTGCCACTTCTCCACTCCTCAAGGATTTCTCCTTAAGGGGGACTGTCGCCAGGGGCTCAAACAGGATTTATTTATTTATTTATTTATTTATTTATTTATTTATTTATTTATTTAAGCAATTTGTATCCTGCCTTTCTTCCCCCACAAGGGGGAACTCAAGGTGGCCAAACAACAATTAAAAAATAATAAAACACCACTAAAATTAGATACGGTAATAAATAGAGATTAAAACACATTAAAATGTAGTTAAAATACAATTAGATTAAAGCTAAAAACATAGACTAAAAACAATAAAACAAAAAAAGATAAAAACAAAAGCCCCTCAACCTCTGCCCCCATTAAAAAGCTTTTTTAAAATAAAAGGTTTTAAGGCTCCACCTGAAGCTCTGTATTGAGGGAGCTTTCCTCAGTTCTAAGGGGAGGGAGTTCCACAGCCGGGGTGCCACCAACGAGAAGGCCCTATCTCTGGCCGCCACACCTCTCACATCCCTTAGTGGCAGAGCAGTCAGTAGAGCCCCCTGAGATGACCTTAGGTGACAGGTCAGATTATAGGGAACAAGGCAGTCCCTCAGATACCCTGGACCTGAGCCGTTTAGGGCTTTAAAGGTCAGGACCAGAACTTTGAATTCAGCCCAGAAACGAATGGACAGCCAGTGTAGTCGCTGAAGCAGTGGTCCGACAGAATCAAACCGACGAGCCCCAGCAACCACACGGGCTGCCGCATTCTGGACTAGTTGAAGCTTCCAGACAGTCTTCAGAGGCAGCCCCACATAGAGCGCGTTACAGTAATCCAATCTTGATGTCACTAGGGTATGGGTCACCGTGGCCAGATCCGAGCGACTCAGGTATGGTTGCAGCTGGCGGATCAGCCGAAGCTGAGCAAAGGCTCCCCTGGCCACAGCCGCCACCTGGGACTCCAGGAGCAGCTGCGAATCCAGGAGAACCCCCAAGCTGCGAACCTGCTCCTTCAGAGGGAGTGCAACCCCATCCAGAACAGGATGCTATTCCAATACCCGAGTTGAGGACTTCCGGACCAGGAAAACCTCTGTCTTGTCAGGATTTCATCTCAGCTTGTTCACCCTCATCCAGTCCCCCACTGCCTCCAGGCAACGATTCAGGACTTCAACTGCCACCTTGGACTCAGGAGGAAAGGAGAGATAGAGCTGGGTGTCATCAGCATACTGATGACACCTCACTCCAAACCTCCGGATGACCTCTCCGGAGCTTGATGATGAGCTTCATGTAGATGTTAAATAGCATGGGGGAAAGAATGGAACCTTGTAGCACCCCACACCAAATCTCATTAGGGCCTGCAGTACCAGGCCTAAATCTCATGTAGGGAATCTGTGGATTGGGGGTTCAGGAGTGTCACCCCTTTTAGGAAAAACTTCACATGTGGGTGTGCTGAAATGGAGTGACCTTTCTTAGGGCCTAGGATGCTGCTCAAGGTGGAGACTTGATGTTTGAGAGTATTCATGCTCAGGCCCTTCTCCAATATGGAATGGAGGAATTCCTGCAGGAATTCAAGGACGTGCCTGATCCTTGGCTTGGAAGCATTGATCCCTTTTCCCCCGCACCAAGAGTAGAACTTTTTCCAAGTGTGGGCATAGATATGCTTGGTGGAGGTGCATCTGGATGCCATTAGGGTGTTGAGAACCCAGGCAGTGTATCTTTCCCTCTGCAGTGACTGCTGCTCAAATGCCATACAGTCAGTCAGTAAATGCCTGGATTCGGGTGAAGTAAAAGACCCCAACGCAGAAGATCTGGCCTGAGTGGTAGGGTCCAGTGAAGTTCCAAGGCCATGTTGATGACTGCTTGAAACCATGGTCAAAGGGCACAGAACACCGCCACGAGGAGGACCCCTGCTTTTATCCTCCATATCCGGTTGGGAGTGCCTTGCAGCAGTGGAAAGGGCAGGAATGCATACAGAAGACAGGCAGGCCAGGGAGGCTGGAGGGCGTCCATTCCCTCTACTGATGGGTCCCTCCCACCCAGTGTGGGAGTTGGGTGTTGCCCTGTATTGCGAAGAGGTCCATCGTGGAGAGGCCATCAAACAATCGGGCGGAAGGTCTCCGGGCTGAGACTCCATTCCCCTTCGTTGAGGCTTTGCTGACTGAGCCAGTCTGCTGTGAGGTTGCTTATGCCAACCAGATGTTCCGCCTTGATGGATGCCAGATGGCTCTTGGCTCACTGGAAGAGAAGGGCTGCCTCCCACATAAGAGATTTGGATCTTGTGCTCCGTTGTTGGTTTAGGTATGCCTTTGTTGTCATGCTGTCTATCTGGACCAACAAATGGGCTTGTTTGAGCTGATGAGCAAAGGATTGCAGCGCTAGATGCACAACCCGAAGTTTCAGCCAGTGTATTGAGTGCTGCAGCTCTTTTTGGGTCCACTGTCCATTGGTGAATGTCCCATTGTGGTGAGCCCCCCATCCGGTGAGACTGGCATCCGTTGTCAGAGTCACTCTGCCTGGGATCTCCATGCTGACTGCCTGTGAAAGGCAGATTGGGGAGAGCCACCAATCCAGGGAGGCAAGAAGGTCAAGGTGATCTGGGAGTGGGAGAACCAGGAAGGCTCTCTGCTCTGTTAGATGGGAGAATAATTCGAGGAATTCCTAGAGGACTTGAAGGTGGGATCAGGACCATTGGATCATGTCCTGGCAAGAGACCATCAACCCGAGAAGGGATGCCAGGTCCATCAGGTATGCAGAACTGGACCTCCTGATCTTGGTGAGAAGATCTCTCTCAGCTTGGTCTGTCTTTCTAGCGACAGAGTCCGTTTGAAAGCCTTGGAGGCCCAGATGCTCCAGTCTCTGAGTGGAAGTTAGGGAACTCTTCTGCCAGTTGATGATGAACCCGTGCTGGCAAAGGGTTGTCATGGTCTGGTGGAGATCTCTGTGTGCTGTGTGGACAGATGGCGCAGAAATTAGAAAGTTGTCCAGACAGGGAAAGATCGTGACCCCCTGCTGTCTCAGGGAGGCTACCAGAGACATGAGGACCTTGGTGAACACTTGTGGTGCAACAGCGAGACCCAAGGGAAGAGCTCTATTTTGGTAATGCTTGCTCCCATAACAGAAGTGTAGAAACTTCCGATGGCGGGCGAGGATTGGGATATGCAAATAAGCCTTGGAGAGGTCAATAGAGGCTAGGTAGGAATACTTTTCCAGGGCAACCATGATTGATTTCCAGGTCTCTATCTTCAATCAATTTTTTAGGAGGAACCGGTTGAGTCACTTGAGATCCAGTATCGCGCACATGTCCCCATCCTTCCTTGGGACCAGGAAGAAATCAGAGCAGACACCCATGCCTTTCTCACTCCAGGGAACCCTTTCAGTTGTGTGACTTTTGAGGTGTTATATTGCTTGGATCTTTAGAGCATGCTTCTAGTGGTTGCGAGATATTGGGACCTGCCAAAACTGGAGAATTCGAGGCCATACCCCTGGGACACAATCCTGAGGACCCATGCATCTGAGGTAGATACGTGCCAGGATGCTGCGAACCCAAGGAGGTGCCCACCAATACTTTTGGATTTGCCTCCAGGTCCAAAGCCATGCTGATCTGGGATCTTTGTTCTGCTTTTGTCCTCTTGTAGACTTTCCATTGTGACCCCTAGATCTGAGGATATGGGCATTGGTCCATCATTGGACCGCATCTGGGAGGAGCATTGGCCACGATTGTGAAAGGTGAATCTGGAGGAGCAAAAGGAACAAAAGGATTCAGGCCTATGCCTTTGAGGGTCCTTTTTGGGCAGAAGGAGGGTCTTCTTTTTATCTTTGGACTCCACAACGATGGGTTCCAGTGCAGGTTCAAAGAGCTTCCCACCTTCAAAGGGAATGTTGGCCAGTTTAGATTGTGAGCCAGCATCCCCCTTCCAATTCCTGAGCCATACTGAATGACGGGCTGAGACATTCTGAGCCATGGCTCTGGTGGAGTAGTGCATGGTATCAACAGAAGAATCAGCGGCAAAGGCAGCAACAAGAGAGATCTTCTTAAGTTTGTTCTTGACCCTCTTGGATAAGTCCTTTTTCACCTTGGCCAGTTCCTCAGTCCAGATAAAGGCAGCGCAGGCCATGATGGAGTTAGCTGAGGCTGCTCTGAATGCCAATGTGCAGACTCAAAGCTGCATTTGAGCAAAGACTCTGCCTTGCAATCGCAGGAGTCCTTGTGGACACCATTGCCATCCAGGAGAACTGCAGCTGATGAGGAGAGAGCAGCCACTGATGTGTCCACTGTGGGGAACTTGAGCAACTGCATAGTCTTGTCTGGCAAGGAGTACACCTTGTCTGCAATGTCTGGGCTGTGGCGCTGCTGGTTATAGTACTTCAACTTCTGATCCAGGACCCTCTAGAACAGCGTTTCTCAAAGTGGGGGTCAGGACCCCCTTGGGGGTCGCCTAGAGGTTTCCTGGGAGTTGCCTAAAGACCCCTGGTGCAGGGGGCCAGGTCAGGCTTGTCAGACCTTCAGCTATAGCTGCGCGCGAACTGGGGCTGACTGACAGCCTCAGGGCCCAATCCTATGCATGCCTACTCTGATATAAATCCCATTGTGTTCAATGTATGCATAGAACACACATTTCATTTGTAACAATGAAAATACATCCTACATATTGGATATTTACATTATGATTCATAACACTAGCAAAATTACAGTTATAAAGTACCAACAAAAATAATTTTATGACTGGGGGTCCCCACAACATGAGGAACTTATAAAGGGGTCATGGCGTTAGGAAGATTGAGAATCACTGCTCTAGAAGGACGTAGGGAAGGGAATGGTGGCAGGTTTAGAAGAACCCTTAGGAAAGACTTATTGGAGACTTCATCAGGCTCAAATTCTAAATAAATAAAGGTTGTTTATTTATGTTGATTTATTTAAAAGATTTATATCCCCCTTTCCTCTATAAACAACAGATGCCCAAGGTGGCTTACAGTAATTAAATAAAAACATACAATAAAACAGATTTAAAAGCAAAATTAATAGAATATAAACTATTTGGAGGGCGGCAAAAATTTGGAGTTATTTAAAAAGTACAGAAGGAAGAGGTAAAAACATAAGAAATACAGGAAGCAGCAACCCATCACCCAAACACCAGATGGAACAAAAAAATTTGAGTCCTCACTAGAACACCATAAGGGAGGGGTAGCTCTTAACTCCTTTAGTAGGGAGTTCCATAACTCTGGCGCCTACCGAGAAGGCTCATCCCACACTGCCATCCCCAACTTGGGAGAAAATTGGAACTTGCAGGAAACCCTCATCAAATGACCTAAGAGGATAGACCAGAATATATGGGAGAAGGCAGTCCCTCAGATAACCTGGTCCCAAACTGTGAAGGGCTTTAAAGCTCATAACCAGCACCTTGAATTGGGCCCAGAAGCAAATGGGCAAACAGTATAGGTGTTGAGGCAACAGGCTGACAGTCTGTTCATCTAGCTCCAGTCACCACCCTGGCAGTCGCATTCTGCACTAGTTGGGTTTCCAAACAGTCTTCAAGGGCAGCCCCCCGTAGAGCACATTGCAGTAATCCAATTTAAAAGTCACCAGGACATGAACCACCATGGTCAGATCCGATTGACTCAAGTACTGCCACAGCTGGCGCACCAACCAAACCTGAGAAAATGCAGTTCTGGCCACTGCTGCAACCTGGTTCTACGGGGACCTATGTGAGTCCAGGAGCACTCCTAAGCTGCATACCTGCTCCTAAGACCCCATTCAGAACAGGCAGTTGACTCAATACCTGCACTGAAGATTTTCTGACCAGGAGGACCTCCTGTCATGTTTGGATTCAATTTTTTTACTTATTGGCCCTCATTCAGACCCCCATTGCCTCCAGACTGTGCTCCAGAACTTCCACAGCCTTCCTGGAATTGGTTGGAAAGGAGATGTAGAGCTGGGTGTCATCAATGTACTGGTGACATCCCACTCCAAATCCCCCAATAATCTGTAGATGTTTCATGTAGTTTCTTCAAATCCTCGGTTTCATGTAGATATTGAAAAGGATAGGGGAAAGAATAGAACCCTGTGGAACCACACATTGTAAAGGCCAGAGTGCTAAACAAGAGTTCCCCCACCATCACCATCTGGGAGCTGTCAGCCTAGAAGTTGCAGAACCACTGCAAGGCAGTGCCCCCAATCCCCAACTTGGCCAGTCGGCCCAAAAGGATATCATGGTTAATGCTATCAAAAGCCGCTGAGATGTCCAGCAAGACCAACAGGGACATATTCCCTGTCTAGTCTGCAGCAAAGATCATCCACCAGGGCCCGCCTAAAGTCAAACTGAAATGGGTCCAGATAATCTGTTTCATCTAGGACCTCCTGGAGTTGAGATGCCACCATGTGCTTGATCACCTTATCCAAGAATGGTAAATAAGATACTGGTCGATAGTTTTTTAATTGGTGGCATCAAAAGATGTTTTGCAATGACATTTGCAAAGAGATGAAAAGTTGCCAGGCAACATTTGAGGCTAAACTTCTTCACATAATGAAAACCGTTATTATAAGTTGGTACATTTACCATCGTGTGTAATTTAGCCTGCAGTTGACCAAAGACGTTCACCATTAATTTAACAGGATTACTGTGAGATAAAGAGACATCCACTGACTTCTTGGATGAAGGGCAAAATATGAATTGGGTAAATAGCACAATTAAAAATGAGGAGGTAGAGAAAAGACACTACAGTGCAGAAATACCCTAAGGTCAAAAGGGCAAAACATGCTTTAGCTTTTAGACTGGATAAAATGGTAAAGAAATGTGCATGAGCCATTTATGAACTTTCCAAGTTTGTAAATGTTTACACAGATACAGAAAGCAAAAGGCAGTGTCCACTCTAAAGGGGGAAAGGCTGACATGGCACATTAATGCCTATTTCACATCCTCATATAGACTCAGACCACTGGTTTATCTAGTATCCACCAACTGGCTGCTGCTCTCTTGAAATGTCAAGTCTTTCCAATGACTTTCTGTGTGATCCTTTAGCATATGGGTGTCTAACCCCCAGCCATCGACAAGACCCTTCCATCTGGCCTGTAGGCAAGCCTATGATCCACCAGAGGCGACAGAATCTCTGCTTCCTATGTCTCCAAAGAGTATTCTGAGGGCTGGGGAGGCTTCCCATACCTCCTATGTCTATGAAAGTGCTCATGAACTAGTTTGAAAATCATCCCCAATCTGTGGTGTGAGAAAGTGTTTATCAACTGATTTGAATTCATTCATATAAGTTCTATCTCTAATATATTCATTTATGTACATAAATTTATGTAAATTCTTTTTCCTGTCCCCCCAAAACAGAATGTCAGAGCGATGATGTGGCCCTCTTCCCAAAAAGTGTGGACACCCCTGCTTTCGCAAGAGATGCTGGTCCAAACCTTCTACATGCTAAACACATGCTTTATTACTGAGCTTTGGCTCCTCAATGCTACTGTTGTCTTATCTGCTACTGAAGAGAAGACAAAAAAAGTCAGTGCTGATGTAATATTGCCAATTGGTTAACCATAATTAAGACACAAGGAAGACCACATGATTATGCATTTTTCCTGTTCAGCTTAAAAAATGAACCAAGTATGAAACCTGGCTATCCCAGTTTTCACCAGTACCAATATAACAACTACAGTTAGTAACATTCAAGCTAAGAAGGAAATGGCCCACTGCAAATTGCTTAATCATTCCTATGTGCCTCATTTGTTCACATCCTTCATCAATTACCAGTACTTCTTAGATTAATTCCCCACATGTCTAACTTATGGATTTCTTTACATAGCTAACAACAAATACAAAGTTAAACATCAATAGTCACAGGCTTTAATTGTACAGTGCCAATCTACCAGGTATCTGCTGGGGTTCTGTTTATGTTTCCCCACAGATACAGGAACCACAACTGGAGATATAGGCTCCAATCCAGAGTAACTACGGGAGCACGTAAGAGATATTACGTGCACCCATAGTTACTGCACCACCTAGTGAAAACCTATGGGAAATTCATATTGCTATCCAGAGTAACTTGTTCTTACTCTGGAGCAAGGACTCCCCGTAGTTACTCTGGATTGCGCCCATACTCTAACATTTTCAGAAAGTTTTTTAAAAAGACCCCAATATCTTGGTCATGTAGCATTTTCATGAATATACAAAGTTCAGGCAGTCTTTTTGGCTTTTTCCAGCCACTTCTGGGTCACATGGAGGGGCTGATCTAATTCACAATTAATAGCCAATCCTATATGCCTAATAAACCAGCTGGTAAATACATAATTACATATACTGGTGCAATAACAGCCCTGCTGTGACTTGATTTAGTATCTCTCCTAGCATAAGAGTTCCTTTCAGTTGGTGGATGGTGATGTCACATAAAATGATTACACATGAACATCACGTGTAACATGAACATCACATCTATTTGATGCCAATGTTACAGTGATTACTCACTGACAACAGAATGCTATCCCATGGACAGTTGAGGTGTTACTGGAAGTAACTGTACCAGCATTTTTGTCAGAACAGGCTTGGCATATGGACTGATTACAGTGAACTAGCAGTGAGGCACTACCAAGATCGGCTTATGATATGTGACGTTTTGCTGGTGTCTGCAACACAGCAACCAAATCATATTGGGCTGTTAGTGTGTACAGGTGTAACCTAATTATATGCGATTTATTAATATGAGATTTTTTCTCAAAGTGAATGAGGTTGGCTCTTTAAATTGAAAGATAAACATCCCTTAAGTAGCAATTAATAGCTTAAAGCAGCCTGCTTACTGTGGCAATGCGGCAGGCAATTAAGCTTGTCTTAGAAAAGTTCAAAAAGAGGTCAGTTTCATTTTTGTTTCAATGGGAAGGCAGACTTCCTCCTTTTCCCCAAGTGATAATCACTTCTAAATTGCTTTTGAGCTAAAGTTTTAAGCCACTTGAAGGGGAGCTTGATTCATCTTGATTCATTACCTGCCTTCTTACCATGGTAACAAATTGTCTTTGTGTAACGCAAAAATAGGTAATCTTGAAAGTTCCTGGAACCAAATGTCAGGAATGAGAAGGTTCAATCTGGATAACTGCTTAGTTTGTCATTGTTAATTTCATCATCTTTTAAATATTAAAAAGGAAAAAAATACCTACCTGATAGTACAATTTCACTTGTTTCACCAAAATAGACAAATTTTGAATTCTAAGTGATGCATCATTGTTGACTTTTTTATTTACTCTTTGACAAGCTGCTTTAGGGTTGCTGCAATTAAGATAAAAGAAAAATTTAAATTAAAAAAGACTATAAATTTAGGTGAAAATTTCAGATAAGGTTTATAAATTGAACCAAGGAGAAATCCAGGTCAGTAGAACTTAAAATGAACTTTATCCACAAGTTTACTGAGCAGAATAGAGACTATGAAACCAATATGCATATAGTGTGTGGTAAAAATTACAACTAGGAAATTATAGCAGAAAATTTAATATGCAATCACAGAGTCTTGTTTTCTGCTTCCCTGAATTCTGTTTTTTTAATTGAAAGGAACACACAAAAGATATTCACACTAAATAGATACTATAAATTAATGCAAAGTATTGCACAAAATATAAGACTTGGAAGAGGAATGACAGAAAAACATCAGGTGGTGTTGAGAACTGCCTCCGGTTCTCTCACTTATAATATATAATTAGATCTATTTATTAAAAGTAATTTTTAAAAAACTGAAATTCAAACAAATCCTACCAATAAGACATCTGTAGAACCACAGTAGATTTTGGCAAAACTTTTCATATTCAAAAAACCTTTGCTAGAAAATCAGTATTCTTGAGATAGAGAGGCTATTGTGTAGGAGTAACAAAATACTATTGGTAAACTCAATTACTATTTCAGCTGTTACTGGTCAATTATAACAGACGACATCGGGTCTTTCTAACAGTAGCTACTGCCAAACAGAGAAAGTAGCATTCCTTAAAAGATGTTCCCTGGCAGAAGACAAGGGAGGATCTTACATAATTAGAAACCATTACATATGTAGACAGAGAAGAAAACTTTTCCCATGTGTCTTACAGATTCAGGAAGTAGCAGCAGTTATTTCCCATTGCAAAGAAAGGTCAACTGGACAGAAATCTCAAATCGGCACATGCCAATCTTAATAGTTAAAATAAAATATAAGGCTCACTAATTTACTTGACTAGCAGTTTTAATACTGTTTTAATTCCATTTGTAATTGCTTCAAATGGCCTAAAGTGTAAATGCTTTAAATAAAAACCTGAGGATTTAAGCTGTAGCCATAATCAAGCAGAGGAAAGCACTCCAAAAATTAGAAATGATCTGAATATTTTTTAGTCAGTTAAAGGAAACAAGCCTTGCCCATCAACTGATTACAGAAACAAAGTATATTTGATTACAAAGTATATCTTTGTAATATACTTTAGAGGCTGTACACATGCCTCTTTCCACATGCTACATTGGTTTCTTGCAAATTATTTGTAGAAACAATTATTAGCATCACCATTATGTACACATGCTTGTGTGTAAATATGCATAGTATTATGTTATAAACCACTGAAAATATCAGCTCAGCATGCTGCAGCAATGAAAAGGTTTCACTAAATTAGATAAATCTGTCATATAAATCTATGGTGCCTTATATAAATCCTTGGACCAGAACTGGACCAGAACTACGGGATATCCACTAAAATTGAATGTTGGGAGGATTAGGATGGACAAGAGAAAATATATCTTTATCCAGTGTGTGGCTGGTCTGTGGAACTCCTTGCCACAGGATGTGGTGATGGCGTATAGCCTTAATGCCTTTAAGAAGGGCTTGGATAAATTTCTAGAGAAAAGGGCCATCACAGGCTATAAACCATGAGGGGTGTGTGTAGATGTGGACAATCTCAAAATGCCAGATGCAGAGGAGGATCACCTGGATGCAATATGTGCTCACCAAGGCATTTGGTGGGCCACTGTGTGATACAGGAAGCCTTTGGCCTCGTCCAGTGGAGGCTCTTTTTATGTTCTTACTACCGAAACATACCCGCGTTGTGAGAGAAAAATACCCCCCTTATGCAATCCCCCCATGCACACCAAACCCCCATGCGCATCATCTCCCCACACTGTGGACACCCCTACTGGGCATGTGCACAATTTGGGGCTGGGCACTGATCAGTCTTCAATGTAAAGTATAGGACAACAATCTGTAGCACCTCTTTTCACCCCATTAGGGGTGAAAATTTCTAGAAATTTGATCTTACTCGGTGTTCACATCAAGTAAGGAATACCCTCCCCAAATTTCATGCTTCAAGGTCAACAGGTTGGGGCAGAACGTCCATCAGTCAGGGATTCTTTAATATAAAGTATAGGGAAGAAAACATATTGCGCACCTTTGCACCCCTTTTCAGCTGGAATTTCCGGAAATCAGTTCTTAGTGGGTGCTTCCGTCATGGAAAGAACATGCTCCCCAAATTTCACACTTCACAAGAGTGAGTGAGTGAATCAATCAATCAAAGAATGAAAAAGCTATACAGAACTGGGTAATTTGTATTTTGTTTAGTTTTAAAATGGCTTACTCATAAAACTCAAAGGCCCAGAGATACTTCAGTATTGTATATTGTTATGTGACGAGGTTTGGCTAGTTCTAGAGAAGATGCACAGAACAACCTATCCACAGCAGGCAACTGTTTTCTACCTTGGGTCTATAATACCATATATTGCGGCATGAAAATTGATGGATTGAAGAATGTTTCAGCTCTCCAGAGATCTAAAAACAGAGATCTAACTCTCTATATCTCTACTGACCAACTATTCTGATGCAGTGGCCCCTTCAAAAAAGACTCAAGATATTATCATTATAGCCTTTGTCACTCGGCTGGCTAAGCACTGAGTGATATCTTTGAATACCTTTGCGCTGTATTTAGTAAAGATCCAGTTCTGTAGACACAAATGAGGAAAACCCACTATGTATGTACATCAAAAACATCCAATGTATGCAGGGTTCTTTTCCCTGGACTGGGCTAGGGAAGAAAGAAATCAGATGACATCAAGTCTGAGTTAACATGAGAAGCTGACATTATTTTTGGTAGGAAAATAACATTCACTCTCAGCTGTACTTTCTCTTTATGCAATCACATAAATGGAGGTGAGAATTTAGAGAACATAGTTCAAATTCTCCACATTGTTCCAACAATCACTGGGCTACAGTTTTGAAAGCAAGTTGCAGATTGGTTTAAATCAGGGGTGGGCAGGGCCTAGCCCAAGAATCAGTTCTCCAGAAGTGGGTGAGGCCAGGGGGTGGGGCCAGGGAGGTTTTTAATTTAAAAATTAAAAAAATTAAATTACTTACTTCTGAGTAGACCTGCATAGGATGGGGCTCTGAGGCTGCAATCCTCTCCACACTTTCCTGAGAGTAAGTCCCATTGACTATACTGGGACTTACTCCTGAGTAGACCTGCATAGGATGGGGCTCTGAGGCTGCAATCCTCTCCACACTTTCCTGGGAGTAAGTCGCATTGACTATACTGGGACTTACTTCTGAGTAGACCTGCATAGGATGGGGCTCTGAAGCTGCAATCCTCTCCACACTGGCCGGGGAGTAAGTCCCATTGAGCACTATAGGACTTACTTTTGAGTAGACATGATTAGGAATGTAATCACCAGGCTGAGAAAAGAAGATCTATCCTGGAAAGAAGGGAGAAATCCTAGAGACAGTTTACTGGGAGTAAGAGCCATTGAGCACAATAGGGCTTACTTCTGAGTAGACATGGTTAGGATTGTAATCACCAGGCTGAGAAAAGAAGATCTATCCTTCTCTACTTCAGAGTAGTCATGTATAGGATTGGCTTGGGCTTGGGCCACACTTGCCTGGGAGTAGGCCCCATTGACTATCATGGGACTTACTTTTGAGTAGTCATGCATGGGATTGGCTTGGGCTCTCAGGCTGCAGTCCCAGCCACACTTGCCTGGGAGTAAGCCCCATTGACTATCATGGGACTTACTTTTGAATAGTCATGCATAGGATTGGGCTCTCAGGCTGCAGTCCCAGCCACACTTTCCTGGGAGTCAGCAGTTAAAGGGTGCAGCTGGGAGCACTTTGCTCCAAGCATAGAAAGGAAAGGACTCCGGGGCTTGTGGGGTGCTTGCTGGGCTGCCTCTTGGAGCAGCAAATGTAAAAGTGCTCCCAGCTGCACCCTTTAACTGCCTTTCCAGCAGCTGAAGGAACTGGTTCGTTGGTTATCCCCTTCCCCACAGCTACCAGATCGACATTGTCAGGAAATTTTAACAACAGGTTCTATAGAGTAGGTGCGAACCTGCTGGTGCCCACCACTGGTTTAAATGCTTACTCATATGATAAAATAAATGACTTGGGGACAATCCAGACCATCCTCTAGGTTGACACAAGTCCTTTAGACACAAGTCTAATACTGTTGTAAATGTGCCAGAAATCTGTGCCAGAAAGAGGAGTGCATGGATATGTATCCACAGACTGGAACTGGTGGGAGGATATGACTGGGAGGCAGTTATGTCAGAGCCAAATTCTGCTTCCCAGGCAACAGGAAGCAGCTTCTGCTGCTCTATCTAATTTTAAACTGCTCTATCTCTGGAATGGTGCAAGATATTTTGTTGTGGTTTTTTTATTTGAAAGATAGTATTTTTCTGTTTAGAACGATACACTCATCAACACTCCGCCCCAGTCCCTGGACCTAGATGTGTGAAATGTTGATGAGGTGGAATGTTAATGAATCATCAATTCTTCAATGTAAAGTATAGGGAGAAAATGTGTTGCGCCCCTTTTCATCTGTTAAACTCAAAAGTGGAAGTTCTCCTTTACAGGGAATGTAGTACTCAATGGTACTGATCAACAGTAAAAAAAATCAAAATTTTTGGGATTGGCATTTTTGAGAAAAAAATTATTATTATTTTTTTAATTCAGAAGGCTGCAGCAAGAAAAGTTGAACACATATTTCAAAATGGAGTGTATCATTCTAAACAGAAAAATATTATCTTTCAGAAAAAAAACCACAACAAAATATCTTGCACCGTTTCAGAGATAGAGCAGTTTAAAATTTTTGTCAAAAAATTGCAAGTGATAAAAGGTGCCTGGGGCGCCATCTTTGGCGACCTGTTTCTCGGGCCAGGAATTTTTTTGGGCAAAACCAAAATATACAGGTATCTTACTTTTTCCTGAATTTTAACATACGTTAAATTCAAAAACCTCTGAGACTATGAAGGTAAGATTTATTTTCTGACTGCCTGAATTGACATGGACTATACCTATTAATTTTTTTCATTTTCTTGTAAACCGCTTTGTGAACTTTTTAGTTGAAAAGCAGTATATAAATACTGTAGATAATAGATAGATAGAGAAATCGTATTTGCTTATGTGGCAAGGGTGGTGAAACGGTTGTTCACATACTTTTGTTTTGCTCCTTCTACAAATATGTCCAAAGAGAAATTATTTCTCCTTTGCTCGTAAAGTGCCCCTGCTGATCCCCAGAATTTTATGTAGCCTTCCTTTTGGCAAAGTGGACTAAATTGGTAACAACACAATTGGTAAAGTTCCTGGCAGTGGCAATTAAAACAAAATCAACCATGGTCTCAAACAGCCCTAATTGAACTGTATTTGGAATTATATTTTAATGTCTATGTATTGCTTGCTTTGCTACGGCTTTTTTGCTAATACAAATAAAGTTTGAATATGAATTTGAATCTATTTACATTTGCATGCTTTTAAACTGCTAGGTTGGCAAGAGCTGGGCTAAGGATGGGAGCTCACCCATGGAACCTGGGTCTTGAACCCTTGTCTGCTGGTAATCAGGCACAGTGTCTTAACCACTTGCGCCACCATGGCCCACAAGTTAGGATTGCTCTATAGGTCTAATACAACGATTTTCAACCACTGTGCCATGGCAGACTGGTGTGCTGTGAATGGTCCATAAGTGTGCTATGGGAACCAACATTTAAAGATATGTCTTTGCCCAGTATTCCCTAATTTAAAAAGATTTTGTGTACCAGAACAAGGAACAGCTCCTGCCTAAAACCCTAGACAGTTGCTGCCAGACAGTACAGACAATACCAGATTAGATAGACTAAGGGTCTGACAGCTTCATGTCTTTTTTAAAAAAGAAAGAAACTCATTCCTGATGCCGGCAAATTACTTTTAAGTTTATAATTTTTCAGTTTATGAACAGTAAACTTGGCACTGTTGAATTCACTGAAAAATTAGTCTCAAAATGAAAAAGCAGAATACTTTCTGAAATATCTCCAAAGTAAAAGCTGTACAATACATGGAAGACTGCATAAAACATACATTGCCCATGGCTCACTAGTCCCACTGTACATATATTCCAAGAGAAGTATCTCACATAACTGAAAAGCTTCATTTGTAAGGTAGAAAATGAAAATGTTTCACTGACAAATAGCCTAGTAAAATAGGGCATCTCTCTAGAAGTCAATAAGCAGCCCAACAGTAAAAGATAGCCTTAAGCAATTTTACATTTAAGAGCAACCTACATATGACAAGTTACATTAATTTCAACTGGAGAGAAGACAGAACATCCACAATGAGAATACTTCATTCAAAAAGCTTTTGAAATGGAGGAGAGTCTGTTATTTCTCAGAAGCATCAGTACTGCAGATTTGGCCATCATATTATTGTGCATTAGACATCTTTTTCATTCAACAAGATCTATCACAAATAAATATGAAGCCATTAAACTATCAGATTTCAAAATCGAAACAGATTGCAAACCAGTTGCGTCTTCGTTTAACATCTGTCCACTAAAGGTACTGATGACTAAACCTATTACTTTTTGCACTGAATTTTAAAATATAGCTTAATTACCTGAGATACTCCAACAAACATAGTTTATGTTGTGTCTTCCAGATCTATGAAAACTTAAGCAATTTTTTTTTCAAAAATGCATCTAAATGTCTGCAAACAGATTATCTGCAGACTTGTTTGACTAAAATGCAACAAGAGCAGAGGTCTCCAAACCCCACAATGAGTCTCTTTCCAGCCCCTAAGGCAAGCCCCGTAATCCTACAGAAGCAAGGGGAGGTATTTTGAGGGCTCGGGAGGCCTCCTTTCTCTGTGCTTGAAAATGCTTATGATCTGATTTGAAGATCACTCTCTGTGTGTGTGTTGAAAAGTATTTATGAACTCATTTGAATTCATTCACTCACAAGTCCTTCACTAGTATTCCTTCATGTAAATATATCCAAATTTGAAATGTAAATTAATTCCTTTTTCTTCCAGGCCCTCAACACTTCCGGGCCCCCTATCAGTAAGGTGATGTGGCCCTCCTGCCAAAAAGTGAGATCCCTGAACAAGAGCAACTTATGTAATTTAAGATCCAAGTAAACTGATAGTTCATTTACTTTGTTCTCAAACTGCTTGACCCTCAACTGCTTGAAGAAATGTGTATGGAAATTTGTTGGGGAAAAAATGCATCATATTATTTGCCAGTAGAATACTTGGCTCCGTGCATCCATAAAGACACCAAAAGCTATTTGAACTGAATATCCCTTATCTAAAATACTTGCAACCAGAACATTGCCAAGAATACTAAGAATTTTCAATCTTCTTGGGAGTAAACCTTTCAAGGTAAGATTGTGCAGGGACAGGGAAAAAAAGGCAGCAACATGATCCCTAGGACCATGCCACTGTGGGGGGCAAAGGGAGCAAGGAGGGGGTTCTGGGATATATTAACAATACACTCTGCCAGGGTACAAACACAGGGAAACTTACTTCTGAGTAATCCCCCACAGGATTCAGCTGTGAGCCCATGTGACAGTCTCTTCTCCCCATTCCCTGGGTATTCGAAGCCCTCAGCACAGGGTAAAGTGGAGAGAAGGATGCTCTTTTCCGTCTCACACACCACCAAAACCAAGAGACTTCCACTAAAACTGAGTGATAGGAGAATTAAAGAAAACTAAAGAAAACACTTCTTTACCCAGCTTGTACCGTAATTTAGCTATAGAACTCCCTGCCACAGGATGTTATGATGTCTGGCCTAGAGCCAAAGGGGGATTGGATACTTTTCTAGTATTTATCCAATCTATCTATCTATCTATCTATATATATATACATATACATATATACATATATATACATATATATATATATATAACTGAAAAGTGACTCACTCGCTCCAATCTATCTATCTATCTATCTATCTATCTATCTATCTATCTATCTATCTATCTATCTATCTATAACTGAAAAATGACTCACTCGCTCACCGCCAAACCGCTAGGCCTAGAAGCATGAAATTTGGGGTGTTCCTTCTGTGATGGAGGCACCCACTAAGAACCGGTTTTTGGAAATTCCAACCAGAAGGGGGTGAAAAGGGGCACAACGCATTTTCCTCCCCATACAGTACTTTACATTGAAGAATCCCTAACTGATCCAAGACCTGTCCTAACCCCTGGACCAAGAAGCATGAAATTTTGGGAGGGTATGCCTTCTGTGACAACAACCACCAAGAACCCATGTTGAAAAATTTAACCCTTAAGGGGATGAAAAGGGGTGCAACATGTTTTTGTGCTATACTTAACATTGAAGACTGATCAACATCCCACCAATTTGGTGCCCAGTGTCTGATGCACTGGGAGGAAATGTGCACTGGGGCGGGGGTGGCATGCATGGGGTGTGTGATACGCTTGGGGGATTATGTGCATGGGAGATGATGTGCATGGGGTGTGCACAATGGGGAGATGACGCATATGGGGTTGTTGTGCAGTGGTGGATGGCGTACAGGGGAAATTTTACTCCCGCAACGCAGGTACATTTTCACTAGTAATAGATAAAATGCAAAGGTCTGCATTTGCTGGTATTGTACTGTTATGCATTCCAGGTTCTAAGAAAAGTGCTAAGCCTTAATCCAGAGGGATAAAGACTACATGAATGGCCTAAAAATTATGGCTTGATGAGCTTAGAGGACATGAAACTTGCCAGTGATACTGCCATGGATGCTCTAGAATAGACTGAAATAAGTGGAGAGCAGCATGCCAAAAAATGGACCCTGGGACTATGTGGGATACATCAGTGATGGGCATAAAAGAAATTAAGAACCGGTTCTGTCTATCTGGCAGCCACTTTTAAACGGCTATTTTTAAACTTTATATGTACTATCTCTTGTTAACAACCGGTTCTATAGAGTAGGTGCGAACCTGCTGGAGCCCACCACTGGGATACATGCTAGGAAAGAGAGAGGGAGAGGTTTCTAAAAGAAGTCCATCCCAGGTTGCAAGCCATGATGGATATATGCAACTTTCAGATTTGAGAAGTAGGATACGTCCAAAGGCCAAATGCATGAAAGTGTTCTCTTGTACACTCCCCAAAGTAATTGGTGGGCCACTGTGTGATATGGGAACCTAAAGGGCCTTAGGCCTGATCCAGTGGGTCTTTTAGTATGCTAAGGTTTTTTAAAACCTTTTAGTATGTTAAGGTTTTTTAAAAACATAATTTATCTCCTGCCAGGATGAGGGAAGTTCTGCAGAGATTTCTACAACTTGTAAAAATTGTAAATAGGAATTGCAACCCCATATCCAGGCTGCAATCATGAAAATGGGAATGGGTCACAACTGCTATTTTCACTTTCTACAAGCTGCAGGGAGCCCTGCACACTTTTGTACACTAATTTATGTGTACAATTTATGTGCACTAATTTATGTGTAATTTAAGCCCCCATCTCTACATCAATGTGATCCTGAGCATCATGTTGCTGCCTTCTCCTTCCCCCACCCCTTTAGGGGCAGAGGCCAGGGCTCTCAGTTTGAGAATCACTACTTTATAAATATAGCCTGAAGGCAATTTTATACAGTACTATTTTTTTAATAATTTTGAGCATAAAACAAGCTTTGTGTGCACTGAACCATCAGAAAGGTGTCATTCTCTCACCCACAAATTTTGGACTCCAGGAAGTTAAACCTGTACTTTGAAAATATTGGTACTGTGGATTACTAAATGGACAGAAATCTATGTGAATAAATTAATGTCCTAAAAAGAGTTTCTTAGCCTGTGTTCCATGAAGAATGACCACTGACATTTTCACATCCTCTTATTAGAAAAAAGACTATAGAGCCCTAAATAATTTGGGGCCAGTGTACCTAAAGGATAATCTTCATTCATTTAATCCTACCCATCCTCTAATCAGCTGAGGATGCCCTTGAGGAATCTGCCACCAGTACGGCTGGTGGAAACAATGGAAAGATACAGTGTGGATAAGAGTTTATTATCCTGTATCTGACCTAGAAGACATGCATTTGCCTACTTTACTGTTTCAAGCATGAAGCATATTGCCTAAAACTATAATATTATAGTACAGTGGTACCTTGCAAAATGAATACCCTGTAGGACGGATTGAATAAAAAATGAATCAAAATTTATTTATGATTCTGCTTTGTGGGACGAATGTGCTTTGAAAGACGAATCCTTATTGGCTGGGCTCCCTCTTCTCCTGCCTGCATTGGCTGGGGCTGGGTAGCTGAGGAGAGATTTCTCCTGCCTGCCGTATCAGTGACCGGCCGGCAGAGGAAGCACAGCGCTCTCCTGCATATCAGAGCTTCTCTCTCACAGTCTCCAGCAATCCAGCCAGCCCAGCCTCCGGAACAGAACAGCCACATTCGGGTAGGAGGGAAAACTCCTCCTGCACCTCCCCCCATCTGGAGCCCCCTCAAACAAGCCCCTTCTCCCAGTCCCCAAGGAAACCTCCCCTGCCTGGACCCCTCTTCCCACTCTCCCACCACATTCTCTGCTTAGAGTTTTCCTTTCCTATGAGTAAGCCCCAGTGGATTCAATGGGCCTTTATTCTGATGAGACATCATAGGATCTGGCCCCTTTCCAATCCAAACAAAAGCCATTACTCCTGTTACTGGCACCCTATGGCATCCACACAGTCAGCACAATCCTAACCATGTCTACTCAAAAGTAAGCCCGATTGTGTTCAATGGGCCTTACTCTCAGGAAAGTGTCTTTAGGATTGCAGCCAGAGAGAGAGGGGGGAGTATTCCTTGCTAAAGTTGCTCCAAAACACACCAGTGACTCTTTCAGTGAAAATGAGTCATCCTTGGCCTAAAATGTTTCTTTTATGTTTTAATGTAGAGCATATTACAGTTTTCCATTACAGTAATTATGTTCTGTATTATTATAGTGTTTTGAATTTGATTACAGTGTTTTATCATCGTTTTTACATACAGTTAATATTTTAATATAAATATTTTTAGGTTGTGGAACAAATCATCTCAGTTTTCATTATTTCCAATGGGAAAATCCACTTTGTAAGTAGTATGCTTTGAAAGACAAACTTGCTTCTGGAACAAATTAAATTTGTCTTACAAGGCACCACTGTATAGCAATACCATACTGAGTATATATAAATGTATTATAGCTAACTGCTGTAGCTTATACAGGACTGTGGGTGGCGCAGGTGGTTAAGACACTGTACCTGTTAACCAGCAGGTCAGAGTTCGAGACCTGGGTCAGTCCCCACAAGACAGGGTGAGCTCCTGTCCTTAGCTCAGCTCTGCAATGCAGCTGGAACCAATCATATTGGCTCTGCCTTTCCATTGGACTATTTCAGTGGCATGGAGAGGGGGGATTTGTTGCTTGGGTAACAGCCTATCCTCCATATCAATCTAACCCAGGTCTTCGTGCTTTGCATGCAGCGTATGCAGCGCTGAGCACGATATCATAGTCTCTCAAGACTGATGAATGCCTGTAGCTTATAACAATAAACTGAAAAGGGAATACCTGGAGAAAATGCACAGGCTTTGTTGGGCTGCTGTTTTTATGTTCTCTATAAGTCAAACACTCTTGTCTTTTCTGCATGAACAGTGAACAAGCATTTTCACTGGTTCTGTATGTGACAAGGCAGCTGCAAGAATGAAAAATTCTGATAGGATTAGCAGAACTATCTTTTAAATCAAGAAAAAAGTACAGATCTGTAGCATTTCTTCTATTAAATGTTAGAATTATAACATCCTGAAACAGAGGAAAATATAATAATCCTTTGCTCAGAAATATAAGACATCAAATGAAGCTTCAGATTTCTAAACCTGAGAAATTACAGTATAAACTGCAAAAGTACTCTAATCCATATGGATCCTGAACTGAAGAAACAGAAGCTATAAATATTTGGAATATCTTAACTGACCTAGTACCTGATCCTTACTACTATTTACTAGAGCTAATTACAGGTAAAATTTGATACAAATTTATTTTACTTATATGCATACATGCACATACATAGTATACTCATCCGTGCCTTCCTGCATGAACAATCTTCCTATTAAGTTGCCAAGACTAAAAGCAAACAAAGTGTTCATGCTTCACTAACTGTTAATACTGAGAGACATCATGAGCTGATACAGAGCTGGCATATGTTTTATGTTATTGTGTTAAAGACACGTGCCAATTTTCTCAGTCACAGTTGTACTTGAATGGGTGACACCATCATCTTCCCTCAAGCAACTATTCATGGCACAAGCAACCTTTCTGCAAACAGCTTGAAAACGTATGCCTCCATTAAGCACAAATAAGAAAGGCATTTCAAACAATATAAAGACAGCAGTTATTCAGTGTTTTACCCTATAGTTTGGGCACTGAATGTTATTTTTATAGGAAAAATATACCTTTCCCCCAAAAAAGGAGAGACTGAAAAGAATGCAACCTAAAGCAAAAAGGAAAGTAGTTTTATTCAACTTAAGTGAATATCTATATTTCACTTCACTGCATAAATTAAAGGACCTAGAGGAAAGGACCATCATGGGTTATATAAGCCATGAGGGGTGTGTAGAGGTGGACAACCTCAAAATGCCAGATGCAGTGAGGGGCACCTAGATGCAGGGGTCATATGTGCTCCCTGAGAAATCTGTTGGGCCGTTGTGTGATACAGGAAGCTGGACTAGATTGGCCTGATCCAGTAGAGACTCTTATGTTCTTATGTCCAGCGGACTCCAAACCCCAGCTGGAGGACCAGATGCCGCCCAGAACAAGCCCCTGCCATCAGGTGTGCAGGTGAGATCTATAATTCTTTACAGGTGAGGCGAGCTCTGTTCCCCTTGCCTCCAGATGGTATTCTGAGGTCTAGGTAGGCTGCACATACCTCCTCTGTGTGTGTGTGTGTGTGTGTGTACGCTGTTTTATGTACTTTCCTCTCTATGTACTTTCCTCTCCTTTCTAAGTGTTTATGAACCAATTTGAATTCATTCATATAGGTTCCACCTCTAATATTCATTTATGCGACTTTATGAAAATTTATTCACATTTGAAACTAAATTACCAGTAATTCTTTTCTCCTGGCCCCCAATAGTGTCAGAGAGGTAATATGGCCATCTTGCGCACCTTGCAACGTTTGCACCTTGCATCTTGCACATCTTGCAACGTTGGTACACCTCTTGTCTAGAGTACTATAGAGGGTACTTATAAAAGGTGGGTTTTATAAAAGGTGAGTCCTAGGAGTGATATAAGGTTTTGGTTCCTTGTTTCAGGATTAAACCAGAAATACAGAAAACAACCCCACAACCACCTGTCTTCTATTGGTGGAAATGGGTGAGACTAGAGAGGTTCAAAGAAGTACCATGTATATAACAGGCAAGAAGATAGCTCATTGGGTCATTTTCTGGCTTTGTGGGTAGCTTCAAACTGCAGAAAAGTCTACTATGCAAGAACTATGAATAAGAACTTTATTCAGCAGCTTCGCATAAACAATAAAAGTGATCCAGTACAAGACAACATTTACTACAGTCAGACCCAAGTATCCATGGGTCTGGCATCTGTGGACACTAGCAGATACCTAAATTTAAATCCCTTTAAAAACCAAAAGCTTGTTAAATCCCTTTAAAAACCAAAAGGAAATCAGGGTTCCTAGCTTGTTTCCAAACTTGTAGAGTTTTTTAGCACTGACAGACTACCGTACTTCCAAGGTTACCCTTTTTCTTCTCCCAAGGTTGCCCTAGAATGCACTTCAAAGCTGAATGGAATCCCCACAGATACTATATTCTGACTGTGTTACGGTATTTGCCACATACCTACGGATAATTTTCAGGCTGGATAGTACAAGGATAGGCCATGATATCCTGGCCTGAGCAAATTATGTACAATGAAATGTATAAGCCAGAATGTAAAGCCTGTATAGGCTCAAAAAATGTATGTATATCATGTGATGTGCAAGTGGCCAACTGAATATAGCACAATGTTAAGGATACAGAGTATAATGTACTCCAGATGCATCATAGGATTGGATGATGCAATACCTGATCACAAGACAGTCATGAGATTGTGAAAACCCTGCCTCTGATTGGACAGTGGAAATGGAGGCTTGGACAGCCTACCTGCATGGGTCGTTCTGTGAAGTGTTGGAATAATCTATATCAGTGGAATTGGTGATTGTGGAGAGCTGTATTGTAACTGTTTTTTTACTTTGCTGTGCTGCTGAAGAACTGTTTCTTTGTAAATATTTTATAAATATACTTGTGGTGGTGGAACACTGTCTTTACTTTGTCTCTTCCTTTCCTGGGATCATTTGGCCAACCTTGGGATTCTGCTGCACTCTGCTGAGAGTTCTGCTTGCAACCTAGCTGAGAGCTGAGTCTGATACATACCTAGCTCTTGGGGGGGGACAGCACCTTGCTATGGCAGACTGCAATTTTTTGCTAAGACATTTCTTATTCCCTCGTTCCAACCTCATAATCATGGCCTACCAACCGACCTCGTCCCAATCTCGTAATCATGGCCTACACAAGACATATTAACTATACAGTCCCTGTCATGATTATCGATTACTATTGAACTATGGTCAATAGTAGCATTAGTAGTAAGGAGAATAAACAAAAGGTGGGTTTATATTATCAATATGCATATATTATGCATATATAATATGCATATGCATATATTATCAATATGTAGCTGTGGGGAGGAATATACCAAGAATAAAAATAACACACAAATCTGGAAACCATAACAATCTAGGCATTATTTATTTTTTTAAAAAGTCTTGTAATAACTTATAACAATAATATTATGTAAAAGGATTTTAAATATTATGAGACACCTGCTGGACATGATTGGGGAGCTGATTGCAAAGTATTAAATGCCACTAATATTGCATTGATGAGATCAGTATTGGACGACAGATGTAGCATACGGATCAGCCTCCAATGCTTTATTAAGAAAACTAGACCACATTCAGAATCAATTGTTATGAATATGCATGAGAACAACTCAAATAACAGCACTGCAGGTAAAAATGGGAGAAATGCCACTGGAAATTAGAATACAACTTGAGCTTACTTATTGGATTAATCTACAGTAGGGGTCTCTAAAGGTTTTGGCAGGAGGACCATATATCTCTTTGACACTGTGTTGGGGCCAGAAAACTACCATAATGTACATTTCAAATTTGAATAAATTTACTTAAATTAACATATAAGAATGTATTAGAGTGGATTATAAGGCTTAACTAAGGGCCAGATAGAGGGGTCTTGCCAAAGGCCACATTGAGGTTCGCCAAGGGCTGCATCTGTCCTCCAGTTTGGAGCATCTGGCCCCTGGGTTGGAGTTTAGAGACCCCTGATCTACACAGGGACAAAATCAGGCCCATCCAGGACAAGTTATATTAAAGCCTTGCTGGGAAAAAGAGAAAAAAGAACTAAACAGCTTTGGATGGACAGCTACATTAAGAGCAACAGAATTAGGACTATCTCAAGTCGAAATCAGTCCAGTGGTACCTAATGCAATAATTTACCCATGGGTGTTACCTGGCCCAAGTAAGTTTGATACTACAAGAAAAGAGGAACCAAAATGTAGTCATATTGGACTCACAAACTGTGACAAATTAGAGAGTCAATAATACACTTTGTTCAGATTTATACCAATGCTTCCAAAAATTCAGACAGTAAAATAGCAGCTGCAGTCAGTGGGCCACTGTTTGTCAGTGTATACCAGAGAGTTGATGGCACTTTTTGGGTCTACAGTGGGTGAAAGAGGTTAGACCCTTGAGAGCCATGCTATGTTCTGATTTCAGTTCATCACTACAAGGCCTAAAATGCGACTATTCAGACAATCAACCTGATATTTTAATAGATTCAAAAGATACTGTACCAGATTCATATGATGGGGTTAAGTGTAGAGCTTTTATGGGTACCCTACCAGCACATATAGGAGTTACAGGAAATGAGCTAGCAGATAAATATCCAAAGAAACAACCAAAAAGCATGATGTTGTCATCACAGTAAAATTTAGTAAATCAGAAATGAAATTGATAATAAAGCAAAAGTTGAAAGGAAGGTGGTAGAAACAATGGGAAGAAGAAAGAATGGGAAGGTGTTTCTATAAAATTCAAAGGGATGTAGGAAAAATGAGATCTACAGGGAGAAACAGGAGAGAGATATCCAGGATAAGGTTTGGACACACAGGTTATTGATAATGTTATTGATAACGGGGAAACACAACTGAGAATTGTGAATTTTGTGGTCAGAAAGAAACATTGGGACATGTGATGCACTATTGCCCAAAATATAAGGATGAGAGGAAGGAGCTGACTGCAAACATGGGAACTAAGTTGCCATTCAACTTATGTGATCTTTTGCAAAGATATCCTGGAGATAATTGCTACTGGTTCCTGTTTTAGTATCTGAGGAAAACATGCCTGATTGAGAGAATGTGAATATGAAAGGACTTGTATATACATACGTGGATACTACCTGAAGATAAGTTGGTGACAGTAACGCACAAATTCATTTGCCAACCACCATAAAAAAACAACCACCAACCAACCAACAATAATATGTTTAGGAAAAGGGGGGAAATGGTCTTTGTGTAAGATTCAAGACAGAACTGTAAGACCAGAAATAATTTTTGTGTTAATTCCAATAGCTGTCATCTCAAAGCAGCACAAGATGTGAATATGTTCATTTCAGTAAGTCTACTACATGTGTTCCCTTTTATCATATACAGTCTTGTATTGTTTAATATAGTAAAGCAATATAAACATGAGTTCAGCCAGCCATCCCAAGTGAGAATCACTGCAAAGTGAATAAGCCCCCTTGACATTTTAAGACAACGTATATAGCCACAAGTTGTATTTAGTTACTCTTAAATGTTCATCTCTTTTATATAGTGATGTATAGCTAACAGTAGAACTGTGGGTGGTGCAAGTGGCTAAGACACTGTGCCTGTTAAGCAGCCCGCCAGGGTTCAAGACCCAGGTCGGCCCCACAAGACAGGTTGAGCTCCTGTCCTTAGCCCAGCTCTGCGACTCCAGCTGGATCCAATCGTACTGGCTCTGCCTTTCCACTGGACTAATTCAGTGGCGTGAAGAGGGGGGATTTGCTGCTTGGATAACAGCCTATCCTCCATAACAATCTAACCCAGGCTTTCGTGCTTCGCATGTAGCGTATGCAGCGCTGAGCACGATACCATAGTCTCTCAAGACTGACAGAGGCCTGCTTTTAAGCTAATAGTACATATTATAACTAAAATCACATGAATTAAAGTTCTGAGCATAGATGTCTTGAATATTTACATTATTTCTTAAATTCTAATGGACAAAAGTAACTCCAACATAGGTGTTCCAATAAATAATCTTTTGTCCAGAAATCATATGTGAAAATATGTATGAATTTGTAATAGTCAAAAATTTTATTTCAATATTAAAGTTTGACTAGCATCAACAGAAATACCATTTATTTCAACACAGATCTGATTCAATTATATGGAAAGAGGGAATTGAAGTAGTACTCTAGCATGTTCTAAACCAGGGGTTCTCAACTCCCGGTCTGTGGCCCAGTACTGGTCCCTGGCTCCTCGGCCGCAAAAGGCCCATTTTGGAGGCAGGAGCCTTGCTATGCCCAACTCCAGAGGAAGCTGACCATTTGTGGCCCAGTCAGTGGATCGCACATGCCCAGTTCACTCCAGCCCCAGAGCAAACTGGGCCCACGCAGGCCAGCAGCTGAGCTGCACGTCCTGAGCTCGCTCTGGGGCACCAGAAACAGAAGCTGCAGAACTACAGCCATGAGGGATGTGTGTAGATATGGAAAATCTCAAAATGCCAGATGCAGGGGAGGCACCAGGATGCAGGTACCTTACAGTATTTGCTCCCTGAAGCATCTGGTGAGTCACTGTGTGATACAGGAAGCTAGACTAGATGGGCCTTCAGCCTAATCCAGTGGAGGCTCTTCTTAACTGGATAAGAAGTTCAATGCCAGATCCCTCCCTTTTTGCCTGGGTATGTTCCGTGTTTCAATTCCTAGAACTACTATTATCATATTTAATAGGGCCCTTCAACCTTTGGTGGTAGAACAAAATTTCTAACCTCTGAATATTTTCGGATTCTACTATCCATACAGCTGTACTTTGAATTTTGTCCACTTGACTTTCACTGCTTTGTTCTTTTGACATTTTCAGTTTATAACCACATTTCAAATTTCATCCACATGCTTTCATCTTTTTGTCCCATTTGATCAAAATCCTCAAAGAATAAGGAGCTGGGTTGATCGACCATAATAATTGAGGGACTGAGTTAACTGTCCACTAGGGAAAGATACTGTCCCTGCTTTCTGACAGTTCATTATCTGATTATCTGCTCTTTCAACACTTTCAATTATTGATCAATTCCAGAACTCATTCATTCAACACATGCACCACTTTCAACCGCTCTGCTATTCAAAAGGCTAAAATTGCCCTCCCTATGTTAATTTGCAAATGGAGTTATAATTCAAACTGTTTGGGTGAGAACATGAGAGAAAGAACATGTACAAACTCCTGGCCCTGACACACTGTCAGAGAGATTATGTGCCCACCCTGCCGATAAAAACAGGAACACTTCTGCCCTAAACTAAAAAGTTGTCTCCACAGCACTTTCACAGGCTCTTACCACAATAGGACAAGTTTCTAATAAATGTTAGTGAGAGAATTTTCCATTCACTTTAGTAGAACTAATTTTCCTATAAAAGTGCTTAATACTAGAGTCTTTGCTTTTCAGACTCCTAACAAAAGAGTTGCCACCGGGTCAAAATCCAGAGTCTAACACTTTTACAAGAGCAATGGAGAATTACAAGTAAAGCTTCCTCTTATCATGTACCTCCACCAGCAGCCATACTTTCTATTTCACATACTGGAGTAACAGAACTGTTGCTTTTCTCTATAAAAGACAGAAGGGGAAGAGATGAAACAGCAAAACCCTCTTTTGGAGCTGAACTATCACAAATTTGTTTTATATAATTTTGGAAATCACAAACCAGTTACTCCAACTTAAACCCACAGAAAGTTATCTGAATTCAGGACTAATCTGAGCAAGGACATCAACTACTGGAGCAGGGACAACAATCTCAAAAGGGGCAGACATACAACAGGGCAAATGCCTAACACTTTCAAACATAATTTATCACAAAATGGAATAAATTTAACAAAAGGAGAAGGCTGATAAGAGATAAGATCACATAAATATATCTTTCAGTGTATTATTTACTAGCTAAATTTACCCATTGTTGCAATTTAAAGAACAATTGTTGAAAATTTAAAGAACATTGCTGGGCACCAGCAGGCACGGAATACCATTAACACAGGATGGTAGACAACAGGCAGTGGACACCAAGGGGTACCAGTGGCCAGTGACAAACCAGCAGGCAATGGCAGCCACCAGCACATCAGACACCAATAGGCACCAGAGGGGAGCAGTAGGCACCACCCAGGGTTGCCAGACCTCCGGAATTTCCAGAAGGCCTCCGGAAAACAAGCCCCTCCTCTGGGAAAATGCGGCTAGCCTCCAGGAAAATGGCTTCCTAATGGCTGCCATTTAATTTTGGCATGCTGCAGCTGTGCACACTTGTTTGGCTGTGTCTGGGGCATGCGCTATCTTTGGTCCTGATCATCGGGCGGATCATTGGGTGGGAAAAGAGAGGGAGAAGGAAGCTCCTCCCCATCACCACCTCGCTGTGGCTCAGAGCGCTCTCAGCCAGCAATCTGGCAATGGCCTCTGGCATGCTCTCCTCACGGGGCTGCAGTCACAGTCACCTGCCCCATGAGTCCGCTGCCTGCCTACTTCTGCCCCCGTACTTCTTCGCCGGCCTCCCGGTATCACCTGCCTGCTATTCCTTGATAGCCTGCCTACTGCTGCCTCACTCCATCGCCGCAGCTTCAGCCTCCTGGCTGCCCCATTGACCTCCAGGTGAGGGGGAAGAATTGGAAAGTGTGTGAGCCTCATGCTAGTTGTGTTGTGTCTACCCAGAAGTAAACTCCATTATACAATGGGACTTCCTCCCAGGAAAGTGTGCCAGTATAATGGAGTTTGTGTCTCTCTCACAGCCACAGTAACTAGAGTTCCAACATTTTTCAATTTTAAATATAATACTGAAATTAAATACAGGAGAGAAACTCGAGTGTTTTTAACTTATTTTAACATTTTTGGGGTATTCTACAATTTTTTAATTTCAGGAATTTATGCAGGAATTTTGGCGTGGGGGGATAGGAATTTTGGCCTTGCCGTTCAGGGATTTTGGCCTTGCTGTTCAGGGATTTTGCGTTTGGCATCTGGTCACCCTGGCACCACCAGGCACCACAGAGCAGTGGGAAGCAGACACCACCAGGCACCACTGGACAAAGGCCTCCCTGCCAGGCACAGGGCATCAAGCATGTGGTACTATGGACCATTGACACTGGACAGTGGACACCAGCAGGTCCCAGGTATTGACTGCCACGGGGCAACAGAAGGCACTGGACACCAACATGCAGCAGGCAGCAGTGGGCGGCAGGCAGCCCTACCAGGCAAGAGCAGTCACCATAAATCCCTACTTGTCACTGGGCATCAGGCAGTAGCAAGCAGCAATGGGCACCAGACACCACCAGGCATCCCTACCAGGCACCACTGGGTAGCAGCTACCATTGAGCACCAGGCACCAAATCAGTTCTTAGAGTGTCCTTACATCACAGAAGGAATATGCTCTCCAAATTTCATGCTTCCAAGTCCTGGGATTGGACTGAACATCAATGAGTCAGTGATTCTTCTTCAGTGTTAAGTACAGAGATGAAAACATTGTGTACCCCTTTCAGCACCTTCCAGTTGGAATTTCTAAAAATCAGTTCTTAGTGGGTGTGTACATCACGGAAAGAATACCTCCCCAAATTTCACACTTGTAAGTCCAACAGTTTTGGCCTTGTGTTGAGGAGTGAGTAAATCTTCAGTTTTATATATACTGTATAGATTGTAATCTTTTTCTAACTTGATATTTCCAGAATGCCAAGGAAGCAATTTGGTGAACACATATTACTACTTTTGCCCTTTTTCAGGCCCAGGGCATATCTGGGCATACAACTTCCTGTGTCTCACAGTGCCCACCAGATGCCTCAGGGAATATACAAAACCACAAGATTCTTGGATATATATATCTCTCTCTTTCTCTCTCTCTCTCTCTCTCTCCTGTGAAATACCACTCCTTTGCATCGGGTATTCCATTTAGCCTTGCCCCTCACAACAAAGATACCAGACTGCATTAAAGTTTAACATAGGCTGCAATCCTAAAGATACTTTCCAGGGAGTAAAACCCATTGAACACAGTGTGGCTTACTTTTGAGTAGACATGGTTAGGATTGTGCTCTTAGTCTTCTTTATTAACCACATGTGTCCAATTTTTTTATGCATAAAACCTGAACACACCTTGCCTCTCTTTACTATTCTGGGGTAGTTAAAAAAAATCTGCCACCTACAGCCAACTTAGATGACAAAAGAATTTCATAATGAGCAACTAGCTAATGTCAGGCTGTGCATATCCATTATGGACTTATCCATGTATAACCTGTGATGGAACTTTCCTCCAGAAATCTGGCTTAAGAGCCTGAAATGCAGCTGTAATATCCAGGAAAATACATACATACAACCTTTATTGGAATAAATATCCAGGAAAATGTGAAGGTAAAGTGGAAAGGGGCAAAGACAACGCCTAGCAACCTGTGTGCCTTGGGAGTTCTGTATCTTCCTCACTATATTCCTCACTCAATCCATGAAGTAAAGAGGCAGGAAGGTCAGTGAAGAGCAGTTTGCTGATATATAAGGAATGCTTTTGAAGCAATTAGGTGAGTTCCTATAGCTCCAGACAGTGAGTCCCCCTGCCCTGAAATCCAGAAGTGATGTTGAAATGTTAATTCCAACATTTCAGGATCTTAACATGCTTTTCTTTGCCAGTATCACTACCATGGGTTTTAACCACTTGACTTTCATCATTTTGCTTTAAATTATCAACAGATTTCAAATTTCATCTACATGCTTTTGCCTTTCATCCAACCAAGATGTTCATGAATGTTCTTACTCTTCTTTTCTCTTTTACTGTTCTTTTCTCTTTTACTCATGTTTGTTTAGGTTTCACACAGGGCTACAGTGGCTCAGTGATTAGAACACTGGAGTTAGAACACTGCTTGACCAGAATTCCACTCAGCAGACCAGCAGTATAAGACCCGAGTACTGCCAGATGGGATGAGCTCCCCTCCTTAGCCCAGCTCCTGCCAACCTAGCAGTTTAAAAGCATGTAAATGCAAGTAGATAAATAGGGACCACTTCAGTGGGCAAGGCAACATCCTGGCGACATGCCGCTGCGACAGACTGGCCAGATATCCCTATGTTGTATCCACTATGGACACCGTCTATGTTGTATCCACTATGGACACAAATGGACACCATCTCACACGGTACAAACGCTGAAGAAGTTTTTGTTTTGGTTTCACACACATTTGCATGTCTTCTACATAGTTAAATAAGGCTCTGCTTTAACATTCATCCATTTCTTACTTTCACCCATGCTCTGGTCCAGAACAGAAGATAAAGAGGATCAGATAGAGAATGTGGTATTGACAGTACTTTCAAGGTTTTGACAGCTCTGGGAAGAGTTAACAGGCAATGGACTTTAACAACTGGGAGCGTGAATCACACTTTGACCTTGTTGAGGGACACATTTGGACCTTGTTGAATGGACTCTGTAGGACTGCAGTAGGAGGTGGCTCACACCTGAACTTCATTAGGTGAAACTTTATTCTTGAGCATGCAGGAATAAAAGCAGCCCAGAGGAAACCTAGGCTATGGATTCCTAAGGAGATGCAGACCTGAATAGGGTTGCCATAATTCTCTTCCACAAAATCAGGACAAGACCCTCTGTCCCATTTGCCAGTTGCCAGTGTGGGCATGTCTCTTTTAGGGACATGCGGCAGCCCTGGGCCTGAAGGATGTGTGGGAATAGTGAGGACAAGCCAAGGTTACATGCTGGGGCTCTGCTGGACAGCAAAGCACCTTGCAGTAGCTGCAGACTTTTTCCTTGTGCCCCTTCACTGTTGGAGTAGAGTTTTTGGGAGAAGGAATTGCTCTAGAAAAGAGCTAGTGATTTACAGGTGAGACTATGTTTGTGTTTTAATAAATCTTGTTAAACTGATAAATGAGTTCTGTGTTTAGATCAATTAGTAATTTTGTTTTCTCTGTAAAACACTTTGGGAACATTTTGTTGAAAAGTGCTGCATAAATACTATTTAATTTCTTTGCACACTTGTAGCCATTCCTGGAGAAGGAAGAATATTAATTGACTGAAAGTGGGCACTAAAAGGGAGAGAACAGATATATTAATGGGACAAATTGGGTTCACAAATTAGTGCCAAGATAAGGGAAACTTGGCCAGGACACTTAAGCTAATAAAAGTGCAAAGTATGACAGGCAGTCAGCTTCTAAGCCTTCCATAGCACCAAGCCTGCTGTGCCACCAAAATCAAGTTTACTCAGAAGGAGATTCCACAAAATTCAATTGAAGTTATTCCATTCCAAACAGGACAGTTGATCCAGAATGGAACCACAGTCAGTGTGGGTAATAAATGTTTAGTCTTTTACTTCTCTGCGATTATCTGACTCCTGTGCTAAGCTGCTATTGTAGCAAATACCCATGGGGACTCTGTTATCAGAATCGCCCACCCCCACTGCCAAACCCTATGGATAATGCAGTCCATGATATCCAGCATGCCTGGCTATCCATCAGAGAAAAGGATATTTGTCTCCTTCCCAGAAGTAAGGGAAGAAGCCCAGTACCAAACAACAGACCCTGACATCCCACTAAACCAGCACTGGGCTAGCTCCAATGCTAGACCATTACTAAGCCCTGCAAATTTGGTTTTGTGGCACATTTACTGAAGAGCGCACTGGGTCAGCTGATTCACTAAGTTCAGGATTGCATTCTAATATCAAAGGCTTACCCCTCCCTTTGGAAAGTTCATGAGCCACAGTCAGAATCTTCATAAAGTGATGTTTGACCATGAATCACTGAAATAATGCTCCCCAGCAGTGTGTAGTATTCCCCCTTAGTATCTTATTCCTTCAGGAATGCTAATGGCAACAAATACTAACCAGATCTTAATATTTAACTTTATCAGATTTCTGATTGTTGTGTATTACGAGTCAAAAATCTTGGCAGATAGCTTCCAAGTAATCACAGTTCCTGAGCAAATTTAAATGGTAGTGAAGTTAGACTGAATTTATTTGTACACCACCATTACTAGAGGCAAGTGAGGGCTTTTTGGGGTGGTGAACCTTTGAATGCACCACCAGAAGGATTTGTGTCAAATTCTTCTGACTAGTGAAGCTGCTGCTCATAAACTTCACAGATGTCTATTCACAGATTATGATTCCCACATGTTGAATCACCAGTCTACATGTAGTAGCTCATAGCAAAAGAACAGCACAGAAGATTAGGTAGGACACTGCTATCTTAAGCCCCAGTTAGGCAAGTCTAAGCCCCAGCATAAGTCATGTGCTGACCTGGGGGTATCACAAAAATGCCTTAAGGCACTTCTGCACAACTTCTGGGAGAGTGTCAGTTCAATGCACAGATATGTGCTTGAATCCCTACCATCACCACAGGAATGGGAAAACCAATGAGTTGTGCCGGCCTAGGTTAAGGATTACACCTGCTAACTAGGCAAGAGACACTCTTTCAAGTGGGTGTTCCTCTTTTATTTAGCAGCGGGAGAGTAATTCGCCTTACACACCCTAGCAATGTCTGCTCTAGTGGCTTCTGCTGGTGTTCTTTTTGCATTTTAGATAGTGAGCCCTTTTGGGACAGGGACCCATTAGCTTTAAATTAGCTATTTATTTTTTTATTTTCTTGTAAACCGCTTTGTGAACTTTTCAGTTGAAAAGCGGTATATAAATACTGTAGATAGATAGATTACACCTTTAGATCATTATTTAAGGATTGCATATAAATAAAGTCTAGAATGTGTGTTGGCTCCAGTTTTATACTATTTTAACTGTACAATGACAGCATACATAAAGAAATCTAAGTAAACATCTTGTTATAATTGTCATCTTTACAGTATCATATACAGCTTCCAAAAACTCTCTTTACAATTTTAAACATCTTTTCAATGGAAAAAGATCAAAATAAAATGAACATATACATTTGATATTACAATACTACATAAAGCATTTAAAAAGTTCCTCAGACCTGGATTGGTCCTAAGTTCTATACAGTATGGATCACCTTGTAAAACAAGACTGTAATTGTGCTTGTGTCAAACATCTATATGTATACACACCCATCTCAGTAGGTATGTCTCAAAGCATTCATACTTTATTCTGAGGCATGTTTCAAACAACAGTCTCCAGCAGTTTTTAAAAATCCTATACAGTTAATTCGAATACAAGATTTACTGAAATAAAAGGATTTATTTTCAAATAAATGAATTTAAGATCAGATTGACAATGTAACAACATTTTAATTTAAAACACAGATGATCAGAATAATTGAAATGACACTTTACATATGCTGCATATAAAGGAATGGATGCTTGAATGAACTGTCCAATCTGATTTTACAAAATGTGTTTACTGAGCTGTAAGACAAATACGAAGTTCCCCAAAACTGGGCAGGAACATAGTATAGATATTAGATATTGTTGAAACATACAGGTGTCCCTTGTTATCCATTAGGGTTCCATTCTTGAACCTCCAGTGAATTAAAAAATCAGTGTATAAGGAAAAATAGGTTTAAAGACCCACTTCCAGGTTTCTTGCTCCTCTATTGCACCTAATTGAATAAAGTAGTGCCTTAATATCTGCAGAAATTTGATTCTGGGACTGAAAAATGGAATGATTGCTTGCATGACTACCTCTCTACAACAGTAGAAAAGCAGTTTTTAAAACTGATTTGAAGAAGCCATTTGTGTTGAGTCAAATCTGTGTATAAAAAATCCATGTATAACTAGGTTGGACCTGTACTGATACGCTTAGGATGGCTAACCCTGTTCCTGAACTATATCATCCTATCTTGCCCAGTATTTCCTGATCTGTTTCTACAAAAATCATGCAGAAATCTATAACTTCAGCAAAGCTGAAGCACAGTTCTGTACTAAAAGACAACAGTATTAAAACCTAGATAATTTGAATAGAAGGCCACAAATTTAAGTACTGTATAATTTTTAAAATAAAAGTACATTACATCAGTAATATTAAATTATGCAAGGCAGAAAACAGAGAAATAAAGCAACTTACATTTGGAGCATGACTTCATTCAAGAAAACTCCATCCACCAGGGCAACATATTCGTCCAAGTTGGTTCCATTTGCTCTTACCAATGGTCCAAATGTCTTAACCTAGAACAAAACCAACATCATTATGGCACTGACTTTGACTGTACGGCATACAGCAGGCAAAGAGACACTATATTTGTGTGTGTGTGTGTGTGTGTTACAGTATATATAAATGATTAGGGAATAAAATCCTTACCCAGGTTACAAGAGGGCTGGACATGAAGAGCTCCAAAAGAGGTGTGAATATCTCGTTTTCCATTTTTTTTTTTTTTAAAGCTGGGAGAATCAACTGGAAAAAACCAAGAGGCGAGACTAGATTCCCTTCGTTGTAATAATTCCGCAAAAATGATCCACGACGTCAAGAAGAATAAATCCAGGCTAGCTCTCCATGAAAATTCAAAATAATCAGGACATTGGAGACAACAGGGGTTTTATCCGTCTTGGCCAGAGAGGAAGAGATCGCGCGGCCATCAACGTTCAATTTCAGTTTTTTCCATCGATGCCTCCGACTGACTCTTTCTTCTTCCTCTCTCCGTGCTGAAGAGGGAGGAAGGAAGAGGAGAAAGAAAGGAGGGACCCAACGAAGATCCTACAGCAGCAGCCGCACAACGCCCACTCCCCTCCGGGCTGCAACACCAGCAAGCATGTCCGCATGCAGATGGGGGGCAAATTCTCGCCGAAGCTCTTCCAGGCTAATTACCCCCTGGAGCTGGGCAAAAGCCGGTGTGTTTGACAGGGAGGGAGGGAGGAAGGGCAGAGATCACATCATCCCCTCCTACGAAGCCTCCTTCACTTTCTCGCTAAGCAACCTCAGAGGCGATCACTCCCCTTTCTAATCCAGCCTGATTCCCCCCCTAAAGTCAAGAGCACCGCTTTCTCATTCGCCCCTTTCCAGGGATGGGGGTTCAAGCACCGACTCCCACATCACACCAACAAACCCCTGCAGGGATGGGGTTACAGGCACTGGCCCCAAAAAGGAACAACACCCTTGCCAGGGATGGGGGTTCACTCAGGCACTGACCCTCCCCTACAGAAATCACACCCTTGTCAGAGATGGAAGTTCAGGCAATACCCCCCACACCACAGCAACAACACCCTTGCTAGAGGGGGGTTCAGGCACTGACCCTCTCCCCTACAGCACCCACCTCCTTGTCAAAGATAGGGGTTCAGGCACTGTCCCCACAGCAACAACACCCCTGCCAAGCACCCCTGTCAAAAATGGGGGTTCAGGCACTGCCCCCCAGGAACAAAACCCCTGCTAGAGATGGGTGTTCAGGCAATGCCACCCACAGCAACAACACCCCTGCCAAACACCCCTGTCAAAAATGGGGGTTCAGGCACTGCCCCCCACACCACAGCAACAACCCCCTTGTCAGAGATGAGGGTTCAGGCACTGCCCCCCACAGCAACAAAACCTCTGCTAGAGATGGGGGTTCAGGCACTGCTCCCCACAGCAATAACCCTGCCAAGGATGGGGGTTCAGGCAGTGACCCTCCCCTACAGCAACCACCTCCTTGTCAGAGATGGGGGTTCAGGCAAAGCCCCACAGCAACAACAGCTTTCCTCCCCTCCACTCTTTCTAGAGTGGCTGGCTGGACTCACAACCAGAGGAAGTGGGGCAGGGACCCCCCCCCCCCCGGTCTCTCTCAGATCTCGCCCTTCATCTCCCCCTCCCCAAGGGCTGCTTCTCCTTTCTCCAGAGTGACTCACACCCCTCAGCCCCCCACTCGCTCACACTTCTCCACCCACCCCCAGCCCAGCCAGTGAGGCATCCAGCTGCTGCCTCAGCTTCCTCTTCCCCTCCCCCTTCTCTTCAATAGCCCCTCCAGCCGTTGCCCCCTCAACCTACTCCCCTTGGGCGGGGCACGCCCACAGCCCCCCCCCCCGCACCAAATAACGGCCACGGAGCTTCAACGGCTACGCTTCACACACCCCTCCCTGCTCTACACTGAGAAAATCCCTCCGCAGAGCCAAAAAGGCGCCCTCGCAGTCGCGCGCTCTGATTTATCCCTCCGCCTCTCGGCTGCTATAGCGGAATTGGGAGAGGGGAGGGGGAAGGAAAACCGCTGCATGGCGCGGGGGGGGGGGGGGAGGAATGAGCGCGCGCTGTGGCTGCATCTGCAGTAACGGGCGCCAGGCGCGCGCAAGGGAAGGCCTCGCGCTGCTTCTCTGAGGAGAAAGATTAGGGGTGTGGCGGGGGATGGATGAGGGAGCAGTCCTGTCCAGGCTTACCTGGGAGTAAGCCCCATGCGCTCTCCTGGGACTGGCCTCTGAGGAGACACACACAGGAGGGGCTCTGAGGAGGCAACCCCGTCCACGCTTACCTGGGAGTAAGTCCCATGCGCTCTCCTGGGACTGGCCTCTGAGGAGACACAAACATGAGGGGCTCTGAGGAGGCAGCCCAGTCCACTCTTACCTGGGAGTAAGCCCCTCTGGGACTGGCTTCTGAGGAGGCACACACAGAAAGGGCTTTGAGGAGGCAGCCCTGTCCACACTTACCTGTCCTCTATAATTGGACTTCCCTTAGACTATAATGGGATTTCTGTGAAGACACATACTGGATTGGGCTCTTTGGCTATACTCCTGTCCAAACTCTCCTGGGAGTAAGCTCCACTGACTATCATTGGACATCCTTCTGAGTAGACTGCATAGAATTGGGCTCTAAGTAAGTTGTTCCCCCCTTTCTGTGTGATGAGACTACAATTCTATTCACACTTTCCTAGGAGTAAGCCCCACTGACTATAACAGGACTTATTTCTTAGTAGATATGCATAGGATTGGGTTCTCAGGGTGTTGTTTCCTCTTTTTGTAATGAAACATGAGAGATTTGAGATATATATGCCCGCAATTCCCTACGTAGTTAAGAGCACCATCCTAGGTATGTCTACTCAGAAGTAAGTCCCATTATAATCAATAGGGTTTACTCCCAGGTAGGAGTGATTTTAGGACACATTCCAAAGTTTGGGCAATGAGGAGTGCCCTAGCTGGGCTGCCTCAACTATTCTGAATCCAGAACAGAAAGTTATGATGCATCCAGAGAGTCAGGAAGCCTGGGCTGCCCTAACTGCTCCAGAGCATGCTCAGTAGGCACCAAGTCAGTGCCTGGGGAGGGCTTGCTCCTGAGACCCCCCTCAGATCAAACTGAACAAGGAACAGCTGTGGTGTCTGCTTTATAAGAAATCCCTGATTAGATGCCAGTGCAGTCTACAGTGAATATAAGGGGCTTCTTGCAGTGGCCTGCTGTATCCCCAGTCTGCTTGTGCCATATCCTGAAGTTGAGAGCAGGGGTTGCAGCTAGGCTGGCCAAGAAACCAGATTTTTGGTCAACACTCTATGGACCACTATGGGTCTGCTCATTACTCTCCCTGCTTCTGAGGTGGTATAACTCTGAGGAGCTGGAAAAGGGCATTTCTGCCATGGAAACAGGCTCTGGATACAGAGTAACTGCTCTGTTCTAGGCAATAGAACATGCCCTCAACATGCCTCTCATGTTGAGGGCATGCCCTCAACATGCCTCTCCTGAGCTGCCTAGGATGCCCCAGCTAGGGCAGCCCAGGTCCAGGGGTGGGCTCAAGCCAGATCACCCGAACCGGTTGTTCCTGCCACCCCGCCGCTACCAGACCAGTAGGTGCGGGGTGGCCAGGAAATGTGGCGTACCAGTTCGGTACACCAGGAGAAGGAGACGCAATGCGCGTGCGCCAACCTTGACATACGCGCACTGCTTCTGCTGGAGAAGACAAGTGCGTCTTCTCCCGCTGGAGGAGACACACAGCACGCATGCCGACCTCGGTACGTGCGCTGTGGTCTCCTCCAGCTGGAGGAGACGCAATGTGCATGCGCCGGGGGTGTGGGTCCGCCCTGACCCTGGCCCCCCCCAACTTCTGGCGAACCGGTTGTTGGGTGAGGGAGGGTCCACCACTGCCCAGGTCCACCTGTCTTGGGGAAGCCTATGTTGCCTTAAGCTGCCCCAAGCCTTTTGCAGAATAACTAGGGTGACCCATCTTGCAGTTGGGTCAGCCCAGTGATAGATAGATAATCCAAGTGCACTTCTGGATTGTGCACTAAGATTGTAGCCTAAATTGTACAGTAATAAATTATATGTAATAAGTTTTATATTTAACAATAAATAATGTATGTAGTATTTACATTAACGATATGAAAGCAATACATATTAGTATTGTTAGCTTTTATTTCTCATGGTCTACATTTTTCTTGAGTGTCCTACATTTTAGGAGGTCATGTCCTCTTTTCCAGTTTTGAAAAATGGTCACCCTTGGGATAGAATTTAATTAATTGACACTTGCAAACCCTTCAGCTGCAGAAAATGTCTTGCTGAGTGCCAAGAAAATATTATTGTTAATAATAAAATATTCTCGTTGGCATAATATCACATATACCTCACCCCAGTGAAGCAGACGTATTTGTGTGTGTGTGAGAGAGAAAGAGAGTGAGAGAGTAAAAAGGAGGAAATAGTATTTGACATCTCCCTGGGCAAGAATGTTGGTAGAGAGGATTAATTTCATTCTGAAGCCTCAGTTCCTGCCCTCAGAAAAAAAGTCAGAAAGTCTATATTTCCTCAAGATAGAAGAAAATATTAAAGATAAAAGGGAGGGTAAGAAATATCAGATTGATGTATTAGATTTATATCCATGCCATATGTAAAAGTCCAAGCAGCCATCCAAAAAGGGCAATGCTTTCTGAAGGCAACCAGCTGCTAAATGTCAGTTTGTTGACTTGGTGCTGAAGGGTGGGAGAGGGACCACAACTAGGTGTGAAGGTGTCTCTGGAGCTCTGCCCAGGAGGTTGGTAGACACATAAACAGAAGGAGGAGAGAAAGTCCCCACCTTCATAAAGTCAACACTCACAAACACAGGCATGCACCCCTTGACAAGATGGAAAGGGCAGAAAAGCATCTTCACAGATGCAATTTGAGATCTGCAACACATGTTTAACATTGCAATGAAAGTGTGGGAAATGAGTGTGATGAACATGCTGGTGTCAGATTTGGGAAGGGCATTTTGGGTGGGGATGGGCAGTCTGGGAGCAGGAGCTGGGAAGTGAAAGGGGTGGCACTAGAAGCTGCCTTTGTGAACTATCTTCCCTCTGAAGTATCAGGGTGCAATCCTAACCAGTTTAGGGTGGTATAACTCAGCTGCCTTCCTGTTTCCATGGTGGTGTGGGGAGGCTGGTTCATGTGTGCAGGAGTGACACAGAAATGCATTACTACACCTTTGTGACATTCCCAGGCTAGCAAAGGACGTATGCCAGGACATATGCTGGCCTAACTGGGATTTAGGATTGCAACCTCAAAGTCCTACACAAGTTTCCTCGCTTTTGCATCAGCAACTAAGTTGATGCCAATCCAAATACACACAAAAGGGTCCAACACTAGATAAGGGAATAGGTGTTCCCTTAACATACAGCTGCAGCTGTTTCAGAACTGCTGTACCTTGGGGTGGCAGTCAGGATAGGACTGGGCCGCCCATCTAGCCTATACAAGTTAACTGACAGTGTATCCCATCCAAATTTCCCTTTCTGTTACCAGCTTGTGACTCTTACCTCTGGAACCAGTTTATCCTGTTCAATTCCTTTTAACCCCCACTTTCAGTCAATTAATACTTTCCTTTACTCCAGAAAAGGCCACACTGCAAAGAAATGAAAATCTAACACCTTTATCAGTTTAACAGTTTCCTGTCCTGCAAAGTTCCTGCAGGCAGAATCCCAGTCCAGCAGAAGTCTGGCAGGCAGAGTTCCAGTGCATTATACCACCAAGAAGTACTCCACACTCTCACTGCATTCCAGGTTCCTTCTGGAACTGCTTTTATTCCTGAAATTCCCAGTAGTTCCAATATGCTTCAGGTGTGAGGCCCATACTCAGCTGTCAAAGTCTGATATATTAACCCTGATATCTCCTGAGCTGTCAAACAGCTGTCAAAAAATGGGAAGCACTGTCAACACCACATCTTCTGCCTAATCATCTTGATCTTCCATAACACAGTGCAATCCTAACCCTGTTAGACCAGCCTAAATCGTGGCACAAGCCCTAAGCAGGCCTGGGGGTATCACCATAAGTGCCATAAGGCCATTCCGATGGGGAGGTTAGATCAGTGTGCATACATGTACCAGCCTCCCCAAACCACCACAGGAATGGGGAGACAGGTGAGTTATACTGGCCTAAGCTGGTTAGGATTACACCATCAGAATAGCAACGATAAAGGTGTCTTCTGAAGTTTGCCCTGACAGTTGTAACTAATTCTAAAGGTGGTGCTAATCCCTGTTACAGAGAGCTAGAATCACCCAAATAAGGGCGCAATCCAGAGTAACTACAGGGAGTCCTTGCTCCAGAATAAGAACACTTTGGATTGCAATATGAATTTCCCATAGGTTTTCACTAGGTGGTGCCCAGTGGTGGGCTCCAGCAGGTTCGCACCTACTCTATAGAACCAGTTCTTAACAAGAGATAGGACATATAAAGTTTAAAAATAGCCATTTAAAAGTGGCTGCCAGATGGGCAGAGAACCGGTTCTTAATTTTTTTGAAGCCCATCACTGGTGGTGCCGTAACTACAGGTGCATGTAATGTTTCTTACATGCTCCTGTAGTTACTCCTGGAAGTAACTACTATTGAACACAATGGGACTTACTTTTCAGTAGAGATGTTTAGGATTGCACTGGATAAATCTCTGTAGTTTTAATTATTAAGTATGAAAACATAAAAACAAATGTAATAGCTTTATTTGCAAAGATATATCTTTCTTGTTTAAATCAAATGCAGATCTACTCATTGATGGTCCTTCCTTATCAGCAAATTAGATCTAGTACTGGCCCAAACAGTGCTTGCTTTCATTTAAATTCCAAAATTCCTTGTACTGTAAATTTTTTTTATTAGACTGCAGATTTTGACTACAATTCTAACCACACTTTCCTGGGAGTAAATACTATTGAACACAATAGGACTTACTTCTGAGTAGGCATGAACTTTAAGTGAAATGCAGACAGGGATGGAGATAAATGTAGGTGAGAAACCTTGGACTAGAGTAAATGTCTGGTGATACATGAGTGAAATAACTGCCAATAAACTTCTAGCCCTTGAAAGCAATTACAAAAGCATTTTTGTACAAGCCTGAATAATTAACCACTAAGTATTCTGTGTCTGGCAACTGTATAATACATAATTGTGTAAGCAAACACTATGGAAGTTCTCTGGCTCAAGAACATGTGGGCTTTCATCAAGCAACAATTACTGAACTTTAGCATGGGCCATTTCCTTGTTTTTAAAAATTCATTACCAGGCATTGCTGATAAAAACATCAAGCTGCATGCTAACAAAAAGGAACCAATCCCTAAAATTAGTTCACCATTTTAAAACTAGTGTATACTTACTTGTTTTTTAAGTTCTCACATTTTCCTAAGCTCAAGGCTACTATGAAATTTCTGTTTTTAGAGATCTTCACAGTACGTTAAGTATGTGTTGACTATGGTAATTGCTGTTAATTATTTCATTCTCCAGAGGACTACTGGAAAAAATTATCCAGATTTTTTTTAATGGGCTGCTATTCTTAAAGCCAAAAGAAGGTACAACTTCTATGTATCAGTTCCCATCTTTTGATCATGCTCTGGTGTGGAACTGTCATTCAAGTTCTCAAGGTTGTATCTAGTACAGAGGTCTCCAAACTTTTTGGCAGGAGGGCCACATCATCTCTCTGACTTTGTGTTGTGGGCAGAAAACTAATTTACATTTCAAATTTGAATAAATTTACATATAAGAATGTATTGGAGTGGATTACAAGGCTTGCCCAAGGATTGGATAAAGGGGTCCTGCTGGTGGGGGGGCACATTGAGTCTCGCTGAGGACTGCATCTGGCCCCCGGGCCAGGGTGTGGAGACCCCTGCTCTATTGAAACCAAGACCAAATAAACAGCTTGCAGTATGGAACTCAGTTGAGACAAACTTTGATCCTGGCAGTAGCACCCCTGGGTGGATCTTTTGTACATTTTCTACCATATAAATAAATTACTGCTATTCCTCCTCTGGAGAAATCACTACACTTAGGACCATAGTTGTAGTGAAGGTAAAATCAACAACCATGATGCTGCTTGTCCTGACAATTACTGTCAATGATTCTCCATGGAGAAAACCATGTTTCCATGCCTCAAGGGTTCCATGCAGCATAAAGTGGTCGTCCCCTCTTGCATATCTCATATGTTATAATTGCAACATTTTCCTAATATTTTCCTAGTCCCTAGTAAACGCTTTCTAATGAAAAATGGTGTTGCGTTATTTGACTGAGTGACAACCAGACTCATCCTCCTGAGAGTACCTCTTCCCATCATTTTTCACCACTGTGATGTAGAATTGATAGCAGCAGTTTTTAGATACACATAATCTGTCCTTAATGCACTTACCCTACAATCCAGAGTAACTACGGGAGCACGTAAGAGACTTTACGTGCACCCGTAGTTACTGCACGACCTAGTGAAAACCTATGGGGAATTTATATTGCAATCCAGAGCAAATTGTTCTTACACCGGAGCAAGGACTCCCCGTAGTTACTCAGGATTGCGCCCAGTATGACTTAATACTGAGTGCAATATTGTGAGCACATCTACATCAGAGCAATAATTATATCATATAATTATATCATGTAGCGCTGCTTCTAACAATGACAGTTGAACCCTGTCCTGACTTTCTCCTGTGAAACCTTGGAGAGTTGCTTCTTATAGGTGTAGGTGGCCATCAACCTTGTTCGTGCTGTGACCCCAAAAAATAAATATTGAGGCTGAGGACCCACTGTTGATCCCACTCCACCCGAGGGCACAATCCCCATCATTCCCATTAATGCCTACACCTCCACAAAACCCCAATGGTGAAGGCTCTTTTTGAAATTATTAGAACCATTTTTGCTTGTTACAATAATATGTCCCCTTGATGTTTATATCAGTGGCGGACACCATTAATGTAGTGTAATGGCATTATGGTATGCAGCAAACAGTGGATAAGCAATGTGTAAATATTTCACATGTGGAATGTTGGCCCATATGCCATCCTCTGTCTTTTTAATGCACCATGCCAGTATGAGTTGGCATGAATGATTGCCATTTTGGTTTCCTTCACTTGCCACAACCCCACAAAAGTGGCCTTTGTTTGAAGTGTAGACAAAACCGAATTAGATGAAGCAATGACTTGGTTAAAGGAGTTTCATATGTTTCTTCTGTTCCCTTAATAATTCTGGAAACTTTTTCTTTCCCAAGTGGATTTAACTACATGATTATGGTACCATTCTTTCTCCCTTCTAATTATTCCCCAAAGCTACTTTTTCATATGACCTCTGGCTTATCTTTATAATTCTTACTCTCAAGCGTAAGCACGCTTTGTTATAGTATTTCCCACGTTCTTCCTCAACTTTGTCATTCCCTCCTTCCCTCCCTCTATTGTTTCCCCAATGCCATCAGCTTCTTGGGAGCAGGAATCTGTCTTGGGCCTATATCCTAAAGTGAAATTAAGCCCCTTGCTCCGGAGCAGTTAAGATGACTTTCCATAAAATAACACTAGAGGGTGATGTAACTGCGTGGACCCGTAACTGCTATGGATTTTGCCCTTGGTTGCCTATGTAACCTTGAGAGCTGCTACATGTGTTAGGATGGTGCAATCTAAATTAATAATAATAAAAGATACAATAATGTATATTTTGTTCTGAAACTGATTTTTTATTTTAAAGATAAAGTATTGGCATCCATCAGTCTTGAAAGACTATGGTATCATGCTGAAATAGTCCAATGGAACAGCAGAGCCAATACAATTGGTTCCAGCTGCGTCACAGGGCTGGGCTAAGGACAGGAGCTCACCCTGTCTTGTGGGGACCTGGTCTCAAATCCTGGCCTACAGTGTCTTAACCACTTGTGCCACTCACAGCCCATATTTTTGCATATTGGTTATTTACATGGAATAACTTTTATGGAGCTGCAACTGGAGATCTCAATTTCTCCTTCCCCTTCAGCCTCTGCAATGTATACATCAGCTCAGTAGCACCCTCATCCTTCTTTCTTGCAAAGTACTGGCCCAAACAGTGCTTGCTTTCATTTAAATTCCAAAATTCCTCGTACTGTACAGGCTTAAATTCTATATAAGACTATTTTGTGCTCAAGATTATTCATATAAAATTTGACAAAAACTTTAATTCTTACACCAGCATGTAAAAAAACAAGTTTGCTTTGAAGTGAGGCAGGTAGGCCTTTCTTCTGAGTTTGTCATCATCCATACTTAATGGTTTGTCTTGGCAGGCTGGAAACCATGTGATTTCACTGTGGAAAAAGTTCGCTGATCTCACCAGAAACAGAGGGTGTTTATCCTCACTCATGCTGTTTTTATAGTAAAATTGCCTGGGTCCAATATATGTTCCTGGAGAATATTAAATTTTTTCTCTGTGGAAAGATGTTTGGACTCATTTTATGGAATGAGATGTAATACTTATCTAGAATAAAGAAGAGTTTGAATGATTATGTTTTCTTTGAATTGGTGAAATTTTTGAGTGTTAATAAGTGGGATTAGATCTTTCTGTATCACAGTTTTTGACAAATCCTTTTTGTTTGCATGCTCAAAAAGGAAGAGCTAGAAACCACAAGTTCCAGTTCCCTAACACAAAACCACAGGCAGATTGGGGCATAAGAATAGCCAATACTAACATTGAAACTAGAAGAAATACAGTCCTGCGCAGTCCAGGAGTGGCACAGAAGTGTCTTTTGTGATACTCCCAGGCCAGCATAGGACGTTACTGGGGTTTATGCCAGCCAAAGTGGAGATTAGGATTGCAGCCTTAGAGAAATACAAGAGTAACAAAACCATAAACAGCATTGAAGGTTTAAAATGCCAGGGAAAGTTAGTAAAAGTGCAGCTAGCTCTGAAAAAGACAGAAAACTTAATTTAGTCTCTTTGAAAGTCATTTTTGTTTACCTGAGCAGATTATTTAAAAAATCATTTTCCTGCAGCAGCATATCGTTCACCCATAATATAAGCCAGGGGTTGTCAAAGTGCAGCTCATGAGCCACATGTTGCTCTTTGACATGTAATATGCAGCTTCTGGAAGTACTGTATGTTGGTTGAACTCCTTTTGCATCACAATTAGTATAAAAAGGTAAATAAATCATTTTCGAGTTTATAATTATTTAGCAGGTATAAACTGAGAGTCCACTGGATTAAAGTAGGTTAATAGTGAGTAAAATATATTTAAGAATTTAAATATTTCCCAAGCATTTCAGCTCTCAAATATCTGACGTTTATCATATATGGTCCTTGCATTTAGAAAATTTAGGGTGAAATCCATAGTAACTACGGGTAGTCCTTGTTCTGGTGTAAGAACAGTTTGCTCTGGATTGCAATATGAATTTCTCATAGGTTTTCACTAGGTGGTGCAGTAATTACGGGTGCATGTAATGTCTCTTACGTGCTCACATAGTTACTCTGGATTTGGCTGTTAGCCACATTTTGGAATGGTTCTGTTTTGAATGGTTTCCCCAAACAAACTTTTGGAGGTGGCACCTTTTAGAGGTGTGGAGAGCTATAGAAAGAAGTGGAGATCAGAAAAAATATCTTCCATTTGCACTAAAGTATAGTTTGCAGCTGTACAACTTTGGATAGAACTCAAATTATATACTGAGGGCCATAATGGTTTCATTGTTAAGGTGCTGGACTTGAACCAGGGAGCTACAGATTCAAGTCCTCACTCAGCTGTTAATCTTCCGGGAAGTCTTTGGATCAGACACTATTTTTCAACCTTACCTACATCACCAGATTATTATGGGAACAAAAAGAGGACAAGATTTATGTTCCTGAACTCCTTGGAGGACAGGCAATATAAAAAGGTGAATATAAAATAAATACCCAGTGCCATGAAACGTTCATCTGAACCCTCATCTGGGCTGAGCATTCTACACTGGGTATATCACAACTGTAAAGGCCCTTTGGTCGCCACCAATCTCCTTCCCTCTGGAGGTAGAAATCCTAAGAAGGACCTCAGAAAGTGATTTTAGCATTAAGACAAGTTCATATGGGAGCAGGGGTCCAGGTAGATTTTGAAGTCTGATTTCAGGGACATGGAAAAAGGGACGATCAAGCACAAAGTGATTTTGATCCAGCAGTATCACTAGCCTATTCGGCACCCAGAGACTCCCACCCAATTTTTGGCATCACCATATGAGAGGGGATATGCCCTCACTTTCCCTCACAGAGGCAGTTGCTCTGCCCCCTCACACTCCCATGCAGGCAGAGGGAGAGGAGAAGGCAGATCCTCCAGGACAGAAGCACTTGCCACCTCAGCTGCACTCAGAATGCTCAGCATGCAGCATCTGTTTATTCCTCCCTGCTTGGTTCATTCAGGAGGCAGATATGCCTGCATACCATGGCCACCCTCTTGTCACCCTCTACTCCATGGTATCCCAGGGTCAACAGCTGCTTTGATCCCCCCATGTGATGCTCCTACTTTGATGGATCTATGCTTTTAGAAGACAGACCAAATCAACATATTGTGAGAACTGTTCTAAATGTCCATGTCTCCATAAATGCCTACGGCTGCAATCCTAAAGACACTTTCCTGTGGGTAAGATCCATTGAACACAATGGAAATTACTTTTGAGTAGACATGGTTAGGATTGTGCTCTAAGTTTTAAACTTTGATGTATACATCTTGATCACTACTACAATTTCTGATTTTCTTCTCCTTTCTCCATTTTTTTGTTCATGTCTTCTCTACCCACCTTCTCCCTTAAACATATGCTGCTTGTGGTAAGTAGAAGATCACTGGGGATCTTCAAGCAGAGGCTCGACGAGCACCTGCTGGAGATACTCTAGGAGGATTTCCTGCTACAAGCAGGGGGTTGGACTAGATGACCTACTAGGTCTCTTCCAGCTCTATGATTCTAAGGGCAAAATCCAGAATAACTACAGGGAGTCCTTGCTCCGGTGTACGAACAACTTATTCTGGATTCCAAATCCAAAATGAATTTCCCATAGGTTTTCACTAGGTGGTGCAGTAACTACGGGTGCACGTAAAGTCTCTTACATGCTCCCATAGTTACTCTGGATTTGGGGGTTTGTCTTCACCACCACAATCATAAACCATAAAGTGCTCCATCTGAACTTAAGCTTTGTATATTACAAAATTGTATACCACACAATTAAGCTAAAGCATAGATATCACTGTTTCCTAGGTGAAGCAGATGCCCCGATTGTCAGTTTGGCCCAGTTCTTTCAAGGTCGATCACATGTGCTTGCACACTGTGAAATTTGCAGTGACATCACTGCAAAGGAAATGAATGGATGACTGACTACTTGCTGCAGCCTTAGTAACTTTAGCTGATTTGCAGCATTGGCAGCAGCAAGGCCAATTAAGCAGGACAATGACTCTGGGTTATTTGCATTTGTAATTTTTTTAATTCTGTGTTTGAACAAGCATCCTTAAATACAGATCTTCAATAAGTGCAGATGCTGCAGCTCATTTACTGAGAGGATGATGATAAAAGATTGTATTATTCTGCTGCTAGCAGCATTGGCTGCTGATAGGCTTCTTGTCCAATTCAAGTACAGGTTATTACCTTTAATGATAATAAGGATCCATCAGCTGTCAAGGAGAGTGTATTGATTCCTATGGAAATAAAAATAAAGATGTACATGCACATTTATTTATGCATAGGTGTCTGTTTCTTGGTCCACTCCGAAGGACAGGCTGAGGGGAAAGCAACACCACCTGAATGTGTTTCCAACTGGAACAATGTAGAACAATGTACAAGTAGCATTTTTTATTTATTAAATCTACTGACTAATAAATAAGAAGCCATTTAGGTTTTTGTTTCTTGCCATCTTTATTGTCTAGTAAAGCTATCTGGGTCATGATAGTTGTTTTACAAATTGGGTTGCTGTGCAACATGTGAAGCATTGCATTAATGTAATAGGTTATTTGGACTTCACTGAGGCTCTCTAAAGAGGGCTCATTCCACATCTGTTCCTCACACATCTGTGGTCAGAAGAACAAAGGTGCAGAAAAGAACCTTCTTGATAGTAGCACCACCGTTGAGTGATTAGACAAGCTTCTTTTTCTCTTACTGCTGGAATCGGGCAAAATCTTTCTACTTACAAAGGCATTTGCTGAACAGGTTGGTTTTAAATGTTTCTCATATCTGCGGACTGATTTTGTTGATGGTTATAATTTGTGATGGTTTGTAGTACATTGTATTGGATTCTTTGTTACTGAAATTATGATTAATACTTAGATTGTATTAATCTGTGGAAATGACCTCTTTTTTCCTTTCAAAAACCCAGTACAGCCCCTACCTCAAACCTTAACTACCTGTAGATGTGACAGCAGTATCCCATGTGGAAATGGATACCAAATCACTATAAGGTAATGAAGAGGAAACAAGATGGTTTAAAGCAGTGTTTCTCAAAGTGGGGGTTGGGACCTCTATTGGGGTCGGCTAGAGCTTTCCTGGGGGTCGCCTAAAGACCTCTGGTGCAGGGGACCAGGTCAGGATTGCCAGACCTCCAGCTGTAGCTCCGTGCGCACTGGGGCTGACTGACAGCCTCAGGGCCCAATCCTATGCATGCCTACTCTGAAATAAATCCCATTATAGTCAGGGGGCCTTTACTCCCATGTAAATGTGGATAGGATTGCAGCCTCAGGGCCCAATCCTATGCATGCCTACTCTGAAATAAATCCCATTATAGTCAGGGGGCCTTTACTCCCATGTAAATGTGGATAGGATTGCAGCCTCAGGGCCCAATCCTATGCATGCCTACTCTGAAATAAATCAATTGTGTTCATTGTGTGCATAGAACACACATTTCATTTGTAACAATGAAAATACATCCTGCATATCGGATATTTACATTACAATTCATAACAGCAGCAAAATTACAGTTATAAAGTAGCAACAAAAAAAATTTTATGGTTGGGGTCCCCACAACATGAGGAACTTATAAAGGGGTCACGGCATTAGGAGGATTGAGAACCACTGGCTTAAGGGGTAGGGACTGCTGTGGACAGGATTGTGTAGCTGAAGTCTCTCCCACCTTTCCCTTGTGAAACTACTTTTTATCTTCCTCCCAAATGAAGAGAAAAACCAGTAATGATGTCTGATGAAAAACTGCATATGGGAGGGGCTGAGTGAGATTCCCCTTCTTCATATGTTGAACTTTAAATCACACATACTGTTCATTCTGCCCTCTCTGACATACGGGAAATAACTAGTTCCATGATTAGTCCCCTACCTATTACCATATACAGTGGTATCTCGCTTAACAAGCGTTCACGTAACAAGCAAAAGTTTTAAAGAAATTGTGCTTCACACAACAAGTTCTGCTTCACTTAACAAGGAAGTGCGCTATGGGCACGCTTGCTATGCAGCCCTGATGCTCCGCATGGAGGCTTTTTAAAAGGGCTGCTGGCCAGCCCTGCTGCCTCTAACTGCCCCCAACTTGGGGGCAGTTGCCTGGAGGTGCCAGAGGCAGCTGCCCCTAGCTGCCCCCAAGTGCTCCCACTGACCACCTTGAACCTCCAGCAGCAGATCAGGTAAGCCTCCCAGGAAACTTTATTTGATTGCAGCCTCTTAACCATGTCTACCCAGAAGTAAGCCCCATTGTTAAATGGGGCTTACTCCCAGGAAAGTGTCTTTAGGATTGCAGCCTAATTAGACTTCATAGGATCATGCACATTGAATGCATGTTTTGAATTCAGTTACAATGTTTTGTCATCATTTTTACATCCAGTTAATATTTTTATATGAATATTTTTTGGGTTCTGGAACCAATTGTCTGAGTTTCCTTTATTTCCTATGGAAAAATCTGCTTCACTTAAAGAGCGTTTCACTTAAAGAGCATGCCGCCAGAACGAATTAAGCTCTTTGTGTGATGCACCACTGTATATTGTTGCATTCTCAGTTTTCTTGTGAGATGTTTCTTTACTCTTCAAGATATATATAGACAAAAATTCCTTGTTTTTTTTCTTTCAGGAACCTAGTTTTTGCCAGCCTTCTCTTAGACTGCAATCCTAAACTACAGTTAGGCCAGCTTAAGCCCCCCCCCCCACACACACAAGTCCTGTGCTCCACAAGTCCGGATGTCACAAAAGTGCTATAATGCACTTCTGCACCACTCCTGGTGGAGAGTTGGGCCAGTGCACAGACATGTGCTTGCCTCCCTACATAAGCATGGGAATGGGAAGACCAAAGAGTTGTGCCGGCCTAGGTTAGGACTGCACCCATAGTTAACCTTTTCTATCCAAATTTTTATAAATCCTGTGTCATGTTGCCCAATCTTGTAAATATGTTCCACCAGCCATTCCTAACGTGTTGTTTGGAGGACACACCCAGCAAGGCTATAGCCAGAATTAGACTAGTGGGTGCACTGCTTTACCCCACCTAGAATATTTTGGTCAAGTTGGCTTTTCAATTTTTGGCATGACAGCCTCTATTTAAAGAATGAGAGCTCATTTTAAGAACATGAACAACTGTACCTTAAAAAAAAGAAGCAGCTAGTGCTTCCTCCAAAAGTGCAGTGAGAAGACACCCTTGAGACCCTCACGATCTTCAAATCCACCATAAAGGGGAAGGAGAAAGAAGATGAGAAGAGGTGGTTCATCTTCTGGTGCATTGGCTGGTGTGAAGGTGATCCACCCTTGGGAAGCTGTGGTGAATAGGCAGCTAGCCTATCTCAGGGCAGCAGTGACAGGTGATCAGCTTAAAATAAAGAGGAATATCTGGAACAGGTCACTGATCATGTTCCATTTTTAGCCCAAAGAGCCCACCCATCAATGCTACATTCCAGTGGCATCGCTAATGATCATGAAGCCTGGTACAAAGCTCAAAATGTTGCCCCAAAGGTGATGTCACAACCAGAAGTGACATCATGCTCAGTCTTTTAAAAAAAGAAAAGTGGAAGAAAAACCACCTCCTCTTCCCCAGCACATCACCACCCATTTACTCTGCTGCCTCTTTCCAGCTAATGGCACAGCTAAGGAATCTATCTGTTATCTGGGGTTGAAGAATATTTTAGGGCCCCCAACAAAATCAGATTTAATTAAGTTAATAAATAAAAGATGCATGTGCCTCTTATTGATAAGAGACACTGAGTTGGAGCAAAGAGGGATGGTTATTCTCTTCATGATAAATATAAGAGGAGCATCGCTTAGAAGTGCCTCTTTACGAGTTAGCATGGATAACTGCATTATGAAAGATGGAAATGGAGCCGACTCATATTAACATCTTATTAGTTCCATACTGTATCAATTATATCTCATTTGCTCTAAGGGTGAAATCCAGAGTAAGTGGAGCAAGGACTACGGGGAGTAAGTGGAGTACTCTGGAGCAAGGACTACAGGGAGTCCTTGCTCCAGAGTAAGAACAAGTTACTCTGGATTGCAATATGAATTTCCCATAGGTTTTCATTAGGTGGTGCAGTAACTACAGGTGCACGTAATGTATCTTACGTGCTCCCATAGTTACTCAGGATTGTGCCCTAAGACTCATGGGTCAGTTTTTAGTTAAGGAAATCTATTTTTTGCTCCATAGGCAGTTGTGTTGTTATTTTCAGGTTATTCAGCCATAGCTGAATAGCTATGACATAGCACTTGACATAATACAGATATTTCAGTGCAGTTTGTTTAACTGAGCTGTGCTTTAATTTCCTTTCCAATGATTCCATGATAATACATGATGATATTATTAATACATATCCTGTTTTTCTCAATTTTAGCCACTAGTGTCAGGCTAAGCTTGTTGCCCTTCTAAAGCTCGCTGGTGGATGCATCTGTTATCTCCACACCTGCTTAGCTATGCCACTGCTACAGTCCGACCTTCCCTTGCCCCTCTGCTGGACTTCCTTGGTCCAGCGGGGCTCCTGATGACTGCTGTGCCAATGGGAAGGTTCCAGCCTTCCCACCGGCATGCCTGGCCTCTGCACTGTAGCAAAGCACTTTATAGTGCTTTTGGAAATTTATCTTTCCAGGGTGAAACTCTGCAAATGCAAGAGCTATGTAGAAATGGTGCTGTTTGCCTAATCTGTAAAACACCATTAAAAATGCCAAAGAGCAGATTCTAGCATTTCGAAAACTGCCATGAAGAAATATCTTTGTCATTGGGAAAGACAACAGGAAATGAATCTGAAGTACAGAAAACAAATGTTAGTAAAGTACTAAAAATACTTTTCAAGTAGTAACTGTTGGTTGCCATAATGGTAGGCTCCCAGGGGAAATTGTGCAATTTTCTTCAGTGATCATTTCTAAGAAGAGGCTGAATTTGCAGGGCAGTTTTAAATCTTGTGTCCTTTTCCTAGGGTCTAAGAGATATTACAACAGAACCACTTTCAGAGGGGTCGCAATGTTAGTCTATAGCAATAGAACCAACAAAAAAATACTGTGACACTTTCAGGGATCCTGGTATCTGATGTGCAGGCATCTGAGGATACGTTGCAATGTGGCTGTATCTATGTATTTCTCCATTTCCTGCAGAAATGGAAGCCTCCTGTTCCCCTTTTCCAAGTGAGGAAATGGAAGGGGGAAAAAGTACAGTAGCAATGAGTGCACAGAGTGCTTCCCCAAGCTGCCTGAAATGACAGTATCAGTCGCCTTCATAGATAAGACTGACCCAGGATACCTAGACTTGACTCAAGTCCAGAATGGATTTTTCTATCAGTGTCATGTAGATAGCTTAATAAAGGCACGGCCTTGTCCTTCAACTATACATATTTTATACAGGTCACACCAAAAAAGGCAGAGTTAGGTATGCTTTCCTACAGGTCAGCAGGAGCTTCTGGGGAGGAAACTGCCATTTAAGTCAGGAAACTGAGAAGAAGTAGTGACCTGATTGACTCATCTGCCCCCTCAACTGGTGCTAATAAAATGTAGCCGCTCCTAGTCACCCATTTTGCACAGCTGGCATGGATTTACTTTGACGGGACACAGATATATAGATTGGATTAGAAAAATAATAAGACACTCATGGTCCTACAGCAAGACTACAACTTCTCATGAAAAATATACCAGTGACAGGGCATAAATAGCATTCCAGAAAATCTTTCTGGAGACTTAACCTCCAGGCTCAAGCATTACATTATGAGAGGCAAGCTCCAGCTAAAACACATAATCCAGTCTAATCACTCTGCAAATGTTCGCATTCCACTATATTTATTCAACCTCCTTTTATTTAAACTCCATAGAGAGCGCAATCCTAACCATGTCTACTCAAAAGTTAGCCCCATTGTAATCAATGGGTCTTACTCCCAGGAAAGTGTTTTTAGGATCGCAGCTTTACTGTACTAAAATTGACTTTAAATGTAAAAATGTTAAAATGTCCAAATGTAAAAAGTCCATTTATACATTTAAAATAAGATTTACATTTAAAATAAAAAGTTACATTTTTCTTAACAAAAAAATTAAAATGACATTTTATTTCACTGCAGGAATTATGGTTGCCTCACACCTTGTTATTTTGGATTCTTATATTTTCCTCCTTTTATTCAACAGGAGATATTAATTAACCTCAGTTGAAATGTTCTCTTCCATGCAGCTTACTTCCAAATTCCTTTTCTGCTGCAGATTTTCACGTGCTTCATTTATGACTTATTTTCTGTTGTGTTTCTCTATCATTTCTGTTGTTCAGTTTCTCCAAGGAATCCTTCCTATGTGGAGTAAATTGTTTTTTTCCAATCCACTATTCTGAGATTCTTTTATGACTTATTTTTGTTGCAGAGTCACCAGATTCCTTGTGAAGGAATGCAAGTTGAAGTGAGGATTTGGTGTAGCGTTTCCAAAGCCTTCCTAAAATATTAACCATGACGTGAAGATACAGTACAGGATAATGACTAAGAACACAAGGAGTGAGGGTGGAAGAATTTAATTTTCTTCCACAGTTGTGGATTTATTTTTAGACTTCTCCATTGTAAATCTATTCTTGGCCATTTCACACGCCACTGGTTTTTCTGTCCAACATTATAAAACTCACAAAAGGCTCTCTAAAGGAGGGCAAATGAGTTCATTTCTTCTTCTAAGCATGATTAGACTGGCTGTCTCTGTATAGTGTAATTCTGAACAGGAGTTGGCAATTTCTAAATGGGCATGCAGTGAAGGGGACTCCCTTGCTTAGCTTCTCTTAATCAAGTACAGTAAATTTACATTTCAAAGTAGTGGATTAATGGGTTCTTTGGACAAAAGTTACTAGTATGATTACAATGTGAGGGTGAGGCAATGTGTGTGGCCTGCTGTTTCAGGTTCCAAATAAATGTTATCTTAAATGTGTCCCACAGCCTTCACATATCTTGTTCCTTAAGCCCTATAGGAGGGCTGTCCAAACTTTTTGGCAGGAGGGCCACATCATCTCTCTGACATTGTGTTGGGGGCCGGAAAACTAATTTACATTTTAAATTTGAATAAATGTAGCTCCTGGGCCAGGATTTGGGCTAGGAAAACATGACATTAAGGCTGCAAACCTAAAGACACTTTCCTGATAGTAAGACCCATTGAACACAATGGGGCTTACTTTTGAGTAGACATGGTTAGGATTGTGCTCTAAGGCGCAATCCAAAGTAAATATGGGGAGTCCTTGCTCCGGTGTAAGAACAATTTGCTCTGGATTGCAGTATGAATTTCCCATACGTTTTCACTAGGTGGTGCAGTAACTACGGGTACACGTAATGTCTCTTATGTGCTCCTGTAGTTACTCTGGATTGTAGGGTAATATGTTAATCCTTCCCTTTCTCTTCACCCAGTCTTACAAGTTTCAAGAGATAAAACAAAGTCAGGAAACTTATCATTATCATGACTAGGTCTTTTTTTCAGGGGGTGCTCACCCGACCTCAGGACCAGCACCTTTTTCCACCTGCCCCCCTGCAGCTAATTAATAATTACCGTAGTTATATGGGGATGACTTAACTATGCCACTGTGATGAGTACTGGCACCTTTTTTCCAGGAAAAAAGCACTGATCATGACATATCAAGTGCTTTTCTCAGACATTAATATGAAAGGAGGAAAATTAGCACAAAATGTGGCACTTTGTTACCACAAAATATGGTAACCAGACAGAAATACAAGGTATTGCTGTATACACACTTGCCCCTGTATTTGCAGGGATTCTATTCTGGAACCGCATGCACTTAAGTGAAATCACCCTATCATCTAGAGCAGTGGTTCTCAATCTTCCTAACGCCGTGACCCCTTTATAAGTTTCTCATGTTGTGGGGACCCCAATCATAAAATTATTTTCGTTGCTACTTTATAACTGTAATTTTGCTACTGTTATGAATTGTAATGTAAATGTCCGATATGCAGGATGTATTTTCATGGTTACAAATGAAATGTGTGTTCTATGCACACATTGAACACAATGGCATTTATTTCCGAGTAGGCATGCATAGGATTGGGCCCTGAGGCTGCAATCCTATCCACATTTACATGGGAGTAAAGGTCCCCTGACTATAATGGGATTTATTTCAGAGTAGGCATGCATAGGATTGGGACCTGAGGCAGTCAGTCAGCCCCAGTGCGTGCGCAAGCCTGACCTGGCCCCCTGCACCAGGGGTCTTTAGGCGACCCCTAGGAAAGCTCTAGGCAACCCCCAAAGGGGTCCCAACCCCCACTTTGAGAAACACTGATCTAGAGACAAAGGGTGCTCTGATCCCTTTGCCTCTGGAGGGTTGTCTGACCCCAGCAGAAACCTTGTGTATGTCTGCTGGGTTTGGACTGACTCACAGTGAAAAAACACACAATTCCTTATTTTGGGGGGGGCGCTTTGGGGGGGCCAAATGAAACCTTCAGGGCTCAGATAAATCCCTCTGGAGTTGAGAGGGTGAGGTGGGGGCAGGGGAGACCTGATCCATGAATTAGTGGATAAATGGATACAGCCCCCTGTAAACTGCATGAGTGTCTCAGCCCACAACCTTTTGTGTAGTGAGTTTTTTGTGACCGTGGAACAAGTTCCACAGTTACAAAATGGTTGCCGAACACACAGCGCACAAAATGAGGATTACTCCAACTACCCCTTAATAAACAGTTTGACTTTATAAATCTACTGGAAACTGAAGCAAAGCATTGCAAAGATGACAATTTATCCCAGAATGGATTTATTTCCAACTGTATTGTGAAGCATCAGAAGATTTTTCGAAGTAATAACTGAAGATATACTGTCCTGCTGCTGAAATGTTCCGTTAAAAATAGAACATGATAAAGAGGAATCTCTTAATACTCTTAATACCTAGAGAAAATGCTCAAGATAACTGAATATCCCTGAGGGCAATTCAGAATAAGTGAACTGCTGCTATCTTAAAATATGGGGATTGGCATCCTCAACAGCTGGTACATGTTGTTGCATGAAATAGGGAGTTGGGAAATTCACTCAGTAAGGAAATTCAGACAATGAATTCTGCTTAACAATTGTTAAGGACAGAAAACAAATTGCCAGAAGGAAGCCAATCTACCCATTCAATAACATTTAGATCAGTTAATGAGGAAAACTGAGAAGGAGCTTCCCACGTGTTGTACAGTGTTTGGTAAAATGCTCTAAGAAATTCACGTAGAAAAATGCACATAGAAATTCTAATTTAAACATGGGATTCTGTTTAGTTGTTTTCTAAACTTCCCCCAACAGACTCCTAATCCAGATTTCTTTGGGGGGGAGGGGAGAAGGATGGCTTATTGGGAAGATGGTGATGATCCCCAGACAGGGTGACCAGATGCCCAAGCCTCAAGAGGAGGAGGACCAGGTCTTGGATTTCTCTCAGCCTGGCCTTTCTGGGAGACAATGGCATGTTTGCATACTCACAAGTAAAGCTGTGATATTGGGCACTTTCACTTTCCCATAGAGCAAAATGCATATTCTTTATTTTTAGTTTTTTTGGCCATAACTTTTGCAAGGAGATATTTCAAAACTGATTTTTGTATTGCATTCTACTCTTCAGTATGAATCCAACAACATATGACATGATGGAATACTGCACACCATTGTGAAGTTCCAAAATGAAGCCAAAATGGAGGACAATGAAGCCCTTTCAGAGGACATCTGGACAGGAGACAAAAAAGAGGGAGGTGGTGGACTCTCCCTCACTGGGGATCTTCAAGCAGAGGCTCGACAAGCACCTATCGGGGATGCTCTAGAAGGATTTCCTGCTGCAGGCGGGGGTTGTACTAGATGACCTTCTAGGTCCCTTCCAACTCTGTGATTCTGTGATTCTATGATTCCAAGATGACAAATCCGGAAATTTCTAGTCATATGGTCACCCTGTCCCCGCACCAGTCCAATGGCACCCACAAAGCACAGATAGGGAAGAGGGAAGCCTGGGTTGGTTCCTGCTAGTTTTGTGTCTCTGTCCTCACTGAGTGCTGACTACTCCTGACACTACCCTATTGCTAGTAGTAATATAGTATTACTATATTATTCAATTACATAAACTGTTACATTGATGCTGCAGTTCTATGCACACTTTCCTGAGAATAAGCTCTATTGTAGACAATGGAACTTACTTCTGAGTAGACAAGCTGAGGATTGTGCCCATAATTTATTACATGTAAAAGGCAACTTCTGTACCATATGGTGATGGTGTCTGCTTGTTGTGGAGTGCTTGTGAGTTTCATCCAATCCACGATGGGCACAACTTGGGAAACCTGGCCTGCCTTCCCATAATTTATTCCATGTAATTTATTAATTACAAGAATTCTCCTGCCTCCGGACAATGAAGATTTTTTTCCAGAACACAAGGCTAAAATCCAGGACATGTCCAGGCAAAACAAGACATGTGGTCACCCTGGATGGGAGCCACCCAGAGGACAAACCCACTTCAGCTGACTCTGAACTCCAAGCCCTGTTCTCATCTGAAACTTGAGTCATTTTGGAATTGAGACAAGAGTGGAGGAAAACAAGGACTAGCATCAATACCTGGTCTTATTAGAATACCTGGTCATCAATACAGTGGTCTCCTGTCTGGGTACATTGGCATCTGTGTCCTGCCCAGGGCTTAGAAACAAAGTGCAATTTTAGGAACTGCTACTGAGCAACACTGAGAAGGGGAAGCTCGTCACATTCTTTGCAGCAAGGTAATAGAAGTGGAGTTACTTACTAGCGAAAGGTGTACCCGCGATGTGGGAGTAAAATTCCCCTGTATGCCATCCCCCCATATGCATCAACCCCCCATGCACAACTTTCCCCCATGCGCATCAATCCCCTATGTGCATCAGTCCCCCATGCGCAACTTCCCCCATGCACATCAACCTACCATGCACAACTTCACCCATGGGCATCAACCCCCCATGTGCAACTTACCCCATGTGCATCAACCCCCATGCGCAACTTTCCCCCATGCGCATCAACCCCCCATGCGCAACTTCCCCCATGCACATCAACCCCCCATGCGAAATTCCCCCATATGCATCAACCCCCATGCGCAACTTCCCCCATGCGCATCATCCCCCCATGCGCATCATCCCCCATGTGCCTCAACCCCCCATGTGCAACTTCCCCATGTGCAACTTCCCCCATGTGCATCAACCCCCCATGCGCAACTTTCCCCATGCGCAAGTTTCCCCCATGCGCAACTTCCCCATGTGCAACTTCCCCATGTGCAACTTCCCCCCATGCGCAACTTCCCCACATTCGCATCATCCCCATGCGCATCATCCCCCATGTGCAACTTCCGCCATGAGCATCAATCCCCCATGAGCATCAATCCCCCATGCGCAACTTTCCCCATGTGCAACTTCCCCCATGCGCAACTTTCCCCCATGCGCAACTTTTCCCCATGCGCAACTTCCCCACATGCGCAACTTCCCCCATGTGCAACTTTCCCCATGCGCAACTTTCCCCCATGCGCAACTTCCCCACATGTGCAACTTCCGCTCATGCGCAACTTCCCCCATGTGCATCATCTCTCATGCGCATCATCCCCCATCCGCATCAACCCCCCATGCACAACTTCCCCCATACAAATCAACCCCCCATGCGCATCACCCCCATACGCATCATCCCCCACGTGCCTCAACCCCCATGCGCAACTTCCCCCATGTGCATCAACCCCCATACACAACTTCCCCATGTGCATCAACCCCCATGCGCAACTTTCCCCATGCGCAACTTTCCCCATGCGCAATTTCCCCGTATGCGCAACTTCCCCATATGTGCAACTTCCCCCATGCGCATCATCCCCATGCGCATCAACCTCCCATGCGCAATTTCCCCATATGCGCAACTTCCCCCATGCGCAACTTCCCTCCATGCGCAACTTCCCCCCATGCGCATCATCCCCCATGCGCATCAACCCCCATGTGCAACTTTCCCACATTTGCATCATCCCCATGCGCATCATCCCCCATGCGCAACTTTCCCCATGAGGATCAATCCCCCATGCGCAACTTTCCCCATGCACAACTTTCCCCCATGCGCAACTTCCCCCATGCGCACCATCCCCCATGCGCATCATCCCCCCATGTGCAACTTCCCCCCATGCGCAACTTCCCCCCATGCACAACTTCCCCCGTGTGCAACTTCCCTCCATGTGCAATGTCCCCCATGTGCAACTTCCCCTCATGCGCAACTTCCCCCCATGCGCAGCATCCTCGCCAGTGCAATCTCTTCCTCCGAACACCATCGCCCAGTGCACCAGGGTCTGAGCACCAAATTGGCTGGATGTGGTTCAGTCTCCCATGTTAAGTATAGGACAAAAACACGTTGCCCCCTTTTCAGCCCCTGAAGGGTTAAGTTTCTCCAGATGGTTCTTGGTGGGAGTTCAGGTGACAGAAGGATCCCTCCCAGAATTCCATGCTTCAGGCCCAGCAGTTGGGGAGGAATGTTGCTGAGTCAGCAATTCTCAATGCAAAGTATAGGGAGGAAAATGCGTTGTGCCCCTTTTCACCCCCTTCTGGTTGGAATTTCCGAAAACCGGTTCTTAGTGCACCCCTCAGTCACGGAAGGAACACCCACCCCAAACTTCACACTTCTAGGCCCAGCGGTTTTGGCAGGGCGGTGATGAGTCAGTCAGTGAATCAGTGAGTCAGTGAGTGACTTTTCTCTTTTATATATATAGATTTGGCATTAGAACAAATTTAACAAGGTTACAATAACCACAAAAGTAATAAACACTGGGAAAAAGATTCAGGAGAAAGAAGGGGAGAAAAAGAAAGAAATTTAGGAAAGGGGGGATAGTTTAGTAATTTGAAATAGAAAACTGGCAACAGCTATGATAATGTTTGTCGAGTTGTTGCTTAGTAAAACAAAAAAGGGATCAATAAATGGGCTGGGAGGATGCCACAAAAAAGGGTCCAAATATAACTTTTGAAGTGAACAATGCACTGGGCAGCAGATCAGGATATGGTTGAAGGGAGATGAACTCCCAGCTCAAGTGTCAACATTGCTAGCCAAATGGAATTTGGGACACTGAGAATCCTCCTAAAAGGTGGAGTTCAAACTCCACCTGGGAAGCAGAGTTAGGATCTGATCTAATTGTTGGTTCCATACTCCATCTCCCGTTTGCCTCCCTTTATGGCTAAGATGGGAATTGAACCTAGATCTACCAAGTCTCATTCCAACTGCCTGACCACTACACCATCCTGGCTCTCTTATTTTAAAAAATCAGATTAATATGAATTAGATTTTACTGACTTATTTATCATTATTGTTCTTACAAAAATGGTATTTACCTGAGCATTCTATTCGTGTCCATATGCACCCCATCTGTAATTATAAAATTGATAATTTTTGTTGCTAAACTTACAATTTTCCAGTTTATGTGATATTAATAATTTAATATCATAAATATCTTGGAAAATTATATGTCCCAGTACAGAGCTTTACTCCTCTTTATTTCCTTAAATTCATGGAGCACACCAAGAGTCCAACAGATCCCCGTTTTCATTTTTTCCTCCACCTCAAACTCCCCCTCCCTTAAAAAATTTTTTACACTTGCTGCTGTGGTCTGACTCATCCATCTGTTGGCTGCTCATGGGGGTGACTTAGGAAGACAGTGCTACTGCTGCTGTTGTCTGATTCTATAACTTCTCCACCAGTTGCTCCTGGTAGTGATGGCAGCTGTTGCTGCTGAGCCAGATCTGGCTCCTCCTTGGCTGCCCACAATGCTGACAATGTTTTTTTTTTCTAATGAATTTTTGTTATTCCTGAGGAGAACATAGCTTAGCCTACACCATCTTGTGAAGCCAAATCCCCGTCTATAGCAAAACGATGTAATTATGAGGTAGGACGGAATGACTTGAAGAATGGATTGCAACCATTTCTGAGGGATTATATTGCTCAGTGTTGCAAAGAGTCCAATGGGAATTGACTTGAGTCTAGAGTAGGGGTCTCTAGTCAGGGGCCAGATATGACCTTCAACATGCTTCCATGTTGAAGGTTATATCTCAGCAAGCCCCTTCGATCCGGTCCTCGGGCAAGCCCTGTAATCCTCCAGAGGCAAGGAGAGCTCTGCTCTCCACACTTTAGGAGGGTATTTTGAGGCCTGGGGAGGCTGCATGCACCTTCTCTCTCTGTGCATGAAAGTGCTTATGAAGTGGTTTGAAGATCCTCCTCTTTGTGTGTGGGGAAAAGTGTTTATGAACTTGTTTGAATTCATTCACAAGTTCCATCACTAATATATTTGTTTATGTAAATTTATTCAAATTTGAAATGAAAATCTCTTCTTTTTTCCCTCCCAGTCCCTCCCCTCCCAGAAGGACAATGTGGCCCTCCTGCTAGAACCTTCAATAGTTTAGGGGATAAATGTTTAGGGGATAAAAGTTGAGCAGGATTATCTCCTGCTTTAGGGGATGAATGGTGTCCCATTGGTGCAGTCTAGACAGGTGTAATCAGCAATACTATCTCAAGATTTTACCACCTCATCCTGCTATATGTGGTGATCATGTCTTGGATCTGTTTGCTTTTTACAAAGCTCTCACAGTCATTCTGCAAAATTTGTGAGCAATGTGATCTGCTGCAAGCAGAATGACTGTGAGAGCTTTGTAAAAAGAAACAGATCCAAGACATGATCACCACATACAGCAAGATGAAGTGGTAAAATCTTGAGATAGTATTGCTGATTAGACTGCAGACACCTGTCTACACCGGTCTAGATGGTACACTGGTTGAAAATCACTGATCTATAGCTTAGGGCCTCACTTTATTGGAGGCCTCCCAAAAATCTGAAGGAAAAAAAGAACTGGATGTACATTTCCAAAATATTAGATAAAAAACAAATAAAATAAAACCTACATACAGCCACAGTGTTTTGTGTTGTATAGGTCCATAAATTACCATACAGCATATATTCAACACAAAAAAACAGGAACAATTTGTTGTTGACAAAGGACAGTTGGACATATAAATGGCCCCATTACCTTCAATAACTTAGGACCTCATCAAACCTAAATCTGGCCCTGCATCACGTCACATGTAGCTATTGTGGCAGGTGTCTTGAGTGTGCATGTCTTGGGCATGCAAACCATCAGACATTACCTCAAGTACCACTGGTTGAGAAACACTGTCGTGAGAAAATTGTCTTTTGAGAAATGAGCTGTTACTGCTGTTTAAAAGACCATTTGCCCTTTTTTGCATGATGAAGATTTCCTAGAAATCAAATGTTAACAAAAATGGGTTCCAAATATTTGCCAGTATGAACGGTGGAGGTGGCCCAAGTTCTCCTTGTACCTGAAATGGCATACCATATGCTGCCCCCATCACCTAGCAATGTGCAAGCAGAATAGTCCTGTTCTTAAAGTACACCTCTATGATCAGAAGAGTTTCTTTGGAGAACATCAAATTCTCCATACAAAATATTTATAAGTTGAATAATAGTAATAGATTTTAGTATGTGGAGAAGGGGGGATTCCTTCTTAAACAGTAAATCAAGTTGAAACCATTCAGTCCCATACTGACCCCTTGAGGAAAGCCAGTAAGTTTAATATGCATGTTTCAGATCTAATGATGTCTACATATAATGGATAATGTTTTATAACACCCCATCTCCAACATCAGACTCCAAACTATGGATACAATTTTAAGTAATCTCATTGCTAGTTATAGTTAGGCAAAACCAGGGTAATGCACAAGGCATGCAGGAATATCAAAATGAGTCAGTCTTTCCAGTTAAGTCACAGTACTTGAAAAAAATGATAAAATCAGCAGTAAATGTATACTGCATCTGTGAAATCTTCCAAACCATGCACTGAACAACTATGATGTCACAGGAGACTAAAGCAGGCCTCTGTCAGTCTTGGAAGACTATGGTATCGTGCTCAGCGCTGCATACGCTGCATGCGAAGCACGAAAGCCTGGGTTAGATTGTTATGGAGGATAGGCTGTTACCCAAGCAGCAAATCCCCCCTCTCTATGCCACTGAATTAGTCCAATGGAAAGGCAGAGCCAATACGATTGGATCCAGCTGGCGTCGCAGAGCTGGGCTAAGGACAGGAGCTCACCCTGTCTTGTGGGGCCGACCCGGGTCTCGAACCCTGGCCTGCTGGTTAACAGGCACAGTGTCTTAGCCACTTGCGCCACCCACAGGAGACTGCTGGGCAGAGAAGTTAATATACGTACATAGCCACTGGCCGGCTGCTGGAGTGCTATGGAATGTTTATGAATATTCTAACTGCCTATGCACACTTTCCTGGATGTGAAAGTAGTGGAACATACATCTGAGTGAACTTGCAACGGTTTATGCTGAAGTTAAATATATTTACAGTACAATCCTATGTATGCCTTCTCACAAGTTAACCTAATGGAGTGCACTAGGTCTTTATTCAACCTCTTAACATCCATCCATCCGTCTGTCTGTCTATCTATCCTCTCAGATTTATCCTACTGTAACATTCTTAATCCTACCTCTATCTGACAAGTTAATGTTTTCCTTTCCTTGAAGATAGGTGGATGCTTCCACATTAGCCCTTTCCTGACTTTATTTCTAAGATTTACCCTACAATCCTGAGCAACTACGGGAGCACGTAAGAGACATTATGTGTACCCGTAGTTACTCTACCACCTAATGAAAACCTATGGGAAATTTATATTGCAATCCAGAGCAAATTGTTCTTACACCAGAGCAAGGACTCCCCGTAGTTGCTCTGGATTGTGCCCTTAGAGCACAATCCTAACCATGTCTACTCAAAAGTAAGCATCATTGTGTTCAATGCGTTTTACTTCCAGGAAAGTGTCTTTAGGATTGCAGCCTTACTCCAACTTTCACTGAATACTGGACACACATGATTATAAGGTGCCACTGAATGCAACGTGAACCTTGATTTGAAATTACATACACATACTTCATAATAGTTACCCATGCTAATTGGGTGCACAGGCACTTCTAAGTGGTGGTCCTCTTATATTTAGCAGGGAAAGAATAACCATTCATCTTTGCCCCAGCAGTTTCCCTAACCAATAAGGGGCACAATTTTCATGTTTTTCTTAATTAAATTTGATTTTGTTGTTGCAGGGGAATTTTTTTTAAAATTAAAATACCCGGGGATGACATCACTTCCAGTTGTGACATCACTTCTGGGGGAACATTTTGAGCTTTTCACCGGGCCACATGATCATTAGCTACACCACTGTGCTGGCCTAAGTGAGAATTAAATAGACAATTTAAGTGGGAAACGAAACTCCTGAAACATCTTCTCCCCTCCTTATTGGCGTTTCATGTCTTGTCTTGCATGTATCATTGGCCAAAACACAGCAGCAGCTCTTGAATTTCAATAGTCTTGATGTTGTTCAGAAGGCTGTTGACTCAAGGCTGTTGACTCAGAAGGAAGAGGCATCCTCTTGTATTTTTTAACAGTCCTCTTATTTTTTTGAGTAACTTCCTAGTCTGAATCCCCAACAGAAATGAAGTCCAAGCACATACCGGTAAGTGCTTTTATTTATCGTTTATCTTGACCCCAATCCCACATGTAGATTGTGTTCTCCTCAGGGCAGTGCCTTTTTTTTGCTTATGTTAGTTTGAAAACACCCTGGTCTGGTTCAAATGATATATTTACTATACATTTACTATCTGACCATCCATGCTGACACTCCTTAACTGTGCAGTCATTGGGGGTGGAGGAGGGAGGTACATGTACCGCATGTGTGAAAATGTATCAGTAACTTGTCTCTGCTGATTGGTGGGCCCATTCCATTTGAGTGCAAATCTTCTCACACAGAACAATTTCACAATCATGTAATTTTGACTAAAAGTTAGCGCTCCCTTTCCGGAAGTGAAAATTTGATAAATAATAATGGTTATACAGCCAGGATGGTACATACGGTTGTGAAAATACTCCCACAATGTTATTTCAGACTTCATCCAACAATGATCGATAAATGCTTTTAATATAGATGGGCCCTTTGTGGCCATTTACAGAACGGAGAGGAGCCCATAGGAAGAACAGGGGAAATTAATAAGGCAACAAAGGAGCTTTAGGTGAATAATGGCTCTTCTGAGGATGCCTAGAAAATGTTCTGCACCCCTCAAAAGATGGAGAGACCAAACATAGGCATGTCTACTCTGAACTATGTCCAGTGAGTCAATGAGAACTTCTCCCGGGTAAGTGAGGATAGGACTGCAACCCAGGAGCCCAATCCTCCGCAGGTCTCCTCAAAAGTGAGTCCCTTGAGAGACAAGGGGGCTTACTCCCGGGTAAGAGTGGAGGGAGTGCCACCCAGGAGCCCAATCCTCTGCAGGTCTCCTCAGAAGTGAGTCCCTTGAGAGACAAGGGGGCTTACTCCCGGGTAAGAGTGGAGGGAGTGCCACCCAGGAGCCCAATCCTCTGCAGGTCTCCTCAGAAGTGAGTCCCTTGAGGGACAAGGGGGCTTACTCCCGGGTAAGAGTGGAGGGAGTGCCACCCAGGAGCCAATCCTCTGCAGGTCTCCTCAGAAGTGAGTCCCTTGAAGGACAAGGGGGCTTACTCCCGGGTAAGAGTGGAGGGAGTGCCACCCAGGAGCCAATCCTCTGCAGGTCTCCTCAGAAGTGAGTCCCTTGAGGGACAAGGGGGCTTACTACCGGGTAAGAGTGGAGGGAGTGCCACCCAGGAGCCCAATCCTCTGCAGGTCTCCTCAGAAGTGAGTCCCTTGAGGGACAAGGGGGCTTACTCCCGGTTAAGAGTGGAGGGAGCGCCACCCGGGAGCCCAATCCTCTGCAGGTCTCCTCAGAAGTGAGTCCCTTGAGAGACAAGGGGGCTTACTCCCGGGTAAGAGGGGGGGACTGCGACCCGGGAGCCCAATCCTCTGCAGGTCTCCTCAGAAGTGAGTCCCTTGAGGGACAAGGGGGCTTACTGCCGGGTAAGAGTGGAGGGAGTGCCACCCAAGAGCCCAATCCTCTGCAGGTCTCCTCAGAAGTGAGTCCCTTGAGAGACAAGGGGGCTTACTGCCGGGTAAGAGTGGAGGGAGTGACACCCAGGAGCCAATCCTCTGCAGGTCTCCTCAGAAGTGAGTCCCTTGAGAGACAAGGGGGCTTACTCCCGGGTAAGAGTGGAGGGAGTGCCACCCGGGAGCCCAATCCTCTGCAGGTCTCCTCAGAAGTGAGTCCCTTGAGGGACAAGGGGGCTTACTCCTGGGTAAGAGTGGAGGGAGTGCCACCCAGGAGCCCAATCCTCTGCAGGTTTCCTCAGAAGTGAGTCCCTTGAGAGACAAGGGGGCTTACTGCCGGGTAAGAGTGGAGGGAGTGCCACCCGGGAGCCCAATCCTCTGCAGGTCTCCTCAGAAGTGAGTCCCTTGAGAGACAAGGGGGCTTACTGCCGGGTAAGAGTGGAGGGAGTGCCACCCGGGAGCCCAATCCTCTGCAGGTCTCCTCAGAAGTGAGTCCCTTGAGAGACAAGGGGGCTTACTCCCGGGTAAGAGTGGAGGGAGTGCCACCCGGGAGCCCAATCCTCTGCAGGTCTCCTCAGAAGTGAGTCCCTTGAGAGACAAGGGGGCTTACTGCCGGGTAAGAGTGGAGGGAGTGCCACCCGAGAGCCCAATCCTCTGCAGGTCTCCTCAGAAGTGAGTCCCTTGAGAGACAAGGGGGCTTACTCCCGGGTAAGAGTGGAGGGAGTGCCACCCGGGAGCCCAATCCTCTGCAGGTCTCCTCAGAAGTGAGTCCCTTGAGGGACAAGGGGGCTTACTCCCGGGTAAGAGTGGAGGGAGTGCCACCCAGGAGCCCATCCTCTGCGTGTCTCCTCAGAAGCGTGTCCCTTGAGAGTCAGGGGGCGCTGTGTGGGGGGGGGTCCAGAGTGTGGCTCTGCTGAGCGTTGTCCTCATCATCCCCAACCGCCCTTTCCCTCGGCCAACGGCCCCTGTTTCCATGGCAGCGCTGAGTCCTGGCGCCCCCAGTGGTGAGCGGCGAGATTTCTGTATTCAGGGATAGAGCCTCGTTTTAGGAGAGGTGCGCATGCGCAGTCCCCCCCCCCCCCCAGAGTCGGAGCGCGCGACAGCGGGAGGCGGGGCGGCGCGTGACTCGGAGTGATGCGGGGGCGGGGCTTGCGCGCGCCGCTTCATGTTTTATGGATGTCTCGCGCCTTTTGCTTCCCTCGGAGGCCGTGACGAGTGTTGCCATAGTGACGGGAGGCGAGCTCCCCAACCGTCGCGGCGCGAAGCTTCCCGGCTTGTTCTCGTGCGCGCGCAAACACACAGGCAGGGACGCGGGCGCGCGCTGAGAGCCCCCCTTGCTGCGCGTGAGGGAAGGCGGTGGGGGACATGAGATGGCGGCCGAGGGCGACGCGGAGGCGGAGGTGGAGTGGGTGGTAGACAGCATCGCCGGCTTCCTCCGCAGCCCCGCCTGGTCCAGCCCCATCCTGGAGTTCGTGGAGCAGAAGTGCGAGGGTGAGCCGGGGGAGGAGCAGGGAGAGGGAGGTCCTCTACGCCCCCTCACAGCCCCTTCAGCACCACTCCCCCACACTTCCCCCCGAGGAACCCCATTGACTCCCACGCACTTACTCCTGAGTTAACTCTTCGGAACCTACTCCTGAGCAGACATGCCTAGGATTGGGGTCTGGTAAACCCATTGACTCTAAAGGACTTACTCCTGAGTAAATACGCCTAGGAATGGGTTCTGGTGACGCAATCCTATCCACACCTATCTGGGAGTAAACCCATTGACTCTAAAGGACTTACTCCTGAGCAAATACGCCTAGGAATGGGTTCTGGTGACGCAATCCTATCCACACCTATCTGGGAGTAAACCCATTGACTCTAAAGGACTTACTCCTGAGTAAATACGCCTAGGAATGGGTTCTGATGACGCAATCCTATCCACACCTATCTGGGAGTAAACCCATTGACTCTAAAGGACTTACTCCTGAGTAAATACGCCTAGGAATGGGTTCTGGTGACGCAATCCTATCCACACCTATCTGGGAGTAAAACTGTTGGCTATAAGGGGGTTTACTCCTGAGTAGACATGCCTCGGCTATAATCCTATTCTATTACCTGTCATCTGGAAGTATCCCCCATTGACTTTAGTCTAAGGTAGGGTGACTAGACCTCCGAATTTCCCTGGAGGCCTCCTGCAAAACCCCCTCTCTCTGGGGGTGGGGGAACTCTGGGATTCCCCCACCCTCTCATGCATACTGGCCTCAAATGAGCACATTTGAAAGGAAAAAAATAATGTTGGAAGTCACTTGTGTTGCTTTAAACTGCTTTGAAAGCATCCTACATGTTTGGGTCTGAATCATGCATGTTGAAAGGGAGACAGTGTTTTAAAATGTTGAAATTTAAGTACAGGAAAGCAATATGAGTTTTTTTGCTTTATTTTATTTTGTCCTACAATTTTTAAGCGGGTAGGAATTTTGGGTTTGGCATCTGGTCCCCCTGGTCTAAGGGAACTTCTCAGTAGAAATGGCTAGGGTTGGGCTCTGAGGCAGCAATCTTGTCCACCATAATGGGTCTTATATCTGAGTTGTCATATGGTGGGGTCTGAGGCAGTTCTGCAGCCCATGTTACTTTTGGACCCTCTTTCCTGCTGCTCCCCTTGGATTCCAGCCTCCCTTTGGAGTTTCTCTTTCTCTGGATAGACGAGGCTATGGAAAGTGCTTAATTCTGTTTGATTCAGCTTATTTATTATTACTGTTTTAGATCTTCAGTGGACAACAGAAGTTGTTTAAGGCTTGTTATCCCCTTTTTGCAGCACTTATTTTTAGAAGACCATTAGATCTCTGGATCAGGTGAAAGGCCCATCTAGTCCAGCTTCCTGTATCTCACAGTGGCTCATCAGATGCTTTATGTGGCACACAAGGCAACAAGAGACCTGCATCCTGATCTCCCCTGCATCTGCCATTCTGAGTTGCCTTCTTTTTTAAAAAGCTTTTTCAGTTAATATAATCTTTGATAATAGGGCTGTGAAAGACCTTGAGTGAGGCCTTGCTAGATAGAGAAATTAGTAATAGGCTGTTGGAGTAATGTACAAGCATTCCTTGACAATTATCAGCTTTACTGCACATAAACGGGTTGCGTCTGGGGGTGATGTGAGACAGCGACACCCAAAGTGTGTTCTGTTTCCAGTCTGCTCTTATAGCTTGTTTTGGTTGCTACTGTCACTGCAGAAAACCTTGCTTCAGAGAGAGAGGATGCTGTCTGCTTCAACATTGCCTGCCATATTGGGGCATCTAAGTCCCAGAGTGAAGCTGCTGAGTTTGGGCTGGGTGGAAGCAGTCACCAGGCAGTGTGCCTGACAGAGCCAAGATGGGCCTCAAAAAATCATCAGGGTGTGGGTTCATATCAACCTCTTCCTCCAGTAGAAGTTGAGGATTAGGTCTCTGGTGCCAGGACACCTCACTTTCTCTGTTCTCTCATCCACTCCCCTTTGAAATGGCTGTCACCCATTTCACCCTAGGAATTAAGAAGGGGGGTAGCCTATGGTCCCTGCTCCTGTCATAAGAACAAGAGAGCCACTGGACCAGGCCAAAGGTCCACCTAGTCTAGCTCCCCCCTCTTGAATGCTCCCCCTCTCCTCTCTTCTCCCCCTCTGAGTGCCCAGTTGCCCACCTGAGTCCCCAGCCACCTGCCCCCATCCCCAATTCCCCTCCCTGTGGCATGGAGAGGGGGGATGTGCTGCTTGGGTAACAGCCTATCCTCCATAACAAACCAACCCAGGCTTTCGTGCTTCGCATGCATCGTGTGCAGTGCCAAGCACGATACCATAGTCTTTCAAGACTGATGGAGGCCTGCTTATAACTTTTGGAATATATGCATTTGAAAGAAAAAATAAATCTTCCTTTCAGTTTTTGATGATGAAGAAGAAAGCAAGTTGTCTTACACAGAGATTCATCAAGAATACAAAGCTTTGGTGAGTAATCAATTACCTTTTCCCAATCTCTTAGAAATTGCGCAAATGAGGCAAGAATGTGTATCTCTTGTGGTGTCTTAGATATTTCTATTATATTAGTCATCTAATAAAAATACAGTTTTTCTTTTTGAAAGACTTATTGCTGTCTGTAGAGTTAAGGTGTTTTTTGAAAATAAAAGGTTCTATAGTGTGTTATTATCAATACTCCTAACTTGCTGTAACTTTGCCAGGTTAAAGAAACTGTGTCCTCTCATTCTGCTGAGGGTTTTACCAGAACTTGACTAAAGCATTTGTATGCCTACCAACAAAAGCAGTAGTCCTGTGTCTTGTCAAGCTCTCAGTGTGTTGAATGAATTATTCTGTAGCAATTATTCCCCTTGCATTTTAAGACTTAAAGTATGTCATGAAGTTCCTGCTGGCATAGGTCCTGGCACAAGTCCCATGCTCGCCTGGAGGTGTTTCAAAAGTGCCATTAGGGTCATTTCCACCACTCCTGGGGGTTTAGGTCAGTGCACAGCTATGAGCCGGTCTCCCCAAACCACTGCAGGAATGGGGACATGGGTGAGTTGTGCTGGCCTGAATTGGTTAGGATTGCGCCCTCAGTCAGCTGAATTTACTATTAGAATATAGGTGTGATATTAGTAAAAGTAAGAAAAAATAGTTTTTGAGGAAAAGTTATCTATATTAGCAATTACTTATAAGCAGAATATGTATATACTGTAAATACAGCATCTAATAACTTGAATTATCTGAGTGCAAAGTTTACCCTTGGATGACAAAGGAACATTTTATTTTTTAATTTGAGTTTAATTCATCGTTCTGAAATTCTCATGAAGTACAGTAATAACACTGAAATGGTGGCCTCAATTCCATGTCACCTTCCTGGGAATAAGCCATTTGGACATAGTGGAGTTTCTGAGTAAACGTATATGTGTATATTAACTCATGTAGGTCTTGGATAAAAAATTACTTGGGATTTTGATTCGTGTAATTGTGAGCAGAGCCATAAATATTGTGTAGGATTTATAATTCTTGCAGGTTGAAAAACTATTAGATAGTTACCTTAAAGAAGTTGGAATTAATGAAGACAAATTCCAAGAAGCTTGTATGTCTCCTCTTGCCAAGACTCGTACTTCCCAGGTAATTACTTTTTCAACAGAATTTCTATTAGTCTAGAACCGTATGGCTGAGTTTCTCTTCATGTTATATATATTTTATTTTATACATAAAATTTTAAGCACCCACACTTATTGTTTTCCTATGTGAAAATAATACATTTTTGCATGCATACGTACATTTTTTTTAGTCAGAAGATTTGTTATTTCACACTTGAGTTACTTAAGCACCCTTGAGTGGATGATGTCTGGGTCTGGTGACTTGCTAATCAAGATATTTCTGAAACATCCTCTCTTGTAACCTGTGTGTGAGTTCATTTGTGATTCAAAGGGTCATTTGGGAGTACCTGCAGTATGTTCCTGAACTATTCTTTCTTGAAGACACACATAAATAATTTAGGCTGCAATCCTGAAGTGCACTTAGGTTAGTCTATCTAGCACTGGGCTGCCCTAATTCCAAGATAGGCCAGTCTGTCTACACCAAAAAAGGCTTGGGCTGGTGTTAAGTCCTCTTAGGTTGGCCCAAGACAGATGAACCTGGGCTGGCATAGAAGGCAGCTTAGCAGAAGCATGTTGCATGGACGTTGAGCATGGTCTAGAACAGGCTGTATTCAGAGCCTGTTTCCAAGGCATTCATGCCCCCCTCTCAGCTCCTCTGACTTTGGCCACTTCAGGAGCGGGCATAAATCTGAATATTAGATCTTTAGGGGTCGATGATAAGACAGAGTAAAAATGGAAACAACATCAAATGTTCTAAATTTTAGGCTCAGCTTAAGCACCACTCCTGCCTTTCAACCTCAGGATGTGGCAAAACTACAGCAGCTCTCCTCAGGATATGACACAATTCCCACAGCCCAGTGATCATGCTGCCAATGTGCTGCTACCTCTTCAGCAGCAGTTAGGCCATCCTAGAGGTCTCCTAGCTCTGTGGATTTGGCCTAACAGCTTAGGATATGGCTTTCTTAGGCCAGCTCAGCTGGGCCATTCTTGCTGGCCTAAGTCAGGATTGCACTCTTAGTTTATCTGCAATCCCTTTTACCTCCTCTCTCTACCATTCATGTGGCCTATACCTTCTTTAATAGTTTTCCTGCTTCCAACATATTTTTTTAAAAAGCTTTTATTACCCTGAAAATTGCTGGCCATGTGCTACTCACAGTCTTTCTCGGCCTCCAGAGAGGCAAAGATGCCTTTTTGCATCTTTTTGCCCCTAAGCTAGATAGAAGTTGAACTTCTCTTTTCTTGCTATTGGAACTTTCACTTGTTTCAAGCCTTGGGGAGCACAGGAATCCTTAGACCCTGGCAGAACCTCTAATAAGTATAAAAATGCCGACTTTCCTGGAGCAGTATTATCCTGTTGATTGCACTGCTGCTTTTCCCCATCCTTTACCCCTTAAAGGGAGCAAGGGACCTTTTCATGAACCTGGGGGATCATGATCCTCCTGTTGAGTACCATGGGTCGCACATGGGAGAACCATATGGGAGGCCCTCCCACTCAGGAAGACTCTGCAACTGACCCAGCTGCTTGGGAGAAGCTTCCCCATTCACATTAATTCTGATCCATTGAGTACCTTGGTTTTCTGGGGAGCTGTGGGCTTTAAAATAGCAAGTTCGACGTTTAGAGTGATGGTGGCGAAAGACTTGTGCTGTTTCTGATCGGGCAGAGGCCAGAGCTCACTGGCGAGCGTACTCTGCGGCAGTGGTGGCAGCTAAGAAGGTATTCTTCTCTGTCACCATCACATCCGCAGAGAACCGTCCAACTGAGCTTTTCCGTGTGGTCCAGGGCCTACTCCATCTGGCCCCCCCCCCACTGATGTGGTAGAGCACACCGAGGCTCACTGTGATGTGTTCACTCGACATTGCGGACAAGGTCGATCAGATCCAGCATGACTTGGACGCCACTTTAACAACATCCAACGATGTCCATGGGACACCTATCAACTCTATCTTTTGGGCTTCTTTTCAGCTTGTAGAACCTAAGGACTTGGACAGGATTCTCTGTAGTGTGAATCTGTCTTTTTGCCTGCGGGACCCCTGCCCAGCCTGGCTAATTACCATAGATCTTCCTGGGATGGACTGGCCGAACGGACAGGGAGAGTGATGAATTCCTCTCTGAGGGAGGGGGTGTTGCCTCCCGCACTAAAGCAGGTGGTGGTTCACCTCCTCTTGAAGAAACCCTCCCTAGACCCTAATAATTGAAACAACTTTCGGCCAGTCTCAAACATCCTGTTTCTGGGCAAAGTGGTTGAGCAGGTGGTGGTGTCCCAGCTTCAGAAGGTCTTGGATGAAGCTGATTATCTGGATCCCTCCCAATCTGATTTCAAGCCAGGGTTTGGGACAGAGCCATGGTCGCCTTGGTGGATGACCTATGGCAGGGAATGGACAGGGGGAGTGCATTCCTGTTGGTCCTGCTGGACCTCTCATTGGCCTTTGACATCATTAACCGTGGTGTCCTTCTGAGTCAGTTGGCTGGGTTGGGGATTGGAGGCACTATTTTACAGTGGTTCCACTCCTTCCTGGCTGACAGATCCCAGAAGGTGGTGCTGGGGGATGCTTGTTCGGCACCCTGGCCTCAGTGTGGGGTGCCACAAGGTTCTATTCTACCCCTCATGCTATTTAACATCTACATGAAGCTGCTGGGAGAGGTCATTTGGAGGTTTGGAGTGAGGTGTCATCAGTACGCTGATGACACCCAGCTCAATCTCTCCTTTCCTCTTGAGTCTGAGGAGGCAGTTGAAGTCCTGAATCGCTGTCTGGAGACAGTGGAGGACTGGATGAGGGTGAACAAGCTGAAATTAAATCCTGATATGACAGAGGTTCTCCTGGTCTGGAAGCTGTTGACTCATGTATTGGAATATTGTCCTGCTCTGAATGGGTTGCACTCCCACTGAAGGAGCAGGTCTGCAGCTTGGGAATTCTCCTGGATGCTGTGGCCAGGGGAGCCTTTGCTCAGCTTTGGCTGATTCGCCAGCTTCAACCATACCTGAGTTGCTCAGATCTGGCCACGGTGACCCCCTGCCCTAGAGACATCAAGATTTGACTATTCTAATGTGCTCTACGTGGGGCTGCCTCTGAAGACGGTCCGGAAGCTTCAAGTAATCCAGAATGTGGCGGTCTGTGTGATTCCTGGGGCTTGTCGGTTAGACCCTGTTGTCCCACCGCTTCAATGACTACACTCGCTCTCCATTTGTTTCCGGACTGAGTTCAAAGTGCTGGTCCTGACCTTTAAAGCCCTAAATGGCTTGGGTCCAGGGTATCTGAGGGACCGCCGCCTTCTGTACAATCTGACCTGTCACCTAAGGTCATCTGAGAGGGCCCTACTGACTGTGCCGCCATTAAGAGATGTGAGAGGTGTAGTGGCCAGAAATAGGGCCTTCTCAGTGGCACCCCAGCTTTGGAACTCCCTCCCCTTAGAACTTAGGAAAGCTCCCTCGATACAGAGCTTCAGGCGGAGCCTAAAAACCTTTTATTTTAAAAAAGCAGTTTAGTGAGGCAGAGGTTGGGGTTTTTTGTTTTTAGCTTCTATGTTTTAACTGTTTTTAATTGAATGTTCCATTTAATGTTTTTAATTATGTTTTAATGTGAGCCACCTTGAGTCGGTCTATGACCCGAGAAAGGCGGGATACAAATTTTTAAAATAAATAGAGATAAATTTGTATTCTGCCTTTCTGTATAAAAATGCACTCAAATGTTACTGCTCTACCTTACACATTTTTTTATAAGAAGTGTAGCTATCATAACTCTATTATTGGGGAGCCCACTGACTTAAGGTTCTAGACCAGCAATTTTCAACAAGTGTGCCATGGCACACTGATGTGCCATGGATAGTTCTCAAGTGTGCCGTGGGGATTTGGGGATTGACATTCATTAATAGGAAAATTGGGGGATTTGAACAGTCTGGTGTGCCTTGTCAATGATAAGAACAATTGATGGTGTACCTTGACAATTTCAGTGCCTTGTTAAGAGTGCCGTAAGATGAAAAAGGTTGAAACGAAATGAAAATGAAAACGAAAACATGACTGTTCTAGACAGTGGTAGAGTGGGAGAAGTTTTCGTTTTGTCTGTTAGTGATTCTGATAGTGAATAATCTGTTATTCTAGATTAACTATCGTTACTAGGTTTTTTATACATTGTGTTTATTATTTTGTTTTATGCCCATGTTTTGTTCTCTTATTACTCACTTTAAGCACCCATGCTGGTAGTGTATAAATTGTGATAGAAATAAACACTTTGATAGGAAGTATTTTAAAAGTTCAAAAACAGAAATAGATGATGTCCCACCTTAAAATAAAGTTATTACTCTAAGGAGCATTGTATTCTTATCTGTCTTTACTGAACCAGGCGGGGTGATGGTCAACACTTGATGAAAGGTGTCTTAGAAACCTTAATCAGTGTATCTCCCTACATTTAGGTTATTGCAATAATGAGGGGAAGTAGCCCTATTAATCAAACTGCAAATGTGTTCATATTGTGAGGTTATCTAATTGTGAGGTTATCTATTTATTTTATTTAAGCAATTTGTATCCCGCCTTTCTTCCCCCACAAGGGGGAACTCAAGGCGGCCAAATTGTGAGGTTATCTCAAATCTAATTGTATTTTAATTATGTTTTAATCCCTATTTATGATCATTTTAATGGTGTTTTATTATGATTGATGTTAGCCGCCTTGAGCTCCCTCTTGCAGGTGAGGAAAGGCGGGATATAAATACAATAAGTAAATAAATAATTTAAAACAAACAAAATTTAAAAAATACTTTTCCTATGCAGGCCATTTTGCAGCCTGTATTGGCAGCAGAAGATTTCAGATTGTTTAAAGAGATGATGGTCCAGAAAAACATTGAAATGCAGTTGCAGGCCATTAGAATCATTCAAGAAAGAAACGGTAAGGAAGTGTCAATGATAAGCATGATATCTCTTCCTTTGCTGTTACAATTTCAGTGTATTTATTTAAAACATGTACTATATTTTTATTAAAGGTACCCATCAAGGCAGCTAACAAATAACAATAAAAACAAATTGTTAGGAACATAAGGCCTAAGGCATCCTTTTTACCACCATTATTTCCTTTCAACTTGTTTTCAAAGGCATATTGCCAGTGGATTTGGTGGAAACACATAACAATAATGACTATTAGACTCTTGTCATGACTATTATAGACTCTTGTCTTCCATGAATTTGTCCAGTTCTCTTCTAAAGCCATCCAAGTTACTGAATATCACCCTATCTTGTGGAAGTGAGTTGCACAAATTATGTGATGGGTAAAGATGTGTTCTCCTTTTGTGTGTCCTAAATCTTTTACCCATGAATTCAATGCATGTACAGGAGGAAGCAATCCTTTCAGAATCCAGATACCAGGCTTTTATGGCTTAATAGGAATGGTTACTAGCACTTTGAATTGAACCTGGAAGCAAACTGGAAGCTGGTGGAGATTATAAAGTACCACAGTAATTTTCTTGGACAAGGACAAAGAGCTTCCTGTCTGCTGTTTTTTGTACCATCTAAAGATTAGGTCTAGCTTCAGATATTTCTGGGACCTGGGATTAAGTTGATTCAATGTGGAATGGATACATGGTCAAGAGACAACAGTGAGACAAGAGGAATAAAAAGTGTGCCATTAAGAGGGCAAAAAATAGGTGGCCAAGAATAAAAATTATTTCTCCTTCTGCTGCAGCAGCCCATTCTCACGAACAGTCTCAAAGGGAGAGGAAAGGCTGCAGTATATTTTGCTTCTTCCAGGTTGTTTCGACTTTGATTAGGTCCACAGGGTTCCCAGTCTGTCTGGAAGAGTTTGGGCTACTGTAAGTAGTTGTGGTGAAAGGACTTTTTCTACCTTTGGACTAAAAGACTTTCTACCTGGCATTGGCTCTGCTGTCACTTTTGCCTTATTCCTTAGGAGTGCAGTAACAGAGCTTCCAGGGTTGGGTGGGGCTGGGGTTACCCAATTTGGGTAACATGCCTCTGGATTATGGCATGTAGTCTTTGATTAGCACTTAGGGCCTGTAACATATGGTCAACTGGACTCGTAACTGCTGTACATGTTCCCCTTCTCTGCCAGCAGCTGATTGGGAAAGAGAAGCGTAGGGAGGGAATTGAGTAATAGTTAAGGTGCCGAGTTGATTGACTTGGTTAGAAGTAGCATGAACCGTATAATCCTTTTCAATGTGATCTATTTCACTTTTCTTTTTAGGATGATTATAAAATTATGACCAGCAACAATTCAGTTCATTTTTTGGAAAATTTGCCTGTTATCCTTCTATTCTCATTCTTTTGGTCTCTTTCTAAACAGGTGTGCTACCTGACTGTTTGACAGATGGGTCTGATGCATATACTGAAATTGAGGAAGAAGAAATGAAAATATTGAGGGAGGTTCTCAGGTAAAAATACTTCCCCCCCCTAATTTCTGTCTCTGCATTTGGCTGCAGATTCCTTTATACCAGCTGTCTCTACATCAAAGCCTGGGAGCCAGATGTAGCCCACAGCAAGTCTCTCACTGACCCATGGTCAGGCTTAGATCCCCTAAGAGCTCTGGCCTGGTTGACCAGATATGTCTGAAGCTGTGATGGTGGGGTGAGAGAATGGGGGTTCATAAATTGTGTGCTTTATTTTCTATGCTGTGTTGATGCTTGCAGAAATCCTGGAAATTTGAGCCCATTTATTAATTAAACTTAGCTCCATCTTTTATATTTTTTTAAAAAATATGTTTTTTTCTGGCATTTATCAGTCAGCTATCTCGCTCCTTCACAATTTGATTTGGCTCTTTGATTAAGAAATTTGGAGACTCCTGCTCAAGAGAAATGATGTTGTATGTTTTCTGAATGAATGATGTAAAGTTTAAGGCCTTCCTTAAACTTATGAAAGCCTACTAAATATGTACAGGTGTGTTCCCTTATTTGTGGGGGTTCCATTCTGAAACTCCTTGCAGATAACCAAAATCGTGGACGTGGGCAAATGTCTAGATTGTCTGGATTGGCCTCTGCGGGATTCAGACTGAGCACTAGATCTTAAAACACAAGACTACACACATGAAAGTGATGCTTTTAATGCCTTATAAGGCATTGGAAGGCCTAAGGAAGCTTATAAATAGTTCTTTTATTTGGTTGAAAACCTTTTTCTCTTATTCAGCATCTTAGGTATACCGTAACTCCAACCAAATAATATTCCAGACCAGACATGTATCCAAATTTGAAGTTTGAATTTGAGATTTGATAATTCCTAATTTGAGCAGAACATTTTATTGTGTCAGTGTACAGTTGCAAGATAGGAATGGAAGTTACAGTATCCATTTCTCTTAATGTTTGCAGTACTGTATTCAATTTGTTTCACTTCCTCTCTGCATGGGTCTCTCTTCCCAGGGCACTAATTAACTCCTCCCTTTCTGGCTCTTTCCATCCATTGTTAGTGAAGTTCTAGAATTGTACAGCATTTTGTGCAACTCTAAACAGAACTGTAGATACAGGTGTATCTGGGGTTGTGTGGTGTTCAGGTAATTCCCATGTAACTCTAGAAGTGTAACTCAGTACAAGATCAATCAGCTATCTCGCTCCTTCACAATTTACAGTGCAAGTTTACAGTTCAGAGAGTTAACATTCTATCTATCTATCTACAGTATTTATATACCGCTTTTCAATTAAAAAGTTCACAAAGCGGTTTACAAAGAAAATGGAAAAATAATAATAGCTAATTAAAAGCTAATGGATCCCTGTCCCAAAAGGGCTCACAATCTAAAATGCAAAAAAGAACACCAGCAGAAGCCACCAGAACAGACATTGCTGGGGTGTGTAGGTGTTAAAAAGATTCCCACAACAGATGGGGTTGTCAGCCCCAACTGGCCACGCACTCCCCTCTATTTGGGGATGCTCCAATTTACCAACAGCACTCTCGCTGCTACTCAGTCCACTCACCACCTGGTCAGGCACACAGCCTCCCTGCAGGGGTGATCCCATTAAAAGACTTAAACACTTGGAAATACGGTACAATTTTCTTGTTTTTATTCAAAACAGGCACAGATGCATATAAACCATAATCACCTTACATAAAACAAGAAAGACTAGCTAATTCTCTCTAATACACTTTTTCTACGATAAGTAGCATGGCTCTTACAGATCCTGTTTCTTGCTGGAGCTGCAACGATCTTCCTTGATCTCCCAAAACGCAGTCGCTCCCTTTCCCAAAAGTACAGATCTTATATCCTTTCAACTTTCCCCCCAGCTGCAAGTCATGGGATCCCTGCCCCCCTTGCTGATTGTTTGATCTTTTCCAGCTGTAAAACCTAGGACACAATTTACAGGTGCTGTAAATTTAACTCCTAGCCTTGTTGACTCCTTCTTTTCCCCCTGATAAGAGAGGAATCTTCACATGGCCTTGCAATCCTCACTCCCTCAATTCCCAAACATTCCTTCCAGCAATTTGCCACCCTGATCTTTGGCCCTTCACCCTCTCCCACAAGGGTCCAGCAGCTCAACATTATATTCACAATTACATATTAGAGAAAGAAACTTCATCAACAGAAATTAATGCTTTAACTGGAACCATAACCTTGCTTTTCTTATTACAGTAGGGCCAGTTACTCTCCCGTTGCTAAATAAAAGAGGAGCACCCACTTGAAAGAGTGCCTCTTGCTCAGTTGGCAGGGGTCCCTTTTCATCTAAAACAGTGTCTGACATTTTGTGTGACATTTTATATGGTTAAAAAAGAAAATGGTGACTCAAGTGTCCCTTTTGACACTGGAGTGAAGACTAGGAAGCTGGGAGTGTCTTGTGTCATTTGGAATTTCTCTTACATTTTATATGAGCAGCTTAGTAAAGAATTGTATTATCTACAGTATTTATATACTGCTTTTCAATTGAAAAGTTCACAAAGCGGTTTACAAAGAAATGAAAAATAATAGCTAATTAATAGCTAATGGGTCCCTGTCCCAAAGGACTCATAATCTAAAATGCAAAAAGAACACCAGCAGAAGCAGGTATAACAGATGTTGCTGGGGTGTGTAGGCCCAGTTACTCTCCCCCTGCTAAAAAAAAGAGGAACACCCACTTGAAAAGAGTATCTCTTGCCCAGTTAGCAGGGGTAATTGTGACTCATTGAACATACAGAAGTATTGCATGTTGCCTTATTTTCTGTTTTGTAGGAAATCTAAAGAAGAATATGATCTAGAGCAAGAAAGAAAAAGAGCTAAAGAGGTATGCTGGGATTCAGTTGCATGCATCTACCTGATGAATGCGGTAATGGTATTGTGGTATCTAGTTAGTATCAACATGATAATCCAGAATGCAGCCAAAAATGTACTCTTCTCATCAAACTCCCTGGCTTGATAAAATGGATCATTGTGTTCTTGTTATGTATTAAAATAGAGGGGTGTGTGTGTGTCTGTATCTTAGTTCTCTTTATGTATTAAAATAGAGGGATGTTTGTGTCTGTATCTTAGTCCTGGTTCTAAAATGTCTGGGAACTACTGTAGTGACAATGACTTTTTGAACACTTATGCTTGAAAAAGATAGGCAGCAACTCCTGCCTACTTCCCAAATAAAAATACACATTGCAAGGATGATGGTCTTGATGTAGCTATAATTTTGGGTTGACAAGAGAGCAGGACTAACTCTAGCAGAAAAACATCTCTATGTGTGCTTGTTGATATGGTATTTTTTGTTACCTAATCTTAGCTAGCTTCTATTTAGGTTAAATAGTTTATGTGAAAACCATTTTTAAAAATCTTGATTGACAGAAGAACTACTATGAGACTTAGAACAAAATCCAGAGTAACTATGGGGAGTCCTTGCTCCGGTGTAAGAACAACTTACTCTGCATTCCAATATGAATTTCCCGTAGGTTTTCACTAGATGGTGCAGTATCTACGGGTGCATGTAAAAGTCTCATGCGTGCTCCCGTGGTTACTCTGGATTTGGGGGATACTTCAGCAAGTTATTGCTTTTTAAATACCTGAAATCTGGTACTGGATATGATCCCACTTTTTGTTTTCTTAAATGTATAGTCACATGATAAACTGAAATCATCTGCTGGAGCGCACAAATCTCCAGGACATGTGTGTGAAAGTGCAGGAACTAAGGCACCTGTTGCCCATGCTACAAAACTATTATCAGGTATGATTACTTGCAGATATCTAACTCATATGAGAGATCTGGCATGCTTGTTTCTAGTTATGATCTAGGACAGGAATTTCAGTGTTGACAGATATTGTTTGAATTGATGCCTAACTTTATAGTTTTGAAAATGCAGGGGAGTTGGAACAGTTGAGATGTCTGCTGAAGCAACGGATTAGGGACTAGAGCAGTGGTGGAAATGGTTAAAAAGTGGAACTTGGTCTTTTTTTAGTTGTTGTTTTGGATGCTTTTTTAGCTAGCAAATTGAAAATGCTCTATTTATTTTTCAAATTCCTGCTGTCACACAGAGATTTCTAAAAATTGATTCTCATTAACTCCTTCAGGAATGAAAATAGACTAGGAGCTAAAGTGACCATGTGTGCTGTCTCTCATACAAAAGTGTCAAAATAGTCTGAATCACCATGTCATTGGGAGGGCTGCAGTGGCTCAGTGGTTAGTATGCTGTGCTTATCAACTACAGTAGGATGTTGGGAGGTTGTCAGTTCAAGACCCAAGTACTGCAAGATGGAGTGAGCTCCTATCTCTTGCCCAGCTTCTGCCAACCTAGAAGTGTGAAAATGTAAATGCAAATAAATAGGTACCACTTTGGTGAGAAAGGTAACAACATTCTATGTGCCATATGACCACAGAGGTGTCTTCAGACAGCTCTGGCTCTGTGATCCTGAAAGGGAGATGAGAACCTCATACTTTCGATAGTCACAGTTAGCGGGGCAGCTTTCAAGGGATACCTTTACCATGTCATAGCAGAGAAAGCTATGAACCATGAACAGCAGAGAAAGGTTGAAAGAGTGGAACATCTGTTGAATGAATGATTTCTGGGTATAATTGAAAGGTGTTGAAAGAGTGGGTCATCAGAAAATGAACTGTCAAGAAAGTGGGGACACCTGTATTCCAGACCTAAAGCATAACAAAACTCCATCCCAGGATAGGCTGTGTATATGTTTGTTTTAGATAATTTTTATACCATCTTTCCAGTTCCAAAGGGAAGTGCTCAAAGTGGCTTTTCCAACCAAAATTAAAACAAGATTAAGGGTGCATGCCTAACCTAGGCCACACAACTCATAGGTCTTCCTGTTTGGTGGTGATGTGGGGTGGCAAGTGCATGTCTGTACACCTAACCCTCTCCCAGGAGTAGCACAGAAGTGCCTTATAGCACTTTCGTTACACCGTGAGGCCAGCATGGGTCTTGTGCTGAGGCTTAGGCCAGCCTAAATGGGGGTTAGGATTGCAGCCTTAGTAATCACTAACCACCACTTTAACACACAAAGAAACCTACATAGCTATTCCAATGAAAGATCAATACAAAGATAAAAATGTTTTTTTAAACCAGACTGATCAAATGGTTGCTGAAAGAACAGAGCTTTTGTTCACTAATGGAATACATGCAAAGATCGAAAGCTTGGTATTCTGGATGCCATACCAGAAAAGGCTGTTTTTTAAATGCCATTTAATTTGCTGTTAGTGGTTGTGGCAATTTTGGATGCCCTTGAGAAAGTGGGGTGGGGAGTAGAGGAAACAGAGCCAAAGAGCAGCCGCTCTTTTCTGTGTAGACAAGGTATATTTCATCCACAAAAATTTTGAATACCGTCATTTTCAAGGAAAAGATTGGTTCTTAAATCAGTAAAACGCTTTAATTGGCTTACTCATTTGATACTGCAGCAGGGATGTGTGGTCATTGGAGGCAGGTAGGGCAGAGCTTCACTCATGCTCCTAGACCTCCCAGACCTTCTGCTGCAGGCAGGGGGTTGGACTAGATGACCTACTAGGTCCCTTCCAACTCTATGTCTAACCTGAGTTGCCAGATGCAACCAAAGATTTTCTCTGTTTCTAACCAGGAGCCATTTGGGGGCTCACAGAAGTTGGATGTGGCCTTTCCAGAGAAAGTTGTCTCCAAGAGGTTCATGAGAGCTGTGCCTTATCTGCTTCCTTGACAAAGCCCTGTCTTTAAAGAGTACTTCTTATATTGTATTCGAGGGCAGGTTGCTCCTTCACAGAAACCATGAGAAGCTCAGTAAGGCCATACACTCTGGGAGACTGTTGTGCTTCTCCACACTTTCCTGGCTTCTGTGTAGGGATCCTGCCTTCATAGAAGCGGAGACAGGACACATAAAAGGCCTGCCTCTGCCTTTGTGGAGGTTTCAGAAAGGTTTTGGATGTAGGTAAGTTGCATCTCTTGGTAGTCTAAACCAAGGGATACAGGAAAGGAGCAAATCCTTGAACAGGTCATGAAATAGCTTCACTCTTTTGTGGTGAGAGGCGTATTCTGTCTCACTTGAATGATCGTTCTTAAACCACACAGCAGATGCTTGAAAGCGGTTCCTTTAACTTGGCAGCCCTGCTGTTTAAGTAATTGGTGCAGCAGTTAAGTATTGACCACGCTTTATTCAAGCTTGCAACTAAAGTAGATTAATTCCTAGACGCAAATGTTCTGAAAGAGGAGCAGTTGCATCAAGAAGGAAAACATAAATCCTCAGCTGATAACAAACTTTTAGAGAAGGGGAAGCCCAGCCACCCATGCTTTTAAAAGTCTAGGTTTTTTGGTCCATACCAGTATGTTGCATATGTACTATACTAATTTTTTTGAATGTAAATTTAGGTCTAGAGGGAAGACACAAAGATTTATCTACTTGGGATCTGTCCTCTACTAAATTGAAGGAAGATAGTCGGAGGAAAGCAAATGGGAATGTCTCTGAATATGTAAGCAAGCAAGTGGGAATGGAAGGCCTTGTAAGTTGAATGGTTGCACCATTTAAGATGTAGGTAACGTGTTACGATATTTATCTAATAATATACCCTCATTACAAAATACTGTACGGCTTTTTATTTTGTTTATTACTGTTGTCTATAAATACTGAGTTAATGCTTGCAGAGAGATGTAGTAGTAAAACTGCCTGTTAAATTCTTCCAGAAATTATCAGAACTTGGAGCCCAAGAGCTCCGGGAGCGTGAAGATTACCTAAAGCAGAAACGAGATGCACTAATGGCTTTGAAGAAGGAATCAAGAACTAATTTGCCACCACAAAATACAGTGGAGAAAGAAGAGTTGCCTTCTAAAGAGGTGAAAGGAGGAGAAGCTGCCCTATCAGTTAATGTAATTTTAGATCAGTCTACATTGACAAACATGATCTGTAAGCTGGCATTGTGCAAGTTTTGCCCCAGTTAGCTATTTTGAATAGAGAAATGTGTGAAAACTAGATTAGGATCATGTTCCTTGTCCAGCTGATTAGTTTTCAAAGGCTCTTTCTGGAACTTGTGCAATTTGCCATATGCCTTTGGTAAGCTCCTGCCCTGACTATGTCTAGGTGATACTGCATATAATGAAGAATTTGAAATTATTTTAGATGGGAGATAGGCACTGCAAACATTTTTATAGCAGTATCTAAATAGAAGAAAATGTATACAGAAAGGGTAAGTTGTGTGTGTCAAATCATCACGAGAACAGGAGAGAACATTATAGACTGCATGATTCAGGGGCATATACTCAGGCACGTCACTTAGGCTTGCATCTTCTGGCGTGGAGGCCAGCACATCACCCCCATGCAGTGGGTGGGGCAACTACCTGAATGTTGGGTGTGGTTATGTACCATTGCCCCACCTCTACTGTTTTTTAAGCCACACATCTGAATAGAATAAAGATATTTCAAAATGGATTGTTTCACTGCATTCTACTGTGAATTTCACATCCAACGGTATATAACATGATGGGATTGAATTTGTCATTCCTTAATTAAGGCTGCAATCCTAACCTCCTCATAGGCCATCATAAGCCCTCGCATAAGTTCTGTGCTAAAAAGGGGGTATCACGTTCTGCCCCATTCCTGGATGGGGATTAGACCAGTGTACAAATATATGTCAACCTCCCCATACCATCATGGGAAAATATGCCAGGTGAGTTAGGCTGGCCTAAATTGGCTAGGAACACAATCAGGTCAGACACTGTTCCTGAATAGCTCACATACAGCCTGTCTCTTAGTGTAGGAGAGGGATATGTTGCTCCTCCCCCTGGATAATCAATACCACATAGAATCCTAGAGTTGGAAGGGACCTAGTAGGTCATCTAGTCCAACCCCCTGCCTGCAGCAGGAATTCCCCCTAGAGCATCTCCAACAGGTGCTCATCGAGCCTCTGCTTGAAGATCCCCAGTGAGGGAGAGTCCACCACCTCCCTTGGCAATCTGTTCCACTGCCGAACCGCCCTCACCATCAGGAATTTTTTCCGGATTTCCAGCCGGAATCTCCTTTCTTGCAGTTTGTACCCATTGGTTCTAGTTCTGCTTTCAGAAGCAGCTATGAACAAATTGGCCCCTTCCTCCATATGACAGCCCTTCAGGTATCTGAAGAGGGCAATCATGTCTCCCCTCAGCCTCCTCTTCTCCAGGCTGAACATCCCAAGTTCCCCCAACCTTTCCTCATAGGGCTTCCCTTCTATCCCACTGATCATTCTTGTCGCTCTCCTCTGGACTTGCTCCAGTTTGGCTGCATCTTTCTTGAAGTGAGGTGCCCAGAACTGAACACAGTACTCAAGGTGAGGTCTCACCAATGCAGAATAAAGAGGAACTATAACTTCTCGTGACTTGGAAGCTACAGTCCTTTTAATGCAGCCTAAAATGGCATTTGCCTTCTTTGCAGACACATCACACTGCTGACTCATGTTCAGCTTGTGATCCATGGCGACTCCAAGATCCCGCTCATATGTTGTGCTGTCAAGCCAAGTATCCCCCATTTTATACCTATGAGGGAACTCTATTCAGCAGTTCCTTACACCCCCCACCCTTGGGCCATTTGTATTTATCTGCATTACAATTATTTTTATACCACCCTTCCTCCAATGAACTTAAGGAGGTATACATGGTTCCTCCCCTCTTTTTGTCCTCCCAACAATACTTTATGGTAGGAGAGATATAGTGATAGACAAGCCACACATTTATATAAGCTATATAATGCAAGCAGGGAACCTGCAAGCTAGAAGGGAATTTAAGATGCAGGAAGTTCCTCTTAATTTTCCTTCTAGCCTGCAGGCTCCCTCCCTGCTTATCTAAAAGAAAGCTTATTGTTAAGTGTTTGTTCCTGTTATGATGGGATGACACCCTAAGACTGAACATAGTGGGTTTGTGTCTTGAGTAATGTAAAAGTATCATTTTCAAACACCTCTACAGTGAATGGTTCTCAAGCATTTTAGCTGGGGACCCTCTTCTGAGAATGACAATCTGTCTGGGGACACTCCCCTCCTGGAAGTGATGTCATGCCTGGAAGTGACAACACTGATGCCAGAACTCCTCCATGTCTACTTGGAAGTATGTCCCATTGTGTTCAATGAGACTTACTCCCAGGAAAGGAGCCTGAGTGCCCCATTTCAAGATGGTACAGTGCCAGATTCCAAGATTATTATTAACTTTGGTGGCACCCAATGTTATTAACTATTATTAATTTAAAAATGGCAGCACCCAGCTCAGTCTTAGCCAACCCTCAACCCCAGCTCTTAGCAAAACCAACACTGAGCTTCAACAAAGAACAGGCTGAAAGAAAAGGTGCCTTTAAGGCAGTTGTTCCCAAACATTAGGGGGCTGCAACCACTGAAGCAAAAAATTAGAATTGTCATGTAGCGCATGCAACCCTCCCATACTCCTGCACACACACACAAAATAATTACATTTATAATAGAGCTGATTTATTATTTACTGAGATTGGTGGGTTGTTGCTTTTGTTGCTGGGTGTGGGCAGTCTTCTCTCTGTGATGCTGTGGGAAAGTATCTCCTGACCTGAGCAATTGCTCCCTCATGGACTAGCAGAAAGGACAGAGAATGAATCACCTGCAACCAATAGCAGGAAGTGATCAAAGTAGTTTTTCCCTGTGACTTGGTAGACCACTTCTCAGGGTCTCCTGGATCACCGGTTGGGAACCAATGCTTTAAGCAGACAGATACAGAATGAGGGTTGGGATCAGATTAATAGCTTGACTGACTGGAAAAGCCAGACTTTTCCATTTTGTATTTCTATGAAATGGTTTCATCCTTGACATCATAGATACTACCGTTAATGTTTGTTTGCTTCTAGGGAATTGTAGAAGAAGAAGAACAAAGATTGTTACAGAAGAAAAAGATCCTTGCTGCAAAATTGAAAGAAGAAGTTATTAATAAGCGATAGTTTAGAGATGCTGGTTCTAAGCCTGGAATATATTTAACCATGAACTGAAGTGTTTGCTTTATTTTTGATTTTATATACTACAAAAGCAGTAATGTTCTGTAAGGGTTTAATTTTTAAAAACAAGTTGGTTTTTTTAAAGTAGATGTAATTGTTCCAAAGCATTAAACATGCAGCAGTTTAGATTCCGCTGGTTATATATTGTTGAATGTGGTTACTGGGTTTTTAATTGTTGTTTGTTTTCAAAACTGGTACCTCTTCACAAATTACTCTGTTACAACTCAGCACTGCAGTTATACTCTGGTTTAATATTTTGAACACTTGTAGAACATCAGACTTTTATCAGAAATGGGAACAAAGCCTGAGACTTCACACAAGTGACATAACTGGCAAAATTAAGGTCCATTTGCACAGTAATGCTGAATCAGGCTCACTTTCACACTTGTACCCTGTATGATGATCATCTTGTTCTATGAATTACTGTATGATGTATACATCTGCTGATTTGTTTTTGAGGATCACTCCAGCAATATACCAGTATGAACAGCTTAAAGATTTTGCAGAAATGACATAGTATAATTTCAGCTGCATCAAGGAAATTCTAAGACAGTCCCAGCTATTGTTCATTTAAGGATCCTGAATGTACTTACATTTCTGAATGACCACTTCCCCAGTACTTCTGAGAAAACAGAAGGCTTTCCACCACAGTAAGAAACAATCAATCCACATTTCATGTAACTTTTTATTAAAATAGTATTTAACTGAGACATGTTGGCAGATGTAATCTTTTTCTTTAAAAAAATCAGTTGAAGGGCTCCAGGCATTTGAAATGTGGGCTGTCCTGTGTGGCAAAATGCAGCCAGCATGTAAACTGGAAAGAGAGGCTGGGGGAGGGAAGTGCACCTGAGGCAGATCGTATAACTGAAGTGCTTCAGCTTTCACAGCATGGCACTATTTGTGTTCAAATATTGGGTAACATCTATTTCTAAACCAAACAAAACTTTTTTTTTGCTAAAGAAATGGTCTGCAAACTGGTCTGCATGGGCCTTAAAAGAATGAGGGGCTAAATGTTTTATGTGTGTCTTTGTCCAATGACAATACAAAGGTTGGGGCCAGGGCAAGTGAATACCACTCTGAAAGCAAATGATACAGACTGAGCTTCCCTATTAGAAACTGTAGAACTGGTCATGATGGGCGACAGACTTGCCAGGAGTTCAGAAAATGAGCCCAAGTCAAATCTACAGCAAGAACACTGTTTCCCTGACTTCCTTTCAACACAGAAACCTCAGCTGAAGGAGTGAGAAGGAAGCCCCATTTTGGTTGCCTGGAGCCCCTGGAGAGTGAAGAGATATGTCTGTCCTTCAGGCCATCGTAACTAATCGGTCATTCACAACATGTTGAATCAAATCTAGAAGCATTACCTTTTTCTGCTAGATTTGGTTCAGTGGTTTATAATTGTACAAATAACTATCTTATTAAAATCTTCTAAAATGGCCACATTTCAAAATCTGAATTAACTTACCATTTACAACAAACCAAACAAAACCAATAATTATGGAATTACAGGGTCACATTTTAATTCCTGAATTTTACAGTTCAGCATTAATATCACCACATGTATACAAATGGTGTAAAACAAGTACAGTGGTTTTTTCAATACAAAATAAATTTCTGTTTTATGGAAAAACTATACTTCATATCTACACAGACAGCCCATCTTTTTTGCAAACAATAGCTAAAATTAAAATTAACTACAAAATCTCCAAAGTAGGGGAACTGTGTCAGTAACTGTTCCAGGAGAAATGGACCCACAACTCATTCCAAGAGTGATCTATAAGGATGTATTGCCGCTGGTTTTATAGTTCAAATCACTCTTGACACATTTGTAGTTTGGGAAATTTCTTCTTTCTTCATGATCTCAGATCATATATGGCCAAACTAACATTAAAATATTTACAGTTCACTTGCTCTGAAAATAAAAAGGTCTCAAAATGGTTGCCTCCATCAATTTACCTAATGTACTTCTGAAATTTTACTTAAATACATGGAATGTGTTAAGAAGCAGCCTTTGTACTATAAGGTTCCAGGTGCTGCGTGTTGACTTGTCTTCATATCACTACTGGTGAAAAATGACTCTGCCCCACATTCAGCAGATTTCAAGACCCTCTGGCAGCATTTCACAAGACTCCCTCGCCAGTGCAAATGCAGATGGCTCGAGAAAACATATTCTGAAGCTAGCAGGGAGCAACTCCGTTCAACTTGGAATCCATAAAATGCTATTACTAGCTGCAACTCAGATGCCTTCTCAAGTACTAGGGTTTATTATGGTTCTAGAGATGGTTGTTCTAAAAACTGATGATCCTTGGTATTGGTTCTGAATAGCTTCTTAACTTCTGGTAATCTTCCATTTTGAATCCAGCTTCTCTTCTCCTCCCAAAACATGGAGTTGGAAAAAAAATCAATTTGCCACTCAGCATGCACTACATTACAGGGTGCTAACCCTCGCTAATTTGGCTGACTGCAAATAGTGGTCCCCAACTTCTGAATTTATTTTTATGGAAAGAGAGTCATTTAAAAAAACCACAATGGACAGCACCATTACAGTGTTATGTTACTAGCTTTGCAACTGAAGCCTGACATTTTTCTTCTAGCCTGGGTACCAACTTGGGAAACCTTGCAATATCCAAAAGTTACTTTTCCCAACCCCTCACAGAAACACGGATGCTCCTTTGTGCTGTCATCCAGGCACTGATCACTAACCCACCGTTTCCATTTAATTTTTAACAGCCCACATGGCAGACACATTGACTAGAAAGGGATTAGCTTCTCTGGAAGTCTGGTGTTCTCAGAACTAAACCCTTCTAGTTGAGTTTCTTTTGCTACTCCTTGTATTGTGAATTTTTCAGGGAGAAAGCTTTCCAGAGTCAGACTATTTAGCTCAAACAGTCACAGCGTTTAAGCACCCCAAATTAGAGCTTGTTTCAGTATTTTTAAGAGCCAAGACGAGGTCTTTTTCTTGGAGATGTTTCCTCTTCTTCATCTTCCTCCTCATCATCTGGATAATCCACAAGGCCAACTAAACTTCCCTGTTGAAAGTAAAAGAAAAAGGTCACATTGGAAAAGAATTCTCTGGGAAAAAACCCTGATGCTGCAGATGTCCTGTTGCCCAGCTTGCAAAGGATAAAGTCAAGCCTACCATTCCTTGTGAAAGCCCTGCTCATGGAGACCAAAACCAAGTAAAGCCCTTCCACTGACAAATGGAACTATGTATTTTTCAAGCCATTTTCAGCTATGAGACATCGACAGTTGAGATGTATTTTAAAAGGGAATTAGACCAATCCCTATCTATCGCCAATTATTAGCTATGCCATAGTGTCCACGTTCAGAAGCAGCAAACTAGCTAATGAACGCCAGTTGCTGGGTTGGGAACAATGGGGCAGGGGCAGGCTTGCCGCCTTGTGGCTTCACAGAGGCATTCATTGGCTCTTCAAAAGAAGCAGGATGCTGGAATCCATTCAATGGACCCTTGGCAGTCCCCAGAAGACCCTCCTGAAGAATAATATTTAAGAAATCCTTAACACAACCCAGTCAACCATGACTAAGAGCCTCCCACAGGCTACATAAGGAGTGTAATGTCATCAAGCTCTTATGGAACCAAAAGAAGAGTGTGAGAAATCTCTCTTATGGGCAAAAACTGCTGTATTCAGTCTCTGAAGTAGGAATAACTATTTTAACATTCAGGGGTTTTGCCACATGAGCTGACAACTGGCTGCTTCATCCCCCGGTGACATCTGGGAAAAACAGTCTTAAACCGCTTGGGGATCAAGACCACAACATGAGAAGCAGCTGTTTCTTCCATAGACATGGCACAAGCATTTCTGTGTTTCTTTGAAACAACTAGAACCTTCAACAGGACCACTATTTTCCCCTAATTAAATGCAAGTATTTTGAATGCTAATAAGCAGTGTATTTTAAATTTTTATGTTTGGTTAGTCCATGTGGCTAACCAAAAGTAATGCAGCATCCTAATGTCCACCCAAACCCTCCTCCTGGGTGTTCAGGGATGAGGTACAGGGGAAATAGTTGAGTGGAGGTAACTCATGGAAGATGCCTCTGCACAGTTTTTAGGAATCTCTCCCTCGCTTTGCATTCCACCCCACCCCATAACCTAAGTTGCCCTTCAGTGGTCTCTTAATTCTTGGAGCGGGGGGAAGAACAGAACAACAAAGACAGTGCTAGTTCTACTATAACACAGAAGTGACTTAATAAGCAACCAAATAAGTTATATCCAAAGAAAGTTAATTATGACTCAGTACCATTGAAATCAATGGAGACCTGCTGTGAAATTTAAATGATAATTTCAAAAAGACTTAGGAATTCTAATTTTCTTCACAAATACAACTCCATATTATCATTATCCATATCAGTACTATCACAAGGGTTGCCATTAATCTGCAACCTCATCACTGGGTGGGACAAGTGGTGGATGATCCAGGACTTTGTCCCAGATCATGCTCTTCCTGTCCCACCTGATCCAGCAACCCTAATTATCACACACTAAATGACCACAAGTTCATATATTCCACTACCAGCAAAATCAATTCAAAATTCCCAACTTAGCAAAACTCCAGCAATGTTTTGCCACATGTATGAAATTCTTGCAAGGTTAAGCCAGCAGAACTAGAAGCACAACCCTGCCACTCAGGGTGACCAGATGCCCAAACCTCTGGAGGAAAAGGTCTTGGATTCCTATCAGCCTGGCCTGTCCAGCAGACACTGGCATGTTTGCCTACTCACGAGTAAAGCTGTGATATTAAGCACTTTCCCATAGAGCTCAATGCATATTTTTAATTTTTAGTTTTTTGGCCATAACTTGATAGGAAGGAGATATTTCAAAACCAATTTTTGCATTGGATTCTGTTCTTCAATACAAATCCAACGACATATGACATGACAGGGTATTGCACACCACTGCAAAGTTCCAAAATGAAGCCCTTTTGGAGGACACTCGGACAGGAGTCTAGTCATATGGTGGTCACCCTGCTGCCACTGGATCTAAAGCTAGATTCATGGACATGGAGAAATTTTCCTATCATGAAATCAACACTGGTTTTCAATTACAAACCCACTCCCTGCACCTGCTTGTACACACCCCAGTTTGCCTACCTTTGTGGCTGTGACGGCTGCCGTCAAATTGGCATTCTTGGAAGAGGAACCATTTGAACCTGCTGGCGATGTCTGAGCTGCTACAGATTTATTGTTTGTACTATTTGCTCCATTAGTTGCACTGGCGGAGTGGGAAAAAGTGAATTTGAAGCCTCCTGCGGAAGTCCTTTTGGGGAGATTCTCTTTGTCTTCACTCTCTTTTACTATTGGAAAAAAAGTCAATTTTTTAGCAATCATGAAGAGAAATAACCTCTAAAAACACTACATGTGTATTCTTTACTTTTTTTAACCAGCAGGCTGCTGAATGGGCAAGGAGGAAGCTCACTTCTAACAAATTCTGCATATTTTTTAAGAAATGCTGGGTCCTTCTCTGTTGATGATCTTGTGCTTATTTTAATAATTTTATTCCATTTTAAAGTTACTTTAGGTGATATATACTCTCACATAAGCCAATAGTTTAGTGGAACTAATGTTTAAGCAATCCCATAGGACACTTAAAAATCCACACTATCCCCCATCTTAAAAGAAATGCTGAGCAAAAGAGAAGAGATCCAGGCTACATGATCATTAGCTATGCCACTGGTAGACGCACTGATGCTCGTTTGCAGCAGAAAGGTTTTGATTAAGCTAGTAACAATACCTTTTTTAGTTTCCATGAACTTCTCATAACTATCTGGAAAATCATCCTCTGACTTGGATTTCTCTACAGGAGGCACAACAGCTTCACCTTCCTCCTCTTCATCTTCGTTGAACCACATTTCTTCATCATCCTCTAAGGCTCTAGCATCTCTGCGGAATCTGTTGCTACGAAGTATAGATGGGACACTGCAAAATAGATCAAAATGATTTGAAATTAAACACTAGAGTTGCAACCTTCTGCCATAGGCTGCCATAACTAGTTAAGACAGTACAGGAGTTAGCAAACATATTCCAGAGAGTACTTGTTTACTTAGCACGTTGTTATCCTGTTCCTCTGTTACAGAGATCAGGGAAACACAGTGTACATGAGCCAGAAATCCAGGGAAAGTGCAGCAAGGCATTTCTATACAATAATACAGTGAGTCCTCATTTTAAAGTACTGAAAGGGAAGAAGGTATACAAGACCACAAATCCATTCAATCCAAACAGCCCTACACTGTTCCATTAAAGCCCTATCTTTCAAACCTCCTCTGGTACTGCTGCTCTGTTCCCCATCAGGGTAGCTCTAGTGGGGGGGGGGCAGGTTCACCTACCTTCAAGTCCTAGCACCTTCATTTCGCCCTCAACGAGGGTGCTCTAAGAATAGAGAAATGTCTCAATTCCAGAGTACCCTGCTCAAGAACAAAAATGCAAATTGGCTAGCACCAGCTCTGGAAGATGGATAGGACTGTGCTTGGCATTTCAAACTTTGAACTTCTTTGTGCATCTTGAATCCCATTGCTGATGGGATTCTGTGATACTGAACAGAATCTTCAACTGGGATCTTGGATCTGTCTGTTGTTTCTGAAGTCCCTTGAATAGAGGTCCATTAAATCAAGGGCTTTCTGAAAAGGCAATCTAGTGTTACCACAGCAAGTATAACTTGTACCCTGGGAAAAGCAGCCTGATTACAACTGGATTTAAACTTCATTCTGGCATTGTCTTCCCATCCACTCCCCTTCCCTGCTGTGTCTGGACTTCTAGACTGTAAACATGGGAGCAGAACCCATATCTTTATGTACAGTGCCAAATGATTTACAGAGTAGTCAACAAGACACAACAATTATAATTACATTGCTGAGTGAAGCTGTGAAAGGTTTCAAATACACGTGGAGAAAGGTATTTCAAATACACGTGGAGAAAGGTATTTCAAATACACATGGAGACTCCCCAATGCATCCAAGAATCCCTGTGAATTCATGTTATACCAGTGATCCACAACCCTGTGAAGATCGTGGGGGAAAAAAAATTCCTGCGGCCCAGGAAGGATGCGCAGGTGCAATTTGCAATTAGAGGCAAACTACACATATAGTTCTTGGAGTGCTTTTGTATAGGTGATTGACAGAGAAAACAAATACAGTGAAGTCCACTTGTTTTCCTACACAGGTACAAACTAAGACAAAATACTGTGCGTACAAGTGGCCTTTTGTCAACATGCTTGTTAAGACACACATTACTCCTACAATAAAAATCAGAGAACTTCTTGGGGGAAATAAACTGGGGGTGCAGATTCAAAAGCCAGGTGACTGATTTCTCTGTTGACTGAGAAAGATGTTCACAGAGGAGCTCAGGGTAACACATACAGTCTTCCTTTCTTTGTTGACAGAAAGGGGAAGACTGCATATTACCTCAAGCTCCTTGGAAAACTGGAAAGATAAAAGTGTGGGGTTGTATAGTATGAAGTGCATATCAAAATAAAGTGACATTTTGTGCTGTTCTAGGTGAAGTAGTGCAAGTGGAAGAAATGTTACAACAATGACATTCTAGCAACCTGGAGAGATCTTGTTAATTGTTGCCAAAAATGATGCACAAATGCACAAAAGTCAGAATTCTATTCAGTTTCCTGGAAGCAAGTGCTCTTATGGGGTAGAAGAATAACTTATGAAGTGTATCCCAACTACACCATTGAGCCTGTAAACTGGGTCTTTCCCTTTTACCCATTAAGGAAAGTGACCTAGAAATATGGTCTGTGATGGTGCCGCAGCGTTTGCAGCACCACGGGGTTCCAGTAATATTTGGAATATTTTATTGTAGCTGGGGCGGGGCAGGTGAACCATTCACAGGGGTCCTGGATGCTCACAGCCCCTCCATGTGGCTGTTCAGATAACCTACCAGGTTATTGAATCCCTGATAGGGAGTTTGAAAACCTCTGAATTAGGACACAATCCACTATCAGTATTTAAAAATGCATTATTGCAAGGACAAAAGGTGTACGCCACAATACTGTGAACAGTGAGGGAGTAATACTTCCGAAAACCTGGTAGAAAAACCACCCAGACATACTTGCAGATTTATATTCCAAACCTTGTTTCAGGACATTTACCTGTTCAGTTTCTGGTTTTGTCTGTCTTTTTCTTGCTCATATTTTGTCTTCAGTCCTTTGAATGTCTGAACATATTCTATTGATTCAAGTGCCTTATAGAAGTTTTCAACTATATGTGCAGTAAGTGACTTGATGTCTTCCTGCATTGACACAAAGTAAAAGTTCTTACCCAGCTGGAGAAAATCAGAGGCATTAACAGGAGCAGCTTACTGTGGTAAAGTTAATTGACTACTCTTCTATGGGCAGCTGAAGGATGGAAATTCTCCCTTGTCACTTTTCTGGTGGAGGTCATTTTCTAGAACAGCAGTTCTTCAACTTTTTGACCCCTGCAGCCCTTTCCACTCCTACAGCCTTGGGGAAGCCAGAGCAATAAAAATTATAATCCTGAGAAAAGCTGTTTGAGGGCAACCATGGCAGTTTCTGTCCCAAAGTTGGGCCTGATATCAGATAGGAAGCTATCCAAGTACAGGGGGGGGATGGTATCAGCAGATTCACTTATCAGTGGATCAAGTCTATGTTCCCCTGCATGTTGTCCCCCCTACTGCATGGAGGGTTCTCTGAGCCAAACAGAAGCCATGCATGTCAGTCTGTTTTGTTTTTTAAACAATTTTTTTAATTAAATTAACATTAAAAAAAGTTGTTTTAGCCTCTTCTGGGCTCTGAGGATCCTCCAAAGGCTACTACCGCCTCCTCTGGAGGACATGTGGTGTTGCCATGGTTTTAGTTAATCACAGAGGGGAGTTCCTAGTTCGCAGGGAGGATATCAGGGCATGCCTGTAGTCTCAATCTGTAGTTGAGTTTCCACCACCTGTTTCAGACACATGGCCCCAAAACCACAAATCTGAGAGTATGCAATAGCTGTTTAAATACCCCTAGAACCAGGGAGATTTTTTTTCAAGAGAGGTTGAGGCATGGATTCTGTCAACTGAATTATGCTGCCCATAAGGGAGACAATCATTACCTCAGATATCCATAGTAGTGCTGGAAGATTCAATTAATCTAGGATGGGCAGAAAGGTTCAATAAACAGATGTCAAGCCTGTGATCTCTTTAAGTCTCTGAACTGCAGAGACGCAGAGAACTCTCCAAGCCTGCCATCTGTGAAGTCTCTAAACGGCAGGACTGCTCTGCTAGGAAAAACCAGTTCCACTACACTGTGTCTTATCTTGCCAGTCGATCAGTGCAGACAGTTGCTCTGGGTAGCTGCTTCAGCCTAATAATCTGAGTGCTGTGCCTGCTGGGGTGAAGAGCGGCAAGACTGGCTGGCAAAATAAGACATAGCACAATGGAAAAGTACACAACAGCTCACAACAGGGATGGGTTTTTGCAGGTGGTAGAGTTGACCTGAGAGCCAGAGTTTGGCATCTTCTTCTCCAAGTGATCTGACCACATCTTTAAGCAATGTAACAAATGAAACAAATTTATAACCATTCCCCAAACAGACAGGGCACCAATCACAACATCTCTGATCTTGTCATAACATTTAGTCATAATACTTAAAAGACTGCATACTCAGAAGGTGAAACTGAAAAACCAAAACACACAACTTACCACTCTGATGAACTCAAAAAGTTCAATGACTGCTGAATTTAGCAGATTGTACCTAGTTCCATTATCCAAAAGAGCGTTTATTACTGGCTCAAAGAGGTTGCCTTTGGTGATATAACGGTTATAAAATTCATCCTTTAAGCCAATTATCCTCCTCATGAAACGAAGAGCACCTAAAATATTAATAAGCAAAAAGTGTCCTTAATTATTTTCAAAGACCATATTAACAACATTTGGATGTAAATCAGTTTCATCCAACATTTGGATGTAAACCAGTTTCAAAGAATAATTACAGACAAAAGTGACTCCTCTAACACAGTGACAGCAAATCTTTTTGGCGCAGCATGTCAAAAATTAGGAAAATGCTTTAACTTGACACTGCTGGTATGTCAACCCCTGTAGTCAGAATAAGATGTGTCCAGTCATGTGTGGTGCTATGTATTATATTAAGAAACTTCAGTTACAAAAATTCAATACAAGTAAAACAATTTTAGTTGAATTTTAGGTGAATACTGGCATGTCACTGAAAACATGTGCCAGCTTTATCACACATGTCATAGGTCCACCACCAGCATAAGTCCCATGCAGAGCTGGGGGTGCCATAAAAATGCTATCTGAGTGCTGTCCAAACAGTCTGAGGAGAGGGATAGAATTGTGCACCAACATGTGCTTGCCTCCCTATACTACCAAGGGACTGGGAAAACCAATGAGTTGTGCTGGTCTATGTTAAGACTGCATCTAAAACCTCACTGTTACCCAACTATATATAAAAATGAAAAGTCACTGACTGACTGACTGACTGATCAACACCCTGCCAAAACTTCTGGGCCTAGAAGTGTGAAATTTGGGGTGGGTGTTCCTTCTCTGACTGAGGGGTGCACTAAGAACCGGTTTTTGGAAATTCCAATTGGAAGGGGGTGAAAAGGGATGCAACGCATTTTCCTCCCTATACTTAGTTTATTCCCTACACTTCCTTAGTTTCTCTGTCACCCTCTCTTGGATTTAATTTGTTGAGCTTCTTGGAGTGGGATTCTGTCTGTGCAGGTGGCATTTAGAAATGCAAGTAGCATTTAAAAAAGTAAGTATGAAAATATGTCTGGTGTTTTGAGCATCTCTAGACACTAGAGCTATACATTTTTTCCCCATTTAAAGCCAAAAACTCTAAAGGAAGTATTTAATATGGCCTCTTGCACTCCCATAAACTATGCAGCACATGTAGTCTTGATTATCTTTCTACTATTAATTCAGGATGGATGGGAATGACTTCAGCAAGACTACCAAATACAATGTGCAGTACTTCAATACAAAACAAGACCTGCTACTTACACAATGCCAAAAAGGTATGCTTTGAATTCATCAAGACCAAAACTCTTCTCAGCAAATCCTTATTCATAATATAGTTCTTGATGTGGTATGTGTGGTGTTCCACACAAAATGTGAGCAGCTCCAAAATTAAGGCAAGCAGCTGGGCTGTTTGATAGTTGTCTAAAAAAACAAAACACCACAAGATTTAGGTACATACTGCAAATACTTCTGCATTGTTATTCTAACCTCACACTTTTCCTATGGCAACTATAGGACTTTATTTTACGTATTTCTTCCTCACTTCAAAAAATATTCAAGGAAGTTAACACAAGTTTTTAATTAATGTAGTGAACACGATTTCAGTGATGCATCTATGGTTTGGTAACTGCATTTCCTATGATTTTCTGAGGACTGATGCTTGAGCTGTTATGTAACATATTTTGTAATGAAAATATGCCCCATGTAACGTTCGGCAGGATTCTCTCACTCTTTATAAATGATGATAACAAAGACTGAAAACTACTTCATTATAAGTGTTGCCACCTATCTGAACTATTCTGATTATGTCTTCTTGGAAAGCAGGTTAATAAAAATTATCCAGTGAATGTTTATCTTAGAGATCTCCATGAAATCCATTTACTGTAAAAACTGGATAAGTTAGTGACAATATCACTAATATCAGTTAGTGATATTTTGCAGCACCATAGCGGGGCTTTATCAAGTGAGAAAAATTCTCTTCTCAAGCTCAGTAGTAGCAGGTGTTAACCAATGAGTTTGAGTAAAAAGTTCTATATATACTGCATCTCAATTAACTTTTTTTAAAAGTTAAATTGGGCACCTACCTGTTAAGTTAAACACCTACCTGGGCAAATTGTATTACTCTTGTTACTTCCAATGACTGCATCTGTCAAAAAGTGAAAAGATTTAAACACCATAAATGGCCTTTTACAGATATAAAACTATTCACGACAAACTATCCGTATCTTACTTCAAGGCTGAGAAGCCATGTCTGTTAAAACAAGCGTATGAACCAATTAGGGAATAATAGCCCCACACCGTCTCTCTCTCTCCCCCACAATGTTTGTTTATAACTCCAAGACAGCCATTCACAAAAACAAATGGTGTAAGCTGCCACAACTGAATGAATGGAAGTTGGCCTAGGCTCTCAAGGTGTTTATACAGAATGCTACAACTTCCCCTCCACAAAGGCCCTAAATCAATTCTGTTCCGACATAATGACAATAATTTTCAAAACAAGGGCTGCTATGTTAATTACACTAAAAGTCATGGTTCAATTTTACAGAAAAGCCCTGTGCCTCAAGTTGGTTAAAATAGGCATAAGAATCTCTTAAGAAAGGTTAACCAGATCTCCATTGTTTCTTCAAATAATATTTATAAAGCACTTCAGTCTTTTGTGTTTGTGCAAATTTAGATACGTTTGCAATTGCCAGAGAGACTTCATAACCCTGTGTGTACAGACACAACATCAGATATGGATACCCAAATGACACTGGGGCCAGAAGAATCAAAGACATTAGGCCTTAGGTAGTCTCTAAACTAATTTATAGTATTTACCAATTCTATAACAGTACTGAAATGAGAGGGAGTTGTGACCTCCCAGCTACGTATTCTGCATACAATGGATAGAACAGAACTGCTAAGAACTTACCTTTTTCACCCTTATCCTCAGATGTATTTGCCAGAAGAGGAGCAGTGAGAACATGCATACAATGGTTGTAGAAAAAATTGAGAAATTCACTTTTCTCAGTTTTCTGAAATACAAAATATTCATTATATAGTAACCACAGTATGCATACAAACTCATGCAGCTCACAAGACAAAGAAAAAAACAAATAACACTACTTTTTTTGAATGCCTACAAGAAGCCTACTTCAAAAAGTTGAAAGGCATCTCCCAATCCCATTCTGTAAAGATCCTAGTGTGCTCACCTATCAGTTAGGCAAGCAGATTTACAAATATCAGATAAAAAACCTGTTTTATCTTTGAAAAACTATTTTATTTTCAATGGTTCTGGTTTTTAGTAGCCTGATTATTTTAAACTTCTTTAAAGATGTAGCTGAATTAATGTGTCTTGGGTTGGAATCCTACCAAGTTTTACATGGGAAAAGACCCATGTAAAATAAAAAAACTTAGTAGAACAAGTACATGTTTCAAGCACACATGTGCACACAGTTTTATAGTTAGTAAACTACCTTGAGAATTATGTTTTTGAAGACAAAATGTGTTGGATAATAAACACAGGAATATGTATGCAGCAATGTAAAAACACTGTCACTGCTTTTCATTTAAACATACTATACAGATTTTGTTGTACGAGTATCTAGTACTGGTTTTATTTACATTCTTTCTTGCCTAGTCACCATGACTTGGGAAAGTTATGCAATCTCCCACAATTGCCTTGGGAAAGAAACTAAGCTGAAGGATGATAATGTGTCTTATTAAAGAGCTTTATTCTTTGAAAGAGGATGAACTAGGTCTTTCCAAATCTTAATCTACTGCACCACACTGCGGTCTCCTGGTCTAAGTGCACAATTCTATGCATCTCTACACTGAAGTAAGTCTCATTATGTCCAATGGTAATTATTTCTAGGAGAGTGTACATAGGGGTACAGCCCAAGTTATGTACTATCATTATTTTACAGGTAATGATTATTTTACAGGTATTTTACAGGTAATGAAAGTGGTGGCTTCCTCCCCTTTCCCACTTGCAACATTGCCATACAAACACCGTTACAGTTATCCCCCACTTTTTGATAGTTTGTCTTCTGCTCTTTCAATACCTTTGAATTATACACAGGAGTCATTCATTCAATGCATGTTCCACTCTTTCAACCTTTCTCTGCTATTTCAAAGCCTAAAATTCCCCTTCCTCATGTTGATTTGCCTATGACATGGTGATTCAGACTATTTTGGCAAATGTTTGTCTGTGTGACAGAGGGAGCACACATGGTCACTTTAGTTCCTGTTCTGGGAATAATGGGAATAATGAAATAATCCTTGTCACAGCAGGGATTTGCAAGATCAAAAGGGCATTTACAACTTTCTAGCTAAAAAAAACGCATCAGATTCCACTTTTCAACCATTTCTGCTTTTTATCATAGCTTTGGTCTCTAACTCATCAGGTAAGTTGACCGAACCGGAATGCCTTTCAATTCCATGGCAGCAGAGTCCTTGTTCAGCAGCAGCTGAAGAAGAAATTTTTTGGTCCACGTGGGGTTGGATAGCCACACTCTTGCATGCCCATAGCCAGGATTGCGCCCACTTAATCATAGAACCATTTGTTCAATGGCCCATGTTTCTGCAAAATTTATGATTATAAGATAAAGTTTGGACTCAACAGAAAATTAAGCTCCATGCATTTAAAAACCACAAACACCACACAAAACCATCAACATGATCTAATAAAATATACCAGGCACCATGCTTTGGGAAATCATTTTGGAGACAAAAAAAAACTCATTCTAGCTTGACAAATGGGTGACAGTTGTTTTCCTGCCACAGAGAAACATGCTTGAATGCGCATTCACCAGAAATACAAAGGAGCACTGCATTTTTAAAAATAACATAGAAATGATCAAGTATGCTAAAAGATATTTTGTAAAACATGTTTCTTAGACAGTAAAGTTTCTTTACCCCTTTCCATTTTCTTACATTAGCTGTGGCCAACATGTTCTCAGGATCGATTAGCGTACGTAAGAGCCCCATTAACTGAACAGCACCCCCAAGCTCGGGGTCAGTGTCACAAATCATTTGCTCAATGACTACGTTTATGAGGAGGATGTCCTGTAACAAAGCAAGGCAAATTAGAATACCTACTTCCAAAACTTTAACATAAGATTTTTTTCTGTCCCAAGAAAAACACTTTGATTTTTGGCACTCGAAAAGGTAGATTCAGCCACTTTTCAGAAAGCTTACTTACCCTACAATCCAGAGTAACTATGGGAGCACGTAAGAGACATTACATGTTCCCGTAGTTACTGCACCATCAAACGAAAACCTATGGAAAATTCATACTGCAATCCACAGCAAATTGTTCTTACACCGGAGCAAGGACTCCCCGTAGTTACTCTGGATTGTGCCCTTACTCTTGATCAGCAGCATGATAAGTTTATTCAGATGCATGCCACTTACTAACAGGAATATGTTCTCCAATTCCCATTCTTATGCAACTAAGTTGTTAAGTGAACATTCAGACCACCCTATTGCTTTTGTTGTGTAAACAAATACTCTCTGCCAGATACTAGTGATTGGAGATAGACTGTATCTGTTGAGTAAGAGAATCTTTGTTGTGTAAATGAACACTCTGCTGCAGGGTATGGAAGACCTGACTTAGGGCGCAATCCAGAGTAACTATGGGGAGCCCTTGCAACATAAGAACAATTTACTCTGGATTACAATATGAATTTCCCATAGGTTTTCACTAAGTGGTGCTGTAACTACGTCGACGTAAATGTCTCTTACATGCTCCCATAGTTACTCTGGATTGTAGGGCAAAGGCTCCTTAAGAGGCTCTTTATTGTACTTTGACCCGTATTGTATATGCAGCCCTTCAGTAAGTTAATGGTTATTAAGCAATGCACACCTGCAATTATATGACACCATTTTGCTGCAAATGCTATGATTTGTAAAGCTACTCTGTGTCATACATACAAAAATGTATGAAATTAATACTTCTCAGGGATTTCTGCACCTATGAATTTGTGTATTGCTTATCTACCTTGGGTGATACAGATGAACCCAGGGGTATCACACATAAGGACCAAGGGCTACAATAGGCCCCCAGGAGCTCTTTATATGGCCCCTGTGATTACTGGACTCTAACAGCACTATTAGCTGCCTTAGCTGTGAGGTGACACATTAGGTAGAAGCAGCCTTCTTGAAAGAACAGAGTCCAATTATCATGCAGGCCACACTTTCGGTAACATTATTTCTGCTGTCATTGATGAAAAGCATATGATATCCACATGATAACTGGGGTATCCTAAAGGCTGCCTTTTCAGTAAGGCTGCTTCTAATGAGGCACCGGGGTGAGGAGGGGATGGAAAGGGTCTGGAAGAGCCCAATCATCATGCAATTCCATCCTTTGCAGCACAGGTTTTGTTGAGGCAGCACTTTGCAGAGCACTGCTCAGCTGCTGATCTGTGAAGTGGCATTTTGGCAGAAGCAACTCTGCTGAAAGGGTGGTCTGCATGCTGATTTAGTTATCTCATATCTTGAATTCATGATCAGGAGAGCATATTTTCTCTTCTGTAAGAGAAAAAGTACTGAATAGGTAAATCCTGTACTCTTCTCTATAGCTCCTGCTTGTGCTATAACATTTGCAGAAAATAAATAAGTGAAGAATTATTACCAATTGTTTTATAGTTTAGAGCAGTGGTCTTCAAACTGGGAGTTGGAATCCCCTTAGGGGTCGCAACCTTAGGTAAGGGGGTTTGCGAGAGGATGAGGTCCATCATCTTGGAATCTGGCACGGGGCTTTCGTGGGAGTAAGTCTCATTGAACACAATGGGATTTACTTCCAAATAGACATAGAGGCACATCCCGGTAAATTAGACAGGAGGTTCTGGACTGATTTTTAAGTATGAAAGGGGGTCCCAGGCAGAAATGCCTGAATACCACTGGTTTAGAGAACAAGGGCAACAGGTAATTAACTGCAAGAACAGTTGGTAAACACACTCAAGCTTTAGCACACCTGTGCATATCTTGCAACTCTTTTCCTATGCATGCAGACATCACAAGGAACCTTTGGAAAGTATGGGGAAAAGAAGGAGATAAGACCAAATGCTTGTTTTCCTAAAAGCAGGATACCAAAATATTGACAGGCATTGTGGCAGGTCTGCTTTGCATGTAATGTGATATCAAACAGTATATGAGGATGCAACTATGCAGTCACAAATCGGAATTGCCCTGTATTTATGCAGGACCTTTTTCAACTGAATTGGCTCCCAAGTGGCTTATAAACAAAATCATTCACCAAAGAATCTTATAACTCATATAACACCATTACAAAATATGGTATTTCTCCCCCCTCCCCAAAAGATTCATCACCAAAAAGATAATGGGTCTTTCCTCTCACAGAAAGTTCCTCAAGAAAGCACATGCTGAATACGCTATACATTTATGACCTATCAACCATAACATTCATTTTAATGTAGCAGTGCAATTTGGATATTTATCTTTTCAATTTCCCTGTTTACTATCTGACAATTACTGTAGGAACCTCTTGTGTCAGCCTCAGTTATTGATGAGGATCCAAATTCTGGTTTCTTCCTACTCCAGGACTTGTACTTAGAGAGAGGTGAATTACTACAGAGCTAATAGTAACAGGATAATGGGACTTGTTTCTAGGAATAGCAATTGCCTTTATAGATATATAGATATATATTTACATCACAATAGCAAGCTACATCTTTCTTACGTCGTCACTCTGCTGGGCTTCTTGCATTACGAATTCCCGGACCATGGATGGACTGAATTCTACCAGATAAGAAAATATATCTGTAGCAGCCGATCTAACTTGCAAATCATCCATGCCCTGAAATGAAAATCAAACAAGCTTAATGAAAATGAGTATTTCATAATAGTGCATGCATTTGAGTTTTTAAATAAAAGATGATCTTAACATTTGTATAGTGCTTTCTATGTGGTGTAAAGCGCTTAACATACATTATCTTGATGTAGATCTTACAATTAAAACTCTCCACATTATAGACTGGGATCAGAGATTGAGGGGGAGTGATTTCAGAATGCCTTGGGCAGTCTTTTTAGGTAAAAAGGCAAGGCAGGGTATAAATCAAATAAATTTGCTTAAGACCCCCTAGTGAGAATTCATGGCTTAGATGAGATCTGAATTGGAGAACTCACAAGTTGCAGTTAAGTCTCTTACAGTGCAACGTTATGCACATACCAAATTTATTTAAATCTAATGCTCACCTTTTCCAGCCTAATTTAATCTCCAACATCCCACTGTCATTTTATTTTCATACAACTCATTGCTATATGCAGTAAAATTAATTTTGCACCTGCTTTGCAGCTGTGAATTACAATCACCAGTAAACATTTTTTATCTCAAGCTTTTTAAAACTGGGGTGCACATTAGATTCAATAGTGCAATAGATTCAAATAAAAACCGGTATATGCAGAAGATATGTCCATTGTATTCAGTGGACCTTACTCCCCTGAAAATGTTTAGAATTGCAGTCTTAGTCTGTTATAAAATATAGAGCTCCATGAATTGGTGATCCATAAAAGATTTCAAAGTTCCAACTGGTCATACAAGCAATAATTCCGTAAAAAATACTACAGCAACTAAAATAATGCCTAAATTTGAACTTACCATTACTATTTCAAGAGCAGGAAGAATTCCTAATTTTGCCAAAGTTTTGAAAAAAGCATCTCTGTTCTGAGGTTGTAATGTCTGAGAAAATGCACAGAACTCCTTGAAGAAGTTAACCTGCAGGCATGAAAGAGACAACTCTGTAAGAAACAGTACGGGTATCCCCTTCTTTTTGACAGTTCATTTTCTGACAATCCACTCTTTCAACACCTTTCAATTATACCCAAAACTCATTTAATCAATGCATGTTTCTCTCTTTCAACCTATCTCTGCTGTTCTAAAGGCCAAAATTGCCCTCGCCATGTTGTAGCTTGTTGTAGCTTTTATTATCCTTTCTAAAAGAGTTAATGAAAATCCAATTACAGAAATCTGCAGCAAGAACTTACAAGATAAAAGGGGCATTTGCAATTTGCTAGCTAAAAAAGAATTGGAAGCAACATATATAAACCAAAGGAAAAAAAAAGATCGAGTTCCACTTGTCAGTGGTTTTCATTTTTGGTTTGGTGCCTAACCCATAAGAGGGGGGATTCTTGTATAAGCTGATAAATACTAATTCACTATAACAGTGGGGTGGTTCTAGAGCATTTCAGCTTGGAACTCCCTTCTGAGAATGACAATCTGTCTAGGATGTCAATGAGACTTACTCCTAGGAAAGCACCCTGAGTCCATCAATTCAATATGGCGGTGGTCAGTGTCAGATTCCAAGGTGGCACCCAGCATTTTGCAACCCCACTGGAATGTAGTCACAACTTCCCAAGTAGGTCCCAAACCCCACTGAGAATCATTGCACTACAGACATACCCCCTAATCCAGAGTAACTACGGGAGCATGTAAGAGACATTATGTGCACCCGTAGCTACTGTACCACCTAGTGAAAACCTATGGAAAATTCATACTGCAATCCAGAGTAACTTCTTCTTACTTTGGAGCAAGGACTCCCTGTAGTTACTCTGGATTGCACCCATAGATAATTTCAAACTATATTCAGCAAGAAGTGCACATCATTTTTCAATTAGTAAAAAAAATAAAAAGCAAATTGAAAGGGTATCACATTCCCTTAATTTTCCACTGTAACTAGGTTCCTTGTAAGATGCAGGGCCACACATAGCTCACTTTATTGCTACAGAGCTCAGTGATGATAATGTTGCTGCCAAGTGCTTTGGTAGTCAAGAGCTGCATCCACACCACAGCCATTGTGGTGCTCCAAGCAGGCTGCCAACAAATTAAAAATTTAGGATGAACAGTGACCTCAGGGTATCCAAATATAATTAACCTGTGGAACTCCTTCTCATAGGATGCGGTTATTGTATTTGAAGGCCTAGATACCCTTGAAAAGGTATTAGATTTAAGGAGGAAAAGTCCATCACATGTTACAAACCAGATTAACTATGTGCAACCTGCAGGTTTTAAAGGTAGCCTATATCTGAACGCCACAATCAAGGGAGTGGCAACAGGATATGTGCATCTTGTCAGGTGAGCTCCCTGAGGCACCTAGTGGGCCAATGTGAGATATAGGAAACTGAATGAATAGATCCTTCTTACATTCTTAACATAGAGATAAGAATGTGTTGACTGATACCCAGATCTCCGACTACTTAAACTATCTGGAAACAAAATTTGTGTCATAGGTCACTTAAGAAGTTCAGCCAGTAACTATTATTACATAACTTATAGAGACAAGCACGGTAAAAAAATTCTCTGTTTTGAGTTAGGAAAAACAAAAGGACAACTACAAGAAAGCATTCAAAGGACTGCTAGTTATTACTTTGCTGTTTCTTATGATGTGTTGCCAAGGTTCAGGTTTCACAAGGAAGTGCACTTTTGGGAAGGACTGGGGATGTAGAGGTCAAATAAGCTGAATAGGAGGGTACTGAAGAGCAACAAAAGTGGGGATAGGAAGCTTCCCACCACAATCTGCTTCATAAGAACACAAGAAGAGCCTCAACTGGATCAGGCCAAAGGCCTATCTAGTCCAGCATCCTGTATCACACAGCAGCCCACCAAATGCTTCAGGGAGCACATATGAAACTTGTATCCAGGTGTCCCTGCAAGCTCACTCTGGTTCCTGTTCTCAATCAATGGGCTCTCATATTTCCAGACCTCAGCCATAAAACACATACCAAAAAATGCAACAGCTATAGTTTCCAAAATATACCAGATTCTATGGTGGAGACATATGCAGGCAGTCCCCAAATAGGATTCTCCACATGACATACATGAAATCCAGGTATGCCACAAAGTGTACATTTGACTTAATTTTGAGTCTTTGATGGGCACACTTATATAATATGTGTTCCAAAACTTTTCCTCAATGAATAATTTAAATTTTTATGTACATTTTAGAATCTCAATCTAAAAAGCTAATGGTTCAATGGACCATCTGAGAGTTATTATTCTTTCTATTGGTTTACATACAGTGCTACACAAGATCAAGTTTGTGTTTCAGTAACACCATAGCAAGTTTAACAGCATGCATACTATGCACTATTTTTTAAATTAGACAATCCATCCTGCTGCAAACACCCCTTGAAAATGCTTTGCCAAATGAAGGGTGCAATCTTAACCTAGGCCTGCACAACTCATCTGTCTTCCCATTCCCATGGTGATATAGGGCGGCAAATGCATGTCAGTGCCTAACTCTCCCCAAAGTGTAGTGCACAAATGTCTTACAGCACTTCTGTGACATGCCGAGGTCAGCACAGGACTTTTGTTGGGGCTTAGGCCATCCTAACTGGAGGGTAGGACTGCACCCAAAGCCTTTTAGAATTTAGCAAGAATTAGGGAAGCAGTGCAATCAAAGGGAAGTAACATACATGTAGCTCCCAAGTGAATGTCTGACTTACCAGTTCACGCCTTTTGTCATCATCGGTAGCTTCGTCAGTTAGTTGTGCAAAAACTTCAGACAAGAACTTTTCATCTTCCTATAGAATAATTATTATACAATTATTATCTCATGTGTTAGCAGCAATAAAAATAACACAACTGTATTATAGCAATTTCCCCCTTATAATCTAATCTATGTGTGCAACTACAAGAAATAAACTTACTGGTAGTCACCCCACATCTGTTAGCTTCCAATGTCACTGTGTAGTGAAAATTGTGTATAGCTGAAGTCCCTTAAATCCACAAAATCATACTTTCTCTTAAAGAATTAAGAGCCCAGTCCTAAGGGCTCTGTACAGGACCACAGTAGTGGCCATGTGTTGCAAATATGCCTGCAATCCTCCCATAGGGACATTGCTGGAGTTAGCACACCGTCAGCGAAGCACCCATTCTCTGCTGCTTAGTGGTCTGTGGGGAGGAGGTGTTCTGGGGGAGAGGGAGGCAGGACTCAAGGAGCTCTACTTCTCAGGATCCAGAGACAATGAGGAGAGCATTTCATCCAGCCACATTGTGGGGCTGCTTGCTAATGTGGGGAAAAGGTAGCCTAGAGCCATGGGCAGCTCAGGTTTGAGCTGTAAAACCACAGTACGGGAGGCATGCAGGAACTGAGGAAACAGCAGCTTCATCCTGTTATTTTAGGCTCACTCCAGGGCATAAACAGAGTTAAATTGAACGGCTGGTGAAACTGCCTGCAATACTTACAACTATTTTCTCTTTTGGGGTGGGGAGCATTTATACTTGAATTTATGCACATCAACTGCATGTAATGTGGGCTGACTATTCAAAACATCCTCTTTTATGCCTTTCCAATTGGAGAAATGCTTTTTGCTTTTACAAATACTTTTACAAGTGCTTTTTCTTCCCAGTTCACTCAACTTACTTTTTGAGTTTTTACTTTATTTCAAACTAGAGGAATTTACCCATCATGGGAGTAAAATTTCAAGAGTATGTGTGGGTTCCAGATATAGCTGGCACCAGTGGGCACTGGGCATCAGCTGGTAGGCTTTGTGTAGCGGTGAGTAAAGGACACCACTTGGCACTGACGGGCATAAGGGAGCACAGACAAGCATCAGCAGGCACTAACTAGCACACATTGGGCATCCCTATAAGGCATTGGGCACCAGGTATTGCGACTGGGCATTAGACATTACTAGACACCACTGAGAATCCCTATGAGGTTTCAGTAGGTAGTACTGGGCACCAGACATCACTGTGCACTTTGTATCCCTACTGAGTACTGGGCACAACTGGGCAACAGCAGGCACCACTGGGCATTCCTTGCTGGACACTGGGCACCAGTGGGCAACACTGGGGACCACCAGACACAGGGCAGTATAGGAACTAAAACACACTGTAACCTTTTCTGACCCTTAGGTCCGAAATTTCTAGAAATTGGTTCTTAGTGGATGCTCACATCACAGAAGGAATACTGTCCCCAAATTTCATGCTCCTAGGCCTGTAAGTTTGGGCTGGGCATTGAGGAGTCAGTGATTTACCAACGTAAAGCATGGGGAAGAAAACGTGTTGCACTCCTTTTCGCTCCTGGTTTGAATTTATAAAAATCGGTTCTTAGTGGGTGCTATATAAATATATGAGAAAACTGTTTTTCAAAAGATTTCTCTTAGGTGTAGCAGCTGATTTATACCAAGCTGACATGAGAATTTAGTTTAAGCTGTTTGACACATCTGTGCAAGCATCCACACAATGAAGTAAAGAATCATTAGTTTCCCAGTTTAATCTCCCACTACTGAAAGCAATTTACAAGTGACTAGAAATTGTATAGACTGTTCTCCTGCCCCCAAATTTGCACTATGAAGTGGGGGAAGAGTAAATCTGAATCCTGGTCCTCTCCTTGATTGCCTCCCTCTTGATACAGATTCTCCAGTGGGAAGAGGATGATTGGGAAAAGCTTCTTAGTTCTGTCTCCTCCTTCCTCCAAGCCATTTCATGAAACATGGAAAAGATGGAGGGGAAGGGACAGCTGAGAAGAGCTAACTTAAACATGAAGATGCCAATGCAGTCCAGAGGCCACCAAATATCAAAGCCTGCAGCACAATATGCATGTAAGAAATCCATGTTAGAAATACAGTATTGCTGATGGCACCAGGCTACTGGAAGTCTTAGGGCAAAGCCTTCCACTACACCCCTTCATATGGATCCTCTCAAGATATCATCCCAAAGTCTTTATTTAAGGCACCTAAAATGAGAAACTCATATGCCTACTAGTGGAATTTACTAGTCATTGCAGGAGTTAAATTTCAAGAACATTTGTGGATTCCAGGCATGGATAGGCAGTGGGGGCAGAGTGACCATAAAGAATGGATGACAAGAGTGCCTGTACCTTTAACCATTGTATAGAAGAAGGAATTAAGGCAGGTTTAGCTCCACACAGAAGGGTTTAAAAAGCAGCACCTGCATAAATTCCCTTTTCTATGCAATGGATAAAGGTACAGGCACTCTGTCTTCCATTCTATATGGTTACCCTCCCTGGGGGGCACCAGAAACTGTCACTGGGCCCTGGGCACCGGGCACCAGCAGGCATCCCTACAGGACACCAAGCACCACTGGGCAGGGGGCACGCTTACTGGGCACCACCGGGCACAATCGCAAAGGCGGCACTGGGCACCAATGTGCAGTGGGCATACCTACTGGGCACCAACGGACAGCACCAGGTACCACCAGGAATCAGCAAGCACTATCATGCAGCACTATGCACCCCTACTGGACACCAGGCAGCATTGGGTATCGCTGCTAAACACCAGGCACGGGGTGCCAGACACCCAATCAAGCACCACACATCCTTACTGGACACTCAGTGGTCACCACTGAGCACTACAGGTATCAGTACCGAGCACCAGGCATCCCTGCCAAGCACCAGCAGACTGCAGGCATCAAATCAATTCTTACATCATAGAAGAAATACACTCCCTAAATTTCATGTTTCTAGGTCAAAGGGTTGGGGATGGGTGTTGATCCGTTAGTCTTCAATGTTAAATATGGGAATGAAAACACATGGCACTCCTTTTCACCCTCTAAGGCAGTGGTTCTCAATCTTCCTAACGCCGTGACCCCTTTATAAGTTTCCCATGTTGTGGGGACCCCAACCATAAAATTATTTTTGTTGCTACTTTATAACTGTAATTTTGCTACTGTTATGAATCGTAATGTAAATATCTGATATGCAGGATGTATTTTCATTGTTACAAATGAAATGTGTGTTCTATGCACACATTGAACACAATGGGATTTATTTCAGAGTAGGCATGCATAGGATTGGGCCCTGAGACTGCAATCCTATCCACATTTACATGAGAGTAAAGGCCACCCTGACTATAATGGGATTTATTTCAGAGTAGGCATGCATAGGATTGGACCCTGAGGCTGTCAGTCAGCCCCAGTGCGCGCGCAGCTACAGCTGGAGGTCTGGCAAGCCTGACCTGGCCCCTTGCACCAGGGGTCTTTAGGCGACCCCCAGGAAACCTCTAGGCAACCCCCAAAGGGGTCCCGACCCCCACTTTGAGAAACACTGCTCTAAGGGATTAAAATTCTAAAAATTGGTTCTTACTGGGTCATGGAAGGAATATGCTCCCCAAATTTCATGCTTCTAGGTCCAGGGATTAGGCGTTGGTAAGTCAGCAATTCTTCAATGTAAAGTATAGGGATGAAAGCATGTTGTGCCCCCTTTCACACCCTTTTGGTTTGAATTTTCAAAAATTGGTTCTTAATGGGTGTCTACATCATGGAAGGAATACTCTCCCCAAATTTCACACTTCTAGGTCCAGCAGTTTGAGCTTGGCATTGATGAGTCAATCAGTCCATCCATGACCCTTGATTTTACATATATAAATTTATCTGAATTTGGTTATATCTTTACCTAGGAACTGGCCCTACACACCCCAGCAGTGTCTGTTCAAGTGTCTTCTGCTGGTGTTCTTTTTTGCATTTTAGATTGTGAGCCCTTTTGGCACAGGGACCCATTAGCTTTTTAATTAGCTATTATTATTTTCCATTTTCTTTGTAAACCGCTTTGTGAACTTGTTAGTTGAAAAGCGGTATATAAATACTGCAGATAGATAGATAGATAGTTTGGGAACCACTGAATTGAGGTAGTCTCAGGATACCTGCTGGTAGGGCACTGTTTACCAATTTCCATCACCCTGGAAACTTGAACTGCACGTGAGATAACTTTAAGTCAGGACGCAGGTGTGATATCCTGAAGAACTTGAGATAAGCAAACATGTAATTGAGGGCAGAATGGAATCTGTCTTTTCGTGCAACTTTAACCTTCCCATGCTACTGATGGAGAGCAGCATTGTAACACTCATAAGGCACACCTCCCCTTCCCCACCAAAAAAAACAAGAGTTCAGGAAATCACTCCTGTACATGAAGTATATAACACAGTATAACTGCAACATCCTGGAGACAATATGAACTCTGAATTTGGTCAGTGTGAGAGTTTCAATCCCCAATGTTATATGGTCCTAAAATTAACATTGTTTCAATCAGTTCAGTCACATCCAGACTCCCAAAATGGCAAGACACCATAATACTGTAGCAACACATGGTGATCTGTAAATAAAGATTTACAATGCTTTACTCCAAATAATATGTAACAGAATTCAACAGAAGAAACCATGGAAATATTGTCAACAATTGCCCAGTGTGCCACCAAAGGAAATATTTTACAATATAAGATTTGGACCAGTCCAGAGAACTCCAACACAATTAAAAGTCTGCCAGATCTCACTATCAATTTTTCAATGTCTCATGATCTAATTTTCATTTCCCGCTTTATCTCCCAAGCGGACATTCAAAGCGTCTAGATCAGGGGTGTCCAAACCATTTTGGCATGAGGACCACATCATCTCTCTGACATTGTGTTGAGGGCCAGAAAACTAATTTACATTTTAAATGTGAATACTTACATAAATTTACATATAGAATATATTAGATTACAAGGCTTGTGCAAGGACTGGATAGATCTTGCAGGGGGCTACATTGAGGGTCACCGAGGGCTGCATCTGGCCCCATACAGGGGTTTGGACACCCGAGGGCTAGATGATTAGAAGTATCAATCAGAAATTTTGGCAGGGTACACTATTTTCCTGTTTCCCAAAGTTGTAGGATACACAAATCCAAGTAATAACACGTCATCTATAATCCAGTTCAGTAAAGCTGTCCTCCGCAGGTTGCCCTGCTAGTTGTGACGAACCCTAGAGAGTTGCTCATCATAGTTACAAGGCCAAAGAGCCAGCATAATCTGAATATGCCACTATGGTCATGTAGCTGGCATGACTATACACGAGAGTACATGGAATACTGTTACCTTCCCACAAAAGTGTATCTATCTACTTGCATTGACATACTTTTGAACTGCAAGACTGGTAGTGTGGCGGGCCAGAAAACTAATTTACATTTCAAATTTGAATATTTACATAAATTTACATACAGAATGTATTAGAGTGGATTACAAGGCTTGTGCAAGGGCTGATAGAGGGGTTTTGCAGGGGACCACATTGAAGCTCACTGAAGGCTGCCTGTTACTTTATCAGAAAGCAATAATCAAAATGAAGAGCTTTACAACCACTCAAACATTTTTATCAGACATCACACTGCTATAGATAATATAAAATGCAAGACAGATACACATATAAAAACAGAGATCTTATGCCCTGGAACAGATGGTGTCCATGACCATAAAAGTTGTAGTAAGCAAGGTGAGAACCAGGATAGTGTAGTGGTTCTGGCAATCTGGAAGATACCGATTCAAATCCCTACTTAGCCATGTAGCTTCCTGGGTAATACTGGGCCAGTCACTATATCTTAGGGCAAAATCCAGGGTAACTACGGGGAGTCCTTGCTCCAGTATGAGAACAACTTACTCTGGATTACAATATGAATTTCTCATAGGTTTTCACTAGGTGGTGCAGTGACTATGGGTGCACATAAAGTCTCTTATGTGCTCTCATAGTTATTCTGGATTTGGGGGTTATGGAGTTGTTTTGTGGACAGAAGAAGGGAAGGAATAATAAATAACACCTTGAATTCCTTGGAGGAAAGATGGTATAAAAATGTGAAAAGGGAGATTTCAAGAAAATGAGGGAGAAAGGGCCATGTTTTTATAATGCAGAAGAGAATAAAATAAAATGGGTGGCAACACACTGAATATGAAGAATGGGAGAGGGTGGAAAAACGTCAAAGATAAAGCAAAGGTTGGAGTTTGTTCAACGAGGTTGACAATGACATTATCAATGTGAAGAAGGGATTGGACAAATTCCTAGGGGAAAGGACCATCATGGGTTACAAGCCATGAGGTGTGTGTGTAGAGGTGGACAACTTCAAAATATCAGATGTGGGAGCTAGGGTGAGGGGCAACAGGATGGAGGTGTCATATGTGCTCCCTGAAGTATCTGGTCGCCTGCTCTGTGATAAAGGAAGTTGGACTAGATGGGCCTTTGGTCTGATCCACTGGAGGCTCTTCTTATGTTCTTAAGAGTACAAGAAGCAATTTTATTAACTTCCATGCATTTTCAAAGGTTCTATTTTCTCGGTGCTGACTAGGTATTGAAAGAATTGCTCTTGTTATAGTTATGATTTCATTTCGCCACCTTATGTCCGAGATCCCTGCCATGTTTGGCAAATATGAAGAAGGGCACAGCTGTGGGCCAAACTGGGACAACAGAAGGATAAGCTTCTGACGTTAGCTGCCTTATCCTTATGGATAGTAAACAACTGTTTACTGACAAAATTATTTTCAAGGCTTTCAGGTTAGCTGTGAAATTTGACCTTTTGTTTTGCATTATTTTGAAGAGAACCAGAACAGTTACACAAGACAAAAATTAAACAGTCCTGTTCAAACACCTTATAATTCAGATATTAGTTTGTAGGTACTAGAATGCTAACAAAATATTTCTAATAGTAAATTTATAGTCCTTTTAATATAGTACAAATCACAGTTGCTTATAAGCAGACAAAAGAGCTAACCTGCTAAAAGTAAAGTCACTGCTGGAAATCACTCACCTCACACAAAACAGAATGAGCTGAATGCAGCACATCTGGGTTTAAGAAGAATATGCTGCACTTTCAAGAGGTCTGTGAAATATACTACTGAGACAGTACAGTAAAGATTAAAAAGCCTGTGTTGCGTGCAGGCATCGGAACACTAAGAAAACTGCTTAGAAGCATGAACTATACAATGCTGAATTAAAGATGTACAACTGTTGGCCTTGCAAACATGCCTGACAGCTTCAGAATGCAATCTTAAAATTTCTACTTACCTGCAGCATACTGACAATCTCAACTTTGTTAAAAAAAATGAAAGATGTGAGAGTAGAAAGAAAATTTTCTTCAAAAACAGATGGCGTTGGCAAAATGATGTCCTGAATATATTGTACCCTGTAAGTCTGATGAATCTTTTGCCTAAGTTCAGAGTCTGTTATTGGTATGACTTCTTTAAACTTTGCTGTTTTGGTCAAAAATTCCCTGTGCCTTTTTGGCTGGGCTAATGCAGGATCATACTCAAGGCATCCCACAACATCCATAATGCACTCATCCGAAAACATCACCTCAAAAAGAGTTGCTTTATTGAGGAATAAAATTCCTCTAATAATTTCATATAAATGATGTAAGCCTTCAGTATTTTCTAGGTTCTCACAAAGCTGGAAAAGCTGCAATAATTTTTTAATGTAGCCTTCATTTTCCAAAGCCAAGGCTAATTTTTCTCTACGGATGGGTGATGAGAGAACTGAGGTAACTAGGTCGGCAATCTCTTCAAGTTTGTTGAGTTCACAAGTAGGGAGATCAATCAAATGACTTGTTTCAGGCATTTCCTCAAAGCGTTCTTCCTCAGATTCATCAATGAGGTCCTGCGTGACTTCCACCGAAGGATCTTTACCTTGAACCTAAAAATGGAAGCATGAACAATTGTTGACTCATTCTGAAATGCTGGCGACAATGGGTGGTACAGAAAAGAAAAAAAGTTAAATCAATCATTTGATCACCATTTCTATAACCTGCATGATGTTAACATTCTACAAACTGAACTAAAACAAAAGAGGCTTAAGGTCCCTATCAATCTCAGATTCTGCTATCCCAGCAGATACTGATGCTGTGGAAGACATATAAGCCATGCATACTGATCCTGTGGAAAACTTGCCTATGAGCCCTGAAAATGATTCACTGGAAAGGATTAATGATACAATTCATGCCCCATTATTAACTGCCATATATTCAGTAATCAATGGAAGAAGCAGTCTGATCTTTTTCATTGGGACATTGATACCTCTGCTGTTTCCAAGAACAGGCGTGGGGAAGATGACAGTAGGCACTTTTGGAAAGAGCCTTGTCCTTTGCCGTGATGCCACTGGTAAATGATCAGTAGAGGGCAACAACAGAGGATATTAGTTCTAGTGACATCTAGTGAAATCTAGTGGGATTTTTACAGCACAAACTTATAAAGTAAGAGAGTATGGTGGTTTAGTCTAGGGAGAAAAGTATAGGCCCAGAAGCCTATGCATGCCAAAACTGAAAACCTCCTTCAAACATGTTCATAAGTCATCCTGAATACCTTAATATAGAAAAGGCCAGTTATAATTCAGTTTAATAACTACCAGCAATGACTGCTTCAAAGTATTCAAATAATTAATTTATTTTTAAATTATTTTTATTCAAAATAATGGAGAAGGGGTCCCTACTAGAAAGAATAATGGAGGAGGGGTCTCAAGGCTAAACTTTGGAATGTTATGCAGGGAGGCAAAGAAACCTGCGTATTTGATTTAAAGCTCAGTCTAGCTAGAAAATTAGATAACACTGGAAATAACTTCACTCATACATTTTATGCAGGTGTGCATATAGTACATGCTATGTACAGTGCATGGGTGCTTTCAGTTGTGCACATCTCACAGGTAAGCATGTGAGAGAGCTAAGATTTGTTTAATCTCTCTGGAACTTCTACTTCTGATGGAAAAAATTGCATTTCCTGCCAAATCAAGTAACCGTCAAACACTGCTCTTCAACAGGTCACTAAATGGCACTAGTGGTACTGGAAAATGAGTATGTCCTAATTCCCTGGAATTATGCAGACTGCACTGCAAGGATCACTTGCAAAATTACAGATGCATCTAAATGGACCAGGAATACAATCTTACAAATTCTGAAGTGGGATTTACAGAAAAAGTTCTTATCAAATCTGAAACTGAAATGTTCTTACCTGGCAAATTTTTTCCCAGATCTCATCACAGCCAGCTTTTTCTTGAAAACTCAGGGCTAAATCATAATTTTCTGCTTCTGACCAAACAATCAAAGTATCCTATTTCAAAATGAAAGACTATACTTATTATTTGATTCCTGGTACAATCAAATATGTTCAACAGTGATCACATATCCAAAAAAGCAACTTCCAAAAAAACCCTTTATGACCAAAGTTACTAGGGAAAATATAATAGAGTTAATTTCTAAGAGAAGCAATGAATTCACAAGACCTTTCATTCATGACCCCCAAACAAGCTTATAATCTGCAGATAGTCCTCTTAATGTCTTTACCATATTTCACAAAGTGATATTAATATACATAGGCTGCAATCCAGAGCAAATTCAGCCTGCTCTGACCTAACTGCACTCTCCTAACTATTCTGTATCCAGAGCAGAAAGTTTTGCTGAATCCAGAGAGTCAGGAAGCCTGGGCTGCCCTAACTGCTCCAGAGCATGCTAAGTAATTGACACAAGGGGAAGACTTGCTCCTGAGGAGACACCCCTCAGATCACACTGAACAAGGAACAGCTGTGGTGCCTACAGTGGTGACATGACTCTGCACATCACCTGGTGCGGAAGTCTGTGCGTCATCCCTGGGATGCGCACCCCCCCCCCACCTGGACTGCACAGTCACCAAAGTTGGCGCCTGCGCAGTTGTTTCTGAAGCCAACTGGCTTCAGAAAGAATACTGCGCAGGCACCATCTCTGACACCTGCGCAGTACTTTTCTGAAGCCTTTTGGCTTCGGGGGAGACTGTGCAGGCGTCAGAGTTGGTGCCTGTGCAGTACTCTTTCTGAAGCCATTCGGCTGCCGCTCCGCCTCCTGAGTGAGGCCGAATGGCTGTGCAGAGGCGCGGACTTTCTCTGCTTTAAGGAAGTCTCCTCTGAAGCTGTTCGGCATGCTCAGTGTGTTTCTGCGCAGTGCACCTCAGATGGCCGTTCAGGCCAGCTCCTCAGACAAGTGTCAGCTTCTGGCTGATTCTCCGCCTTGGAGCAGGCCTGAATGGGTGTGCTGACGCCCGGGGCCTGCCAAAGGATAGTCAAACTCCTCCGGCACATCACCCCATACGAAGCGCATCCCACACCAGCTGCACCAGTCTGGTGACACCTCTGGGTGCCTGCCTTATAAGGAGTCCCTGATGAGATGCCAGTACATTCTACAGTGAATACAAGGGGCTTCTTGGAGTGGCCTGCTGTATCCTGAGGTTTGTGGGCAGCCGTAGTTTGTTCCATATCCTGAGGTTGAGAGGAAGGGGTTGCACCAAGGCTGGCCAAGAACTCAGATTTTTGGTCAGCACTACCATTCTTACTCGGGCCTTATCATGGACCTCTATGGGTCTACTCATTACTATACCTGCTCCTGAGGTGGTATAACTCTGAGGGCTGGAAGAGGGCATTTCTGCCTTGGAAACAGGCTTTGGATACAGAGTAACTGCTCTGCCCTAGGCAATGCTAAACATGCCCTCAACTTGCCTCTCCTGAGCTGCTTAGGCTGCCCCAGTTAGGGCAGAGCAGGCCCACCTCTCTTAGGGCACCCTATCTTGCCTTGCTCTGCCCTAAGCCTCTTCCAGAGTAACTGGGCTGGAGCATCTTGCAGTTGCTCCAACCTAGTGTTAGATAGGGCAACCTAAGGGCTCTTATGTGGACAGATTAGTTGCTCTGGATTGGGCTGATAATCTTGAATTATTTTTTCTGAAGGATGCACAATTTTTAAGTTCGCAATTTGACATGCTTAAGATGCAGTGAACATGCTTACTTATGTTCACTGTAGTTATTTGAAAAATTGAATAAGACCAACTGGAAGTGAAAATGTAGTAAGAACCAATCACTAAGAGAAGAATGGCTTTGTCTTGACATAGTCGTACAGTTCCTGGACTATTTGCTATCTAGCTAGGAGCTAGATTACTCAGTTCAGGATTCATGACAGCTCCTGGCTTGTTCAAAGCCAGCACCAACAAATTAACACTTTCTTGTTCAGACTGAGGAAAGTGCACAACACCCGAGACAAACAAAAACAAAATTTAAAGCTTGCTGTATGCAGTATTTGAACTGAACATGATCTAAGACACCAGATATTACCCTCAAATTCCACACTGTTAAAAATATACAATATATATCACCATACTGATATTTTCTATTCTCTCACAGAATCAAGTAACAAAGCACACAGAGATATTCACTTAAATAATATTCATTAGCATGCAATAGGTGTCAAAATGCATATACAAAACAGGTGTGATCTGGAGCATCTGGGATCTGGTAGAAAAACTATATACCTGCATAGTGAAATTTCTTCCACAGAGCCCTCCTGTGGAGAGGTGGGCAGAAGCACTTAGCAGGGGTGAGGGGAGTTTGGCAGGGACCTTGCTCCAGTCCCCAGTCCTGTCACAGACTGATCAAATGCTTCTGACCTTTGGTCCCTGGTCTGGTCCTTCAAGACCTCTGTTGTAGGATATACATTAATTTAGGCAGGAAACAGGCACTGACTGACCCAGAACTCACTGCTTCCATTGGCTTGAACTGCTATCAATGACAATGGGACAATGACCACCAAAAAGCTATGCGAAAAGAAGCTGTTTTATCGGAAGCTTTTTGCATATCACTTAGCTAGTTCTAGACACTCAAAGCATTTTGTGATATAACGTTTTCCTTTCTAATGTGAAAGACAGTGGAATGTCTCTTACTGAAACACTCTCTTACTGAAGCAATGTTTTCATTCAATAATTTAACATAAATTATTGCAGAAACATGCTAGAGGATAAGTTAGTCATACATGATTCACAGTTTCATTTAATTTTCTCAGTATTGTATGTTCTTATTCAAAAAAAGCTAGATCAGAAGAGGTACAATAGTAAATTTTTCCTACTCTTCTAAGAGCACAATGACAAACCCAGATTTGCAATTGTGACAATAATCTTAATAAAATTAAATCTGAAACATTACATAAAGTCAGAGTATCAAAAATTCTTCTCTAGAAATGTGTCTGAAAGTTACTGGAAAAAATTAGTCTTGTAATACAGCAATATTAAAAGACACAGCAGTAGCTAACATTCATCAAAGTTTATTATCAAACGACTTAATCAAAATGCAACTTTAAACTATATAATGAGAACGGAAAGAAGTGGGTTATAGAATAAGCAAAATTAGCAATGGACATCACCTTAGAAAGAACTGCAGACAAGCAAAATAAATTTTGCATGTCCTGGAATTCATTTTATTTTTCATAGATTTCATGAAAATTAGAACACACACAGCACTTACACTCAAAAATCTATTGCTTTTATTATTTCAGATAATATGCTTTTATATAAATCTAAATATTAAGGAGGCCAACATTTAAATAATTTCTGTAATACTGTATTTAAGTCAACAACCATTTTACAGAAGTGCATTTTTACCAAGAACTAGTTACTAATGTGCATGCATCAGTACTGATCCATCTGGGATTAGTTGGGCTTAAAACACTGCAACCATGTTCTAAAACGATGCATCAAAACAATGAAACATTAATTAACATTGCCAAGATGCTTCTTTAAGTGTCAAACATTATAGAAACTGAGATGGGAGCTAAATCTGATTCCTACCCAAGAATCCATCTACTTTTATCTCCTTGGGTCAACTATTGGTTAGATGTGAGGATTTCACAGAAAATTAGGACTTGGTTTTCAAAAAGACAAATACAGATTGTTCAACAGGACGGCATTTTTCCTTCATTAGGAATGTTTCTATGTTTAAAAGTTGTAGCAGCAAATAGGAAATGGTGTTACACACTATGCTAATATTTTACTTAAGCAATTGATCCCCTACCTTTCCCATAGTGGCTTACATGGTGACTTATGTTTTTTTTATAATCAAATACAATATAAAGGGATGAACAAGGAAAAACATCAACAAAACACTTGAACATTAATTTTAACCAGTTTTAAAAGACATGAACAACTCTAAGTTAAACATTTTAAAAAAATTATTACATGGTGAAAGACTACCCACAGAGCAAATAAAATAAAACCAGCAGGGTACAGGTAATGGTCTAAGGGCACAGAAGGCACTCAGCAACCAAATGCTAGATGAAACATATAAGTTTTGAGCCCGCCTCAAAAAGCTACGAGAGAGAGAGAGAGAGAGAGAGAGAGAGAGAGAGAGAGAGAGAGAGAGAGAGAGAGAGAGAGAGAAAACACAAACACATTTCTCCATTCCCCTAGGGGGGAATTAAATGTAGTATGATGTCACTGAAGAAATTTGTCCCAGAGCTGAAACCCATCACTTGGACAATGGTAGTACTTATAGAAGCACCTTTAGCAGACCTACGAGGGCAAGATGGAATGTATGGAAGGAGGTGGTCTTTCAAGTACTCTGGGCCTATATCACAGACAGCCTTAAAGGTAAGAACTAGCACCTTGAATTGGAATTGTAAGTGAATGTGCAGCCCCTTCAGCTGTGGTCATAATGTCTGGCAAGTCATAATGTTCCTGTAACCACGCATGCTGTGGCATTCTGCACCAGTTGCAGTTTTTGGATTGATTTAGAAGGTAGCCCCACATAGAGTGCATTGCAGTAGTCGTCTTGAAGTTACTAAGGTATGGGTTACTGTAATGCAGTATTTGAGTCTGTGACCCCCTTCTGAGAATGACAATCTATTTGGGACTCCTGGAAGTGATGTCATGGATGGAAGTGACATTAAAGGTGCCCATTGCCAGATTCCAAGATGGATTCACCCAGCTTTTCGTGAGTCTCCTGAAATGACATCGCCAAGGAGGTTCTGTCCCCTACTCTGAAGACTTCTGCAATAGTGAGATCCAATTGGCTCAAGTTTGGTTTCAGTTGGTGCACTAGCTGAAGCTGGGAGAATACATTTTTAGCAACTGCTTTAACTTGGGAGCTGAAAGTCCAGGAGAACTCCCAAATTGTAAACCTATTTTTGTAAAGTGAATTTTAGTAAACCTAAATCAAAGTGTAGGTTTTTTACGTTTTTGTAAACCTAAATCAAAGTGATTCAGTGCCTGCATTGATTTCTTATTTCAGGATTTAGTTCCTACTTGTTTTAACTGTTGAAATGAATATTGCAATTGCATGATATAAAATGTGCAGATTTTTTAATGTGCAAATTCTAATGACATTTATTCTGGAACAGTAGGTGCAGTAAAAATGATCAGCAAGTTTACCATACAGTTCCCTTTACTGAGATGTCAACACGTAAGTTCAAACAGTTGATTAATTCTGAAAAGTGTAACAAATGAATACAACCTGTGTATTTTTTAGTTTCTATTTAACCTTTGCTAACCATATTTATAGACAATATGTATTTATTTCATATTTTATTTCAGACCAGATTCTTTATTCCAGATTCTTTATTTCAGACCAGATTCTTTATTCTGCTCTATGTAATCAGTGACCTGTGGAAGCAGAGTTCTAATGAAATTAGTGAAATTGCCCCAAGTCAATGAAGCAAGCTAACTTCCTGAAGCCCAATTCTAAGTTGACCCAGCACTTTGCAGAACAGAAGAGCTGAAATGGCTCTGCTATAATCAGGGAGGTTGGATGGCTACATTCAGCCGCCACAGTCTCCTGAGAATAACAGAACAAATGTTCCTTTATCCTGTGTTCACCCTCTGGGTCAAGATTGGATCTCCTTGCATCTGCCCCTTTAGTTAGTGGTACAGAACTGGAGAGACACATGTTAGTCTGCTAAGCACAGTAGGGGCACAGGATTCAGCAGCTGAGTCTTCCACCATCCCTCTCCCACAGCCCATTCTCCCTTATCTCCACCCTGTTCTACCGTCCACCACTTTATTTATTTCCCCAAAAGCCTCTCCATTGACTGGTGAGGAAACTTCCCTTCCGGCTGCTCCAGCAACATGTTATCCCAGCACAGAGACCCTCACCAGTCCTGCATGTCAAGTGTTGCTGAAAAAGGCTTTATGGCACTTTTACAACATTCAGTGCTGGCAATGCAAATGTACTGCTCGTGCTGTGCCCAATAAGATTGTGACCCTAAAGGCTCAACTAAAAGCCAGAAACCCTTGATTGTTCTTAGTGATTGTTTTCAGAAAATTTCTTCTGTAACACAAACTGAATCCATAAATAGATATGGTTTGTTAACTCCTTAGTTAATGTGTCTCATAAACACTTAAGCCTTTGAAAGAACATGATAAAAATGAAAGAGGTACATTGTTAGAGAACAGCAACCACATTTTTATATCCCCAAATAATATCTTCTTGAGAATGTTACTAACAAAATAAGGCCCTTATCTACTATTCCAAAAGAAAATTTAGTGGTTGCATCCACCAGCACAACTATTACTTCCACTCTTAAGAGTCAACTCTATGGCAGTAGCTTCCATGTGGTTTGCAAAAAACTAGGAAGACTTTAAAGACAGGGTTTGTTTTCCCGACATAATATATGTTTACTACATTTAATTTAATCTGTTAAAGCAGAGGTCTCCAAAATCTGGCCCTGGGGCCAGATCCAGCTCTTACTGAGCCTCCATCCAGCCCTCGGGCAAGCCCTGTAACCAAGTCCCCTCCACACCTCAGGAGGGTATTTTGAGGGCTGAGACTGAACACACCTCCTCTCTGTGTGTATGAAAGTGTTTATGAACTGGTTTGAATTCATTCATTCACCAGTTCCATCATTACTATGTAAGTTTATTCATTTATGTAAATTTATTCAAATTTGAAATGTAAATAATTTCTTTTTTTCTTCTGGCCTCCCAAACAGTATCAGAAAGACAATGAGCACAATCCTAACCATGTCTACTCAAAAGTCAGCTCCACTGTTTTCAATGGCTTACTCCCAGGAAAGTGTCTTTAGGATTGCAGCCAATGTGGCTCTCCTGCCAAAAAGTTTAAGAGATTCCTGTTAAAGTAAAAGGTATTTGCAAGTACCTAAAGAACTCTATCTATTATTACAGAATTCAGCCAGATAATCTGTAACTTAACTGCTTAGGAACAACCTTTCACAATAAAGTTGCACCCTTGGTAGAAAAGAAAGCTTTTGGGGTTACATTAATCGTTTTATAAATGACATTTTGGTTGAAAAATGTTACATAAAGGCTGCAATCCTAAACACACTTTCCTGGGAATAAGACCCATTGAGCATCAAGGGGCTTACGTCTGAGTAGACAAGGTTAGAATTGCAGTCAAATATTCTTAATAATATTTTCTTTTTTTTAAAAAAAAGAAAAATCATTTCTTGCTTTACACCCACTCACCATGTTAAAGGAGATACAGAAGTGGACAATCTGCACAGTAATCATGCAAACACAACTTTCAGGCCTCTTTTATAAGATAAAGGGCCATCATCCCTATTGCTTCTATCATCCTTAGTGCTGGAACCCAAGAATACTTTAAAATACAATGTGATGAAAAGTTAACTGAAAGAAGAGCAAGAAAGAGTAAGAAAAATACTGTGTCAAACCTGTCTAACCAAGCCAGATACAGCTCATCAGAGATTAGGCATGTATTTGGCAATCCCCGTTTTTCCTTTTTGCGGTTTCAGCAGGAAGCAAAAAAACCAGAAACATTATCAAGCTCTTTGAGGGTTGCCATACATCCTTGCAGTGTTCTCTCTAGCGTGGCCATGCCACATGGTGTTGTCTCCAGATGCTTGGCGATGGCATCATACAGCATCACCAGACTTCTAGGAGAGCCAAGTTCTGAGCTGTGCAGCCATGTAGCTTAGAGGGAACACTGATGATGGGCTTCATCCAGCTTGGAGAGTCATTTGTTGCAGGTCTGCATTAAGTGAAAACAGAGACCCATTGCAAAACAACACAGAACACTAATGTTAAATTATTAGATAAAGAACAGCATTTCTCAACATCTGTCCTGAGCTGTACCAGTTTGAGTGGTCCACATACTAGAAATACTATCAGAAATAAGTGGCAATTATGTCATTGTCAGTTACTTTTAGAATGGGAGGCCAGAGGCAATGCAATAAACATTGGTAAGATCCCCTATTAACTGGGCAAGAGGCACTCTTGCAAGTGGGTCTTTTATTTAGCAGGGGGAGAGTAACTGGCCCTACACACCCCAGCAACATATGTTCTAGTGGCTTCTGCTAGTGTTCTTTTGCATTTTAGATTGTGAACCCTTTTGGGACAGGGACCCATTAACTATCAATTAGCTATTATTTTTTCATTTTCTTGTAAGCTGCTTTGTGAACTTTTTAGTTGAAAAGTGGTATTTAAATACTGTTGATAGATAGGGAGGAGAGTCCAGGATAGACACAAGAACTTTTTTGTAGATTGCTGAAGTTTAGCCTACTGAACCGAGTCTTCTACTAATGCTTGTCATGTTGCATTCCTGTTCAAGCTATCAGGTGACAGTGGTCTGGCACATACTACTAGTTACTAACTCATGCACCACTGGGAATATGAGTACCACTGGCTGAAATGTAGAATATCCAATTTTTAAAGACTGGACAGAAAGTGAATATTGTTATTTTATCGAGCAGAATTTACCCTTCATTACAGGAGTAAAATTTCAGAATACTTGTGGACCCTGTCAGGCACTGCTGGAAAACATCAGGCACTGGCACTGGGCGGCAAGCACCAGAGGGCACTCAGCACCGTTGACCACCGGAGGGTAACAGGGGGCAGTGGCAGCGGTAGACACTAGGTAGTAGACAGTGGATATTCCTACCAGGCACTACAGTGCAGTGGGCACAGAATACACAGTTACCCATACCACTTAACTCACATTAGTGATTCGTAAATCATATAAATCACAGGTCAGTAAACTCTCATTTAATAGGATGCTAATATCAGATCACATTCAGCAGTTTCATTTTCTTAACAATGAATTATTATTATTGTTTAATGAATTCTTATCCCATCTTTATACCACACAGTGAGGCACACAAGGAGGCTTACAACATTAAAAAAATACACAATACAATGTATATAAAATAAATTCAGAAAATAAAATTACAAAGACCAATGCACATTTTGCTATCTTAGATCTGGGTACATTTGGGTAAAAAAAAAACCAGGCCTCCGTCAGTCTTGTAAGACTATGGTATCATGCTCAGCGCTGCATACGCTGCATGCGAAGCATCAAAGACTGGGTTAGATTGTTATGGAGGATAGGCTGTTACCCAAGCAGCAAATCCCCCCTCTCCACGCCACTGAATTACTCCAATGGAATGGCAGAGCCAATACGATTGGATCCAGCTGGCGTCACAGAGCTGGGCTAAGGACAGGAGCTCACCCTGTCTTGTGGGGCCGACCCGGGTCTCGAATCCTGGCCTGCTGGTTAACAGGCACAGTGACTTAACTGCTTGCGCCACTGTGGTGTCGTGCTTCGCATGCAGCGTATGCAGCGCCGAGCACGATACTATAGTCTTCCAAGACTGATGGAGGCCTGCTTTAACATTTCGGTAACCGATTAATAAAATGGCATCAATTTTACCCTATGTCTGTTTATTTTAAGGTATTTATACCCTGCCTTTCTCCACCATGAGGAAGTTGCTTGAATCATTCACTAAGGGCATTATACTGCATTGCCAAAATTAGAGATGGTGGGGGAAACTGATGCTATTTTTAGAATCAGCATCCCAAATTCATATAAACTCATTACAAATTTTGAAAAAAAATTCTGACCCACAATTTTTAGGCTTATGTTTTCTGTACGTCTTTCTTTTCAAAACCAAATGCAGTCATTTTGTTTTATGTCAAAACCTGTGGAAGCAACAGAGCTTAAAAAAAAACCCTAACAAATTTATCACATGATACAAAATAAAAGCTGAGGATAATACATTTTGCCATTTTTGTGCAACACAGCAAGGTTTTCTGTACCCCAGAGTAACACAGTAGAGATTAAGAAAAAGATAGTACATGCCTGCTGCTTTTGATATGCAGTGTTGGGATTTATTTTCGACTCCAATAACAGTGAACCTAAAAGGAGGACATGAATTGCCATTAGGAACCTTCGCAAAATGCAGTACTTTCTCCAATCATCTTTATAATATGCTGCACATAATATCTATTTCAAACCATTGTCCTATATTCTAAAAGCATTGTATAAACTATTATCATGGCAAGAGAAACAAAATCAGAACACATTTTTTATAGAAGTTCATTTGTTTGGGGGAATTCTTCTGCTATTCATTCAAGATTTGGCATTCAAGAGATATATAAATAAAACAGACAGCAAATTTTAATGCCATATAATTTAATTTACCTATATAAGACCCTTATATTCTTATCAACTTGAAGTAGCTGGGATATATTTGTGTTGCGGTGCATTCAGAGCACTAAACTTTATAACCCTAAACTCTGCATTGTGTGCGTGTCCAAGCAGTCATGTATCGTGGCAACCATGCTCGAGTAATCTTTTCCAGTCCTCACAAGGTTTATTTAGGACATTAACACCTGTTCGTTAGAAACACTGCCAATGAGTATTTTTCTTCTAAAACAACTTTCTTAGCCCTAAGAATAAAAATAGCCTGATATTTTAAGAGTTTTATCACATTTAGGAAAAAATCTTTTGTTGCCATAATTTTTAAGAGAACACATCATTACGTAAGTGTGCAAAGTTTACCCCTTTCCTCTTGTTAATGACCGTAAGTTTCAAAGATTATCACTGCCATCAATTTTGAAACTGTGTTTTAGTTATTAACATGCTCAGGGCAATTTCTTTGAAATTAATGTACTTGAAACTAACAAAGAGTTGGATCAAAGATGTGAAGAATTAACTGATAAAATTCTGAGACTTTTCTTAGACAAACTATAATAACGAACTTAGAGCTCAATCGTATGCATTTTTTCTCATAATCATGTCCCACTGAATTCAATGAGACTTATTCCCAGGTAAGAGTTCCTGGATTGGAGCTTCATTAGTCTGAAAAGGAGGAGATCGTGATGAGTCTCCTTTGCTCTACTAGGCTCTTGCTTTTCACAAGAAAATATTTAGTTTTGTACAAGGGAAAAGCATCAAACATCTAGATATTAATAAGTCTGAAGATAACTAACTGAATGAATAATATATGGTTGGAATAATATTTGTCTCTTTGGGATATGCTTTGAGTAAAAGTTTCTAGAAGTACACTACTGGGGAAAATTCTGAAGAAAAATCTAGGTCTAGACAGGCTAAAAGTGAAAAGGCTAATCTATACATATAAAAATTTAATGTCACTGACTGATTGATCAATGCCCAGTCAAAACCACTGGGCCTGGAAGCAGGAAAGTTAGGGAGGGTGTTCCTTCTGTGATGGAACCAGTTTTTGGAAATTCCATCCAGAAAAGGGTGAAAAGGGATGCAATGCATTTTCCTCCATATATTTTAGACTGAAGAACCTCCAGACCTAGAAGCATGAAATTTGGGAAGTGTATTCCTTCCATGACAGGGGCACCCACCAAGAACCGATTTCTAGAAATTTAACCCCTAAGAGGCTAAAAAGGGGTGCAACACATTTTTGGCCTATACTTAATATTGAAGACTGATCAACACCCAGCCCCAAATTGTATACTTGCCCAGTAGTGTCCACGGTTGTGGGGAAGGAGTTTTGTACGGAGGGGATGTTGTGCACGGGGGTGATGCTCATTGGATGCTCATTGGGGGGTTGTTGCACATTGGAGGGATGCTATACATGGAGTGCATTTTACTTGCACAATGTGGGTATATTTTGCTAGTAAGATATGTAAGAGGACTTCAAGGGCCAGAAAAAGGATTTATTTATTCATTTATGGGATTTATACCCCACTTTTCCATGCCAACAACAGCCCTGTGAGGTATGTTAGGGTGAGAGTGACTGACTAGCCCAAGGTCACCCAGGAAGTTTCATGGCTGAGGGTGGATTCGAACTTGGATCTTCCATGTCTCAGGCCAGATCCCTGACACTACACCATTCTGGTTTAGTTCTCTCAGCGAAGTTAGGGCAAGTCAGTAGCCACATACCTGATCAAGGGTAGGGGTTCTGAAGCATTACAGCCCAAGACCCTCTTCTGAAAATGACCATCTAATGACAATCTAATCCTAACCCTCTCCCCCAGAAGCGGTCATGGCCTAAAGTGCCATCAAACAGGAAGTGACATCACTGTGGTGCCAGAGCTCATCTGGGAACTAAGTCCCATTCAATGAGATTTACTTTAGAAAAGTATGACTGCATCCCAACGGTGCAATTCTAACCAGCACAGTTTACCTTTCTCCCCATTCTCAGGGTGGTGTGAGGAGCGTGGCGCATGTCTGCACAATGACCTAACCCCCCAAATGGTTGTGCAGAAGTGACTTACAGCACTTCTGTGATACTCCCAGGCCAACAAGGGACTTATGAATCCTAACTGGAAATTAGGATTGCAGCCTCAGTGTCCTGTTCCAAAAACAGTGCACCCAGCTTTTCATGACCCCCTGAACGGAAGTTGCATATTCTCCTGAGGCTTCCAAACCCCACTTTGAGACCCACTGATCTTGGGCGAGTGGGAGTCTTTGCAGGTAACTAAACAGGAAACATTTCCAAAAAGTTTTTCTCCACCCTGCTCCCCAATTTTTTAAAGCCACAGAACAGCCCGCGTACAGTAAATCTGTACGTAGGTGTAGGTGGGTTAGTTGCTTTTATAGATGCACCTGTGGACAGGGAGGAGTTGTGGGGCAACTCAAGGGCACAGCTAGAGCAGAGGGGGTCAGAGAAGTCAGTCTTAGATGCCATCAATGGCATAGCTGGAGGATTGCAACAGTCAGGTGGATGTAGGGTCACAATCTTCAGTGCGTAGCTAGGGGGATAATAGTACTCAATCTTGGAAGGGCATTTCAGTGGCATATCTGTGGGGGGTCAGAGCAGTCAGTCTTAAAGGGATCCTCACCCCTTTAGTGGCATAGCTGTGGGGGGTCAGAGCAGTCAGTCTTAAAGGGATCCTCACCCCTTCAGTGGCATACCTGGGGGGGTCAGAGCAGTCAGTCTTAAAGGGATCCTCACCCCTCCAGTGGCATAGCTGTGGGGGGGGGGTCAGAGCAGTCAGTCTTAAAGAGATCCTCACCCCTTCAGTGGCATAGCTGTGGGGGGTCAGAGCAGTCAGTCTTACAGGGATCCTCACCCCTCCAGTGGCATAGCTGTGGGGGGTCAGAGCAGTCAGTCTTAAAGGGATCCTCACCCCTCCAGTGGCATAGCTGGGGGGGCGGTCAGAGCAGTCAGTCTTAAAGGGATCCTCACCCCTCCAGTGGCATAGCTGTGGGGGGTCAGAGCAGTCAGTCTTAAAGGGATCCTCACCCCTTCAGTGGCATAGCTGGGGGGGTCAGAGCAGTCAGTCTTAAAGGGATCCTCACCCCTCCAGTGGCATAGCTGTAGGGGGGGGGTCAGAGCAGTCAGTCTTAAAGGGATCCTCACCCCTCCAGTGGCATAGCTGGGGGGGTCAGAGCAGTCAGTCTTAAAGGGATCCTCACCCCTTCAGTGGCATAGCTGTAGGGGGTCAGAGCAGTCAGTCTTAAAGGGATCCTCACCCCTTCAGTGGCATAGCTGTGGGGGGTCAGAGCAGTCAGTCTTAAAGAGATCCTCACCCCTTCAGTGGCATAGCTGTGGGGGGTCAGAGCAGTCAGTCTTACAGGGATCCTCACCCCTCCAGTGGCATAGCTGTGGGGGGTCAGAGCAGTCAGTCTTAAAGGGATCCTCACCCCTCCAGTGGCATAGCTGTGGGGGGTCAGAGCAGTCAGTCTTAAAGGGATCCTCACCCCTTCAGTGGCATAGCTGGGGGGGGTCAGAGCAGTCAGTCTTAAAGGGATCCTCACCCCTCCAGTGGCATAGCTGTGGGGGGTCAGAGCAGTCAGTCTTAAAGGGATCCTCACCCCTCCAGTGGCATAGCTGTGGGGGGGTCAGAGCAGTCAGTCTTAAAGGGATCCTCACCCTATGACTGAGTGCTGTGCCCCCTCCAGCTACGCCACTGGACAAGTTCATAGGAAACCAGTAGCCCTCAGTGGGGGTGGTGAGGCTGAAGAGAGCCTTGAGAGGGGCAGGGGCCTGGTGAGGCCTTGTGTGGGGCCCCCTCGAAGCCTCCCTCCCTCCATTGTCCTGCCTCCCCACCCGGAGTCTCACCGTCGGACTCAGCCCTGACGAGGAGCGACATCCCCTTGAGGCGCTCGACGTAAGTGGAGGAGACGTGGCCGGTGCCCCTGTCGTCCCATTGCCGCTCCTCGTTCAGCGTGTAGACCTTCACCCGACGCCGGGTGTCCGACATGGTGGGTCCCGACCCTGCCCAGCCCAACCGAGGAAGGGACGCTCAGGAGGCCTTCAGCTCCCCGCTTCTCATGGCGCCCGGGCCCGCCGCCGCCGCCGCCTCCGCCTCCTCCTACTACCACAGCGGCGCGGCCGCCATCTTGTAACCCGACTCCTGTCCCGTCCCTGCCTTTCTCTTCCTCTCAGAAGAGGGACGAGAGGCCTGCACGGGCTCCACTAGCAGGGGCTACGGCGGCTCAGAAGGAAAAAAACTCGGCCGCAGCGCCTTCGCGAAACGATGATGGCGGGGGAGGAGGAGCGAAGATGGCGCATGCGCACTCCACCCCCGCTAGGCGGGAAGGGAGCGTTCCATCATGGCCTCCCTCGCCTGACTGGAGCTGCGCATGCGCAACTCTCCCCTTAGCAGGGCAGGTCGAGGGAGTCTGCTCTGAAGAGGGGAGACCATGACCCTTCCCCCCAACAGCGGGGGGACCATGAAGTGGCTCCTTCCCTCTCTGAGGAGGGGACTGTGTGGTCCCTACAGCAGAGTGCATACACAACATGACTAGTACAGTGGTTTTCAAAGTGGGGGTCAGGACCCCCTGAGGGGTGCCACCATCTTGGAATGGGGAGAGGAGATGCTGCCTCCCCCCAAGATCTGCAGGGGGAACATGAAGGTCTGGGCTTGTATGTGTGGCTCCCTCACTCTGAGGAAGGGATTGTGTTGTCGCTACAAGCCAAGGAGTCACATAACATGGCTCTAAAGTAGTTTTCAAAGTGGGGGTCAGGACCCCCTTGAGGGCACTGTCATCTCGTTATCTGGCACTGGGCACCATTGTCAGAGGAGATGCTGCTGCCATCGCCCCCTCCGATAACAGCAGGGGGAGCATGAAGTGCAGGGGCTTGTAAAAGTGGCTCCGTCCCCCCTCGGAGCAGAGGATTGTGTGGTGCCCACACAACACACATGGCTTTACGTCTGTGCCCACAATACACAACATGGCTCTACAGTGGTTTTCAAAGGGGGAGTGTCAGGACTCCCTTGAGGGCGCCACCATCCTAGAATGGGAACTCAGGCTGCTTTTGCACTCACACAAAAAGTTTGGGATGTGTAAAGTCACCAGCGCTTGACAAATTGTCCAATCCTATGCACATCTACCTAGAAGTAAACCTGAGCAGTGTTCAGTGGGCCTACTCACAGGAAACTATACAATGGACCACTGCACCACTTTTTGCCCCACAGGAAATGCTTCATTAAGGTACCTAAAGATTCCTTGCATCTGCTAACAAGGAGGCACCAAATCCAACCATTTCAGAAATATGCATTTTCACTGTAGGTTACATCTGTGTAACATAGAGTCATCCTTGGAGGCTTCCTTTAAATATGTTCAAAACAGAGGACACTTGATTGGCCTGCTTTTGATATTTATTATAAAAGCAGGCAAAGGTATCCATAGGTGGCCCTGCTAGCCATGACCAACTATAGGCAGCAGTGCTCATCTCCATTTCTGGGTCAAAGAGCCAGCGCTGTCATAAGATCCAGAGCCTCCACTGGATCAAGTTGAAGGCCCATGTAGTCATGCTTCCTGTATGTCACAGCAGTTCACCAGATGCCTCCATGGCGTACTGAACACTAAACTTCCCACCAAAGAAGTACCTATTTATCAACTCGCATTTTCATGCTTTTGAACTGCTAGGTTGACAGGAGCTGGTCAAGAGATAAGAGCTGTCTTGCAGTACTTGGGTCTCAAACCATTGACCTGCTGACCTTCACGTCAACAAACACTGTGTCTTTAACCATTGAGCCACTACAGCCCTAATTATATATTTTGATATTTTAAATAAAGAGATACTATATTGTATATTTATATTATTATAAAATATAGTATTGTATATTTATAAAATATATTCTATTAACCATGTATTATATATTTTGACATTTATTAGAAGATACATATTTAGTAAGCCCTACAAAGAGCAATAAAAATGTATCAGTTTTGTGCCAGTTTAACAGTTGCATTTTCTCTCAGAGAAATCAGCAATCTCTAGATTCACAGGGATGTTAAGAATACTGACAATCCCTGCTCCTCCTTTCACAAAACCACAGTTCTCCTGGGAGTGGTAATTATTATTAGAATGACTTTTAAATGAATTGTGCTCCTATCTAATATTTATTAAAAGTAAACCAATAGAAACCTCTCTATATTTGTATACATTTTTAAAAAAATCCTTTTCACACTCTTGAATAAACACTGTACAGAATGACATTGAATATTTAGCATACACTGTGTTTTCCTGTAAGACTCTCTGAGCAAGTTTAGCCGTTATTGGGCAACACTACTCCTTATGGGAACTGAGCCTAGAATGTTTATCTTTTGAGTAACATAAAACACAAGAACCAATTGTTTACTTATCTACAAATTATCAGGTTAAAAATGCAATCTAGCAAAAGTAGATTGGGAATCACATTTTAATTACTGACCTCGCTTAAAATGTAAATCATCAGTATCTTCAGCCACAAGTACTGTATTCTTTCTCACATTATACTCCTTGGACACATTGACATTGTCTTACAACCCAAAGCACTAACTCACCCCATTCAAGTGCATCCATCACTGGCCAAAGGTGGTTTGTTCATTACACTGAAATTTCACTCCATGTGCAACCCTTATTGATGCAAAGCCCATAGTCTACCAATCAGGCTCCACTTCCCATCTATCTCATCCTGAAACTTGGCTCCTAAAAGTACAAGTGGCAACTCTACAAGTTGCACTACTACAACCCATAAACATTTCTCCATCACATTGACTGTCACCTAATTCATTTGAGACTCACAAAACTCTACAAATCTCAAGAGAATTTCAGAATTCAGTTGCCATTATTTCCTATCCAGCCAGTCACCTGCCATTGAAACTAGCATCTGTTCTTGAATACTTAAGAAACATCAAAGACAGCAAGAAATACGCTTTACAGCTAACCCAGTCCTCAAATCCCCGTTCTCCAGGGGTTTGAAGCAAAGCGATAGAAATGAATTTAAGAAAATATTATTTGGACTGCTGTATTTGTGATCTCTTTCTAGGACAATTACTGCATAAAATGATGCAACTTTAATTAGAGTGTCATCATTTTTTTGATTATGTTCAACTGTTAGACTAGTTACTTGTGAAAGTATTCAGAAAAATACAACACATCAACAACATTGAAGAGATTGTTCCAAAATAAATGCAACCACTCTTATTATGTCTGGTGAAATAAAAACATCTAGACGCCAAAAAATAATAGTGCAAGGCCCAAATGGGCAAGGAGCAGGGTGACCAGATGACCGTAAAAACCCAGATCTGTCTAGATTTTTAGCCTCCTGTCCAGGTGTCCTACATTTTGGCATCATTGTCCTACATTTGGCTTCATTTTGAAACTTCATGATAGTGCACAGTACTCCATCATGCCATATCTTGTTGGATTTGTATTGAAGAGCAGAATCCAGTGCAAAAATCAGTTTGGAGATATTGCCTTCCTATCAAAAGTTATGGTCAAAAAACAGAAAAACAAAAAAAATACATTTTTTTGGCAATTTTTTTCAGCGGGTAGGAATTTTGGCCTGGGATTAGGAATTTTGGCCTTGGGGTTCAGGAATTTTGAGTTTGGCATCTGGTCACCCTGGCAAGGAGTTCCAATTGACAGGACAAGCACAAAAAGTTCCACAGCATGGGATCTCTAACTCACAAGACTCTATTCCATGTCACACCTGGTCAAACCTCCAATACTGGGAGGAATATAGACACAATCTTTTAGATATAGAACAAAGTAATTCAAGTAAACTGGTCTTGCATATCTGAGCATGAAAATGAGGTATGAAACATCAACTTACTGAAAGCTTAAATTGCAAGCTTCAAGCACAAGCCCCAACAGAGAAAGAGCTTGCATCACTCAGGCAAGAGACTCCAGTTTGGGCAGGTCTCTAGATCCTGAGAATAACCTCTTAACATGACCTTGACGTCAGCAGAGATTCAGTAATTAAGACGTCACTCTCAGGCCCTTTCCTAATACATACTTAGAATTTCCCTAGCACTACACTTTTAGCTACACTTCCCTATTCCTTTATGGTCTCTCACATAAGGCTTGATCAAGCACTAGCTATACAATTCTGTATTAAAAGTAGGAGGTAGCAAACTTTCTTTTTTTAGGGGGAATGTATTTTGTGTGTGTTGCTTTTGGTTTTTAAATTAAAAGAATTTTTTAAAAAGCAAACTGCTTTTTAAGTGGGAGAACATTGTTGTAAGATGAGAGCAGGGAGAAAGAAAGGCAAGTATTTTTGTATTTGAGAGGTACAACAAGGGAGCATTTAACAGAAGCAGAACACGGACTTTGACAAGTTACTGCTGCTGGTACATGTACAATCACATTCTACATATCACTCAAAGCTTCAATTCATGTGTTAGCTTCAATTCATGTGGGGTAAAGAGTGAAGTAAAGATGGCTCCATTGAAAGATGACTCAACAGAAATGTACTGATCACAAAACATCGTCTGCCAAGTCTAAGAAATATAAATCTGCTTTTGTCAGAAGAAACTGATTCGACAGTTTAAAAAGGTGTATGTTGTGTGACTGACCACGTGATGACGATACTTTGTATCCAGCTTTTCCATTGACTTTAAGAGACTTGCTTTCAATAGATGTCTCTAGAGACTGTTTTTCTGTTTTTGGTTTCAGGAAATATTTGTTCCGTGCCTGAAGTTTGCCCTTTCCTTAAATTTGCGCCAGATTATATTTATGGGGCAACCAAAGCTGGCAAGGCTGCAAGAAACTCTAAGTACCTCAATTTTTCTGGGAAATCCCTTAAACAGCCTAATTGCTATTATGGAAAAAACTTTTTAATGAGTTGATTCAAGACCAATTAGGTATATCAGCCACATAATGCAGGTTTAATTCCTGACATTATTCATTGAATTATGAAGGCTGAAAGATATTTACCGGTAATTCAATTACTTTCTTGTGAAAATAATTTCTTCAATAAATCACCATCATTTGAATACATCAGATATTCATTGCCCACATGTCTTTATTTATGTTAGTATAATTTGGTATGTATTTTGGCTGTGTTATTAAATATGGCTTTTGCAAGTGATATTTATTTAGGCTTTTGCAAGTGATATTTATTATCTCTTAGTGACCATTTTGCATTTGCAAGCTGAAAAATGCTGGGTTCCACTTTTAAAAACTGGTTTCCACTTTTCCATTATTTCCTATGGGAAAATCTGCTTCACATAACAAATTAAACTTGTTATGTGAGGCACCACAGTATAATTATGTATATTATGTAGTTATGTAAAACATCCCTGGAAGATCAGCACATGGAAAGAAATTGTGAATGCATGCATAAGAGTGATTGTGTTCATGTGTAGCTTGTCTTATCTTTATATCAGGGGTCTCTAAACCCCAGCACTGGGGCCAGATATGACCCTTGGTGAGCCTTCATCTGGCCCTTGACAAGCTCTCTGCATCTAGCCCATGGGCAAGCACTGTAATCCTCCAGAAGCAAAGGAAGCTCTGCTCTCTATATCTTGGGAGGATATTTTGAGGCCTTCAGCCTCCTCCCTCAATGTCTTTCCCTCCTCCCTTAATGAAGTGCTTAAGAAATGGTATGAATATATAATCCTCTGTGTGAGTGTATGTGTGTGTGTGTTGGAAAGTGTTTATGAACGGATTTGAATTAGTTCACCAGTTCCGCCACTAATATATTCATTTATGAAATTTTATTCAAATTTGAAATCTAAGTCAAATTCTTTTTTACTTCCAACATTGACACAGTATAAGAAAGATGTGGCTTGTGGGTGGCGCAAGTGGTTAAGACACTGTGCCTGTTAACCAGCAGGCCAGGGTTCGAGACCTGGGTCGGTCCCCACAAGACATGGTGAGCTCCTGTCCTTAGCCTGGCTCTGCGATGCAGCTGGAACCAATTGTATTGGCTCTGCCTTTCCATTGGACTATTTCAGTGGCATGGAGAGGGGGGATTTGCTGCTTGGGTTAACAGCATATCCTTCATATCAATCTAACCCAGGCCTTCGTGCTTCGCATGCAGCGAGCACGTTACCATAGTCTCTCAAGACTGGGTGCCTGCTGTCTTTCCTATCAAAACGTTGAGAGACCGCTGCTTTACAGCAACAGAGATAAGGCGTTTTAAGGGGGGGATTTTAGGTGGGTGGGATTGTGTTTGGGGATTGTAGTGTGTGTGTTGGGTCTGGTCTTTGGGTGTTTTTTGTAAATTTCGTTGTATGTGTACACTGTGTATATACATACAATAACAACAAATTTATTTATTTAAGTAGGCATGGTTCCTTTGATACTATATGGAACCTGTCATTCCATTTGCCTAAAAACTTCCATGTTCCTAGTTCTACATGACTTAGAAACAAATAGTTATGAATGTACACTTTGTAGGAAAGACTGAGTCTGCCAGCTTTGCTTGGGTGGGAGAAAAATAAAACTGAAGTCCATATAGTATCCAATAGTATTTATATAAAATTGAAAACATGGCTGTGCAGTATGCAAACCTGCTTGAAATGACTGTCACTTGGCAATTCAGTCCTTTTCAAAGAATCGCAGTACAGTACTGGGGTGTCAAAAAGTGTCCCTGTGCTTCCATAAGTTGCTGCAATGATGAACTAACTGGTAGACTCTGGAACAGTATCTCCCATTACTATACTGCTTTTGTCACTTAGTGTTTTCACCACAGATGTAGCTGGAGACTGAAGCACTTTCCGTGAAAGTCTCATTCGGCCATCAGTTGGATCACGCCCAAAATATTTCACCTGTTTGGAGGAAGAAATAGGATTGAAATCTGTGGTGAAATAGTATTGCATAAAGGTTATTTTAAAAGTTAAGATAAAAACAGTAAAGGACAATGTTAATGCTTTCTGAATCAAGGTACAGTAAAATCTTAGACTGAGAGTAACTTGGATTGAGAGTGTTTTGTAAGGCAAGCAAACATTTCTAATAAATTTTAATGTGATATACAAGTGATGTCTTGATAAATAAACAAAAAAGTGCTGGCTAGGATTATGGCTGGTTTCGGCACTCCATCAGAACTTCCTCAGCGTCTCCTGAGACCAGCCTATGCATGTCTACTTTGAAGGAAGCCTATTACAGACAATGGGGCTCACTCCTATGTAAGTGTAAATGGAAAGGAACCTGAGAGACCTAGCTTTGCATATCTACCGTAATGTAAGCCCTTTTATAACCAGTGGGGCTTAATCCTGTGTAAGGGGGCAGCTTGCAGCCTGAGAGACAAAGTGCAGATTAATTTGTTTTATTTTTCTTTATATTTTGTATTTTCTTTATTATTTTGTATTATATTACAGTATTGTAATAATTGTTATATGAATATTTTTGGCTTGTGGAACAAATTGAGTTTCCATTATTTTTATGGGAATATTTGCTTTGATATACAAGTGTTTTGTATTACAAGGATGCTTTTGGAATGAATTATGCTCGTAAACCAAGGTACCATGATGTTTTAGAGATCAGACATCAGAGAATTACTGACGGCCTCTCTGATGCAAGCACTTCCTTTGTTGTTCTTAAGAAGAGATATATTTTGCAAATATACAGGGTTCTCCGAAGCCCATACTGAAAGTCTCTAGCACAAAAAAAGAGTCCTTCTGCATTCAGAACTTTATGGATATCAAAGCAACCAGGTCAAGAACACACCTACACAACTTAAAATATCATGGAAAATTGTTCTAGTGTAGCCTTTTTGCCATCATGCTATTTCTCTACGGGTAGGGATATTTTTTCCTTGTAAGGAGAACCATTCTTACTTATTCAAGTCTCCACCTGAAGACTCAAGTCATATAGCATAGACATATTTAGTGTTCAGGTGAACAAAAATTGCACCTCACCTTGGAAGGTGCATCACAAAAACATAACAATATTAGGTGTGAACAATAGACCTTACCTCTGAACCATCAACAGCCTCCATTGGGTGTCAATTGTATTACCTGATGCACATTATCCCCTTAAACTATTTTTTAAAAATGGCCCAGATGTTTTCAGATGCTCTAGAATTACCTGAATTTCTTGGCCAACTTCCAGTCCAAGAGCACTAGGATGTTTAATCTAAAACAAAATCCATGCATTGTTAATTTTTATATTAATGAACATATTGTTAATTATCAAAAAACAGTTTGATAATATTTTGAGAATGACTGAAACATCTAAACAAGCATCTGTTAAAAAACCTCTCATTTTTGAAAATAATCTCTCTTCTGTTTGCTTGTGGTTGATTTGGCCACCACAGGCATGTCTTTTATGCAAGAAAGCACAAATCAGCAGGGGCGCTCAATGATGACCAGTTCAATGTTCTGCCTGAAGAGCTTGTTCTACTTAATTTATTTTCCAGTTGTAGTTACAATTTGCCATTTTAAAAAAGAAGTCTTTGCAGCAGCTTATGATTACCAGGTCTTAAGAAAAGGAATTGACAAACACTCAAAAATCAGCTATCAAAGATCTGACCTTAAGGTGCAAAAGACTGAGAAAAGTCAAATTATAGCTCACACCAGCCTGATAATTTCCTTCTAAATTCCAAATATGATGATTGTATTTGGGGCTGAACATAGAATAAACAGGGTTTTAACATCAAAAAGAGAAAGTGCTCTCAAACATCCCACACAAGATCACCTACTTTGCACCAGCTTTCCAGAAGTGGAAAAAAGGGTATTTTGCTACTATCATTGTAATGGAAACAAAATACCTTTCTTTGATCCAGTTGTGAATTGTGAAGTAGAACAGGCGTCATGTTTGGATACAATTTTACCATCACTCCAATATCTCTGCATTAAAAACAATGAAATCTGATTTATTATGCACAACTGTTTCACCTCATCCCTCCAATCTTTTTCTTTCAAAGAATCTCATTTCATATTATTTTATTTCACTTGTTACTTATTTTCTGACTTCGTTTGACATGCAAAGAGCTTCACAATCTTTATCATTATAACTTTGAAGATGTGATTACAATTCTTGTAGGACTCCAATTTTAAGGAACTTTAGCTTGATATGAAGAACTTTTCTATTTGCCACCATCTTCTATATACAGGGTGAACCAAAAGTAGGTGGACAGTAAATGATATAACCCTAAAACAAACGCTGTTTCACCTACTGTCCACCTACTTTTGGTTCACCTTGTATATAAAATCAAAGAGTGACTTATTCACTGACTGACTAATTCACTCATCTAAGCCCAGACAAAACCACTGGACCTGGAAATGTGAAATGATGTAGGCATCCATTAAAAACTGATTTTTGGAAATTTAAATCAGAAGGGGTGAAAAAGGGTGCAATGCACTATCACCCTATACTTAACATAGAAGACTGGCTGATCAACACCTAGTCCCAGCCCCTGGACCTAGAAGAATGAAGCTGCTGTGCCCAGGGAAGACAAATACTCTTGAAATTTCACTCCTGCAACGGCAGGTAAATTCCACTAACTCCTTACTATTCTCAACCAGCAGCTATTTTCAACCATTGTCATGGCACAATGGTGTGCCATGAAATGTCCTCAGTTGTGATGTGGGAGTTTGGGAAGGGCCATTATTAGAGCTATGGGGGATGCATGCCCCCCTTGCTAATGTGCTTTACCGACTATCCAAAAAACTGATGGTGTGCATTGACAATTTTAGCGACTTGGCATTGTGCCAATAGATGAGAAAGATTGAAAATAACTCCTCTAGAAGAGGAAAATTCCTATACTATTGGCATCACAATCACGGAATTGCAACTTCTTGCCATTATACATAAACACACACACCACAGGAAACTGCCAAACCTCATTAGCTTCAGGAAATTTCTCACCTTAGTTCAGTTATTGTAGCTGTATAAACAGCTCCAAATTCCAACTGATATTCCTGCTGTAGAGGAAAAGTAGAGTAAGATGACTGTATAAAACAGACAGAAAATATTGCGATTGAAATTCAAAGGATGACAAAATTGTTTTAGGGATGCAAAGGGCATGTGGGTCTCTGTTTGAGACCAGGATGAGTTCCAAAAGCAGGCAGTGATATGGCACTGCTGTAAAAAAGTAATGCAATCTACATTGGGTTCATAGGCACCCACAATATCTCAGATATGCCCACATATGCCCACAATATCTCTCTGGATGCTTGCTGCTGTATTTTTCTTGATGTTGTTACCTTACCTGTTACCTTACCGCCTACTCCATAGAAAAGCTAAGTAGTTATTTAAGGAATTGATCCCTGTTCCAGATAGGCATACAAAATTATGCAGAATGCACAACAGAGTAATATAAAATGATTAAAACATGTCCTCACATCATCTTTGCAGATTTCAGTAATAAATTCTCGTGCTTCCTGCATAGCAGCTGGTGTTGGAGCAAATATAGAAAATGACTCTTCATCTAGTTGGCTAACAGTGACTCCTTAGGAATAAAAATGAGGGTACAATTAATGTTTAAGGCACAAAATTAGCTCTTTATGAACAAGAGAGTTTCAACAACATAAATATTTATTTCACACATTTCTCCCTTCATATAAACTATATTCTCCCTTCATATAAACTATAAAATATGTTCTCAAATATTTTAGTACCCAGAGCCATTTATACTCCTATGAGCAGTCTAAGGATATGACTGCCACCGGTGCAGGATTTGAATATCAGTGAACACTAAAGCCCTGTTGCATGTGCAGAGAGCTGCAACAATGAGCAGATGGTGGTTCATGAAGTCCTTGAAGGAATCTCAGGAATCCCAGGGCTATGAGGAGCACACACTGAAAATTCCTGGACTATAGTTTCTAACATTGAAGCTGTGAAACCATTATGTTTCTTATACAGATTTGCTCTTCTTGGAGCATGGGTACAAAGAAAGATATCTTTGACTACTACTGATTTACACAAGGTTGAGAGAGGTAGGAAAGATATAGTTCCATCAAATATTACAGGGGTGTCCAAACTTTCGACTTCAGGGAACTTGGACCTTAAACAATTGTGTGAAGGAGGGAATTTCAGCAGATGCTGCTTCTCATCTCACATATAAAAAGCTGCACCTGCTGAAATTCCCTCTTCTATACAATTATTAAAGTTTCAGGAGCTCTAAAATTAAAAGTACGGTCACCCCTTATCTATGCCACCCACACCATGAATCTTCATTTATTCTGACTACTTTCACACAATTCTAACCCCTGGTTAGGCCAACACAAGTTCTATGCTGGCCTGTGGGTGTTACAAAAGTGCTGTAAAAGTGTCTCTTGGGGACATACATGACTAAGCGAATGCATGGACATGTGCTGGCCTCCCTATGCCATCAGCATAATGGGGAGATGGGTGAGTCTTGCTGTCCTACACCGGTAAGGACTGAGTCCTTAGTCTGAATTGCCAACTGTAAGTTGTAATACAGAATGTAATAGCACACCTTTTTGATGTCCCTCTGTCTGACACACATTTTGTATGGCAAAATATTATATGAGAAAAACTGTTGTGCCTGGCAGCCCAAAGACTGTTAACACATGCAACAACATTGGCATTTAGTCAGATGTTTTGCATCCTGTTTTTGCTCACCAGGCATAGTTCATATACAGCAATGTTCTGAAATAAGACTTTATCCATACTCAACAGAAAACAAACACTAGAAACTGCATCTAAAGCAAAACAACTCACCAGATTCAGCTTGAAGTTTCTTTAAATTATAACCTCCAGGACCAACAAATCTTGCCCGTTTTGATAATGGTACCTGAACAGTTTCTGAAATGCAGAGTGTTCAAGTTGTATGCATTTTCTGCCAATAACACCACTTTATTGGTTGGTTACGTAAGTGCATTGATTGTTTATGTACAGGACATGCAGTATATAAATTGGTTACATACTGTGCCAGTTTTTTAAACCTGTTTCACATTTTACTTTCACATTTCATTTTACATTTTTAAATACTTGCATTCCTCCAAGGAGCACAAGGTGATATGCAAAGTTCACTTCCTGCTTTTGTCCTCACAACAACCCTGTGAGGTAGGCTAGACTGAGACAAATTTACTAGTTCCCTTAGGAAGCTTCATGAGAGTGGGGATTTGAATCTGGATAATCTAGAACCACTTCACAACCCTGACTATTTTTGAAATACTGCTAAAGATAATAAGTATTGCTAATGATAATGAAAGTACGAACATTCTGTCCATTTTGCCTATGCATATTGAAAAAGTTACTGTTAAATTTATAAAGTTTATATGTTATCTATATTAATTCTGCAAGGTGCCATGTACAATCATAGTGCAACTAACAATTTCACTACAGTTTTCAGCAGTGTTGCTATTTCATCAACTATTAGCTCACGAAACAGGCAATAGTCTACTTGTTAATAGGTATGTTCGGACAACTGTGGCATATTGGAGATTTAAAAAAATGTATTTGTTTACAGTTTCCTCCCTACTTGGTAAATTATAGACAGTTTTCCTTCACTACACATATGTGACTAGAACTCATTTACAAGCATACCTTATAGTTTTTCTAGATTACAGAGTAAAAGAAGCAGCAGGACAAGTGCTGCTATACTCACCAAGGTATGTACCCTTCTCTGGTGAGCTTTGTGGCCATTTGGTAGGTGATTAACTTTGAAAATCTTGGTAAATTTCTTCCATCAGAAAGATAACGCTACCAACCACCAAAATTTTCCTAGTTGTTATAGGAATAACTCCATCTGAATAAGCCCCCAAAGAACACTGATCCAACAACATGGAAGTCAGCTGCTAAGCTAACTCCAATTCCTAGAAGGTCTACTTACCGTTGGATAACATTAACCCTAAGAAATGGTCAGGGACAAAATCCTTAAGCTCTTTAAAGAAACTATTGGCAAATAGCTTGCACAACTACAAAATGAAAAAGTGATGATAAAACCAGGCATATGAAAGTAAATGAACCCAGTTTTTGGAATTAGGCAAAAGGCAGGTCTTGTGGTTAATAAAAAAATGACAGTGAAATTCAGCAATGTATCTAGGCAGAACTGGCTAGAAAAGTCCTCATCTAACTGCCATTCCTACATTCCTTCAATATCTCCCCCAGCGAGATGGGCTAAATCCCACACTAGACAGGCTGATCCCACAAGTGTCAGAATCAAAAGTCCCTAGCAGCTGGCTGCTCAAAATTAATAAAGAGTGATCTGCATTCCAGACTGGTGGACATGCCAGCATCATCAGAAGTGTGGACTAAGTGGTATTGTCCTCAGTGATCCACTGCAGATCCACTGCAGAAAACAAAGAAAAACAAAGCTATCTCTTGCACAGGTAGCTTGTGTGAAAACAGAGAATCTCAGATGAATATATAAGGGTAAAATTTCACCCAGGATGCTTGCTAGTCATTTACGGATCCCACAGCACTTAACATTCTTTTTTGGGGGGTGGGGGGAATTAACTATAGAAAAATAAAGCAGTAATTGCAGGTTGTGACTAGTATCTTTCACCAGCCACTACTCTTAAAAGCAGGATTCAGATTTGAAAAGGAAGGGCAGGCCCTATCAGCACCATATTCACAATTTTATGCAGAAGCTATTACCTAGAAGGGGTCCATTCTCTTTTCTGCTTGCTCTAGGCTTTGCAATTGTTTTGTTCATAATTTGCAAGATCTCTCTCTTCGCCACTAGAAAAGAAAAAAAATTCAGTTTAAATATAGAATGCACATGTTGTCAAAAACAAAACAAAAAAACCTGTTTGGGTACAGGGGAAAGTTGCCTCTCTTTCATAATGCTTCAAACATGACTAATCAAGAAAACCTTTCACGCTGTTGCACTACAGTGGGTCTTGACATTCTTGGGTAGTCATTTGGTTAAACTAAAAGCAGATTTGTTTCCAACCTTGCTTGGCAAGGACATTCAGGCAGAAATCCATACAGGGTATCCACCCAGTTCTTGTGTCCAGCTTTGTTTACCATTTCCAGTGCATTTTAGAATCCCTCCATCTCCCTACAGCTGAATGACATAACACTGCAGAGAGCTGTGACTGCTATGCTACACCACCTGTTTTATTCCATTCTGTTGTGTGTCTTAGAGATGATTCAACTCAATTGATGACTGTATCTGTAACTGGTAATGTTACTTCTGCATTGTCAAGAAATATCACCTAGCGAGATGAATCATCATTTCCCACCTCCCTGCGTCTAAAAATCTGCAATGGACAATACAAAAAAATGCTCAACAGTTATTTCAGTGAATTCCTGCTTCAATTAGAATTAATTACATTTGATCACATAAAACAACTTAAGACTATTTTTTAGTTTTTATCAGGAAGATATCTGATGCACAAATAGAAATGTTTTTGCAAGAGAAATAAGACATTCATCCTTCTTTGTTATAAGGACCATCAGAAATGGTTTGCAAGGAAGAAATACAACTAGTGTTTAGATGGGAGACCTAAAGCAGTTGATAAAAAATGGATGCATCTCCTGGACATATGATGAATGCCTGCATCCTTTAACTGGTTTAAATTAGTAGACTTAAATCTGATCAATCAGTATGGCTGCTCCATTAGAATCATAAAGTTGGAAGGGAACTAATAGGTCATCTAGTCCAACCCCGCTTGTAGCAGTAAATCTTCCGAGAGCATCTCCGACAGATCCTTGTCGAGCCTCTAGTTCAAGATCCCCAGTGAAGGAGAGTCCACCATGTCCCTTGGTGATCTATTCCACTGCCAAACTGTCAGGAATTTTTTCCTGATAGCTAACTGGAATCTTTGCCATTTGTACTGTTGGTTCTAGTTGTGCTTTCAGAGGCAGCTAAGAACAAATGAGCCCCTTCCTCCATATGACAGCCCTTCAGGTATCTGAGGAGTGTGATCATGTCTCCTCTTAGCCTTCTTCTCGCCAGGCTGAATATACCAAATTCCCTCACCCTTTTTTCGTAGGGCTTCCTTTCCATCCCACTGATCATTCTCGTCGCTCTCCTCTGGACGTGCTCCAGTTTGGCTGCATCTTCTTAAAGTGATGTGCCCAGAACTGGACATAGTACTCAACATGAAGTCTAACCAATGCAATATAACAAGGGACTATAACTTCTTGCAGCTTGGAAGTGTAATTGGTGAGGCTCTTGAGCCTATTTTGGTTGAAACTTTGTTAAGAAATACTTTGATCACATCATGAGACAGGATGACTCTAGAAAAGTACTGATGGTGGGAAAAACTGAAGGCAAAAGGAAAAGGGGGCAATAGAAGATGAGGTGGTTAGATAGTGTCACTGAAGCAATGAACATGAATTTGGACAAACTTTGGAAGTTATTAGAAGATAGGTGGTACTGCAGTCCACGGGAACACAAAAGTTGGACACGACATAACTGAACAAGAAACAGTATGAAGAAGCTGAGTTTCCTTCCAACGAAGGCTTTGGCTGCAATCCTAAAGACACTTTCCTGGAAGTAAGACCCATTGCACACAATCAGGCTTACGTCTGAGTAGACATGGTTAGGATTGTGCTCATTGTTTATTAATTAATGTAAGCTCTTTCATTTCCTTAAGACATAAATAAGAACATAAGAAAATCCCTGCTGGATCAGGCCAAAGCCCAATGAAATAATTTGTCTGATCTGCTTTTAAAGTTATCCAAGTTAGTGACCACCACATCTTGTGAAAATGAACTTCTCAGAAAAATTATGTGCTGTGCAATTAGTCAGAATAGAGGGAATCAGTCACATAGAATTCCAGATAAGAGGACTATCTTAATATGAAGGGAATCTTTAAAAAATTTTCTCTTCAACATTGTGCACAAAAATATCAAAATGTCTCCTCACAAAATACAGATCCACTGAACTTTTCCCCTGCTACTTTTCTATTTATGATTTTGTGGTTCAATATCATGTTTATTTTTAGATACAAGTCTTTTGAGATTAATAACCTCTCAAATGTTATCAGGCAACTTATATTACAATTTCTTTTTATACTGTAAAACAAATCACTACTTGTGGGGGATATGGATTTTGCATTTTCTTTCATTTATTTCTAATAAATTTACCTTGCTCAAAAGTTCCACACATTTTACCAAATCGCATTTTATCAGGTAACGGAATCATTTATTCCGAATGCACCTGTACTTTCTCTGATAACGGGCAGGAGAAATGGATGGAGGACATATATTAAGTTTAGGCAGGACACAATCGGACAATGAGGGTTTTGCTCTCACCTGTGGCTTGCTGAATAGCTTCCATTACAATTTTTAGGGGTATTCCTGGCAGCTTGATATCAGCCTAATAAAACATAAGTGAAAAATAAGTCATTTAAAGTCAGAACAGTCACTTAAAGTCACAACAGTGCCACATTTTTGAAATGGCTGATGAAATTAAGAGGCTACCTGTAATGCAGTTATTCCTTTATTTGTCCCAGCCATTTTGAAGTCCATATCACCATTGTAATCTTCAATTCCCTGCAAAATAAGCACATTCCCATAATTTCCCAGAGAACCCATCCTCAAAACTAAGTCATCTGCTTCAATTCTGAATAAACTGGATGGATGGATGTTCTGCAGCAACTGGTAATCAATTTCCCCCGAATAAATGCCCATTCACACAAAATGAACCAGAATGGTCAGGTGCTGTTGCTCCCAAGCCCCACAGATCTTGAATCTGTGGATAGTCAAATCCACTTAAATTTTAAAAAAAATAAAGAACAGTTTAAAAACTGTTTTTACTACCAGGGTAGTGTGGCAGGCCTCCATCAGTCTTGAAAGACTATGGTATCGTGCTCAGCGCTGCATATGAAGCACGAAAGCCTGGGTTGGATTGTTATGGAGGATAGGCTGTTACCCAAGCAGCAAATCCCCCCTTTCCATGTCACTGAATTAGTCCAATGGAAAGGCAGAGCCAATATGATTGGATCCAGCTGGCGTCACAGAGCTGGGCTAAGGACAGGAGCCCATCCTGTCTTGTGGGGCCGACCCGGGAATTGAACCCTGGCCTGCTGGTTAACAGGCACAGTGTCTTTGCCACTTGCGCCACCCACAGCCCACTCACAGGTAGTGTGGCAGAGTGGCAGGAAATAAGAAACAGAACAGATACTTTCAGGTCACACCAAGACAAACAACTGTCTCCCTTAGCCTGGAGCACAAAAACAGAATTAAACATCTGAGTTGCATTCTAGGGTAAACAAGGGTGAAGGAAGGGATAGCCTTGACATGACCCAGAAACAGTTGTTTCTAAGCCTCAGAGACTGCCTCCCAGGCTACAATGGTAAGAATAGTTTTGTAATTTAAAGAGACGTGAGTTTTTCCTTCAGCAGATTGGCAGGGCTCCTTTCATCTGAGAAGGCCACCTGCATAAATCCGCAGATGGTCAAACAGTGAATGAGAAGAGTTGACCTTGTTAACCAATAGGGAACTGTGCATATACAATGGAGGTTGTGCGAGGTGGAAGCTTTTCACAATAACTGAAAAATATGTATCCATTCACACATGGATTGTTTGTATCCATTCAGATTTTCAGTATTGATCTATACAGAGGACAATCCTAACACAATCCCATTGTGTTCAATGGGTCTTGCTTCCAGGAAAGTGTCTTTAGGATTGTAGCCATAGTGGTTTACACACAGTTTTAAACAAGTCACACATTATTAGTTCCCAGACTGAAGTGGAAATATGCATAATCATCTTCCATCACTATGAATCTGTGAACAAGGCGATGGAGTTAAACTTTCCTCCACACTCAGTCTGCATTATCTTAGTGAAGAATTTTGACTGTTATAACTATACAATACATATTTTCTAGTACAACAGCATTTAGGATTAAGAAATGGGATACTCACCAAAATATCTGTTAGCAAGCGATAGTCCTCAATTTCTCCATTATTTGAATTGATCTTAGTAATTAAACCCACAGCAACACCTGCTACTGCAGAGGATATTGGAACTCCTAACAATAAAAACAAAATGTATTTGAGGAATGATGCCACTTTCACATTGAAAAATCCTCCAACATACCAAACATCATCTTCATAGGTTTTGTCAATGGCATACCTGCATCCATCAGTGCTAAACTCCCACCACATACAGAAGCCATTGAGGATGAGCCTGGATAGAAAGCAGAAGTTAACTTAGTTTCCTTTGATTTTAAAATGTATTTATTTAAAATATTTCAATCAAGTCTTAAGCAGATGTTTCCAAGCCAAACAATAACAAATCAACAATATTAAATACCATACCACAATATAATAGCAGCAAAAAAAATAATGCACATTGATCATTTGATAAAAGCTCAGGGAGTACTTTGTGCCTTTCTACACCTACACATTTTCTCACCTACATGTTGGAGAAAGTTTTCCAACAAAATGAAAATGCAGAACTCATGAATCCTCCTGGTACAGAGCGAGACCACTGGTCCTTCTAGTTCAGTACTGTCCGATATTGGCTGAAACGCTCCACTGTTCTGCTTTTCCCAACCCTATCTGGGGACATGAGTTTGAACCTAGGGCCTTCTGCATGCAAAAGAAGTGTTCTGCAGGTGAGATACAGGCTCATTCACCTGTTACTCTTGATTTGTATCTTTCCCAGCTATAAACACTTTCCTTCTTTCCTTCTAGATAGTGGTTACACTTTACTATACAAAATATCTGCTACATTTCAAAAGCTTCACACAGTATGCTGCAGTATTAAACTGAAGATTCCAAAACACTAACAGCCCCTTTCTCTAAATCCTAAATTCTTAACAGTAAATGTGGCTTAAGAAGGAAAACAGTTAATACCGTTGGACTCCAATACTTCTGAAGTAATCCGTATTGTGAAAGGGAAATCGCTGGGAATCACTGGCTTCAAAGCTTTTTCTGCAAGTGCGCCTACAAGTAATAATTTAATGCCATGAATACAAGCAGCAAGTTCCCCTCCACCCCATACAACCATTCAACATTTTTAGCTTTTACTCACCGTGACCAAGTTCTCTTCTATTTATACCTACGATTCTGCCAATTTCATTAGTTGCATATGGAGGGAACTATAAAAGTGCAACATTTCCAAATACAAGTCAGCATAACATGTTCTCGTCATGGGTTAAGATTTATTTTAAGACAAAGTCCATGAAATTTATTAAGGACACTAGGCAAGACCACCTAGAAGGGGGCATTCATTCAAAGGACAGTATAGGCCTTTTTAAATGATAATTCTGTCATCATTCTACGGAGTAAGATGACCTTGAAAATCAAATTGCAAATAAGAAGCATACAATTTTCAGTCATTGACCAGCTGGACTTCCCTACATGAGCCTTTCAACATCTTGCATATGGGCATCAAGGCCTAGGAAAGGACTTTTGACACAACACCTATTTTTAAATGCAGTGTGAGAATCAGCCCTAAGTTTTAGAATAATTTATGATTAAACTTATAATTCTTTTTTTAAAAAAGCTCAAGTTATGCAAGGTAAGGTACTGTACCTCATAATGGAGCATGAAGTTTTTTGCTTTTACTCCACTGAAAATAAAAAATGAATAAAAATGAATACTACTTATACATACATGAGTAATAGTACATTAATTCTTTTAATAACGCTTTATCTTATTTAGTTATCTCTCACTATCACTTATAATTACAGAAGCACCAAATACATACTACATACTGTACAAAACCATAACAAAAAAAAGACCCTGCCTGCAGGCTTACAAACTAAAAGCAAACTGCAAAAGGAGATGAAGGTTGGAGGTTAAGAGAAAACCTTCCCCAAATTTGGAAATAATGTAAGAGTCTAAAAGTTAACCTACAAAAGGAAGAAAAAAGCATAAGCAGGTCAACTGACAGCACAAGAAAATTTTATGAATTTTTAAATAATTTCTTTTGAGGCAATTAATATCAACTCTGTTAAACATGCTGACAATCTATCTGCCTTGATAAAGCAGAAGCAAGGCAGAATTAATAAATACACATTAATTAATAAATGCACATTATATGTTCCTTTTACTTGCCCTACTTAAAACACTCAGCAACAAAAGAGAAAATTCTGCTCAGCATTCCACTCATTGAGCATATGCCCTGGAGTGATAGGAGAATGAGGATGCAATCCCAACCAATTTAGGCTGGCATAACTCACTCATCTCCCGGTTTTGTGGTGGTGTGGGGAGACTGGCACATGTCTGTGCACAGGCCTAACCACACCAGGATGGCGTGGAAGTGTGTTATGGCACTTTTGTGACACCCCCCGGCCAGGACAGAACCTGTGCCAGGACTTGTACTGGTCTAACTAGGGCTTAGGATTGCCACCTGAATCTATTGTTCTCTCAGTTGTTTTAATTCCCACAACTATCATGATGTATTTTAGAATCATAGAGTTGGAAGGGACCCAGTGGATCATCTAGTCCAGTGTTTCTCAAAGTGGGGGTCGGGACCCCTTTCGGGGTCACCTAGAGCTTTCCTGGGGATCGCCTAAAGACCCCTGGTTCAGGGGGCCAGGTAAGGCTTCCCAGACCTCTGGCTATAGCTGCGCGCTCACTGGGGCTGACTGACAGCCTCAGGGCCCAATCCTATATATGCCTACTCTGAAATAAATCCCATTATAGTCAGGGGGACCTTTACTCCCATGTAAATATGGATAGGATTGCAGCCTCAGGGTTCAATCCTATGCATGCCTACTCTGAAATAAATCCCATTGTGTTCAATTTGTGCATAGAACACATATTTCATTTGTAACAATGAAAATATATCCTGCATATCGGATATTTACATTACGATTCATAACAGTAGCAAAATTACAGTTATAAAGTAGCAACAAAAATAATTTTATGGTTGGGGGTCCCCACAACATGAGGAACTTATAAAGGGGTCATGGTGTTAAGAAGATTGAGAACCACTGATCTAGTCCAACCAGTGATGGGCTTCAAAAAATTTAAGAACTGGTTCTCTGCCCATCTGGCAGCCACTTTTAAATGGCTATTTTTAAACTTTATATGTCCTATCACTTGTTAAGAACCGGTTCTATAGAACAGGTGCGAACCTGTTGGAGCCCACCACTGAGTCCAACCCCTTGCCTGTAGCAGGAAATCCTTGTCTTGTGGGGACCCGGGTCTTGAACACTGGTCTGCAAGTTAAGAGGCACAGTGTCTTAACCACTTGGGCAACCAGGTTAGTGTTTAAAGGTATAGCACATATTTTTAAGATTTAAGATTCTGTAGTTTCAACTATATATGATTTTCCTCTTACATGACAACTCCAAAATGTTATCCTCACGAAAGGTATGACCCAACCGTACATGTTTACAAGATAGTAGGAAAATTAGCTAAGTAATATTTCTCAGCCAATTAAAAAAACCTCATTAAAAAACCAAATTTATCCATAAATTTATCCAAAAAACTCATTAAAAAACCAAATTTATCCATATTACACTGAGATCCTAAGCAAATCTACTCAGAAGTAAGTCCCATTGTGTTCAACAGTACTTACTCCCAAGAAAATTTGGTTAGGATTTCAGCCTTAAAAAAATTAATTTTAAAATGCATTTTTTTGTGTTTCTGAACGCCATGCAAAACAGGCTACCTCTCTAGGTTATAAAATAAACTACAACTTGGGTACAAACTGACCTCAACGACCACATCCATAGCTTCTAGTCCCTCCAATTAAAATTTACATTAATTTATCAAGTAATCCATACTTTTAGTTGACAGATCTATTGATAAAAAAGCACATCCTGAGAAAAAATGGAAGCCATTTTTCTAAGGAACATTTGGAAGCCATTTTCCTAGGGAACACCTTAGGAAAAGTGTTGATGGGCCAACTTTATGATAATTATCTCTAATGTTGATAGAGTTATGGAGTTTTCTGGTTTTTCATTTTTTGTAGCAGCATTTTAAACAGATTGAAATTAGATTAAATAACATGAAAAGGGGGGGGGGGAGTCTTAATTTTTAAAGATATATCTATATTTAAATAATCAAGCTTGTCTTCAAAATTTAAACAATCAAGCCTGTCTTCATTTCTCTGAATTTCTAAAGAATAAGATGGCCTGATTCCAACAGGTACTAAGCCTAGACGGGGTGGGGGGGTGTGGAGGGTGAGTAGAAAAGAGTGGTACATACATACCTTATGGCTGTTGTGATAACGTCAGACTTTACACTTGATTCCAAGGAATCAAATGTCACTGTACAAAGGACCTACAATAGAAGAAGTGTATTATGAAAATATGGATAGGGGTTCTGGGGGGGGGGAAGGGAAAGGGTGAGGGGGGTGTTCTGAATAGTGTATAAATAAGCAACAACAACTTAAAAGAAGTGTTTCAGAGCCTGAAAAGTTCTCCTACATTTGAGAACCTGAGAAATTCAACCTACAATTCTATATGTGTATACATTCATTAAAAGGAGTTTCCAAAACTGGGGTGTTGTGATGTACCAGCCAGGGAAGCCCTGCCCCTTAAATTTATACCTGGCAGCACCCAGCCCTCCAGAAGATGCAAGATGTCCATTGTCTCTTCTGCAGGGCTTCCCAAGTCACAGAAAAGCTAAAAATAAGGTTTGTGGACCCACTTCTGATTTGCAACCTGCTATTAAGAGGAACCGTCTCTTTTGGAGCTCTCTGCTAACTTAGGGAGGAGGTTTTCTAAGTGGATTCCGTCTGTCTGGAATTTCCTATATTCTTCTCCGACTCCAGTTTAAATTCAGTCTAATTGGAGAGACAGGGACCAATCTAATTGGGACCAACCTTCTCAAACAAACTCTATGCAATTGGTTGGGCTGAGATCACAGCTCGCTCAAGGTTATTCATAGAATCATAGAGTTGGAAGGGACCTAGTAGGTCATCTAGTCCAACCCCCTGCCTGCAGCAAGAATTCCCCCTAGAGCATCTCCAACAGGTGCTCATCGAGCCTTTGCTTGAAGATCCCCAGTGAGGGAGAGTCCACCACCTCCCTTGGCAATCTGTTCCACTGCCAAACCGCCCTCACCGTCAGGAATTTTTTCCGGATTTCCAGCCGGAATCTCCTCTCTTGCAGTTTGTACCCATTGGTTCTAGTTCTGCTTTCAGAAGCAGCTATGAACAAATTGGCCCCTTCCTCCATATGACAGCCCTTCAGGTATCTGAAGAGGGCAATCATGTCTCCCCTCAGCCTCCTCTTCTCCAGGCTGAACATCCCAAGTTCCCCCAACCTTTCCTCGTAGGGCTTCCCTTCCATCCCACTGATCATTCTTGTCGCTCTCCTCTGGACTTGCTCCAGTTTGGCTGCATCTTTCTTAAAGTGAGTTGCCCAGAACTGAACACAGTACTCAAGGTGAGGTCTGACCAGTGCAGAATAAAGAAGAACTATATCTTCTTGTGACTTGGAAGCTACAGTCCTCTTAATGCAACCTAAAATGGCATTTGGCTTCTTTGCAGACACATCACACTGCTCACTCACGTTCAGCTTGTGATCCACGGCGGGATCCAAGATCCCGCTCACATGTTGTGCTGCCAAGCCAAGTATCCCCCATTTTATACCTATGTTTTTGGTTTTTATTGCCTAAGTGCAGAACCTTGCACTTCTCCCTGTTGAAATTCATTCTGTTTGTTACAGCCCAGGATTCCAGTTTATCCACATCCTCCTGGAGGTTTCTCCTGTCTTCTGATGTGTTTGCTACTCCTCCCAGTTTGGTGTCATCTGCAAATTTGATCAGGCTCCCCCGTATCCCTTCCTCTAAGTCATTGATGAAAAAGTTAAAGAGAACCGGTCCCAAGACAGAGCCTTGGGGTACCCCACTAGAAACTGACCTCCAGGTTGACACAGAACCATTTACTAAAACCCTTTGAGTGCGGCCATCGAGCCAGTTGCAGATCCACCTAACAATTGCCCTGTCTAGCCCATATTTTTCCAACTTCCTAATTAAAATGTCATGTGGGACTTTGTCAAATGCTTTGCTGAAGTCAAGATAAATGACATCCACAGCATTGCCACTGTCCAGTAAGCTCGTAACCCGATCAAAAAAGGAGATTCAGTATGTTTTGTGGCTAAGCAGGGATTAGAATCCAAGTACTGTGTCTCCAACACAAATTCATTTGTATTTTAGGTTTTTTTCCCATGCAGTGTACTGTATGAACAATATCAAGTTGTCTAAAATATGACACAAGAATAGCAAACATTGCAGAAGCATACTCAAAACTGGCACTCAGGCAGTTAACTCCGGTGAAAAGTCAGTGGAATAGAAAGAACTTCAGTCTTAAATTCAAATAAAATGCTTGTTACTGACATATCCACTTTGTATGGCAAACTATGTGCTAAACATTAACTGTAGCAATACTTGTAAACAGCCATTCAGCCTTGTCAAGCAAGGATTGCTTCAAATATGATATCACTAGGCAGGGACATTTTAACAACCCAGGCAATGCTATTTTCGCTTCATTTTTCAGTGCATGGGTGTGCTACAGAAAAGTCAGGAAATTTTATGATTTTTTGCAAGGTGAACCTCAGATGCAAGTTTATTTCAAACCATTCCTCATTATCATAGCAATGACTATGGGCCAATAATGTCCCAACCCAAGACAGCAATAGAAGTACTTTCTTTAGAAGTAATCCAGAATATCCGATGTACGTACTTTTATTATGTACAGTGGCGCCTCACATAAAGAGCTTAATTCGTTCCGGAGGCATGCTCTTTAAGTGAAGCAGATTTTTGCATAGGAAATAATGGAAACTCAGACGATTGGTTCCACAACCCAAAAAATATTCATATAAAAATATTAACTGGATGTAAACATGATGACAAAACACTAATTGAATTCAAAACATGCATTCAATGTGCATGATCCTATGAAGTCTACTTAGGCTGCAATCCTAAAGACACTTTCCTGGGAGTAAGCCCCATTTAACACAATGGGGCTTACTTCTGGGTAGACATGGTTAGGAGGCTGCAGTCAAAGACACTTTCCTAGGAGGCTTACCTGGGCTGCTGCTGGAGTTTCCAGGTGGTCGGTGGGGGCACTTGGGGGCAGCTGCCTCTGGCACCACCAGGCAACCGCCCCCAAGTTGGGGCAGTTAGAGGCAGCAGCGCTGGCTGGCAGTCCTTTTAAAGAGCTTCCATGCGGAGCATCACAGCTGCACAGCACACGTGCCCATAGCACACTTGCTTGTTAAGTGAAGTGGAACTTATTATGTGAAGCAAAATTTCTTGGGAATTTTTGCTTATGTGAAGTGCTTGTTAAGCGAGGTACCACTGTATATTGTGTCATCAATACACTCAACATTTTGTTGTTCAGTCTTGTCCAACTCATTGTGACCCCATGAACCGCAACACAACAGGCCATCCTACCTACCACTAACTTTTGAAGTTTGTCCAAATTAATTTTCATTGCTTCAGTGAACCTATCTTACCACCTCATCCTCTTCTACTCCCTCACCCTCATCCACTACTACCAGCAAATCTTAAATCAAATTGTAGCTTTATTTGGCCCCTTCCTACTAGACAGAAGAACTTGGACTATGTCAACAATTGACAGAAGAAATTATATCCCTAGGAATATTGCTGTGGAAGCCAGCTATGGTCAATGCCAAGAATATGAATAAAGACACCCCCTCAATTCAACTGGGCAAGTCACTGATGTAAACTTCCTATACGTTAGAAGAATCTGCAGTCAAATCTATATACAGTACTTGTCTTCGGAAAAGACTGTCAGCAAGCATAAAAAAGATTTGCCACCTTCCAATTCAAGCTCAAGCAGCAGCAGGTCTGATTCACAGATGCTGCTATTTCAAGCCATTCGCCCACATAGACCTTTTCATTCACTGACACATACATCCCACACATGAAGCAGAGTTTTAAATAGTAATACAGAACATATGTACTCTCATTTTATAAGCACATATATAGAGGAAGTTAAGAACATGTACATCTGCAATGAAGCCATGAATTTCAAATTAACTTGCAGGAACTAGGACAAAAATAAGCAATACAGGTCATGCCTATTTATACGTGAAGATTCATTTTGGGGAAGGGCATTGAAAGCAAATGTCACTATTACAAAACAGCCCCCATTGTTTTCAGGCAGATGTGTGTTTGCTTACTCTACAAGCTCACTGGATCTCTGCCTGCAGTCCATTGCAAATGGACACTGATCTTCTGTCCCCTTGCCTTGCTCTGTCTCTTCCCAATCTCACAAATACATATGCACTCATTCTCTATCATACACGCATAGATACACACACTGCTGTGTGTGCCTTCTTAAGTTCAATAATGCACGTTTGTTCTATTCCCGAGTGGGTTAGGCCAGTGCAGAGATTCTCCCTGGCCTCCTCACACCACCATGGGAACAGGGAATTGGTGAGATGTGCTGCCTAAATTGGTTAGAATTACATCCTCAGACTCCCATAGAGTTTGTTAATCTCTGGCATAAAGAACCCAACCATAATCTACAGCATCTCTGTGTTCCAAGTGATTGAATGTGAAATAATGTTACAATCTTCAAGGCCAAAGAATAACAGCTGAACACCTTAAAACAGGGATTCATAACTAAAGGTACGGGAACAAAATGATGGGGGTATAGAACTTGAACTCCGAACATTTAAAAAATGTTGTTAGATTAAAACAGTGGTTCCCAACATTTTTTCACTTGCATACCTGTTGGCAGCCCATATCCAAAAATTGTACTCCTCCTTTAGCCCCAAAATGCATTCCAATGCCAGTCCTGCAAGACATTCAAATACAAACCTGCCTTTTGCCACCATTATTCAATTTTTTCAGAGCTCCTGGCACATACATGTACCCCAGTTTAGGAACTACTGAAATAGAATATTAACTGTCATAAATAACAATTGTCTCCTGACACAAGACCCTCAATTCCTTGTTACAGCACCACACTAATTAAATGGGAACAAGATACACATGCTAAATGGTTTTGACTACATAGCTCTCAGCTTTTTAGTCAGTTACCTAGATAGGTCCACTACACCAGATGTAAATTTCCAACTTGTCTGCCATTCTCCCCAGCCCTCATTTGCTTTCCTTCTCAGCTTTTAGGGTCAAAGGATGTTGAATTCAAAGGTCTGGAGACAAGTTCCCCATCTAGATGTCTATGGATTGTGCAAAACAATTCTCCCAGCAGCAATGACTAGTCCTTATTTGCTATTAAGTCTTGAATATAGTTCAGCAATTTGTGTAAAGTGTAGTATTCAAAATAAGTTTCAAGATTTGGAACATTCAAAAGGGTCAGAGAAAAGCTTGGCTCTTTCCCTCACACACAAAAAACATACAAATTGCTACATAAATATGAAACAAAATTCACTATAGAATATCCTGAGACAAAATATTTTCAGATAAACATTCAGGGAATTTTAGTGTACTTACCTATGTTGCCATACTACCCACCTACCTATGCATTTAAGATGGTCATAGTTTAGTTGAATGGCTTGCAATTTAGAAAGACACAATGTTGAATGGATGCAGGAAAAAGAGAAAGCCCTACTGTTTCACCTTTTCCTGAGGCACCTTTTCTATTTCCACGGTGAATGATAAATGCTTATTCCACTGAAATGTGCCATATGGCATACCCTACAATCCAGAGTAACTACGGGAAGACATAAGAGGCACTTACACTGGATTGCTCTATGCATTTCCATTGGTTTCCCATAGGTGGCACAATAACTACGTCGGTGTAAAAGGTCCCGTAGTTACTCTGGATTGTAGCCATAATCTCATTGAAAATTGAGTTTATGTTCAGCTTGTCTATGCAATCCACCTTGAGTCTATTGAAAAAGTTGTCTATAAATATTGTGATAAACATACAAGCTCCTACTTATGCTGAGCTGGGCAACTAGGATTCTAAGGCTGCAATCCTAAAGACACTTTTGTGGGAGTAAGACCCATTGAACACAGTGGGGCTTACTTTTGAGTAGACATGGTTAGGATTGTGCCATAAGGCTGCAATCCTAACATCTAGTTAGGCCAGCCAAAGACCCAGCATAAGTCCTGTGATCAACTGGGAGGTGTCACAAAAGTCCTGTAAGATACTTTTGCGCCACTCCTGGGGGAAGGTTGGGCCAGTGCACAAACATGTCCTTGCTTTCCTACATCACCAATGGGAATGAGAAGAGAGACGATTTGTGCCAGCCTAGGTTAGGACTACCTAGCGTGCCTGGCAGTAATTCTCTAAGAACACAATCCTAACCATTTCTACTCAAAAGTAAGCCCCATTGTTTTCAATGGATCTTACTCCCAGGAAAGTGTCTTTAGGATTGCACCCTAAGGCTTGTTCCTACCCTGCTACCACAGATCTAACTGGAGTTGATGGAAACAATATCTGAAAACTTCTGCAATCAAAACAAATACTACTCCTTTGCAGTACTGAGCTAACGCACTAGTGTTATTGTTTACAATATTCATGCACCAATCGTCACGATTGACAGATTAAGAGATTTTTTAGCAACACCACAACTTAAGTGTTTGGCATTCCAAGCACCTCTGCATCAGTTTCTAAAACAAAACATAAAAGGGATGGGGAGTGAATACCTGGGTTTGTCCTCTCTGAAATAATGCAGATCCATGCAGGGTTTTGAAGAGGTCCACTTCACAACTGACATTTCTAAGTGAAGTCAAGTCTCGCCCATCGCATCTGTGTGACAAAAAACATTGTCACAGAAGGCAGGATTTTCTGATTAAAAATATATGGTATCTTTTAATATGGATCATGAGAATTCTGTGTAACACTATGCAGGCATTCCTTTTACTAGGAGAACAAAATTATGACTTCTGACCATACCTCTTGACCGCACTTGATTTGGACCCATCAGGTGTCATGATCTAACGCCTGTTTTATTTATGTACCAGAAAAACAGCAATGCAGTGATACGTACATACCACTGGGTTCTACATATGTAGCTCCTATCTAAATGCAACATGCAAAAAAGCAGTTAAGCAGCGGTGGGTGGGTCAAGCAGAAATCTGCTGATTCATTGTGTCCACAAATAAGACAGATTCATAAGGATCATCTTCTCTAACAGCGCCTGCCAGTCCATTTTGATCGGATGGAGAAGTCCTTCTACATTTCTCGTCTCCATTCAGGTTGGAAGGAATGTAAGAGAGGGCTTGTCTGTTACTGGTCTCCCTGGCTGCTTTGTTTCATTTTTGACGTTGTGTTTGATGCAAGTTACCATGGGCAATTTTTAAAGATGGGAACATGAGTCAGAAACATATAAATAGAAAAATAAATATATGAAGACTTTGTAAAAGTGCATCCCCTAAAGGACTGTTCTTCAATCTTTTTTAGTTCTATATATAAATCTTCTTAAACACAACAATAAATTCCATATTTACCTTCTGTATTCATTCAGAGTAAGATTTCTAAAGATTTCCCTGGTCATATCATGAAATGTTTCTACGATTTCATAATGTTCAGCCTCTGGGAACTTTTCTAGACATCAAACAGAACGAAAAAGCAAACTGAGTACAGCATCAATTTCCCCATAACACGATTTAAACAAGATAAGACGATTATGGAGATCTAAAGGAAAAAAATGCCATTGAACAGCAGAACCCAACCTGAAGGACATGCCCATTTTTCTCTCTCACATTCTTAAGAACTTGGCCATTATCAGGAGATGTGCACCTTGTATTTAGAAGGCATCAGGAAAGAGCATCCTCTGTGCCTTTAAAGGACGGAAAGAGGAGAAAGGATCTTAATCATTCACAGAGCAAACCTACCTAACCATTAGGCTAGCACAAGTCTCTTATGTTGGCCAGGGTGGGTGTCATAAAAGTGCTGTAAGGTACTCCTATGCCACCTCAGGCTAGTTAGACCTCTCTGCACCATGACTTCCCAAGGATGGCACAGATGGGCTAGTTATGCTGCATTTGCAGGCCAGTGCAGGGGCTGGGGAGGGTGGGAAGGAGGCAGGAGGGGGGCTTCCAGGACAATTCAAGGGCAGGACAGTGGGCAAGTGGAAGGGAGAGCTGGATGTGGGGCTTGGACTGCCAGTTATGCCAGATCCAAGCCTTGTATAAGGAGTAGCTGCTCCAATCTGCTCAAACCTAGGCTACCTCCAGAGGTGGCTTAAGTGAGTAGACCCATTGGGACTGATGCAGCAGTACTATGGGGAAGGGCCTCCCCTTCCCTGCAGCAGTGCAGCAGCAGTCCCAATACTTGCACTGGATACAGCCAGGGGTGGGCCCGGTCTGGCCCAACAACCGCTTCCCCAGAAGTGGGAGGGGCCAGGCTGGGCCAGGGGCCGGGGAGGGCACACCACCACCCCAGTGCGCTGTGGGTGCGGGTGGGCAGGGTGAGGGCGGGCCCCAACCTGGGCACACTGTGTGTGTGCCAAGGTTGGCGCATCCGCAGTGATGGGCTCCCCTGGACGGCAAACCGGTCCGCCCGGGTTTTTGGCTGCCTGTTGCTACCAGTACGGTAGCGGGCGGCCAAAATTAGGAAGCGGTTCGGGCACTACAGCCCGAACCAGCTTGGGCCCATCACTGGATACAGCGCAGACTAGGACAGCCTGCCTGTTCCAGCACAGGTTAGGATTGTGCTGCCTGAGCACAAAAGAGCTTCAACTAGGGTACAGTTTTCACTGAGATGGTAGAGCTGAGTCTGATGGAAGGGGATTAAAGACTCAATGCCCCATCCCCCCCAAAAATACCTTTCTCACAGAACACTAAAATGTGTGAAATAGAAGCTCAGTTCTCTATGTGCATGGACTTTTCTGCTTATTATGGAGAAATACTCAAATAATGCTAACATCCACCTGTAAAATTATGCTAAATGGAACAGATACACTCTAACACCTGTATTTCCAAATCTGAAAATCTGAAATCAGTTTCTCACCATGGTCACAGTGCACTTCCTCCAAGGAGCCCTTTATCAGCACTGTCACCATTTGGAATTGTGCAAGATCTTGTGAGAACATATGTGCAATCCAAGCTGGCAGCCTCAGGAAACCTGGTAAGAAGAGGCTGCCAGTGTCATCCTGCAGCACCCTTGTGAGTTTGCCACCATAGGCTCCTGGTTTCCAAACTGTGAACCAAGAACTTATTACCTCTCAGCTGATCTTCTGTTTCAAGCCTTATTTTGTTAATTACGTCATCTCTTGAAATCTGGAATATAAGATAACTATTAAGCTATATAATAACAATGACAGATATTTACATACCCTCTTTCTGGCCGTTGGATCACTCCTTTGGCTTTATTTGAAGAGGCTAACACAGGCAGGCATTTTCTAAATCCCCAAAGAGGTTTTACAATCATAAATGAGTTCTGCCTTTCAAATTTTATTAGAGAATGTTTTTCCAACCAGAAGATCTGGTGAAACATTCTGACCGCATCCTGCCTTGCAGCGGGTTTCTTGGTTCTCACCCAAAAGACTCAGCTTATCAGATCACCTGGACTCTCCTTTTATGGAGACTTCTGCTGGTCTTGAATTGTAAACTTCAGGTGTTAAATCTTCAGGCTAAATGATAGCTCTACCCTCCAGACCAGGGTTCTCAAAACTTTCATCTTCAGGGGTCCAGAACCTTTACCAATTGTGTAGAGGAGGACATTTCAGCATGTGAAGCTTTTCATCTCAAAGATCACATCAGCTTGTGGAACCATGAAGTTGAAAGTTTGGAAATCCTAGCTCTAGACAAAACCTCCAGCTCAGTCTGGTCTAATTAAAATCATTTTTAATCAATTTAAACTTTAGCAAGATGTGTTGCACATTCTAGGTCTAAGAGCAGATTTGAAAGTGAAAATCATAAGTGGATATCACAAAAAATTATTCCCCCATAGGGGTTCACCACAAGGACAACAAAAATATTTAAAACCTCTTACCCCACGTACAGTCTCAAATATGTATTTTTACATGTTGCAAGTGCAAAAAAAAAGTGAAGTACATTTCACTAAATGTGTGTTGTAGCAATTAATCCTGGCTCTCAGTCTTAGGTATGAGGAAGTTCAAATATTTTATATGACAACTTAAGACAGTGGTTTTCAAGTACAAGAGAGCCCTGGAATGCCTCATAGTGAAATCCTAACTTGGACAGGCAGGCTAGCATACCTGTGCTGTATCCAGTGCAAGCACTGCGACGCTACCGTGAGAGGGAAAGGTTATGGTATAACTGTTCCTTGCGTTCCGATTCACATCTTGTCAACCAGGAAAGGAAGATTTCAGAACATGAATAGCCAAACAACTTGAATTTGTCAGCAGAATACAGGCTGTCACTGAGAAGTTATTCCAAAGCCATTTATCAAAAAAGAGGTTTGAGTACTCACTTTATCATGGCTGAAGTCTGAGAACACAGCAGTGATCTTTTCAGATGCCAGCCTTTCAAGTAAGAATAGGGGAAGGAAGAGATGAGAGAATAATTATTAGAAGCTTATGATTAAAGGGAAATCTGGTTCAACTCCATCAGGTTAAGGAGTTTTCTCTTTAACATTAACACGTTTCTCCATACAGTGATGCCTCACATAAAGAGCTTAATTCGTTCCGGAGGCATGCTCTTTAAGTGAAACGCTCTTTAAGTGAAGCAGATTTTTCCATAGGAAATAATGGAAACTCAGACAATTGGTTCCACAACCCCAAAATATTCATATAAAAATATTAATTGGAAGTAAAAATGATGACAAAACACTGGAATTGAATTCAAAACATGCATTCAATGTGCATGATCCTATGAAACCTATTTAGGCTGCAATCCTAAAGACACTTTCCTGGGAATAAGCCCCATTGAACACAATGGGGCTTACTTCTGGGTAGACATGGTTAAGAGGCTGCAATCAAAGACACTTTCCTGGGAGTAAGCCTATTTAACACAATGGGGCTTACTTCTGAGTAGACATAGTTAGGAGACTGCAATCAAAGACACTTTCCTGGGAGGCTTACCTGGCTGCTGCTGGAGGTTCAAGGTAGCTGGTGGGGGCACTTGGGGGCAGTTAGGGGCAGCTGCCTCTGGCACTCCCAGGCAACTGCCCCCAAGTTGGGGGCAGTTATTGGCAGCAGCGCTGGCCAGCAGCCCTTTTAAAGAGCCTCCATGCAGAGGCTCCATACACATGCCCATAGCACGCTTGCTTGTTAAGTGAAGCGGAACATGTTATGTGAAGCAAGATTTCTTGGAAATTTTTGCTCTTTATGTGAAACGTTTGTTAAGTGAGGCGCTTGTTAAGCGAGGTACCACTGTATCTCCTTTTCTTGTCAATGAGTTGAAATAAAAAAACAGCAGCTGCTGCTTTCATTAACCAGTGGCTTCTACAAGCTTATAGCTTGCATTTCCAAGATGGAAAGACCCAGCCTGAGTTCTCATATTTTGTCAGCCAGATGTAGAAGCAGTGAAGAAAATACAGCCCAGGCTCAGTATCCTGCTCAGCAAGTATTCCCTACAGATTTTGATGTACAAAATGTGGAATCGCCTGAAAAGTTATGTTGATTTAAGCAGTTCACAAACTAGACACTGCAACAAGCCTGCAGGGTGTCATAAGTTTTCTTGCCAGCCAAGCCCTTAGCAGAATGCAATGCAGAGGATCTGTTCCATTTGGTGGGGGCCACGCATGATGTAGTATGGGCAGGTGCCATCACCTTTCCTGAATGTTTTTATGCCAATTTTAAGGTTCCCTCCAAATGCGAATTGAAAGTTTGTGCCAACGACATCATATCACATATTGCATCAGCAGCAGCACATACTTTTGGGTTGTGCAATGAGCAGGAGCAAAGCATTGAGAACCTGGTAAGTTTTGGAAACTCTGATTAAAGGAATAACATTCAGATGAAACACACCACCCATTAGATCAGGAGAAATCAGTTATTCAGTTATGTGCAGATTGGGTCTGCAGGGGCACTCCCCCCCCCATCCTCCATGTGCCTTCTCTGGATACAAGGGGAATGGAGCTCCCCTCACCTTCTATGGGTCATCTGAGTACAGAAGAGGATGTTGACAAATGAGCATGGCCTCTGGTGACATCAAAAGGCACCCTGGAGGAGAGCTGGGCTCCCCTTATCCCTAGAGGATAAAGACCACAAGAACGAGCATTCATCCCTGTCCACAGTTCTGGCTATCTGGAAGGCAGCACACCTATTTTATAAGTATCCTTTGTCATTTTTTGGTCTTATATATTTCAGTGTGATACTTACACAGGAGCTCCCAGTGACTTTCTATTTAAGGGACTGATTCGGTTTCACTGCTTACCTTCAGTAATGGTAAAGCCTAGCTAATTCTGGATTATTCACTGGGCTGGTTGTTTTGAGAACTCGACTATTCGTGCAGGTGGAGCTTAAATTTTTAAATAACAGGAGTGTTCAGCCACTGTACCATGATCTGAAAATTTTGAAGGTACTCACTGTTTTGCACATTCCACCATCTCCTTTGGAGCTTCAAACATCTTCTGAACTATTCTCTTGACAACGCCTTGTTCTTTTGCCAGTTGTTGTATGCCTTGAATTATTTGTTGGGTGTGTTTCACACCCACTTTGATAGCATGGCAGAAGTCCTGCTGTAACACATTTTCTGCTGCTGCTTCCAGCATAACTACAGGGTCAAACATAGAACCCAAATTCAGACAGCATTATGGTCTTCAATTGCTACTCTGTATCTATTGATTCTTACTGTAGAGGAAGCCGATGAGATCAGATGATATAAACGGACAATAATTCTTTGAAAATGTACCCTGATCATTTCATTACATGATTGACATGGTAGAAACACAACACAATATGAAAAAACGGTCAAGTCAGAGTGAGAAGTCACCCCATATTAATTAAAAATATGGAGTTTTATTAATATGCTTTTTATAAACTAGAATCATTTTTCAGATAATCTCAAAATACTGATACGCTTTATGAATCGCTTAAACATATTTATGAATCTTAGAGCAAAGCTAGATAAAAATGAATATAAAATAGGACTTAATGCCTAAATAGCAATAACCTGGATTCACTTACCCACCCACAATGATGAATGCCTGTTCCCCAAGCACAACACTCAGCATAAAGTCTGGCTGGCTTTCGTGGCAAATCACCATGAAACTAATTTATAGAGCAGTAAGTGTGTCAAACACCAAATTTATCATGGAGGGGTTCAGCTTCTAAATACAGCCTACTGTTCAGCTAAGTGGAAAGTTTAAAGTTGCATTTACATTGCACAATTGACTAGACTTTTTAAGGCATGATCATCAACTCACACCAGTGAACCATCACAGATCACAACATTTCTGATCCAACCTTCAGAGTGGCTTATACAGGATTCTTAAGCAGCCATCCATCCAGGCACTAACCTGGCAGAGACACATTGAGCAGTAAAATAGCTTTATTTAGCTTCAGATAATTCTTGGGCACTTTATTAATTTTTTCAAAATTGTTCATTCCTTACCAATATGACTACGAGGTGCTCCAGTGATTAGCAAATCCAAAGTACTAGAAGACTTTTCTTTACGAGTGGGATTAACAACAACTTCCCCATCAATCAGACCCATTCTCACAGCACCTAATAAGATATTTCATCTGTTAGATGTCTGCAACTAAAGGAAAAAATCATCCAAAAAATTTCATTTATTTTATACTGTACACTGCCTTGAAGGCCTTGTATACACAGAGAGACATGGCATATAAATCTTTTAAATAAATGCCCATCCCATTACCCCCTGCAGTTACAACGACCCTAGGAGGGCCGTCAGTAGCCCCCTTAGGACAAGGGCTAGACAGCTCTCAAGCTCTCACTGATACCAAGGTGAGAAGTAAGAAGATTCTTAACAGTAATGAAAATGTGTCAGACTTCTAAGGTTTCAAACCGTTATAAATTCTAGACTGTTCTGCCATTAAACATACTAAATAACCAGATTGTTTACTTGTTCTAAGAATATATGACTTTTAATACCATTACTCACCAATGGGACCATTCCAAGGAATATCAGACAACGTAAGGGCTGCAGAAGCTAGAAGTAATAAGATTTATTTACTTAAAACTAGCAAAAATGTTCCACTAACACTAAACATTTTGGAAATTTACCAAAAATAGATACCTCCATTGATGGCTAGCACTTCAGGATCGTGGACACCATCTACAGCTAAAAGATTACAAATGACCTAGTGCAAGAAGGAAAAGATGAGCTTAGGTCCAATGGTATTCAAAATATTTAAGGACTTGAATTTATAGAAGGGATAGAATAATGTTAAGATAGGAAAGGAAAGGAAGTCAAGACCACACAACAGAGAGGAAATTGTCCATGCCAAAAAGCATCATCATCATGGAAAATGAAGTTTCCACTTAATGAAATTAAGACTGCAGAATAGTACTTGCCCCAGCTGTCGATTCTAGACCTAATCACCACCAAATGCATCTACTGTAAAGAGCAAAAAAGCAGAATTGCCCCTTCAATATTACTGCTTCTCACAATAAATAAAACTGGTGCCAGTTTATTTATTATTTATGAAACAGCTGTATGCAAAGCACCCATTTACTAACAATTCCAATCCAGTAGCCCTGGCTAAAAAGGGCTGTGGTGGCGCAAGCGGTTAAGTCGCTGTGCCTGTTAACCAGCAAGCTAGGGTTCGAGACCCGGGTTGGCCCCACAAGACAGGGTGAGCTCCTGTCCTTAGCCTAGCTCTGTGACGCCAGCTGGATCCAACCATATCGGCTCTGCCTTTCCATTGGACTAATTCAGTGGCGTGGAGAGGGGGGATCTGCTGCTTGGGTAACAGCCTATCCTCCATAACAATCTAACCCAGGCTTTCGTGCTTCGCATGCAGCGTATGCAGCACTGAGCACGATACCATAGTCTTTCAAGACTGACAGAGGCCTGCTTTAAGAAGTCTTGGCTAGAAGGCGGGACCCACCTGTGTATCGTAGTAGTAGCCTCCTGGGAAAAGTGGCCTAATTGACCGATCTGCAAAAAAGGATTTAAATATTTAAAGCATAAAACAATATTATTGTAAGTTATTACAAACTAACTATCCTGACAGTAAATTTTGAAACAAGTCATGTATCAACAAATTCATTTACCTTGGATATGAACAGGGCACCAACTCAATATTTAGAATCACCTGAATGCAAAGCTATTTGACCAAATGGGAATGATTTAGTCTGACTATGCAATGCTCAAGTGTTTTACGAGATAGCATGGATGTCACAAGTGACATAGCCAAGATGAAGTAGATGGATTTCTGTACATCTGAATTGTCCATCTTCTAGTCTCATTCCCAACTATCATGCCTTAAATGTGTTGACACAACAGTATTTTGGGTCCTGATGGAGGAATCCATACAAGACTCAAATAAACTGAAATTGCAGCAAACAAAATGTTTCCAAAAAGGTCAAAAGGACTCCCAAGCAAGGAGGATCCCTAAAAACAGGATCAGGTGATCCTATGAAGGCAAATCCCTGAATGCATGAAGAAATGTTAAATAGATACATGCTAGAAAAGCAAGCTTCCTTTTTTCAAGAATCTTGCCAAGAAACTGTCAACGTTTAGAGAGAGAACATTGAGAACACAACATTGCCTTTTTAATGCATATACCTATAACTCTGCTTGCAAGAATTTCTTTGTCAGTAGAACCAAGTTCTCTTCGCATGTAGTTGGTGGGAATTCTTCCTGCAGCTGCAGCTTTTTGCCGATAGTCAACCTTATGCAATTAAAGAGATATGTGTAAGTGTTATTTCTTCTTATTTCATTAGGGTGGGCATTGTAAAATATAAGTTAACATTCCAATTTATCCAGTACTCTTTGAATCACAAAATCATTTTCTAGTCTGTCTATAAATTTCATTCTGTACAAGTTATCTGCTTTACAAATGCAATCCTGTACAGTTGCATACGCATGACCCCCATTAAAATTAAAGGAAATTATTTGTGCACAACATATAGTCGTTCTATACAACAGAGATAAAACATGCCACTGAAATACATATTTCACCAAAAACACCCCACAACATATAATACTTTAACACTACATGTTACTCACTGTACTTACCACCAAAGGCATGAACTGAGATGGAGAAGGTTTTGTTTTACTAACTGCTGTCACCATCACTGATGTGTCACCTAGCTTGATTTAAAAAAAGGGAAATATAAATGACAAAGGCTTAATCTTGCTGGCTCAGAGCAGATTTGTAAAAGCAAAAGCACTGGGAGGGTGATTGGTTATCTTCAAAGAAATATAACAGCTTTAAAATCAGATAACACCCCTGCCCACTAAATTGTATATCAGTGGTATGCACAAATGGAATTTGTGGAAATTTGCTACCTGCACTACTGCACATCCATCAGCAAATCTTGCCAGCTTTCCAGATGAAATTTCCAACTTTCTAGAACACAAAGAAAAAAAATTAAGCTTCACTGCCTTGAACCTTATATTCCAATACATAATATTGCTTTGTGTTATTAATATTGCATCCATAAACTACCTGACCTCCAGAGCAAAGCAGAAAGGAAGCACAAGCTGCAGGCTGAGAGAAGACCCAGAGAATAATGGAAATGGACCCAGATAAGCAGTACTTCCAGCACAAGTTATATTGTAAAAAATAAGGGTAGTGCAAAAACAAAAATTACATGATACGCTGTTATATGCTGATCTCTCTAAGCAACTGCATCTTGCTACATGTTCACATGTGACAACCTACATTGTTCCTTGCCAATTCTTTCCCTACAGAGGAAACAAAAAACTTGAAGAAGCTCCAACACAAAATGCTCTGTTATGGAGCTTGTGATTAGATATTTTGATGACCTCTACTTATGTCTACTTTCTATACAAAAATGCAAACGCTACTTTCAAAACATCTTGCTTTGTTTGTGTGAGGAGGTGGAAGTGTCTACACTGTACAACTTTTCAGCAAACCCACGGATTCTGTTTCCCAAATTGTAGGTTGGAAGAAATCAGTAGGTCATGAGCCTACTTTAAAACCTTTAAAAAAAGGTTTGCAATTACTCATGCTTGGTTTGCAGAAGAAAGTTGTTAGCTGGAAATTGAATGCTAACTGGTGTTTCAGATCCCTCAAACTAAAATGTCGTATTTATCAATCTTCTCTAGTAATAGGTAGGCCATAGTTTACTTTTAAAGCATGCCAGTGCAAGTAGATAAATAGGTACCACCTCGGTGAGAAGGTAACAGCGTTCCGTGTGCCTTGGCATATAGTCATGCTGGCCCCATGACTCTGGAAGTGTCGTTGGACACTGCTGGCTCTAAAGGCTTGGAAACGGGGATGAGCACCACACCCTAGAGTCGGACACGACTAGCAGTTAACTTGAGGGGGACCTTTACCAGTGTTATCTGAAAATGGAGGGACTAAAGGTGGTGTTATGGGTTTCTATAATTCCAAATCAATATTTTAATCAGTTTTAATCAGTTTTAAAGCATCTTTAAAGAGTGTGATCACTGTAATATAGGTAATATATACGTCTTCAATGCCTGCAGCTATCAAAACATTTCTCTCTCTCAAACCCATGCTGACAAGCACAACTATGTAGTCAACCACACAAATTAAACTTACAGGAGCCGGTTAAGATTTGAATGCTTCTAGTATGACAAACTACAATAAACTCAACACTGCCAAACACAAACTAATTAAAAAATTTTTTTTCTTCCTAGTGTTTTCCCATGCGATGACAAGGCCTGCTGTTCTGGATCAGAATCATCCAATCCATGTTTAGATGCAACATTGAGGAAACCAGCCAACCTGTCGCCAGGTTGTAACCTATTTATCTACTTGGATTTTGCATGCTTTTGAAGTGATAGGTTGGCAGAAGCTGGAATAGGTGATGGAAGCTTATGTCGCCCTTGGGTCTTGAACTGCTGATCTGCTATCCTTCAGGTAGACAGGCACTGTGTCTTTAACCACTGAGCCACTGCAGTCCTCCAAACAAATAAAGATATTGGCTGCAATCCTAAGGACACTTTCCTGGGAGTAAGACTCATTTAAGTCAAAGGAGTTTACTTACATGTCTACAAAGGAGTAGACATGGTTAGGATTGTGCTCTCAGTTTCACTTTCCATAGGGCTCCATGCCCTTGGCAGCTTCTTCTATGCAGGCCTTGAAAGACTATGGTATTGTGCTTGGCACTGCATACGCTGCATGTGAAGCATGAAAGCCTGGGTTAGATTGTTATGGAGGATAGGCTGTTACCCAAGCAGCAAATCCCCCCTAATCAGTCCAGTACGATTGGATCCAGCTGCATTGCAGAGCTGGGCTAAGGACAGGAGCTCACCCTGTTTTGTGGGGCCAACCCAGGTCTCGAACCCTGGCCTGCTGGTTAACAGGCACAGTGTCTTAGCCACTTGTGCCACCCACAGCCCTGGCAGCTTCTTAGCATGCTAAAAAATTCCACCACCCGTTAAGAGAAAGCCACAGAGCTACATGTGGAATCAGAGCCATAGAAACACACTCAAAAGCATGTGGGAGAATCTGCAGCCACGTTACTAGTTCCATTGCAGAATAATTTGTTTTATAAGCCTAATTTTGCGTTTTGACTGTTATTTAGCAAATACCATTATGGACTGTCCCTAGCCATTGGTCTAGCCTAGAAGACCATAACTGCACTTGTTCCGCAGTTCAGACTTCTGGGTACCCTAAAATGATTGTAAAGCAATGTTTTTCAATCTTTTTCATCTCATGGCATAGCAACAGGTTGCTAAAATGGTCAAGGCACACCACCAGTTCTCTGACAAGTGACAAGGCAAGACGTGCTGCTGTCAAGGCCTCATATCCCCCAATGACCCTACTAATAAATTATGCCCCTAACTCCCACAGCACACCTGTTGTGCCATGGCACACTGGTTGAAAAACTGCTGCTGAAAAACTTTTGGGGAGCAGTCCTTGAACTCCACTCTTGGGAGAGTCAATGATTTTTATTTTTTAATCTCATGGCATTCTGACAAGCACTAAAATTGGTAAGGCACACCATATTGCTGGCAGGGTGATCCAAACCCTCAACCCCAAACTCCTGTAGCACACCTATGGACTATCCACAGCACACCAGTGTGCCATGACACAGTGCTTGAAAATGACTGGGTTACATCATACCTTCTCAGACATGCTCATCTAAGCATATGATTAGAAACAGATTTATTATCAAGTATCCAGCAGTCACTCTGTACGTGGTCAGGAAGCACCTTTTGTAGTTCAACTGCACTAAGAGTCCAGTCCTAAGCTCTTCTACACAAAAGCAAATCCCATACACTCAAAGGGCTTACTCCCAGGTAGGCATGGACAGGAACCATGGACAGGAGTCCCAACCTAGGCAGGACTCCTCAGAAGCCTATTGGAGTGAGTGGGACTTACTCCCGAGTAAGCATGGACTGCAGCCTCAAAGCCCTACCCTAGGCAGGTCTCCTCAGAAGTAAGCCCACTGGAGTGAATGGGGCTTACTCCCGAGTAAGCATGGACTGCAGCCTCAAAGCCCTACCCTGGGCAGGTCTCCTCAGAAGTAAGCCCATTGGAGTGAATGGGGCTTACTCCCGCGTAAGCATGGACTGCAGCCTCAAAGCCCTATCCTGGCAGGTCTCCTCAGAAGAAAGCCCACTGAAGTGAATGGGGCTTACTCCCGCGTAAGCATGGACTGCAGCCTCAAAGCCCTATCCTAGGCAGGTCTCCTCAGAAGTAAGCCCACTGGAGTGAATGGGGCTTACTCCCGGGTAAGGAAGGGCAGCGCCTGTGCGGGAGAAAGCGTCCCTTACCGGCCTCCCACCTCCACAGAGACGGCCTTGGTGCCTCGGGCGCCGGTGCAGAGACCCCTGAGCGTCCCCCAGCGGAGGCACCGCTTCCCGGCCACCCAGGGCCTCATGGCTCCCCCGGTGACCCTCACAGCCTCTCTCCCCCTCCAGCGCAGCCACCACCAGCAACCCGTGCAGGAAGCCGCCATGACACTAGAGGCACTGCCGCCTGCCCCTCGTGCCAAGTCACAAGCTGATTGGCTTGACGGCCAACAAGCTCGGTGCTCATTGGCTGCCTGAGAAAGAAGGCGGGATTATGCGAGTGGGCGGGGCTAAGGTGAGTTCGCTTTCGATTTCGAGGCTGTTGGGAGGGAGCGCTGCGGTCTTCTCTCTCGCCTGCCGTTTAGTGGCTGCAGAGTGTCATTACCACTAAGTGGGCAGCAAAGAAAGGCCATGTGCAACCACTCAGATACTTTCTCAGCCTGGAAAAAAAATAATAATTAAAAAAAAAATACATACACACACACACAGAGTGGTGCCTCACATAAAGAGCTCAATTCGTTCCGGAGGCCTGCTCTTTAAGTGAAACACTCTTTAAGTGAAGCGGATTTTCCCATAGGAAATAATGGAAACTCAAACGATTGGTTCCACAACCCCGAAAATATTCATATAAAAATATTAACTGGAAGTAAAAATGATGACAAAACACTGGGATTGAATTCAAAACATGCATTCAATGTGCATGATCCTATGAAGTCTACGTAGGCTGCAATCCTAAAGACATTTTCCTGGGAGGAAGCCACATTTAAAACAAAAGGGGCTTACTTCTGGGTAGACATGGTTAGGAGGTTGCAATCAAAGACACTTTCCTGGGAGTAAACCCCATGTAACATAATGGGGCTTACTTCTGAGTAGACATAGTTAGGAGACTGCAGTCAAAGACATTTTCCAGGGAAGCTTACCTGGGCTGCTGCTGGAGGTTCAAGGTGGTCGGTGGGGGCTCTTGGGGGCAGTTAGGGGCAGCTCTTTTAAAGAGCCTCCATGCGGAGCGTCAGGGCTGCATAGCACGTGTGCCCTTTCAAATGTCGCTTGAAAAGAGCAGTGAAGCTCCCAGCAAAACTCAGTGCTTTGCACCCCCTCTAGCTATGGCACTGTTTCTTGGGTAAAGGACAAGATGCCTAATTGCTCCCCTTTTTTCCTAAATTTTTCCACAAACCAAATGTTACTACATTTTTAAAACAAGGGCCTAGTAGTTTTGGTCTGAAGGTGTAAGGTTCATTTTCCCATGTGCATGCCAGCCACTGCCATCGTAGTCAGAAATTGAAGCTGGTCAGAAAGTTTGAGAGACTCTACAGAGGAGCTCTGAAAGCCTTTGGCATTCTTTGGGTTACTTCAGAAGTGCAGTAGGAATCCTGGAAGTGAGCAGCACAGGAAGCCTGTTGTGAGGAGCAGCCAAAATTTAAGTTTGGTGGTAATGGGAATGCACTGGTAGCCAGAAGGTTGCTTGAGTCTCAAACTGCTGACCAGCTGACCTTCGGGTCAACAAGTGTAGTGTCCTTAACCACTGAACCACTGTGCCATAAACATTTCAGATACCAGGGTTTTATTTATGTGGGTTATTATGAATCCCCAGAGGATAAGAAACACTGTGGGTATCTATCTATCTACAGTATTTATATACCACTTTTTAACTGAAAAGTTCACAAAGCGGTTTACAAGAAAATGAAAAAAAATTAATAGCTAATGGGTCCCTGTCCCAAAAGGGCTCACAATCTAAAGTGCAAAAAGGACACCAGCAGAAGCCACTAGAACAGACATTGCTGGGGTGTGGAGGGCCAGTTACTCTCCCCCTGCTAAATAAATGAGGAACACCCACCTGAAAGAGTGTCTCTTGCCCAGTAAGCAGGGGTATAGAACACCTACAAATTTTAACCACCCTCCAAACCTGGAGGGTTCTTCTAAAATGCACAAAGGCAATGTGTGGTTGATCTGGCTTCTGTTGCCCTCTTCATACATACAACAGAGCCATCCTATATGAGACCAGTTGAGGTAGTGGTTGCATCAGGCAGCAAATTGTGGGGGTCCCACATCTGTTCACTAACTCACCTTCAAAAAAGGAAGGCAGAGAAAAAAAGATATGAAGCAGAAGTGGGGAGAGATATCCAAAAGGAGGGGAAGCTGTTAGAGGAGTTGTGACAGCTTTCTTGTGCTGCTACAGACTTGAAGCCCAGGGAATTGTGCTGGCCGTTCTTGGCCAATATGAAGGTCTGGGAGGATTGCAGAAAGGAGGTCAGCATGAGGTGTTTACATGTTCCCCTCTGAATTGACTTGTTGGATTCTTTTCAGACAGAGGAACTCCTTGCATCTCTCAACCAGCAGAAATTGTACAGATGATGCTTCTCATGATTCAAGGTTGGGGAATAGACGCATCTGTGTTTTTACTGATTGTGAAGCCATGAAGGGACCTGATATCATACCAGAAAAAAATCTGCTAGCAATTCCATGGATTACTGAAGCATAAGGGAATCTTTGGAAGCATCTCTATATCTTGAAAAAAATGAATTGATAAAACAACCTTGATTTTTTTTATCCCCAGGAATTGATCACTTTGAGCCTAAGGTTACAATTCTATGCACACTTTCATGGGAGTAAGCCTAATTGACTTCATTGGGATTTTTGTTTTGAGGCTCCTGAGAGAGGCTCCTGAGGTTTTCAGGCTCAGAGTAGAGAGGCCAGGATTTAGGCAAGTTCATTTCCACTGTTAGACAACCAATATGGTGGTTTGACTTGAGTTACGAAGGTCCCTGAGCAACTTCAGTCTTGGGACTAGTCAGTATCTTTCATCTGCTCTCCCACAGTGGCTGTGTGGATAAACTGGATGGGGGCAATATGCTGATCTTGAGCTCCTTGAAGAAAGATCAAGATAAAAGTGGAATAAATAATAGAAATCTGATTTCAAGAGCAGGAAAACCTGAAGCTAGGGATTTTGAATAATATGGTATTGTATTTTTATTCTTTTTTTACAGAAAGTTTCCTCTTTCTACCTTTAGGTGTCACTAGTTAGCTAGATAACTAAACTATTATCTTAATTGATATAATGATCCTTATCCTAATTCTGCCAGGGTGGTGACTGATAGAAAAGGTTCTCTGGGCATGTGATGAAGAGTGGCAAAGCATTTTTAAAAAGTTGTACAACTGTGACATTAGATTTTAAGGCTTCCATCTTAACCACACTTAAGGCTGAAATCCTAAACATATTTTCCTGGGAGTAGGCTTACATCACCCTACTAGACAGGTTCTCAAGCATTTCACCCTTGGACCCCTTCTGAGAATGGCTATCTGTCTCAGACTCCTTGGAAATTATGTCATGCTTGGAATAGGAAGTGGCATCACTGTGGTGCCAGAGCTCCTCCATGTCTACTTGCAAGTAAGTCCCATTGTGTTCAATGAGACTTATTGCAAGGAAAGTAGCCTGAGTGCCCCATTCCAAGATATCAGTACTCAGCTTTTCGTGACCTCCCTGAAATGAAGTTGCAATACCCACAAGGCAGTCCCAACCCAAGTTGGGAGTCCCAAATTTGAAAACCACTTCTTTGAACCACCATTTTTAGCAATAATAGTGGAAGGGCAAAGAACACGTCGTTGTTGTAACACATTTAATGTAACACATAGTTTGGCTTTCTGATCTTGGCTTACCTACACCTGCCTTTGAACTGGCTTAGTCTACCCACAGCCATAATCTTGCTGGGAATCTCATCAGCCCCAGTTAGCTATATCAGGCCTCCGTCAGTCTTGGAAGACTATGGTATCGTGCTCGGCGCTGCATACGTTGCATGAGAAGCACGAAAGCCAGGGTTAGATTGTTATGGAGGATAGGCTGTTACCCAAGCAGCAAATCCCCCCTCTCCACGCCACTGAATTAGTCCAATGGAAAGGCAGAGCCAATACGATTGGATCCAGCTGGCGTCGCAGAGCTGGGCTAAGGACAGGAGCTCACCCTGTCTTGTGGGGCCAACCTGGGTCTCGAACCCTGGCCTGCTGGTTAACAGGCACAGCGTCTTAGCCACTTGCGCCACCCACAGCCCATATCTCTGCACTGACAAAAGATCTTTCACCTGGAAGTCTGTATGGAAAGGGTGACAGAAGTAGAGAGTGCTTCTGAGAAAGGGCAAACCCAGGCATGGCCTGAGTGAAGTTAGATTCCAAAGTAGCACCCATATTTCACTCCTACTTTGGATTTTTGCAGGGTGAATCTGCTTATTCCAAACCCACTGCTCCACTTCTTCTGTCTCTTGCATTAGCAAAACTGGCTGGCTGAGAAGGACTTTGTAAGTACCGTTCTGAAAATCCTTCCAATCCAGCCAGTAAATACATAGCAGAGGAAGAAATGGAGGGAGGCTGAAAAGCAATTGGGACCAGGATCTCCATAACCACACCACTTCCGCTTCCAGGTCCACTGCTTTATTTGGCAGTGATGCTGGAGGAAGTCAACCCTTCCTCACACCTCCTATGGATGGGCCAGGGTTGGGTGGAACATGCAGCAGGTTGGTGTGGAATGTGGGGCACCCTTGAATATGCTCAACCTTTCCTTGCAAATTGGTCTTACCAAGCTCCTCAGTGACTGCCTGTAGGGAGGCTTCCCCAGCAGAGTGTGTTGTCTCCCTCTGAGTAATCACAAGCAACCTCCTCCCATCTGAGATTAAGAACAACTACTTGTGGTAGGAAGGCCAAAGCAAATGGCTGTGTTTGAGTTTACAGTGCTCTCAGTGTGGTACCATTGCCATATCTCAGTAGATTCTTCTCTATTCTTCTATTTATATAAAATTAAAGGCACAATTTTATCTATTCTATCTTTTGTTCTATTCTTTTATATAAAATTAAAGAGTCACTGACAGACTCACTCATTGACTCATCAGCACCCAGCCACTGGACCTACAATCATGAAATTTGGGGAGGGTATTTATTCCATGAAATAGGCACCAACTAAGAACGAATTTTGGGACATTCCAAATGGAAGGTGGTGAAAAGGGGCGCAACACATTTTCATCCCTATATTTACACGGAAGAATTGCAGACTCATCAACACCCAGCCCAAACCCATGGACCTAGAAGCATGAAATTTGGGGAGGGAATTCCTTCCATGATGTAGGCCCCCACTAAGATCCAATTCTTAGAAATTTCGCCCTTAAGGGAGTGAAAAGGGGTGCAACATTTTTGACCCTATGCTTACCATTGAAGACTGACTGATCAAAACCAAGCCCCAACTTCTGGACCTAGAATCATGAAATTTGGGGAGTGATGTAAGGATGTAAGGACCCATGAAGAACTGATTTGGTGCCTGATAGTGCCTGCTGCCCAGTGTTGCCCACAAGTGCCTGATGCTTGGCTGCCCGTAGCCTGGTAGAGATGTTTGGTGATGTCCACTACCTGGTGGTGCCCAGTGGTATTGAATACAGTACAGGCATGTTGACCTTCCTGTTCTTGCACAAATTAGGATTGCATTGATAAACACATTGAAGTGAATGTATTCATTGTGTAGAATTCCTTCTAATCACAGAACTGAGATTTTTTGGTAATGGAGTGTTGAACTCTTTAGTATTAGAACCTATAACCAGGATGTATTTTTAGAAGCCAGAGGAAAATTCTGGCAAGTTGTCTCATAACTTTTGCATTTCTCAGACCTGAAAGGGAGACGTGGAAAGAGGGGCTAGGATAAAACCAAATCCATAGCTGCCACAAGGGATACCTGCCAAGTGCAAATGTGATTAGTCCACCAGCATTGAGTCCATAAATCCTACCTGCCATGTAAAAATGTATGCACTCCACTCCACCGGGCAGGTTTCAAACATGATGGAAAATGTTTTTCTTTTTGAAATGTAAGCATTAGGCATGGCAACAGAAACCACTCCAAACAAACAAAACCGCACAGAAATAAAGGTAGAACATACCGATTCAGTCCAAGCCTTTCTAGGCAGTTGTGGACGATGAATGCAGTTTGATTTCTACTGTATATGTTTGGGGATGGAGGGAAAATTATTTTATTAATATGCTATAATACAGAGGAGGAGGAATGCATGGGGGAGTGGTGCTACATTTGCTGCCTGTCGCAAAGCTCTGAAAGCCACATCTCTCTTCCCCTTGGTCTGTTGGTAAAAACCACATACCTAATTTGTTCTTTCAAATTCCTCTCCTTTTTTTGGGTGGGGGGAATGGAAGAAGAAAAGGCACTTGATGCCACTCCACCTTCCTCCTTTAGCAAGCCTCCATGGGGGAGTGCTACTGGATCAGCTTTTGTATCCCTCCTGAAATTCAGCCCAAGATTCGAAGCTTGAAGCAGTTTGCTGTCAGACCAGAAGCGGCAAAAAAAAACTTCAGCTGTCCCAATGAAATCAAAAGGCTCTCAGCTGGCACCAAAACTGAATCAGGAGATGGGTAGTTTCCTGTGGGAAAAGATGGTCCTTTATTTATTTAGCTTATGGCAAATACATGAACTTATGATAAATCAGAAGTTAATGTTCAATTGCCATGTATTTTGAGAGCCAGGAATTTCACATTGATGTCTGGCAGCTACTGTCACCAACTGCCAGTTCTTTAATGTAGTCTGGCTGCTAACTGTTGTAGTCCTTTAGTTCACACTTTCATGCTATTGAGGATGGACCACAGGTGGCAAACTAGCATCACATCCTGGTCCTCCAAGTACTCTGGTCCCAGTCTATTTAGTGCTTGAAGTGTTAACTCCAGCCACATGAATTTCATCCAGAAGCCTACTGGCAACCGCTGCAATGAAACAACACAGGTGTCATGTGTTCTTGTACCAGTCAGCCATTGTGCATCGGCATTCTGCACCAGCTGAAGTTTCCAAGTGGTCTTTAAGGGGAGTGTCACATACAGCACATTACAATACCTCAGTTGGGATGCCACTAATGCTTGGAGAGCCATGGCTAGATCTGCTTGATCCAGGGAAGAGTGCAGCTGGCACAGCTATCTAAGGTAGCACACCATTCTAAGTCACGGCCATGGGCTAGGATTTATGCTGGATCCAGGAGTACCCCCAAGCTGTGGGCTTGCTTTGACAAGGACAGTGCAGCCTTCCAGAAAAGCTGACAATCCACGTCTTGGGACCCATTTTGCTTACCAATACCCCCTCTTTTTTCTTTTTTAATAATAATGTTTCAGTTTATTCACCTTAACCCAACCCATCGGCAGCTTGCCTGTCACTAGATCAAAATGAGATAAAGAGCTGGGTGTCATCTGCTTTGTGATGACACCCTACAATCCAGAGCAACTACGGGAGCATGTAAGAGACGTTATGTGTACCCGTAGTTACTGTACCACCTAATGAAAACCTATGGGAAATTCATATTGCAATCCAAAGCAAATTGTTCTTGCACCGGAGCAAGGACTCCCCGTAGTTGCTCTGGATTGTACCCCCAGTCTCATTACTGTGAGATCCTCCACCTGAAGTTTCATGTTGATGTTAAAAAGCAGCATAGGGGACACACAGAAACTCTGCCAACAGCCAGGAAGGCCAAGCAGGAGTAGCGCTAAAGTCTTTATCCCATCTGCACGCTCTACAGTTGCTTTTATAAAAAATGTAAAGTGATATGAGAGCTAATCAGGGAACTCCAACGTATACTCAAGTTTGGCCACAAGAAATTCTGGCCTGGCTATTATCCCAGCATTAAGCAGCACTTAACTTCTCATATCTGTCTTACTGAGTATCTACTTGTACGGTGCTGACATTTTAAAAGGGAAACGGAGCAGCAGATTTTTTTTTAAACTGTTACTTAATGGAGGCAGTTCAAAGAACAAGCAACATAGATCCAGTTACACGCCACAAGTTACAGGCCAAGTGTTTTTACCATATGCAATATTACATCATGTGAATATACAACAGGCACCTCTGTGTAAGCTGATGGAAAAATCAGAACAGCATTTTCTATATCACATAATACTCAAAGGCTGGGTGGTCTTTCGGAGGCTGAGAATTTGTCACATTGGTGGCGAGCTTTGCAGTTTGTAAATCTGGGCTGCTACCCCACATGTTTGGTGTGCAGATTTTTCTATTGCGGGTGTACAACAAGGCTCTTCTAGACAGTGACAGGAAGCAATGATGAAATCTTGCACAATCATGAGGTCTAGAGTGAATTTCACAGGTTTTTTTTACATTTACATTAAGTACTGCCCTAAATCCTCAGCATAATAATAAGTGACAGCTCAGAAAGGGTGCAATCCTATATGCACTAACCTAGAAGTCACTGGGACTTACTTCTGAGTCAATGTAACTAGTATTGTACTATAAAGGCATGACATGAACAGATATCATGTTTTCATACTCCCAATCTGCTTACCTGGCACAGCCCCAATTTTTTATTTCTTATCCCTGATAAATCACTGGTCCTGTTCTTTTGGTGAATGCCTTTAAAAAGTTTATTTAGGATGCACTAGCATTGCTTTCCTAGTGTTCATAAATGAAACTATAAAAAGAAACAGTTATGGTCAGTTTACTATAGCAGTGGAGCTACAGGGGGTAGAAAGAACTGAGGCTGTAATCCCAAGCTCCAGTTAGTCTGTCCTAAACCCTGGCACGTGTCCTGTGCTAATCTGGGGGTGTCACAAAAGTGCTGCAAGACACTTTAGCATCACTTCTGGGAGAGGGTTAGACCATGTGCTTACCTCCCTACATCACCACAGGAACGAGAAGATCAATGAGTTGTGAAACCTATGTTAGGATTGCACCTTAAGTTTTGCAGGGATCTTCGCTTTACCTCCATTTACCTACCTACCTTTACTACCTTTACCTTTTGAAAGGTAAATGTCTCCCCGAGAGACTACCTGCTAGTTGTGAACCAGGTAGGAACCAGGGCTCACCTCTGTTTCAAGACCAAAGAGTCAGTGTTGTCTGAAGACACCTCCATGGTCATGTGGATGGCATGACTAAACACCAAAGTGCACAGAACTCTGTTACCTTCCCACTGAAGTGGTACCTATTTATCTACTTGCATTTCCAAGCTTTCAAACTGCTAGACTGGCAGGATCTGGGCAAGAGATGGGAGCTCACTCCGTCTTATAATACTTGGGTCTCAAACCACTCATCTGCTGACTTTTAGGTCAACAAACACAGCATCTTAACCACTGAACCATCACAGCCCTTATTTTTACTTTACCTAAAGATACACAAATACTTAGCAGTTGTTTAAAACAGGGTTGGCAAAATCCTGCAAATATTAATATTCCTTGGGAACCAGCAGGTGACTGCAAGAAGATGGTAGGAATCCATGCTGTTTTTTTCTATAAGGCCAAAGAACACCGGGCCAAAAAACAGATCTCAGTGGACATGAATATTGGAATTATTTCTGAGGGTCTGGGTTTGCAAGCTTCAGAGGGATCTTCTGGAGATTGACAAGTCCACTATGCTGTGTCCCTAATTTTGTTTCTTTTCTAGTTTCCAGCAATGCTATTCCAAGTTAGGTAACAGAATTAGCAACCCTTTGGCGTTACGTGCCAGTGAACAAGGTCTGGCATCTGAACTTGGCTATGCTGGGCTCAGATTATTGTTTGTAATGTGATAAGTCAACAATGTTGGGAACTTTTAAAAACAAAAGACTGGAAAATGTTGTTTAAGCTACAGTACTTTTTTAACCTACTTGTGTGTGTCTGTTTCCGAGGTCATAGAAAATCCCACGTTTATGGCTCAGTAAATGTGTTTGTCTTTAACATGTCACAAGACTGGTGTTTAAGTATGTCAGAATGTGCCTTTTCATATGTGGCATTTTGGAGGGTATAGAGTCCTGGAGATCTTCCACACTTCCCTTTATTGTGATGCTTAGAAATTGCTTTACTGTGATCTGCTGGAGGTAGAATAAAAAACGGTGATTCTACTCTGTACTGGTCAGTGACCACAATAAAGATATTTGATTTATTTTATTCAACTAGTGGTGTTCCTGGGGATGGGTGGGAGGGTGGAACAGCACTAAATTTTGCAGGATGCCTCAGTAAACCATGAAAACTATCCCCCTTACCATTGGAGCCATTCCCGGAGGCATCTTCTCCTCTGCTTTGCTCTTGTCACTGAGAATGCTCCAACATTGATTGGGGAAGTGCACATGGATCTTGAGATGAGCTCACACTAATTTCTTGCAGTTGGTGTGATCTAGCACAGTGGTTCTCAAAATGGGTGCTGGGACCCCTTGGGGCATCATGATTTCATTTCAAGGGGTTGCAAAAAGCTGGATGCTGCCATCTTGGCATCTGACACTGGTCATCACCAACTTGGAATGGGGCATTCAGGCTGCTTTCCTAGGAGTAACTCTCACTGAACACAGTGAAACTTATTTAACACAAAAATACTTTCAATGAACACAATGGGACTTACTTCTGAGTAGACATTGAGAAGCTCTGGCATCATAGTGATTGCACTTTCTGTTCCAGCTGTGATATCACTTCCAGACAGGTTATCATTCTCACAAGGGGTCCTAGGCTGTAATGCTTGAGAACCACTAAGCTAGAAGGTTTCTTTTTATGTCCGTAAAATAAGTAATTTTAATACAACTGCTTTGAGAATGGAAATTATGAATTTGTTTTTCACATTAAGTAGAAACGTGGAATTTAGGAGTTTTTGTTCTCCCATCCTATTCAAATTACCTTTGTGATAATGCCATTTAACAGTTTGGCAGTGCCATTTAGTTCCACATAAGCAATGATCTCCTATAGTGTCACTTTCATGCAACATAAGGATAAAACAAGGGCTGCAGTGGCTCAATGGTTAGATTGCTGACTGCAATGTTGGCAGGTCAGCAATTCAGATCCAAGTTCAATACCTGAGTAACGCAAGACAGAGTGGGCTTTCATCTCTTGCCCAGCTCCTGCCAACCTAACAGTGTGAAAGCATGCAAATGTGAGCAGATAAATAGGTAGCACTTTGGTGGGAAAGGTGACCACATTCAATGCAGTGTGCACCATGCTAGTCACATGAGAATGGAGACAAGGGATACCATTTCCATTAACTTTAATGATAAATCAGGACATAAGCATTGCATATGCTTATGCAATAAACATTGCAATAAATTAATTAGTTAACCTAATAGGATTTTCCCAATTAATCAACTATGTTTTCTTTAATAGGAAAATTTCATTCCTTCCCTTTGGAACAATCTCTGTGCCTTGGGAGATTAGAAGGATCTCAATCACGTCCTCTGGAATGATGGGATGATCTCCTAGCCAACAAGTTGCTTGGATGCCTCTCTGTACCTCCTCTCAAAGTGCAGGCAGCTGCTCTCTCTTTTTCTCTCCAAGCCGTTTACACAGCTTAGGCAGGCTCCTTAGGAATGTTGGCACTCAAGACTGTTGCCCGGTGTGCCCGGATGGTTGAGCTGGCCCTGGGCACCAACAGCTGAATGGTTGACTGCTGCTGCATTTTGAATCATAAGAAAGTGTTAGAACTTATGTGGGTGGTATTAGAAAATATTTTAATGGGGTGGAGGAGGCTCTCTGATAGACTTTCTTGCATTCTATGAAGTGCAAGTCCATGATTCAAGATTTGTATGGTATAATTTAAGGCTTTCCCCTTTTTTAGCAAACCAGAGCAAAGACAGAACTCTTTCTCTCCCATTAAGGTTTCATGTTACTATTTTTGATCTTCATGCAGTATAAAGAAGCCAGTGCCTCCCAATGAGCGCACTCAACATGTTGCCTCATGTTTTCCCACTCTGTCCCTTTGCCAGATTTTTAAAAACGATCTCTTGAGACAAAATAGCCTCATTAAAATTTTGGGATTCAAAGATAAGGGCCTCTGAGACACAAAACACAGGTTTGACTTTGGAAAGAAAGGACAGCCTGACTGTAGGCCAGTTATAGAAAAAAGTGAAGGAAATCTTTATAAAACCAAAAATGCAACTAGGCAATCAGGCACTGAATTCTGGATGAATTCAGTGGATGCACTGAATTAAAAAACAAAACAATTACAATGATAATGGGCCAGGAAGTTACATGTAAATGTAGCACTGACAAGCCTGAAGCCATTCCTGGTTGAGAGATGAATGAGGAGATGCAGGGATGCTTGAAAGTTTGAATTAGAAATTGTAAAAGACTGCCTTGATTGTTTGCATTTCCAGATAGATTTATAAGACAGCAATAGGCTACCAATGTTAAGCCCACACTGCAAGACAACTGGACCTTTCTGTTGTCCAGTATGGGCCACCAACTAGCAACTGTATGTCCAAATGAAAAGGGGAATTTGTCCACAGTTGCAACTATCAATCTCTTTTAAAGTGAAGTTATATAAAGGCAGGAAGCTACCATGGTTCCAGCATTATTTGCACTGACTGGTAACCTCTGTCCAAGATTTCAGGATTTTTGCCCAGACTTACCTGCAGTTACTAGAGGAGCATTGCAGGAAAACTCCCATATCAAGGGTCCAACTAGTGGGGAGGACTACAATGCCTTTTGGGGAGAAAGGCTGGCTAAAAATTGGATAAATAACTAATAAGGTGCAACCTCAATCCCCTCCCCTGCTGACCCTGGGGCCATAGGGCATTGGTGTGGGACCTTGGGGCATGAGGGCCCCAACCCATGTACAGTATGGACTGGCTGAGAATTCACCTGCTTTTCTACCCTTCAAGAACTTTTCCAATTTTTGAGGCCACTCTCTGGGGGTCCAGGAACTACAAATAAAAATAGGGCCAGCTGCCCCTCTTTGACAGTTTTGTGAAACAGCACACTGATATGCATTGACTACTTTTTCTACTGCCCTCCTTCCAAACAACTCAGGTTAATATACATTATCACCATGGGCAGCATTTTATCCTCTCCACAAACCTATGAGGTCACAGCTTCCAGAGGGCTTGCCATATCAGTGTGCTACAGCAAACAAACACCAAAAGGCTTGTGGCACCTTAAAAACCAACCCATTTATTTCAATAGAAGCTTTTATGGAGCACAACCCACTTCATCATCAAATGCCTGTGAGGTAGGCAACGCTGAAATATGTCAATTGGCCCACTGAACTCCATAAAGCTGAATGGAGACTTGACTCTTTTCAGATATAAGAACAGTTTCTAATGCAGTGGTTCTCAATCTTCCCAACGCCATGACCCCTTTATAAGTTCCTCATGTTGTGGGGACCTCAAACCATAAAATTATTTCCGTTGCTACTTTATAACTGTAATTTTGCTACTGTTATGAATCGTAATGTAAATATCCGATATGCAGGATGTATTTTCATTGTTACAAATGAAATGTGTGTTCTATGCACACACTGAACACAATGGGATTTATTTCAGAGTTGGCATGCATAGGATTGGGCCCTGAGGCTGCAATCCTATCTACATTTACATGGGAGTAAAGGCCCCCTGACTATAATGGGATTTATTTCAGAGTAGGCATGCATAGGATTGGGCCCTGAAGCTGTCAGTCAGCCCCAGTGCACGTGCAGCTACAGCTGGAGGTCTGGCAAGCCTGACCTGGCCCCCTGCACCAGGGGTCAGTAGGCGACCCCCAGGAAAGCTCTAGGCGACCCCAAAAGAGGTCCTGACCCCCACTTTGAGAAACGCTGCTCTAATGGATCAGGCCACAAATCCATCTAGTCCAGCTTCCTGTACCACACAGCAGCCCACCAGATGCTTCAGAGAACGCATATGACACCTGTATCCACATGCCCTCCCCTGCATCATTTTGAGGTTGTCCACCTCTACATATACCCCTCAGGGCTTGTAACCTGTGATGGGTCCTTTCCTATAGGAATTTGTCCATTCCCTTCTTAAAGGCATTGAGGCTAGATGCCATCACCACATCCTGTGGAAGGGAGTTCCACAGACCAACTGCACGCTGGATAAAAAAATATTGTCCATCCTAACCCTCCCAACATTCAATCTGAGTGGATATCCTCTAGTGCTGGTGTTATGTGAAAGGGAAAAGAGCATTTCTATGTCCACTTTGTCCATCCATATAGTCAGGGTGAACATATGACCTCTTTTTCCAGCCCAAGTCCTCTTTTTTAGCTCTGTGACCTGGAAAAAAAATCCTTCATTATCCTTCATTTCCCTGTGAGCAGGCAGCATGTAGCCTGCTTGCAATTAATCACTTAAATGTCATAAATTATATGTAATAGCTTTAAATTTCATAAGTAATATGTTTAAATTAAGCACATCAATTACTATAAATAAGTATTATTAGCTTATTTTATCATGTCCTACATTTTTCTTGGGTGTCCTCCTTTTGGTGGAGGATTGTCTTTTTTATTATATGGTCACCCTGAATATAGTCCAATGCTGTAATGTGCTGGCTCTGCAGCGACATGCATGCAAGATCTTTGTGATCGACTGCATCTTGTTCAAGTGGTATCCACTGCCAATGGTCACGGGGACAGTTCCATGCTCATGAACAGCCGTGTAATTTCATTCTGAACCAGGGACAGCTTGAACTCCTGTTTTATTCAAAGGTCCTGTCTTTGCTGATGTATACACAGAATACGTTCAAGATAAACAGCCCCACTGAAACATCTGCTTTTGCCTAAATATAAAAAGTAGTTGACTTTTTACCCTTTTCCCTTTTCACGAGTGACAATAATTTATTCCGCTGGCCAGATGAAATAAAATTGGCTCTGTCCTCTCCATCCCCCCTTCCAACCAGATGCAGTGGGTTTTAGGCTTGTATCATGCAGGTGTTCCCCCAGCTGGAAAGTATGGAAGCCTGCCATCCAGCAGGGATGATGGGTTGCGATAGAAATGTGAGGGCGTTAAAAATAATTTGACAAAAAGAGGCTTTTGTCCCTGGTGGGCCCCCATATGTACAACATATGATGGGGGAAACAGCTGTTCTGTATTTGAGCCGAAGAATTATGAAGTTAGAAGCGTGGTTGGGCTTTGCAAAACATAAGCAACTACCTGCCACCATGGTAACAGATCTCAACAGTAAACTTCTGTTTTTAAATACTTCCAAACATAATAATCCCATTGGACTCGTGTTCAGGTGGTCTTAAAGAAGTGGATAAACTTGGTCGTTAAGTCCACGAGAGCCTTGTTTACTCATGAGCTCTATATAACTTGACAGTATCCACGTTTCTGGGAAGATGATGCCTTTGACACTCAATTGGTCCTATTTTAGGTTCACAAATTATAGACCAAAATAGGATGACAGAACAGAAGCTGGACTGGAGGACTCAGAGGTCAATGCACAATATTTTTCAATGTTATCCACTGCCATTTTACTCCAAATGTAGATATCTATAAGATAGCCCACAACAGAAATAAAGTATTAAAACTAACTCCAATAATAACATAACAAGGCTAAAAATATAGCTGCTACTTTCTAACCTGACTCATGATGTTCTACAGCTGTGCCTTTTGCAATGTTCCTTCTTTGACAGCTAACTGGGCAGGCTGGGTGATGTGATGAAAATCTCACCTTTGTCATCTAATCTCACTGCCTTTAAGAAGGGACTGGACCAATTCCTATAGGAAAGAACCTTCACAGGTTAAAAGTCATGATATGGGTGTGTATGTGTGCATGTACATAGAGATAGTTGTAGATGTAGGCAACCTCAAAATGCCCCATGCATGGGAATATATAGGTCCTGATGCACAGGATATGCCCGATGCACAGGATATAGGTCCTGAGTGCTCTCTGAGGCATGTGTTGGCTGCTGTGAGATACAGGAATCTGGACTAGATGGACCTTTGGCCTGATCCACTGGAGGCTCTTCTTATGTTCTTATGTCACACACACACACACACATCCAGAATGGGGTGTGGGTTTTCATCTTCCATTCTTTGGAGCCACTGGTGTGGCATGTGATCAGAATGAGTATGAAAGGGGTTCCATCCCCCTACCCCAAGAGCAGTCCCTGGGCTTTTGGGTTTACAGGAAATGGACAAGGCCTATGATGGACAAAGTCCCTGTTCTCAGCAGGTGGGCTCAACCCACAACTGAAGAACTTCTCTAACAGTTTCTAAGGCTTTCAAGTTACTTTTATTGTTTCATCTTGCTCTTCACCATCATGTCTGCTTCCACCTTGTTTCTAAATTGCATAGAAACAAGCAGTAGTTTTTTTCAAGTGGGCTGCAAAGTGTGAAGAGGAATTCCAAGTCCTGAAGAGAGCCGTTTTAAAGGGACACTTAAAGTTAGCAGGATGAAAATATTTGAGCAGCATCCCCATGACCTTTCTATTATTTGTTACTATGCTGAGTGGGAAACCCCAGCTCATTGAGGGAATGTTTTAAGGTAACCCCACAGATGTCCTGGGATGCCCTCATGGGTACAGGCAACATCATAATTTTGCATCAGGGCTATAGTGAGGGGGGCAGGAAAAAACTAAGTTTTGCTAGGATCCTCTTTTTAGTGTGCAAGGGACCTCTTCCCCTCTGACCCATCCCAGGAGGGGAAAAGCATCCTTGAGTGGCTCAGTGCAAGGGATCTTCTCCCCCTCTGAGCATTCCAGGCTCAGGATGCTTTGAGTCATTTCAGGATGCTTCCCCCTCCTGGAATAGCTCAGAGGGGAGGTGATCTCTTGCACTCTGCTGTGAGGCTCCCTGCAAAACTTAGAGTTTTTCCACCCCTCTAGCTACAGCCCTGTCTTGTGTCCAGAAAAAATTTCATGTTCATGAAGCACTTTTGCAAAATTGTAAATAATGGTCCACAATGTATCATGTCAGTAACGCAGCTTAGAAATAGTACATAACGTCTGCAATCCTAACCTCCACTTAGGCCAGCATAAGCCCTGACACAAGTCCTGTGCTCACTTAGGGGTGTCACAAAAGTGGCATAAGACACTTCTGCCCCACTCCTGGGGGGGGGGGGAGATTAGGCCAATGGACAGGCATACACTGACCTCCTACACCATCAGGAAAAGAGAGGCCAGGTGAGATGGGATACAGGTTTCTTAGGATTGTGCGCAACACTTTATACTGAGTGAGAAGTACTATAAACTTTTTCCTTGTCTTTTTTCTATAGAAGAGCTAGGGTATCCCCTTGTCCAGAACACTGTATATGGAAGGAGACCCTCAGATTCTTTTTAACCTGACCCAAGCCCCCCTAATTCGAAGGTGCTGCTTGCTTTGGTGATAGCCTTCTTGTAATCCATAAATTATATGCAATAGTTTTGCATTTAATAATAAGCAATGTGGTGTTTAAATTAGCCACATGAAAGCAATATATATGAGTATTGTTAGCATTTACTTTTATCAGGTCCTACATTTTTCTTAGGTGTCCTTCATTTGGGAGAGGGTTTGTCATCTCTTTTGGTTATGATATATGGTCACTCTGCTTTCTTCAAAATGTACTACAGGGTGACCATATAACTGGAAAAACCCAGATCTGTCTGGATTTTTAGCCTCCTGTCTGGTTGTCCTATATTTTGGCTTCAGTATCCTACATTTTGGCTTCATTATAGAACTTCGCAATGGTGTGCAGTACACCATCATATCATATGTCATTCGTATTGAAGAGCATAATCCAATGCAAAAATCAGTTTTGAGATATTTGATTCCTATCAAAAATTATGGCAAAAAACCAAAAAATATAAAAACAACAAATACATTTTTTGGCATTTTTTAAGCGGGTAGGAATTTTGGCTTGGGGGGGTAGTAATTTTGGCCTGGGGGTTCAGGAATTTTGGGTTTGGCATCTGGTCATCCTGAATGTAGGACACCAACAAAAAAAGATAGAACATGACAACATAAATACTAAAATCACTCATTTATTGCTTTTATGTGGCTAATTCATACACTATATGACATTTTTAAGTTTTATGTATTATATATAATTACATATAATTTATCACAAATATTTATTTATTTATTACAAAAAGGCTACATCTGGTCATCCTTGTTTATACCACTCTCCATATATTTAATCTTCATGGTCTGTGGCTTTCCAGTTGGCTAGCATTGTTGCTTCCTCCTGTTTGTCTGGGATTTTGAGATATGGTGTCAGGCTGGGACCCTTCCTCCCAGCCAGATCCCGATGGACTCCCAACTGCTTTCCCCCCTTCAGTCATGCTTCAACCAGGAATACATCAGAAGAACCCACTCCAAGTTAAGTAAGTAAGAATATAGAACTATATTGTTAACATCTCTCAATGACTGAAGTTATATTGTATAAGAACAGATCACGAGTCACGGCTTAAATGTCTTCTCTACCAGGTTCTTTCTCTCCACCACGGCAAAGTCCTCAGAGGTTCCAACTCCCAGTGTCCATGAAGATAACTTAAGGTAAGTGTTCAAATAAAAGGTAACTAACAATTTCTTTCAGGTTGCTTGGCTGAGGAACAGTGAGGTGTCCTGCACCATCCAGTGACGCTCCACTACTCCTCCAGAGCCAACTGCCGCCTTCCTGCCTTTTGCCCACTTTTATTCTCTGTGTTCCCCCCTCTACTGGGCTTCTTCCGTGGGAGATCCAGGGTGAGATATTCTGAAGCTTGCACCTGGCCCATGAATAAGAGCCCTTCCTGGACAGACTCCAGAGTGCCCTGCTGCGTAGTCTTTCACTTGTTTCCAGTAACTCACCCCAATATTCCTTCAGATCATGCCAAATGTCACTCCACTCCACTCTGTCTCTCTTCTCTCTCACTGGTAATCCCTCAAAGGGGTGGGATGCTTCTCCGCATATGGTCTGGAGACTTGGGGGAGTTGCCCTCCTTGCCTCTTTGACTTTTTAATATTACATATATATTCTCATTTATCTTCCCCCCCAAAAGAAAAACTTTATAATTCAGTAACAAACATCTTGCCTTGTTAACAAACTAACAAACAAAAATGCCACCATTGTGAAAAGCTAAATAGTGATAGTGGATCGATGTGGAACATATGAAGCTGTTTTGGACAAAGAATAGTGTGCATTTGAAACAGTAAAATATGTTTGATACAGTAAGAAAATGTGGCCCTGGAAGGATTGATATCTCCAAGGGAGGGAAAAAGGAACTGAAAATAGTTTGTGCAAACTCACTGAGGCTTAATAAAAATTTGAAAGGGCAAATCCTTGGCTAACTGGGCAAGAGGCACTTTTTCAAGTGGATGCTCCTCTTTAATTTAGCAGGGGGAGAGCAACTGGCCCTCCTCACCCCAGCAATATTTGTTTTAGTGGCTTCTGAAGGTGTTCTTTTTCATTTTAGATTGTGAGCCCTTTTGGGAACAGGACCCATTCGCCATTAATTTTTTTGTAAACTGCTTTGTGAATTTTTAGTTGAAAAGCAGTATATCAGTACCGTAAGTAGGCTGATAAATAGTTAGGGCTTGACTTGTATTTTGATATCATTTGATATTATAATAGTTTATATTATTATAGTTTAAATATATATATAAATTATAATAGTTTAAATATATATATAAATGTGCTTTTCAGGTGCTTTGATAGGGGCAAAATTTCAGTTCTTGCTACGGGCGCCATTTTGCCTCAGTACACCTCTCAGTAAAGTTTATTTGGATTGGCAGGAATTCTCCTGAGGGTTTTATTTTAATTCATTTTGCCCCTTTTTTGGATTATATACAGAAGCAGGAGATCAAAGGACCAATTGCATATTACACTAAGCCTGTCATTTGAGCTAATGGACTTAACTTTTCTTATAAAAAGCAGCTGTTGGAGGAAAGATTAGATCAAAAGGGAAGGGGGCTTTAACCCCTTGCTCTGTCACATTTCCAGTCTACACTCCCTCCCTCCTCCATGATTGTTATTTGGAAGTAAACCCATTGCCACCAAAGGATCAGAAACTTTTGATATGAGTGAAATGGGCCACATCTATAGCCCTGATTCATATCAAGAGTCCCCTGAAGCAGCTTTTTTGAAAACTTTAGAACTTTATGAGCTCTATACCAATGACAGACTTAATTAAACATCAATTTTGGCAATTAGCTATGGTCAGAAATGAAGCTGGTATAAACTTGTATGGTCCTGGGTAATCAGCAACATGTAATGTTGACATATACCAGTTGCTCATCAGGTTTCTTTGAGCTGTTGTGTAACATACAATAATGTGCAAGACAGAATTAATCCACTAGAACATGTATATTTTATTTTATTTCTTTAAAAAATTTATACATCAAAGTGTCCTCCATTATGGTTTCAGAGAAGAAATGATAGGTTTTACATATTACAAAAGGCTGCCACTAATTCTCAGTGCAACTAAGGATTTTATGAACACTGTACATTAAAATTGCATATCTGAGTTATAAAACAGATACATAGAGTGAGTAAGTCAACATTGTACTGTAGAAGGTTTAAAAAAGGGTAGCCAGGTTTTGGATCCCAGATTATAGAAATACACAAATTTAAGCCAAATGATTTTTAAAACGAACAATATACAAGCAGATGTTATTTAGATTGTGAGAATCTTGGTATACAAACACATTTTTCCCCACTCTCTGCATAGGAATTAGATCGTTCTTTAAAATAAGCAATGATACTCATACAGAAATATTTCACAGAATGATGTTTTCTTTTCCATCGAGAGTTTCACTCACTGACTGTTGGCAAAAATTTCTCTTTATATCCCATTTTTCTCAGAAAAGATAAGTGGTATGTTTGAGTAGAAAGGTTCTGCCCAGTATCTGGAGCACAGGAAAACGCCCAGTGAGAACTATTTTCATTTTATGATATTCATTGGTCCTAAATCATATCTTTAAAAAGCCCAGAATGAGAGTAAATAGATGTCTAAAGATTTAATTCTTTGTTTTCCCGATCTTTATCCTTCCTCATAAGGAAGTTAGAAAGGAAAAACACACAGGCATAATACATACAAAGTAAATGTTCATTAACACTGGCTTCTCAGTGGGTATGTGGGGGAAGGCTTTTATATTGCAAGGTTCTGAAATGGTGAAATCCTCACTCACTCTGAGCTGGCTACTGCCATGGGCAGGCTCTTTCTCATCACAGCAGTGCCTCCATGTGAAGCTATTTTACTTTCAGCCCAATCCATAGCAACTAATCTGTCCACATAAGAGCCCTTAGGTTGCCCTATCTAACACTAGGTTGGAGCAACTGCAAGATGCTCCAGCCCAGTTACTCTGGAAGAGGCTTAGGGCAGAGCAAGGCAAGATAGGGTGCCCTAAGAGAGGTGGACCTGCTCTGCCCTAACTGGGGCAGCCTAAGCAGCTCAGGAGAGGCAAGTTGAGGGCATGTTTAGCATTGCCTAGGGCAGAGCAGTTACTCTGTATCCAAAGCCTGTTTCCAAGGCAGAAATGCCTCTTCCAGTTCCTCAGAGATATACCACCTCAGGAGCAGGTACAGTAATGAGTAGACCCATAGGAGTCCATGATAAGGCCCGAGTAAGAATGGCAGTGGTGACCAAAAATCTGAGTTCTTGGCCAGCCTAGCTGCAACCCCTGCCTCTCAACCTCAGGATATGGAACAAACTACGGCTGCCCACAAACCTCAGGATACAGCAGGCCACTCCAAGAAGCCCCTTGTATTCACTGTAGAATGTACTGGCATCTCATCATGGACTTCTTATAAGGCAGGCACCCAGTGGCGTCACCAGACTGGTGCGGCTGGTGTGGGCTGCATTGGGTGATGCGCTCCGTATGGGGTGATGTGCCGGAGGAGTTTGACTGTCCTTTGGCAGGCCCCGGGCGTCAGCACCCCCATTCAGGCCTGCTCCAAGGCGGAGAATCAGCCAGAAGCTGACACTTGTCTGAGGAGCTGGCCTGAACGGCCATCTGAGGTGCACTGCGCAGAAACACACTGAGCATGCCGAACAGCTTCAGAGGAGACTTCCTTAGAGCAGAGAAAGTCCGTGCCTCTGCACAGCCATTCAGCCTCACTCAGGAGGCGGAGCGGCAGCCGAATGGCTTCAGAAAGAGTACTGCACAGGCACCAACTCTGACGCCTGCACAGTCTCCCCTGAAGCCAAAAGGCTTCAGAAAAGTACTGCGCAGGTGTCAGAGATGGTGCCTGCGCAGTACTCTTTCTGAAGCCAGTTGGCTTCAGAAACAACTGCGCAGGCGCCAACTTTGGTGACTGCGCAGTCCAGGTAGGGGGGGCGCGCATCCCAAGGATGATGCACAGACTTCCGCACCAGGTGATGTGCAGAGTCATGTCACCACTGTAGGCACCACAGCTGTTCCTTGTTCAGTGTGATCTGAGGGGTGTCTTCTCAGGAGCAAGTCTTCCTCTTGTGTCAATTACTTAGCATGCTCTGGAGCAGTTAGGGCAGCCCAGGCTTCCTGACTCTCTGGATTCAGCATAACTTTCTGCTCTGGATACAGAATAGTTAGGAGAGAGCAGTTAGGGCAGAGCAGGCTGAATTTGCTCTGGATTGTGTCCTTTATCAGACATTTACTTATGTTGTAGAAAGAACAGGTCACTCCTTATATGAATCTGCCTTTTGCTAAATCAGGCCATCTGTACTGACAGGCTGCTACTCTGACTGGCAAAGGCATGGGCCCTTCCAACCTTATCAGTGGCATTTCTGATGAAGGGGTACAAGTGATCCTGGGTCTCATGAGTGCCTCACCACCACCCAGTGGGTGCTACTGCCACCTCAGCCATGTGGCCCCAATGCCCACCCATGCTTGATTCATCCCTCTAATCTAGATACATTCTGGGGGCCAGAGAGACCACACATAGCCTCCTTTCTAAGGCCTCTAGGCCATCTTTAAATGTCAATTCTGATTTTTGGTGATGTTTAATGGCCCTTAGAAGACTTTTTGAGGGCCAACATGGACTTATGTAGCCTTCCCAAGCTTTAGAGGGCCCCTGGTGGCCCTTTTGCTGGGAAGGGCATGCATGACCTCTCCAACCCTCAGAATACCTCTGAGGGGAGGGAGGCAACAGGTGCGAGTATTGATACTACTGCAAGTAAGTGGAAGTGGTTGAGGCCTTACTCCCCTGTGCTACAATGCCCACAACCACCACTGTACCTGAGGACCTTGAACTCAAGACTTTGAATGAATATTACTAACTCCAATCTTTGATCTGTCTAGCTCAGTAGTATCTACACTGACTGGGAGCAACCCACTAAGGTTTCAAGCAGATGTTCTCTGCCTCAATATGTCAGAGACTGAACCCAGTATCTTTTGCATGCAAAGAATGTGCTCTGCTACTGAGTTTAGGGGTATACTCAGGAACACCACTGCAGTGAGGGCTTGTTCCTTACCACTGATTACACCCAGTGAGCTCCATCAGTAAGGAATTAAGGCTGTTTCAATGTGTATGATCACATCTTGAATTCTGTTTCTTAATTCACACACAAACACAAACACAAACACTCACAACTATGTGTTCAACACCGACAGCTGAATCCAGGACATAATCCAGTCAATGTTAAATACATTTTAACTTCTTTTCAATGAAACTTCAAAAGGTTCCATAATTGGACCGTGTTTCTTCATCCTGTATGTGCCTCAATGCACATAAAGAACTCTGACTGCGCATTCACTTCTGTTCATAGAAGAATGCCCTTATATTTGGGGGTGGGGAGCAAAAGTAGGTTTACAATATGATTCAGTCATTCAGTTGCACTTTTGTGACTAATGTATTTGAAGGGAATGTCCTGGTATCCAAGGTATGGCAAGATACATTATTAAAAAAATAAAAGAAGCAGACTATATAGGTTGTACCCAGGATGATCACATAAGTGGAAATGCATGGACAGAAAAGAATGTATTTCACAACAGGGCCTTGAGTTGCCCAGCTTGTGGGGCCTTTCCTCCAGCTGTTGTCAAAGGGGCTGCGTGTAAAGTTGGCAACTTGGTGGTTGGCAAAGTTGGTGGGGATAACTCCTGGCTTTTTTAGTTAAGCCTCCAATCCCCGTTGTGTCCACTCAAAAGCATTATAGTCAGTGGAGCTTATTGTGTAAGGGGGCAAAGGAAAGGAGGCCGAAAAACCAAGCCTCTGCATGCCAGACTGGATCACTTAAACATGTGCCTTTTGGGTTTGGGGAAACAGATCTTTCAAAGAGGGTGCTAACAATAAGTACTGGTAAAATAGTGTTGAAATTAAGTACAGGAAAGCAATATGAGTGTTTTTAGCTTTTATTTTAACATGTCCCACATTTTTGGGGGGGTGTCCCACATTTTTTTAACATGTCAGGAATTTTGCTTGGATGTCAGGAATTTGGGGGGACCTTGTCCTCTTTTTGGGGTTTGGGCATCTGATCACCCTGGTTGAACCTTGGCATCCATGAGGTTTTGTTCCAGAAACCTTTGTGGATACCAATTTTTGCCATTAAAAGATTAAAAATTTTGCCATTAAAAAGCAATTGTTTACCATGGTAACGAGTGATTCAATTTCTCTTTCCTAGAAGGCAGATACTTCTAACTGAATGCAAAGCAATAGGAAAGTGATTATCACCTTGTATTCATTCTACTGGGGAAGGGAGGGGTCTGCCTCCCAGCTGAAATGAAACTGAAGCTGAAGCCTTTCTCATCCCAGAGAGGAAGATTACCTACTCGCATATAAGCCGACCCGCATATAAGCCGAGGCACCTAATTTTACCACAAAAAACTGGGAAAACTTATTGACCCGTGAATAAGCCAAGGGTGGGAAATGCAGCAGCTACTGGTACATTTCAAAATACCGTAAAAATAGATACTAATAAAATAACATTTACTGAGGCATCAGTAGGTTACTGGTAAATGTAAAGATTTTTTCCCAGGACACAAGAGTGAAAAGAGAACATGTCCTGGGGAAAATGTGCTCCTGGGAAAAAATAAAATTTATGAGACGGCTGCCTGCTGCCTGCTTATAAGGGTAAGGAGGACAATGAAGACTTTTTCCCAGGCAGAAGAGTGAAAAGAGGACATGTCCTGGGGAAATGTGCTCCTGGGAAAAAATAAAATTTATGAGAAGGCTGCCTGCTGCCTGCTTATAAGGATAAGGAGGACAATGAAGACTTTTTCCCAGGCAGAAGAGTGAAAAGAGGACATGTCCTGGGGAAATGTACTCCTGGGAAAAAATAAAATTTATGAGAAGGCTGCATGCTGCCTGCTTATAAGGAAAAAGAAGACAATGAAGATTTTTTCCCAGGCAGAAGAATGAAAAGAGGACATGTCCTGGGAATATTGTGGTCCTGGAAAAAAGTATGGATGATAAGAAGACTCCATGTTGCCTGCTCATAAGGAAAAGGAGGAGAGTGAAGATTTTTTTCCCAGGACACAAGAGTAAAAAGAGGATCTGTCCTGGGAAAAGAGGACATATGGTCACAGTAATTTCCTGGTAGTAAGTCAATTGACCATGATGGCTCAACGCTGGCAGCTGACAAGGAAAAGCAGGGTCAATATACCGGTACTTTTTCAACACCAAGATACAAGGCTAAAAAAGAGGACCTGTCCTGGGAATAGAGGACATATGGGCAGTCAGTACTTGCTTCTGAGCAGGCATGCAGAGGATTTGGGCTATGAGGCCCCGTGAATAGAGAGAGAAGAGCAGCAACTCAAAAGTCCTCCCTTCCACCTCAGGAATTTTTAGTAGAGGGACACAATGGGAGGAAAAAGAAGGGCTCATTTGCATAGACCTGCCTTTGCAAAAACAAGAAAATACCTCCTCAAAACTTGCTACACATAAGGTTTTTAAGCAAAATAAGATGTTTAGCAGAGAGGGGCTTCCTTCCAAGCCATCAAAGCAGAAATTGTTTCTCACCCTGTCTGTAAAGTATACAGCTGTTTTAGGCAACCACTTACTTAGGCTTGGGGGAATTTAGGCTCTTAATGGGAGCCTATTTGAATGATGGCCTTTGCACGTGGTTAGCAAAGTGATGAGGAGGGGGAGGGATGGAGGAGCCTCCTAGAGTTGAAGGAGGGAGAGGAATGTAGAGAAACCTGTGCCTGCCAGGGAACTCCTGGCTGTTTGACCCACATATAAGTTAAAAAACTCGGCTTATATGCGAGTATATATGGTACTTTATTACCATGGTACACAGCCTATTCTTAAGCTATTAAAAGGTAAAGATGTCCTCCACAGGTTGTACTGCTACTCATGACTGACTGTAGGGTGCAATGCTCATCCCCATTTCTAAGCCTTTAGAGCAGGGGTTCTTAACGTGGGTTCGATTGAACCCCAGCGGTTCAGTGAGTCAGTCTGAGGGGTTTGGCGGAGGTGTGTATCCATTCCGTTCGCCAGGGTTGCCAGGTGCAATACTTTTGTTAGATGGACAAAACATTTTATTTTTCCAACTATGAGGGGTTTGGTGAATGCACATATGAAACTTGTGGGGTTCAGTACCTCCAACAAGGTTAAGATCCACTACTTTGTGGATCTTAGAGCCAGCGTTGTCGAAAGGCACTTCTGTGGTGATGGGGCTGGCATGACTGCCAATGGTGCGCAGAATGTTGTTTTACCTTCCCATTGAGGCAGTACTTATTTAACTACTTGCATTTACATGCGTTCGAACTGGGCAGGAGCTGGGCTAAGGATGGGAGCTCACCCTGTCTTGTAGGACCCAGGTCTCGAACCCTGTAACAGGCACAGTGGTTAGCAGACAGAGTGTCTTAATCACTTTCACCACTACAGCCATTAACAGTTAAGCCATTAACTGTTGCTTAAACAATATTTATCCTTTAATTAAAGGGCCAATTTGATTTGCATTGAGATAATCACAGGTTAAAAAAACACTGATAATTTCATTTTATCTGTACTCCTATTTCTAACTTCATACAGTATTCAGTGAACTGGTGGTGGTGGGGAATGAGATCAGCAAATTCAGCAGAAGATGTGAATGGATAAAACAATTAACAGCACAATCCAGAGCAACTAATCTGTCCACATAAGAGCCCTTGGGTTGCCCTATCTAACACTAGGTTGGAGCAACTGCAAGATGCTCCACCCCAGTTACTCTGGAAGAGGCTTAGGGCAGAGTAAGGCAAGATAGGGTGCCCTAAGAGAGGTGGACCTGCTCTGCCCTAACTGGGGCAGCCTAAGCAGCTCAGGAGAGGCAAGTTGAGGGCATGTTTAGCATTGCCTAGGGCAGAGCAGTTACTCTGTATCCAAAGCCTGTTTCCAAGGCAGAAATGCCCTCTTCCAGCCCTCAGAGTTATACCACCTCAGGAGCAGATATAGTAATGAGTAGACCCATAGGGGTCCATGATAAGGCCCGAGTAAGAATGGCAGTGCTGACCAAAAATCTGAGTTCTTGGCCAGCCTAGCTGCAACCCCCGCCTCTCAAAGTCAGGATATGGAACAAACTACGGCTGCCCACAAACCTCAGGATACAGCAGGCCACTCCAAGAAGCCCCTTGTATTCACTGTAAAATGTACTGGCATCTCATCATGGACTTCTTATAAGGCAGACACCCAGTGGCGTCACCAGACTGGTGCGGCTGGTGTGGGCTGCATTGGGTGAAGCACTCCGTATGGGGTGATGTGCCGGAGGAGTTTGACTGTCCTTTGGCAGGTCCCAGGCGTCAGTGTGCCCATTCAGGCCTGCTCCAAGGTGGAGCAGCAGCCAGAAGCTGCAACTCGTCCTCGGAGCTGGCCCAAATGGCCAGCTGAGGTGCACTGCGTAGAAACACACTGAGCATGTCAAACAGCTTCTGAGGAGACTTCCTTAGAGCAGAGAAAGTCCGCGCCTCTGAATGGCCATTTGGCCTCACTCAGGAGGCGGAGCAGCAGCCAAATGGCTTCAGAAAGAGTACTGCACAGGCACCAACTCTGAAGCCTGCACAGTCTCCCCTGGAGCCGAAAAGCTTCAGAAAAGTACTGCGCAAGTGTCAGAGATGGTGTCTGCGCAGTACTCTTTCTGAAGCCAGTTAGCTTCAGAAACAGCGCAGGTGCCAACTTTAGCGACTGCGCAGTCCAGTTAGGGGGTACGCGCATCCCAGTGGTGACGCACAGACTTCTGCACTGGGTGATGCGCAGAGTTGTGTCACCACTGTAGGCACCACAGCTTTTCCTTGTTCAGTGTGATCTGAGAGGTGTCTCCTCAGGAGCAAGTCCTCCCCATGTGTCAATTACTTAGCATGCTCTAGAGCAGTTAGGGCAGCCCAGGCTTCCTGACTCTCTGGATGCAGCATAACTTTCTGCTCTGGATACAGAATAGTTAGGAGAGAGCAGTTAGGGCAGAGCAGGCTGAATTTGCTCTGGATTGTGTCCTTTATCAGACATTTACTTATGTGCTCCCGTAGTTACTCTGGTTTGTAGGGTTAGTCTCCATCTAAAAGATACAGAAAAAAACAGCAGTTTAAACAGTGCAGGTGACTGCCCACCTTTCCACTTACTCTGTTTATGCTCCAAAGCAAGCCTGAAATGAGAGAATGAAGTTGCTATTCCCTCAGTCCAATTTGTTCCAACTCGTCTGTTATACTGTGATTGTAGTTTTTTAAGAGACAGTATGTATTTGTTGGATTTAATGGAGTTTTAGTTGTTAGCTTTACATGTTGACCTATTGCATATAAGATGAGCCAACTGTATATGCATATAGGTTCTCTCCTACCATCAGGAACTAAGTGCAATCAGAATTCTTGATAAATAAAGCCTAGAGATGTGTATTGGTATGCACACAGGTCTCAGTTCACATTTTGTATCACATCTGCAGAGGTCAAGAGTGGCCCAACTCACTCTATGCATTCATGGGAATAGGGCTACTGTGTTGTACATGGATATGTGATATGAGTAGGTGAATATAATGAAGGGGAAATACAGAATGTGGCAATGCCCAGGTTATATTAAGAAACACATATTCTATTTTTGAATTATAGGTTTAAAAGCATGGTTACAAGTACTAATTTACTTAATAAAGCTTTTTTTCTTTTACAAAACCTGAACAAATGTAAAATCTATAAATAAAGTTGTAAGTGCTTCATTTAAGAGCATATTTCTTTGGCTGCTCTGGGGTACTTGGAAAGAGTTGAAGTGCAGTGACTAAAATGAATAAGGTCCTACAATTAGTGTTAACCTGAGCACTGAACTCGACCGAAAATTCAAATTGTTGACTGTCAGCAGTTCCAGGTCAATGATATGTTCTCGTGGTCCTGTTAGTGGTTTTACCAATACAAGCATTGCACTCACACCATTTGTTTGCTGAAAGAAAACATAAAAATGAGTTTTCATTTGGAAACATAGAACTTTTTCAGAATAATTTTCAAAGACTAGGCTATGCTTGGATACTGGTATCACTGTTTAGGAAGTGTAGGGTATAAAGCAAACCCCCAATGACACACCTGCACATTTGTAGGGATATTACTTATTTTCAAATCACTAGCATATTGGAAAGTTCTTCTAACACAAAATTCCCTGCCTTTTGAAAGCCAGCATGTGAGGGTGAAAGTTTTAGAATTACCTTCGTCTTTATTTTTTTAATGTATTTTTAAAGGTGGGAAAGCGTCAAATACATAATCCTTTATCATCATTCTGAAGTAATACAGTTGGAAGGGGACCTGTAATTTAAAAAAAATTCAAGCCTCCCAAGCATCCTCAAATTGTGCTCCACACTCTCAAATGTCCCCCCCCCCTTTTGTGGCTTGTATATGGGGCCACAAAATTATGGGGAGAATTGGACCAATATTAGAAAGACCCAGAAACTGGTCTAAAGACCACATTATGCAGATCCACTATTGAAGTTAAGCAGATCTGTCTCTGTAAGTAGAAGACTTTTTGGAAGCCTGGCAAGGTCCAAATTCCTTAGGCTACCATCCTAAGCTTCACTTAGGCCAGGATAAGCCCCAGCATAAGTCCTGTTCTGACCTGGGGGTGTCACAAAAGTGCCTTAAGGCACTTTGCCCAACTCCTGGGCAGATTAGGCCAGTGCACATGCATACACTGACATCCCTAGACCATTATGGGAAGATATGTCAGGTGAGTAGGCTGGCCTAAATTGGTCAGGATTGCACCCTTATTCTCAACAAGGATGCTTGCAAGAGGAAAGTGTTCAAATCCTATTTTCTGCTGCTCCACCACTGATGGCTGGAGAGCTGAATGGCAGGTATAATTTCAGCAAGAATCAGATGATAGAAGGTAGTAACCTAAACCTTTAAACCTGTAAATCTGGTCAGGTTCCTCAGTTTGAGGCAATGATTGATTCTGTGACCAGAAAAAGCCTAAAGAAGAAAAGCAAAACAAAAGTACTCACTCGCAGAAAGAAGTCTCCATTTTCATTTCCGGACTTAATCTGGAATGTGTTAATTGTATTAGGATAAATTGTGGTTGCCTGGATTTGGAAGATCTCAGATGGCACGGCTCTATCTGAGCGGATACTCATGTATTTATGCACAATGGAGTATGGCAGGTCACGACAAAGGGGATTGGACACCGGACAAACACAGCGACTGTAAAGCAAACCACAACGACTGAAAAACAAACTCCTTCTACACGTAAACAGGTTTAGCTTTTAATTTTGCAAATGCTTAAGAACATCTTAGAGGCTCTCCTTACTTTTCAGATGCAAGTATGTAAGGTTCCTGACAAGGGTTCCTTGGATAACAGCGATAGCCACCATGATAATTCCAACACATTTCATCCTCTCGGCACTCGTTACCCACCTCACATTCATTTATATCTATATTAGGAAAGGAAGAAAGCAAAATTAAAAGTCCAAATGCACTTGTTTTTCATCTTAGCATCTGCATGTTGGTACAAAAGGACAGAAAGAAATGCCATTTCCCAACTGGCATTTGAAGAGGCTGTCAAAAATCTAATATGTAGATCTTTCAGCTCTTTTGGTATCTGCAAATTGAGTGGCTAAATTTAGGAAGGGAATTTTTGAGATAGCTCAGTACCTTCCCATTCCAATGAAATTGCACCATAAAAAAGTCTTGTTATGAAGAAGGAAGTTTCAATATGTATGGTTGTGTGTATGTGTGTGTATGTATACACATACACATGCATTAAAAATCTCTCAGTTTAAATCCTGCATTAAGGTTCCAGGATTGAAAATCTTCAGAGAAGTGAACTTACCTTGACAGTTTCTGCCTCTGATTAATTGGTATCCATCTGGACACATACAAGAGAACCTCCCTGGCTCATTGACACATTGATACTGGCACAAGTAGCTGGAAGTTCGACACTCATCAATATCTGCAAAACAGTGATACACCTTGAAGTATGTGGTGAAATGTTCCAGCTAATCACATTTATACCTGAAGATTTGCAGCTATCCTCCAAAAACTCAGGCAAATGTCTTTCCTAGACCTAGTATCTGAAATATGTTGAGGATGTTAGTCAAAGGAACATGGCTTTTCTGTGCTAATGAGATAGAGGTCACTCTACAGCTTGTTGCAGCAAGCATCCATCAGTCTTTACAGACTATGGTATCATGCTCGGTGCTGCACACGCTGCATGCGAAGCACGAAGGCCGGCGTTAGATTGATAAGGAGGATAGGCTGTTACCCAAGCAGCAAATCCCCCCTCTCCATGCCGCTGAAATAGTCCAGTGGAAAGGCAGAGCCAATATGATTGGTTCCAGCTGAGTCGCAGAGCTGGGCTAAGGACAGGAGCTCACCCTGTCTTGTGGGGACCGACCTGGGTCTCAAACCATGGCCTGCTGACTTTCAGAACAAAAAGTGCTTTTGGGTCTGAGTTCAATGGAAATGGTTTGGACAAATCAAAACCTTAGATTGTCAGACCACTGGCCAATCTAGGGGCACAATCCAGAGCAACTACGGGAGCACGTAGGAGACATTACGTGCACCCGTAGTTACTGCACCACCTAGTGAAAACCTATGGGAAATTCATATTGCAATCCAGAGTAACTTGTTCTTACTCCGGAGCAAGGACTCTCGGTAGTTACTCTGGATTTCACCCTAGATCAGTATTTATTTATTTCTTAGACAAGAAGCATCTTTCCAGAGTTTCAGATTTCTCCTGTCCTACTTAGAGATGTTATGTATCGAATCTGGGTCCTTCTGCAAGAAAACCATTGCTCCTACAGCCCCCTACTCACCCACTAAAATCAATGAGACTTCAAAGTGCTTATCAGCTACATATTCCACAACTGCTACTACTCTGATACCACAATGGTTGAATTACTCAAATAGGAAACAATTACTCACCATCACAGTTGATTCTGTCAGGGCTTAACTCATAGCCTTGATTGCACTGGCAGATGAAGGAACCAGCTATATTATAGCACAGCTGATCACATGGGTTGCTAGTTTCACATTCATTGATGTCTGAAAAGAAAAAAAATTATGCACAGCGTAGGTATTCTCGTGTTATTTACTTGCATCACTTGGTTCATAACTACACTTAAGGAGATTCTCGACATTGAGTCAGAATAACTTATGTGGGATTGATGTAGTTATAAATTTACTATAGCTCTCCAGAATCTGGCAGATGTTTTTCTTCAGTGCTGTTTCCATAATGCCATTAAAAAGCAAGGCCACTATTCATGCTACAGATTGGATCATCTCATATATCCCTGTAGAGTCACTGGAGCTTAGCACAGGACACAGCACAGTATTTGCAAGTTCTGCTTGTTCTTGAAAACTACTGTGTGGAAGGAGCAAAAATGGTTATGAGTGATGCCCATGAGCAGCTAGAATGAGGTCCTGAGTGACTTTGGACCAGTCACTATCTCTCATCTTCACATAACTCATAGGGTTGTTCTGAGGACAATAGGAATATGCATATCATCTTGACCTCCTTGGAAGAAAGGCAGTATAAAATTATGTATAAATGAATAAAACCTCTTTGTCATTAATAGAACACCCTCTGTTCTCCCTTGCCTCTTACTCCATAAAGAACTACTGCAGTAAGACAAATACATGGTGCTGCCTTTCAAAATCCACCATTTCTATGCATGCTCACCTCAACCCACTATAATCAAAGTTTGTAGGTGTCATGAAAAAATGCTCACATTTTTCTCTCCTTACCCTTCTCACCTGATATTGCACACTGTTTGGTAGTAGGAACCATGCTACAGGCTCCAAAGATTGCCAAACGGAGGCCGTTTGGAGGTGAGCGTTTACATTTTAACCAATGAGAAAGCCTAGAAGGTTGGGACTTGGAAGTAATGTAATGTAATATATATATGGAAATATATGGGATGCCAAACTGAATATATGGGAAGCCAAACTTCATGAGCAGTGCAGGTTTGCCTGTGTCAAAGATCATAAGAGGTAAGAAATCAAAGAGGTAAGAAATTTTTTTCATTTAGCTACTATGCCACATCATGAGCCCAATTAAGCTTTTGAAAAGAAAGGTACAAACAAACAGACAAACGGGTTTACTTCAAAGATTTTCAACTTTTTTCATCTCATGACACACTGACAAGGTGCTAAAATTGTCAAGGTCGAATCAGTTGTTTGACCATTGACAAAGTTCACCAGTGGTACATGGGCATTTCAGCCTTGGACCCTCTTTCAAAATTAAAAAACTGTCCAGGAACCTGACAAACTTACCGATATGTGAATGTGATATCATCAGCTTGGCAGTGATCACACCGGAAAGTGACATCACTGTCACATCCTGGTAAGTTTGACAGTGTCAGAACGACCTCCTTATAAGTATGCCCCATTGTGCTATATGAGATTGACTCCCAGGAAAGTGAGGCTACAATCCTATCCACACTTTCCTGGGAGTAAGCACCACTGACTATAATGGGACTTACTTCTGAGTAGGCAAGAATAGGATTGGGCTCTGAATTCACTGGAGAGCCTATAAGTCCTCCAGCAAACCATGCAGCTTGTCTCCTGCCAGTTGCTGTTCTCTTAGGGTCACATAGGGCAGCTTTTTGGTGGCAGGATGTGCATGGCTCCTCAATGTCAGAGAAGACTGATAGAAAAATAATTTTTTTAAAAAAATTTAAAAATAAAATCTAAGATGGTGGTAATAAACCTCTCATGACCCCCCCATTAACAACCCCCACTTTGATTAACACTGAGGTACACCAGGCTGCTGGTATGGGGCCTTAATCCCCCAATCATTAGGATATATGACCCTTCCTCACGGCATACCTGCAAACCCTAAGTGTGCCACAGCAGTGGCTGAAAATAAATGGTTTACTTGAATCAGCTTCATGACAAATCTGAATGGGCCTTAGGGGTCACAAACTTACTGACAATGATGCTAGCTGGGTGATCCAGTGGTGCATGCCTAGTGGTCCTGTTGCATATGTCATTGCTGTGACTGCAGTACAGCACCAACTATTGATGAGTTCTTTCCATAGAAGGCCTGCATAGGATTGTGTTGATCTTGCTAGGTAATAGTGGGCATGCAAGCTAGCAAAATACTTGGAGACTGTATCTTTTCTGGACTTCTTTGTAGCTAGATTAACACTACTTATTAATGCAGATTTCCTAAAGTTATTTGAAGTAGATAGGAAATGTCCGAACATACAGTTGGCCTAATAAAGGCAGGTTATATACAGTACACATCTTCAGCTGCACTGTCTTCTCACAGTGATGACAAAAAATCCATCTCTCTGAGCAAACACATAGTAGCACTGAGGTCAAGCTGAGGCCTTTTTCCTTTTTGCTATCAAAATTGGATGGGAAAATGTACCCCCTTGCACCTACTAATTGAATATTGCCACTGCCCTCCCCCCCCCAAAAAAAATTCCTGGCAGGTTTTTTTCTTTTTGAAGAAGTGTTCTTAAAACATGGAGATAACTTTCCAAAAATGTTTCATGTGATCATTAAATGCTACATTCCACATTAAATGTGCTGCCCATCCCCAGGTGAGTATGTGTATGTGTGTGTTTATTTTTTGGCCCAGTCTATAAATAATTGCTATAAGAAACACAGTCTGATAGGACTTCACAGCATGTATCCCTTTTATGATTTATCTGGAGCCATTTATTATCCCAGGATCTGTTCTTTTCAAATTCTACTACAACATTCATGATGTGAACCTCTGAGACCAACAGAACATTTTGCAATGTTCAAGAGTACCAGCACACTGCAGAATGAAGAGATTTATTTCTTCTATGGGCAAGTGTTTTGGTCTGCTTTACACCCATCTTGAAGAGCATATGTGAGGGCACAGCAATGTGTGAAAGCAAGCAGGAAGGCTGAACATAAAATTTAAATATGTGACATTGTAATTAACCTCATTTTGCACGTATAACTTCTATTTTCTTTCTACTAGAATGTAGGATTAGTTCCAAACAACCTTCCAGAAATGTTTTCTTTCATTCAGTCATGAGTTACAAAAAAGCTACATGATGTCAGCCACCAGCTACTTTCCGATCTTGTTCAAGTTGTGTTCCCATTTATTTTTCAGACCTGATTCTGGTAATTTGGAAAACCTGCCATATAACTGGAAAGCTAGCTTGTCCAGTGTGGTCAGTTAAAGTGCTAGAGGCGGAGTGTTAAGTGAGGCAGTGTTAAGTGAGGCAGTGCTAGAGGCGGAGTGTTAAGTGAGGCACACATAGGAGTGTTAAGTGAGGCAGCTGTTGATATGGCTGAGTTTCTTTAACTGCCCCTTCTCTTCAAGAACACTGCCTTTTTGAGTCTTCTTTCTTTAAAAAAAATCAAAGGCATTACTCTGTAAAAAAGAAATTTGTGAACGCATGCCTTATTTTAGCTTTGGGAGGGAGACAGAATTGGTGCTATCCAATCTTTCTTTCTTCCCTGGAGCCAGGAGTAAGGAACCCTGGAGCCTTACAGAAGACTTCTGAAGCTACAGCCTCAACTATCCATCTTGTTTTCATCTGTTTTCACCTGTTCCCTCTTCCTGTCTTCCTACATTCTTGAGATGTTCATGATGCAGTTGTGCCAGATGGCTGATGATCAAGTGGCTGGGTGGATCTCAGAGGTAGCTCAAGTCACTCCCTTGGTCAGCCATTTTCAAACTGTGCTGTGGCACAGCAATGTGCTGCAAATGTTTGTAAGTATGCCATGTGAGTTTGAGGAACAGTCATTTATTGTGGGATCTGAGTGTACATTGTGGGATGTGAGCCCCCTTCCAACAGTTCAAGGCAACCGATAACTGCCTTCTCAATTGTCAAAAAACAGATGTGCACCTTGGCAGTTTTAGTACCTTGTTAATATACCATGAGATGAAAATGATTGAAAATCATTGCCTACACTGATTTCACCCCTACAAGGGTAAAAAAGGGTGCAATGTGTTTTAGTTCCTATATTTTACATTGAAGAATCACTGACTCTTCAACACCCAGTCCAAACCCACAGATCTAGAAGGATGAAATTGGGGAGGGTATTCCTTCCCTGATGTGAGCATCCACTAAGAACTGGTTTTTGAAATTTAATCCCTAAGGAAGTGAAAAGGGATGCAACATGTTTTTGTTCCTATATCATACTTAACCCAGCCCCAATCCTTGGACCTAGAAGCATGAAATCTGGGGAGCATATACTATACCTTCTGTGATGCAAGGACCCCACTAAAAAACAATTTTGGTTCTTGGTGCCCACTGCCTGCTGGTTCCTGGTTGGGTCCTCTGCCCGTGGGCTCCAGTAGTGGTGCCCGGTGCCTGTGCCCAATGCATGGTGGTACATGGTGGTAACTAATGCCACCCGGTTCCACCCAGTAGTGCTTGCTGGTTGGTGGTGCCTGGTAGGGATGCTTAGTATCTGCTGGCTGGTGATGCCTGCTCCCCTCTTGTGCATGCTATTACCCAGAGGTGCCCACTGCCTGATGGTTCTTGGTGCCCAGTAGGAGTGCCCAGTACCCAATGCAAGGTGGTGTCTGCTAGCCATTGAACATAGGTGCCCAGTGCTACCCACAGTCTGATGGGACTTGTAGGGGTACCCAGTGCCATGGTGGTAATGCCCAGTACCCGCTGTTTTCCACCTCTGCCCCTTGGTACCCTCTGGTTTCTGGTGCCCTTCAGTGCCCAGTGCCTGCTGGTGCCCAACGCCTGGTGCTGCACAGCAATGCCTGCCAGTGCTTAGCCATGTCCAGGGCCCACAAATGTTTTTGAATTTTATTCCTGCAATGACAGGTTCATTATGTTACTTATTTTATAAAGTTTGATTTGGTGGAACACAGTCCACAAAAGATTATGATGAAATAAACAAGCTAGTTTTTGAAGTGCTACAAAATTCTTTGTTCTTTTAGTTGCAACAAACACAGCTAACCTCCCGGATGGGATTCTAAATCACTCCTATCTGTATACCCCTCCCTATCATGTGCATTGCCCTGCTCCTCTGAAAAGTGGGATACAACAGGCCTCAGGAACTAGAGTTTTAATATAGAGAACAGGTATATTTTTAACCTTCCCATCTTTCCAGAAATTGGGAGAGGAGATTTAGCCTGAAAATAATCTTGTAAGGTAAATTAACCAATATGTGATCAGCTTACAGATGTATATATTTGGTCCCCTTTGCTTCAATGCAATGTTGGTCAGAAATTGCTTAAGCGAGTGACCGTGACCTGACCAATGAATTTTACAGGCCCCCAAAACATTGCCCTATGGCCTGTGACAGCCCAATCTTATCTAAATCCCCATACGATAATGCAACAGTGCCAGCATGAGCGACACTGTATTTGTGGTTGTAGGATTTGTGGTTGTTGAAGGTCTCTGTGGTATTAACGGGTCAATGGATAAGCCACAGTGAGTCAAGTTGGACCTGTGCCAATGATATCACTGGCACAAGATCATGTTGATATATGATGGTGGATTAGATCCAGGAGGGGGGCTGGGATTCCATATACTTTAACCCTACCCTCACTGTAGTCCTAATAGCTTCTATTGACTACAGAAAAACTAGATCCATCAAGCTCATTATTGCCTGGGAATGAGCGCTATTGAACACGATGGAGCTTAGTTCTGAATTACCATGCTCAGGACTGTCCCACATGCTGTAGCTGTTTCTTCAGGCTGAAAACGTATACTGTATTCACTTTCCTGGGAATAAGCCCCACTGAACTAAAACAGAATAAAAGGCATAGGATTGGCCTGTTAGTTATTGAAAATGTTCTTACCTGTGCAAGTATGATTGTCAGCTGATAACTGAAAACCAGCATTGCACTGACAGTAGTAGGAGCCGAGAACGTTCACACATCGATGATGACAAAATGGGGGATGGATGCATTCATCAATGTCTGGGTTGTCAAAAGAGCACAAAAATAAATTTTTTTTGTGGGGATGCCTACCTGGAATGCTTTGATTACAACAATATTGCCCCCAAAGTAGTAACTTTTATAATTTAACATCTGATTTCTTGTCACAAACACCGTTTCTTTCCCTTCCATTTCTTGTTTCCCTGACCAACAGACAACATTATTCCTGCAATCTTTTCAAATGATGAGAACGATGCTACTTCACAAAGGTTCCACTATCCTTCCCCTTACCCAGAGACAATGATGCTACATTATTACACATTTGGGGATCATTCTGCAGGGAAACAATTGAAGCATGAGGAAAAAATATGGAAGGGAAAAAATGTAAAAGAAAAGGCATGATATACATATACTGCATATTTAAGGGTGCCACACTGCTAATTAGAGTGTTTTTTTCCCTGTATAGTTATTTCCCCAACATGCCTCTCCCAGAGGTCATAAAGGCAGGGACAGAGCCTTTCTTGATGGTTGACTCCCACAAGTCATAAGGGTTCACCCCACCCACCCCCTAAAAAGCAAGCAACTTTTTCCTCACCATAAACCAATGTTTCAGGGAATGCTGAGGATAAGAACGAGATCAAAGTATGGAACTGGGTATGAGGTTCCATAGTCAAGAGTTGCATACCTTGAGCTCCCTCCCACCCTACTGCCTGGAATCACTATTTATGGATAGGAACAAGAGGCCAGATAACAATTAGCCCTAGTCTGAGTGATAGAGCAAGGATGAAAATGATGGGGAAAATTGTGAACCCTCTGGGAGACATCAAGCTGTCTATTCCATTTTAAGATGCAGTTGCAGAAAAGTATACATAGGATAGAATGTGCTAAAATATAATTGAATACATAAAATAAATAAATGTATTGGATATAATTTGAGGCCAAAAGATTTATATCTTAAACTAGTCAGTCAATCAGAACATCTTGTTTCCCTTATCATATTTACCAACACACTGGTCACCTCTCTTCTGATACCCAGCCGGACACTGGCAGGTGAAAGATCCCCTTAAGTTGACACATAACTGATCAGATCTGCAGTTGTGAGTCCCAGTTGCACATTCATCAACATCTTCAACAAAAACATAAGAAACAAAATAAACAACATGGTCATGAATGTTGAAAAGAGAGCCCCAAATTTTCAAAACCAGTTTTCAGAATAAAGGAAGTCACACGACCGATCTTTGTCTAACATTGAAATATGATACTTTGGATGAAAGGGTTGTAGTGGCTCAGTGTTTGAGAACCGTGCCTGTCTACTGGCAGTCCAGGGTTTGAGATCTGGATGCTACAAGATGGTTTGAGTTCCCATTCCTAATTCACCTCCTGCCAACCTAGCAGTTCAAAAGCATGGAAATGCAAGTAGATAAATAGGCACGACCTCAGTGGGAAGGTAACAGCGTTCCATGCGCCTCAGCATATAGTCATGCCAGCCACATGACCATGGAGGCATTTCTGGACATGCCTCCATACGTCTCTTTGGCTTAGAAATGGGGATGATTACACCCTATAGTTCTTCATAACTAGCAGTATAATCTATAGGGAACACCTTTACCTCTCCTTTGGATAAACACTGGCCGCACTAGAGACAAACAGCACTGATGTGGCTCCTTCCAACCTGATGTGTCCACCCATGCTTCACTCAAACTTTAGTAGAGTAATATAGGATCCATACATGGTGATATTGTAACCACAGTTCTCTAGTAATGCAGTGGTATTCGAGCATTTCAGCCTTGTACCCCCTCCTGAGAATGACAATCTGTCCAGCACCTCCTGGAAGTGACATCATGGATAGAAGTGACATTAAAGGTTCCCAGTACCAGTTCCAAGATGGCTGCATCCAGCTCTTCACGACCCCCCTGAAATGAAGTCATGACCCCCAGGAGGGATCCCAACCCCGACTTTGAAGACCATTGCAGTAACAGATGGGAGGCCTCAATGCTGAATCAATGCTCAAAGTCCCATGCTGAATAAATGTCTATTCTCTTGCTCTTGCAAGGTCATTCACATCAAATATAAAACAGATAATCAAATAATTAAAAGCATAATATAAAATATAAACATACAATTCAATAAAATAAAACCCAAACAGAAGAGCAAAATCAATACCAGATCATCTCAGCGAGGAAATGCTACACCTCACTGTAGCCAACAAGGAAACATTTTAAATGATTCAAGCTCTGCAGGAGGCAGAGGAGTTTTGCAAATGCTGAAAGATGATCTGGGTGCACAGAAGAATTTCCCAATTTCCTAACTTAATCAAAAATCCACTTGAAATCCACTGAGATGTGACCCTCTCCTTTTCCCTTCTGAAAATGATTCCTTCGCAGACAACCTAAAAAGGAGAATGATGGCAAGTAAGGGAGAGGATCAGAATCTAGCTTGCTGTTCCTCCAGTCTCTTAGAGCTGAATCCTAACCATGTCTACTCAAAAGTAAGCCACACTGTGTTCAACGGGTCTTACTCCCAGGAAAATGTCTATAGGATTGCAGCCCTAGTCTATTATATGTGTGAACGGACTCAGTTCAGAACGCTTGGTGAATGCACAGAAGTTGAGGGTCCAGAAAACATATAATCCTGCTCCTGTTTGGTTGTGGTCTGATAGGTTGTGTGCAAAGAATTATGAAAACTGCACAACTGTCCAATGAAATCCTAGTGATCTGAACCTTGTATGATTGACATATTTTAGCAGTACACTATCCCGTTTAGATAAATGTCCTTGTTTTGGATTGTGATGGTTCCTCTTTTTTCCCCATTAGAAGATTCAACAAGCTAGCATTACATAATTGTACTGGGGTTACGTGTGGTTTCCCAGCCTTATGCCTGGGAATAATACAGCATAGTGATAGGACTTTCTTTTGGCATCCGACACCAATTGGAAGTCTCTAAGCTGAATAAACAAATTCCTTAAAACTAGTTTACAAATCCCAACTGATCTCTCTGTATTTTTCAGGAACTGGGGACCAGTGGCAGATTCTTGGTGGAGCCTTTCGGGGGGGGGGGGGGGAGAAAAGAAGAAAAAGAAACAACAGATTCTTTCTCATGCAAAAAGAAAACAAAGTTGAATCAAGAATACAAGAATCAAATCACAAATGGAACCACAGCAGTTTTGCCTTTACACTTGCTCTCCTCTTCCCAGCTCCACAACCATACACACTCTTCCAAATGTTTTCCAGTACTGTAGGATTCTTTTCTATCTGACATCTCAAAAAAACAACAACCTGCTTTTGTCTTACTATTTGAACCAATGGCTAATGTTGGTTCTTAACAGCAGGCTTGCTGCTTGAAAAGTACATATGAGGTGATGCACAGATGGCATGCATTCTGATTAATTAGCAAAACACCATCATTATGACAGGTGGTACTGGAGGTGGTGTGTGTGTGGTGGGGTGTCACCCAGAGTTAGAGGTGGAAAAGGTAATTTTTCTCTCACTGTAACGTTGCACTATAGCAGGGGTTAGATGTAGTTTGTGGCATGCCCCGCAACGTGGCCCACAGGTGAGTCCTATAATCCTCTGGAGGTAAAAGGAGCTCTGATCCTTTTGTTTCCTGAGATATCCTGAGGGCCAGGAAAGCTGTATGTACTCTCTTTGTGAAAAGGTTTATGTGCTAGTTTGAAGATCATCCCCTCTCTCTGTTAGAAAACAGGTTCATTCATTCATCCATCATTTCTATAAATTATGTCTCCAACATAATTTATTCAAATTTGAAATGTAAATGAACTATTTTTTTCCTGGCCCTGACAGTGTTAGAGGGATGATGGGCCCTCCTGCCAAAATGTCTGGACTGGACTGCACTATAGGCATTGTTGTACTTTTCTCCATAACCATGAATAGCAGAGTAGAGGCATTTACAGCACTTGATCTCAAAAACAGGTTGGGCTGGAGCTCAAACCTGCCCTTGGCAACATCATTCATTAAGAACGATTTGGGGCACCACCTCTTTTTTGCTGCTATTTTAATTACTATTATGCTTTTATTTGTTGCTATGATGATGAATGGTGATTGCACTGTTTTAGACTGTGCGTGTGATTTTTGATGTACAGTATTTTACAGTGAACAGTTACCTGCCTTGCACTTGAAACCTAGTTAATGTGAAACTACATTTAACTTTAAGCGCATCATGAAAGTAAACAGAATTTTACTGTTAAACACTTCTGTTAAAGAAAAGGAGATCCACAATGGCCTTTTTTCAAGGAGCAGGCAGGGGACCTGATCAAGCCTGGGATCACAGAATGCAATGAGAAGGGATAACACTATTCCTCTGAACAACTGAAAATTAGCCTCCAAATTGCTTGTTTCTGCCTCTATGCTTTTTCTCCTTGTCATCCCCATAGGTCCCCCTCTCCACAAGAGCTGGCCACCAGGGGTAAATGGCCAGGCCACATGTGAGGCCTTCGGTTCTCATTACAGTACATGCGTGTTTAAGCCCACTGTTTAATGAGAAGTTTTTAAAACATGCATAATTTGGCTCCTACCTCCACTGTCCCTTCTAGATTCTCTTCCCTGGTTTTGTACTGTGGTATGTGATGTAATGTTGGAAGAGCAGAACATTGAAACATGCAGATCCTAATATTTCTGTAGCATAGATGACTGCTCACATCCTCCAGCACTCACTTGGATGCACAGGGGATGAACAAAATCTCCCCATTCTTTTCCTTTCAGGTCTTTTTATTTTTTCTTTATTTTTATTTTTTTACAAGGGCAACACAATGGGGTGGTAAAGTATACTCTGCCATTTCAGACTGCAAGCAGAAGCTCACATTTTTTAGTATCCCCACAGGTAAAATAAAATCCCTAGCACAGGAAGGAAAACATTTCCTGCTGAGCCCACTCCTTTCTGTACTAGTTTCCCAGTTTCAGGGAATCTTTTATGTAGGGTTAGAGTTGGGGTTAGTATTTTAGGGTTGGGATAGCATTTTAAATTTGATTCCTCCACCTGCAGTCTAATGTGGTACAATCCACCTCCTACCTCTCCCACCTTCTGATGTATGTGTAGTGGAGCACGCCATGGAGTATGCAAGTGTATGAGCATATATGAAAGGGATGAGTATGATAGGTATGCTAGCATGAGAAGGTGAGGAAGGGAGGATAATTGCTATTGATAATAAGTTAATATGGTATAATAATACAACCTGTCATTTTCCCTGAGCCACTGTCTGACATAGTCTGAATGTTCTGTTTTTACAAGTGCGAAGAGGAGCTAAAACATCCAACAACTCACTTGTTTCTGAGAAACACGCTGTTCCTGTTCCTCCACCATCTCATCAGAATCATCAGAAATGGGAGAATAGGTGACAGAGAAAAGAAGGCAAAGAAGAATGGATGACCATGAAGAATGGATGACCCATGTTGTACATTACCATCTACTCCTGCTTCTTTTTCAAAAGGGCTTCTTGGAAATGCCTTCTGTCAGCTGGAACTATTTTTAAGTGGTACTCAGTCTTTAAACTTGTGGAGCAATATCTATATTTATAAAACTGACAAGTCAGTGACTGCCTGTCTGCCTCACTCACTCATCAACACCCAGCCAAAACCACCAGACTTAAGAATTGTGAAATTAGGAGAGGGTATGTAGGCACCAGAGATGGGCTGGCTCCATCCCAAGATCCGGTACGCCGGAAGTGGGAGGGGCCAGCTGGGGTCAGGGGGCATGGGTGGGGTGTGGGCGGGGCGAGGGGGCGACATCTGCGCATGCGCAGTGCCTGCCCTGGAGTGGGCGAGCCTGCTTCAAAGCAGGCACAGCGCAAGCGCCGAGGACGACGCTTGCGCTGTGTCTGCCCTGGAGTGGGCAAGCGCTGCCTGCTTCAAAGCAGGCACAGCGCAAGCGCCGAGGACAATGCTTGCGCTGTGCCTGCTCTGGAGCGGGCAAGCCCGTGGTGGGCTCCAAAACATGGCGGACTGTACCGGTCCGCTATGTTTTTCCATTTCCCTGTTGCTGGCGGTTCGTTAGCGGCAGGGAAACTGGAAGAAGCGGTACGGGCGCGTAGGCCCGTACCGGTAAGTGCCCACCACTGGTAGGCACACATTAAGAACCAATTTTTACAAATTCAAACCTTAAGGGGGTGAAAAGGGTTTGTGTTTTCACAAGGGCAATGTGTTTTCTTTGTGAAAAGGGCAATGTATTTTCATCCCTATACTTAACATTGAAGACTGATAAACTCCCAGGCCCAACCCCTGCACCTAGAAGAATAAAATTTGGGAAACGTATTCCTTCTGTGATTTAAGGACCAACTAAGAACGAATCTGTTGTCCAGTGGTGCTTGATGCTTGCTGGTGTCCGCTGCCTGGTGTTGCCCATTGCCCAGTGGTGTCCGTTCCTTGATGGTGTCCAGTAGGGATGCCCAGTGCCTGCTTCTGACACCACTGTCCCCTGGGACCTTTTGGTGCCTGGTGTCCACTGGTGCCCACTGCTGGTGCCAGTGTGCCCACAAATATTATGGAAATTTTATACCCACAATGACAGGTAAATTCCACTAGTGTTTTAAATAATATATTAACATTGTTTTAACTCCAGGGCTAAGCCACATGCAGCATATTCCTCAAAGTCTTTGGCACCATTTTTGTGTTATTTTAAATGACTTGTCACTGCCAGGATAGTGCAGATCCATAAAAAGGTGAAAAATAAAGGTATCTAATATGATTTGGAACTGGGACACCTCCCTTATAAGGTAAGGGTACAGTGTTTGAGGCTTTTTAGTTTAGAAAAAAAAATGTGAGGGAGCAAGGTGTGGTGAAAAATGCTCAAAATCTCAATTCTAAATATGAGGCTGATGCATCCCACAATCTGTAAGGTTAAGTCGCAGACCAAAGGCAGGAAAACCTTTCTGCCATTCAGTGGATGGTGTCCACCAGGGGTAAATGGCCAGGCCACATGTGAGGCCTTCGGTTCTCATTACAGTATATGCGTATTTTATGTGTGTACTCAAGCACAATGCTAAAAACAATACATTATGCATCTGCTTCAACTAAACATTACTGGGAGATTATTAGAAGAGGAAGGAATTAGTGACAGTCATGGCTTTCAGATAACATCTAATATCGCCCTTAAAGAATCACAAATCGGCAGATTAAACAGGTGCAGTTAAGTTGCTACCTATTGTTTGCCTTTTCATATTTTACCCTCTTTTTTCATGCCTGAGTTACTGTTATGGGAATTTACCTTTACAGTAAAGTGTATTTTGGGCAGGCATTAAATCAAATGTTAAATGGCTGTTAATGTTAAATAGCTGGTAGTAGAAAGATCATAGTTTCATAAGACGGTTTTTACTTATTATGCTCGTGGGATCTTTGAACTGACCATATGTGTATGTTTACCAGATGTTCGCACTTAAATCATGGATGCTTTGGGGCTGTTTTTTTTTTTCTCCAGCAAGACATTCCAAAGCCATTTGAGACTTCTAGTGAGCTCACATAGTATTAGTGGCTCATAGGGGATTGAGCTGTGAATCAATAAGTCCCTGATTCAGAGCTTGCTTCTACTATGAACTCACTAGATTGTCTTAGGGTCAAACCACATGTGTGATGCCAGAAGTTCCATCTTTTTATTTAAAAGCAACAACAACATGGCATGGGAAGCAGGGAAATAGTACTGGGACACTTTTGCTTGGAAGGGGTACTTAATTCCTTTGATAACTGGTGAAAGAAGGGAAGAACCAAGTACTGAAAAAGTTATGACAACTTTTCACTTGTCAAATAACATCACCAGGCATATTTGGAAAAGCTTTTTTCAAGAAGTAAATTGGGAAAATAAAACAATAAAAATTTTTTTCTAGTGCTGTAATAAAATGTATTTATCACCACTAAAATTATATGGAAATTATACTTAATAACAGGACAAATTCCTTCCTTTTCCAACACTTTGTCAATAAAATTTTGCCCCCTCCCCAAGCTGCTATTAGCCATAGGTGCCAAATCCTCCCCCACCAAGAACTGCTATTAAGGATGGAGAAGAAAACATTCAGGCATTCATGTTCCTGATCCAAATCAGGCCTCCCCTGCAGCTGCTTTTAGCAAAAGCAGGAAAAAGACCCAAACCAAAAAGGTAGGAGGATGGGATAGGATTTCAATGGTAGATGGTACATTTATGCACAAGTTTTGCCCTCAGTTTCTCAACTTGGTTTTTTGCACAGATAATGTGCAGCAGACTGGATGTGAATTGACCTCTCTTGTAAAGCATGCTACTTGAGGGAATATGGATGAACTGTGGTTTTTCCATTCACACACATGCAAAGGCTTTGCTTGAGGTGGCATACATAAACATGCATGTGTGAAGTGACCCTAGGGTTAACACTGACTAGCACTGCCCTGAAAGATGGAGCAGTGTGGTGTGTGTCCCCACCCATATGTTTTGAAAACCCACAGCTGCATTGTGGCTTAAATTCCCATCTGGTCGTCATGAATCACAATAATATACTGACTAGAGATCTGGCAGGTCTTTTCAAATCAATATCTTAACTTCAGTTTTTCTTTACCATAGGTGGCTGGTCTTTTGAACATAATAACGTTCGTTCGTTCGTTCGTTCGTTCGTTCGTTCGTTCGTTCGCTCGCTCTATCTATCTATCTATCTATCTATCTATCTATCTATCTATCTATCTATCTATCTATCTATCTATCTATCTATCTATCTATCCCATAGCAGTCCTATTCTACACTGCACCAGATTCTAGCCCTTCTCTCATTTTTTATCCTCTGTCAAATGTTTCCCTCTGTCCTTTATTTCTTTTCTTCTTTCCTTTAATCCAGTGATTTTCAAAGTGGGGGTTGAGATCCCTGTGGGGGGGGGGGTCACAACTTCATTTTTGGGGAGCATGAAAAGCTGGGTGCCACCATCTTGAAATCTGGCACTTGGCACTGCCATCTTGGAAGGGGGCACTCAGGTGCAATCCATACTTTCCTGGAAGTAAATCTCATTGAACACAATGGAACTTACTTCTGAGTAGACATGGAGGATGCTTGGGATTACAGTGCTGTCACTTAATCCCACTTCTTCTTTAAGTCCCTCTGCCTAGTTTATCCTAATTTATCCTAGTTTATCCTAATCAGGGCTGGCTTTAAACCAATTGGTTTAAACTCAGTTGAGCTGTGTATCCAAAGGGCCCCACACTGGAGTAGTTGATTCTAGTCTTGTCAAATACACACAACACATTGCAATGGACACCTGACACCACACTGAAAGTTTTATAGAGAACAGCAACATTCCTACTTTTCTTCTGAAGTTTTAAAAAGTCAGTAGCATCATATAACATGTTCTCAGCATACATTTTGATTGCTTTCTATTCTGCCATATAGATATAAAATCTATGGCTGAACCTTGCCATTTGGTTCCAGGAACCTCCAAAGTTACCCATTTTGCATTAGACAAAATCAACTGTTTACCATGATAAAAGGCAGGCAATGAATCAATTAAGCCATGGGGCTTAAAACGGTTCAGTTTCAGCTCAGAGGGAAGGGGGTCTGCCTCCCAGCTGAAACAGAAATAGAAACATGACCCTTTATGAACCTTTCTCAGGCAAGCTGTGCCACATTGCTATGGTAAGCAGGCTGCCATTACTGCTACTTAAGGGATGTTTCTCTTTTAATTTTAAGAGTCCCAGTTGTGTTGAGACAAAATTGCTGATAAATAAAATGCTGATAATTAGGTTACGCCTGTTATAAATTTTCTATAATAGAATCTATAAAATACTAGAGACCTTGGCTGTGAACCTGGGCCCTCACAGAATACATTTCTAATTGCTCCTAAGGCAAACTGATCCTTCTATGAGATGATAGTAATTTAACCATTGAGAGACAGAGACCTTTGGCTTGCTGTCCTAAGGGCAGCTCAGCCAACTGCTGCCAGAGATTTCATCACACACACACACCCCACTGTCATAAGATCTCACAGCACATTGCAACATAGATAGGTTTTGAAGCAAACCTTAAGAGAAACACAAACAGCAAACATTTCTCATAAGTAATTATGAAATGTTGACTGAAAATGCACTTCTCAATTTGTCTTGCTACCCTTTTATGGTTATGGGACAGTGAAAAAATAATATGAGAAGTTTTAAGAGGAAAAGCAACTCTTCCCCCACCCTTCTGTTACTTCAGAATACAGATCAGCTTGCATTTAATTGTGCTCATTCCATTAGCTTCACTAATAGCTACACTCCAGTGATTTCTCCTCATTTGCCAAAAATGTACCCAAGGCTCCCTTGTGAAGTGATTTATACTGTTTTGTCCCTTCCGTTGCTGACTTTGGCAGAACCTTTTCCATTCTGAGTTGAAATTCTGGGTGAGCTGCTTTGAGCTTTTACATGACCCTTGTTTGAAGTAAACTGTTCTTTTAAGTCTTCAATCAACACCTTCAGGGTTCATAATCTGTGATCAATGGATCCTTGCTGGAACCTTCATCCTAAAGGTAACACAGATTTCGTTGGAAGTTGCTCCCAAGTAAGTGTGCTTAGGACCTCTGCTTTGGTCCCTTCATTCTATACTAACATGCTTGGCTTGGTTCCCTCTGGTTGTGACTCATTCTTCCCAAAATCCCTGACTCATGCTGCTTGCTCCCTTATGTAACATTTTAATCTCTGCAGTTTGCTTCCTACAACCAGATAATCACAACAACATTCAGCATTCAGTGCAGTTTCCACTAGCCGTTTACACTCCAGTGCAATTATGCCTTTAGCATGGCTCTTTTATGTAACAAGCCATGGGTTGCCTTGTTGCCCTTTTAAACCTGTGTCAATCTTGAGCCCATGGTTATAAAGAAATACATTCAACCAATCCAAGCATGTGCCACATCTCATTACTCTTGATCGCTGGCTGCAGGACTGGAAAAATTCAAGCTCTTGTTGCCCAGGCATATATTTGATGGTGGTGCCTACAATTATGTGTGATAATTGCCACCGCTGGTGCCAAAGACCTACAGGGAGATAGCAGCAGCTGAACCAAGAACTGCAATATCCTTTGCATCCAGAAACAGAATAATTAAGAGCATAAGGAAAGAATCCTGCTAGGTTGTACCAATCTCACCTAGTCCACTTCTTCTGAGTCATCCAGATCCCCCCAGGATGCTAATCAGGACGCAAAGGCCATAGCCCTTTCCAGCAAACTCTCTAGCAAGTGGAATTTAGTGCAGGGTAACCAGATCACAAAAGAGGACAAAGCACCCCAAAATGTAGGACATTCAAGAAAATGGTAGAATATGACAAAATGAAACCTAAAAGCACTAGCATACTGAAACCATGTGGTTAATTTAAACACAAAATTGCTTATTATTAATTTAAAACTGCATTTCATACTAGTGACATATACCTGCATTGCAGGAGTAAAATACCTCCGGTATACCATCCCCCATTGGGCAACACCCCCCCCAGTGCACATCAACCTGCTATGCACAACATCACCCCCCCACGCAACTTCACCCCATGCTCAACATTCCCGCCTGTGCACCATCCCCCCACAACTGTGGGCACCCCTACCAGGCAGATGCAGGATTTAGAGTCGGATGCTAATCAGTCTTCAATGTAAAGTATAGGTTGAAATGCGTTGCACTCCTTTTCAGCCCCATAGGGCTTAGATTTCTCAAAATCGGTTCTTGGTGGATGCTCCCAAATATGCTCTGTGAATTTCATGCTTTTAGGGTTGGGGCAGAGTGTCCATTGGTCATGGATTCTTCAATGTAAAGTATAGGGAGGAAAACACATTGCACCCCATTTCACTCCCTTCTGGTTGGAATTTCCAAAAGATTAAGAAGGGCCTATATTATCAATCTTGGGGCCATAGCAGGAAAGACATTGCTTCATTCATGTGAAAAATATTTCCTCTGCTGGTGAGCTCCTGCCCCTCTCTGTATTTATTTTTGAACTCTGATTCTTCAGAAGTAACTCTAACATGTACCCAGTACTAGATCACAAGTACTGAGTAACTATGGGAAGACGTAAGAGCCACTTACTCTGGATTGCGCTATGCATTTCCCATAGGTTTACCATAGGTGGCACCATAACTACGTCTGTGTAAAAGGTTACTCTGAATTGTAGCCTAAGAGAATTTTGTGTTTTCTAGTGTCATAGTCCAATATGATATTTCAACCTTAAATACAATCTGATACTGTATTCAATATGATATGCTGTCCTAAGGGCAATATGATATTCCAACATTATATAGGGAAATTAATATACTATGGAAGAAGAAACATAGTTTCAACTTGTTTTGATTGAAGGAAGTTAGGTTTCCATTATCTGTACCATATACAGAACTGAAGACCGGTGATAAGGGCTTTAGGGCCCTACAGATTTGACACAATTTCCTTGGCACCTGTTCAGTAGCCATTTGAGTGAATTTGGTTGTTTGGTCAAAAACCAAACTCTGATAGGTAGCTTGCATTGCAGATTTATACTTTTATAATCAAGACTATTCCATTGTGAATGTATCTAATTATTTTGCCCTGCAAAGAAAAGTGCACCTGACTTTCTTCTCTGCAAAGGAGAAAAGTAGAACTGCATTACCATCTCCAACCCACGTCAATAAATTTTTTTACTTAACCATGCAGCCATTGCTTTGAAGAGCAACACTGAAAAGTTCAGATACATTATGTATTTGTCTATTGTTCAAAAAAAGATTTTCCAAGTACTGAAGAAAATAATCCCATATCTACTTCAGATTACTATATTTTAGGGACACCATGACATGTTTCTCATTTATTTTTCTTATGGCTCAAAAGCCAGGCTAAACTGTTGATGCTTCTCAAATCTTCCCTTGGTCCTTGCTTACTCTTTGGAGCAAAATTAGTACCCTTGCAAATCCTTTGGTTTTCTCCTCTATATCTGCGATCTCTGTCAAAGGCTCCCCCTTTCATTTCCCTTGCTACTTCCTCCAATGTTTGGAATGTTGTACATCTGGGCCTAGTGCCCAAACAACTTTAACTCCTTGTTTTTAGGAGCTTGAAGAATTCAATAAAAATGCTACTTTATCCTGAAATCATGGAATGTACCTGCTTTCCCCATGCCAATTTTTGTGGTCATTGAATCATAAAAGTAGGAAGGGACATAATAGGTCATTTTGTCCAACCCCCAGGAAAGTCTCCTAGAGCACCTCCTCTGTTTGAAGGCTCCCAGTGAGGGAAAGTCCACCACCCTTTGGCAATCTATTCCACAGCCTTTGGTCTCAGGAATTTTTTTCCTGGTGTCAATAACTTATCTTGAACAATATTTTCAAAGCTCGTGATGCCTCTTGTAACCTTCTTCTTTATTCTTAGCTGGCAGTTGGGGAGTGGGTCATCCTCTCAACCAATATGCTGCTGTAGGTGCTTCTGGATTCTGTGTTATTCAAGAGATGCTTCCAGTCTTGGTGATTGGTGGCAATTTTCTAGCCTCATCAGTGGTCTGTTGCTGATTCCTTAGGTCTTCATCAACCAGTTTGAGCAACGTCTTTTTTTGGTGCTGCTCATTAAACTCTCCAGTGAAGAGGTTGCTCTGGCCAGAGGAGCTTATGTGGCAACTGACTGGTGTTCATTTCACAGACATGGCCAAACCATCTCAGTCAGTGTTTCTGAATTTGTTCTTCAACTGAAAGTTGATGGTCACACACCTTTGCCATATTGTCTTGTTACAGTGGAGGTCACAGAGATACTCAGGGTCTGTCTCAGTCTTTGCGTTTGGAAGTCCTTGAGCTTGTTTGTATCTGATTTGAGCAGAGTCCCTGTTTCTGATCCATATTGGTGAATTTGAAGATTTAGTGATTGGAAGTGGCGAATTTTGGTGTTGGTGGAAATGTTTGCCTTTTGGAAATGGCTGCTGGATGACTGTATGATGCTTGGAGAAGCTGGATAATCTTCAGTGGCACGTGCTCATTCTCCAACACCCTTCACAGGGTTATTTTAAAGGGTTATTTAAAATTATTTAAAATGAAGAAGTGTAAACATCAAGTATTTGGGCACAATATAGCCAAAGTTCTAACACTGATGTTCGTGCGAGAATGAAACACATTTTAAACCTCTCTCACTGAAATTATTGGGATGTTAATTTCAGCTGAATTGTGTCCAAGAAAATACATGATTGCTATCATCATCACTGTGCCTCAAAATATACCATAAGCAAATTATAATGTGCACTTATTTAAGAGATGCATTTCGTATTGATTTTGAGTTTGTAGATGTGGTTATATTTACTGCTGACATCACATCTGAACAGTTTGATGCAAATGATCAGCAAGTTGAAAGGATGGTCTGATCACTATTTTAACTCTAGCCATCAAGATGCTAAATGGATTGATACAAGCTGTTGGAGTTGCTTTTCTAAAATCTGTTCCTCTTACAGATTGAGCAAGCACAAAATCAACACAGTTTAAGTGCAGCTCTAACCCACCCACGATGACCAATAAATGTTGGAATGTATTCAAAAAATGATTGTAGATAAAAGAGTTTTTCCCCCTTGTGGCATATCATCTTCAAAACTAATATGGAACATTTCCACGTATTATCTTCAGTACAATTTTCTGCAGTGTTTCAAAAATACATTCTTGAATGTGAAGAGGCAGCCTGTCAGCTAAATTAAATTAACTTAACTGAATTAACCTCTTAATTCATCACTGCAAAATTCATTAAAACAGGGGGAAACATCTGAATCCAGTCACTGTATGTGATTTGTTTAAGTTAAAGGAAAAGCAATTCACTGTTTTGGTATGAAACTGCCATCCTTCCTTGAAAGGTAGCCAAAATCTTACTATGCTATGCTGGTGTTTGGAATATTTGAATTTTCCTTAGTGTTGCAAATTTTTAGTTTTTTGTTTCCTAATTATCTCTAATCATTGTTAATTTCTCTCCTTGGAAACCTAGTAAAACAGCTTGCTTATAATCCACCAAGAGAAACAGATGACCAGCAATATATTTTTGCCTCCCAGGTCTCCCATAATTCTCCTGTTTGCTGTGGCCTCACACAGGGACCACATTGAGGGGGTGGGCCACCATGGGAGCTATAGATCAGTGGTAGAGCATATGCTTTACATGCAGATGATCTAAGGTTCAGTCTCCAGGTTCAGCACCTCATTTTACCTGTGCAAAATAGGTGCTTACCTATTTTGTTACCTGACGGGAACAAAATACTACCTAAGGACCTGGAAAGCCGTGGCCAGTTACGGTAGATAATACTGGGCTAGATGGACAAAAGCTCCTGGTCAGTTTAAGGCTGCTTTATATGGGTATCATGCTGCAGTTCCATCGTTAAGGGGGTGCAGCAGGGGATAGCAGTTGCACTGGGCAACAATCGGGGCTTAATACCTTTGGCCAAAATTTTGAAAAACATAATATGGGTGAATAATAATACCATCATGTTAGAGATCACTGGAAAGGTTGATTGCAGAATGCAATGAAATAAACTGCACTGAAATACTTGTATTCTATCAAACACTATGGCCAATTAACCAGAAAATGAAAAGAATTGCATATGGAACAAAATGTGGATTATTTAACTCAAAACTGACATATGAGACTGATTGTTCTGAAAGTCAATGAGATGTAATTATGATATAACATGGTTATATATGATTCATCTCCCATTTCCATATATCATAATACAGTTACCCCTGCTAACTGTGTAAAGAGATACTTTGCCCTTCTTATATTTAGCAGGAAGAGAATAATCAAACCTCTTTGCCCCAGGAATGTGTCTCTAACCAATGAGAGGCATAATTTTTATGTATGTACTAGCGAAAAGTGTACCCGCGTTGCGGGAGTAAAATTCCCCTTTACGCCATCTCCACACTGTGCATCAATTCCCTATGCACATCAACCCACATGTGCATCCACCCCATGTGCAACATCACCCATGTTCATATGCATCATCTCCCCTATGTACATCATCCCCCCATGCTCATCAACACCCATGCGCAAATCCCCCATGCTCAACATCCCCATGCGCAACATTCCCCATGATCAACCTCCCATGTGCATCAACTCCTGATGCGCATCAGTCCCCCATTTGCATCAACTCCCCATGCACAACATCCCCCATGCACATCAACCCCCCATGTGCAATATCTCACCGATGCACATCTCCCCTTGCGCAACAACCTCCATGCACATCATTTCCTCATGCACATCATTCCCCGATGCACATAATTCCCCCATGAGCATCAACCCCCCATGCGCAACTTTCCTCATGCGCAACTTCCCCCATGCACAACTTCCTCCATGCGCATCATTCCTCCAAGCGCATCAACGCCCTTGCGCATCGACCCCCATGCGCATCGACCCCCCACTTGCAACTTCCCCCAATGCGCAATATCACCCATGTGCATCATGTCCCCACGCACAACTTCCCCACATGCGCATCAACCACCCATGTGCATCATGTTCCCATGTGCATCAAACCCCCATGTGCAACATCCCCCCATGCACATCATTCCCCCATATGCATCAACCCCCAATTGCAACATCCCCCATGCACATCATTCCCCCATGTGCATCAACCCCCAACTGCACAGCATCAATCCCCATGCACATCAGCCCCCCATGCACATCTTCCCATGCGCATCCCTCCATGCGCAGTATCCTCCCCAGTGCAACCTCTTCCTTCGAACAATATCCCCCCAGTGCATCAGGCATGAAACACCAAATTGGCTGGATGTTGGTCAGTCTTCCATGTTAAGTATAGGACAAAAACACTTTGCACCCATTTTCAGTCCCTTAAGGGTTAAATTTCTCCACATCAGTTCTTGGTGGGTGTTGATGTGACAGAAGGAATTCCCTTCCAGAATTTCATGCTTCTAGGTCCAGGGATTGGGGCAGAATGTTGATGAGTCATCAGTTCTCCAATGCAAAGTATAGGGAAGAAAACATTGCACCCCATTTCACCCCCTTCCAGTTGGAATTTCCAAAACTGGTTCTTAGTGACTCCCTCCATCACAGAAGGAACACCCTCCCTAAATTTCACGCTTCTTGGCCTGGCGGTTTTGGCAGGACATTGATGAGTCAGTAATGACGATGAAGATTAGTTTTATAAAATGCATTGCGCCCCTTTTCACCTCCTTCTGGTTGGAATTTCTAAAAACTGGTTCTTAGTGGATCCCTCCAACATGGAAGGAACAGCCTCATCAAATTTCACGCTTATAGGCCCAGCGGTTTTGGCTGGGTGTTGATGAATCAGTGATGATGATGAAGATGCCTTTTATATATATAGAAGATTAGTTAAATTTGATTCTGTTGTGGAGGAGATGGGGCTACTTAATCTTTGACCTCACTTAGCAGATAGATTGCCTTAGCTATGCCAGTAGCTTGAGGGAGGCAGCTCAGCAGCCCTGTTGCCTGCCTGTACAGCTCTGATGAAAAGTGTATGCTGTGGGTGAAGGATCTGCCTGAGGGCCCTCCTGCAGCCAGCGTGTGCTCAGGAAGTGGGAGAGCTGGAGGAGGGTCCTCAAGAGGATCCTCAAGAAGGCTGCTCTGGGTGCCTGGCCAGAAGAAGAATGCCTGGGCACGGTGGGTTAGAAGACTGGCACATTGTGATACAGATCAGGGATCCATGCAGTTGCCATTCACATAGACAAAATTAAACATATGTTTCTCCAAGCACATATTTGCATATCTCCAGAGTAGCCCTTAATTGGAGATGGTCATAAGAAAATACAAGTAGTAACTGTGAATCACTCAAATCTAGCAGCCATAGACACCTACCAGTAAGGAAGATGATTTCTGTTGACTTCTGGGGGAAGGAAAGAAAAATTTGCTCCTGGGAACAGTTAATTTGCTCTCTAGAACAGTTAATAATGGCAGAATACTCCAGGCTTTGATAAGACATTTGGGGCAGTTAATACTTTTTTCATGACACTGTCATGATTTTACTGGTGCTACTACTGTACCTGTTAACAGCAGCCAGGTACACAAAAATAAGAAGGTAAAATTTTTGGGGAGAGGGGACATGTACAAAAAGTGATGGAAAACATTCTTATTTCTAGGGATTGTAGTTTGGTGAGGTACAGAGAATTATCTAGTAGTAATCTAGATAGTAACCTGGGCAGGAGGTCTGGTCTAGAGGGCAGAGCCTCCGTTTGCCTGAAGATAAGAGCTGAAGGTTGCCGGATCGAGACAACTGGAAGTCAGATCCGAAGCAAGACCTTGAAACGCGGCTGCTGTAGCTGAGATTTTCCATCTGCTTTTCAGTGGGAGTGAAGGAGCTTTCTCAGCCGCCCTTCGTGAGAACTGAAGGAGAACTTGGTCAGCCAGCATTTCAGACATCGGGGCCAGTGTTGTAACCAGACTGTGAATGTAACATCTTGAATGTAGTGTCTCTTGAAAGATAGAGACAATCTGTGTTTGTAAAAATCCCTTTGGGGTTTTAGAATTCGCCTGCCTATGTAAACTGCTTTGATTAAAGACTGAAGAGCAATCCAAAATGTCCAGGAAAGCGGTATATAAATGCCTAGTTGTTATTATTATTATTATTATTATTATTATTATTATTATTATTATTATTATTATTATTATTATTATTATTATTATTCCGAGCCCAACATTACAAATACAATTCTCTGGATTTTCTAGGAAGAAGAAATGATGCTTCAAGGATTTTGTAGTATAGGATCTGAGTTTTTACAGGGCAGCTGTAATGTAATTCAATGCTACAATATAATTCTGGATCATAAGAATTGCATGATATAATTTATAGCAGGGGTGTCAAGTATGGATGTCTCCTTAAAAGCATCAGCAACTCAAAGAATGATGGACCAGATCCTGCAATTGTGACTACATGACCAACAGTAGTAGTACTGTACTTACTAACTGGTTCATCTGGAATTAAATGCAATGATAAACGCCCCAAACCACATGAAAAACAGCAAAAAAGGAGAATAAATCGAATGTTTCCTCCATCAAATAGTTCTTTTTGGGCTTTTGCTTGACCAGGCTGTGAGTGCAGTTTTAAGTTCAAGCTGAGTTCAATGACAGCTATCAAAAGCAGAAGTCTTATCTCAATGAGGATATTGTTTTCCAGCTGTAGTCATGCTATCTGTTGGCAGCAGCTCCTTTCTGAAATCTCTACAACTCCCTGAGTAAATAAGTAGATTCCTGATGCCGTTCCAGCTCTAAAATATGCCTTTGAAGGGCTCAGCCAGCAAGCTGCAATGATTTTCCCCCATCAAAATACATCCATGTGATGTTCTTCACACACTTCTGTAGGTAGGTAAGCTCTCTGTGTGATTAAGAAATGGAACCAAAGTGTATTTCCCAAGAAGACCAGAACAGTTTGTAAAGATATGGAAGAACTGAGTGAGGACATGGACATGACTGGAGGGATTACAAGGAAGTGATGAGGTAAGGTGCACCAGCCGTTACATAAACAGGCGGGGAATGATGATCATGATTGCAGGGTAGATGGAACAGGGTATCTTGGACAATATCCATCAATGCTGGGATCCTGTATGGGGTTTAGCAGCAAATGTCCCATCACACAGCAATACTTCATCCTGCAAATACTTTCATTGGCATAAAAGTATTTGTCCTTCCTGGGGAAAAGGTACCTTTTCCTGAGGCACCTGGGCTGCTCACTCCATGAGTCCACAAAAAGGTTATTTGTCTGTGTCAGTCTGGAAGCTTTCCTCTGAAGAGATTTTGGAGAAGAAAGAAAGAAGGAAAGAAGGAAAGAAAAGAAAGAAAGGAAAGAAAGAAAGAAAGAAAGGAAAGAAAGAAAGAAAGAAAGAAGGAAAGAAGGAAAGGAAAGAAAGGAAAGAAGGAAAGAAAGATCTTCCATATGGAAGTTGGAAAACTCCGTGAAACTTAAAAGTGAATCAAATGTGCACAGAAATGCAAACTTTCATCAATTAATGAAAGTCAGATCTATCCGTAGATATTAACCATGACAACTAAATAGAATCATCATGCTCAGAAAAAAAATGTTTGCTAAATGCCATGTATATAAATAATTAAAATGAATTAGTGAATAAAGACTATAAGTTAATGAAAACATCAGAAGGAGGCTGTCAGTTGCATGTCCTTTATCCTGAGACCATACAATGGACTAGATGCAGTATCAAGACAGCTCTTAGTTTGAATGTGCAGGCGGTCTCACTGTCTCAGAAGAATCAACATATTTTCTCATATAGGGCAACAGACAGGCCCACACATACCAAAGAGCTTAGACAAGGAAAAAAAAGATATTGCTTGATATTGCTTCTGCCAAGTGAAACCAACTGGCAGACTTTGGCTGAAACAATTCTGCACTCACAAGTGCCCACACACACAACTCTTGCCTCTGGGCTATGTAATTTCATTGATGCAGGTAAATGTTAGAATAAACTGGTTGCCAACAAAAACAAACAAAAATACACGCCATTGTGCAATAGATTTCAAAGATATATGACAGGACAGGTGATATCAATGGGAAAGCACACTAAGCCAAAAAGACAGCCCTTGAAAGACTGAGTTATTTGATGAAACAACTCTTGCTCATGGGAATTCATGCCACAACAAATGAGTTGGTAACATAATTGTGTGAAACATGGCCATAATTCTGGAATTTTTCCCACATGGGGGCCATTTCTTTTTTATATGATGGGAAGAGACACTTAAACTTGGCATCAATCAGTCTTAAAAGACCATGGTACCGTGCTCAACGCAGACACCGCATGCAAAGCATGAAGGCCAGGGTGGATTGATATGGAGGATAGGCTGTTATCCAAGCAGCCAATCCCCTCTCTCCATGCCGCTTAAATAGTCCAATGGAACAGCAGAGCCGATACGATTGGTTCCAGCTGCGTCGCAGAGCTGGGCTAAGGACAGGAGCTCATCCTATCTTGTGGGTCTAGAACCCTGGCCTGCTGATTAACAGGCATAGTGTCTTACCACTTGCGCCACCCACAGCCCTTGGGAAGAGACAAAATTGGTAGAAAAAACTTACTTTGCATCTAGATTCTTAACTGAGAATCTTAATTAAGTCCGTGCAGTTAGAGAACTGGTCCTCTAAGTGGGGATCAGGACCCCCTTGGGTGTGTTACAACTTATTTCAGGGGAGTCACAAAAAGCTGGGTGTTGCCATCTTGGAATGGAGCATTCATGCTGCTTTCCTTAGAGTATGGCTACAATCCTAAAGACACTTTCCTGGGAGTAAGAACCATTGAATACAATAGGGCTTACTTTTGAGTAGACATGGTTAGGATTGTGCACTTGGGGCGCAATCCAGAGTAACTATGGGGAGTCCTTGCTCCGGTGTAAGAACAATTTGCTCTGGATTGCAATATGAATTTCCCATAGGTTTTCACTAGGTGATGCAGTAACTACGGGTACATGTAATGTCTCTTACGTGCTCCCCTAGTTACTCTGGATTTTAGGGTAAGTATCAATGAATACAATGGGTCTTACTTCTGAGTAGATACGGAGGAACTCTAGCACCACAGCGTTGGCACTTCCAGTTCTAGCCATGACACATCTTCTGGGGAGGGGGAGGTCCTGGTGAGATTGTCATTCTCCAAAGGGGGTTTCAGAATGAAATGCTCAAGAACTGTCAAGTTAGGAGGATCTCAAATAATATGTACAACAGGAAAAGAACTCTTGACTGAAACATTTTACAGCTGCTGCTAGTCAGAGTAGAAGTAGACAATTCTGAGCTAGTTCAATCAACTTGGTCATGGATCAGTGATCCTGATTTGACCTGGTATAAAACTTTGTTGTGAGGGAGAAGGGGGTTTGGGAAGGAAAATACTATATCTAGAGAGGACCTGTGTAGGCGGGTCCTCAAGTGAACTCTTCCGGCAAGTGAAAGTTCGGAAGAGTTCACTTGAGGACCCACCTACGCAGGTCCTCTCTAGGAACTCTCGCTGGCTACTAATTAGCTGCGTTGTCATGGGAAGTGATTTTTTAAAAATTTCTCAGTAGCGGTCAGCTGCGGCTACCGCTACTGAGTGTAGGAAGCCCCCAGTGACCCCCCACCCCCGGAACTGCCTGTAAACAGCCCCCCCTGCCCACAAGTGCCCCCAGTCACCCCCACCCCCCACAATGCCTGGCTCTGCAGCCTCAGAGCCCAACCCTGACTACTCAGAAGTAATTCCCATGACAGGCAATGGGACTTACTCCCAAGAAAGTGGCTGGCTCTGCAGCCTGGATCCCAACCTGACTACTCAGAAGTAAGCCTCATGCCAGTCAATGGGGCTTACTCCCAGGGCAGAGTGGAAAGGATAGCAGCCTCAGAGCACATCCTATGCAGGTCTACTCAGAAGTAAGCCTCATGCCAGTCAATGGGGCTTACTCCCAGGACAGAGTGGAAAGGACAGCAGCCTCAGAGCACATCCTATGCAGGTCTACTCAGAAGTAAGCCTCATGCCTATCAATGGGGCTTACTCCCAGGGCAGAGTGGAAAGGACAGCAGCCTCAGAGCACCATCCTATGCAGGTCTACTCAGAGGTAAGCCACATGCTTAATTTTTTTTTTGAATGTTTTAAATTAAAAAAATTCTTGCTGGCCCCTCCCCTGACCTCAGCCCTGCCCCCTGACCTGGCCTGGCCCCGCCCATTTCCAGAGGACCGGTTGTTACGGCAGGCTGGGCCCATCCCTGCATGTATCTATATATGCTGCTTTTAGTTTCTTGAAGAAAGCTCAAGATAAATGCATGAAATACAATTAATATGCCAAAATATTTTCCAGAACCCCCTGAAATCTTCTAGGTTTCTACTACAGATATGTAGATATTCTTTGGTAGAGGGAGTACTAGAGAAAGGGGTTCTCTGATGGCAAAAAGACTAATATCTCAAGTGATACTGTGACTGCCTTGTTGTCAGTTTGGTGCTCACTGACTTGTTTATACTGCATTAAGCTATCATCATCCAGCTGAAATTCTATGACCACCAAGCCAAGCTGTCTGACACCCAAGACTGGCAATCCCCAACTCCCTTTTTGTTTTGACCATTCTTCCCATTTGTGTCTCCCACACCCTGGTGCCAAATTGAAGCCACTATGCCAACTTTGGTTGATTAGTCATGCTAGTAGGCAACTTTTCAGTTAAGACTATTGTCATTAGTTGGTTCAAAGTCCTCTTTCCAGTTCTGTTTTCAATGCAGTATAGCCTAGCCAGCAGAAATGGACTTGTAATCTTGGTCCTTGGCATAGTTTCACCACCACACCACAAACTTGTCCTTTATCCTTTAGTGTTTGTTTTAGGTCCACAATCCTATTAACGCCTTTTAAGCCTCAGCTATGCAACTTTGAACAGAACTGCCAGAATGCAACTAGCATATGTTGGGTAGGGAATAAATTCAAATACAGCAATTTGTGCCTATCTCCTCCTCCAAATGATCCCCAGCTCTTTGCTCTGGTAATTTCCAGAAACTTCCTTGCAAAATAATTTCCTTGCAATTGTGCTGCTGGGTACTACAGCCCTAAGTTTCATTTTTCTTGGTTACTGTAGACAGAACTACTACCAGAGTTGCAGTATATGTTTCAGACAAAATCTTCCTCTATTATGAGGCAGAAGCATCACCAACTAGGGCCAATTCACACGGTGCAGCAATTATATAACTGGGGCTTTCAACTACTCATGCTTTATTTCAGGCAAATGAACCAGACTTGAAATCTGAAGTTGGTTTGTTAAGCAAAGCTTTCCTTAACTAATGGTGTACTCCTAACTTAGGCCGGCACAACTCATTGGTCTTCCCATTCCCATGGTAATGTAGGGAGGCATGTGCATTTCTGCGCACAGGCCTAACCTTCCCCTAGGAGTGGTTCAGAAGTGTCTTCCAGCAGTTTTGTGATGCTCCCAGGCCAGCATGGGACTTATGTTGGGACCAGTGATGGGCTTCAAAGAAATTAACAACTGGTTCTCTGCCCATCTGGCAGCCAATTTAAATGGCTATTTTTAAACTTTATATGTCCTATCTCTTGTTAGCAACCGGTTCTATAGAGTAGGTGTGAACCTGCTGGAGTCCACCACTGGTTGGGACTCATGCCAGCCTTACTGTGGTTTAGGATTGCAGCCTATGATACCACATTATATCCTAGCTGAGAACCTCTGCGTTATACCCAAGCTGAGAGCTGCTTCAGATGCTCTGCTTTCAAAGGACTAGCAGAAAAATTTAGCAGTGAATCAGAGATGCTCCAGTCTGAAACTGTTCTTTACAGTTTTCTCAGTTGATCTTTTCCTTCCCTCTTTGTCTACATAGCAACAGCTTTGCTCACACATCTTCTCACCCCTGTATAGAAATCCATAGGCATTTAGCATTTCTGCTTGGCTGTCTTGCTTGCTGAACAAAAACATGCAAGCAAATGCAAAGAGATAAGAGTCATCATGTTCTAGATCTTTAAAAAAACCAAAATAAAGAATTGCAATAAATGCAAGTATCCCCTACATTCTGCACACATCTCCTGGGTGGTTTTCTGAAAACAAGCTCTTTCAACACCTTTCCATTATATGCAGAACTCATTCACTCAATGCATGCTCCACTTTTTCAGCCCTTCTTTGTGTTTTAAAGGCTAAAGTTACCCTCACACCTGGTATCAGAAAACAAAATTGACTCACACTTAGTGTCAGCAAAACAGTGACTATTTGTTTACATCTTAACAACAAACTCGTTAATGCAGCCTGAAAAGTCTACCTGAATAACAACTTACTCCCTTATATCCCTCACCCCAAATACCTTGGAGTTAGTTTGGATGAGATTCTCTCTTATAAGAAACACCTAGAGAACATATGTGCAAAAATTAATACCAGGAACAACATAGTACAGGAACTAAGAGGATCATGATGGGGAGCCTCAGCCTCTATTCACAGAACATCAGCACTATGGTTGGTCTATTCTGCAGCAGAATACTGTGCCCTGTATGGCTTAATAGCTGCCACACTAGTAAGACTGATGCCAAAACAAAAACCACAAGGATCAAAAGCGGTTGTGTAAAATCTACTCCTATGTGCTGACTCCCCGTTTTGAGTCTCATAGCATCACCAACGCCAAGGAGGAAAGGTGCTTTAATGAAAGAATACAACGAGATTATGAGCAACCCACTTCTTCCTATGCACACTGATGTTCCTCATCTATCAATTGGCAGGCTTAAATCCAGGAAGACCTCTCTGGGACTCACACAACTTTAAAATCAATGCGCAATGGAAAGCTAAATGGTACCCGATAACATTGAAAGCTGGTGCACAATTAGTGATTGCCAGCAGGGATGCCCTGTGCTCAGTAGGGATGCCTGATTGTGCCCAGTGCCTGGTATTGCTCACTGGTGCCAGGGATGCCTGATGCCCACTGCATTGTGGTGCCCATGATGCCCAGTAGGGATGCCCAGTGTTTGTAAGGGTGCCCGCTGCCCACTTGTATCCAGTGTTGCTGCCCATTGCATCAAGGTGGTGCCTGCTGTCTGTTGGTGCCCAGTGCTCAGTAGAGATGCCCAGTGCCTGCTGGTACCTGCTGCTGCCACTTCTGCCCACCACTGTCAATAGGACATACACTTAGGTAGGTATGGATAGGATTGCATCTTTAGGCCCACACTTTTGTAGGAGTAATATTGAACACATTGAGACTTACCTCTGAGTAGACATGTTTCGGATTGCACTGTTAGATAGCAAAATGCTTGTTTCTAAAGTTCAATAAAATAAAAATAAAAAGACTCCAGGGAAAACAGAATGTGTAAAGACTTTTAAAATTAAAAAAGCTGGTGTTTGCCCTATTAAAGAAATGGAGCTTAACCATAAAACTGTGTTCACACACATATGCAGCTATATTTGTTTGATCAAGACTATGAATTCCTTTCTAAAGTTGTTAGCTAATGAAGCCCTTGCCGTATGTTTCTGTATCATTTAAGGGAAAAAACTTTTTTTCTTACCAAAATGAAAGTTACAGTATTGGCATATCTTATGCGGCAAAAGAGAATAATTGGCTTTCCAATTTGTGATGAAATTTATATTTCAGGTTCATTAATGTATTTCATGTGTGAACCTGCAGCGGGGAGGGGGGAAGGTAAATAGTTGACTTGGGATCATTAAGAACACTGAAGCTGGTAACAACAGCAAAAAAATTCCAGCCTTCATTCCTCTCCAGCCAAATCAAAAAGCAAAATATTGTTTGTCTTAAATTTGTAATTTACAGTTTCAAGGTACAGAGTGAGCACTAGAACAGAACCAACATCAATATTAAAATGCATAACTTGCAGCATTCTGGTGCTAGCCAGTTAGAGTCCATTCAAACATGCAGACTTGTCATGTAATGCAATGCTTCATGGATTCTATCACCCCAAGACAAGTTTGAATAGTCCCCCATCAATTAAAAAAAACCTTTATGCAGAAATCTAGAATACTGGGGAGGGAAAAGCAAAGTAAAAACCTTTCTTCAGAACATGTTTGCTTTTCATGAAGGAAGTTACTTGCATAGGAGATATTCAAGTATCACACCTCTACCCCACTGTTATCAGAATTCTTACAGTGCAGTCCTACCCATGTTCACTTAGAAATTATTCCCATTGTATTCAATGGGGCTTCCTCTCAGGAAACAGCATATCGGATAGCAGCCTTACAGTGCAATCCTCTAAATGTACGCTCAGAAATAATGACAAATGAATTTAATGGAACATAAACTCAGGTGAGTGTATGTAGGGTTTAATCAATTTAATCTGCATCCATTTATGTGTGGGTAAAATAGCAGTTTAAGGGGAAAAGCATACTTGGATTTTAGACATGTTGCAGCAGGAAATATCTTTGAAAACACATTCCCTCCTGAGTGAGGAATGCCTTTACCAAGGTGTTGCCTTGCCTTGTGCAGTTTTATCGATACTTTTGTTAAAATACTTTTGTTAAAATATGTAAAAATTTAAAAATATATAAAGAGTAGCCTGATTAACTGGGAGCACCATTTCTATCTATCAGAAGGAAAGGGGACAATTTTTCAGTTATCTAACAGGCTAAACCAATGGAACATTTCAAACCTAGGAACAATTCAGGGAGGAATGTAGCATGTGACATTTATACTCTTTCAACTGGCATTAAAGCAGAAAGCAATCAGATGATGATTACAAACTACTGAAAGCAGCCCCATGCTGTGAGAACAGTCATGTCTATTCTTGTGATTGCAAGTTAGAAAGGATAATAGTCACTAGGTACAGTGCATTTCCCCCACCACTGCCATTCACTATCATGACCATAGTCTTGTTTGAATTACATTTGGGTGAGCTTGCAATATTCCATTTCAAAAAAAGACAGCAACATAAGTGTAAATTGAAAAACAAAATCAAGGCAGCATTAAGCTGGTTTTCTTTATTGGAAAAACCTGTAGAGGAATTCTTCAGTTGATGTATTGATGTTCATTTATTCAAGTCTGTATTTAAGAACATAAGAAAACTTTGCTGGATCAAGTGATGGGCCCCGTCTGCCTAGGCTGGAAATATATCCTGTTTTCTCAGGATATTTCCTGGATTTTAGCCTTGTGTCCTGGAAAGAAATCTTCATTGTCATCTTTTTCATTGTGAGCAGGCAGCATGTAGAATTCTTGTAATTAATAAATAGTAGTGTATAATATTATATAAATAATATATAATATACTATTATATAAATAATAGTAGTAATAAATAATAAATAATAGTTTACTAATAAATAATAGTAATAAATAATAAATATATAAATAATAGTAGTAATAAATAAACACCCCAGCAATGTCTGTTCAAGTGGCTTCTGCTGGTGTTCTTTTTTGCATTTTAGATTGTGAGCCCTTTTGGGACAGGGACCCATTAGCTATTAATTAGCTATTATTATTTTTCCATTTTCTTTGTAAACCACTTTGTGAACTTGTTAGTTGAAAAGCGGTATATAAATACTGTAGGTAGATAGGTACTTAAGATGTTGTGCCTATCAATCAGCAGGCAGGGATTCGAGATCTAGATGCTACAAGATGGAGTGAGCTCCCAACCCTTCCCCAGCTTCTGCCAAGATAACAGTTTGAAAGCATGGAAATGCAAATACAGTAGATAAATAGGTATCACTTTGCTGGGAAGGTAACAGTGTTCGATCTGCTTTGGCATTTAATCATGCCAGGCATATGACCATGAAAGTGTCTCCAGACAGTGCTGGCTCTTTGGCTTAGAAATGGGGATGGGGCACTCTACAGTCAGTCATGACTAGCAATACAATCTGTGCGGGACATCTTTACCCTTTATCTTTTAATGAAATAAATTATATGTTTTAAATTTAATGTTAAGTAATGTAGAGCCCAGTACAATGCCTGACTGCTCAGAAGTCCCATTATAGTCAATGGGGCCTACGCCAAGGAAAGTGTAGATGTTTTATTTAACCGTAGTGTTTTATTTAACCACATGAAAGCCGTGGTGTTTTATTTAACCACATGAAAGCAAAATATATGAAGGTTTTTAGCTTTTATTTTGTCATGTCCTACATTTTTCTTGGGTGTCCTACAGTTTTGGAGGTGTTGTTCTTTTTTATCGTTATGACATATGGTCACCCTGCATTTAGTCCTGCTTCAGAGGAAACATGAATAGGATTGTTCTGCCACTCCCTTATCCTTCAGTATCAGTGATGGGCCTGGCCCAACAACCGGCTTGCCGGAAGTGGGTGGGCCAGCCCGGGGTCAGGGGACGGGGCCAGGGAAGGCACGCCACCCACCCCAGTGCGCTGCGGTGAGTGGGGTGAGGGGCAGCCCCAACCCCGGCACACTGCGCCTGCACTAAGTTTAGCGTAGGCGCAGTGGATGCGCTGAAGCTGGTCTACTGAAAGGTCTTTGGAAGGTCTTTGGACAGGTCAGCAGGTACGTGGCTTTAAGTAATTCCCCTGATACTACATACTGTATTGGATTTTCAGAAAACATTTGACACAGACACTCCACAAAGGCTCCTGAGAAAACTCAAGAAAGGACAGGTCAGTTCATGGATTAAGAACATACTGAACAGGGATGGGCACAAAACCGGGTGCACTGATTCAGCGCGCCCGGGGAAGCCCACGCTGCGCCTGCGCTAAGCTTAGCACAGGCGCAGTGGACACCCTGAAGCTGGTCTGACCATCTTCAGCACGTCCACTGCATCTGCGCTAAGAGGCGCAGTGTGGGCTTCCCCGGGCGTGCTGAACTGGTGCACCCAGTTTTGTGCCCCTCTTGCTACCAGATCGGTAGCAGGGAGCACAAATAGGCGGCGGTTCGGGTGATCTGGCCCGAACCGCCTTCTGCCCACCCCTGTTCAGTATGTTCTTAATCCATGAACTGACCTGTCCTCTTCTTCCACTCAGAACAAACATCAGTTTGCTGACTTTTTGCGTTTTATCTATATCTATAAAACTGAAGAGTTACTGATTCACTGACTCATCAACACCTAGCCAAAACCACTGGACCTAGCAGAGTAAAATTTGGGGTGGGTATTCCTTTTTTGATGGAGGCAATCCACTAATAACTGGTTTTTGGAAATTCTAACCGGAAGAGGGTGAAAAGGGGTGCAATGCATTTTTCCTCCCTATCAGATTTAGATTTACAAGACAAAAAATTCTCCTTACTAGCTCAAGCCTCCTTTTTCATTCTTTTTATGGAGGTGGGTGGCTATCTTTTGAAACATCTCTTCAGCTCCAGTTTGATCCGAATGGAGCTCTTCTTGTAGCTTTGCATTACCCTCTGCCTGACCTTCAACAGAGCCAAGTCACAGTTACTTGTTAGTGAATGTGAATGTATAGCTTAAAGGGACTGGCACCAGGGTCAGTGGTGGGCTTCAGGGGGTTCTCACAGGTTCTATAGAACCCTTTGCTAATGAGTGCCTTGTTCTGAGAACCGGTTACTAATGGGACATAGAACCTGTTGTTCTAAGGACATAGAACCTGTTGTTAATTTGGGTTATTAGGAGATAGAACCTGTTGTTAATTTATTTGAATCCCACCACTGACCAGGATGCAGATGTAATGTTGCGTTATGGGCTCCCTGAGTCATCTGGTGGGTCACTGGGGATGCAGAAAGCTGGACTAGATAGGCTTTTTGGTTGCTCCAGTGCAGGCTCTTCTGATGTTCTTATGTTCTTACAGCAGGAGCAGAGACCACAGGTTTCCCCCTTCTTAGCCCCTAGGCAGAGTGACTGAGAGGACAAGCCTAATCATGTCTACTCAAAAGTAAGCCCCATTGTGTTCAATGGGTCTTACTCCCAGGAAACTGACTCTAGGATTGCAGCCTGAGCCTTTTCAAAAGGGAGCAGATAAGCATTGGAAAGGACAGAAAGGGTGAGGTGTGCTGGCATCAGAGAGCCTGGACCCAACTTTCCACTTCTTCCATCTGAGGAACAACTTGACGTTACTCCCTTGTACTTCAGGATTCTCTGCCCAGGTTTCTAATTAACCCAGTCGCAGCAGCTTCAGGTGCCTCATACCACAGGAAATGCAGTGTGGTAGACATAGCAGACACATTAGAGATATTTGACCATAATAAATCTGTGACTTGCAGACTTTATCAGTGGCTATCAGTGAATTGCAAGTGACAGTCCCTATTAGTGACAGGCAAGTGACAATCAAGCTGCAACTGGTGACAGGCTGTGTAATAGCCAGTAACCTTCTCACTTCAATTATAAAGCTAGCCCAAATGAGTAAAAAAGAAACTTTACTAAAGAGCTTCTTTGAAAAGGAGGAAAGATCCAATGATCTAACAGCAGAAGAATCTAAGACTGCCAACAAAAAGAAAGGTGAATCATAGAATCATAGAGTTGGAAGGGACCTAATAGGTCATCTAGTCCATCCCCCTGCCTGCAGCAGGACATCCTCCCTAGAGCATCCCCGACAGGTGCTCATTGAGCCTCTGCTTGAAGATCCTCAGTGAGGGAGAGTCCACCACCTCCCTTGGCAATCTGTTCCACTGCCAAACTGCCCTCACCATCAGGAATTTTTTCCGAATATCCAACTGGAATCTCCTTTCTTGCAGTTTGTACCCATTGGTTCTAGCTCTCCTTTCAGAAGCAGCAAAGAACAAATGAGCCCCTTCCTCCATATAAAAGCCCCTGAGGTATCTGAACAGGGCAATCATGTCTCCCCTCAGCCTCCTCTTCTCCAGGCTGATCATCCCAAGTTCCCCCAACCTTTCCTGGTAGGGCTTCCCTAGAACTGATCATTCTTGTTGCTCTCCTCTGGACTTGCTCCAGTTTGGCTGCATCTTTCTTAAAGTGAGGTGCCCAGAACTGAACACAGTACTCAAGGTGAGGTCTGACCAATGCTGAATAAAGAGGAACTAGAACTTCTCGTGACTTGGAAGCTACAGTCCTCTTAATGCAGCCTAAAATGGCATTTGCCTTCTTTGCAGACACATTGTGATGCGACATGTTCAGCTTGTGATCCATGGCGACTCCAAGATCCCGCTCACATGTTGTGCTGGTGCATTTAAAAGAAAATACCAAGAGTCCTATTTAAATTATGGGTTCATTGCAACAGGTGATTCACATTCTCCAAGCCCATTCTGCATAGTATGTGGGGACCAGCTTGCCAATGAATGTATGGAAACTTCAAAATTGCTTCACCGCATAGAAACCAAGCACCCTACTTTTAAAAACAAGCCTTTGGATTTTTTCAAAAGAAAAAGAACAAGAACATGAAGAACAGAAGCAATTATTGAAGGAGACCACCTCCACAAATGTATCTGTACTGACAGCATTATTCTTAGTGGCCAACTGCATTGCAAAAGCTAAAAAGCCTTTTACTATTGGTGAAGAGTTGATCCTGCCTTCTGCTATGGATAGTTGCCATGAAGTTTTAGGAGAGGCTGCTGCTCAAAAAGTGGTGCATGTTCCTCTTTTGAATAGCACTGTATCCAGACAAATTGATGAAACAGCAGAGGATATTGAGGCATAGTTG